>CM033644.1:30740758-32100897 GCA_019512145.1 Engystomops pustulosus
GATAGGATTGGTATGGTGTGGTGGGATTTGCAAATCACACTATGTAGGCTGGAATTTGAAGAAGGTCATGGTGTGTGGTATTACACTAGATCAGTAATTGTGCTATTAGACATGAATTATAAATTCCTAACTTATGGTACTAATAAGCGTTTTTATGGATCATATTGGTATCCTTTTACCTGCTTTCAATCTGTTCAGTTTAGGACTCTTGTGTACACGTGTAGTGAGAGAAGGAACAGATTAACAAGGATTTCATACATTAAGGGCCTTCTCAAGTTTAAAAATTTGGTGGAATTTGGGTGTCCCAAAGGGCCCCCTACCAAGTTTGGGGCCAAACGGGTAAACCACCCAAACCGCCTATATTATAATCCCTACTTGCTGCATAGTGTCTAATCACATTGCTGGTTTGTGTCTGTACCCCTAGCAGTTGTGTCATACATGCATCCCCAGGGTTACATACAAGATAGGGTCCGGAGGTTTGTTCTTAAGTGAATTTGTGTGTAAGTCGAAACTTTGTAATATTTATATTGAAGTTCTAGACAATTTTTTTCTTTGGTCCCAGTACAATTGGAGTTTCAAAATTTTGCTGTAATTGGGACCATGGAGTACAAAAAATCTTCATTAACAGACACCTAACAGCTGATCAATTGCTTCTGGGACTATAGTAAAGCATCCAGAGAGCTTCACAGAGGTCATAGTTGGGCAGTTGGGTCCGGTTTCCTTTAACCTATTGTTTGTCTGTAATTCGGGTGTCCTTAGTAGGGGACCGTCTTATGGCAAAACTATATTTCTTTCCTCCATGGGTTTTTGTGCATTTGTTATTGCATTTGACACTGTTTTAAGCATTTTGCATTTGCTTTTCACCAAAAATTAGCCAAATTCATAGTAAGAGTTAAGAAGACCAGTCCGCACACCTCCATATATAAGTTAGTGGCTAAGGTTGGAAATGGTTCACTGTCCTGGGGATCTCCAATTGCTAACTCTTTAACACTTTAAGCTCTCCTTTTTTTTTCACTCACTACCTGATCAAGTGACCACCTTCTCCTCACATAAACAATCCTCTCCCCAGCATTCACTTTTCACCCTCACCTAAAATCTTCACACCTCTCTCTCTCTCTCTCTTGCCTGGTGTCTTCCCTCTTCTACAGCTGGGCCATTTCGTTACTGCATTACTAATGGAAACCCTCATCCACAAAGCTCATCTGCATTATACCTCTCTCTACCTCCTCTCTTCTATCAGTCTCAGTATCTCTCTTCGCCCCAACTCGTGATCTGCCAGTGATGTTAGATTATTTCTACCTTAATTAAACCCTTGCATCTCATGTCTACAGGACTTCTATACTTCTACACCGAGTTGCGCCAATTCTCTGGAATGCCTTCCCCAACTATAATACTATTACTCTTTAGGCAACCTAGCGCCTTACTAACTGTAGTGGAATGTTACTTCTAAAACATCCTGTGTCCTTCCTCCCATCTGTTATCTGGCAACACCAATACCCAGCCTCCGGGCTCTCTCAAGTCCCTTAACCCTGGACTTTATATATGAACTGCGGCTGATGCTGGTTTTCGCAAGCCATAACGACATTTTTAAAATTAAATTATTCCTACTCTGTTCCCTTATAAACGATGGCTTACCTCATTTATCACAGCTCTTAACCTCTTTGTGGTCAACCCCGTCATCCTCATAGACTGTAAGCTCTCTTTTCACCCCCTCCAACTCTCACTCAATAGACCTGTATAAGCTCGTTGTCACCTCCTTCATCCTTGTACGACTGTAAGCCTTGTGTCATGCACCACACTCATACACTGTAGCTCGTTCCCCTCATCCCTAGAAACTGTAATCTCTTGGGTCACCCCCTCTCCTCTAGCACTGTAAGCTCTTGTGTCACCTCCAACCGTCACATCCTCATCCCATAGACTTTAAGCTCTTGTTGTCACCAGATCCTTCATCCGTAGAACCTGTAAATCCCTTGTGGTCAACCCCGTGTCCCCCCATCATCCTCATGACTGTAAGCTCTTGTGTCACTTTCCCCTCATCCTAATAGACGTAAGCTCTTGTTCACCCCCCTCATCCTTTTGACTGTAATCTCTTGTGTCACCCCCTCATCCTCATCGACTTAAGCTCTTGTGTCAACCCCCCATCAATCCTTGTAGACTGTAAGCGCTGTGTCACCCCCTCATCCTCGATAGACTTTAATTCTTGTGTCACTCACCCCCCTCATCTCCCTCAAGACTGTAAGCTCTTGGTCACCCTCCCTTCACACCTTGCGACTGTAAGCCCTTGTGGTCCCCCCTACATCTCAAGACTGTAAGCTCTTTGTGTCACTTTCCCCTCATCCTCATGAGCCGTAAGCTCTTGTGTCACCCCCTCAATCCTTGTAGACTGGTAGCTCTTTGTTTCACCCCACCACCCTCACCCCCTCATCCTCATTGACTGTAAGCTCTTGGTGTCACACCCCGTCTCCTCATATACTGTGAGCTCTTGGTCACCGCGTCCCATCCCCAAAAAGTGTTGCCTCCTCCTCCCTGCACTTTCCTCTCTTTGTTTCCCCACCCCATCCCGACCCCCCCCAATGCCCCCGCCGTCGCTCCACCCTGCCGTCCCTTTCCTGCTCTTTTTTGATCCCCCCCTCCCTGCCTCCCCCTCCTCCTCCTCTCCTGTCCTCTGTCTGTTTTTCCACCGTGTCCCGCAGGGCCCATCTCCCAGCGGTCCCCCGACAACCCCCGCGAGCGGCATCCACATTTCCTCATCCTGACTTAAGCTCTTGTTTCACTCCTCATCCTCATAACTGTAAGCCTTGCTTGTGTCACCCCCCCCTCACCTCATAGACTGTAAGCTCTTGTGTCAAACCGAAAAGAGAAAAAAAAAACCCACCGCAATCCAAAGGAAAAAAAAAAAAAAAAAAATCCACTCATAGACTGTAAGCCTCGTGTCAACCCTCTCATCCTCATAGACTATAGCCTCTTGATGTCACCACTCATCCTCACTAGATGTAGCTCTTGTGTCACCCCCCCTCCTCCTCATAGACGAAGCTCTTGTGTCCCCACCCGCCTTCATCCTCATAGACTGGCGACTCTTGTGTCACCACATCATCCTCATAGACTGCGAGCTCTTGTTCCACCAACTCATCCTCATAGACTGTAAGCTCTTGTGTCCTCTCATCCTCATAGACGTGAAGCCTTGTGGTCCCCCGCCTCATCCTCATGACTGTAAGCTCTTGTGTCACCCCCTATCCTCATAGACTATAATCTCCTTTTTTCCTCCCCCCTCTCCTCATAGACTGTAAGGCTCTTGTGTCACTTCTCTCCTCATAGAATGTAACTTTTGTGTCTCCACCTCATCCACATAGACTGTAAGCTCTTGTTCACTCACTCATTCCGCATCGACTGTAAGCTCGATGTGTCCTCTCACTCATCCTCATAGACTGTAAGCTCTTGTGTCACTTCCTCTCCTCATAGACTGGAAATCTTTTTGTGTCTCCCCCTCATCTCATAGACTGTAAGCCTTGTGTCACTCACAGCCATCCTCATAGACTGTAAAGCTCTTGTGTCATCACTCCATCCTCATAGACTTAACTCTTGGGTCACTTCCCTCATCCTCATAGACTGGAAGCTTTTGTGTCTCCCCCCCTCCCCCTCATCCTCATATACTGTAAGCGCTTGTGTCAACCCCTCATCCTCATAGACTGTAAGCTCCTTGTGGCACCCCCCACCCCCCCTCACCTCATAGACTGTAAGCTCTTGTGTCACCCAATACCCCCCCTCATCCTCATAGACTGTAATCTCTTGTGTCAGCCCCGCCCCCCCCCCTCATCCTCATTACTTTAAAACTCCTTGTTTCACCCCTCTCATCCTCATAGACTTTAAGCTCTGTGTCAACCTCTCATCCTCACGGGATCTGTAAGCTCCTTGTGTAAAAGGTTCTTAGAAGTGCTGTTTGGGGAGTAGCCTAGAGACAGGGGCTTGGATTGGCGAAAGCTCGCCTGGCAGCGGAACGCCAGCTCCATGCGCATCATGCGCTTCTTGCGCATCTGTTTACATTCCCCTCACCCGCCATATCCCAAACTTATAAGAACGCTACTACACTTAACTTGGTTTTATCAGCAGCCTATGATTCTCCGTACAAGAGTTCAAAATAAAATACTGATTTATAAAAAAGCTATAGTGTCTTGTGGCCACTAAGTTAGTTGAGAGCATCTTCTATCAATACATTATCCCCCATAAAGCAATTCCTAGTAAAAGATTGTGGTCTACTGGTGCCTCCATGCCTTGGCTGATTTGTACTCAAAGCAAACTTAAACTTTTAAGAAGTTTTTTTAGAAATCAAAGCATGGAGTGTGTATGGGAAACATAATTGTTTCAGTTCATTCTTTGACTTATGTCACCGGTGCTCCCGCGACCCATATCTCGGATTGCAAGCTCACCCATGCCCCTTTGTGTTTGCAAGCGCGGCACTCGCGCTGCTTTGCTCTCCCCACTCCTGATAGCGGTCCTGGGCCTGTGCCCGTGTTCCCATCTCCTAGGGCAATTGCGCTGGCTTCAGAAAAATGAAACGGCCAGCGCGACATTAATTGCCGCTGGCCATTTCCTAGAATTCTATATGAACCTTCCTCTCCCTGCACACCCTGTGCCCTGTGCTATTATCCTGACTTCCCGTTGTAACCTCGATTCCGTTCCTGACCTCGCTCCTGTGCTGCCCATCCTGACCTTCTGCCCGTCTCCAACCATGCTTCTGCCTCACGGATCTATACTTCGCCTTGGCCTCCAACGCGAAACGACCTGGTGGTACCACGCTCACGGGCTCTGGTGAAAACAGGGTGCCACTTAGACTCCGGTCCCAGGTGTCGGCTTATGCTATTGTCCGCGGTGGTCCAGAGGATCCACTACCACTGATACTGACAGTAAGATCGGGCCATGGATCCCGCCAAGGTTACGGATCTTACCACGTTTGTGGTCCAGCAGTCCCGGCAGATTGCCGCTCAAGGTGAACAACTTGGTCAAGTCACCGCCATGTTGCAGCAACTGATGGCAACTCAGCAACAGCATCAAGCTCCTGTGGCTCCTTTCGTTACTCTGGTTAGCCTACCTACCGCTGAACCTAGGCTGTGATTATCCATGCAGTCTAAATATGATGGGGACCCCAAGTTGTGCAGGGGCTCCCTGCACATTGAGCACATGCCGACACATTTTGTCATGGAATGGTCTAAGGTGGCATTCATCATCAGCCTCTTCTCTGGGAAAGCCCTGGTATGGGCTACTCCCCTCTGGGACAGAAAGTACCCGGTTACAGTACACATCACCTCCTTCTTTACTGAGTCCGTCTTTGAGGAACCTGCACGAGCATCTTCAGCTGAGACTGCACTGCTGAACCAGCATCAAGGAAACCCATCTGTTGTAGACTACACGTACTTCCGTACTTTAGCCTCCACCTGGATTGGAATGAGGCTGCCTTGCTTGCAACTTTTAAAAAGGGACTGTCTGGTCAGATCAAAGACACCCTGTCTGCATGGGACCTTCCGTCTAAACTGAGTGATCTAACCTCTCTGGCCACTCAGATAGACATCCGGTTTACTGAGCAGTCTGAGGAGCAACGTCTGGAACTACTGCAAGTCAGGACCCATTATCTGCCCTGCCTAGCTCCAGTCTTCCAAAGATCTCTTCAGCCACCTGCCATGACAGCTGCAGAGGAACCGATGCAGGTGCACAGAGCTCGGCTGTCTTCCCAGAAACATTCCAGGTGTCTTCGGAACGGATAATCAGTTTCCAGCCTCTGACTTCATGGATTCCGATTCGGCAGGAAACTTTGTGGACTCTACCCTGGTTTCTCAGTACGGTCTTCCTGTGGTCCATCTGGGAAGCTGCTGGTCATCACATTAGTCAGGGCGCAGATTCTCCAGGACCTGATCAAGTACTGCATTAAACCCCTATGCCTACAAGTGGGGGTCTTGCACAAAGAGAGACTTTCCTTTTACCCGCTAACCCGGTGCATGTCTTCAGTTCTTCTGGGCCTTCTATGGTTGCAGTGCCACGCATCGGTGCTCGACTGGCAGATGGGTGAGGTTCTCCACTGGGGACCGGAATGCCAGTCACGTTGTCTGGAACTGCCTTGTCCCGTCTCACTTCCAAAGTCCTCCAAGCCAATGTTTTGTCAGAGAAGCAAGCAGAGACTCTGCCGCCACACCAACCCTAAGACTGTTCAATAGACTTCATGCCGGGCGCATCTCCTCCAAGGGGTCGAGTGTACCCCCTACCTGTTCCTGAAACCACAGCCATGCCGGCAGAAGGGTTTTATATGCAAGTCTTTGCCCCCTTGTTGATGTGGGATTCTTCTTTGTGGCCAAGAAGGATGGTTCCCTCTGTCCATGCATCAATTACCGCGGTTTCAGTAAGGTCACGGTGAAAAAACGCTACCCACTACCCCTGATCACGGAACTGTTTGATCATCTACGTGGTGCCAAGGTTTTCACCGAGTTGGACCTGCGGGGGGCATGTAACCTCATTCGCATACGTGAAGGTGATGAATGGAAAACCACACTTTGAATAGGTGATGCCCTTTGGAATCTTTAATGCACAGTCGGTGTTCCAGAAGTTTGTCGACGACATATTTCGAAACTTACTTACTATCTGTGTCGTGGGCTACCAAGATGATATCCTGGTGTTCTCCGCGGACATTGAGTCCCATCAGTCCCATGTACAGCAACTTCTAATGGCCAATCGCCTATATGCCAAGCTCGAGAAGTACCAATTTCATCAGAAGAGTTTCCCATTCCTTGGATATATTATAAGGGACTGCTGATGGATCCTGAAAAGTTGTCTTCTGTATTTCATTGGCCACGTCCAGTGGGACTTCGAGCTATCCAGAGATTCCTGTGCTTCACCAATTACTACCGGCAGTTTATCCCACATTTCTCCTCCCAGGTATCTCCCATTGTGGCGCTGACCAAGAAGAATGCCAACCCTAAGCTCCAGCCTCTGGCAGCTGAGAACCTTTCACGCAGCTGAAGTCTGCCTTTTCATCTGCTCCCATTCTCACCCGGCCTGATACTGAGAAACCATTCCTGCTAGAGGTTGATGGCTCATCCATTGGTACTGGCGCCATTCTCACCAAGAAGGAGCCCATTCTCTCCAAGACCTTTTCAGCCGCAGAAAGGAACTACTGTATTGGTGATCGGGAGCTTCTGGCTATTAAACATGCTTTGGAGGAATGGTGTTTTCTTCTGGAGGGTGCTCGTCATCCAGTCAGTATCTATACTGATCACAAAAGCCTCCAATACCTCCAGACTGCCCATCATCTCAATCCAAGACAGGTCCCTCTTCTTCTCCTGTTTCAACTTTCTGATACATTTCTGTCCTGCAAAGAAGAATGTTAAGACTGATGCTCTCTCTTTGTGCCTCAGATGTTGTTGGGGAAGATTCTGCTCCCAGACATATCATTCCTCCTGAACGGCTGGTTCTTGCTCCTCCTGTGGACCGTCGGCAACTTCCTCCTGGCAAGACGTATGTCCAACCTGCCCTCCAGAAAAGGTTACTAACATGGGGACAATGCTCTTGTGTAGCTGGGCACCCTGGGGTGCAGCGTTCTGTCGCCCTCATTTCCCGATTCTACTGTGGCCAGATCTGGTCAAGGATGTACAGGATTTTGTGGGCTCCTTCACTTCCTGTGCCTGAAACAAGCCATCTCATTTTAAACCTGCTGGTCTTCTTCTGCGTTACCGTGGCTATGGTGTCACACCTGGCCAATGGCATGTAGGTAAGGCTGCACTGATGCCAATCCGCCATTATTTCATGGTCACGCAGGACACACCTTATGCTCAGACTTCAACGTAAAAAGGAATCCCGCTCATCTCTAGTCATTACCATTCTAATCTTTAACCCTTTTGATGAATGGATGACATAGTCCACGTCCCGTGATATATCTGTCTGCACATTACTCTATTAGCAAATGAGTCTTCACAAACATTTGGAAGATTACAGTTCCTTTTTAAGCGCACTTCGTTACTATTTTTAGCCTTCCTGCTATTTTGGTACTTTTCTGTTTAACCTCCATCACATCTTAAATTAATCAGCAGTGTGGGAAAACCAGCATGTCCTTATTGTTTCTGGATGTTTTCATTACATCGCTCATAGGTTGCACTTCCTTTAAAACTGTTACAGCTCCAGATGTCATAATCCCATAGGAGATCCTACACCCCATACGAGCAGGGTCCTCCTTCCACTTCCACTTGCCTCCTGATCACTGTAGTTTTGTATTTTGTACTTGCATTTGGTCTTGACTTAATGAAATGTATGTGAATTCCTTAAATATTGTACAGCACAATGGAAATATTCAGCTCTATAAATAAATAATAATTAGTCAATATCTGTTATTTATTTTGTTTTCAAACTTCTATAAACAATAAAAATCATTGATAACCTATCACAGTTTTTATTGTTTATGGTTTTTAAGATTTTTAAAACATGAAAAAATATTACTAATGAGAGGAATCATAGCTGAAATGTCCATAATATTCACATAATATTCACATATTCCATAATATTCAATATTAATGTAAATCTACCATCAAAATCCATCCTGATGAACCAGTGGTACTTAGACATAGATCCAGCACTGTGACTTTGGCTGATTTTATTTCCTTATAGAACTTAGTAAGCATCTTGTAATTATTGAAGGCTTCAGGTGACTCGTCAGATTCATATTTTTTGAATACCCTCTTTTTAACATTTATTGCCCTTTTAACTGTAGCTGTAAGCCACGCTGTGTGTAATCTCGCCCGTCTATACTTGTTACCTATAGGAATAAATGTAGAAATATAATGTCCCCAGTATAGACTTGAATGTCTCATATGTAACATTAGTATCATTGTCTGCCAGATACATTTTACACACTTTTACCAAAAATGTATCAGAAAATAAACCCATATACAGAGCCTTCACAGTCAATTACCTATGTCTAATTTATGTTACTTTACAGGATTTGTAATCCCTCTATAAAAATGTTTTCCATTCAGTGATATAAACCTGACGTTTGGTGTAGATGTCATGCACATCCCGACTCTTTGTTTTTGAGTTAAGTGTGAGTTATTGAGTTATGATTCTGGCACTGGCTGTGACGGAGGCCTCTGCTGTTCCCTCTTGTCACTGTTATATTGCTTGAACTGTCAGCATTGGCAACATCAGTAATGTCTTCAGACACAAGATGCCTTCTTAGATTTATTTACAGCAAGTAGAGTAGTGTCTCACTTGCCTGCATGATGTCAGTTCAGTGACATACCTGTAATATTAGTTTTTGCAGACTACAGATGATAAAAAAATTAGGTCTGTTTGCAACTTTACAATAGACAGGCCTTTTTATTGAGCTAATTCTTAAACTCTAAAGTATAAAACTCTGCACTAATTCTGCACTAAGCTAAAATAAGCAATTCTCTAATTTATTCTCATTAGCTATCTGCAGCCATTTGCCTGCTAGCAGGGGCTTTACCTTGTCCTTCTGGCTGCTCTTGCTGCCTTGGTTTATATTGGTTGCCATGGGAATCCGTTTCTGTAGCTGGAGATGAGAGGAGGGTGGGGGAGAGAGTGATCAGATGCTTCAGGGCATCCATTTAGAAGGAGGACATCTCTATATACTGGGCCCAGGAATGGTATGTAGCAGGGCTAGTTGTGTTTGAGAGTTTGAATGTAGCAAAATTGTGTATGTATGAAAGTTTGAATGTAGCACAAATAAGACAGAGCTTAGGCTCCCTAACAATTATAATGAATAATTATCAGATCCTACATACACAGCATGGTGTTCATACAGAGAAACCTCTTTGCACAGGAAAGGGGTGATGTGCAAATAGGGGGCAATATCCAAAGAGTATAATGGCAAAAATACATCATTGATTAAAGAAAAAGAAGTCTTTTAGGAAGAGAGGTGATCTTCTGGATATGTTTTACTGTATATATATATATAATATGTACACATACAGTGATATTCTTTGTGGTTTGGTAGATTACTGTATGATCATTTTTTACCATGATGCAGAGATCTAGTGCTCTGTGCTGTCAGCTCTGTGTCTTCTCTGCCTTGCTCTGCACTAAAACTGATGATTCTGTGTCCTACATGGCTGGGCGGATTGTGTCCTCAGTGCTCTGGCCTCAGTGCCCTTAGATGAATTCACTACCAGGAAGTCCACTTCAGTAAAAGCTCAGAGGATTTTACAAATAGGGCTGATATTTGAAGCTAAAGCTCATAGGATAGGAAGAAGCCATGATACAGGCATCGTTGGAATTTTTGTCAAAGGCTCTATCCAGCTGTGCTGAAACAATTTTTTGTCAAGTAACATTACAGTTACGCTTTAAAGGAAACCCTTAGGGAGATTCATGCTGCGCTAACCATGACATTTACCCATTACAAAGAGAGAAGTGCCTAAAAAATAATTGTGCTCAATGGAAATCTATTGACTGCCTCTCTTCCCGTAAAACTGTATCTTTTGGGTTTTCAATAAAATTTGTTACCCCACCACAAGTGTGCAAACAAAGTATAATGTTTCTCTTTGAAGTCCCTACATCCTTTTTTAATCTGCCAATCTTACAGTATCACCTTCCCTCACTAGTCTTGCTCTGTTTCTGTAGTTATCCCCACTTTGGGGGAGGGGGCATTAAAATGACTAATAATTACTAATAAGCTATGTAAAGTGATTTGTTCCGTTTGTACTTTGCTACTTTAGCATGACAGCTGCACAATACACGTCAGCGTAACATTGGGATAGACAAAGGTCTGCCACTCATTGCCGTAGTTATTGTACAATTCAGTACTGTACAGCCATTGTTCTTATGTAACCTGGGACTACATCAAAATTCGTGGGTATTCAATCAGTGAAATCTGCTTTGATTAGCGGTACTTAGAATCACAAGACACAATGCATCTGCTCATTCTGATGGCTGATAAGCCGACGATCTATGTTACACTTCATCAGTATCAGGAAAGTCAATGAGTGCAAACATTTCCCGCATTTACGCCATCATTAATTACACAAGGATGAAAGGCCCAGATCGCGTCCGCTGTGTGTTTCAGGACATCCGTGCCTGTGTGCATCCTCATCTTGGAAGCCTTTGATATTAGCGCCATCCAGCAATCAGTCACTTATCAGCCCATGCTGCATCTTCACACAATTACCAATGCCTTTCAATCATGTCATCATTCCTTATTACAGTCTTTATCTTTCTGCTTCTGGTGAAGAGTATTAACTTAATACAGCCTCGTCCCACATACATGTGTCACGCTTGTCACAGGAAATTACACCTACATAGGTGGAAATAATAAAAACAGACTGTCAAGGAAAAATAAGTTAAAGAGCTATCAGAAACCCACTGTATGAGCCATAAATATCTGAGCCATTCAGGTCAGCAGGTGTCGGGTGGGGGCTGTGGCCGGAAGGCACGATGAGTTGACATTCTTGTGGCTTGCCGGCCCACACCCGACGCTGGCTGCCCTTGTCCCTGGTTGCAGGTAGAATTGAAGTTCGGGGAGGGAGTCAGCAGGTGGCAGATGGGGACAGGGTCAGCAGATGTCATGGCCCTCAGAGCTCGATCATGCCTCTGTGTCAGTAGCCAAAGCAGAAGAGCCAGGCTGCAGAGGCTCCTGTCAGTGACTTGGGGGATGAGAGGTAAGTAAAGGTTTGTTATTTTATTTTTCACTGTCTGAGGGGGACACACCGTCAAGGGGAGGGGATTAAGTACTGCCTGACCAGGAAGCACTCTCTGGCGGGAGGTTATTGACTCTTTGCAGGGTCCAGAAGGGCCGGTTAATGACTGTCTGGGAGTGGTTAAGCACTGATATATATGCAGATGAAATAATACTCTAAGTAACTATAGTATCTTTAGGGGCACAGTGTGGATAAATCCTGCAAAAACCCAAAATGTTCGGTGCCAATTCTATCCAGTACCACCTGGATAGAATTTTAAAATTTGTTTCCTGGGCCTTCCCTGAAATGGATACCTTATGACATAATTCATAGGCCTTGGACCATTCGTCTGGTGTGTATGTCTGCCCTAGTTCCTCTTCCCAGGCCCTTACAAAGGGGGGAGTAGCTTTAGCCCAGTCGTCTTGGTAGAGCCCGTACAGCACTGAGATTGAGTGAGAAATGGTAGTGGGGGAAAGGCATAGGGGCTCAAAGGGGCGTAGTTCTCTATGTAAGTTGAGGTTTACCTTATGCTTGTTATAAAAGTGCTGCAGCTAAGTATATTCCCAGGATGTACGAGGGGTATCGTGAGGCAGTATTTTTCAGTTATTGGGGCAGATTTATCAAGCTGTCTGAAAGTCAGAAAATCCCTAGTTGCCTATGGCAACCAATCACAGCTCCCCTTTAAAATATTCATGAGCACTGGTAAAATGAAAGCTGAGCTGTAATTGGTTGCCACGTGGAACTAGGAATATTCTGACTTTCAGAAAGCTTGATAAATCTGCCCCATTATGTAGTGTTAATGGTCATGGTGTGGCAGGATTATACAAGATCAGTATGGTGGTATTATTCAGTCACTAAATAGGAGTGGTAATGGTGTGGTGGTATTCAATCACTATGTAGCGGTAATGGAAGAAGTCATGGTGTGGTGGTATTACACTAGATCAGTATGGTGCTATTATACAGGAATTATAATTCCTACTTATGGTACTAAAATTAAGCTTTTTTAGGAATCATATAGGTATCCTATTTACCTGCTTTCAATCTGCAGTTTAAGGACTCGTGTGTACACGTGTATTGAGAGAAGGAACAGATGTACAAGGATTTCATACATGAAGGTCCTTCTCAGTTTAAAATTTGGTGGGAGATTTGGGTGGCCAAGGGCCCCCTACCAAGTTTGGGCCACGGGTAACCACCCAAACCGCCTATATTATAATCCCCTACTGATGCTAGTGTCTAATCACATTGCTGGTTGTGTCTGTACACCTAGCAGTTGTGTACAATATGGCAAAACTAGATTTCTTTCTCCTTGGGTTTGTGCATTTGTTATTGCATTTGACACTGTTTTATGCATTTTGCATTGCTTTTCACCAAAAAATGTACCAATTCATAGTAAGAGTTAGAGAAGACTCAGTCCAGCACACCTCCATAGTATAGTTAGTGCTAAGGTTGGAAATGGTTCCTGTCCTGGGGATCTTCATTGCTAACTCTTTAACACTTTATCTCTTTTTTTTCACTCAACTACCTGCATCAGTGACCCCTTCTCCTCACATACAATCCCTCTCCCCAGCAGTCACTTTTCACCTCACTAAAATCTTCAACCTCTCTCTCTCTCTCTCTCTCCTGGTGTCGTTCCCTCTTCTATCAAGCATGCCATTCTTACTGCATTACTAATGAAACCCTCATCCACAAAGCTCTGCATAATTCTGCACTTACCTACCTCTCTTCTATCATCTCAGTCTATCGCCCAACTCGTGATCTGCCAGTGATGTTAGATTATTTCTTACCTTAATTAAAACCTTGCATTCATGTCTACAGGACTTCTACCGAGTTGCGCCAATTCTCTGGAATGCCCTTCCCCAGACTATAAGACTACACAAGGAGCTTACAGATCCCGTGAGGATGAGAGGTTGACACAGAGCTTAAAGTCTATGAGGATGAGAGGGGTGAAACAAGGAGTTTTAAAGTAATGAGGATGAGAGGGGGGGTGACACAGAGATTACAGTCTATGAGATGAGGGTATTGGTGACACAATAGCTTCAGTCTATGAGGTGAGGTTCGGGGGTGCCACAAGAGCTTACAGTCTATGAGGATGCGGGGGTGACACAAGATCTTACAGTTATGAGGATGAGGGAGGGGGAGACACAAAGCTTCACAGTTATGAGGATGAGGGAAGTTTACCACAAGAGTTACAGTCTATGAGGATGGAAGTGAGTGACACAATAGCTTTACGTCTATGAGGATGTAGGGGGTGACACAAGGTTACAGTCTATGAGATGAGGGGGAGACACAAAAAGATTTCCAGTCTATGAGGAGAGGAAGTGACACAAGAGCTTACAGTCTATGAGGATGAGTGAGAGGACACATCGAGCTTACAGTCGATGCGGAATGAGTGAGTGAACAAGAGCTTACAGTCTATGGGATGAGGGTGGGACACAAAAGCTTACATTCTATGAGGAGACGACGAGTGACACAAGAGCCTTACAGTCTAGTGAGAAGGGGAAGGGTTTAGTAGAGGTAGGGTGACACAACGAGCTTACAGGTCATGAGGATGAGGCGGAAGGTGACACAGAGAGCTTACCAGTCTATGAGGATGAGGAGGCACACACAAGAGCTTACAGTCTCATGAGGATGAGTTGGTGGAACAAGAGCTCGCAGTCTATGAGGATGATGTGGTGACACAAGAGTCGCCAGTCTATGAGGATGAAGGCGGGTGGGGACACAAGAGCTTCGTCTATGAGGAGGAGGGGGGGTGACACAAGAGCTACATCTAGTGAGGATGAGTGGTGACATCAAGAGGCTATAGTCTATGAGGATGAGAGGGTTGACACGAGGCTTACAGTCTATGAGTGGATTTTTTTTTTTTTTTTTTTCCTTTGGATTGCGGTGGGTTTTTTTTTTCTCTTTTCGGTTTGACACAAGAGCTTACAGTCTATGAGGTGAGGGGGGGGTGACACAAGCAAGGCTTACAGTTATGAGGATGAGGAGTGAAACAAGAGCTTAAGTCAGGATGAGGAAATGTGGATGCCGCTCGCGGGGGTTGTCGGGGGACCGCTGGGAGATGGGCCCTGCGGGACACGGTGGAAAAACAGACAGAGGACAGGAGAGGAGGAGGAGGGGGAGGCAGGGAGGGGGGGATCAAAAAAGAGCAGGAAAGGGACGGCAGGGTGGAGCGACGGCGGGGGCATTGGGGGGGGTCGGGATGGGGTGGGGAAACAAAGAGAGGAAAGTGCAGGGAGGAGGAGGCAACACTTTTTGGGGATGGGACGCGGTGACCAAGAGCTCACAGTATATGAGGAGACGGGGTGTGACACCAAGAGCTTACAGTCAATGAGGATGAGGGGGTGAGGGTGGTGGGGTGAAACAAAGAGCTACCAGTCTACAAGGATTGAGGGGGTGACACAAGAGCTTACGGCTCATGAGGATGAGGGGAAAGTGACACAAAGAGCTTACAGTCTTGAGATGTAGGGGGGACCACAAGGGCTTACAGTCGCAAGGTGTGAAGGGAGGGTGACCAAGAGCTTACAGTCTTGAGGGAGATGAGGGGGGTGAGTGACACAAGAATTAAAGTCTATCGAGGATGAGGGGGTGACACAGCGCTTACAGTCTACAAGGATTGATGGGGGGTTGACACAAGAGCTTAAGTCGATGAGGATGAGGGGGTGACACAAGAGATTACAGTCAAAAGGATGAGGGGGGTGAACAAGAGCTTACGTCTATTAGGATGAGGGGAAAGTGACACAAGAGCTTACAGTCATGAGGATGATGGGGGGACACGGGGTTGACCACAAGGGATTTACAGGTTCTACGGATGAAGGATCTGGTGACAACAAGAGCTTAAAGTCTATGGGATGAGGATGTGACGGTTGGAGGTGACACAAGAGCTTACAGTGCTAGAGGAGAGGGGGTG
This sequence comes from Engystomops pustulosus, assembly GCA_019512145.1. Classification (NCBI taxonomy): domain Eukaryota; kingdom Metazoa; phylum Chordata; class Amphibia; order Anura; family Leptodactylidae; genus Engystomops; species Engystomops pustulosus. The sequence goes on from CM033644.1 coordinate 30,756,329, forward strand.
ACCCAAGAGATTACAGTTCTATGCGGATGAGGGGACAGGCTCAGCGTATGAGGAGATGGGACAATGACACAAGAGGCTTACAGTCTACAGGATGAAGGGAGGTGGACAAAAAGCGAGTTACAGTCTCATTGAGTAATCGAAGGGGGTGACAAAAGAGCTTACAGTCTATGAGGATGAGGGTTGACCACAAGAGGGTATAAGAGCTTATATATGAGTGAACAGCCATCGTTTATAAGGGAACAGAGTAGGAATAATTAATTTTAAAAAATGGTTATGGCTTGCGTAAAACCAGCATCAGCGCAGTCATATATAACAGTCCAGGGTTAATGGGACTTGCAGAGAGCCGGAGTGGTATTGGTGTTTGCCAGATAAAGATGGGAGAGGGACACAGGATGTTTTAGAAGTGAACATTTCATACAGATTGTAAGCGGCTAGGTTGCCTAAAGAGTATAGTATTGGGGGGGGCTTTTGTCTTTGAGAGCATTATCCCAGTCTATGCCTTTAAGGTCTTCCCTTAGTTGATGAAAATTTGCCCTCCTGAAGTTTAGAGTGTTGGTTGCCCCTTCCCTAACGCTCTTAGTAAAGCGTAATACAAAATCAATGATATTATGATCACTATTCCCCAGGTTCCCCCCAACCTGTAGTTTTGATACCCTATCAGGTCTGTTGGTAAGGATAAGGTCCAGCAGTGCCCCCCCTCTTGTTGGCTCCAGGACTAGCTGCGACAGGTAATTGTCTTTTGTTGTTGACAAGAACCTGCTACCTTTGAAGGACCTGCAGGTTTCTGCCCCCCAGTCAATATCTGGGTAATTGAAGTCCCCCATGATAAGTACTTCACCATGCTTTGAAGCCGCATCCATTTCACTTATCAGCATTTCCTCTGCTGCCTCCATTATATTTGGAGCCTTATAACAAACCCCTAGTAATATTTTATTATTCTTTTTCCCTCCTCTTATCTCCACCCATAGGGACTCCACATTTGCGCTACTGATGTCATCTCGCAAGACGGGCTTGAGGCAAATAAGTGGATTTTGGTTATAGTTTGGGCACTCTGTCTCTAAAAGGTTCGCCATCACTGTCATAGACTGTAAGCTCTTGTGTCACCTCCTTCTTCCTCATAGATTGTAAGCTCTTGTGTCTGCAAATTTAGATGGATTTAGAAAATTTTATATTTGACCTTTTTTTAAAAGTTGGATCAAGATTTTTCTTACAAACTCTTTTTAGTTGTAATGTCCAATAAGTTTAATGAATATATAAAGTTCTATTGTTAGGTTTCCGGCAGCTGCAGGGGTCATGGATTGCCCTCTCTTTGCTACTCTCTAATCTTTGTGTTCGCTATAAATCAGGAAAGATCTAATTGGAATTATTTTAAGGAAAGACATTGGCGTCTTGTAACGAGATCTGAACTGCTTACTTTCAATGTCATTGTAACAGTCAGATATCTAATGATGTAACTACATATACGGAGGAGATGAGTCAGTACGACATATGGTTATAGAACATCGTCAGTATTGTATTTCCTTAGTAACCTGACTTGCAGAAGGGAATTCCACTCAAATTAGATGCCTGATAACAGAAATACATTCACAGCGATGACTCCTACAGAGGATATAAAAAACTTTTACATACGCTGCCTTATTAAAGGCTCCATTCTTGAGATAGTATTAAATAGAGCAACTATAAGCTTCTACCCTGGTAACTGAAAGCATGACAAAAAGCCAATTATATATGATCTCTTAATTAGGATTGTATCTGTGTAGATTTGAGAATTCCCATTCCAATTTTTTTCCATCCAGCATCAAATTCATTCTGACTAGAAACAAATTGGGGCTCATTTACTAAGGGTCTGAACGCCGCACTTTAGTCGGGTTTCCCGAATATTTCCAATTTGCACCGAATTGCCCTGGGATTTTGGCGCACGCGATCGGATTGTGGCGCATCGGCACTGGGAAGAAGAAGGTGAACTCCGGCGGACCTCGGCGCAGCAGTGACACCTTCAGGAACTCGGACGCACGACCTTAGTGAATCCCAGCAGACCCGAATCCTCGTCGGACAACACGCCGCGGGATCGTGACTGGACCGGGTAGGTAAATGAGCCACATTGAGATAAATTCACTTTTGAAGGAAACAGCGGAGATTTCGTCCATCAGACAGGAAACAGGTACTTCCTATAACATAATACTGACACCATAGGAAGACAAGTTTTTGAGTTGCACATGGCGGTTAACTAATATCCCATAATTTTCAAAACTTTTCTAAATCCTCTGCATAGACAAACAGAAAACTGCGTAAATTTAAAAAATGTCTGCAGCCACCACAAGGGGGAGCTCCGTAGATTACTGTATACTGTTCATAATAAATACATGTTATCACCTTCCCACCATCCCCCTACTTGCAGCTTTGGTATTCCACTCACATGTGAGCATTGAGACCAATGAACATAACATTGTTACTTGACAGGGATTGGAATCCCCAGAGAGGTGGAATTGCTGGACCTATTGAATGGTGACTAGATTTTTTTGTCATTTTTGGCAACACGCTTCTTCGGCCCAAATTTTTACTTTTGGAAAACAATATGCAAAGGATCCCCTACACCAGTGATGGCGAACCTTTTAGAAACCGAGTGCCAAAAATGCAAACCAGACCCTCTTATTTATTGCAAAGTGCCTACACAGCGATTCTAGCATTAAATTATTGCTCCATGTTATACCACAGCTTTCAGGTGTCCTGAGGACACCAATATCGTTGACAGAAGGTGGGAAAATTCAGATTGTCATTGGAGCTTCCTGAACATGAAAAATTGTGGGGCCAAGAGCAGGAGCTTCAATGGCTCCAATGATAATCTGACCATGTCCTCACCTTCTCTTCCTGCAGTCTCAGGTAGACCAAGATGCTTCACGTTTTGGACTACCTGGGCCTGCAGGAGGATCCCTCAAGTCCTGTCTTGGGAATTCTGTGCTGGGGCAACAGCCTGAGTGCCCACTAAGAGGGCTCAGAGTGCCACCTCTGGCACCCGTGCCATAGGTTCGCCACCACTGCGCTTCACTGTCATTGATGCTGCAGGGGATTTGAAGTTGAGTAGCAAAAAAAGCTTTCTGACCACCACATGTATAATATATTATTGAATTAGTCTACACAGAATATTGGTCGTTTTTTAAAGATGTTTTGTTATTATTCTTCACTTAAAAGTTTCTCTCTAGTTTCCTTGATTTCTGTGCAGCTAAATGCTGCAAGTAGCTCTCAATACAAAATGTGATACTGTTGTTGCAGGAAACATATTCCCTAGGAGAAGCGTAAAGGAACATCAATGTCATTACATGGACCATAGAACACCCTGAAGCCGACCATCAATACTTGGAGAAAATGGAGCACCACAGGGATCACCAAAATCATTATATTCCTCCAGAGGTGATGTCAGGATAAGAGTAAAGCAACCAAGAACTTCAACATCTTTAAATAATCTGTAGACTGCATGTCCAAGTAACTCTGAGACTCCAGAAGAGATAAAAACTGTGTCGTAAAACGAGACAGAGCAGAATCTACTTAAATCCACAGAATCTACTGAAATCCAAGTGTTGGGTTTGCTTTGACCTTTACAGTTCAAAGAGTATCCTTTATCTTAAAGGGGTTGTAGCAAGGTCCGACTGACCACCGGAACACCCCCTTAAGTGCAGAGTTTTGTGTCGCTTCAGGTGTCAGTGTCTCGGACACTTTATAAAGTTACTACTTTACTACTGCTCCTTTAGTATTGTTTGGAACGGGAGCAGTGCCGTAACTAGGAGAAGCAGGGCCGCATAGCAGACCTCTGAATGGGGCCCCCCTTCCCCCTTAAAAAAAATATACATATTTATATGCTCACAAATGTGAGTTACAGTTGCACAGTATACACAGTACACATATAGAGCATAATGCAGTATATATACACATCGAGTATATACACATCACAGATACAGTATATATACATCACAGATACAGTATATATACATCACATATATGTTACACACATATTATGTTGTACAATGGTATATATCCTCCATTCTTTAGTTTGTCAGGTTGGATGATGGGGCCCCCTGACATTGCGGGCCCCATAGCAGCTGCTATGGCTGCTGCCACTGTAATTAAGCCCCGGAACAGGAGGATGCTGCAACTGTTACTTTATTCAACTACTGAAAACTGATAGTTTTACATTATCCTGTAGATAACAAAAATACCTTATGCAACAACTATAATTGATGGCCGCTGTGCCCCTAATCAGTTTTTGTGGCAGTTGCTCTTTAAAATATTTAGCAAGAAGGGATGAGATAAAAATAGTTTAGTGGGGCACATTTACTAACAACAGTGCAGTGTGTACTATATGCAGTTTGCCTGTGTAGTGTGCAGCACCAACTTTTTTTGGTGCACCTTTAACATAGTGAGGGTCATTTACTAAGGGCCCATTCGCGTTTTTCCGACGTGTTACCCGAATATTTCCGATTTGCGCTGATTTTCCCTGTATTGCCCCGGGATTTGGAAAAACCGCCGCATTTAAAAAAAAAAAAAGTGTCCCGGAGCTTGCACTTACCTTCACCAGGAATAGGCCGGTGTACTTCAGGGCATTCCAGCGGGCCTCGGGGAACTTCAGCGCAGCAGCGCCATCTGGTGGACATTGGAGGAACTACCTTAGTGAATCCCGGCCGGACCCAAATCCACCGCAGAGAACGCGCCCCTGGATCGCGAATGGACCGGGTAAGTAAATCTGCCCCAGTGGGGCGTTCTCCGACGCTGATTCAGGTTCTGCCGCAATTCACGAAGGTCGTGTGCCCGATGTCCACTGTGTGGCGCTGCTGCTCTGAAGTCCACCGGAATTCACTTCCTCCGTCTAGGTGCATGTGTGTGCTAATCTTGCTATTTTTTTTAAATTCCGTGGTTTTTCTGAATCCGTCGGGCTTTCCAACGGCCACGCCCACTGTTTTCTTTCGCAAGAAAGCCGGGGCCGATGCGGCACAATCCGATCGCATGCCGCAAAACCCTGGGGGAATTTGCCGCAAATCGGAAAAATTTAGGAAACCTGACGAAAATGCTCGATTTGGACCCTTAGTAAATGAGCCCCAGTGTGAGCAGCACACATTTATTGGACTTTGCATGTAAAATCTGGCGCACGGTCCGACTGAGCACCGGAACACCCCCTAATTTGTGTCGCATGAAGACTAGTGCAGCTGCGCCACAAAGGGGTCACAATTCACTACCAGTGCAAGCAGTTTGAACCTAAAAGAACGTGCAAAGTATGACGAAAAACTGGCGCAAGGGCCTTAGTAAATGTACACCAGCATTTCAAATGTGGAAGGAAAAGTGGATTCATAAAGTAAAAGCTGCTGTACACAACACGCTACCTGTGGGTAACCCCATATAATCAGTGGGATGGGGTTGAGTGGTCTGGGGTGTAAAATCTCCTCAAAGTGATGCAAGAGAGGACTGTAAGCACTTCCCCAATTAATGGAATTGTTATGGCCTGCTAATTACCTGCTACTTTATACAGATAACTGCGGATGGTTCGGGGAGTTCAATAAACTGCAGGGTATTTAGTGGTGTAAATACCTTGGCATTAATAGAGCACGAAACAGTACAAGAGTATAACATCATCATCATATCTAAAAGATAAATGCAATACTCAATACTCACAGCTTCATCATTAGGATCCAAAATGTATCCTCTAAAAAAAATCCTATTCTCCAAGATGTTATATATTACAGATCTTGCAGATACTTCAGTCTGCAAACACAACTTATTTTTGATTAATTCCTTTTATGTAATGGGAAACCAAATTTAAATGGAGTCACCAGCTGTTTTGACCATATGAAGCTGTAAACGGTGTTAGGTATTGGCCATGGAGATTTGTGCTAGCATAACTTTGTGTGTGTTGATAGTAGCAGATGGACTGGGAAAAAAATGCATTTAGAATCCAGAATTGTAGCTGGACTTGCAGCACTGAGGGTGGGTCCTCAAATTGCAGTTGTAGAAGATCTTTACAATACTCTGTTTCATAGCATCTCCTCTCTGCGTGACTGCTGTACTATGTGACCTTTACACTATTTATTATTAGATACTGCAGCAGTGACTAGAGGCAAGCAGTGTAGCAGTGCAATTCATAGAACTCACAGCACACTCCTCAATGCTTCATGTCCAGCTACAATCCTGGAATATAAATATATTTTTCATTCTTGTTGTTCCAAACTAGAACAAAGGACAAAGGAATGTTTGGGACCTGGGAAGACTTGTTCTATCCACCCTGAAGGTCGGACCTGGGCCTTGTCCAGTAAGATTAATGTAACACCATCTTAGCATCATCTTCCGCATACCCTGGTATCCTGTCTTTTGCATGTTTTTTTAACTCTCTTCCATCTAGTTATTCTGTACTTCATTGCTTTCTCTGTTGTGACCCAGCTTGGTAACCATTCTTACCTGTTTATATTTGTTTTGTACTTTTCTATGTGATTTTCACTTTGCCTAGTTATTGGCCTCCATTAAGAGTCTTTTGAGAAAGTAGGTAGGGCTTGTTTGGGGGGGGTTCAGAGTATGGTATGTTTCAAAAAATCTTTAAATATGGTTTGTCTGGATTTTTTTGTGCCAAAAAATGATGCAAATTTAAGATACCGTATATTCCGGCGTATAAGACGACCTGGTGTATAAGACGACCCCCCTACTTTCCTGTTTAAAATATAGAGTTTAAGATATATTCGCCGTATAAGACTACCCCTTTTCCAACGCATACAAAACACCGGTAAAAATACACAGCAGATTTATTTCTTTTTTTAAACGGGAAAAAAAAATATGAATAAATAAAGTGACATAAAACTGGATACCGTATATTCCGGCGTATAAGACGACCTGGTGTATAAGACGACCCCCCTACTTTCCTGTTTAAAATATAGAGTTTAAGATATATTCGCCGTATAAGACTACCCCTTTTCCTACGCATACAAAACACCGGTAAAAATTTCGTGAGCCCTCGACATGCACCGGGACCCGACCGCCGCCGTATAAGACGATTACCGGCGTATAAGACGACCCCAGAGAAGACAGAAGATTTTTCTGTCTTCAAAAGTCGTCTTATACGCCAGTATATACGGTAATTTGAAAAGATAAATGTCATTTTCGACGTTTAGCACATCTGGAATAGAAGATGAATGGACAGCACAGTGGCTTAGTGGTTAGCATTACAGCCTTGCAGCGCTGGGGACCTGGGTTAAAGTCCCAGGGTCAACATCAGCAAAGAGTTTGTATGTTCTCTCCGTGTTTGCGTGGGTTTCCTACCACACTCCCAAACATACTGGTAGGTTGATTAGATTGTGAGCCCCATTGGGCACAGGGTCTGATTTGGCAAGTTCTGTGCAGCGCTGCAGAATCTGTGTGCGCTATATAAATAAAGGAATTGTTTATTATGAATGTGTCTTACTGACTTACTTCTCCATAAAATGCTTATTTCATTATTATACTATATATTCCTCCTATTGTACATGGAATTTCCAGCTCACTGCCCTAACTCTGTATCCAATTAACCTGGCCAGGGTACGGTGACATCTCCGCAGGCACTCACACTGGGACACATGTTCACCACATGGCCGCTTCCCTGCCGGTCACACTATACACCCAGAAAGTCAACCTAACGCTATGCAATCAAAATTCTCTATTACAAACACAAAAATGTTGCCTATAGTCATAACAATAATAATAAGCCTGCCATCCCCTGACATTGGAGATTGCAGATTTTTATATTTCTCTGCTGAGCTATACAACGAGGAGCAAGTTCACCAATGGACTGAAACTGCAGAATTTTATGACAAGCAGCTGGTATCTTAGTGTAAAATGCCTCATTTGATAGGGAGATGCAGGAAGCCACATGATAGGGACATGCATTTGTTACAGAAAGTTGTTTTTTTTAAACATATACTGAAAAAATAAAAAATGAAAGATAAAGTCAGTGGATGCAAATTTTAGAAATATCCAGCATCATTCAGACACTTAATCAAGATATAAACCGAAGTCCCAAATTCTTTGATTTGTAAAGTAAATGTAATATGATCCACATAACGCAAATAGGAGAGCAAAAAACTCCCCCCGAAAACTAGTTTACCCATACATAAGGCTCTTTTACATCAATCACTACTAACAAGTAAAGCATCGGCCCTAGTTCCTGACCAGATACATTATTAGTTTTTTAGTACATTCGGGGTTTCTTTTAAAGATATTTAAAAAAATCCATATTATATTTTAATGTCTGTAGAAAATGTAAGAAAAAAACAAAAGATAAAGGTAATTTATTTTTAACATTTAAGTAGTGAAAGAAAATCCTAGTAAAATATTTTTTTCTACATTTTTTCCCATATCCATATTCATTTTTTAGAGAATTTTTTTTATTGCTAGAGCAGGGTTAGAAGTCTGTATTATTGGCATTTGTTGCAACCCAGATTGTTTACTTACCCTTACTGTGTTTTTCTGTTTATCTTGTTACTTGTCTGCCCAGTAGTTTAGGGAGGGATTGTCTTTATGGTTGTCCCATATCAATAGAATACGCAGAGGCAAGCAGGTAGGGCAGTTGGGGGCAGGATTTGCGGCCTCACTGTCCTATCTGAGTCTTAAGACCCATTACAGCATGCTTTTTTGTTGTTTTTTTTTTTTAATTTGTACACACTGAGTTCCTATAAGGTCATTAAAGACATTTTAATTTTTTACTATTACATTTTGTTAGTGCTGATTTCTCCATAAAAATACAGGATAGGTTATGTAGGTTTGTTCTCAAGTTGAATTTGTATGTAAGTCGGAAGTGATATATTTTGTAAGTGTAACCCCGGAAAAGATTTTTTTTGGTCCTTGTGCCAATAGGATTCTTTTGTGGGCTGTCCTGGGAACAAGGATTAACAATAAAGCCTCATTGCAGACACATTTGATAACTCCTATGTTAACCATTGCAGCCCTGGGGGCTACAATAACCTAAATTCTGGGAAAAGGAGGAAAAAGAGATCCTTGGGGTCATCTGTAAGTCATATTTTCTTAAGTCGGGGGCCGTCTGCCTTCTTCATTGTGGTGGGTCAGTCTTTCGGTGACAGCTGCTTCCATTCTTGCAGCTACACAAGTTGCTTGATGACCCATATGATGTTCATAGTTGTCATGCAATATGCAAATGTGGCATATTAGGGCTGAAACACACTAACCTGCTCATTCTGTGAAACACAGACCATGGTCCAAGTGCCCAGCTATTTGAAAGTGACCCATGCTTTGTCCTGTCCAAAGAGTCAAAAGGTGTGGACAGGGTCGGATTGGAGCTCAAAGATTCTGGTAGCAATAAGTTTGTTACTGCCTAAATTGCCGTGTTGGCACTTTGGGAAAAGCTACTGTTTTTTGGGTCTCATTTTGGGCACTCAATCTCTAAAAGGTTTGCCATCACTGCCCTAGGCGCAGACTTGGAACACCCCACACTGGTCCACTTTGCCAGCAGAAGCTCCCCCCTTCAAGCCCCTCTTCGACCACTTGGTGTGGAGTTGGCTTAAGGGGGTATATAGTCACTATTCCCAACCCTGTGCCAAGAATTGTGACTATTTCAGGGCATGAACGACAAAAAACTACAGTACAAGCCCTGATAAATCTTACCCATGTGGTGACTGGATTCCAAACATTTTTCCAAGAACAGGACTCCGAAATTGATGGTAATAGGTGATGCAAGGAGCCCCTGCACTCCTGAGAAACGACTATTTCTAATAAGTAAAATAATACAAGGTTTCAGAAGTGAAAGCTTGCTGGCTCAGTGGTTAGCATTACAGCCTTGCTGCGCTGGAGTCCCAGGATCAACATCTGCAAAGAGTTTGTATGTTCTATCCGTGTTTGCATGGGTTTCCTCCAGGTCCTCTGGTTTCCTCCCACACTCCAAAACATACTGGTAGGTTGATTAGATTGTGAGCCCCATTGGGGACAGGGATCGATTTGGCAAACTGTGTGCAGCACTGCGTGATCTGTGTGCGTTATAAAAATAAATAAAAGTATTATTATTATTATAGATATAGTATATTAATATGATCCAAATAGGAAGAAAGGAGCGTAAAAAAAGGCATAAGTGCATTTTGACCTTAGAGCAGGGATTGTACTGAATGGGGGTCAGACCTATGTGATAACAAGGGATTAATAAGCTGTCACAGACATGGTATCCTGCCGGGAATGATCGCAGCTGAAAGATGCTTATTCACCCTTTTTAGGTTTGCAACTGCAAGAATTTATCACTTATGGCTGTTGTTCTTCGTATAGGTGAAAGTCCATATAGTTTACACCAAGGTACACACCTATGTGAATTCATATTCCATTTTTATATGACAGTAAACTGCGGGTATAGCTATACTGTCCTATCTTTCCTACGAGTAATATAGTTCTTGTGCATGTTCTTCTGAATAGTGGATGGATGAAGAAGTTGTATGACCCCTGCAGGGAGCACTGGGGAAGTACAGGTGAAGGCAAGTGCAACAAGACTCAGGTTTGGAAAACTAACATATAATTGGTGCCTGGAGAACTGAATGTCATGACCTGAGCTAAATCCTAAAAATTCAGAACAAAGGAGAAAAACAGGAGGTCAGACAGGTAAATGGAGGGAGAGAATCCATACTTTTCACAAGATAAAGAAGGTTATAACACGTCCACAGACCCCTGCAGCCAACTATGAACACAATGTACAGAGGAAGAGACACAGAAAGTCACATGTGCAAAGATGTAGTGGAAGAATGTAGATTATAGAAAAACAGATATTGACTAATATTAGATGGATAAAAGATAGATAGATAGATAGATAGATAGATATTAGATAGATAGATAGATGATAGATAGATAGATAGATAGATAGATAGATAGATAGATAGATATGGGATAAATAGATAGATAGATAGATAGATAGATAGATAGATAGATAGATAGATATGGGATAAATATATAGATAGATAAATAGATACCCTTATGATGACCACAGCTTTGTGGCGCCAATTCGTTTAAGAATGCATACATAATTATCCTTTCATGCACATGCAAATCAGCCTTAAAGTGCAAGAGGGCCGTGCCTTCTTTGCTTAATTAGTGTTCAGTCGCCGAGGGCAAGAAGCTTTAGATAGCCTGTAAGCATAGGCGGATTAAGACCTCCATGGGCCCTGGTCTATATGGATATTATTGCCCCTACAAGTCTGGAATCACTTCCTACATATGGTACTAGAATCAGCTTCTTGGAGAATGGAGGATGCATCCCTTCTGCCTAATTTCTGAAATGAAATGGCTCTTGTGTACATGTGTATTTAGAGCAGGAACAGATGTATGGGGATTTCATGGGTGGTCACAGACCCCTAGAAGCTTTGGGCCCAGAGCTGCCGCCCAAAACACCTATATTATAAACCACTACGGCCTGTAAGGCACAAAAGGCCAGTACTGTATACAATACATTATAGTTAGAGTGATTGGTACAGATTTTGCATTGAGGCCCAGTAGTTTTAAAGGGATTGTCCAGCCACATGAAGTGCCATTTCAAGTTTTCCCCTATAGACAGCAAGGTAACTTGCTGATCAGTGGGAATTCCACTGAACATATGAATGGGGGCCCATTGTACGAACAGAGCAGCTGCTTGCAAATGCATGTTCTGCTGTATTTATATATATGGTGATAACGGAGATAAATGAGTGCAGTACCCGATTACTTCTATTATAGCCATAAACTGTGAATGGATTGGCAGTTTGCAGTTTGCTCAGATGTGGAGTATAACATATCACTATTTTCATGCTCCTTTGGGGGTCTCAATTATAACATCCCACCTATTAGCAAGTTATACACCATCCTGTAGATGGGGGAAAACTACATGTGGCTGAACATCCACTTTAATTTGCACTTTTTTGTAACAACAACAACCCTCTCTCTCTCTAGCTATATAGATACAGTAAACTTATACATACAGTGGCTATTGAAAGTATTCAGACCCATTTCACTTGTTGCTTCATTGCAGCCAATTGCTAAGATCTTTGTTTTGCTTATTAATGTACACTCTGAACCCCTTTGCTGTGAAACTCATATTTATCTCACATGCTGTCCATTTCCTTCTGATCTTCCTCCTTGAGATGGTTCTGCTCCTTCATTGGAGTCCAGCTGTGTTTAATGAAAACTGGTTGGACTTGATGAGAAAGACACACACCTGTTTTTATAAGACCTCACAACTTATAGTGCATGCAAAAGCATGAGAATCATTAGGTATAAGGAACTGCTCAAGGAGTTCAAAGACAGAATTGTGGCAAAGCACAGATAAGGCCAAGGTTACAAAAGAATTTCTGCAGCATTCAAGGTTCCTAAGAGCACAGTGGCCTCCATAATCCTTAAATGGAAGAAGTATGAGATGACCGCAACTCTTCTTCGAACTGACCATCTAGCCAAACTAATTAATCTTGGGAGAAGAGCCTTGGTGAGAGAGGTAAAGAAGAACTCCAGGATCACTGTGGCTGAGTTCCAGAGGTGCAGTAGGGAGATGGGAGAATGTTCCACAAAGTGAACTATTACTGCAGCTCTCCACCAGTTAGGGCTTTATGGGAGTGTCTCTCCTCAGTGAAAGACATATTAAAGCTGCTTACAGTGTGCAAAAACACATGAAGGACTCCCAGACTATGAGAAAGAAGATTCTTTGGTCTGATGAGACAAAGATTGAACTATTTGGTGTTAATTTTAAGTGGTATGTGTGGAGAAAACCAGACACTGCTCATCACCTGCAAATACAATCCCAACAGTTACACATGGTGGTGGCAGCATCAGGCTATGGGGGCAGTGACTGGACCACTGGTGAGTGCTCTGTACCTTAGACTGAGCCGAAGGTTCACCTTGCAACAAGACAATGACCCTAAGCACACAGCTAAAACAACAAAACAGTGGCTTCAGAACATCTCTGTGTCCATTCCTGACTGGCTCAGCCAGAGCCCGGACCTAAACCCATTTGAGCATCTCTGGAGAGAATTGAAAATGGCCTCCACCAACATTCACCATCCAACCTGAGGGAACTGGAGAGGAAGAGGCAGAAGATCTCCAAATCCAAGTGTAAAAAACTTTTTGCATCATTTCTAAGAAGACTCCCGGCTGTACTAGCGTCAAAGATGCTTCTACTCAATATTGAGCAAAGGGGCTGAATGCTTATGACCATGTCATATCTCAGTTTTCTTATTTAATAAGTTAGCAAAAATATCTGCATTTCTGGTTTTTTTCTTTCAGGATGGGATGCAGGGTGTACATTAATGAGCAAAAAAAAGAACTTTTTTGATCCTACCAATTGACTGCAATGAAACAAAGAATGAAAGCTTATAAGGAGTCTGAATACTTTCCGTATCCACTGTAAGTACAGAAAACATATATTTATATTTATCTAGTTCTTTGCAGCAACTTGGGAATGATTCCCTTTCCGTTGCATTGTGTTAAGTGCTGTGACATACTGCACCAATTTCGCTGTTCCAGCCTCTGCAGTCACATAACCCAAGAAGAAAAGTCATCAATGCAAAAAGTAAAATAAAACACAGAACAAGCAAATGGTTTTCTTTCTAATAAGAACAGCTATTAGCTTTTATTTGCCATTTCGGTTTCCATGTCTTTCTATGGATCCGGGATTGTCTTTACATAAATCCTCATGCAGTAAGTCACGGTTGTGATGGTGCAGTAAGTGTGGAGTAAGCGTCTTACTATAGAGCCACTTTTAATCTATATTACTAGGCGGCCAGTAAAGGACAGATGATATACGCTGCTGTATGAAGCTGCATTAATAAAAATCTGCTGATCAGCTGGGACAAAGCCAATTCGTAATGAAAAAAGTGCATTGAACCATGTGAATAGATCTCCAGCCGCTTTGCAGAAATATCTTAAATATGCAAAAGAGAGGTTGTATCTGGGTGTGATACACAGACCCATTTCAAGCATATTGTAAGGAACCCGAAATCTACTGGAAGGTCATGCTAGTATATAGGAACTATGTATATTTGTCTGGAGGGTCTCTGGAGATACATATGATAACGTATCTACTAGAGGAGGTCTACCAGAAGTTCCAAGGGGATCAAGAGACTTGCTTCATCCAATGAGTTGCCAACTTTTTACTTCCACTTTCAACGGAAATTTCCTTCCTTAGAAGGACAGTCATTAGATAAAGAACTTTCCATCAGTTGGGTGCAGGCCACAACCGGAAGTATCAAAAGCAAAATCCCACAACGGGAGAAGTAAGTGTTCTGTCATTCTCACCGGGCCCGCTGAGGGTTTTCCATATTACTGGAAAATCCCTTTCACTCCTTTCCACCGATGCCCCTATTCCTTTATACATTTCAGTTTTTTGCTCCTCTTCTCTCAAAGCCATAATTTCTTTATTTTTCCTTCTACTGAGATGTATGAGAGCTTGTATTTTTGCGTTTAACAAATTGTACTTCCTAATGTCAATATTTTAAATTCTAAGCAATGTACTAAGAAGCTGGAAAATGTTCTAAATGCATTGAAATTGAAAAAAAAGCTTATTCTTGTGGGGTTTTTTTTTATGGTTTTCATTCTTCTCTCCAAATGACATCTCCCCTTTATTTTTTGAGTACGTACAATAATGAGGATACCAAATTTAAAAAATTAATATCTTTTGTACGAAACATCATTTCTTTGCTACTATTTTGGGAACTGGACAACATCTTTATCTGTTGTGAAAAGTAAATGTGTTTCTGTTAGGCTAGCTACCATAGGCTACTTGAACCATAGGGGAACTGATTGCTCATACAATATGTTGCTATACAGCTGTATTGACGTATATGGTGAACTTGCTGCATCTAAATTAGACCCAGCCTCCAGCAGGGTCTAATTCATATCACACTATGACAGCTTTGGGAGCCTTGGAGAGACTCCAGGTTATCAAAGCACCCCTACCCATGACGCCATGGCTTTGCCTGTGGCACTTAAATGGTTAACACCCGCAATCTGTTTAAAGTTTGCTTAAATCAATACCATAGTTGAGTATAAATGAATAGTAACATTTTTTACAGGTTTTATGCTAACAGTATTCTGCATTTTTTAACAGGGTTGCCTTTTAGAGGCTCTTCTTAAACTGTCAGATGAAGACTAATTGTTCCAAATCAGCTGCTGCTGAGTCCCCCTCCCCTCCCCATAGAATCCTATACTGTATAAATATTCAGTGACATCCTGTTAGTCTCGCTATAACAAAGTAGACTGAGCAGGAAGATTCAGTGAGAAAGGCACCGGATAATGTGATGGTGAAAATCCATAAAACAAGCTGAACAGTAACAATGACCATCCCTGTGTATGGTTGTTTTCTATACTTGGTCTGATAACTGATAATAAGATGGGTGGGAATTTCTACTAACTTTTATTCAGATAGATATCATGGAGATCATTTAAGATTTGGGATTACAATCCTGGTGAGTATGGCCTATAGAGTAGCAATACAGATAGTAGGCATTTCCCCATTATCATGGGAAATATATTTTCCCAACATTTCCCAACATACATTCCAATGTGATTAGTGGTGATGTGCGGCTATCATTACATCTATGCTCAGCTTTAGACATATGTAAACAAATCACTTCCCCCTGCCCACTATGTATAAGATAGGATTGAAATGACCCCCAGATCACATTTAATAGTAGCTTTCTGTATATGGTAGTTTCACACTTGGATAGGGGGCTTCCTTTGTCCTGGTCCGTTATACGACACTAATGGTACCCAATTGAACCCTTTGAATAAAATGGGGTTTATTGGGCTTTCATCAGACTTTCCATTATTTTTAGGACCAAAAAGCCCATTCAAGTTAGGTGGTAGTAATGTTGGTGTGAATGAGGTAGTCTTCTCAGGGCAGTGGCGGAACCTATAGTACCGGTGCCAGATTTGTCATTTAGAGCCCTCTCTTTCGGCACCCAGGACATCACCAGAGAAGACTCAAGGTATCCTTCTACAGACCCAGACAGTCTAGGACAGTGGTGGCGAACCTATGGCACGGGTTCCAGAGGTGGCACTCAGAGCCCTCTCTGTGGGCACCCAGGCCATCAGCAAAGTGGACTCAAGGTATCTACTTGCACTCAAAGGGCAGCCCAGGACTTGTCACGCTTAATGTTATTATAAAGCAACAGCGGTGCCTGGGACTACAGGAGAGATGGGAAGGTGTGGACATATTGGAATTATCATTGTAGTTCCTTCTATAGGCAGAAAAATTCCTACTGATCTTCAATTAGTCCTCATTCTATCTACTGTATTGGTGTCCTCAGAACATTGATGCGATTGAAGGTTACAACAAAGCAGGGGACAATAAGTTAGGGAATAAATTGCCATGTTGGCACCTGGTGATAAATAGATAGGTATGGGTTGTAATTTGGGCACTTGGTCTCTAAAAGTTTCGCCATCACTGGTCTAGGACTTGCTACGGTCAGCCCTATTTTAAAGTGACAGTAGTGCCTGGGAAGCTGTATACAAATCTGGATTATAATTGTAGCTTCTGCTCCAGCCCTGACATTTTTTGCTGTTCAGGGGACCTTGGAGGGAAGCCACAATGATTATCTGAATTTCTCCTCCTTTCTACTGTATTGGTGTCCTTAGGATGCTGATACGATTGAAAGCGGTGACAGAGCAGTTTCTACTTAAATTGCCATGTTGGCACTTTGCAATAAATGAGTGGGTTTGGTTGTAGTTTAGGTACTAGGTCTCTAAAAGGTTTCCCATCACCATCTCAGGGTACCTGCATACTAGCTGAGTCCCCAAGTGCAGCAATATGTGAATTTTTATGTGCAAACACGATTTTTTCCGCATTTCTGCATGTGATTGGCTTCAATACCACACACTACAATGCTACAGG
Organism: Engystomops pustulosus; assembly: GCA_019512145.1. NCBI lineage: Eukaryota > Metazoa > Chordata > Amphibia > Anura > Leptodactylidae > Engystomops > Engystomops pustulosus. The sequence goes on from CM033644.1 coordinate 30,773,175, forward strand.
ATAAGGATGCAGATTTGCCCCGCTAATGCCCTACGTATGCAGATACCCTTAAAGAGCTAGTGTTTTGGAGGGGTAACACGGTATAGATAGAAATGGCAAACTAGCACCTTTATAATTAATTGACGTTCCAGAGACTAAAGGGTTTACCTTACCCATCTGTACATGATACCACTGCTTCTTTGCAGCCAGAAATCCCAGTAACACCTTAAATCTACAACCCACTCCGCACATTCATTCATACAAATAATAAGTAAGCGCCAGTGACCCAGTAGTTGTGGGGTTTATAGTGTCACACAGACTTTACATAGAATCTGCACATACAGAAGCCACTGGTTGCCGGAGCTTATTTTGAATGTAGTTGCCTCCATTTAAAGGGACCAGAGTCTGCTGGAGGCTGAGCACATATAGGGGAGTGTTTGAGTGCTCCTACACACCAGACATTACGGTAGCAGTCAGACTGCTCTCTCCTCTCCCTCTGCTACATGAAGAGATGAGTAAAGTTGCCTTCACATAATGCGGGTGTTAATGTGAGGATCAGGCAGAGTCCTGTCACACAGGAGTATGTGCCATGCAGATTGTACTGCAGGAATGCTGCTCAGCAATGACAGGGGACAGGTCACCTCTGGGTGGTGATGGCATCAGGCTGCTGATAAGGTGAGTGATTGATTATTATATTGATTATTGACACCTTTAAAGGACAATGCCATTGTTCTCACACAATCCAGGGCTCCTCTCACAGTGTGAATGTGACCCTAGGTGCTTACACGTCCCCCGGCTTCCAAAGTTTCTCTTATTTTCTGTATTTTTGGGATCACGGGCTAGTGGTCGTTCTAGGATGATTCTGACTATAGCTGCAGTGCTCCCCTCCGTACAACTGCCTATACTTTGATTGAAATGATATTGTTATAATCATTATTAGATTACTCCCAAATATTTCATTATCTCCTAATTAAAGTGATTTACGATAATTATGTGAAATATTCTATCACGCTCCATAAACTCTCCAGCACCGGTGCGATCCATGTGGCTGGTAACATCGCCAAATATATATATGACGTGAGAACAATATGCAAAATGCATTTTTTGGAATTGTATCATTGTAGTTTCATATTTTGTATCCAAACATTGCGGCTTGGATATTTTATTACAATGACATTAAGCCTATGGGCAGAGGCTGTGGCACCTAATATTTCAATGTGAGGGCATGATATAGGGTGCTGTTGGTCTTACTTAGTCTCTGAGAGGAAAAAGTTAATGTTATACAGTCCATATGTGCTATATATTTGTAATCTAGTGATGTGTAATGTACAAATGTGCTAGTATAAGATCTATAGGCGCCAATATATGGTCTATAATATATCAATATGTTCTTATGCGAGATCTGTAATGTTTCAATATGTACTAATATTAGGTCTTTATTATATCAATATGTGCAAATATTAGGTCTTTATAATATCAATATGGGCTAATATTAGGTGTTTATTATATCGATATGTGCTAATATTAGGTGTTTATTATATGGATATGTGCTAATATTAGGTGTTTATTATATCGATATGTGCTAATGTAATATATCAGTAATATATAACGTATCAGTGTGTGCTAGTATAAGATCTATAATCTATCAATATGAACTAATATTAGATCTATAATACATAGATCAATATGTGCTTATAGGAGATCTGTAATGTATCACTCTGTGCTAATATGAAATCTATAATATATCAATATGTGCAGATGTAAGTTCTATATTATATCAATATGTGTTAATGTAAGGTATGTAATATATCAGAGATCTATAATGTATCAGTATGTGCAAGTATAAGATCTATAATATATCAATATGTACTATTAGATTTATAATATATCAATGTGTGCTTATACGAGATCTCTAATGTATCAGTATGTGCCAGTATAAGATCTATAATATATCAATATGAACTATTAGATCTATAATATATCAATATGTGCTTATACAAGATCTATAATGTATCAGTGTGCGCTAATATGAAATCCATAATATATCAATATGTGCAAATATAAGTTCTATATTATATCAATTTGTGCTAATGTATGGTATGTAATATATCAGCGATCTATAATGTATCATTATGTGCAAGTATAAGAACTATAATATATCAAAATGCACTAATATATGGTCTATGATATATCAATATGTGCTTCTACAAGATCTGTCATATGTCACTGTACAGTAAATGTGAGATGTATAATATTCTGTATCAAAGATCTATAATGTATCATATTATACATCAATATGAACTAATATGAGATCAGTATGCAATATCTATTGTGTAACAATATGTCCTGCTGATATAAGATCTTTAATATACAAATATGCTGTGATAATACGTATACAGGCAGTCCCCGGGTTACGTACAAGATAGGGTCTGGAGGTTTGTTCTTAAGTTGAATTTGTATGTAAGTCGAAACTGTATATTTTATAATTGCACTTCCAGACAAATTTTTTTCTTGCCCCAGCGACAATTGGAGTTTCAAAATTTTTTGCTGTAATTGGACCAAGGATTATCAATAAAGCTTCATTACAGACACCTTACAGCTGATTATTGCAGACTGGGACTATAATAAAGCATCCAGAGAGCTTCACCAGAGGTCACAGTGGGCAGAGGGGTCCGTCTGTAACTATGGGTCGTCTGTAAGTCGGGTGTCCTTAAGTAGGGGACCGCCTGTATGGGATACTATAGGTGTAACTCGGTATAGTCACCCAGTGGAGATTTGTTACAGAAATTTCTGCATTAGTCCCTTACCTCTGAATGGAGGAGTCTCACTAGGACCAGCACATGGGATTTTCCTAGTCACATTTTGATGAATTGGACAATTGGAGAAATTTCAGCAACCAATCTACTAGGTGTGAATATGCTCTTACTCTGCAATGTTGGGAATACCTGACGCCTGAATCACAGAATTTCTGGAAATAACAAAGCATTGACCTCTGGGTATATATAACGCGTTTTGCCAGCAAATCACTTGAAGCTTAAAATAACTTGGATTACACTTGCATTTTTGCCGTTTTCTGCAAATATATTATTCCCTTTGCTATTTGGAATTTTTGCGGGGATCAATCTTTCTGTAGAGTGTACTATGGCATCAGTCCATATGAAGTCAGTGCTGTGTGTGATTCCGGGTAGTTGCTCCCATTGGTGGGGATATTAATAATAAGGTAATGTTATATGACATGATATCCAGCATACAGTAATACTGGCCACATATATTTCCGAACTTGACCTTGATTTTATAGGCGCGGATGATATTGTTCAGGAAATCTTAAGGACTTGTTCACATGTTCTACAACTGTTCTGTTTGGCATCATTCACACTATGTGTGTGCATCCAGGAAAGCACCAGGACTGTAAACAGATACATAGACCCCCAATCATCCACTGGATTCCAAAACGGACTTCACTGGGGGGGGGGCCACTTGGCGACATACTCTTTTTTAGACCTCTGTGAACCTTTACGACTTTTGACTCAATAAAAATGTATAATTCGTAAAGAATCTGAATGCAACATGGGATTGTTGTAAGCAGCCCAATTCAGATATATGGAACAGTCACACAAACTTCTTCCTTGTGTGTAAATAGTGTAAGGGAGAAGAGAGCACTGCTGCAGACACAAAAGATCAACTTTTCAAATGACAATAATGAGCCAGAAGGTCGTTGTGGGGAGGGTGGGGCATTATCAAAACCCATCAAAGATGCAACTTCATAGGCTATTACACTGTGCAGGAGGACCCTTGGTATGTCCTCATTCCTCTACCTGCTGTTATCTCACACAGTGGGAGGGGGAGGTGCTTTAGCCCATTGAACAGCCTGTGAAGCTCAGCACAGAGGGGTTCTGTTTCATTTGCATAATTTTAAAAGTTGATTTTTGAAGGACAGAGGCCATGATAACAAATATATGAAAATTACCACAGATACTGTTCCTGGATCTATGAGTAGATATTAGATCATCATGCTTGGTTTAGATGTTAAATTTTTATCTTTTATAGTCAGCTTCGTTTTCTAAAGTTGCAAGGCTCTGGCACAAAAATGGCAACAGAGGCTGGCAATCCAGCTCCATTCTTTGTGCACTGACTGGACCACTAAACAGTAAAATAATAATTCCTTTATTTACATAGCACACACATAGCAACACAGAGTTGCAGTCCCTGTCCCCATGGGGCTCACAATTTAATCACCCAATTAGTATGTTTTGGAGTGTGGGAGACAACCGGAGGAAACTCATGCAAACACAGAGAGAACATACAAACTCTTTGCAGATGGTGACCTGGATGGGACTTGAACCCAGGACCCCAGCACTGCAAGGGTGTAGTGCTAACCACTGACCTACCATGCTGAATTCAACTGCAGATCTTGGTGCCGCCACTACAGAGAGAATGGAGCTTGACTTAAAACTTCAGTTTCTTTGTTGATTGCAGCACCAAAGGCTGCCAAAATCAGCTAACCAGTATAGCTCCTGAGTGTCAGATCACCACAATTCTCCAATGTTATCACCTATCCATGTCATAACTATGGAAAACCCTTGCATTCATCACAGACCCAAAAATCATCTTACTGTTATCACACATGGAGTGGTTTGTAGTGTCCAGTATAACGTACTACAGCTGGAAACACACATGCAGTTTATTCAGGAGTCAATGCCAGAAGTGGTTCTGGCTGTATATGTCCTAATCCCTTTAAATCCTATCCAGATTTTGGCTCCGAAATGTTCCATAAAAATGCATTTGTGATTCTAACCTGAAAACTACTTTAAATGTTGTAATAGTTAAGCACCATGTAAGAAAAGAGTATACAGTGGGAGCTACTGGAGCTGTCGTGACTACTATTATACTATTTATATCTCTCAGTAGAGCAATTATTGAAAATCTCCAGCGTTTCTCACCACAAGCTTCTTATTTTAGAAATAGTCATATAAAGAGCCACCATGGACTTCCTGTGGATTTCCTGTGGAGACAACATAATTTTATCACATAGGAATCCACCACGCGTTGAAACAATCAATTGTCATTAAAGCGGTTGTCCTCCCATAAAGATTTGTCTCAGTTGTGGCCAAACGCCTAAGCTAGAGCCGCCCATGGCTAACACTCTGACCGATCATTGAGAGGACCAGAAAAAATTATACAGGGAAGGAGGGTCAAAGCTCAACCTTATCCAGGGCCCGTGAGCATGGGACACCCACTAGTCGTAAGAATGGAGGTCCCCATTTGTTGACCATGCTTGCTATTTCTCCATTTGTCTCTATAGGACCAATGGAGAGCACTCTTTGTCAATGTTTTTGTGATCGCTGGGTGGGAACTGTATAGGTAAAATAAGATCAACAATGGTAGGGTGTATCAATAGAGAGATAATGTTCCCCTTTAGAAATGGCTTGTAAGACCGGATCTTGAAAATGGTACCCAAAAATTGGCTCTTTAAACCAAAAATATAGGAAAGCATAGAGAGTTTAACAATAAACCTCCTCGATTACTGTGTGGAATGGAAGGTCTTTCTTATAATGGAAGGCTAGAAAAGAGGAGGCCCATGTTTCCTGACTTTACAAGGAACCTGTCATGAAGATATAGATAGGCCTGCATGCTGTCACCAACCTGTTATCGTAGATAGTGGAAGTATCACAGTCATGATTTTACACAGAAATAGATCTTTGAAAATTGCATACAAATGACCTGTAAGGAGTCACATGGGTGGAAGAGTTCCGCTAGGATGTCCTCTCCTGTGTAGCCTAGTGTCCCAAATAGACCTCATTATAAGCTTCCTCCAGGAGCTGCTGACTTGTTATGGTGTATCTGGACAATTGGACATCAATTCATTCAGGAGAGAACATCCTAGCTCCTTAATACACCTTTAACTCCTTACTGATGATTTGAATACAACATTCGAAGACCTATTTCTTCGTAGTGTTTGATCTCCTGGTATCTAGAAGGACATCACTGTGATCTTGTCATTGTCCTATATTACAGGTTTTGAGCCTAAATCTAGATTTAAAATGTGGAAGAGCAGGACTTGTCTATAAATCTTTCCTTCTCTTTATCAGAAGGACAAGAAAATTGTAAATATTTTGTAGGACGTTGTTTTCTCTTTGATGTTGACCAGTAAGTAAATACTAGTTGTAACTATAAGGCAATAAGATAATGATAGACCAGTCATGTGCATTTACTGTTCAGGTGAAATATGATCACTGCCCATTTGACGTTGTAAATCCAACATGTCTAATGTTGTCACATGAGCTTTAATTATGTAACACATTTATAGCCTAGAGTAACTATCTACACTTACATTGTGATCTACGGGTATAGATACAACAAGGTCACACACGATGCCTCTAGACAATTTAGCTGAGGTGCAGCTAATGGAGCTGAAAGATTTACTCAGCAGCTCCTAAAAATACTTTTCTTATTATAGAAAGATGATCCCTCTCATTCTGTTTACTCATTCTGTATAACAGTCCATGTCCCGGTGGCTAGTCCACTGTGATGTATAGAGGGAATATTCCTTCAAACCTCACCCACAGTACTGCCATCACACCAGGTAAGCTGCAGGAAAAACCACTCAGTTTTGGGTAGTCACCACATAGAACTTTTAGAAAACACACACCAGAAATTCTTTGGCAGTGAAGAAACAGTGGGGCTCCTTTACTTACCTGGCCGCTTGAGTTCACCGAAAGTGCATTGTCCGATGATAATGCACCGTGCTGCGATTCACTAAAATGTGCCCGATATCATGAATGTGTCGCTTCCCCGCTCGGGTCCGACAGAGTTCACCATCTAAGTGCTTGGGCTTGCGACACAATTTGAAAGTTAAATCCTGTTCAGTCCGAACCAGTCAGGTCGTCCGATGGCACTCCCCCTTGGCGCAGCTGCACCAAAAAGAGGATCGCGGATGCCAAAATCCCAGCACAGACGCTTGTTAAATACCTGTGCAAGCCATGTAAACCCTGAAAAAGGCACACAGTCCGATGAAAATGAGCAGCTCGACCCTAATTAAATGAGCCCCAGTATGTCCATGTTATGCCTACCCAAATGTGATTCTCCATAATAATAATAATTCCTTTATTTATATAGCTCACACAGATTACGCAGCGGTACACAAAGCTTGCCAAATCGGTCCCTGTCCCTAATGGTGCTCACAATCTAATCAACCTACCAGTATGTTTTGGAGTGTGGGAGCAAACCGGAGGACCCAGAGGAAACGCAAACACGGAGAGAACATACAAACTCTTTGCAGATGTTGACCCTGGGACTTGACCCAGTCACAAATTGGACCAGGTTACAGTAAAAGGAAAGAAACAACATGTTTCACAGTGAGCCATGGTATAGAGGCCTTCCCCACTGGGACCACTACATTCTAGGAGAGAATAGCCACTGTACACATGTTATAATACTAACAAGGGACATACAAGCAAGGGAAAAAGTAAAGGAGAACAAGGACCCTGAGCCCTAAATTGAGCTGTCCCTACCTACTTGCTGATCCTACCCTAAATGATAGGTGGTAACAGAGTAATGTTCCCTTCCAGCACCCAAAGTACAAAACACAAGAAAAGAAAAGTAATACAGAATATGCTAGTAAGCTCCACAAATTGCTTATAGAAAGCGCTAGGAAGAGGGCAAATTAACTTCCTATAGAGTCCCCTATAGAGTGGACCCTTCTAACATCTAACCCAAAAAGAAAATAGACCAGCAGAGAAGGAAGAGAACGCATCTGTCCTTCACAACTAGCTTAACCTTCTGCTGCCAGACCAAAGTCAACAGGAGATAGACGGGAATTCAATTAAGACAGCCAGAATGACTAGTACCAGTAAGGTAGCGTTCAGACTAGTACAAGACAGAATGCAACACTACAACCCCAGATTGATCTTTGAAGCATGGAGTGGGGCTCTACATAAAGTCACAGGATGGGTGTATTTAATTAGGTCTTAATTCAGTGGAAGAAAATTGGTTGTGATCATGTGGTCACAGAGGCACATGGATTGAAAAGATTATTTCCCAAGTTGTATTCATCGAGACAGATATATATCTACAGGAGTTAAACATAAAATCTTTCCATTCAGATATCATGAAACCTGAAGAATTGATTCATAAAGTATTTTAGGAAATAACATGTTTTTTACATTATTCAATTCGACCTTTAGATTGATAACATTTATTATGCCCAGAAAAATTAAATCTTACCTTTTCACCCGGATCAGAATTGAGCTAGACAGTTCATTTGTAGTCTGAGAACACACTGTCTGTTTTTGTAATACAAAATATGGTGATCTATAGCGATCTTCCTCCATAAATCTGTGGTGTGAGATGACAATAGCGACACTGTGGCGAAGACAGGGAAACAACTAAGAATTTGCTACACTTTTTGGCCTTTAAAACTAAACTACTGAAATGAAACAGGGTCAGTGCATTGTGGAAATAAATTAAAAATAAAGTCCAGGGAAAAATCCAGTTCTACCTTGAGACTGTGGGTCCATAACAGAGTTATGGAAGACTGAAGTCCCCAGAACTGACCTATAGGATAACTTTCCTGGAAGTCCCTTCTGCTATAATTCAGAAACCCTATAAAAGTTAATGGAGAGCAGCTTGTCCTGCAGATAGGAGATACATGTTTATTACATTACAACCTCTTTAATGACTTAATCCATGCTCTCACACTTGTGCCTCTTTATAACTTGGACCTAACCCGGTATTCCACTCAATACTGGTGGGGGGCAGAATCCTTCAGAACAAAATCAGCAGAGTCAGCCATTTATCTAAGGTGTATAGCAACCTTTACTTTGCAAGTGACCACTCTGATTGACCACTCACACTATTTTCATGCCAAAGGAAGCAAATAGACACTGTGGGGAGCTACTTCATGACATTTCCTCCATAGATTTTTCTGCCGAGCCATTAAAGGGGTTGGCTACTATATTAGCCACTTTACTAGGATAGGTACAAGACCCAAAAAGTGTCACCCATATATTATTTAGCTAGGTAAAGTTTGTATAAAGCCACTGTTTGCTGACCCACCGGCAGCAGGACTGGGACTTCCATCATACCCACTCCGATATAATTGGTTGAAGCGATTTCCAGATGTCTTTGGCTTGCCTGTCTAAGCGCTGCTGTTAGATTGGATATGACAGAATAGTTGTGCATACAGTAATGACTGCTCGGCACCTCTCCATCTGCCAGAATGCAGCAGGACATTGGATGTCACTGGAAGTCCCAGTGCTATCGACACATTGTGTGACTTACTAGCCCTGGCAACTGTATACAAACTTTATCTTGGTAAGTGCTATATAGGTGACCCTATTAGGGTCATGCTCTTACCATAGTAAAGTTTTGTAATTATGGACAAATCTTTTAATTTGGTCACTCATATATGAATACTGACCATGGTCTCCACATCCAACATAACCCATGGGCCCATTTTCCATCAATCTGTACAGTCATCAGAACTCACAACCTGCAGTGTGCAATGTGGGGCCGTCTTCTCCAATATGGGACTGTCTAATCCCAATACATTTAATACGTACCCTAAAGTTAACCCTTGTTGAACCTTCATTGCAATATGTCTAGATTATTTCCTTCTCAGAAGGTCTTCTAACTGGTTGTCACAGAGCTTGGTCTCAATTTTCAGAGCATTTGGGAATACATACAAGACGTGAATGTGTTCCTCAAGCATTCTCTGCCAGATAGGTGGTACGCAGGTGGTCTACCAGGTGTAGGGAGAGGTTTGTGTGATGTTCTAGGATTTGTTTTTTTTCCACATCAACAAGATGTAGGCTTGGGGACATCATACAAAGGTTTACTTTTTTAACTTTTGTCTTTTTTGCCACGCAGTATAATTCATAAATTGAGATTTCATTTGAGATTCTGTCTAGAGAATGGCGTCCCTCTGTGTATAATGAATTTATTCATAGGAGTTGTCATTGTCCTGACTAATAGATAAAAGACTCAGTCAGCAGATGATGATAAAACTTTGCCTCTACCCTGTGACTATAAAATAAAACACTGATCTACAGCTTTTTTATTACTCGCTTCCTCTACTTCACTTCTCTGTTTTAATAGTTTTGGGGTTGCTTTATGAATTCACTTGTTATATGCAGCTGGTTTTGGACCCATTTTTCTATTATCTACTCACGAGGGTTTTCACGGACATCTAGGTGGTCCCTCTTCACTGTAAAGAGGCCCCCAGGGTTGAGGGCATGCTCAGTTTTTGCTTAGCCAAGGAGCAGGCATAAGGTCAAGGCAGCCAACACAGATTCATGGTCAAGGCACAACTAAAAGACAGCTGATTTTTAATCTGAATTGGAGAACAAAATCGAGTACAAGTTGTGATCAGGAACCCAGATGATTAACCAAGAAGACCTTTGCTTGGCACAGTAGTCCTTTTTGCACTACATGTTACAGTGTCAACTTTCTAAAGCCTTTTTTCCTAAAAGGATGAAAACGTTCTTGTATAAGGTCTCCTTTTAATTACTACTTCAGATGAAATGCCAAGTATTGTACAAATGTACTATATTGTCAAATGTTCACAATGATCAAACCACCTGGACACATGGATCATGAGGTACTTACCAAACTGGGTCAACCTAGTACCCAGTACTTTGTAAGGGCATAAATGGGGTTTTTCGAGGACAGCAGATATAAAATATAAAAGGAGGAATCCAGCACATTACTCTCGAGGTTCCTTAATAATCCACTTGATTCAACATAAAAACGAGAAAAACACCTTTACATGTTTCAGCAGAGGCTTAGTTTTTATCAACATGTCGATTACTATTGATTTCCCTGTTTTTATGCAATAAAGTGGATTATCATGGAACCTCGAGAGTGAAGTACTGTGTTCTAGCTTTTGCTCCTGTGAATGCTCCATCCTTAAGCTTTCCAAGGACCTTCTGGAGTTCCAAAGTAGATGACTGCTGAGCTGGTGATTGGGTCGGTTTTTTGTTAGTTGGGTGATTGGGTTTGTTTTTTGCTACACTAATTTGTGATTGGTATAAAATGTTCTTACATTGCGCTGGTTCCAACATTGTGCAGGTCTTCTGTGACCTTGGTCATAAATGTAGTGGCCTCAGAAGGTCCAGTGATGTCACTTGTTCAATGTCGCCAGAGCTGGCTGAGGACACTGATGGGCAACAGTGAGTCCTCTTACCCACAACACTTCCAACCCTGCCAGGAGTGCTGGAGCTCAGAGGACTTTCATAAGAATAAAATCCAGTGACCCCAGAGGTTCCTGGAAAAATCCCTTCAACATAAAGGGAACTTCTTGTGGGGGAAGAAAGTTCACGTAACTTTTGCCTTTTATTTTAAACAGAATAACTCATAATTATAGAATTAATTTGACATTCTGCGTCGAACGCTGAATGTATTCCTAGTTGGCACTGTCCCGATTAATAGAAAAAAAGACACATTTAGCAGATAATGGCAAAACTCATTTTTATTTCTTTTGACTATGAAATAAAACACTCTACTACTCTAACGTGTAGCTTGGGACTAACATAAAGTAAATTACCAACATCTAGAGGGCCGTTTGTAACCATGGTTCGTCTGTAAGTCGGGTGTTCTAAAGTCGGGGACCGCCTGTACTTAATAGAGTTGGAAAAAATGTATCTATTATTTCAACAAACAGCTTCTATCTCTATTTCTTAGTTATGTCAGCGCTAGTAAGTGGAGACCAGCTGCTATGATGTCTCCCATACACTGCACACAGGAAGTAGAGATGAAACAGCTGCATAACAGATGCAGAAGAATTAGATAAGAAATATATCTTGAGGTGGAAAAGAAACATCCAGAAGCCTCTGCCTGTACCTTTGTCTATCATGTATAACTCCTTCAAACTCCTCTTCCCCCTCCATAGACATTTACTGTATATACTCTGACACCTTTGTGAGCCTTTTATAATTACATGGCTATAAATTTATGCAAAGTTTACCCTTGAACAATTGCTAATTAATTGGGGCTAAAATAATTCCATAGTCTTCTGTCTTTTGAATGAATGACTAATACTCAACTAAAATAACATAATATTTATTGAATTATCTGTATCAGCGTTTGGCAGCCCTGAGGCATAGTCTTACCATTCCAACATAGCCTTACTGGCAGGTGGCTCCTATGTTATGTGCTATATCCAGCTGATATCCACAGGGAAGAACGGATCTAACAATTCTAAACTCTGCAACCCTTCACCTAATTTTAACTTATTGCAGAGAAGTCAGACAATCCCTGTACGCAATATAAACTGAAAAATTTAGAAAGATTGCTCTCTTCTGCTGTATGGAAGAGATATAGGGTATTTTATAAACCCTATATACCTCATAGGCTGTAAGCTCTTATGTCACCCCCTCATCCTCATAGACTGTAAGCTCTTGTGTCACCCCCTCATCCTCATAGACTGTAAGCTCTTGTGTCACCCCCTCATCCTCATAGACTGTAAGCTCTTGTGTCACCCCCTCATCCTCATAGACTGTAAGCTCTTGTGATCAGGGCCCTCACTCCAATTGTTCCATACAACTGTTTGTACTCTGTAATATCTTATATATTTATATATGTCCCCTATGATAAAGCATTACAGAATTTGATGACGCCATATAAAGATTATTATCATTATTATTATTAAAACTTTAGAGACAAATGTCTCCATTGGTTTCAGGTTTGATGTTGTAGATGTTGTAGATGCTGTGATTGTCTTACAATGAGTCATGTACATTGACCAAATATACAATCGTCTGAATGAGGCCAACGAGGGCTTTTGATCATAGCGTAGACTATGTTATGGGTAAACACAGTGAAAGCGTTACTGCTCCCTAACCTAGAAAATGTTAAAAATCCAGTGGTGGCAGGGACTAAAAAAATAATTTGGCTGGAGTTACACTTAATAAATATACCTGTTGTGACTTACTTACAAATTCAACATAAGAGCAAATCTATAGGAGGAGATTTATCAGAAGTGTCAGAGAACAAACTGTTCTAGTTGCTCATAGCAAATAAAAGCTCAGATTTCATTTTATAAATTGCAGTGAAAAAGTGAAAGCTGAGCTCTGATTAGTTGCCATTGAAACTAGAACATTTTTTGCTTTCAGACACTTCTGATAAATCACATCCATAGAATCTTTCTTATAAGTCACCGGGGAGACTGCCTATATTTAGAAATTCAGAAATGATTGGCTCATCTCTGGACAACACCTTTAAAGGGTCCCCTGGGAGTGGCTGGAAAGGAGCAGTTTCCCCCCACCCTTGGTAAACCACTCCTCCATGTGTCCTTTTCAAATATATGAAAACACCCATCACTTTCTTAGCAACGCCCCCTGCTCCTCTACAGCCAATCCCGAGTGAGGGGAGTTATCCATTTATTTGAAAAGGTCCACTCCCAGGGGACGAGTGCCTAGTCACACAACAAGGTACAATATAACATATCTTTTTTTCTGTAAAACCTATTTTTAATACAAAAACACTTTGGCAGTGTATGTACTATGCTCTGTGGGGGCTAGGGGAGTGCTAAAAATGGGTCTCCTGGTGACAGGTTCCCTTTAAATACGATAGGACTTGCCATCCCTCCTTGCTATAGACCTATATATGCCAGGATATCTGATGTTTGATATTGTATTTTAGTTATGCCACCCAGGGACACAGCATTGTTCCACAAAGTTTTTAGATCCACCATATAAAAGATTTTAAAAAAACGGGTGCACCAGAAGAAACAGACCTGCCCAATTGTAGGGAAATAGGAAAGCTGTGTATGGAAACCCTATAAAGTATCTGGTGCAGGGCTTGGTTTTTATATTTGTGGAGGTTTTGCGAATCTCACACATTCACCATTGAACCATTGCTTCAAGATAAATAGTAAATTTAGAAAGAAAACATTCAAAGCACATTTGGTAAGCATTAACTAACAAAAGCCAGTGGAACGTCTTCACCTCTCTTTGACCTCTTCACTAGGAGGATTCCTTCCATACAGCAATGCGAAAATAATTGGTTTTCCAAAAAGTTATTTGTGTGACATAACATTATATTTTGACAAACTTAAGAGAACCTACATAGAGAACATGGCACACACCAAACTGGTTTTCTTTAATTTAATTTTATTTTTAGCGTTTTCAACGTATAATTCACACAGTGGAGCCTTCACCGTAGAAATTGAACAAAAGTTATATAATTCTATACACCGTAGAAATTGAACAAAAGTTATATAATTCTATACAGATCAGAGGTAATATACGACGTTTCGGTCATCACGACCTTTGGCAAGCATGATCTGGCAATGTCTGCAGTAGTAGGTAGGAGAGTGGTGAGGCAGCCTTAAAGAAAACCAGTTTGGTGTGTGCCATGTTCTCTATGTGGATTATGGATGGACTGAGAATCCTACATTGAGCACCACCCATACATGGTGTGTGGTCACTACTGTTTCTACGTGTCAAACTTAAGAGAACCTGGCATGCAAATTAACCCTCCCAAAATAAAGAACTCATTAAAATTCATGACCTTAAAGCATTGCCCTTATCCCTGAATGGTTCCTTTCCATGTCTACAATGTTACAAAAATCAGTTTATAAACATCTATGCAACTCACCTAATGTGAGTCCTGCATATTAAAATTTACTTGCATTGCCCTGCCTCCTTGTTCTTGATTGACAGGTCTAAGTGTATTGTGCTGTATGGAACATTGAGAGAGAGCTCTGCTACATAATTGGGCACTTCATGTCATGTACCTGGATGACATCACCTAAGGTCCATTTGCAACATATACCCCATGTATGTATTTGATCACATGAAATCACAGCAGCCTTCACGGAGGATGGGGAGAAGTAGAATTCCATGGAGCATGGGTAGGAGTAGAAGTCCATTGAGGCATGCTTTGGTTTCATGTGATCAGATACATACTGAACATGGGGTAGACATTGCAACCTTATGAAGTAGTTTATGCAAACCATGTCACATGACTTCAAGTGTACAATGATGTAACAGAGTTTTCTCTCAATGTTCCATACAGAATAATATCATAGAATTTATATATGTCAATCAGAAACGAGGAGGCAGGACAATGCAAGTACATTTTAATATGCAGGAGTTGCATATAAGTTTACAAACTTTATTTTGGGTGGGTAAGTTTGGATTACATCTTTTTAAGTTGAGTCAATATCATAGTATTTGTCATTGCCCTGGCATTATATCATATTGTATATCTATGTAGGATACAGAAATACAGGGGAAATACAAGGCAATGTCACTATAAATATAAAATTCAATTTTGGAATAGTATAGCTCCACTGCACTTAAAAGTTGGATGGGTAAATTTATGGGGTTATTTTACTAGTGACATTGACAAAATATGTTATCTTGGCAGAACAGAGGCAATATGCCATGACCGATGATCAGAAAGCTTTGGAGGGAAAATTAGATCACAATATCACATTCATTATAGTGGGCACTAAAGCAGGGACAAACAAATGGGCAGGGTGGTATACACACATGGATACTGTTGTAGGTACCCTGTGAGAGGTACTTTAAGTAATGTGTCAGGTACTGTTAGGGGCATTCTGTGGGCATGGTGGCAGGTAGAGTATAACAGGCTACAAGCTCTAATATAAAACTACCTGTGTATTACTATACATTATGAAGATTCTCATAGGCAGTTTTATTAGAGAGCATGCATTAGTATGAGTTATAGTGAGGCCCCTGCATTTTCTAATTAGTATTATAGACCTCAATTCTGAAAACATTGACAATGTTAACATAAATATTTTAGGGTGCGTTAAAGGAGTTGTGTCCGGACAGTTACCGTATATACTCGAGTATAAGCCGACCCAAGTATAAGCCGAGGCCCCTAATTTTACCACAAAAACCTGTTAAAACCTATATATTTTTTACTCGAGTATAAGCCGAGTTTGGGTTTTCAGCACATTTTTTTGTGCTGAAAAACTAGGCTTATACTCGAGTATATAAGGTATGTGCAAAAGTTGAAAACAACCTCTCCCTGTACTGCTCCAACTTTATTTGGTTCACATGTAATATAGAGCATGCAACACAATTCTGTCAGACACTGCATGATAAATCTGTCACATGGTCCAACTGTGCACAGGACACCCCTTTATATGCAGAATTTTGTGTTACGTCAGGTATAGTGCAGCTGCGACATAAATGTGTCATGGACACTTTATAGATACATGTGCAAGCAGTTTGCACTTAAATGAAATGTGCAAAGTATAACAGAAAACTGGTGCAGGAGCTTTAATAAATGTGGGCCATTGTCTAATTTTAAAAGAATGTATTTACAAATTGTTTATAATTGCCTTTGTTGGCAATGACAGAAGTCAAATGTTTTTTGTAAGTCTTTACAAGCTTGGCGTTACATGTTGGCCCATTACTCCATGCAGATCTCCTCTACAGAAGTGATGTTTTGGGCTGTTGCTCGGCAACACAGACTTTAATAATTATAATAATTCTTTATTTATATAGCGAAAACAGATTATGCAGCGCTGCACAGAACTATCCAAATCAGCCCCTGTCCCCATGGGGCTCACAATCCAATCAACCTACTAGTATGTTTTTGGAGGAAACAAGAGGACCCGGAGGAAACCCAAGCAAAGATGTATAGAACAAACAAACTCTTTGCAGATGTTGACCAGGATGGAACTTGAACCCAGGACCCCAGTGCTGCAAGGCTGTTGTGCTACCTACTTGGCCACCAAGTAGGCCCGACTCCCTCCAAAGGTTTTCTATGGGGTTGAGATCTGGAGACTGCCTAGCCACCACAGGACCTTGAAATGCTTCTTACGAAGCCGCTCCTTCATTGCCCTGGTGATGTGCTTGGGATCATTGTCATGCTGAAAGACCCAACCACGTTTCATCTTCAATACCCTTGCTGATGGAAGGAGGCTTGCACCCAAAATCTCATGATTCATGGCCCCATTTATTTTTTCATGTGCACGGATCATTCGTCTTGGTTCCTTTGCTGGGAAACAGCCCCTCGTCATGATGTTGCAACCCCCCACATGCTTCACAGTTGGTATGTTGTTCTTTAGATGCAACTCAGCATTCACTTTCCTCCAAACATGACGAGTTGTGTTTCTACCAAACAGTTCTACTTTGGTTTCATCTGACTATATAACATTCTCCCAATATTCTTCTGGAACATCCAAATGGTTTTGCACAATTGGTGACTGACTAAATACTTTTTTCCCCACTGTGTAAGCTTGAAAAAAAAAACCTGCAATAGGCTAGGGGTGTCATGTTTTCAGGGAAACAGAGTAGTTGTGCCAGAACAAATCCTATTAAAAAACTAGGCATCCATTCTGACTTCAGTTTCCCTCTGGCATTTCTCCCACATGTAAAAAAAATGTCCTTAGTAATGCTTCAACTGTAGTATTTCCCAACATACACTTTAGATGGAAGGCTCTGATGCATTGAATTAAAAAATTGTATAGTGTATATATCATCCATAAATTGCTCTGTAAAATGTATACAGCTTACTTAGACATATTACCATGATGGGATATAGAAAATACAAAAACTTTGGCCAAATTGACACTTTTTGTTTTTTTACGTTTCAGGTAAATACACAACTGGATTAACATGAGAAGAACATATTGTCCTAACCATCGGTTTTTACTTCTTTGGTTAGAAGATTGTTGTGACACTTCTACAGCAACATCTCTCAAAGTCGTGTTCGAGGATTGGAGTACATTACAATGTATCTATGACCTTAAGGACCGCCCGTCTACAGATCCATCTAAGTTATCGGATAACAGTGCGCTGTGTCAAACTTTTATAGTGGATAACTCAAAACGGACTATAGTAATATCTTGTATAAACCACAGAGGAGTACGCATAGCAGATGATCTTCTCAATGGTTTACAGCCAAAGACAGCAACAACAAACATGTAAACCTAAGGACGCTTTTGTAAAATAAGTTAAAATCAGCCAAAAGTACTAGAAACATTCAATTCTTTGTAAAAAATAATGTCCATTGAGATAGCCCCACATCTGTAAGTCATCTCACTAAGGGGGAAGTGTCCAAAGAGAACATTACAAACAAAAAGTGAGAGTTGCCATCTCCACATCAATCATAATTAACAGGAATGTAAACTCGGAGTTGGCTGAATTCCACGTTTTACACACTAATCAGTGCCTGGTTGTACATCTTGGCCAAAATAATATTTTTAGAGCTTTTGCTTATAAACAAGGCTTCTTCTGTCGAAACATTGAGGATAGATTTTCTGTGAACAGACTTGACTTACCTTGATCATGGTCTTATTTAATCAGAATAACTCAGTAGAGTCCATCCCTCTCTGCTTAAACTGTACCCACCACCCACTAGCAAACAATATTTCTAAGTCAATCATCATCGGTGTCATCTTTGGAATATTCATTACTTTTGGAGTACTTGGAAATATTTTGGTCATCCTTTCGGTGGCATGTCATCGGCATCTACAGTCTGTGACCCACTACTTCATTGTGAACCTTGCTGTTGCGGACCTTCTTTTAATGTCCATGGTGCTTCCTTTCTCTGCCACTTTTGAAATCCAAGGATATTGGCTCTTTGGCCGCATCTTCTGTAATATATGGGCAGCTGTTGATGTTCTTTGCTGCACAGCTTCCATTATGAGCCTATGCGTCATATCCATAGACCGCTACATTGGAGTTAGCTACCCACTGAGATACCCTAGTATCATGACTGAAAAACGAGGTATTCTAGCTCTACTTTGTATATGGGTTTTGTCTCTTGTAATTTCAATTGGACCTTTATTCGGTTGGAAAGAACCAGCACCGGAAGATGAAACAATCTGTGAAATCACAGAGGAGCCAGGCTATGTTCTCTTCTCAGCTTTCGGATCCTTCTACCTTCCACTCACCATCATCCTTGTCATGTATTTCAGGGTCTACATTGTGGCTAAAAGGGAGAGTAAAGTTTTAAACTGTGGGATGAAATATGATAAATCAGACTCTGAAGAGGTGACTTTGAGGATTCATCGGAAGAGCACACCAGATAGTATCAATTCAAATTCCAGCACAAAGCATAAGACTCACTTCTCAGTGCGGCTACTCAAGTTTTCCAGGGAAAAGAAAGCAGCAAAGACTTTGGGAATCGTAGTAGGATGTTTTGTTCTCTGCTGGCTGCCATTTTTTCTGGCAATGCCTATAGGTAAGATAACATAAGACAGAAAATCAGTTTGTTTTGTGTTCTTGATGACACCTGATTATGGTGGAATTGGTATTTTATTCAGTAGAATGTTGTTTTTTAAGCAAGTAAGGCTCAGGTCCTTCAATACTCATCTCCTAAAATGAATTGTGCACAGTGACACGATAAAGCAAACCTTCTGTTATAATTTATTACTAGGGCCCACAAAGTTTCAATTATGTAGTCTGTGTGTAATGGAGTGTTACATCAATACAAGGTTTCTATTAATTTTGGGCATTTACCGTTTTAATGAACACAAGACCTTTACAACTGCAAACAGATGGTGTGCGTAGGAGTGGATCCTTGCTGCCATGCCTAATGCCTGCTCCAAACAGCTGATCTGTATGTGGGTGTTGGGTAATGAACCCACACCTGATTAGGATAGGTCATCAACAGTTTTGGCCTTGAAATGGGTAAATGTTAAGTTCCGGAATTATAGAGGTTTAGAAAACTAGCTTTTTCAATACAGTAACTTCTTCTCCAATAAAAGAGGGGGGGGGGACTTGTTCTCTCCCTTGTTCAGGACCCTTGAGGTTAGAATGGCTTTAAAGGAGAAAGTTCTTTAGTTTTAAATAAACCAAAACACGTAGAAGAATATTTCTATCCACATTCATTAAAGGATCTACTGTAATTCATCCACCAATGTTTTAGCAAGCGTTTGGCAACGGAAGGTCCTTACCTTAATTGGATCATTAGCATATAATCTGAGGAATGATATCACATTCATAAAAAGTCTTGGCATTATCACTTTTGGAACGAGTCACCGGAATCAAAACAAGTATAATGAGCAGAGGGGACAAGAAAATATACCAGCTCCATTCTCTTTTAGCCCTTTGAGTTCTCTGTTCATCGTTTAAGGCTTTTTTGGATAAGAACAAAGTTTCTAGTGTCAGTAAAATCACCTAAAATGTTATTATGATTTTTTTTCTGGACGTGTTTGCTTTAGTAAATAATTGTATCCCAGATAAGATAATAAGTTTTGAGTATTTTGTCTTTGATCTCAACATTATTTTAATCCTGCTAGAAGTTTGTGAATAAAAATTACCCAGTTTCTCTAGCATCTGATAGCATCCAGTGCATGCTGACCTTTCCAAGCTCCCTTTATCCATACATTTCTATGGAAAAAAGAGGAACAGTGCGGAGAAAAATTAAAAAGGAATTTAAGGATGTTCTAAAAGTCAGGACAATTAAAGGACATCTACCATTACTGATAGTAGATGTGTCCTAATAAGAAGGTTTTTTTTTAAATTATAACTCTATATGCCACAATCGCAAAAATATAAGAGTTATAAAAGTTATGCAAATTACCCTGGGGCACTCAGGTTACATCACATGAGTGCCTCAGGAAGTCTCATATTTTAATTTATGCACTCCCTGCATAGCGCTAGGGGCCCCGCCCGTCATCTATGTATGCTCTGAGGGGGTGCCAGTCCCATGGGGGGAGTGCATGAATTAAAATATGAGGCTCCCAGAGATGCTCGGGTGATATCGGCATATAGAGTTATGATAAAAGACCTGAGATACGATGTACCTCAGGAACTTTTTATTAGGACACATCTACCATCAATAACTGATGGTACATGTCCTTTAAATAAACACTAACTTTTCAATAAAAGTTCTTTTTAATCCACTTACCATTATCTCTCCTTTCCTCTTGATCTGCTTTGCATTCTGAAATTTCCTCTGAATACCATCTTGCCAACAGGATAGACAGAAGCACAAATAGGCATCAGAATACATAGACGTCCATGCCGAGGGGAGGAGTACAGTGTCTCCACTCAACATCTGAAAGTACTGAGCAAACTCACTCAAGGGCTTTGAATAGGGGAAATAAAATATGCAAATTTGTCCTTCATGATGGTAAATAGATAGAGCCTTAAAGACATCTACCATCAGATTTACTCATGGTAGCCTGCTATAACTCTCTTGCTCATAATTGGCTGTGCAAGGAAAGTATCAATGCACATGCGCACATGAGTGACATCTGAGAGATTGACAGGCAGGACCAGACTACAGTGAACAGAGTGGGGGCGTAAATAAATTAGCAACCAGTGCTAAGGTGACGAAGATTCTGGTTCATTTGCACATTTTTATAAGCTCATTTTCTAAAGATTTCTGCTCCTCCTGCATATAAGAAAAATTGTTCCATCCCTTAGAAACACAAATCGAGCAAGTGAGTTGTAGCAGACTCCCTTCAGTAATTCTGATGGTTAGAAAGCATTTTTTTCTTCATTGTTGGAAGTGTAAGCAGCTGTGAAAATGTTAACACAGGTGCCTACCCTTCCAACAATGAGTGAGAGAAACGCTTTCAAACCAACAAACATAGTAAAAGGAACTGCACTTGTGACTGCAGCCTCAGATGTCGCCAGTCCCCGGGGTGTGTCTAGGGACACAGCCTCAAATCCAGAATTTACAGTATTGTTCCTATCCTGTATTAAACCCCTCTCATGGCTGTGCCCATGAGATTTGACACACTT
This sequence comes from Engystomops pustulosus, assembly GCA_019512145.1. Classification (NCBI taxonomy): domain Eukaryota; kingdom Metazoa; phylum Chordata; class Amphibia; order Anura; family Leptodactylidae; genus Engystomops; species Engystomops pustulosus. The sequence continues at coordinate 30,794,834 of CM033644.1, forward strand.
ACAACATCAAGTCCCAAAAAAACAAAAGTGCAACGGCCAGAAAGACTAAACATGCGTCCAGAAAAAAGACATGATTATACATAAGCCTACCAAAAGTCTCAATTATACACCAAAGAATAAAAAAATAAGATCATGTGGTCAAAGCATGTCACACGCCCTCCTAACATCACCTATCACCTTTACCCTCTTCATCCTCGGTCAAAGCATTGGTCAAAGCATGGTGCCAAAGATACATATGGTCCAGTGCTATGGCCAAAGGACCAATGCGTTCGCCTTCGAACAGCATAGTTATAGTTTGAAGTTGAACTGCGTTGGTCTTAGGGCCTTTGTATATGCACATGGCTATGGATGGATTGATTGATTTGATGGATAAATAAGAAGAATTTTAAAAGCATTCTGTTGGGCGGGGGAAACAAAAACTCATTGTGGAATATACATGGCTCCAGCTTAGGGCAAATTTCCGAGCATTGGATGTAGTGGGAGAGATGGGTGAGCGGAACGTACTAGCGTTACATACCCCTGCCAGCCTGACCCTAATGAGAGTTAATGAGTTTCCTGTTCATTTGCTATATGGTATTTCTCATAATGAATGATCGCACCCTGTTTTGAATTATGTCGCTAATAGTCCATAACACAGTTTGTTAATTAAGTTCAAGTTGATGTATTAATTGGGGAGAATTACCAGCTCCATTGTCTCTGAAGAAATGGCCCACGAGATTGAGACACGTGTTCATCTTGCGCTGCACCTTTATTTGCTAAGGTGGCCACTGATCTTACTTCTGTAAGGTGTAAGTAGATAAGGTTGAGCCCTTGGAAAAATCGTGTTCGGTCACCTCACATATGCATGGACATCACAGGTAAAGTTGCCCACTTATATTGTCATTTGTATGTTTTGGGGGACCTCAAATTGCCTGAACACAGTGGGGGAGTCTAAGCTTTTTTATGCGATTTATCAGAGTGCTTGACTGCTTGTAAATCTGCACATGAGCGTAACGTCTATTAGATTTATAGATTGGGAAATCGCAATTTGTTCAAACGAATTCAAAGTTTTTTCTATGCAACTTGAATGAATTTATGCCTAAATTTACAAGTTTTTGAAAAGTTCATGTAGGAATTTATCAGAAGTCAGTAGTAATCACAAGCAGGAGTTTAGTAAATGTCGGCGAACATAAGGCACAAATGCCCTTGTGGATATTCTGACACGTGACGTCATTGCAATGATAAATCCTCCAGTGTGTCCTCGCAGTGGTGAGCACATGAGACTTGTCCATAAGCTCGAGTCAGTGGTGCCGAACCTATGGCAAGGGTGCCAGAGTGGCACTCAGAGCCCTTTCTATGGGCACTCAGGCTTTACCCCAATACAGAGTTCACCAAACAGGACCAAAATTACAAATCTTCCTGCAGCTCTAGGCAACTTAAGAGATGCTGCTCTCAGCGCTATTTTACAGCGACACTCATTTTTACTGTTGGAACGCTGGGAAAGTGCGAAGGTGTGGATAGGGCTCCAGTACCTTTGGAGATATCCTGCTGGGACCCACCATTCTTCATGTCAGAGAGACCATGGAGAGAGTACCAATGATGGTATGAATTGCCCTCCATTTCAAATGTATTGGTGGCCTCAGGGGCTGATTACGATTGAAAGAAGTAATGTTTATTAAAAAAAAACAGGTAGCAATAAGTTACTGTTAAAAATGCCACGGTGGCAAAAAGCGGTAATAAGTGGATTTGGTTGTAGTTTGGGCACTCTGTCTCTAAGAGTTTGCAATGCATGCTCTAGTAGTAAGGTATGATAAAGTAAAAGGCCGCCGGCCTACTGGTAGTAATTCCCATGTGTTTACTCCACAAAGAAAAACAAAGGTTACTATAGAGATGAGCGAACACTAAAATGCTCGGGTACTCGTTATTCGAGACGAACTTTTCCCGATGCTCGAGTGCTCGTATCGCATAACGAACCCATGAAGTCACTGGGAGACTCGGCATTTTCAAGGGACCAAGGCTCTGCACAGGAAAGCTTGCCAACACTGGTAAACCCAGAAAAGGATGGAACACCACGAAATGGACAGGAAACAGCAGGGGCACAGCATGAATGGATGCTCTGCGGCTGCTTAATCGCACCATTATGCCGAACTTATGGGCAAACAGCATGGCCATGACAGAGTGACAGAATGAAGCTAGATAGCATGTAAAACACTCCAATAAATGACCCTGACACTATAGGGGACAGGATGCAGAGGCCAGAGGGCAGCGGCAGCAGGCTAGAGAGTGGCATGGCGACAACCCAATTGGATCAGGCTCAAACCAATGGGTGTCAGCGAGGAACCAAAGGAGGTGAGCAAGAAGCGCTCAAATAATATCGGTACATGATAAAAGTTTCAGTTATATTTGTGGATTACAAAGCAGGGTGGCGGACAAAGTTCAATGGAAGCAAGAAAACACCAAAAATTCTGCCTGACACAGCTCGTTTGATAAGGGGACCCGTATGCTTACATCATGCCAGTCGCTGCATGGCTGCCAGTCTCCTTTCGAATACAGTTTAAAATACCATAAAACCCTCATCCATAAGATATGTATAATGCTGCACCCCCTACCTCTCCTCCTTATCTCAGGTCTATCGCCCAACCAGTGATTTCGAGAGCAGTGATCTTAGATTAACCTCTACTAGTGACGGACCTCCACTTCGCGTCTCCAAGGACTTCTCTAGAGCTGCACCACATTCTATGGAATGATCTGGCCCTGGACTATCAGACTAATACCTAACCTCCAAAGTTCAAACGTGCTCTTAAAACCATTTCTTAGGCAAGGCTAAACACTCATACACTGCTGAAGTTTTACTCTTCTACTAACCCGTCTGTGTCGTCCTCCCATCTGTATCCACAACCAACAGGCACCAGAATTCTCTGCAGTCCCATCACCTGGACCTGGGATATAAGATGACGGGCTGAGTGTTCAAGCACAGAAATTCAATTATTATATTTTTTCTATTCCCTAGAAGAAGGGTTGGACATAAATAATTCTTTACTAGTGTTACCCCATATCTTCATAAACCGTAAGCTCTGCGCGAGCAGGACCTCATCTTGTTGTTCCATACAAATTGTGTGCTTGTTACATTACATTTGTATTTGGTTCCTATGATTGTAAAAGCGCTACAGCATATGATGACGCTATATAAATAAAAGATTATATTATTATTATTATGGAGGCAGTGAACTAGTAGTAGATTAAAGGTGCGCAACATGTTAGTTGGATCTTGGGATGGAGCTGGCGCTCTGCAGTAGGCGAGCTTTGCAATCAAGCCCCTGTCCCCCCCCCCCGGTCTCAGGCTACTACCCAAACAGCACTTCTAAGAACCTTTGGATAAGATCAAGTGTAGTAGCGTTCGTATAAGTTTAGGATATCGGGTGAGGGGAATGTAAACAGATGCGCAAGAAGCGCGAATTAAATATCCCTAAATGGTAAAATGTTGCAAGTATATTTTGTGGATACACAGCAGGGTGGCGACAAAGTAAACAACTTGCGTGGAATGCCCTGAATAGCTCTGGGCGGTGTGCCTTTTATCGCCTAGGCTACAGCACCCCCCCCCCCCCCCCCCCCCCCCGTTTCAGCAACGCCTGCTGTCGTTTAGCCCGCAATGCGCTGATTTCTGCCTAGAGCTACGACTGATGGCGCCAGACCACGGATGGTTAATTCGGAGGAGGAGGAGGGCGGGAGGAGGGGTGGGAGGAGGTATAGTGGGCCTTTGAGACCTGGGACCGCGGTAGGCCCCCGACAATTCCGGGCGGCAGTCATATGACCAGCCAGGTCAGACTCGGTCCCAGCCTGCCACCAAGTTAAGTGTAGTAGCGTTTTCTTATAAGTTTGGGATATGGGGGTGAGGGGAATGTAAACAGATGGCAAGCAGCGCATGATGCGCATGGAGCTGGCGTCTCCGCTGACCAGGCGAGCTTTCGCAAATCAAGACCCTGTCTCTGGCTGACTCCCAAACAGCATTCTAAGCAACCGTTGTTAAGATCAAGTGGTGTAGCGGTCTTATAAAGTTTAGGATATGCCGGGTGAGGGGATGTAAAAAGATTGCCGCAGAAGCGCATGATGCGCATGGAGTGCGACGCTCCGCTGCCAGCGAGCTTTCGCCAATTCACGCCCCTGGCTCTAGGTACTCCCAAACAGCAACAATTCTAAGAACTTTGTATAGATCAAGTGTAGTAGAGTTCTTATAAGTTAGGATATGCCGGGTGAGGGAACTGTAAACAGATGCGCAAGAAGCGCTGAATAAATATCCAAATGGTAAAAAGTTTTGCCGTATATTTGTGGATACACAGCAGGGTGGCCCCGACCCCCCCCAAAGTTAACAACTTTGATGTTGGAATCCATGAAAACACCCAAATTTCTGCCTGACACACACTGTTTGATAAAGGGACGAGTATGGATGCAGCTATATGGGACGACTTTTGGAGGTAGACAATGCGAGACAACGTGTGGAGGCTGCTAGGAGACAATTTAATGTTGGATAGTGCCTGTATGTGGCAGTCCCAAACATTTTCAAACCAGAGGAGCAGGTAGGTGAACCCTCCAGTAAAATGGAATAGATTGAGTGCCTGTATGTGGCAGTCCCAAAAATTGTTCAAACCCAGAGGAGCAGGTAGGTGGCCCTGCAGGTAAAATGGAATAGATTGAGTTCCTGTATGTGGCAGTACCAAAAAATTTTCAAACCAGAGGAGCCGGTTAGGTGGCCCTCCAGCAAAATGGAATATATTGAGTGCTGTATGTGGTAGTCCCAAAAATGTTTCAAACCAGAGGAGCAGGTGGTGGCCCTGCAGTAAAAGGAATAGATTGAGTGCCTGTATGTGGCACTCACAAAAAATTTTCAAACAGAGGACCGGGTAGGTGGCCCTCCAGAAAAACTTAAATGCATGAAGTACTATAGCAAGAGCCCGTGGGCCCCGTCAAAAAATAAGCACTATTTTCTGCTGCTTTACGTAAAAAGAGGAGGAGAAGGGAAAATGAGTGGAGGAGGAGAGTGGATCATATCAGGGTTGAGCTTCTCTTCACCTGGTGGAGATTGGAATCTCGAGAAATCCCGCCTATTCATTTTAATAAGCGTCAGCCTGTCAGCGCTGTCAGTCGACAGGCGTGTACGCTTATCGGTGATGATGCCACCAGATGCACTGAAAACCCGCTCGGACAAGACTGCTGCGGCAGGGCAGGCAAAGAACCTCCAAGGCGTACAGCGCCAGTTCGTGCCCCATGTCCCGCTTGAAACCATGAGTTGTAGGGAGCGTGATAATTAGGACGATGGTATGGTCAGCTACGTACTCCCTCACCATCTTTTGTAAAGATCAGCCCTACCTCTGCCGAGACTGGGACAGGTGACAGTGTCTTGCGTGGGGTGACATAAAGCTGGCAAAAGCCTTGTAAAGCGTACCCTTGCCCGTGCTGGACAAGCTGCCTTGCTAGCCTACTCTCCCTCGCTACTTGTCCCGACAGAACTACGCACTCTGCCGCTAGCCATGTCAGAAGGGAAATACTGTTTCAGCTTTGACCAGGCGCTGGTATTCATGCATTCACACTCCTTTCTCTGAGGGATGAGAGGGGAAAGATTTGCTTGTACCGCGGGTCCAGGAGAGTGAACACCCAGTAACGGTGCTGTGAATAAATTCTTGAATCGCGAGGGTCACGGGATAGGCAGCCTGCATGAAATCTGCCATATGCGACAGAGTAACCAACGCGTAGAATTACTCCCCTCACTGGCCTGACTGTCCATTTCCTCCTCCTCCAACTCCTCCAACTCCTCTTCTTCTGCCCATACAGCTGAACAGTAAAGGACTCAACAATGGTACCCTCTGGTCTCACCAACATTCTCCTCTCCCTCCTCAATCTCCCGCACCTCACATTCTCCGATATGTCGCTGAGAAACAGACCTTGGGGTGCTTTGGCTATCAACAAGGGAAATTCTTCCCCTGTCTCTTGTGACGAGCGCAAAGCTTCCGACTTCATGTCGACAGAGAGTTTTCAACAGGCCAAGCAGCGGGATGGTGAGGCTGATGAGGCGGCATCGCCACTGACATTCTGTGTGCTCCTCAAAGTTACTCAGCACTGACAGATATCAGACATCAGTCCACTGCTCATTGTAGACTTGAGGAAGCGACTGACCTGACTACCAGTTCTGGTGGAAGTTGACATCTGGCATCTACAATCGCTCTGCGCTGCTGGTAAACCTGTGATAACATGGTCAGTGTTGAATTCCACCTGTGGGCACGTCGCACAACAGTCGGTGAGAGGGCAAGTTGGAGGCGGCGCTGCGTGCCCTGCGAGTGGCAGCATCTGGCTGGACTTCCTGAAATGCGCACAGATGCGGCGCACCTCGTGAGGCAATCAGACAGATTGGGGTATGTCTTGAGGAAACGTGAACTATCAGATTTAACACATGGGCCAGGCATGGCACATGTGTCGTCTGCCGAGTTGCAGAGCCAGCCACCAGGTACGGCCGTTGTCCACACACAACCATTCCGGCTTGAGGTTCAGCGGTGCCAGCCACAGATCAGTCTGCGCCGTGATGCCCTGTAATAGCTCTTGGGCGGTGTCCTTTTGTAGCGCTAGGCTCAGCAGTTTGAGAACGCCTGCTGTCGCTTAGCGACGGCACTGCTGCTGTGCCTAGAGATACGACTGATGGCGCCGTGCACACGGATGGTAGTTCGGAGGAGGATTGGTGAGGAGGGGTGGGAGGAGGAGGAGGCATAGTAGGCCATGAAACACCTGGGCACGAGGTAGGCCGCAATCTCGGCGTCGGCAGTATATGAGCAGCCCCAGTGTCAGACTCGGTCCCAGCCTCAACACAAGTTAACACCAATTGTGCCGTCAGCGAATATAGTGGCCCTGCCGCAGCATCGTCCACGTGTCCGGTCAGGTGGACCTTGTCAGAAACGGCGTGGTCAGGGCAGGATGATGTTGTCTGACACGTGCTGGTGGCAGGGCTGGGGACGGCACATCGGGAAAAGTAGTGGCGGTGGGGGACCCGAATACCGAGGGGCGGCCGCCGCCATGAGGTTGCGAAAGGCCTCGGTCTCTACTAGCCTATAGGGCAGCATCCCAGGCTAAGCAATTGGAATGTGCACTATTAAGGGCGTGGGCGTGCGGGTGGGTTGCACTTATATTGCGTTCCGCTACAGCTTCTGGGGTATGGAGAGCTGAAAGTGCTGGTGGATGCTGTGGAGGATCGTGGAGGCGACAATGGGTTTTTTGTGCAGGGTCCTGGGCAGGGGGATGACTAGCAGCTGACAAGGGGAAGGAGAGTGGATGCTGACACGGCCGGAGGTGAACGGGGCTTGTGCACTGAGTGGGGTGTTAGCATCATTGCCTGCGCATTACTGGTGGTAGTTAAGCTAGTAGTGTGGAACCCCTGCTGAGCACTGGTTTGGCAATGTTGCACACCACAGTCCGTCGGTCATCCGGGTTTCCTTAAAGAACTCCAGACATTCTGAAGATCTAGCCTCGCCGCAGGAGCCCTCGCCACGGAGACTTCACTAGTTGAACAATTTGGCGCTGATGCACCAGCTACTGGCCCTGCTCTACCGTATGGCCCACCCTGCCTCTTCCAACTGTTCTGGTCGAGGACTCTCCTCCGTCTCAGAAGCACTGTGTTCACCCGGCCTCTCAACCAGCTTGGGTCTGTCACTCTCATCCTCCGATCCCTCAGTCTGCTCCCCCCGCTGACTCCTGCCCTGACACAACTTCCCACTGTCTGACAAACCGTTGTCTCCTCATCGTCGGACACCATCTCTTACCACTTACTAAGTCAAAGGTCATCATCACCCACAGACTGTGACTGTTGGAAAAACCGGGCAAACGGAAAATTGCTCAGCAGCAACCGGGACAAGTGGTTGTGACTGTGGGAAGGGTCCAGAAACAGTTCCCAGAGTATGCCGTTCAAATGCCAAATTTTCCTGGGATCTCTCTCTTTACTCCCCTTCCCCGTTGGTTTTTTTATTTTTTTCTTTTTTTCGGTTTTTTTTCGTTGTTGTGTGAGAGAGATCCCAGGAAAATTTGGCATTTGAACGGCCATACTCTGGAGGAAATGTTTTCGGACCCTTCCCACAGTCACAAACCACTTGTCCGGTTGCATGCTGAGCAATTTCGATGCCCAGGTTTTCCAACAGTCACAGTCTGTGGGTGATGATGACCTCTTGAGCTGTAGTGGAAGTGTGTAAAGAGGTGCCGACGAGAGGAGACACGGTTTGTCAGACAGTGGGGAAGTGGTTGTCAGGGCAGGAAGCATAGGGGGGGGGGAGCGACGACTTGGATCGGAGGATGATGAGGTGGTGACAGACAAGTGGGGTTGAGAGCCGCCGGTTGGAACACAGTGCTTCTGAGACGGAGGAGAGTACTCGACCAGAACAGGTTGGAAGAGGCAGTGGTGGGGCCAGACGGAGAGGCAGGGCCAGAGCTGGTTGCATCAGCGCCAAATGATGTCACTAGTGAAGCTCCCGTGGCGAGAGGGCTCCTGCGGAGAGGGCTAGATCTTTCAGAAGTCTGGAGGTTCTTTAAGGGAAACACCGGAATGACGACGGACTGTGGTGTGCAACATTTGCCAAACCAGGCTCAGCAGGGGTTCCACCACTACTAGCTTAACTACCACCAGTATGCGCAGAGGCAATGCTGTAAACACCCACTAGTGGCAACAAGCCGTCACCTCCGGCCGTGCACACCACTGCTCCTTCCCCTGTGGTCAGCTCTCTAGTCAGCCCCTGCCCAGGACCCTGCCACAAAAAACCACTTATTGTCGCTCCACGATCTCCACAGCATCACCCAGCGTTCAGCTCTCCATACCCCAGACGCTTGGAGCGGAACGCAAATATAGTGCAACCCACCCGCACGCCCAAGCCCTTAAGTGCACATCTCCAGATTGCTTAGCTGGAGATGCTGCCCTATAGGCTAGTAGTAGAGAACGAGGCCTTCGCACCTCATGGCGGCGGCCGCCCCTCGGTATTCAGGTCCCAAGCCGCACTACTTTTCCCGATGTGCGTCCCAGCCCTGCACCAGCACGTGTTCAGACAACTCATCCGTGCCCTGACCAACGCCGTTTTCTGACAAGGTACCATGACCCACGGAACGTGGACGAGGTGCACCCTCGGGCAGGGCCACTATATATCGCTGACGGCACATTGGGTTAAATGGTGGAGGCTGGGGATCCGAGTTGACAAGGGCTGCTCATATACTGCCGACGCCGAGGATTGCGGGGGGCCTACCTCGTCAGGTCTCAGGTGTTTCAGTGCCTACTATGCGCTCCTCCTCTCCCACCCCTCCTCCACTCCTCTCCGAACTACCATCCGTGGGCACGGCGCCATCAGTCGGTTAGCTCTAGACAGCAGCAGTGCCGTCGCTAAGCGACAGCAGGCGGTGCTCAAACTGCTGAGCCAGGAGACAAAAGGCACACCGCCCAGAGCTATTACAGGGCATCACGGCGCAGACTGATCTGTGGGCTGGCACCGCTGAACCTCAAGCCGGGAATGGTTGTGTTGTGACAACGGCCGTAACCTGGTGGCGCTCTGCAATCGGCAGACTGACAATGTGCCATGCTGGCCCATGTGTTTAAATCTGATAGTTCAGCGTTTCCTCAAGACATACCCAATCTGTCTGATTTGCTTCACGAAGGTGCGCCGCATCTGTGGCATTTCAGGAAGTCCAGCCCAGATGCTGCCAATCTCAGGGCAGCGCAGCGCCGCCTCCAACTGCCCGCTCACCGAATGGGTGCGACGTGCCCACGAGGTGGAATTCAACACTGACCATGTTATCCAGATTTACCAGCCAGAGCAGAGCGATTGTAGACTGCCAGATGTCAACTTCCACCAGAACTGGTAGTCAGGTCAGTCAGCTTCCTCAAGTCTACAATGAGGAGTGGACGTGGATGTCTGATATCTGTCAGGTGCTGAGTAACTTTGAGGAGTCAACACAGATGGTCAGTGGCGATGCGCCATCATCAGCCTCTCACATCCCGCTGCTTGGCCTGTTGAAAAACTCTCTGGTCAGCCTGAAGTCGGAGCTTTGCGCTCGTCACAAGAGACAGGGGAAGAATATCCCTTGTTGATAGCCCAAGCAACCTCAGGTCTGTTTCTCAGAGCATTACGGAGGAGGTGGAGGTGGAGGAGGATGAGGAGGAAGAGGAGGAGAATGTTGGGTGGACACAAGAGGGGACCATTGTTTGAGTCCTTTACTGTTCAGCGTGTATGGGCAGAAGAAGAGGAGTTGGAGGATGGAGGGAGGAGGAAATGGACAGTCAGGCAGTGAGGGGAGTGAATTCTTACGCGTTGTACTCTGGCGCCATATGGCGTTTCATGCTCGGCTGCCTATCCCGTGACCCTCGCGTTCAAAGAATTATTCCAGAACCGATTACTGGGTGTTCACTCTCCTGGACCCACGGTACAAGCAAAATCTTTCCACTCTCATCCCTGCAGGGAAAGGAGTGTGAGAATGCATGAATACCCGCCGGCCCTGGTGCACAAGCTGAAACAGTTATTCCCTTCTGACAGCGCTAGCGGCAGAGGTAGTCGTAGTTCTGCGGGACAAGTAGGAGGGAGAGTAGGCGAGCAGGCAGCTTGTCCAGCACTGGCAAGGGTACGCTTTACAGGCTTTTTGCCAGCTTTATGTCACCCCAGCAAGACATGTCACCTGTCCCCAGTTCTCGGCAGAGGAGTGGGCTGATCTTTACAGAAAGATGGGAGGGAGGAGTAGCTGACCATACCATCGTCCAATGATCACACAGCTCCTACAACTACTGGGTTTCAAAGCGGACATGTGGCACGAACTGGCGCTGGACGCCTTGGAGGTTCTTGCTGCCCTGCCGCTAGCGTTCTTGTCGAGCGGGTTTTCAGTGCAGCTGGTGGCTCATCACCGATAAGCGTACAGCCTGTCGACTGACAGCGCTGACAGGTGACGCTTATTAAAATATAAAGGCTGGATTCTCAGAATTTCCAATCTCCACCAGGTGAAGGAAGCTCAACCTGAATAATTGATCCCACTCCTCTCTCCTCATTTCCTCCTTTCTCCCTCTTTGTACAGTAAAGCAGAGGAAAATGGCTATTTTTGGACGGGCCCATGCTCTCTGCTATAGTACTTTAGATTTAATTTTCTGGAGGGCCACCTACCCGTCCTCGTTTGAAACATTTTGTGAGGTGCCACATACAGGCACTCAATTATTCCATTTTTCTTCACGGAGGGCCACCTACCTGCTCCTCTGGTTTGAAACATTTTTGGGACTACCACTACAGGCACTCAATCTATTCCATTTTGCTGGAGGGCCACCCTACCTGCTCTCTGGTTTGAAAAATTTTGGGACTGCCACATACAGGCAATCATCTATTCCATTTACTGCAGGGCACCCTACCTGCTCCTCTGGTTTGAAACATTTTTGGGACTGCCACATACAGGCACTCAATCTATTCCATTTTTTACTGGAGGGTCACCTACCTGCTCCTCTGGTTTGAAAAATGTTTGGGACTGCCACATACAGGCACTATCCAAGTAAATTGTCTCCATAGCAGCCTCCACACGTTGTTCCATTGCTACCTCCAAAGTCGTCCATATAGCTGCCTCCCTACATCGTCCCTTTATCAAACGAGGTGTTGTCAGGCAGAAATTTGGGTGGTTTCATGGATTCCAAATCAAAGTTGTTAACTTTGTCGCCACCCTGCTGTGTTATCCACAAAATATACTGGCAAACTTTACCATTTAGGGAATTATTTCAGCGCTTCTTGCGCATATGTTTACATTCCCCTCACCCGGCATATCCTAAACTTATAAAGAACGCTACTACACTTGATCTTATACAAGGTTCTAGAAGGGCTGTGGGGAGTAGCCTAGAGACAGGGGCTTGAATTGGCGAAGTCGCCTGGCAGCGGAGCGCCAGCTCCATGCGCATCATGCGCTTCTTGCGCATCGTTTCATTCCCTCACCCGGCATATCCTAACTTAAGAACGCACTACACTTGATCTTATACAAAAGGTTCTTAGAAGTGCTGTTTGGGGAGTAGCCTAGAGACAGGAGGCTTGAATTGGCGAAAGTCGCCTGGCGCGGAGGCAGCTCCATGGCATCTGCGCTTCTTGCGCATCGTGTTACATTCCCCTCAACCCGCATATCCCAAACTTATAGAAACTACTATTAATTGGTGCAGGCTGGGACCGGGTTTGACCCTGGGGGCTGGTCATATACTGCCGACGCAGAGAATTGCGGGGGCTACCTCGGTCCAGGTCCAAGGCCTACTATACCTCTCCCACCCCTCCTCCACCTCCATCCTCCCGAATTACCATCCGTGGGCATGGCGCCATCAGTCGGTAGCTCTAGGCACAGCAGCAGTGCCGTCGCTAAAGACAGCAGGCGGTGCTGAAACTGGCTGAGCCTAGGCGAGAAAAGGCACACCGCCCAAGAGCTATACAGGGCATTCACATCAAAGTTGTTAACTTGTCGCCACCCTGCTGTGTAATCCACAAAATATACTTGCAAAACTTTACCATTTAGGGATATTATTTCAGCGCTTCTTGCGCATCTGTTTACATTCCCTCACCCGCCCCATATCCTAAACTTATAAGAACGCTACTAACTTGATTATACAAAAGGTTCTTAGAAGTGCTGTTGGGAGTAGCCTAGAGACAGGGGCTTGGTGGCAAAAGCTCGCTGGCCTGCAGAGCGCCAGCTCCATCCCAAGATCCAACTAACATAGTTGCAGCACTCTTTAATCTACTACTAGTTCACTGCCTCCATAATAATAATAATTAATAATTTATTTTATGCGTCATCATATTCGTAGCGCGCTTACAAATCATAGGAAACAAATACAATGTAATGTAACAGAGCACAACATTTGGTAGGAACAACAGGAGTGAGGTCCCTGCTCGCCAGAGCTTTCGGTTTATGAAGATGATGGATGTGGAACACGAGGTAAAAGAATATTAATGGTCAAGCCATTCTTCTTAGGGAATAGAAAAAAATATATAAAATGGAATTGCTTGTCGCTTGAACCACTCAGCCGTCATCTTATATACCAGGTCCAGGGTGATGGGACTGCAGAGAGTCTGGTGCCTGTTGGTTGCTGGATAACAGATGGGAGGACGCACAGACGGGTTAGTAGAATAGAAGAGTTAAAACTTCATGCAGTTAATGAGTGTTATAGGCTGCCTAAAGAAATGGTTTTAAGAGCACGTTTGAAACTTGAGGGTTAGGTATTAGTCTGATAGTCCAGGGCAGAGCATTCCATAGAATGGTGCAGCTCTAGAGAAGTTGGAGACGCGAGTGGGAGGGTCCCGCACTTAGGGTATAGGTTAATTAAGATCACTGGCGGATATAAGAGCACGGGTTGGGCGATAGACTGAGATAAGAGGGAGAGGTAGGGGGGTGCGGCATTATACAGAGCTTTATGGATGAGGGTTATTATTATTTTAAACTGTATTCGAAAGGAGACTGGCAGCCAGGCAGCGACTGGCATGAACTGTAAGCATACATGGTCCCCTTATCAAACGAGCTGGTCAGGCAGAATTTTGGGTTGTTTTCATGGCTTCCATGTTAACTTTGTCGCCACCCTGCTGTGTAATCCACAACATATAAGGCAAACTTTTATCATGTACCGATATATTTGAGCGTCTTGCTCACCTCCTTTGGTTCTCTGACACCCATGGTTTGAAGCCTGAGTCCAATTAGGGTATGTCGCCATGCCACTCTCCTTAGCCTGCTGCCGCTGCCTGCCTCTGCATGCCGTCCCATAGTGTTAGGGTCAATTATGGATGTTTTAACATGCTATTAGTCTTCATTCGTCACTCTGTCATGGCCATGCTGTTGCCCAAATGTTCGGCATCATGGTGGCGATTAAGCAGCTAGAGGCATCCATGCATGCTGCCCCTGCGTGTTTCCGTCCGCATTTCGTGGTGTTTCCATCCTTTTCTGAGGTTCCAGGTGTTTGGCAACGCTTCCCTGTGCAGAGCCTTGGTCCCCTTGAAAAATGCTCGAGTCTCCCATTGAATTCAATGGGGTTCGTTATTCGAGACGAGCACTCGAGCATCGGGAAAAGTTCGTCTCGAATAACGAGTACCCGAGCATTTTAGTGTTCGCTCATCTCTAATAGTAACCTTTGTTTTCTTTGTGGCAGTAAACACATGGGAATTACTACCAGTAGCCAGGCGGCACTTGTACTTATCATACCTTACTACTAGAGCAATGATGGCAAACCTCTTAGAGACAGATGTTGCCCAAACTACAAACCAAAATCACCTTATTACCCTGATGTGCCAACGGGCATTTAATCAGTAACTTATTGCTCAACCTGTTCTATTACTTCTTTCAATCGTATCAGCCCCTGAGGCCACCAATACAGGTTGAAATAAGGAGGGACAAATTCAGACCATCATTGTAGCTTCTCTCCAGGGTCTCTCTGTACAGGAAGAATGGTGGGTCCAGCAGGATGATCTCCAAAGGTAATGCAGCCCTATCCACACCTTCCACTTTCCCAGCAGTTTCCACAGTAAATGAAGTGTCGCTGTAAAATAGCGCTGAGCAGCAGATCTCTTAAGTTGCCTAGAGCTGCAGGAAGATTGTAATTTGGTCCTGTTTGGTGAACTCTGTATTGGGGTAAAGGCCTGAGTGCCCATAGAAAGGGCTCTGAGTGCCACCTCTGGCACCCTTGCCATAGGTTCGCCACCACTGTACTAGAGGCTTAGGGACAATTCTCATGTGCTCACCACTGCGAGGACACACTGGGAGGGATTTATCATTGCAATGACGTCACGTGTACAGATATATCACAAGGGGCGATTTGTGCCTTATTTTCGCCGACATTTACTAAACTACTGCTGGTGATTACTACTGACTTCTGATAAATTCCTACATTGACTTTCAAAAACTTGTTATTGGCATAAATTCATTCCAGTTGCATAGAAAAAACTTTGGAATTAGTTGGAAACAAATTGCGATTTACAAATCTAATAAATCTAATAGACGTTAACGCCTCATGTGCCAGATTTATCAAGCAGTCTAAGCCACTATGATAAATCGCTAATAAAAAAGCTTAGACTCCCCCACTGTGTTCAGGCATTTGAGGTCCCCCAAAACATACAAATACAATATAAAGTGCAACTTTACCTGTGATGTCCATGCATATGTGGAGGTGACCGAACCACGATTTTTCCAAGGGGCTCAACCTTATCTACTTACACCCTTACAGAAGGAAGATCGAGTGGCGCACCTTAGCAAATAAAGGTGCAGCGCAGAGAGTGAACACGTGTCTCAATCTCGTGGGCCATTTCTCAGAAGCAGATGGAGCTGGTAAATTCTCCCAATTAATACAAAACTTGAACTTAATTACAAGACTGTTTATGGACTATTAGCGACATAATTAAAAACAAGGGTGCGATCATTCATTGAGAAATACCATATAGCAATGAGACAGGAAAACTCATTAAATACTCATTAGGGTCAGGCTGGCAGGGTAGTGGTAACGCATATGTAGCGTTCCGCTCACCCATCTCTCCACACTAAATCCAATGCACGGAAATTTGCCCTAAGCTGGAGCCATGTATATTCAACAATGAGTTTTTTTCCCCAGCACACAGAAATGCTTTTAAAATTCTTCTTTATTTATCCATCAATCAATCAATCAATCAAGTAGCCATGTGCATATACAAAGGCCCTAAAGACCAACGCATTTCAACTTCAAACTATAACTATGACTGTTCGAAGGCGAAACGCATTGGCCTTTAGGGGCCAGAGCACATGGACCATATGTATCTTTGGACCACATGCTTTGGACCACATGCTTTGGACCACATGCTTTGGACCACATGTATCTTATTTTTTTATTCTTTGGTGTATAATTGAGACTTTTGGTAGGCCTTATGTATAATCATGTCTTTTTTCTTGGGACGCATGTTTAGTCTTTCTGGCAGGTGCAACTTTTGTTTTTTTTTTGGAGACTTTATGTTGTAAGTGTGTCAAATCTACATGGGCACAAGCCATGAGAGGGGGTTATATACAGGATAGGACACTACTGTAAATTCTGGATTTGAGGCTGTGTCCTCTAGACACACCCCGGGGACATGGCGACATATGAGGCTGCAGTCACAAGTGCAGTTACATTTTACTATGGGTTTGGTTGGTTTGAAAGCGTTTCTCTTCATTGTTGGAAGGGTAGGCACCTGTGTTAACATTTTCACAGCTGCTTACACTTCCAACAATGAAGAAAAAAAATGCTTTCTAACCATCAAATTAGAAGGGAGTCTGCTACAACTCACTTGCTCGATTGTGTTTCTAAGGGATGGAACAATTTTCTATAGCAGGAGGAGCAGAAATCTTTAGAAAATGAGCTTATAAAAATGTGCAAATGACCAGAATCTCGTCACCTTAGCACTGGTTGTAATTTATTTACGCCCCACTCTGTTCACTGTAGTCTGGTCCTGCCGTCAATCTCTCAGATGTCACTCATGTGCGCATGTGCATTGATACTTTCCTTGCACAGCCAATTATGAGCAAGAGAGTTATAGCAGGCTACCATGAGTAAATCGATGGTAGATGTCTTTAAGGCTCTATTCTATTACCATCATGAAGGACAAATTTGCATATTTTATTTCCCCTATTCAAGCCCTTGAGTGAGTTTGCTCAGTACTTTCAGATGTTGAGTGGAGACACTGTACTCCTCCCCCGGCATGGACGTTAGTATTTGATGCCTATTTGTGCTTCTGTCTATCCTGTTGGCAAGATGGTATTCAGAGGAAATTTCAGAATGCAAAGCAGATCAAGAGGAAGGAGAGATAATGGTAAGTGGATTAAAAGAACTTTTATTGAAAAGTTAGTGTTTATTTAAAGGACATGTACCATCAGTTATTGAGGGTAGATGTGTCCTAATAAAAAGTTCCTGAGGTACATCGTATCTCAGGTCTTTTATCATAACTCTATATGCCGATATCACCCGAGCATCTCTGGGAGCCTCATATTTTAATTCATGCACTCCCCCATGGGACTGGCACCCCCTCAGAGCATACATAGATGACGGGCGGGGCCCCTAGCGCTATGAGGGAGTGCTAAATTAAAATATGAGACTTCCTGAGGCACTCATGTGATGTACCTGAGTGCCCCAGGTAATTTGCATCATAACTTTTATAACTCTTATATTTTGCGATTGTTGGCATATAGAGTTATAATTTAAAAAAAACCTTCTTATTAGGACACATCTACTATCAGTAATGGGAGATGTCTTTAATTGTCCTGACTTTTAGATACCTTAAATTCCTTTTTAAGTTTCTCTGTCTACTGTTTCCTACTTTTTTCCATAGAAATGTATGGATAAAGGGAGCTTGGAAAGGTCGCAGCACTGGATGCTATCAGAGCTAGAGAAACTGGGTAATTTTATTCACAAACTTCTAGCAGGATTAAAATAATGTTGAGATCAAAGACAAAATACTCAAATATACTTTCTTATGGGGGATACAATTATTATAGCAAACGCGGCAGAAAATGAACCAAGACCCTTGACAATCATAATAACATTTTAGGTGATTTACTGACACTAGAAACTTTGTTCTTATCCAAAAAAGCCTTAAACAATGAACAGAGAACTCAAAGGGCTAAAAGAGAATGGGAGAGCCACATTTATTATCATATAGCAACAACTCTCAACCGCTCATAGTTTACAACCCAAAAGGAGAGTCGAAGAAACCATCGCATAAATAAAATAAATAATGTCTTTTATTATAAATATAGTACACAGTATACAAGAAATGTATCACATAGGGAGAGACAGAAGGGGGAAGTACCACGAAAACCTAAGGAATTGCGAACACCCCAGACCTAAAGATAATCAATTAGTAACAGGACCAAAAAAGGTCCAAGTGTAGATAATAGTGCAGACGGGAATGTATTTGAAAGGATAGAGTAGTCCTCCGTAGGAACCTATGTAGAGTAGGGGACCGGATGGTACCATCCGGCTCCCACAGTACACAGACTTAATATTGATCCTTACCGTAGGCATGGTGTTAGGTGCAGAGGGGGTCCAGGAGACCAATAGGCTATACCCCCGACGCGGTTTCGCTGATGCTTCGTCAGGAGTAAAAAGACGAAGCATCAGCGAAACGCGCGTCGGGGTATAGCCTATTGGTTTCCTGGGGACCCCTCTGCAACTAACACCATGCCTACGGGTAAGGATCAATATTAAGTCGTTGTACTGTGGGAGCGGGATGGTACCTCCGGTCCCCTACTACATAGGTCTACGGAGACTATCTATCCTTTCACAATACATTCCCGTCTGCACTATTATCTACACTTTGGACCTTTTTTGGTCTGTTACTAATTGATTATCTTTAGGTCTGGTGTGTTCGCAGGATTCCTTAGGTTTGTGGTACTTCCCCTTCTGTCTCCCTATGTGTAACATTCTTATACTGTGTATTATATTATAATAAAAGACATTATTTATTTTATTTATGCGATGGTTTCTTCGACTCTCCTGGGGTTCTAAAAAGAGAATGGAGCTGATATATTTTCTTGTCACCTGTCATTATACTTGTTTTGATTCCGTGGACTCGTTCCAAAAGTGATAATGCCAAGACTTTTTATGAATGTGATATCATTCCTCAGATTATATGCTAATGATCCAATTAAGGTAAGGACCTTCCGTTGCCAAACGCTTGCTAAAACATTGGTGGATGAATTACAGTAGATCCTTAATGAATGTGGATAGAAAATCTTCTACGTGTTTTGGTTTATTTAAATAAAGAACTTTCTCCTTTTAAAAGCCATTCTAACCTCAAGGGTCCTGAACAAGGGGAGAACAAGTCCCCCCCCCTCTTTTTATGGAGAAGAAGTTACTGTATTGAAAAAGCTAGTTTTCTAACCTCTATAATTCCGGAACTTAACATTTACCATTTCAAGGCCAAAACTGTTGATGACCTATCCTAATCAGGTGTGGGTTCATTACCCAACACCCACATACAGATCAGCGTGTTTGGAGCAGGCATTAGGCATGGCAGCAAGGATCCACTCCTACGCACACCATCTGTTTGCAGTTGTAAAGGTCTTGTGTTCATTAAAACGGTAAATGCCCAAAATTATATAAACCTTGTATTGATGTAAACATCCATTACACACAGACTACATAATTGAAACTTTGTGGGCCCTAGTAATAAATTAACAGAAGGTTTGCTTATCGTATCAATGTGCACAATTCATTTTAGGAGATGAGTATTGAAGGACCTGAGCCGTACTTGCTTAAAAAAACAACATTCTACTGAATAAAATACCAATTCCACCATAATCAGGTGTCATCCAGAACACAAACAAAATGATTTTCTGTCTTATGTTATCTTACCTATAGGCATTGCAGAGAAAAAATGGCAGCCAGCAGAGAACAAAACATCCTACTACGATTCCCAAAGTCTTTGCTGCTTTCTTTTCCTGGAAAACTGAGTAGCCGCATGAGAAGTGAGTCTTATGCTTTGGCTGGAATTGTTAATTGATACTATCTGGTGTGCTTTCCGATGAATCCTCAAAGTCACTCTTCAGAGTCTGATTTATCATATTTCATCCCACAGTTTAAAACTTTACTCTTCCCCTTTTAGCCAATGTAGACCCTGAAATAATGACAGGATGATGGGGAGTGGAAGGTAGAGGATCCGAAAGCTGAGAAGAGAAC
This sequence comes from Engystomops pustulosus, assembly GCA_019512145.1. Lineage (NCBI taxonomy): Eukaryota > Metazoa > Chordata > Amphibia > Anura > Leptodactylidae > Engystomops > Engystomops pustulosus. Next base: position 30,814,485 of record CM033644.1, read on the forward strand.
ATAGCCTGGCTCCTCTTGTGATTTCAACAGATTGTTTCATTCTTCCGGTGCTGGTTCTTTCCAACCGAAAAAAGGTCCAATTGAAATTACAAGAGACAAAACCCATATACAAAGTAGAGCTAGATACCTGTTTTCGTTCAGATACTAGGGTATCTCAGTGGGTAGCTACTCCAATGTAGCGGTCTATGATATGAAGCATAGGCTCCTAATGGAAGGTGCAGCAGAGGAACATCAACAGCTGCCAATAATACAGAAGATGCGGCCAAAGAGCCAATATCCTTGGATTTCAAAAGTGGCAGAGAAAGGAAGCACCATGGACATTAAAAGAAGGTCCGCCACAGCAAGGTTCACAATGAAGTAGTGGGTCACAGACTGTAGATGCCGATGACATGCCACGAAAGGATGACCAAAATTTTCCAAAGTACTCCAAAAGTAATGAATATTCCCAAGATGACACCGTGATGATGACTTAGAAATTGTTTGCTAGGGTGGTGGGTACAGTTTAGCAGAGGAGGGATGGACTTACTGAGTTATTCTGATTAAATAAGACCATGATCAAGGGAAGTCAAGCTGTTCACAGAAAATCTATCCTCAATGTTTCGACAGAAGAAGCCTTGTTTATAAGCAAAAGCTCTAAAAATATTATTTTGGCCAAGATGTACAACCAGGCACTGATTAGTGTGTAAAACGTGGAATTCAGCCACTCGAGTTTACATCCTGTTAATTATGATTGATGTGGAGATGGCAACTCCACTTTTGTTTGTAATGTTCTTTTGGACACTTTCCTTTGTGAGATGACTTACAGATGTGGGGCATCTCAAGGACATTATTTTTTACAAAGAATTGATGTTTCTAGTACTTTTGGCTGATTTTATTATTTTACCAAAAGCGTCCTTAGGTTTACAGTTTGTTGTTGCTGTCTTTGGCTGTAAACCATAGAGAGATCATCTGCTATGCGTACTCCTCTTTGGTTATACAAGATATTACTATAGTCCGTTTTGAGTTATCCACTATAAAAAGTTTGACACGCGCACTGGTATCCGATAACTTAGATGGATCTGTATGTAGACGGGCGTCCTTAAGGTCATAGATACATTGTAATGTACTCCAATCTCGAAACGACTTTGGAGATGTTGCGTAGAAGTGTCACAACAATCTTCTAACCAAAGAAGTAAAAAACCGATGGTTAGGACAATATGTTCTTCTCATGTAATCCAGTTGTGTATTTACCTGAAACGTAAAAAAACAAAAAGTGTCAATTTGGCCAAAGTTTTGTATTTTCTATATCCCATCATGGTAATATGTCTAAGTAAGCTGTAACATTTTTACAGAGCAATTATGGATGATATATACACTACAATTTTTTATCAATGCCTCAGAGCCTTCCATCTTAAGTGTATGTTGGGGAAATACTACAGTTGAAGATTACTAAGGACATTTTTTTTACATGTGGAGAAATGCCAGAGGGAAACTGAAGTCAGAATGGATGCCTAGTTTTTAATGGATTTGTTTCTGGCACAACTACTCTGTTTCCCTGAAAAACAGCACCCCTAGCCTATTGCAGGTTTTTTTTTCAAGCTTACACAGTGGGGAAAAAAGTATTAGTCAGTCACCAATTGTGCAAAACCATTTGGATTTCCAGAAAGAATATTGGAGAATGTTATATTAGTCAGTGAAACCAAAGTAGAACTGTTGGTAGAAAACACAACTCGTCATGTTTGGAGGAAAGTGAATGCTGAGTTGCATCTAAAGAACAACATACCAAACTGTGAAGCAGTGTGGGGGTTGCAACATCATGAAGAGGGGCTGTTTCCCAGCAAAGGAACCAAGACGACTGATCCGTGCACATGAAAAAAATAAATGGGGCCATGAATCATGAGATTTTGGGGTGCAAGCCTCCTTCCCTCAGCAAGGGTATTGAAGTGAAACGTGGTTGGGTCTTCAGCATGACCATGATCCCAAGCACATCACCAGGGCAATGAAGGAGCGGCTTCGTAGAAGCATTTCAAGGTCCTGTGGTGGCTAGGCAGTCTCAGATCTCAACCCCATAGAAAACTTGGAGGGAGTCGGCCTACTTGGTGGCAAGTAGGTAGCACAAAAGCCTTGCAGCACTGGGGTCCTGGGTTCAAGTTCATCTGGTCAACATCTGCAAAGAGTTTGTTTGTTCTATACATTTTTGCTTGGGTTTCCTCCGGGTCCTCTTGTTTCCTCCAAAAACATACTAGTAGGTTGATGGATTGTGAGCCCCATGGGGACAGGGCTGATTTGGATAGTTTGTGCAGCGCTGCACTAATCTGTTTCGCTATATAAATAAAGAATATTATAATTATTAAAGTCTGTGTTGCCGAGAACAGCCCAAAACATCACTTCTGTAGAGGAGATCTGCATGGAGTAATGGGCCAACAGTAACGCCAAGCGTTGTAAAGACTTACAAAAAAACATTTGACTTCGTCATTGCCAACAAGGCAATTATAAACAATTTGTAAATACATTCTTTTAAAATTAGAGACAATGGCCCCACCTTTATTAAAGCTCCGCACCAGTTTTCTGTATACTTTGCACATTCATTAAGTGCAAATGCTTGCACATGATCTATAAAGTGTCCAGACACATTTATGTCGCAGCTGCACTATACCTGACGTAACACAAAATTCGCTATAAAGGGGTGGTCCTGTGCACAGGTGGACCATGTGACAGATTATCATGCAGTTGTCTGAAGATTGTGTTGCATGCTCTATATTACCTGTGAACCAAATAAAGTTGGAGCAGTACAGGGAGAGGTTGTTTTCAACTTTGCACATACTATATATACGATATAAGCCTAGTTTTTCAGCACAAAAAAATGTGCTGAAAACCCAAATCGGCTTATACTCGAGAAAAAATATATAGGTTTTAACAGGTTTTGTGGTAAAATTAGGGGCCTCGGCTTATTACTGGGTCGGCTTATACTCGAGTATATAAGGTAACTGTCGGACACAACTCCTTTAACGCACCTCAAAATATTATGTTAACATGTCAATGTTTTCAGAATTGAGGTCTAAATACTAATTAGAAAATGCAGGGGCCTCACTTATAACTCATAATAATGCATGCTCTCTAATAAAACGGCTATGAGAATCTCAAATGTATAGTAATACACAGGTAGTTTTATATAGAGCTTGTGAGCCTGTTATTACTCTACCTGCCACCTGCCACAGAATGCCCCAACAGATACCTGACACATTACTTAAAGTACCTCTCACCAGGGTACCTACAACAGTATCCATGTGGTTGTATACCACCCTGCCCATGTTGTGTCCCTGCTTTAGTGCCCACATAATGAATGTGATATGTGATCAATTTCCCTCCAAAGCTTTCTGATCATCGGTCATGGATATTGCCTCTTGTTTCGCCAGAATAACATATTTGTCCAATGTCACTAGTAAATAACCCCAAATTTACCCATCAACTTTTAAGTGCAGTGGAGCTCTATCTATTCCAAAATTGAATTTTATATATAGTGACATTGCTGATTTTTTCCCCTGTATTTCTGTATCCTAATAGATATACAATATGGTATAATGCCAGGGCAATGAACAAATACTATGATATGACCAACTAAAAGATGTAATCCAAACTTACCCACCCAAATAAAGTTTTGTAAACTTATATGCAACTCCTGCATATTAAAATGTACTTGCATTGTCCTGCCTCCTCGTTTTGATTGACATATATAAATTCTATGATATATTCTGTATGGAACATTGAGAGAAAACTCTGTTACATCTTGTACACTTGAAGTCATGTGACATGGTTTGCATAAACTACTCAAAGGTTGCAAGTCTACCCCATGTTCAGTATGTATCTGATACAATGAACCAAAGCATGCCTCAATGGACTTATACTCCCTACATGTCCATGGATAATTTTACTCTCCATCTCCGTGTAGGTGCTGTTGATTTCCATTTTTGTGATCAAATACATACAGGGGTATATGTTGCAAATGGACCTTAGGGGGATGTCCACAGGTTACATGACATGAAGTGCCCAATTAGTAGTAGCAGAGCTCTATTGGTGGCGACCAAGTTAACAACTTTGATGTTGGAATCCATGAAAACACCCAAATTTCTGCCTGACACACCTCGTTTGATAAAAGGGACGATGTGGAGGCAGCTATATGGAACGACTTTTGGAGGTAGCAATGGAGACAACGTGTGGAGGCTGCTATGGAGACATTTAATGGATAGTGCCTGTATGTGGCAGTCCCAAACATTTTTCAAACCAGAGGAGCAGGTAGGTGACCCTCAGTAAAATGGAATAGATTGAGTGCCTGTATGTGGCAGTCCCAAAAATGTTTCAAACCAGAGGAGCAGGTAGGTGGCCTGCAGTAAAATGGAATAGATTGAGTGCCTGTATGTGGCAGAGCCCAAAAATTTTTCAAACCAGAGGAGCAGGTAGGGGCCTCCAGCAAAATGGAATAGATTGAGTGCCTGTATGTGGTAGTCCCAAAAATGTTTCAAACCAGAGGAGCAGGTAGGTGGCCCTGCAGTAAAATGGAATAGATTGAGTGCTGTATGTGGCACTCACAAAAATTGTTTTCAAACAGAGGACGGGTAGGTGGCCCTCCAGAAAATTAAATGCATGAAGTACTATAGCAAGAGCAGTGGGCCCTGTCAAAAAATAGCCATTTTCCTCTGCTTTACTGTACAAAGAGGAGAGAGAGAGAGAGGAAAATGAGGAGGAGGAGGAGTGGTCAATATTCAGGTTGAGCTTCCTTCACCTGGTGGAGATTGGAAAATCTGAGAAATCCAGCCTTTACATTTTTTAATAAGCGTCAGCCTGTCAGCGCTGTCAGTCGACAGGCGGTACGCTTATCGGTGATGATGCCACCAGGCACTGAAAACCCGCTGGACAAGACGCTAGCGGAGGGCAGGCAAGAACCTCAAGGCTACAGCGCCAGTTCGTGCACATGTCCAGTTGAAACCCAGTAGTTGTAGGAGATGTGTGATATTAGGACGATGGTATGGTCAGTACGTACTCCCTCACCATCTTTCTGTAAAGATCAGCCCTACTCTGCCGAGACTGGGGACAGGTGACAGTGTCTTGCTGGGGGTGACATAAAGCTGGCAAAAGCCTTGTAAAGCGTACCCTTGCCAGTGCTTGGACAAGCTGCCTGCTGCCTACTCTCCCTCGCTACTTGTCCCGCAAAACTACGCACTCTGCCGCTAGCGCTGTCAGAAGGGAAATTATGTTTCAGCTTGTGCACCAGGGCCTGCTGGTATTCATGCATTCTCACACTCCTTTCCTCTGCAGGGATGAGAGTGGAAAGATTTTGCTTGTACCGGGGTCCAGGAGAGTGAACAACCCAGTAATCGGTGCTGGAATAAATTCTTGAACGCGAGGGTCACGGGATAGGCAGCCTAGCATGAAATCTGCATATGCGCCAGAGTACACAACGCGTAAGAATTACTCCCCTCACTGGCCTGACTGTCCATTTCCTCCTCCTCCAACTCCTCAACTCCTCTTCTTCTGCCCATACACGCTGAACAGTAAGGACTCAACAATGGTCCTCTGTGCTCGCACCAACATCTCCTCCTCTTCCTCCATCCTCCTCACATACACCTCCTCCGATATGCGCCGAGAAACAGACCTGGGTGCTTTGGCTATCAACAAGGGAATATTCTTCCCTGTCTCTTGGGACGAGCGCAAAGCTTCCGGCTTCATGCTGACCAGAGAGTTTTTCAACGGCCAAGCAGGGATGGTGAGGCTGATGATGGCGGCATCGCCACTGCCATCTGTGTTGACTCCTCAAAGTTACTCAGCACCTGACAGATATCAGAAATCCACGTCCACTCCTCATTGTAGACTTGAGGAAGCTGACTGACCTGACTACCAGTTTGGTGGAAGTTGACATCTGGCAGTCTACAATCGCTCTGCGTGCTGGTAAACTCTGGATAACATGGTCAGTGTTGAATTCCACCTCGTGGGCACGTCGCACAACAGTCGGTGAGCGGGCAGTTGGAGGCGGCGCTGCGCTGCCTGAGAGTGGCAGCATCTGGGCTGGACTTCTGAAATGCGCACAGATGCGGCGCACCTTCGTGAGCAAATCGACAGATTGGGGTATGTCTTGAGGAAACGCTTGAACTATCAGATTTAACACATGGGCCAGGCATGGCACATGTCCGTCTGCCGAGTGCAGAGCCGCCACCAGGTACGGGTTGTCAAAAAAAAAAAATCGGCTTGGGTTCAGCCGGTGCCAGCCACAGATCAGTCTGCGCCGTGATGCCCTGTAATAGCTTTGGGCGGTGTCCTTTTGTGCCTAGGCTCAGCAGTTTGAGCACGCCTGTGTGCTTAGCGACGGCACTGCTGCTGTGCTAGAGACTAAGACTGATGGCGCCGTGCACAGGATGGTAGTTCGGAGGAGGAGGTGGAGGATGGGGTGGGAGGAGGAGGAGGCATAGTAGGCCTGAAACACCTGGACCGAGGTAGGCCCCGCAATCTCGGCGTCGGCAGTATATGAGCAGCCCCAGTGTCAGACTCGGTCCCAGCCTCACACAAGTTAACCCAATTGTGCCGTCAGCGATATATAGTGGCCCTGCCGGGCAGAATCGTCCACGTGTCCGTGTCAGGTGGACCTTGTCAGAAAACGGCGTTGGTCAGGGCAGGATGATGTTGTCTGACACGTGCTGGTGCAGGGCTGGGAAGGCACATCGGGAAAAGTAGTGGCGGCGGGGGACCACCGAAACCGAGGGGCGGCCGCCGCCATGAGGTTGCGAAAGGCCTCGGTCTCTATAGCATATAGGGCAGCATCTCCAGGCTAAGCAATCTGGAGAGTGTGCACATTAAGGGCTTGGGGTGCGGGTGGGGTTGCACTATATTGCGTTTCCGCTCAGCGTCTGGGGGGGATGGAGAGCTGAAAGGTGGTGGATGCTGTGGAGGATCGTGGAGGCGACAATGGGGTTTTGTGGGCAGGGTCCTGGGCAGGGGGCTACTAGCAGCTGACACAGGGGAAGGAGCAGTGGTGTGACGGCGGAGGTGAAGGGGCTGTGGCACTGAGTGGGGTGTTAGCATTCATATGCCTGCGCATTACTGGTGGTAGTAAGCTAGTAGTGGGTGGAACCCCTGCTGAGCCTGGTTTGGCAAATGTTGCACACCACAGTCCGTGGTTCATCGGTGTTCCTTAAAGAACTCCAGACTTCTGAAGATCTAGCCCTCGCCGCAGGAGCCCTCGCCCCGGGAGCTTCACTAGTTGACACATTTGGCGCTGATGCACCAGCTCTGGCCCTGCCTCTCCGTCTGGCCCCACCACTGCCTCTTCCAACCTGTTCTGGTGAGGACTCTCCTCCGTCAAGCACTGTGTACGGCCCACCCTCTCACGACCGCTTGGGTCGTCACCTCATCATCCTCCGATCCCTCAGTCTGCTCCCCCCTCGGACTCCTGCCCTGACAACAACTTCCCCACTGTCTGACAAACCGTTGTCTCCTCATCGTCGGACACCTCTACACACTTCCACTACGTCAAGAAGGTCCATCACCCACAGACTGTGACTGTTGGAAAAACCTGGGCAACGGAAAATGCTCAGCAGCAACCGGACAAGTGGTTTGAGACTGTGGGAAGGGTCCAGAAAACAGTTCTCAGAAGTATGCCGGTTCAAATGCCAAATTTCTGGGAGGGGGCACAGACTGGGGGGGAGGAGCTGAGGGTGCAGGAGCTGGAGGAGAAGTGGGATTCGTCGGTGACAGGGTGGACTGCGTGGAAGACTGACTGGTGGTGGCACAAATTGCTCGAAGATTGTCAGCAATCCACGACATCACCTGTTCGCACTGTTTGGCCTCAAACAGTGCTCTACCACGAGTCCCAGTAACTCAGACATGAACTAGGGAGTGTAGCTCTGCGGCGTTCCCCTGCTCCCTCATCAGCAGGTGGTGTCTCACCCGCCCAGGACCACGGCCTCCTGACACCGCAGTGTTGGACGCCACGTCCGCCCTCGTCCTCTACCCCTAGCCCTCGGGTTAAACATTTTAAAATGAGAGTTATAAATTTGATTTTTTTTTTACTTTTTTTGTTTTTTTTTTTGTGTTTTTTTTTTTTTGTGTTTTTGTTTTTTTTTGAGTTTTTTAAAACCAACAATGCTATCCTATTGCTATGGCTATTTTCTAGCCCAGTATCAAAGCACACTACTATGCCAGAGATGAGATGACACTGAGTTAGTGCCTAATTGAAATCCAACCCCTAATAAATTTCCCACTTCGGTCTTTGCTATGGATATGTGCGTCACTAAAGCGCAGAACACAGCGGGCGCAAGTTCACTACAAATTGCTCAGAATTGGCTAGTACATGCACTGCAGAAAGTACAGCCACCAGCAGATCAACCAGAAATCAAATTATAGAACGTACTGTGCGTAAGTAAGCCTCTTTGTATTCTTATGGCTATTTTCTAGCCAAGTATCAAGCACACACTACTGCCAGATGAGATGACACTGAGTTAGTGCCTAATTGAAATCCAACCCCTACTAAATTTCCCACTTCGGTCTTTGCTATGGATATGTGCGTCACTAAGCGCAGAACACAGCGGTCGCAAGTCTCACTACAAATTGCTCAGAATGGCTAGTACATGCACCTGCAGAAAGTACAGCCACCAGCAGATCAACCAAAATAAAATATATAGAACGCTACTGTATGCGTAAGTAAGCTCTTGTATTCTCCTATGGTATTTCTAGCCAAGTATCAAAGACAAACTACTAGCCAGATGAGATGACACTGAGTTAGTGCTAATTGAAATCCAACCCCTACTAAAGTTTCCCCATTCGGTCTTTGCTGGATTATGTGTGCACTAAGAGCTAAACACAACGTAGTAGCAAGTCCCCGTAATTCTAAACAAAATGGTATAGTGCAATTAAAATAAAAAAAAAGTAGAACGTTATTGTAGCCCTAAGAAGGGCTGTTGGGTTCTTTGAGAATCACTCCTGCCTAACAGTAAGCTAATAGAAAAACACAAACGCCTCGCCTGGACAGCAGCTACTCCCTAGGGCACACAGAACAGAAGAAGACGCGAGCAGCGGAGGGCGGCAAGGCTATATCCAGGGTCACCTGATCTGGCCAGCCAACCACTGCTATCGACGTGTAAGGGTACCACGTCATGTGGTGAGTGCAGGCAGTCTCCTGGCTTGTGATTGGCTCTGTTTCTGCCGCCAAAAAGCAAAAAGGGGAGGGAGGCATCCTTCGCGGAGGAGCGGGCGGATTATCCGAGAACGAGCAGTTTCGAGTACCCTAATGCTCGACCGAGCATCAAGCTCGGACGAGCATGTTCGCTCATCTCTAGTTACTATGTGTTAAAGATACCTACATTGTTCTCTTCTTTACAACCCAAAAATGGAGTTTCTGCCTGAAGAAAGTAACTGTAAACTATACTACAAGTATATACTCTACTTGACTGTACTTGACTTAACCTGTTGGAGTAGGGAGTTAAAGGGGTTGTCCACTTTCAGCAAATAATTGATTTGAATATGTAAAAGTTATACAATTTTCCAATATACTTTCTGTATAAAATCCTTCTTAGTTACTAGATCTCTGCTTGCTGTCCTGCTATAGAACGCCTCTGTTTACTTCCAGGGGATAGAAATCATTATCACACTGCTCTGATTACTCTCTGTGATACCAACGGGCCGTAAACCTGCATGTCCATCACATGACCATGGACAGATCTCTATCCACAGGAAGTAAGCAAGCAGAGATCTAGAAAAACTTGATGAATTGATACAGAAGGTATATTGGAAAATTGTATAACTTTTCCTTACACAAACCATAACAATTATTTGTTGAAAGTGAACAACCACTTAAAAATAAGTTTTGGAGCAATACTGGCTGTTAGGGTAGGCTGAGAATGGAAGTTTTGCAACAACTCTATGCAGACACTTGTATCTAGGCAGCTTAGATACATCATCTCAGTTCTTTAGATAGATACTACTGTACGTAATGGCAGCTCAGCTCATTCTATGGAAGATGCCTATTAAATAGCAGCTGAGAGATAGCATCTTATCGCTATGTATAGTATATGGCAACTTACATAAAGAAGCTCCGCTCTTTCCATGGTAGATCATGGCAGCTTAGAGACATCAGTGTATTGTAGACACTTCTATAATATGGTGTACAAGTGATTCCACTCCGGTCACATCTGGTGACATCTACGGCTCTCTAAGGTGTCATCTACATTACTGTTGCCAGGTACAACTTGTGGTATTTCTGTAGCTGCGCTCCCCCCTGAGGTGAAGTGTTGATGTAATTACTTCTGACATATCACCGGGCAGAGCGCCAGTTCTAGTGAAGGTGCCCAGTGTGTTGTCTTATAAACACGTAAACTGAGGACACTTCTCTATAATGATATATATTCTGGGCCGTCACTGCTGAGCTGAGGCGTGTTCTCCTTACATTAGGCTGAGACGTTGGAATTACCTAGAGCATGAGAATGAGGTGGTTGTGCGGTGCGGGATCTGCTGTGAGGACATCTCTCTGGAGTTCTTCTTATTAATAGTGAAGTCAGGAAGGTTTGCTACTAATCATATAAAAGACCCCCAGGGCCATTGACAAAGAGAAGATAAGCAGCATTGCTTTAATCGCTGTTCTACACCTTTTAGTAAGTTATTAAATTTAGCAGTACAGGCAGTCCCCGAGTTACGTACAGGATAGGTTCTGTAGGTTTGTTCTTAAGTTGAATTGTATGTAAGTCGGAATGTATATTTATAATTGGAACCCCCAGACAAAAACTTTTTTGGTCTCTGTGACAATTGGATTTTAAAAATGTTGTGTTGTCATAAGAATCAGAATTAACAATAAAGCTTCATTACAGACACCTGTGATACCTGTTACAGCTGATCATTGTAGCCTAGGACTAAAGTACAGAAAATTACCAAAATCCAGAGGTCCGTTTGTAACAAGGGGTCGTATGTAAGTCGGGTGTTCTTAAGTAGGGGACTGTATTACATTGTTTGTAATAGTTTTTTTAATTTTTTATGACTTTTTGGGTGCATTTTTGTGATTGCACCAGGGTCTTAATAAGTTAGTCCGTGGGTGTGTCTGTTTCAGTTTTCCTAAATGTATCTTTCCAAGACCAATGTTTTCTGTGTTTTGTGATTTTTTTTTTTTAGAACAAATTAGAGACTTTTTAGGTGCAAGAAGAAGTACATAAAGTTCCATAAAAGCACTCAAAAAGTCGCACAAAAATTTAAAAAAACATGCAAAAACAGAGACAGGAAAAAAAAAGTATCACAAAGGCAAAGTTTGAAAGATACCGCTAAAGTATATGCCGATTTCAGCCAACTTTAAAAAGTTTGCAAAGGAACACAAATGATACATGTGTCCCTATTAATTCATATGGCCTCGACCCTGGACATATCAACATTATGGGGCTTATTTACTAAGGGTCGCGGATCGCACTTTCTTCGGACTGTTCGCTGGTTTTGGGATTTGCTCAAGGCTTTGACAAGTATTTAACAGGGGTTTGCGCTGGGATCGGTGGACGTGCCAACTGATCCGGATTGAGCGTAGGATTTAAGATTCAAATTGTGTCGCAAGACAATGCACTCACATGCACCAAGAAGAAGAAGGTGAACTCTGTCGGACCTGAGCGGGGAAGCGACACATGCAGGATATCGGGCGCACAATCTTAGTGAATCGCATTATACACTGACAATGCACTTTCTGTGAACTCCAAGGGACGGGGTAAGTAAATGTGCCCCAGTATATTAAAGGGGTTTTCAGGAAATAGCGCCCTTCTTGTGCACTGGCTTTGTCTGATATTGGATCCCATCCACATTCACTTGAATGCTAATAGGTTGCATTTTTGGGAAAGTTTTCAGTTGTTTTTAGAATTTTTTTCAGTATGCATGCTTTGAGTATTTTATTACCGTGTTTAGATGTCATGAGATTAATGAGATTTTTAGAAATTTGTGTCTGCAGACCCAATGGAAACCTACGTTTCTTTGTATTTACTGACCGCACAGGCTGTATACTTCACTTCATTGGAGTCATTGATCAGACTACACAGGATTTGTTTGTAGTCTGTAACCATGGAGACACACCGGACAATTCAATTCACCACTACATTCACAATTATGATTGGAATATAAAGATATTGTTAGATATTATCATACAAAATTAGATATATTAGATAATATAAGAAATATTTCTTATACCGCGTCCCTAATACAAGGGGAAAAAGGTTGTAAGCTAATGTTTTCGGGGCAGGTGCTAGATCTGTCCCTGTTTTGTTCTCTATTCCCCGGGGGATAACTAGCAGCTCTACAAATAATCATGTTAATTCCCGATACTGAATGGCAATATTCAGACAGCATACACAAGAAAGGCTTTTTCCCTAGCTACTAAGATGATTAGATTTCTATGGTAATTCTTCCGAGCCGTCTATTCATGAAGCCTCTATCTTTTACTGCTCACTCATAGATTTATCCAACCACTTGGCTATCGTGTCATGTACAGGACTTGTATTCAGCTCCTCTGGCCAAGCAATCAGTTCACTCCAGAAGACTGCGGACACAAGCCAAGAGTCATTGGCAGATCTTCTGAATGCAATACCCAGCATTTCTGGTGATACATTAAAGGAAACCTGTCATAAGGATTTAGGTAATAAACCGATTAGCCGGGACAGGTGCAGGTTCACAATGAAGTGTTCCTTTATTCTGGGAGATTCAGTATTACACAAAAAGACAGCAGAACCCTGTATTATAAATGATTCAAAGAGTCATAGGGGAGGAGAGGATGACATTGGCCTGTCCCCTCCTGACATGAATGTCCCACAAGACTAGTAAATTATTGACTCAACTGCACCCCATGATGCCCTACAGATTATTTTGTATGCATTGTTATATACAGCTTTGTATACAGGTTCCCTGTATAGTGACATATATTGGAAGTTTACATTAGAGGTATACATTTCCCTTAGGGCTCCTATTACCTGGGGTTGATCCTATACATTTACCATATTGGTTCAGATCACATCATATACTTTTTTTGCTAAGTTTCACTCACCCCCGCAGAGGCCTTATTCACAGCGCTTGTTGAATGTTTGGCCGGCGCTGTGAATAAGCCCCTCTGCGGCCGCTGTCAGCGCACCGCATCGCATAGAGCCGGCAGCGATTGCACAATACATGCGCTGCTGCCGGTGATTCTTACAGGTCCCTGACTGACAGGGGCTGGGGGGGCGTGAAGGGGGTGTGTCGGCCTTATTTCATAAGAGGTCAGATCGTTTAAAACTAAGTATAAAAGCACAAATTTTAATAAAAATTCAATAAATATAAAGGGGCTGGGGACAGGATTAGGGGGAACTAATTTGGTGGGGCTATTTTTCAGGGGTGACAGGTCCTCTTTAAGATAATAAATGTGGTTATTATACAGTGCAGTTTTTTTTGTAAAATCCCATTATTAGACATTACCATTGCTGATATGCCCAATACAGATGAGCTTAAGTTCAGGTGTTTTCCTAGCAATGAGGCTCCTTTAAGACAGCCCCCCCCACACTCCCCAGTTGGACAGATCCAGGGGTGGAAACACCGGAACCCCGGACGCGAATTTAAAAACCAATTCCGCTCAACTCTATTATCTGGGTGATCTATATACCTGCAGTGCCACCACAGGAGACAATAGGTATTACACACTGTGAGAGAGATGGGGATGCTTTTAATTCACTTTTCTCATACTATTTTGACACAATTGTTTTTTTTTTTTAGTGACACTACCAAATTATGAACATATTCACCAAAAAGGTATAGCACAAAGGGCATTTGTAACTAGAGGGAAACATTTAAACATGTTTGAGGGTCTCATATATTATTATAACCAGTTAAGCTCCTCTGTCTGTGTTTGGAAAAGGAAGCTGTCACTTGAAATGGGGGATTGGTGTTCTAACCATTGTTCCATAAACTCAGCCTGCCTGGGTATTTCTTGTACGGCCTTTCATAGGGCAAAGGGCGATAAATGTCATTTTAGAGAAAGCAGATGTGAAGTGTTTGCAGTAGACTCCAGCGGATGGATCCTACAACGTATAAACTATTTACGTTACCTTGATGGAGGTGACGGGCCCCAGGAGGTTAGGCTGATGAGTGAGACATCCATCAATATAAACGGGATTAGCAATGTGGCCCTGGTTGGGTCCACAAGCTCCAAACTCAGCAGCAAGATTCATCAGAGGATTCTACGGAAATGCTCCCAAAAAAACCCAAAGCTTTTGAACTGTCCCCCAAAATGGGTTGTTTAAAGCCGTTAAATGGCATATGCAGAAACATATACAGGTGTTAGAGACAATTGATAGTACAGGCGTCCCCTACTTAAGAACACTTGACTTACAGACTTCCCTAGTTACAAACGGACCCTGGATGTTAGTAATTTAACTATACTTTTATCCCTAGGCTACAATGATCAGGTGTTAGAGTTTTCACAGGTGTCCACAGTTAAGCTTTATTGTTAATCCTGGTTCTTATGACATCCAACATTTTTAAATTTAATTGTCACAGAGACCCAAATAATTTTGGCCGTGGGTTACAATGATGAAGTATACAGTTTACGACTTGCATACAAATTTCCACTTAAGAACAAACCTACAGAACCATCCTTACGTAACCCGGGGACAGCCTGTATTTACGAAACACCTCCAACAGACCGAGGTTTGTCATAACGGGGTTAATAATACGTATACTGTTCACCTTATTCTCAGACACAGTTCCCTATTTTATCCTGACCCCATAAGGCTTCAATTTATTCCAAAACATCTCCTCAAACACAATTTTCTTGGCATTACTACAGTCCTCTTACAGCAATCTCTCATGTGACAGAATGACATTCATGATGATAGAACGTTCATGACAAAACCATTCCCTCAATTAATTCCCCAGAGAAGGTCACATACATGTGCCAGTAATCTCTTAACAGTCATGGACGGTGATCATGTTGGAGAAATGTTTATTGTTTAGAAGAAAATGAGAAGTTGCGATGTCAGTCGTTGCATGTTGTAGCAGAAAAATCACTAGCTGCCAGGTCCTCTGCAATGCACAACTCTTGATAAATTGACAAGTCAATGGGGCTTATTTACTAAGGGTCGCGGAACGTCACTTTTGTCGGACTGTTCGCTGATTTCTGGGATTTGCACGGCTTGGACAGGTATTTAACAGGGGTCTGCGCTGGGATTGTGTCGCAGAGTTTTTTGGCACAAGCGCGCTGGTTTTCCATATGACACAAAGCTACTTTGGCCATCCGACTTATTCGGACTGAGCGCGGGATTTAACTTTAAACTGTGTCGCAGATCAAGCACTTGCATACACCGAAGAAGAAGGTGAAACTCCAGCGACCGAGGGGGGAAGCGACACATGCAGGAATGTGCACACGATCTTAGATTGAATCGCAGCACAGTGCATTATCATCGGACAATGCACTTTCTGTGAACTCCACGGACAGGTAAGTAAATGTGCCCCAATGTTTGTAGAAAAGTTAACAATACGAATTTATTACTTTTCATAAGCAAATGTTTGCAGACATGAAATCACATCCCACTGACATCTATCTGATGAGGAAGATGTGATCGATGAGGTTTGTACTATGTAAATGGCTTTACTATAGAGCGGAGCTCTGGAGACACAGCAGATGTGTCCGTTTACTGATTTATGTGATGACAAAACTTACATTTATGAAGGCGATGAGGCTGGGAATTTATATGTAATCTCTGAAGTAGAACGGTTTTAAACCAATTACGGATTTGATGCCTGAGCAGCATACCAAAACACACGGCGCAGTCCCAACGCTTCTTGAGAAGCTCTCCGAAAGGCGGCTCATATCTCCACTTGTTGCTGCTTGGAGGTGTAGATAAGGGGAGGTTATTGTAATGTCACTATAAAGTCTTGTGAAAAGTGTTCATTCTACTTTTAGGAAGCGATAACTTGAACAGCAAAAGTATCTCAGTAAAATTACAAGTCAATGGATTCGAGGATTAGTAGCGGCTTTTTACTTTCTAGATGGTTTAGATATGAGGCATGGAATAACTTATCGCTTGTTGAGTGCAGGTAGCTTGAGATTATATCAGTACGAATCATTTATTATCACCAGGTTTTTTTCTCATACCTTATTTAACCACTTGAGGGCCAAAACTTTTTTTTTTGGATTTAACCTCTTCTTGGTGATTTTTATTTTTTTTAAATGGCTTTTAGAAGCTCATTAACCCTTTTAGTTTTCTTCAAAGTTAAATCAAATGGAGATGATCAAAGAGGGGATAGGTATGCAGCTGGGCAGTGAACAGGTTATGTATGCAAGGGATTTTGGTGTGGGGGTCCTGTAGGCATCTGATCTCCTTTCTCTGTGAAGGAGGAGATTGGATACTGATACTAGGAGTTCCGCCAGGCAGCCTTCTTTTTTGGGTGTGATTTGTCAGTCTCTACTAACTGACCCATCACAGCAATCGCTTGAGGGGGGAGCTTCTTTCCATTCCCCCCTGAGCTTTGGCTCTCCACAACGTTATATTGTCTTGACGCACTGCTGCCCATAACGTGGGGGAACGTCATGGTAGCTTAAGGGGTTTACAGAGTCAAGATGGTTGCATTTACACCGCACTCTTAGCACGGATGCTTCAGCTTACTGTGCGCCAGCAATAACGTCTCGGCCTGTCATAGGTAACAATTACTACGATAGACCCATGCCAATGTTTTTTTATTTACATATTCCTTACTCAAACTAGGTTGAAAAAGAGCAAATTAAAAACACACTGAAATCCTTATTTTATGTAAATACTTTTTCTCCCATTTTATTTCATCACCAATCTGCTGTATAGTTGGATGATGTGTTACTTCAGATTACAAAGAGGATGTACTATAGTTTCCTACATGAAAAAAATCCAACAGATGTCTTCCCACGTGATTGCACACTTCTATAAACTTTAATGTTATATAGACTTTGGCCTTTAAACCTACGGATTCCTTAATCTCTATTATTCTTACTTAAACGGTTTGACCATTTAAGGACTTCATAATGAATGGATTGTTTTGCAGTTACTTGGGTTCAGCCAAAAAAAGTTCATGTAGGAGGTAACAGCTGTAAAGTGAAAAGTTCTATTCCATCAAAACAACATGTATAATTTAGTCACATGTAACACACCTCTTTTAGAACGTTTTGTCAACATTACCGGAAGGGTATTCTAAATGCATTGTAATAGTCATTTTTGGATAGCATCTTTCTAGAATATTAAAAAACCTGGAGAAAGAAATCCACTAAAAACAAAAGTAAAACTTGAAAAACCTAAAGTTTTTATACTACTATTAGTTCTTTGCCTTCATAACCAGAACTACAACCAAATTATTACCAGAGTATAACTTGATGGTTAATTCTTACAATGGATCTTTTTTAAATTCATTAATAATGTTTTCTAATGATCATCATCCTCACATAAGGTGAATATCATTATGTAAGTAATGTGGCCATTAACATCCCTTAATTCACTTTTCTCATACTATTTTGACACAATTGTTTTTTTTTTTTAGTGACACTACCAAATTATGAACATATTCACCAAAAAGGTATAGCACAAAGGGCATTTGTAACTAGAGGGAAACATTTAAACATGTTTGAGGGTCTCATATATTATTAGAACCAGTTAAGCTCCTCTGTCTGTGTTTGGAAAAGGAAGCTGTCACTTGAAATGGGGGATTGGTGTTCTAACCATTGTTCCATAAACTTAGCCTGCCTGGGTATTTCTTGTACGGCCTTTCATAGGGCAAAGGGCGATAAATGTCATTTTAGAGAAAGCAGATGTGAAGTGTTTGCAGTAGACTCCAGCGGATGAATCCTACAACGTATAAACTATTTACGTTACCTTGATGGAGGTGACGGGCCCCCGGGAGGTTAGGCTGATGAGTGAGACATCCATCAATATAAACGGGATTAAAGGATGTTATGGCGCACATTACTTTACATTAATGTATATTCACCTTATGTGAGGATGATGTGTGACCTCTTTATCTCATTAGAAAACATTATTAATGAATTAAAAAAGATCCGTTGTAAGAATTAACCATCAAGTTTTATTCTGGTTAATAATTTGGTTGTAGTTCTGGTTATGGCAGAACATAATAATATGTAAAAAAATTTAGTTTTGTGCATTTCTTCTCCAGGTTTTTTAATATTCTAGAAAGATGCTTATCCAAAAAATGACTATTAAAATGCATTTAGAAATATCCTTCCGGTAATTGTTGACAAAACGTTCTAAAAGAGGTGTGTTACATGTGACTAAATATATACATGTTGTTTGATGGAATAGAACTTTTCACTTTACAGCTGTTACCTCCTACGTGGACTTTTTTTTGGCTGAACCCAAGTAACTGCAAACAATCCATTCATTATGAAAGTCCTTAAATTGGCTGAACCGTTAAAGTAAGAATAATAGAGATTAAAGGAATCCGTAGGGTTAAAGGTCATAGCTTATAACATTAAAGTTTATAGAAGGTGCGATCACGTGGGAAGACATCTGTTGGATTTTCTTTCATGTAGGAAACTATAGTCATCCTCTTTGTAATCTGAAGTAACACATCATCCAACTATACAGCAGATGTGGATGAAATAAAATGGAGAAAAAAAGTTTACAAAAAATAAGGATTTCAGTGTGTTTTTAATTTGCTCTTTTTCAACCTAGTTTGAGTAAGGAATATGTAAATAAAAAACATTGGCATGGGTCTATCGTAGTAATTGTTAACCTATGACAGGCCGAGACGTTATTGCTGGCGCACAGTAAGCTGAAAGCATCCGTGCTAAGAGTGCGGTGTAAATGGCAACCATCTTGACTCTGTAAACCCCTTAAGCTACCATGACGTTCCCCAACGTTATGGGCAGCAGTGCGTCAAGACACTATAACGTTGTGGAGAGCCAAAGCTCAGGGGAGGAATAGAAGTCCCCCCTCAAGCGATTGCTGTGATCGGTCAGTTAGTAGAGACTGACAAATCACAGCAAAAAAGAAGGCTTTGCCTGGCGGAACTCCTAGTATCAGTATCCAATCTCCTCCTTCACAGAGAAAGGAGATCAGATGCCTACAGTGACCCTCCACACCATAAATCCCTTGCATACAATTAACCTGTTCACTGCCCAGCTGCATACCTCTCCCCTCTTTGCTATCCTCTCCATTTTGATTTAACTTTGAAGAAAACCTAAAGGGTTAATAGAGCTTCTAAAAGCCATTTAAAAAAAATAAAATCACCAAGAAGAGGTTAAATCCAAAAAAAAAAGTCTTCTGGCCCTCAAGTGGTTAAATAAGGTATGAGAAAAAAACCTGGTGATAATAAATGATTCGTACTGATATAATCTCAAAGCTACCTGCACTCAACAAGCGATAAGCTTATTCACTGCCTCATATCTAAACCATCTAGAAAGTAAAAAGCCGCTACTAATCCTCGAAATCCATTGACTTGTAATTTTACTGAGATACTTTTGCTGTTCAAGTTATCGCTTCCTAAAAGTAGACTGAACACTTTTCACAGACTTTATAGTGACATTTACAATAACCTCCCTTATCTACACCTCCAAGCAGCCAACAAGTGGAGATATGAGCCGCCTTTCGGAGAGCTTCTCAAGAAGCGTTGGGACTGCGCCGTGTGTTTTGGTATTCTGCTCAGCGCCATCAAATCCGTAATTGTTTAACCGTTCTACTTCAGGAGATTACATATAAATTCCCAGCCTCATCCGCCTTCATAAAATGTAAGTTTTGTCATCACATAAATCAGTAAACGGCACAATCCTGCTGTGTCTCCAGAGCTCCGCTCTATAGTAAAGCCATTTACATAGTACAAACCTCATCGATCACATCTTCCTCATCAGATAGGATGTCAGTGGGAATGTGATTTCATGTCTGCAAACATTTGCTTATGAAAAGTAATAAATATTCTGTATTGTTAACTTTTCTACAACATTGGGGCACATTTACTTACCTGGTCCGTGGAGTTCACAGAAAGTGCATTGTCCGATGATAATGCACTGTGCTGCGATTCACTAAGATCGCGCGCCCGATATCCTGCAAGTGTCGCTTCCCCGCTCAGGTCCGCCGGAGTTCACCTTCTTCTTCCTGGTGCATGTAAGTGCTTGATCTTGCGACACAATTTAAAAGTTAAATCCCGCGCTCAGTCCGAATTAGTCTGATTGGCCAACGCCACGCCCCCGATTTGTGTCATATGGAAATCAGCGCAGCTGTGCCAAAAACGATCACGTGCGACACAATCCCAGCGCAAACCCCTGTTAAATACCTGTCCAAATCCAGAAATCAACGCACAGTCCGACAAAAGTGCGTTCCGCGACCCTTAGTAAATAAGCCCCATTGACTTGTCAATTTATCAAGAGTTGTGCATTGCAGAGGACCTGGCAGCTAGTGATTTTCTGCTCAACATGCAACGACTGACATCGGCAACTTCTCATTTCTTCTAAACAATAACATTTCTCCAACATGATCACCGTCCATGACTGTAAGAGATTACCTGGCACCATGTATGTGACCTTCTCTGGGGAATTAATTGAGGGAATGGATTTTGTCATGAACGTTCTATCCATCATGAAATGTCACTTCTGTCACATGAGGAGATTGCTGTAAGAGGACTGTAGTAATGCCAAGAAAATTGTGTTTGAGGAGATGTATTTGGAATATTGAAGCCTTATGGGGTCAGGATAAAAATAGGGAACTGTGTCTGAGAATAAAGGTGAACAGTATACGTATTATTAAACCCGGTATGACAAACCTCGGTCTGTGTAGGCTGTTTTCGTAAATACAGGCTGTCCCCGGGTTACGTACAGGATAGGTTCTGTAGGTTTGTTCTTAAGTGGAATTTGTATGCAAGTCGTAACTGTATACTTCATCATTGTAACCCCCGGCCAAAATTATTTGGGTCTCTGTGACAATTAAATTTAAAAATGTTGGATTGTCATAAGAACCAGGATTAACAATAAAGCTTAACTGTAGACACCTCTGATAACTCTAACACCTGATCATTGTAGCCTAGGGATAAAGTATAGTAAATTACTAACATCCAGAGGTCCGTTTGTAACTAGGGAAGTCTGTAAGTCAAGTGTTCTTAAGTAGGGGACCGCCTGTACTATCAATTGTCTCTAACACCTTGTATATGTTTCTGCATATGCCATTTAAGCGGCTTAAACACCATTTTGGGGGACAGTTCAAAAGCTTTGGGTTTTTTGGGAGCATTTCCGTTAGAATCCTCTGATGAATCCTTGCTGCTGAGTTTGGAGCTTGTGGACCCCAACCAGGGCCACATTGCTGGGAACTGATTGATCACTTCTTTATTGTATCTGATCCCTGGAAAGTTGGGTGGTTCATTCAGCATCTTAGTGTTGGTCTCAACCGTGGGTTGAGTGATGCAGGGGATAGCCAATCAGCTTCTTGAGCGGGGTCCAGGAACTGAATAAAGAGCCAATTTCCAGTTCAGTCAGGACTGGTTATACTTTCTCTTTTGACCTGTAGTACAACTGTCTGTGTTTTGTTGGACTTGAACCTGAGCCTTTATCCAGCCTGAGATGGTACCCTGAACCCAAGCCTGAACTGTAACCTGTATCTTACCCTGTATCTCTCCATAACTGGAACCCTGTATCTGACCAGACTTTTAACCCTTTTATCCGGCCTGACCTGGAACCCAGGCCTGATCATCATGTCTGAACCCTGAACCTTGTATCCTGCCTGTTTCTGAACCTGTACCCCATTCTGGATCCTGCACCCCCATCCTGAGCTTGTATCTGTTTCCTGATACTATTGTGTCTTCATATTTATCTGATTATAACAATTTATTGGTTATTTCTTCTAATAAAATGTCTCCATGTTCTGATACTGGCCAATAAGTGGCAGACTGTCTAGGTCAGTGGTGGTGAACCTATGGCATGGGTGCCAGAAGTGGAATTCAGAGCCCTCTCTGTGGGTACCGAGGCTGTCAATTCAGCACAGAGTTCCCAAGACTAGACTCAAGACCTCTTCCTTCAGTCCAGGGCCACCCAGGATGTGCCATGATTAGTTCTATTTTAAAGGGACACATCTATGACTACCTGTGACAGGAGGAGTGAGAAGGTGTGGATAGAGCTGGATCATTGGAGCTCCTGCTCTAGGTCCCACAATTCTTCCTATTCAGGGGACCCTGAGCAATAATTATCCAAATTTCTCCTCCTTACTGTATTGGTGTCCTCACAACGCCAATACATTTGAAAGCTGTGGGAGAGCGGGGGGGCATTAAGTTACTGCTTAAATTGCAGTGTTGTGATAAATTTGTGGGGTTTTGTTGTAGTTTGGGTACTTCGGTCTGTAAAAGGTTCGCCACCACTGGTCTAGGGGCAAACCTTGATATGAGAGAGAATAATAATTCCCATTTAGCATTTAGGATGGGTAATACATTGTACAACACATAAGAGACACTGTAAACACATAAGTATAAGAAAAGATGCTGAAGAATTATATAATGGAAACACAAGTATTTATTATAAGATAAAAGAAGATAACAGACGATGTGTCAGGTGCTCTTTAAAAGGGTTTGTTTGCTGTCACAGTTCCTTAAATCGCTTATCCAAAGTACTGTACTCGACAAGACGTAAGACAATACAGTATAAAAAAAAAAAAGTAACTATATAACATAAACCTTATTTCTATTGTGCAGCTTTTCGCAAATTCCCTAAAAACTGTCAGTAATGTAAGCATTGAAGGCTGAATGTCACCAAGGACACTTTACTTCTCTGTTAAACTTTCTTAGGCGTAGATTATTCTCATAAAATTAGCATATAATATCAACATGTTACATTTCGGAGGGAAGAAAAATTCCGGTCTGTAAAAGGTTCGCCACCACTGGTCTAGGGGCAAACCTTGATATGAGAGAGAATAATAATTCCCATTTAGCATTTAGGATGGGTAATACATTGTACAACACATAAGAGACACTGTAAACACATAAGTATGAGAAAAGATGCTGAAGAATTATATAATGGAAACACAAGTATTTATTATAAGAGACAAGAAGATAACAGACGATGTGTCAGGTGCTCTTTAAAAGGGTTTGTTTGCTGTCACAGTTCCTTAAATCGCTTATCCAAAGTACTGTACTCGACAAGACATAAGACAATACAGTATAAAAAAAATAAAAAGTAACTATATAACAGAAACCTTATTTCTATTGTGCAGCTTTTCGCAAATTCCCTGAAAGCTGTCAATAATGTAAGCATTGAAGGCTGAATGTCACCAAGGACACTTTACTTCTCTGTTAAACTTTCTTAGGCGTAGATTATTCTCATAAAATTAGCATATAATATCAACATGTTACATTTCGGAGGGAAGAAAAATTCCTCTCTGGTGCCACCTGTAGAGAAAAGGAATATGCAAATGTGTTTTCCAGGGTGGAGAAGGAAAACTATGCCTCAGACAGTGCTTCCTTAAAGGGAACCTGTCACCCGGTGACCCATTTTTAGTACTCCCCCAGTACATATAGTACTGTATAAAAAATAGGTTTTACAGAAAAAAAGATATGTTATATTGTACCTTTCATTAGCATCTGCTGTGTGACTAGGCACTCGTCCACTGGGAGTGGCTGGAAAGGAGCAGCTTCTGCCCACCCTTGGGAAACCGCTCCTCCATGTGTCCTTTCAAATATATGAATAACTCCCCACACTCAGGATTGGCTGTAAAGGAGCAGGGGGCATTGCTAAGCCAAGTGATGGGGTGATGTTTTCATATATCTGAAAAGGTCACATGGAGGAGCGGTTTCCCAAGGGTGGGGGGGAACTGCTCTTTTCCAGCCACTCCCAGGGGACAAGTGTCTAGTCACACAGCAGATGCTAATGAAAGGTACAATATATCTTTTTTCTGTAAAACCAATTTTTAATACAAAAACACTTTGGCAGTGTATGTACTATGCTCTGTGGGGACAGGGGGAGTGCCTGGTGACAGGTTCCCTTTAAAGCAAACCTGTCAGCAGGAATGTCAGTTTTAGCTGCTGTCAGGTAACAATAGCCTATGCTATTCTGTGCTGATTTGTCTTTTCAGCATTCTGAATCATTAAAATACGTAGTTGTTATAAGGTTCGCTTTAAATTAGGCATCTCCCACTGTATCAATCTCTGACTTTCAAGAAGCCTAGACAAGACATATAATAAGAGCAAAAGTGAAAAGAAAAAGACTCTTAACTTTAGACAGTGCTGTTTCCATGTTATTACATCTCATCAGTACAGTAGAGAACTAGTTTGGTTAGGTGACTAGTCATGGACATGGATCAGGAAGGTATTTATTACCTCTAAAAGTTATAGACATTCATCTGTACACAGCTGTATAGGTTTTCTTCACCCTTGTCTGTAGAGAACACGATTTAGGTTGCCCTTTTGTCTTACTCAGGGTTAAAACAGTGTAAATCTATGCTATGCTCAGTATATTGAGTATGTAAAGGATATAGAAAAGCTAATTAATAGTACCCAGCATGGTTTCCATGGATCTGCAGTAAGAAAATTGGAAAGGTTTACAGTCATGGAAAGCTCTAACTATGCCAAAGGAATTCGGCTGCTTATTGAGGCCCCATCAGTTTAGTCCAGTTTTATGGCTCTCTACTGTAAGTTGTCAGTGTGGATTTTCCCTAGCAAGAAAATATCCAGATTTAATGTGAAATATGAGGGTAAGTGACACTTTGTGAAGGAACATTTTAGGAAAAACACTGGGCAGATCTATGAGTAAGTATCTTTTGCAGTTTTTTTGGAGAGCCTTTTCTGTATTTTGTACTTAAGATTTATTGCAGTCTTTAGAGTTATTGTATTATAGCTTTAGACAGCTTGGTAAATGTGGTTTTAATTTTACATGTTGAAATACTTACGTATTTTCACAATAAATTAGATGCAACATTTATCGACAAATTTTACCGCAATAAGCTAAGGTGACCTTAATGACACAACCACTCCCCGCTATGTTATGAAAAGGGTAGGTGCTACGGTAAGTTGATTGTAAACAAAAAAGAAAAAAAAGGAAAAATCAGCTCACCATTTTTATAATGATACAAGGATAGGATCACTTCGAGGACGGGTGCTGGGATGGCACATCGCTGGAAAAAATCTAAAAGAAAATCTAAAAAAAAATTTGGTGCAATTACCCATTGTTTCTAGCACTGTTTCCAGATAAAAGTTTACATTTTAATGGTATGCATATAAGTCACTGGCGATCAGAACAAACAAAAAGAAAAAACATATAAGAAAAGGCAGGGTGACACGTTTCGGAGTAAGTTATAGATTCCTCATTCATACCTAAGAGACATGAGGATGCTGGATGCCATATAAACGGGTAGACCTTTGGGGAATTTTGTCACCACCACCATGGTCAAGGGACTTGCTCGTTGGCAGTAACAGTCATGTAGCTTTTCCCTTGAAAGAAAGTTCCCAATTTTTAATCTCCTAGTTATATTTGCAAAATGAAGATAATTTTTAACCCCTTAACGCTGAAGCCACTTTTCACCTTCCTGACACAGCCCATTTTTTCAAATCTGCCCTGTGTCACTATAAGTGGCTATAACTTCGGAACGCTTTAACATATCCAAGTGATTTTAAAATTGTTTACTCATGACACTTTGTACTTCAGGATAGTTGAAAAATTTTGGTGGTATGTTTTGCATTTATATATGAGAAAATCAGATACTTGGTGCAAATTTGGAAAGAATTCTTGATTTCGAACTTCAAAATGTTCTACTTTTTCCATACATAGTCATAACGCAAAAAACGTATAACTAACATTCACTAAATGTCTAATTTATGTGGACATGGTTTTTTTATGCATACTCTATTTTTGTAGGATGTATGGGCCTTTGAACGTTAGGTGCCGATTTTTCACATTTTCTAAAAAACCAAAATCCTGCTATTGAGGGACCTGCTCAGGTTTCAAGTCACTTGGGGCCAAATAAAAGTAAAACCCCTAAATTACCCCATGATAGAACTACAAACCCTCAATGTATGTAAAACAACTTTTATGAAGTTTGGTAACACCTTAAATGTTTACAGGGTTTAAAACAAAATCAGATTCAATTTAAAGTAACATTTTTTTGGCTAAATTAATGTGATTTTTTCAAAAAAATACAAATTCTCAGTGGATAAATACCAAAACGCTCCACAAAATTTGATACCCAATCTCTTTCTGTATAATCATACCCCATATGTGGCGGTAACCTGCTGTATGGGCACACGCCAGGGACATCGAAGGGAAGCTGCGCCATTCAGAGCAGATTATGCATTGTCACTTTTATTGGCTATACAATCTTTATTTTTTGCATTTGGACATAAAGGCTTATTTTTTGCGACATGAGATGCACATTTACAAATACTTCATTTAGTGGTCATTAGTTATTGATGAGATTTTATTAACTCTTGAATTATGGTGAAAAGAAATTGTCAATTTGGTTACTTTCTTTCATATTTTTGGGGGTCGTACACATACACTAAATTACTATAATATCTTTATTCTATAGATCACTACGATTACGGTGATACCTCATTTATATAGTTTTTCATTTATTTTACAATTTTACTGGATAAAAACTATATAGAGGAATCTCATTGTTTTTGCATTGCCATTTTTCGGAGACGTACTTTAATATTTTGGTTGACAGAGAGTTTAGGTCTTATTTTTACGTGTTGAGTTGTTTTTTCACTGGTACCATTTTGTGCACATAACTTTTTTGATCACCTTTTAGAACATTTTGTTTAGAGATTTTAGAAAATGTACATTTTTGGCCCGCCGTTTTTCGATTTTTGTTTGTTACGGCGGGCACTCCAAGCGGTCCAATAATGGTTCCGAGTTATGTACGGAATTGTTACGGATGCGGCGATCACCAAATAGTGGGGTTTTTGGACGATTTTGTGTGTTTTTTTGCATGTGTATAGGGCAATTTGTGTTTTAGTGGGACTTACTTTTTTATTTAATTATTTTTATTAAAAAATTATTTTATGTATTGTTTTTAACATTTTTTATTAACTTTTACAGGTTAGATTGAACAAGTGATCCACTGATCACTTGTTCAAGCTCTTCTTCACATTACACAGTGTAATACAGATGTATTACACTGTGCATGCTCAGTGTGTTACAGCCCGGAAGATCGGAAGATCGATTCCGATTCTTCTAAAATGCCCCTTGCACGCCGCGGTCAGCGCGACCGCGTCGTGTCAGGGGTTAACACCCACGATTGGAGAAATCTCTGATCGCGGGTGTTAGAGGCAGGTGTCAGCTATAATATATAGCTGACACCCGCAGCTTCTGGCGGCGGCTTCATTCAGAAGCCGGTGCCAGAAGCATGACGTAATAATACTGCATTTTGCGGGAACCCACCTCCCGCGATGCAGTACTATTACGTCAAATGTCGGGAAGGGGTTAAACCCCTTACTTACAATTTTACTCAGTTTGATTGCTGTTTTAGCTCCTATCATTCAGTGATGGTCAGTCTAATATTCCAGAGTATGGGTGGGGTCTCTCTAAGCAGACACTTCATGATCTTTAGTGCTGAGATGCGGTGTGATGACAATGTGCTTAGATTATCAGGGTACAGGGTTTATCTACACTTTCATTTAGCTTCTAGCATTTTACTTGAATCTGACTCATAGAAAAAAAAAGATGAGAGATGATAAGATCCATGAGATGGATATAACACACAATGACACACTTAAATGTTGCTTCATATGAGCTATAAAACACACAGTCATCTCTTCTACAACTCCTTTCCCTGCTATAAAGATGTGTGTGTGTTGTCAGGCTCCAGGGGTAGTGGACCCACTGGACCCCCGCGGACGATGACACACTGGCGACCGGAGTCTTAATGGCACCCGGTCTTCACCAGAGCCCGCCGTGGGTTGGACTTGCTGCGGCGTGGTACCACCAGGTTGTTCCACAGGTGCGATTTTGTCGGTGGTGAAAGCCATGGCAATGTACAAATTCGTGGTTAGGGAGAGGTAGGAGGTCAAGAAAGACGGAAGAGGTTCAGGGTCAGATGCAGATCAGAAGGTCAGGCATGGCAGTGGAGGAGCATAAATGGGAACAGGTCCGGGTTCACAACGGGGAATCAAATCATAGGTACAAGGCAAAGGAGTAAGCTTTCTCGATGGCATAGAGCATGAAGATCCAGCAGAGAATGCTGGGAGACGCCGACTTTTAACCATTTCCTGAAAGGGCCAGCACCAATCATTGCTGCGCTGGCCCTTTTAATCTTCTGAAGCTGGCGCATGCGCGCCCTAGGAGACGGGAACGCGCTCGCATGGCTGCCAGGTGGGAAGGTAGTAGGCACTGTATGACTGCATGCACAGCCCCTTATGGCGTAGTAGGAGGTAAAATACAATGGGGCAGATTTTCCAATATTATCTTTTACAATGTATGAATGTTTCTTTGTTTTTTACTTTTAGGGTTTCTTGTACATAACTATTGAGAAACTGTTCTCCACATTTAGTAGCTGTCTGTATTGTTCTGCTTACTTTTGGATATAGTAATGCTGACGGCATTTTGTCTATTTTACAGGCTCCCTCTACCCTCCCGCCAAACCGTCCGTCACTATATTCAAGATCACTTTTTGGTTGGGGTATTTTAATAGCTGCATCAACCCAGTTATCTACCCGTGTTCCAGCCGGGAGTTTAGGAAGGCGTTCCAGAACATTCTGCATGGTCGCTGCTCTCATAGGAGACAGGCTTCAAGTAAATACTCATCCGGATACATTCTGAGCAGCCCCGTACATCGCAGTCCGGAGGAGCAAAGAGATGTGGTGAGGATCCCAGTAGGTTCTGGTGAGACATTCTACAGGATCACAAAGTCCGATGGAGTTTGCGAATGGAAATATTTTTCTCCAATACCTAGTCCATCCTCTCCTTATGGACAACCAAAAGACTTCTCAAACTGTTCAACTGCTCGGGTGAGCAGTAAATCGATTTTACGGGCCTGTTGTTGTGTTGGGACAGAGCAGATACGCACATGCCATAATATTCCTACCATCAAAATCCATAAAATCTCCACGAGTGAAAATGGAGAACCCGTCTAAATACAGGAGGACACAACGATCATAGTGAAGTCCGGTGCTGCATGTGGAATGGAAGTGACCACGCGTTTCTGTGCAATCTGGATATTCCAGTCTCATGGTTCAATTCCCATCAGCACCAATTACATTCCATTATATCTGAGCCTTGTTTTAACCCTTGAACTGATGACTTTTCGCTCTCAACGTTTTGAACCTCGAACAATGCTGCTATAATTGCACCTCGGATGTGGATGCATGGAAAGAAAACTAACTTGTTAAAAAAGCCTCCTTGGTGCTATGTAAATCCAAAATAAAGTCCTCTGGAAATGGCGAGTGAAATAAATTGCCTGACGCTGTACTATTTATGTCCTATTACGGGATGTGGAGGGTGACATGTGCTGTGCACTCGATACAGGTGGAAGATGTCCAGATCGAGCCTCGGATGGCTAAAGTTTCCATCTGCAGTTCACTTGCAATAAACACAATCACAAACAATTGTGTCATCAATTATTACAGCCAGATTTGTGTATTCTCGGTCTCACAAGGTTGTCATTATATGTAGTTGTATGGAAGTAGACTTTGTGCTTTAAACAATTTCTAAACTCCCTTTATGGAAGAACACAAAGTATAGATTCTTCCAAGGACTATAGTTATTAGGCTTAGGATAAGAGAACGCAGAACTAGGTTATTTTTTGTTTTGTTTTTTGCGCAAAGGGTGTAATAGCTTATAATGTAACATAATAGAAAAATAGGATATTATTCAGACTGCAGCCATTAGCAGTCAAATGCAGGCAGAATAGTTTGGGCTCATGCACCCATGTGTAATCCCGATAGGCCTTCGCTGTACATTTATAGGAAGGGTGCAAAATCTTTGTTGGTGCAAGGGCTGCATTGTCCTAACCCTCTGCGGCACTCATAACCATTACTATAGAAGCATCATCTACCACAGTACAGCACAAATGCTACAGTGACGCATTGAATATAACCCCAGAAACCGAATGCACATGGAAAACGGCTCTTTAATCGGCTCAATCCTATGAACTACACACCTTGTACAGAAGGGGAGTCCTTGCGTCATACAAAAATATGATGCAAGGACTCCCTGTCTGCAGGCCACACTGCAGTGCTGGCATTTTATTAACTGTTACACACATGAAGTCCGGACAACAGGTGGGAATTTCCTGCATCACAGTTCTGTACACTGCAAGGACTCCCCTTCTGTACAAAGCGTGCCATTTCCGATTTTTTAATTTATGTCAATGAGTAAGCCGGTGCCCCCAAAGGAATTGTCTTAGACGAAGAGAATAGTGTTCTAGATTGAAACAGCAGTACTCCAGGTGCCAAGGACATGCAAATGTTTAATCATCTTGTGATACTTCGAAATCCCTTTATAAAGTATTACACGTCTCCCCCTGCTTCCTCAGCACTTTCCCATCTCTTTGCCTGCGGTAATCTTAAACAGTGGTAGGGGGATGTTCTACTTCACAGTGTAACAGCTCGTGAAGCTACTGCATGAAGGGACTCTGTTAACACCAACTCCTCTCTGTGAGTCCGTAGAGCTCATCACTCTGCCGGGGACTGAACCCTGTGTATAATATAAAAACAAGAACTCCATACATCATATATGAATATGATGCACTGGTTTTACTCCTCAGCAGTGTTGGTCCAGGTCACAGGACTCTTCACAGTTCGTCGTTCATGTATCGACAGGGGCATTGAGAAACTGCCCTGAGGAGGATATTGAAGAAACTGCTCTACATCCCAAGAGCTATTGATTTGTGCAGGGGTGTAACTAGGAGAGGCAGGGCCCCATAGCAGATTTCATAGCAGCCGTGGCCCTGGTGGGGAGGGCCCATTAACATTGTGGGCCCTGTAGCAGCCACAATGGTTGCTATACCGTAGTTACGTCACTGGATTTGTGAAATAAAAATCAGAGTTGCAAACATTCAGACATAAATCAGTTGATGAAACCTCCAATCTTAAATTTCCATAATTAAACCACACACATTTATATCAGAAGAAAATACGCGAAAGGAATGGGAATAGACAGACAAGTGGTTTGTGTCTAAAGCTGAATGTACAGGTGCGTTACCAGGAGACACAAAGATTTTTTAGAGACCTAACGTCACAGCATTCCTTCCCGTGAACCAGACAATCCGAGAAGAGAACGCTTTAGCTCAGCCATGGTGACTGAACCACACGGCCCTCTACATGGTCAATGTCTCTGTGTGGCGTGAGATTAAGATTTTACAGGAGCTTAAGGGACATCTGCACACAAACACTTCTAATAATTAAACTTCTCCGATGCTCAGGAAATAATTACTAAAAGACTCTTAGTAGACACTTGTTGTGTTCGTCTCTCAGTAAATAATAGAATTACGAGCCGTTTTCCCCACTCGATGCAGACATGAGATTTCCAGATTGAAAAGCATCAGCGGGACTATTTGTACCATACACTCAACCCGATACACATAGAGAAAAAAGGGAATATTATAAGGAATTATGAGGCATCAGGGCATAGAAAAATATGTATGCCTTTGTGGGCTGGAGAAGGAAGAAAAGACTGTGCACATACAAGAAAAATCAATGGTGAAAGCTCAACTTCTTCTTGTCCAGATGGAGTGAAAATGCCAAGAGTTAGGACAGGAGTACAAGGGAGTAGTGAGTACTAGAAGTTGATAGTAAAAAAAATTATTTGCAGGATATGTTAATGGAGGTTAAATAACTTAATTTTTTCTACATAATGTAAGTTCCTCAAAAAATTACACATACGTGTTTTGCACCATGCAAAACGTGTTACCCGAATATTTCCGATTTGCACCGATTTTCCCTGTATTGCCCCAGGATTTTGGCAAACACGATCAGATTGTGGCGCATCGGCGCCGGCATGCACGCGGCGGATATCGGGGGCGTGGCCAAACGAAAACCCGACGGATTCGGAAAAACCGCCGCATTTAAAAAAAAAAGTGTTGCAGAACTTGCACTTACCTTCACCAGGAATAGGGCGGTGTACTTGAGTGCATTCCAGCGGGCTTCGGGGAACTTTAGCGCAGCAGCGCCACCTGGTGGACGTCGGAGGAACTACCTTAGTGAATCCCGGCCGGACCCGAATCCACCGCAGAGAACGCGCCGCTGGGTAAGTAAATCTGCCCCATAGTGTCAGGGGGCCTTGCCATAAACTAAAGAATGGAGGATGTACAGCATCACATATTGGGGCACATTTACTTACCCGGTCCATTCGCGTTCCAGCGGCGGCTTCTGGTGCATGTAAGTATGGCGCGTGCGACCAATTTTTTTTTTTAAATGCGGCGGTTTTTCCGAATCCGTCGGTTTTCGTTCACCCACGCCCCCCGATTTCCGACACGTGCATGCCAGCACCGATGCACCACAATCCGATCGCGTGCGCCAAAATCCCGGGGCAATTCAGGGAAAATCGGCGCAAATCGGAAATATTCGGGTAACACGTGGGGAAAACGCGAATCGGGCCCTTAGTAAATGACCCCCATTATGCTGCACATCATGCATAGTACAAAACTTCAGGCTGAGTCTTTCGGTCAGAGAAGAAATGTCGGGGCAGAGGATGGCAGGACCAGAAGTCTCTCACATCCTGCCCCCTACTTCCTCCATGCGGGCTGCATGTGACCTCTAATCCCACCCGTAATTAGCATCAATTTTAAGACTACCGGATAAATAAGTGTGTATAAATGTATGTGTACATCAGAACATGAGTAAATATAATGGCTTACCTTTACTATTAGTGAGGCAAACTGCACTACATGAAGTTTGACTCACTAATGTGCATAATGCTCCAAACTAATGATGACCGGCTTTAATAATATTTTTTCTGGTGCACTCTGGTGCACGGGCGTGAGCCACAATTACTTGCCGACATAAATGTGATGGCCGGTGGGAATGCGCATCAGAACACCCCTTAAGGTGCAGAATATTGTGTTGCGGGGAGAATATAATGCAGCCGCGATACTGATGTAAATGGTACATAAAAATTTGCACATGTATTTATGGGCAAACTGCACAAGAAAACTGGCTAAGAACAGATGTATCATTACGTATGTGTGTGTAAGTGGTGGTTTGTAATAATGTATGGGTGTGTAAAATGAGTGCTTGTATATACTTATGTGTGATAATGGTGTTGTATATTACGTATGTGTGTGTAAATGTGTGTATACGTATGTGGGATAAATGGTGCTTGTACTATACGTATGTGGGATGAAACTGGCCTTGTGTCTAGACTGTAGTTTGTTGATAAATGGGTGTACTACTGTGTTTAGTGTAGAAATGGTGTGTATTATTACTGTATATGGGGTGGAAATGGTGTGTACATACTGTATATGTTTGTATAAATGGTGTGTATATACTGTATGTGTGTGGAAATGGTGTGTATATACTGTATGTGTGTGACCGGCTCCCGGTCTCTCTCTTACAGATTACCTATTTGACATCACAGCAATAAGCAGTCCCATCTCCACCAGCACTTTGTGTGCACTTTCTCGAAAATTCATTCGTTGACACAGATAAGACACAGACTGGCTAGACGTTGAGGACTGACAGTCGCAGGTTGCACCAATTGGACCTGAAGAAGGGAGTAGTCCATTCCTGAAACACGTTGTCCCCCGCTACTGTATATTGCAAATAAAGTAACCGTTCCTTGAGCAGCGCAGTATATGAATGCATAAATATGCGCCCTGTGTGTAAGTCCTGATACTGATGCTGTGAGAGGGGAGGAGGAGCTACTGATTGTTTCCAGAACCAATCTCCACAAGGACAAGCACTGGTTTAATGAATAGTAAATCCTCAAAATCTGCAGGTTAGACATGGCATTTCTTATAATAAAAACATGCAGCTTTCATCTGAATGAATAGTTCTTTGACTTGTTCTTATAACAGCGCTTCCTTTGTGCTGCTGTTCTACAAAACAAGTGTTCCTGAACTCCTACATCACATCTCCACATACCTCATTATGTCATCCCATCAGTACAGGGTACCAGCGTGTACCGCTAGATAATTAAATGCAGCCGTAACCTCATCCGCCTCAATTAATTCAATAAATGCACATCCCGATATAGAATGTGAAATATGGGATGTCTGATATACACCTCCATGATTATATAGGTGACCTTGTGGATGCTTCCCATACAATCTAGTGGTTA
This sequence comes from Engystomops pustulosus, assembly GCA_019512145.1. Taxonomy (NCBI): domain Eukaryota; kingdom Metazoa; phylum Chordata; class Amphibia; order Anura; family Leptodactylidae; genus Engystomops; species Engystomops pustulosus. Next base: position 30,848,650 of record CM033644.1, read on the forward strand.
TTTTATACCTCATTGATTTTCACCTATGGCAGACAGCACGTTCCGGTGTATGATGGATAACTATACATATAGGTCTTTGGGCCTGGACTGTTTGTGCATCACAATGACTCTGATCATCTAGTAGGTCATGGCATGAGTAAGAATCACTAATCTCATTGGAAAGGCACCAGAAACCCCTGTACATTAATTTATCCTGACTAAATGCTATGATTTTTCTTTGTAACTGAGATGTCGGAGTTAAATAATGGACGTTAGTATTAGAATAAGTGGAGGAAGTGACACATACTGGGATGAGCTTATGGATATAATAGGTTAATTTGCCATTTTTTCGAAAATCACACATGACTTCAGTCCAATGAGTCCTATAAGTATCTCAGCTCTGCTACATCCGCGGACCCATAGCTGCTTACAGGATCTATTCTAACAAGCATCAGATAATTCAGCCTGTGCCATGTCGTAGCTGGAAATGCCTCCCCATGGTAACTCTAATCTGATTCTCCTTCTGTGTTATTTCTTTGCTGCCCTACGTTCCAAAATAGGTTGAATTCCAGCCCAGGTCCCTCTCCCACGCCACAGATTCACAGCTAAAATGCCATGCATCCAGACTGATTCTTGACATTGAGAAATTCAAGGTCACTTCGCAAAATCAGCATTAAATTTTGTGTAAGTGAAAAAGAATATGTATAAAAAAATCCATCCATATACCGGATTATATCTTCTCTGGTGTCTGGAATATTTCAAGGTCCTTTTGATGGGATGTTTGTTGTTTTCGTGGGTTATTTTGGATATGTTTATTTTTCAGTTTTTGTTATACGGGATGAAATTGAAAGATGGATGACAATGAGCAGAATAGACATGTGGCGGATAATTCTGTCTAAGCAAGTCACAGAGTGCAATCTGGTAAGTGTTTCCTTGTAGAAGAACAGAATGTACTGACCCATCATGAACCAGATCTATTCTTTTAGTTTTTGATGTTATTGTTTTTAGCACAATTATTTTACAATATTTTCCACATTGTAGGCTCACGTTCCAGAAGTGTCAAACAATGGGGCAGATTTACTTACCCGGTCCGTTCGCGATCCAGCGGCGCGTTCTCTGCGCTGGATTCGGGTCCGGCCGGGATTCATCAAAGCAGTTCCTCCGACGTCCACCAGGTGGCGATGCTGCGGTGAAGTCCGCTGGAATGCCTCGAAATACACCTCCAGGATGAAGGTGAGTGAAATCTTCGCGACACAAATTTTTTTTTAAATGCGGCGGTTTTTCCGAATCCGTCGGGTTTTCGTTTGGCCAGGCCCCCCGATTTCCGTCGCGCGCATGCCGGCGCCGATGCGCCACAATCCGATCGCGTGCGCCGAAAACCCGGGGCAATTCAGGTACAATCGGCGCAAATCGGAAATATTCGGGTAACACGTCGGGAAAACGCGAATCGGGCCCTTAGTAAATGACCCCCAATATCTTCTGACATTACATGGATCCAGATTTGGTCTCCTCCAGATGAAGACTCATGTCTCATCTGACTTGTGTTAACTATACATTTATAATATTGATTTGCAGTGACACCATGGTTGATGAGAATTTGGTGGCTAAGACCCATGATGATGCCAGGAAACGAGGAACAGAAGCCCCTTATGGGTTTTGACTCAGTTGACTCTCAAAGGTCCAAATCCTTTTAAAGAGTTAGTCTGGGGCTTTACTTGTTTTGATCTATATATTGGTCATCACTGGCGTAACTTGAAGTTGATAGTCCCCAGTGCAAAGTCTCTGCCAGGCCCTTAACTATATTGTATTGGTTTATAATGCTAATTTTCTTATATGGGAAAGTGACACCTTATGGGCCCCTTAAACCTCTTGGGCCCGGATGCAACCGCACCCTGTACACCCCCCAAGTTGCACCCCTGTTGTTGACCATTATGGGAGTATAGGAGGATGGGAGTAGCAGCTCCGCATGGTGGCCTGTATAGTCTAACAATCTTCTTTCAAGTCCCTGGATTCTGGGGCAACATTGGTGAGGGGGTTGCACAGAGGTAGTTGGTTTTTACTTGTGCCCCTGGGGATCTTCCTGGAGTAGCCATCCCTAGCCAGTGGTAGGTGAGATGGCCATTTACGGTGTGGTGTTAATGACTCAGAGACACAATAACCCATGCTTACTGCAGCTTGAAAAATCATCCAGTAGATGGAGGCATAAGACCTGATGATGTGATGAAGCAGGCATAGAATTTCGTCCAGATGGTAGTTGGTCATGTTGAACTTTTTAGTGAGATTTTTCTACCTTCAAGACTTAGGATGCCACTTATGAATTCATAATGACTGACCGGAAATGCACAGAGCCAAGGTTGTTGAAGGGTTTTCGGGAGCTATTATCCTTTCCATAGTCATGTCTCGTGCAACCTTGACTCAGTGGCTTCACTGTTTCTATGTACTGGACAATCCACTGGAGCATGGACAAGGCCAGGGTTTCTTATAGTTAATGATTCATTTCTAGAATGTTCTTGAGCTGACTGCCGAGAAGTGTTGTGATCTCTATAGAACGGTAAGATATAGGCTATTAAACGTAAAGCTCAGAATGAAACGTTTCTTTATGAATTCTAGGGTTTCATTCAGTGAAAGTGTACTCCTTATAAAATGGATATCCCTCTATTGTCAAACCTTGAATACTATAATTAATATAATAAAATAAATATATAATACGATAAAGTAGAATTTTTTTATTTAGAACAGTTTCTGTCATTTTTAAACCAAAGATATGTTTTCCCAAGAAGAATTGCTTCACGGAGTTGTCCCAAGTTATCTCCTATATGCAGAGTAGGAGGTAACAAGGTGATCAGTGTAGATCCTGGGACCCTCACTTCTCACCAGAACGGAACCCCCACAATCCTATTCTCACTAACGCTGGTTCTGATGCTCCTCCCATTATTAAGATTGGGATCCCCATTCTTGGGATCATGGGGGTCTCACTCTCGTGAATGGATACAAAATAACTTCTAAACTTGGTAAAAGCCCTTTAAGAAAATGCTTTGAGCTAATTTCACTAATCAAATACTAAAAATATAAATGAATGATTAATGGAAACATTAAAATCCTCAAGAGAACTCATCATATTCCTCATGTCAGTTACAGTCACAAGAAGTTCTGCAAACGGGAATAAAATCCAACAAATATGACCTTGTGGACATTGTATCCGCAAAACATTTCTATCCCGGCTGCACTATACCTGACACAACACATATTTCTGCAGTGAATGGGGCGTTCTGTTGCTCAGTCGTACCGTGCACCACATTTAGCATACAAAGTCCAACAGAAATGTGTCACATGCTCTATGTTAAAGGTGCACCAAAAAAAAGTTGGTGCACTCTGTCGAGGCAGTGCAGGGGGCGCCGGATTCACAAAGTCCAGGATGTGTGTTTGAAAATAGAATTGAGCACGGCATGTCCTGGGATCCCTTAGATTGTAGGACAGAGATCGGGAACTTTTTTGGCCGAGAGAGCCATGGATGCCACATATTTTAAAGTGTAATTCTGTGAGAACCATACAATTTGAATATGCCCCCCAGTAGATAGGTAGCCACAGCACATGCCCCCAGCAGATAGGTAGCCACAGCACATGCCCCCCAGCAGATAGGTAGCCACAGCACATGCCCCCCAGAAAATAGGTAGTCACAGCACATGTCCTCCAGTAGCTAGGTAGTCACAGGAAAAAAAAAAAATTATGCCAACCTACCAATGCTCCCTGCAGCTGGCTCCTTGTCACACCCTTGCTTTTCTCTATGACCTAGGCGCTGCCATCATTGCTTAGGCAAAGGCGTCTGGGTCATAGAGAGGAATGAACACTGGCATCAGGTGTCCACTCCTCTCTATGACCCAGGTGCCATCGTCTAAGCAATGATGCTGGCAGCAACAGCACCTGGATCGCACGTATAGTGATCATAGCTGGGTGTACCTTTTACGCACACTGCGCCAAAAGCCATTTATTAGATTTGTCTGTGAGCCAGAGGCATCCATCAAAAGAGCCACATCTGGCTCCCGAGCCATAGGTTCCCTACCCCTGTTGTAGGAGAATGTTTTTAGTCCTGTTTGGCAAACTCTGTGCTATGGTGGCAGTCTGAGTGACCATAGAGACAGCTCTGAGTTCCACCTCTGCCATAGGTGCGCCACAACTGCTATAGTGCAGTAATAAGCAAAAGGCTATCAATGTTTTGAACTTTTGAGTTTCAGGCTCTAGATCTCACCCTCCACTAAAACTTTGAATATGCGACGATCTTTTTATAGACAATCATCTTCACTATCTCATACATAAATTTGACTTGTGACTATTTAGCATAGGCTACATTATGCAGAATCAAGATATCATATATTTTATTAGTATTTTTTTTATTCCACCTTTGGCTGTCAGCACTGGACATGCATCAATCCTGTCTCCACCAAAATCTGATCCCTGTTTCATGTACACATTCCCACTCTTGGTTGAATACCGGTCAACTCACATAGGTATGAATATAGTTTTTCCTCAACTCTACCTTCAAGTGTTCAATTGGGTTGTGGTCTGGGGACTCTGTGGGTCAATCCAGCAGATTTTCTTTGAAAATCTCAACGTTTCTATGAGGCACAAAGATCCGGCAGAGGTCACAGGAGGAGGCAGGCTATATATTAGGGCAGTGCCAATTAGTGGCACACTGGCCCTTTAAATTTCACAGATTATATGAGGAAGACACAAAGTTAACACATAAACTACACATAGTTATGGGCTTGGTAAGGATTTTGCATCTGATCCCAGCAGTTTCAGATTATGCCTCTGTACACAACTGCAGATGTTGTATCAGAACTGACAGCAATGCTCAGCAGTCTGTATAATTGTGTCACTCGTCCCTAAAATCATTACTATCGGGGGACGAGTGGCTTCTTGTAAAATGTCATCTTGGATGTCCAATGAGAAATAAAATCAGTATTCATTATTTTTCTCTTTGTCACTTCCCCCTCTCTGAGACTCTGGTCCATGAAAACCAAATTTCAGACGAATGTCAACAGTATTATAGAAGTTGTGGCGCAGAGAGCACTCGCTACCACCGCGCGTCTCAACCCATAATACCATAACAGATGGTTCATCTCTGCCTGTTCCCTGAGATTTGCATACACATTCATGTGGAGATCATTACGTGGCCTCTTTTTATAGACCTGTCATGACGGAAGACTTGGATACCAGTGATATGTCTCTATCCTGCCATGTAAGGAGGAGCAGGCAACACAATTACAAATGATATATACTGTATATGTCATTGTTGCATTAAGATAAACTTCCTAAATGTTCTGAGAAACATATGGTATCAAACATTTTTATTCTTTATTATTTATATCCAACAGTGAAAGTTTACAGTACTGTGCAAAAATGTTTTAAATTAAAATGTTTAAAAACTTTTCAAGCAGAATGGGGGAGATGTATCAATCCGTCTACACCCAAAATCTGGAGTAATCTGTACCTTGCTCCACATTTAAGGCAGTTCTCCAAGTTGTCCAAAAAGGGGCTTGGCCTTGATAAAAGAAGACGAGCCCTGCCAGAAAATTCAGTTGTAAACGAATCCAACTAATAGCAGGTATAAAGTATCCACAGCCTCCACTACTCCAGATACATCATCCAGCATGAATTATCTGGCACAGGATAAGATTGTGGAATCTGACTTTGTACTGGTCTACTCAACAACACTTTGTTAAAGAGGACCTGTCAGGATCGATTTGGGAACCTTAAATAACTAAAAGTCCTCATGGACCTGTGGCTTAGGGTCCCAAGGTTGTATTTAAAGCAAAAAAAATGTAAAAACCCAAACTGTTATATTTACCTAAACGTGAGTCCGACGAGGCACAACAGACTCACATCTTGAGATGCGGTACTACGGCACTTGTGTGGTGAAGCTCGAGTGGGCTACGCCATCTTCACTATGTGCAATGCAAAGGCGCCAAAGGGAATAAGGAAGGAGGTGAGTATAAAGCGGTTTTATGAAATGCCAACCTAAAATAACACTATAAATGGCCATTTGGGACACTAAATCAGCAGTCCATAAGGACTTGTGGGTGGTTTAGTGTCCCAAATCAACATGACAGGTTCCCATTAAATCTCCGCTTATTAGTTATTCTATGTACATCAAGTAAGTAAGGAATTTGGTAAGATTAAAGGTGTATGGATCACCAATCATACCAAACAGGTAAAAATCATCATTTATATGTGTAGGTTGAAATACACGGGTTCTCCCGAGATTGAAAAACATGGCTGCTTTCTTCCAAAAACAGCGCCACACCTGACCATGGTGTGTGCAGGTATTGCAGCTCAGGTGTATAAATATAAATGGAGCTTAGTTGCAATACCACACACTACCCATGGTCAGGTGTGGCACTGTTTTGGAAGAAATAGCCATATTTTTCAATCTTTTCAACAGGAGAACCCCTTTAAGAAGGAACAGCCGTGTCAGGTGACAGACAACAGAGTAATTATGCTTTATCCCCCAGGTCTCCCCACAAGTCTTGAATTGCTTTTAAAAACACAATCCAAACGCTATGGGGCACATTTACATAGGGTCCGCAGCCGCGAATCCGTCTGGTTTTACCCGAATATTTCCGCTTTGCGCTGTATTTCACGGGATTGTGGCGCACGCGATCGATTTTTGGCGCAATCGCGACAGAAATCGGGGGGCGTGGCCACCGGACAACCCGAAGGATTCGGAAAAACCACAGAATTTAAAAAGCCATTTGTGTCGCAAGATCAAGCACTCACATACACCAGAAAAAAGCAGGTGAACTTCGGCGGACCTCGGTGCAGGAGCGACACCTGGTGAATATCGGCGCACGGACCTTAGTGAATCCCGGCAGAACCCCTATAATGTGCCCCTATATGTGAAAGTGGCCTCATTGGGGCAAATTTACTTACCCGGCCCATTCGCGATCCAGCGGCGCGTTCTCTGCTCTGGATTCGGGTCCGGCCGGGATTTAAGAAGGTAGTTCCTCCGCCGTCCACCATCTCATCGCGCCGGAATGCACCACCTCGGACCAGGTGAAGGTAAGCGCTCCCCAAGCGACACTTTTTCGTTTTTTAAATGCGGCGGTTTTTCCGAATACATCATGTTTTCGTTCGGCCACGCCCCCCGATTTCCGTCGCACGCATGCCGGCGCCGATGCGCCACAATCCGATCGCGTGCGCCACAATCCCGGGGCAATTCAGGTACAATCGGCGCAAAACGGAAATATTCGGGTAACACGTCGGGAAAACGTGAATCGGGCCCTTAGTAAATGACCCCCATTGCCTTAAACTGAGACTGAATCAGCGCGGATTGTTATTCAAAGTCTTTCTAGCCACAGACTTGGAGATGTAGGGATCAGACGATCAGATATCTCTATAATGGTCAGCAGTTACATGGCATTGCAATCTTCATCTCTATAGATATAAAAATCTATAGGGGTCCTAGCTCACCCATAGGTCTGATAAACTGAAAACCAGATAACAAAATATATAGGGGCAGATTTATCAAGTGTCTGAAAGTCAGAATATTTCCAGTTGCCCATGGCAACCAATCACAGCTCCCCTTTAAAATATTCATGAGCACTGGTAAAATGAAAGCTGAGCTGTGATTGGTTGCCATGGGCAACTGGAAATATTCTGACTTTCAGATAAGCTTGATAAAATATGCCCCATAATGTTTTTCTATTTTCTTATTGGAGATTCTTTGTATTCTATTTTCTATATAATTTGGGTATTTGCCATATTGCCTCACCACTATTAACAGCATTTGTGATATGGTCAAGGCAGCAATGCAGTTGAGCCAGAGTTTTCTAGGTAAAAAATTACAAATTAATGTATTTTACAAAGAAATATTTGATTTTCTAATGACTTCTTCGCTTTACTTATGAATTAGCTAAAAAAAAATTTTGACGACTTTGTGTCTGAAATAATTGAAGTAATAGACTGCAAAAATCAACGGAATATAAGAGTAGAATAATGAACTAGAGAGGCTTGAGGATCCTAAATACAGAAGAACATCAATTACCATAAGGTCATATTATCATAAGCCACACATGGATCATAAAGCAAACAACATTTAGTTACAAATTATGATGATGGGTAAATAAATCAATATTTAGTAAGCTCATCTAATTTAGGTCTATAATAGTTCACCAATGCATCACCTATACTGCCAAACAGTATTGAGCGGGTCCGGGTATGTTGGAAATTGGCCATTATAAGTTTTACTGGGGACCTGTTGTTTCTTCGGTTGTGCTCTCTGATATAGTTATTTTGGCGTCTGATCTGGGGTCTGTATTTGTTCAATCGAAATAATTCTTTAATCTTTGTCCAAGGTTATGGCTGTTTGAATTTTCTGTAACCAAACCTTCACTCCAGACAAGAGTTTGCCACAAGGACTCACTGTCTTCTCTTTGGTGTAAGACAACGAGAACGTGCCTGCTCAGCGTACCACATCCTACAGGAGGAGCGAGAAGGTTTGATCAGAGATGGATTATCATTGGAGATCGGCTCTGGGTCCCCTGATTGTTCATCTTCAGAGCCCTGAGGAAGATCAATCCAAATTTCTCCATCTCTTTCATTCTAGTGATGTCCTCGTTGTCATGGTGACATCACAGGGTATGACATCATAATGGAGCTCTTATATATATAGTGTAAACAGCTAGCTGAGTCTCTGAGGGTTATTGAAGAGAGAAGATGGGAAGGTTGGTGAGAATGTGACATTGTGGGGAAGTGGGCGATTTTGAAAATCTGGGGAGCCGAATATAGAATTACTCGTGGTTGGACACTCTTAGGAAGGATAAAAGGGAGCAAGGGGAGGAGGAGGAGAAGCCGTGACAGGCACCAATAGAAGAAGGCCCGGGAGAAAACCCGGGCAAGCGAAAGAAAAGGAGAGTATAGCGAAAAGAAGGAGGGAGAAAAGAGAAAAGAACCAACTACTACCACAAAGACCTTATAGACTAAACCCTTCGGGTCGCCCACCGCTGTTACAAGGATAATCACACATGTACTTGAAGATCAGTGTACAGTGTATTAGACATCAATTTTCGTTCCCGTTAGTAGCGCCTCTAGAGCGGCAATTCAATTGCATGGTTGCTTATCTTTCAGATTATGTACAAATGCTTTAACCTAATTTTTTCCATTGTCCTTTGTCATAAGTAGTAGATTTCCCATGTCATACCACAGCTAGGTTTTGTGGTTTTTTTGTTATCTATGACTGCCTCTCGGTAAGTCCTTCATACTTACCCCCCCCCCACCATAGAAAAACACCCCATTGTCAATATCAACATACATAAAATGCTTTTACTTATTATATTAGACACGTGACCCAGGTACATGTTGACCACCTTGAAGTCACTAGGCACCTGTAGACTCTCGTTCATTAGGAGAGACAACTCACGGGTCTCATTCAACCCATCATCCGAGACCTTCAGGGGGGAGCGGCTGTCGCCTAGGGGTGTAGGTTTCCAGCCGGGGGCTAACTGAGCCCAAGGGACCACGGAGGGGTCCAGGAAGAAAAAAAACAAGGGCTCGCGGCACGCGCAGCTCCTCTCCAGCTCGGTCTCTTATGGGGCCGGTCATCACCCCATGGTAACCGGAAGGGGAGATGTGGCCTAGACGGAACTCGGACAAGGTTGATAGCCGGGATGTTTCTCCACAGACGAGCCGCGGGACCTGGCAATGCTCCCGGCAGGGGAGACGGGGGGGTGGCGCCCTGGATCATGCCGGCCCATGGATGGGGCAATGGACCCGTACTCACGCTACCGTGGATGGGGCATTCCGTGGTCACCGCCGGGGACTCGCAGGAGAAAAGAGGTGTTCGGGGCTTCCGGCCACTCGTCGTCCTCATACCAGTCGCATACGGTGGTAGCGGTCATATCGGAGTCGGGGATCCGGATTACACCAGCCGCCCATGGTCCTCGACTGGTCCTGCTCTGCAGGAGAACTCGATGCACTCACCTGGATCAGATTGTGCAGTCTATCCGGCAAGTCAGGCTCTGACTAGACCAGCGGGGCAATAAATAATCCCGTCCGGTGTAGTCCTGGGTGGCGAAGACATAGCCACGCTGCTGATCGAAGAACGCGACAAGCCGGTTGTGCGTTCCTTTCACCCAAGATCCAGATGTAGACGGACGGCCATCATACGTGGGGCATCATCTCTCGGCGTCGCGGTTCCGAGACAGCGTTCGGAGCGACGGCGGGCGGGTATCACCGAGGCCTGAGGCTGCGGAGGTGCCGGTGCTGGGGCTCGTGATCCGGTGCAGGAGACTCGGGGATCTCTTTGGGCGACAGGGTAGGTGCGGAGGATCAGGATGCCGGAGGATCAAGGACAGCGGGACTGGCAGGCCGCACACGGGAATGGTAGCTCGGAGCAGGGGAGCTGGCAGGCATAGGCCCAGGCGTTGGATCGGCAGGAGTCGGGACTCCCACGTGGGCGCCCAACGTGGGTCCGCGGTACCAGCATGGTAGCCGGGAGAGGCACGAGGACCGCCAGGGTGTACCGGTGCTGCGTCACTCGTTTGAAAACACTCCTGGGGACGAAAGGCCCGGGTCAATCCTCGGTGCAGCCGATGTGCCAGGGAGGGTTTCGGGAACGGCTGGGCAGAGACAGACATGTCTTCCATTACTTCGTAGAACTCCGGGGACTGCTCCACAGGGGGAAATGGCGGGGACCCCACATGGTGCGACCTCACTCTTCCAAGATCAGCAAGAGTTTCTGGCGCTTCTCCCAGGCGGGGCAGGAAGTCCGCCGCGAGACCAGGGGAGAGTCAAAAGTCCTTCCCGACAAGACTGTGGAGGGCTCTATTTTTCCTTTTGCGCAACGGAGGCGGGGTTCGGCCATTCCGCGCGGTGGGCGGAGTTTGTGAGTCATTGGGTTTCCATCAGTGAGGGTGTGGGCGGGCTTGCACTTATTTTGCTTGGAACAATGTCTGAGGTAAAAATCTCAGGCGCGGCAGCGCCGGATGTAGCAGAGCTGGTACAGTTCTTGAAGGGTAACTCTGAGTGCTGGGAGCGGCCTCGACAGCACGTGGCGCAGTAAACACAGTTCAGTTCCGAAACCACAAGACTTGGGCCTAAACCCGGTGCAGCAGGGTTAGGCAGCACAGTCTTTTTAATAAAGGAAAGTCTTTAGCGTAATAAGGCAAAGAAGTATCAATCCTGTTCGGATGCACTGCAACATCCCCCACCGGGGGCCCTAGCCTTGAGGTGAGGCCTGGAGACAGCCGGGGCCCGCGGTGGATACCGGAGTGGCTGGCGGTTGCGCCTAAGCACCCCGCTATCGTCACGGTGTGTACGGGGGGAAACCGGCGGGTGTCTACAGCCTGGCAGGTCTCCCGCAGGGTGGTGTTGGCACGAAAGAATGAGGGAGAGCTGCTGTAGCGGATCTCCCGGGGAACCCCTTAAGGTCCCGAGGTGAGTCTCTGGTTGATGGGACAGGGTGCGGTGATGAAGGCAGCCGTATTAGCAGGACCAGACGGGACAGAAGTTGAAGAAAACAATTACAGTTTTAGTTGAACCGGCAGGAACCGCAGGCACCGTGCTTTAACCAGGTAGATGGAGTGTTGAGATGTGAGTTGGAGGGAGCCTCAGAGATAGTTCACAGCCTGGATGTAGAGGGCAGGCTGAGGAGCTGTGTCATGGTCGGAAGCTTCAGCTTGTCCTGTATTAGGGCTTCCGGATCACCTTTAAAGGTAAGAGGATACCCTTTCCTCTACTATACTAAACTTAGTTCTGCCTACACTCTCAGAGCAGGGCTACGGCTCTGAATGCTCTGGTCATGGGCTAGACTGCGGATAGCTCATCACTCACTGATTCTAAGTCTACAAGATCGTCTCCCTTCTTCTCTCTCTGAGAGAGGGACGCGCTGAGATTGGGACCTAAACATCATGGCAGGGGTTTTATTACCTCCATTGGTCAGGTGGTGCTGCTCCTCAATCACATTACCGCTTACAGAGGACAGGATGTAACACAGATCATTGGATGACAGAAATCGTGAATATAAAAATACTTAACTCCTGCAGTTGCCAGGCAGGATTCACCACTGCAATATCCCCTATGTTCCTATCAGGACATGTAGTGTGATTGGGATAGCAGTGGGACGATTCGCAAACACATACCTCGCCATTGCATCGGCGAGGGTGTTGCAAATGTTTAAAACAAATAGAGTCATTTAGGCAGACTGACATTTTTATTGCTGCACTGGTCCAAAGCGAGATATGCAATGGTTTCAACTTGTTTAGTAGGGAACTGAATCTCTTGGAACAAGGGTGTAAAATTGGCCCCAAAGAGCTCACCATAGGTAGGGGTGAGGGTCAGACCAGGTATTAAAGAGAACCTTTCCAGCATAAGGGAATGCTGATGCAATGCCTCAAGTTCCCCCTGGGGTATATGAATCGGTAGGGGCTCTGTCTTGGTTCGGTTAATTGTATATCCAGACAGGTGCTATATTGTTTCAGAGTTTCCTTGTAAGGTTTGGTAAATCACACCGGGTTGGATAGGGTAAGCAGAACAGGTCTGAAACAGGGAGATTTTAATTGTGTGTTGCGGACCGTTATTCCTAAGAGTCAGGATTTGCTCTAATATATGCCGATAAGGGTTCGATATTAGGTCAATAACAGAGCAGGAGAGTGGGCACCCCCTACTTGGCAAACTACGTATCGGAAAAGGGATGAATGTGCATGTTGATAGCCGAACCACCGCATGTGGGGTCAGAGTATAGCGCCCGCAAAGCTTGTAAAAAAGGGCCCCTAACCGAAAAGCCAGAGAGTTTTTAGCAAAAGAAGAAAGAAATATTTGTTTCTAGACTTTTTTCTTCCTTGATTTATAAATTAGCTCTGTGACTTGTGTTCTGAATAATGTGAAGTAATAGACTGCGAAAATCAGGAATAAAGAGTAGAATGAACTGAGAGGCTTAGAGATCCTAAATACAGAGAACATCAATAATACCATAAGGTCATATTTATAATAAGCCACCATGGATCATAAAGCAAAACAAATTAGATACAATTATGGATTGGCTAAATTAAATCAATATTTAGTAAAGCTCATCATCTAATTTAGGTCTATAATATGTTCACCAAGCATCACCATTTACTGCCAACGTATTGGAGCGGGTCGGGTATTGTGAATATGGCTATAATAGGGTCGTAATAGCTAAAAGTTATTTGGTAGAGAATTATGCTGTAATTACTAAGTATATAATGTATATCGGTATGTGGACGACACCTTGATGAAGAAACATCATACCACCTCAAGGTCTTATCTTACTGAGAAATCGCTTCTACTCCAGGTACAAGCTGTAATACTAGAGTATTAGTACAAGGACCTCTGCTGAGTCATCAACGGTCCTGTACTTTAAGTAGGGGCCTGTACTTATGTGAGGTCTGAGCTGCAGTTCTTAATCAGAGGAGATATTTTATTAGTAATTTTTACTGGGGACCTGTTGTTTTTCGGGTGCTCCTATATAGTTATTTGGCGTTGATCTGGGGTCTGTATTTGTTTAATGACAAATAATTCTTTAATCTTGGTCCAAGGTTATGGTGTTCTGAATTTTCGTACACCAAACCTTCCATCCAGCACGATTTGCAGAGAGGACTCACTCGCTTCCTCCTTTGGTCTAAGACAGCGAGAACGTGCGTGCTCAGCGCTACACTCCTAAAGGAGGAGCGAGAAGGTTTGATCAGAGAGATTATCATTGGAGATCCGGCTCTGGGTCCCCTGATTTTCCTCTTCAGGGGACCTCGGAGGGAAGATCAATCCAAATTTCATCTTCTTCTATTGTATTGATGTCCTCAGTGTCAGTGTGTCATGGTGACATCACAGGGTTATGACATCATAATGGACTCTTATATATATAGGTGTAACAGTAGCGAGTCTTGAGGTTATTGAAGAGAGAAGATGGAAGGTTGGTGAGAATTGACATTGTATGGAATGGGGATTTTAAATCTGGGGAGCAGAATTGTAGAACTTTTCAGATTGTAACAACGTTACTATGTTGTATTTGTAACAAGTAGTAGATTTTCCATGTAATCAACTATAGGTTTTGTGTGTGTTTTTTCCTATGACTGCTCTTAGTATTTCATAACTTACCGACATAGAAAACAACATATAAGTGAAAGAAAACATAACATTTAGTTTTCTTTATATTAGAAAGTAAATTTAGCTTTCTTGAACTCTCCTTAGAACCTTAGATCTCGCCATAGTGACATCAACGAGGGCGATGACATCATAATGGAGCTCTCATATATAATATAGGTGTATTAAATGGCTGAGTCTTTGAGGGTATTGGAAGAGAGAAGAATGGAAGGTGTGTAGACGTTGGACATTGGGTAAATGGGGATTTAAAATCGGGGGAACAGAATTGTAGAAAACTTTCATGTTTGTAAAAGTAGTAGATTTTCCAATGTGATATACCTTATAGGTTTTTTGTATTTTTTTTTAACAAAGAATGCCCTGAGTAACTTCTTGATTTACCCTTTTAGGGTTAAGCTTGTGTATTTGATAAAAAGTTTCAAATATGCAGCATGCAGCCCACCACTAGGGGGAGCTAGGAGCTGCTGTATAAACTTGATCCCCTTGTAGGCGGTATCTGGAAATTTGGTGTATAGTGATAGAATAGGACATTAAAATCTGCTCCAGATATTGCATATAAGATAAGATGGTGTTAAAAGGCGGAGACCCACTTTAAAAGTAAAGCAAGATATTACCAAGAAGTAATTAAATAGTGGGGTAAAATAAAATCCTGACATGAAATTTCTATTTTACTGTCATTTTATAAAGTAATATTTAGCTGCCCTTGAACTCTCCTTAGAACCGTAGAATCTCGCCATAGTGACATCACAGGGGCGATGACATCATAATAGAGCCGTATAACTATGTAGGTGTAACAACTGGCTGAGTCTTTGAGGGATTTTGAAGAGAGAAGATGGAAGGTTGGTGAGAATGTGACATTGTGGGGAATGGGGATTTTAAAATCTGGGGACAGAATTGTAGAACTTTTCATATTTGTAAAAGTTTTGTTTTTTTTCCTTAAAATGCCCTGAGTAACTTCATAACTTAACCATTTTAGGGTTTAAGCTTGTGCTTTGATAAAAAAAAATTCAAATATAAGCCTGCAGCCCCGACCACTAGGGGGAGCCTAGGAGCTGCTGTATAAACTTGATCTTCCTGCAGGCGGTATCTGGAAATTTGGAGTATAGTAATAGAATAAGACATTAAAGTCTGCTCCAGATATTGCAAATAAGATAAGATGGTGTTAAAAGGTGGAGACTCACTTTACAGGTAAGGCAAGATATCGCCAAGAACTGATTAAATAACCCCAAGAACCCCAATTAAATACTGGGGTAAAATAAAATCCTGACATAGAAAAAAAACATTGTAATAAAAACATGACATTTCTATTTTACTTTTATATTAGAAAGTAATATTTAGCTTTACTTGAACTCTCCTTAGAACCTTAGAATCTCGCCATAGTGACATCACAGGGGCGATGACATCATAATGGATCTCTCTATATATATATAGGTGTATTACATGGCTGAGTCTTTGAGGGTTATTGAAGAGAGAAGATGGAAGGTTGGTGAGAATGTGACATTGTGTGGAATATGAATTGTACAAGCTGCAGAACAACAATCTGGATGTGAAAGTAGTGAACCTTTTAGCTGCAATGTGTGAATGTCTCTTATCTGTTCCCCATCAGGGGGGATGTCTCAGAACGATTTCTATTTCTATATAATAATACGCCATTAATGGCTTCTCTTACACAAATCTTTCTGATTTCTCTGCTCCATGAAATGTGGAAATTCCTTGATATTTATCAATGGCGGCGTCTCAGTGCTAACCATAATCATTTGTGTCTTGTACAGGTAACTACTACTACTTTGTGCTGCTGCTTCTGCCAGTTCTGGCTCTTGCTGCAGGGATCTGCTTTTGTGTTTATCGGTAAGTTACTGACATGATCTACACATGATAATATCTATTATATGTAGGGAACATATAGCGTACAAACATATGGCGGTAGATTTACATATCCACTACAAAACTTATACAATAACCAGAAGGATAATAAGGAGGAGCTTACGTCCTACAAGGGAGGGGAGGAGGGAGAATATTGTTACCCATATCATAGTATATTATATATGGGGCCACAAAGGGAAACCATTGACAAGACACAAGTATAACTGAAAACATGTCTATTACTCCCAATAGAAAGAAGAAAAAATGCAAAAACAAGGAGGATGATGTGGAGGAGCTGAAAGAAGTGATTGTGGAGACATCAGGTAACAACTTCTATGTAATAATGGAGCTACTGCCAGGGATTCAGACACAATGGAGGGAAATTATCACAACTGTCTGATAGAAAAGCAGTTCTAGTTGCTTGTTACAACCAATCGGATCTCAGCCATCAATTTATAGCCTGGATCTGATTGGTTGCTATGAGCAATAGAACAGTTTTGCTTCAGGCACTTTTGATAAATCATAGGAATAATTTATCCAATAATTGGAAGGCATTCAAATCCCTAGAAGAACTATACGGACCATGACTGGTAATATGCAGATGTCAAATGGGTGAGTTGATTATTCTCAGTTGTCCATCCAGAAGCAGAGTGGGGCTGTCACACAGCACTTGTGTAAGGAAGAAAAGTCTTTCTATGAAATGCCGCATTATGGAAGCATTAGTTCACCACGCGTATGAACCGGCTGTATCCATACCTTACTAGTTTTTTACGGATTTATAACCCTCGACACAGCATTCAAGGACAATACGTCTGACCAATGTATAGTTGCCGTTGGTTAATTACTGTTCCGTACCGATATACTGGCCGTCATTATTGTAACAATATAAGGCATGTCCTACTGTTCTCACGTTTTCACTCGTATCACTACCGAAAGTTACTGGGGATGTATAAAAATACCGGTTACATAACGTGGACTGAGCGGATGAACAAAACGTCAACGTATATACGAGCCCGTAAATAACGGGGACTGGAAGAGAAATTAACTGGTCGTGTGAAGTAGCCTAAATGAATTAGAAAAATGGAGCAAGAAAATCTATTTTTGCCATATGTGCTTAGGTAGAAAGACACAACCAGAAATGTGACTAGGCACTAGCTAGGGTATTTACAGCCTCTCTGCTATATTAACAAAGTGAATAAATCTTGTAGAAGTCAAAAACACACCTGTATCCTGCAAGGTCCGCTTGGAATGTTCCTATTATTTTCTCACTAGGAAAAATTTTCTCTCCTGATAAAAAACCAATCAACAGTGGGAAAAACAACAAGGAAAAGATGTTGAGCTGAAAAAAGGATGAAACGCGCTCGATGTGAAAGGAAAAGTGATATACAACAGGAAGACCACATAGCACATGGTGGAGAAATCTGAAATAGGAATTGAGATCGAAAGATCAAGACTTAGAAAGGATTGAGAAAACGAGAAAAAAACTGAGGGGAAAAGAGAGATGGAGGCCACCAAGGGAGACCATGGTCAATATAGAGGAGAGACATCTGAAAGAGAAGGAAGACAAAGAGAGGAAAATATGGATAATACAACGGACAAGCAAAGAAAAGAAGATGGAAGCC
Organism: Engystomops pustulosus; assembly: GCA_019512145.1. NCBI lineage: Eukaryota > Metazoa > Chordata > Amphibia > Anura > Leptodactylidae > Engystomops > Engystomops pustulosus. Next base: position 30,866,226 of record CM033644.1, read on the forward strand.
CACCAAATGAGACCATGTGGAGAATCTAGATAAATGGAGACAAAAGGAGGTTTCAAGAGGATTATAAAGTGGTCACTAACAACATGGTGGAAAAAAAAATTCAAGGAGTAAAAAAGTCAAGAGGAGACAAAGTGAAGGAGAACCAGCAAAAAACAACTAAATTGGAGACACCAATGAAAGAAGGTGAAATAACTGCAGAACATCTGTATAGGAGAGAGGAACAAGGGCGCTTTGAGATCTCCATAACAATTACTCCAGAAAGTGAACATCATGATGAATCGTCGTCATCATCATCATCATCATCTCATCAGATGAACTGAACATCTTCAGAATACCAGAACAGAGAGGTGATGAAAAGAGAAGAGGTGAACAACAATGAGGGAGGAGGAAAGGAACTAAAGTGTAGAACTTTAGGAAGAGGAAGGAGATATAATAGTAGCATTTTGGGAAGAGGAAGGAACCTGTTATGAATCTCCCCAACATCATCTCTGTCACGGGTTTGACTACCTGTGAGCAAGATAGAAGGCAAGGAAAAAAAGTGAAAATCTCCGTGGCAGACCAAACACGATTCGGCCTCATACTCTCGCGTCCAGGCTCCCGTCCCAGCTGGCCACTTCCGGGATTCTTGAAAAGCCGGCTTCTCCCAGCAATCCCCGCCGGATCTTAAAGCTTCATTCCTTTGAGAAAGCTTCTCCTGAGGGATTCCTGTATTCTGATCTTCTGTTGTGACCCCGGACCTGACCCTAACTTTGCTCCTTCGCTGCCAGCCCTGACTTCCTGCTCCGTTCCTGTGATTCTGGAAAATTTTGGAAGAGGAAAGGAAGAAAGGAGAGGGAAAATAGAATACTGAGAGAGAAGGAATCGTGGGGGTGAGGGTATAATGCGAAATGGGATGAAAAAGTCGGAAAGTCAGGAAGGTAGGAAGAAAGAAAAGGGGGGGAAAAAGTGCAGCCAGTAAGACAATCCTGACTTTGCGGCGGGGGGCTCTGGTGATTGAAGACCGGCTTTGCGCCTCTAAAGATTATCTGGTCCAGGTTTCATCGTCCGCAGTGGTCCAGGGGGTTCCACTAGCCCACAGACTGACAAGTAACATTGGCAAATTGGATCCCACCAATAGGCTGCTTCTGATAACTGGCTAATCTTACCAGCGTTGTGGTCTCCTTTGCAGGAGAAACAGCTGGCAAGTCACCGCCATGCTGCCTGCAACATTGAGGCCACTCAGCATCAGCTCAGACTCCTGCGACTTCTCCTGCTTTCCCGCTGTCTATCTGCCAGTGAACCAAGGCTGGCTAAGAAATTGAGAGGAAGAAAAGTATGAGGAGGACACCCAAGCTGTGAAGGGGATTTATTACATAAGATTTTTGCACATTGAACTTATGCAACAGCACAGTTTGTCAAGGAAATGTAAAATAAGAGGCATTTACGTAATCAGCCTCATAGACGGAAGATATGGACAGTTGGCTAACAATTTAGGGACAGATCCGAAGCGATACAGTCATGGCTACTCACGCTGCAGATTTCTGGGGAATGATGGATTCTAGTTTGAAATCAGAAGAGCCCCCTCAGCTGAGAGCCACTGCGAACCTGAGCTAAGGGTGACTCCATGGGGAGAGTGTATGATGTTAAGGTTCATACCCTGACAGACTTAACAAGGTCACGGTTTTAAGAAACCGCTACTGGTGCTTGTTGATCACGGAGCTCTAGTTGACCTTGTTCCAGGGTTTCTCTTCAATCTGGACATTCGTGGGACCTACAAACCGAATAAGGATGAGCAAAGGGTGTGAAGAAAGGAAGACACTGGTGATGGACATGTAGAGTAGTAGGTAGTAGTACCTAGTGATACCATTCGGACTGTGGTAATGCGTCAGCGTCTTTCAAGAATTTGCAATGGGAAATCTTCCGAGATCTGCTGTTAATCCGGGGTGTGTGTGTCTACCTAGGGACGACATATGGGTTCTTCCCAGACTTAAACCCACCAGCTCCACGTTACCGCAAGTCCTTGGTCGACCTTCGGGCAATTGTCCCTAGGCGCCAAACTTGAGAAATGTCAGTTTCACCAATGGAGCCTTCCTTGCCTCGGAGGAGGTAGGTATGCGAAGAAAGAGGTATACAGATGAATACATGAAAAAACTGGGAGGAAGTTTTTGCTGAAGTGGAAAAACCAACACGGGTCGTAAGGGACATACAGATTGGTTCCTGGATTTAAGCAACCTATTACGGCTCTCTGTTTTTCCCTATTTTTCCACTCTGGTGTCTCTCATCGTGGCGCTATCCCCCGCCTATGTCACTCGGCAGCTTGAAGAAGGTTAATGAAATCCGTTCTTTGCCTCAGTGCCATTTCGCATTAGGCCCTGGGACACGGAGAGAGCCGTTCATCTAGAGGTTGGCGCATTCTTATAGGGCTGGGGCGGGGAGCTCACCCAGGAGAAAGGGCCCTAAAGGCCGCTAGGACTTTTTCCTCCACGAGGAGAGGGAATGACTCATAGGAGGATAAAGAACTATGGCCATTCAAACTTGCTCTGGAAAGAAATGCGGTATCTACTGAAAGGAGCTTACATCCAGTTGTTGTATATACAGACCATAAAAATCCCTGTTTCAACGGTTTGATCCATTTCCATCCTGCGGAGCAGAATATCACGGCTACTGCCCGTTCAGTGGCCTCTAATGGAATTGGAGACATATTATCTTGGCATATATTTCTCCCTGAACCAAATGGTTGTTGCCGCCTCCAGTGGATATACGGCAGCGCCCCACGGGAAGACGGGAAGTCCACCGGACCTGCACTGCTACGATTGTTAATTTAAAGAGGTAGTTTGGTTAGTTTAGTTTAGTGCAGGGGAACTCGCAAGGATGGGGGCCCTGACGGGCGGGTGTTGGGGTTGTGAGCGTAATATTTTCTTGGACCCCTTTTTAATTTGTTGTGATTCACAGAACCAAAATTTAAAAAGGAGTCAAAGCAGTTACCCAAGACTCAAGCATTTGATGAAGAGTTTTAAAGAAGTAATGTTAAATCTGTTGTGTATATTGTGTTTTGTTCAGTTTGTGGGGGTGGAAAAATGGAGTGGATTATTATTGCAATGTACACAACAAGCAGATTGATTGAGTGCTACTAGACACGGGAACGAACAGACTGGTGGGTGGTTGTGACACACTGCATTACATAAAATATGAGGCAGAGACAATTCCCTGTTGGCCAATTAAGGACTTGCCAGGAGAATTGCATATTGAATAGTGCCGGGCCCAGTTATAGTCTGGTAAGGGAAAGGTCTATGCAATATTCTTTCTTTATAACAAAGGAAGGGAACTCGCTTTGCCAATTGAACTGTGCTACAACCAGTAGTAGTATTGTGCACTGCCAGGAAGGCTGAACACAGTTCTTATACCCTTTCAGGATCCGGGCCCACCTTCTTTTTTGTTTTTTCATTTTCATTTTTCACTCTCCATGATAAAAAATCCCAAACTTTTTTATGTGTCCATTGTACAGAGCTGCTGTGATGGCTTATTTCTGCGTCGTAACAAATTGCACTTCATGAGATGGTATTGGAATATTCCATGCCGTTGTACTCGGAGGGAAGCGGGAAATAAAAAAAAAAAAAAAAAAAAAAAAAAAATTCAAAAATTGCAGTTGAAATTTGGAAAAAAACGCATTTGTGCCGCCTTCTTGTGGGCTGGGAATATTACGGATTTCACTGTGCGCCTCAAATGACATGTACTAATTATTCTTTGGTGTTGGTAAGATTAGCGGGGTGGGGATACAAAAAATTTGTATAGGTTTTATATGTTTTCATACATTAAAAAAATTAAACCTCCTGCTACAAAAAAATTTTTTTGGGGGGATATTTTTGCCAATTATGGGCTAATAAATTTTTTATACTTTGGGTGTGTACTGAGGCTGTGGGTGGTGTAGTTTTTTGGGGGGGGGGATGGGATTTTGATGACATTTTTTTACAATGTTATCAATTTTAGGACTGGTTGCGGCCAAGTGATCAATTTTTAAAATTTTTTTAAGTTTTTTAAATGACTACAGTTTATGGCAGTATATGGGGATTTTACTACTAATACATTACAATGTGCTGATAGCACATTGTAAATGCATGGCGTGGGGAAAACGGAAGGCAGTAAGAGGCGGCCTCTGTAGGGGACAAAGGGTTATTAAAGGGAGAAAGGCATAGCAGCTCACCGATGACGTAAAGAGGGAGAGGTGAGGATCCTCAAAAAAGATGGCGTGGAGCCCACGTTGTGAAAACACCCGCGATCGGTTGCTAGCAATGATTCGCGGGTGTTTACGGTAAGGCCTTGCTGCAATATTGCAGCAAAAGATTTACCGGCTATGGAGAGGCTCAGGCGTGAGCCCTCGCCATGCACCCGCGGCCGACCAGTGACGTGCTATTACGGCACGGGTCGTGACAAGGGTTAAAGCTATATGTTTGTCTGATTCTATAATGGGGGTTTTCACACGGAATCCACGTTCGGCCCACTCCACAGTATAAAGCTTAATTAATGGACGGTTGCCGGTTTTTGTCAGTGATTCGACTCATAACGATAATGAGAAGGAAGGTTTTAAGGTACTTCGCGAACCCATTCAGAAACCTTTCCTTTTGTTCTGTAGGATCAATCAAGTTAGGCCCATACTGGCATTGCGGACGCACTTGGATTAGGGGGGTAAACCCCAAGTATAATCAAGGCAAATATATATGGAAGCCTTACGGTTTGCCACAACCGTATGCAACATGTATCGTAGCCCGTTATTTATACGTCCCATTGATTTGAGCGTATAGGACTGATATAAGGCAGAAAACTAGGGACATGCTCTATAGTTTTGAGGCCAGGTATACAGGTATCGGGATATGGTAAAAGGTCAAAAAAAACACGGCAATATAAAATTGTTGGACGTATTGTCATTAAAAATGCATTGTATCCACACGGTCCGGTACAGATACGGCCATTTTATTACGTTCATGTGAAGGCCATAGTGTAGGAGGTGTAGGTTTTACTCAATTTCTCGAAATTAAAATGAAGTAAAACACATAGATTATGATCCACCACCATAGGTTAATAATGAGGAGGGTCTCTTTGATAAAAGCACCTATCTAGATTGTCAATTATCCAAGATCAGCGACCACAATTGAGAGGGATACAAGTGGAGTGGGTATGGGGGCGAATGGAATAAAAGCTCAAGGTGAGTAAGTGAGCCGCTGTGCTGTCGCGTATAAAAACCCATACAGACACAATGTCAGACTTTAGGTTGTGTAGCTGTTGTGGGGTAAACGGTATCCTCCTGTCTCAGAGCTGTCACTGAGTTGTGGTGGCCAAGTGCACACACAACTGGCTGACCACTGTATTGAATGACTTGGTTGTTACATGGATGCAGAGATCGCCTCTCAGAGCGGTCAGCAGGGCCCTGGTCCGCCGGCTGCTCTGTTACGAGCAAATGCAACAGGCACTCCGGGAATCACATGATGTGGAAGCTGAAACGGACATCCGATTACACATACTACACCACATGCAACTGCATTAAGGCGAGAGGAAACCATCACCATTGCAGAACTGACAGTCCCTTCATGTAACTTCCAGGACCGACTTAGTTACTACTAGTGGTCCCTACCTTATTAGTTATATAAACACATTAAGATTAAAGGAAACCCACCATTTCCGATAGGCTTCTAAGCAGCACATTGACGTCTGGATATCAACAAGAAGAAGCATGGGGGGCCCGTGGCGAGAATTTTGGGAAGGAGTAGGAGTGAGGGTTGAAAAAAGTGGGGATCAAAAATGAGGGGGACTAAAAAAATCTGGAGAAGAAGGATAGATGTGAAATAAGATGGAAAGGAAAAACGGGCGGAAAAGAGAGGATTGAATTAAAAAAACGCGCAGAACAGAAAAACTATAGATCAAGGAAGAAAAAAAAGATGCGGAGAATGGGCGAAGATTTCTGAGGAGAGAAAGGCACAACGGGTTGCGGCGTAAGAGCCTGGAAGCTAGTTCAGATATAAAGAGAATAACAGTGTGTAAAAACTCTTTAAAAACGTTTTAAACCAAACGACAGATAAGTGCCGGCACCAGCTCACTAACATAGAGAACAAATAGGAGTTAAGTGCTAATATAAGGATCAAAATTAATTGGGAGGGGACAGGCGAGCAAAGACCAAGCACCATCCGATGACATGGTATTATTAACATTAAGATGGATGTATGGGGGATGTGAACGGGAAGGAGGAGGAGGAAAACCAGTTTTAGGTAGGTAAAAAGAAGGTGGTTAGTTAATGGGCTCTACAGGAACCTGTCACTAGCTGACAGGTTTCCATTCAGTGGCTGTTATGGCCCCAACCCTCCTATGGCAACGATAATTACGCTAACTTAAAGCAACTCAAACCCATGTCCTACTGGTGTATAAAACAAACAAAAATTGTTAACTACCTTTCACTCGTTCCCCCACAGAAAGTTCTGCTTCCTAGTTTCTCCCTGGCTCTGAAGTGACTCGAAAGGGATAGTGAGGTTTTTTTTCTGGGAAGGAAGGGGGGAAAATAAAGACCAGTGAGGATAGCTAAGAGATGCTCGAGGGGGAACACTATGGGACAGGTGGTGGGCTCAACCCATCTATAGGGCCTAACACTTAAGAATTGGAGGGGAGGGCACCCGTTTTATACATAGGATGTGCCTGCACAGTGAAGGTGAGAGAGAGGAGAGAACAGGGAGGAAAGGGAGGGACGGAGGGATTGGTGATTCGTGGGAGACTGGAGAAAGGTAGGGGGCAGGCGGTATATGGGTCGAGGAAGAGAAGTGTATGGTGTTAGTGAAATCGAAGTGTCTGGGGTGTAGTATGAAAGGGGCTTGCGTGAGGGGAGAAAGGAGGTTGGAAGAGGAGCCGGTTTGTGGTGAGTCCAGGGGGGACCTGCTGCAGCTGGGTTGTACCGGTGTCAGTTCCGTCCTCCTCAAATCATCTAGCAAAATATTCTTTCATTTCTTTACTGTTAAAACAGTATTTATGACAACCAACTTCTCTGGGTGCCTAATGAGAAAAGGGGCACGGAAAAAAGGAATATGGGGAAAAAATATGGAAAGAACGTGGTTGAGGGGAAAGTAAGCAGACCAGTTGGGATCGAGGAAAAAAGGAAAAGGGGGTTTATAATGGGCAAAAGGTGTTAAAAAGGTAGACCGTTCGCAAAGTGGGTTGTGGACTTGCTGTGGCGAGATGAGATACTACAGGTCACTCCACAGGGCATGACTTGGTCCACGATGCAGCCAAGGCCGAAGTTGTCGGGGAAGAAAGTGATGGAAGCAGGGGAAGGGCCAGGTAGGGGACATTATACCGCAGGAGGACAACAGTTAAGGAAATCGCGCCAGCAATGGGGTATCAGGGATTGGTGGATGTTAGAAGAAGGTAAGTGGCAGGCCAGACCAGGAGAGAGGAAAAGGAAGGAACGATTCGAAATCAAGGGGGCAAACAATCGGGAAATCATTTAAACTGATTTACTGCAAACTTACAAAAATCCAATAGGAAGTCCTAAAAAACACCAACTATTCGGTTCACATTCACAACTTCTTGTGAACAATAGAATCAAATTGAAAATGTATGATAAAAAAACACACAAAAATGTAATGAAAAACTGTGTAAAAAAAAACGCCATATACGCAATACAGTGTATGCAGTTTTGAGTATATGGTAGGAACCAGCAGACATTAGGTTGTTTTTTTTAAAATAGCCTAGAGGGTCTAAGAAATAGTAAAAAAATTTAAAAAAATAAAATAATGAACATTATAAATTCAAATCACCCCCCCCCCCCCCCTTCCAAGAACTATTTTTGTATGAAACTAAATAAACAGTAAAATCACAAACATGTTAGGTATTTGCTGCGTCCCAAATGCCCAATCTATCAAATATAAAACGGTTTGTTTATATTGCGGAGGTGGAAAACATAAGGAAAATTTTAGCGCCCCCAATGTCCTGAAACTTTTACACCATGTTTACAGACATAAAATTTTTTTATAAAAAGTGATCAAAAGGTGCATAGCCCTTCAAAATGGTTTAGCAATGAAAAAAGTCAGTTCTAATATCTCCAAAAAAGAAGACACTCACACTATGTAATAATGGAGCTACTGCCAGGATCTAGACACAATGGAGGAAATTTATCACAACTGTCTGATAGAAAAGCAGTTCTAGTTGCTCGTTACACAACTGTCTGATAGAAAAGCAGTTCTAGTTGCTCGTTACAACCAATCGGATCTCAGCCATCATTTTATAGCCTGCTCTGATTGGTTGCTATGAGCAACTAGAACAGTTTTTGGAGTGATTCTTCTCATTGTCCATCCAGAGCACTAGTGGTGGCTGTACACCAGCCTTGTGTAACAGGAAGAAAAGTCTTTCTATGAAATGGCGAATGAAACCGGCCGTATCCATACCGTACCGTTTTTTTACGGATTACATACGACCACATTCATTTCAATGGACAATACGTCTGACCATTTATATTGCCGTTGTTAACTCCGTTCCGTACCGTACCATATACTGGCCGTATAACAATATAGAGCATGTCCTATTTTCTCCCGTATTTCAGTTCCTAGAAGTCTATGGGGACGTATAAAATACAGGTTACATACGTGCTGCATACGGATGAAAAACGTCACGTATATACGGCCCGTAAATACGGGACTGGAGAAATCATACGGTCGTGTGAATGTAGCCTAAATTGATTTAAAAAATGGAGCAAGAAATCTATTTTTGCCATATGTGCTAGGTGAACAGACACAACCAGAAATGTGACTAGGCACTAGCATGGGTATTTACAGTCTCTCTGCTCCTCATTACACAAAGTGAAATAATTCTTGTAGAAGTCAAAACAACCTGTATCCTGCAATGTCCGCTGACTGTTCCCTATTATTTTCCTCATTAGGAAAAACTTCTCCTGATGAAATAACAATCACAGTGGAAACAACCAAGGAAAAGATTGTTGACGCTGAAAAGGATGAAATCGCTCATGTGAAAGAAAGTGAATCTAACAGGAAGACCACTAGCCACATGGTGGAGACATCTGAAATAGGAATTGAGATCGAAGAAGATCAAGACTTTAGAAAGGATGAAACAACTGAGGAAACAGAGATAGAGGCCACCAAGGAGACCATGGTCAATGGAGAGGAGACATCTGAAAGAGAAGGAGACAAAGAGGAAAATATGGATAATACAACGGAGCAGAAAGAGATGGAAGCCACCAATGAGACCACTGATAACATAGTGGAGACAAAAGGAGTTCAAGAGGAATCAAGGTGGTCACTAACAACATGGTGGAAAAAATCTCAAGGAGTAAAAAATTCAAGAGGAGACAAAGTGAAGGAGAACCAGCAAAAAACAACTAAATCTGGAGAGCCAACACGTTTGCCATTATTTCCTCAATGTTTAAGGAGGCTTGCCTCCCTGACAGCCTGGCTACTTATGTCAATAGAATCCCCTTTCAAATATAGAACGGGTCTGTGTGTTTGTTCTCCGAGCTGCCAAAGTAAGATTGCTATGTGTTGTGGAATCTTCCTCTTCTCCCCCCAGTCCAGAGAGGCCTGTTGGAAAATGGTAGACCAACACAAGTCTATAGAGATAGGTTTTGCTCTTAATGCAAGAACATGCGGCATACTTACTAATCCTCCATTTAGGGTTTATCTACCGATCCGATTTTTGCACTAGTCCTATAGAAGGTCCGGTTACGCTTATTAACAGTCTTGTTACAGTTTAGTGGCTACTGTAACTATAATAATCATGGATTCCTTTATCTAAGCTAATATATATCTATCGGTATGTATAGGAAAGTTTACTTCCCTACATATTGACTTTTCTTTTTTTGTTTTTTGGAATGACGATTGCCATTTATTTTTATTTGTATTACCGTATATACTTGATATAAGCCAGGAACCTAATTTTAAACACAAAAAAATTGGGAAAACCTACTGACTCTAGTATTAGCCGAGAGTAGAAATGCATTGGTCACAGCCCCCCCCCCCCCCCCAGTATATAGCCTGCCAGCCCCCGTAGTATATAGCCTGGCAGCCCCCATAGTAATATGCCTGGCAGCCCCTGTAGTATTCCACCCTGCCAGACCCCAATATATATAGCCTGCCAGCCCTGTTAGTATATAGCCTGCCAGCCCCCAATAGTATATAGCCTGGCAGCCCCTGTAGTACATACCCTGCCAGCCCCCAATAGTATATAGCCTGCCAGCCCCTGTAGTATATAGCCTGCCAGCCCCTGTAGTATACAGCCTGCCAGGCCCTGTAGAATATAGCCAGCCCCTAATTATATAGCTGCCCCAGCCCCCAATAGTAATATGCCTGCCAGCCCTGTATTATTAGCTTCCAGCCCTGTAGTATATAGCTTGCCAGCCCCGTAGTATATAGCCTGCCAGCCCTGTTTATATAGCCTGCCAGCCCCTGTAGTATAAGCTGCCATCCCTGTATAAGAGCCTGCAGCCAGCTAGTATATAACCAGCCCCTGTAGTATAACAGCCTGCCAGGCCCTGTAGAATATACCAGCCCCCAATAGTAAGCCTGCAGCCCTGTAGTATCTAGCCTGCCACCTGTAGTATCCTACCTGCCAGCCCTGTAGTATATAGCCAGCCCTGTAGTATATAGCCAGCCCCTGTAGTAATATATCCAGCCCCTGTAGTATAATTAGCCCCTGCCCCCAGTAGTATACCGCCAGCCCCAGTAGAAAATAGCCACCAGCCCCTGTAAGATATAGCTTGCCAGCCACTCTGTAGAAAAATAAAAATAACACTGTATCACCTTGTGACACCCCCATAGGTCCTCTTCTTACTTCGGATCCTCTTCGAGTCCTTCACTCTTCTAGGACTCCTCTTTGCGTGGTTTGGCTCTCTTCAGGTCTTCGCGCTTGCCGGCACCTAATGACTTAGCCGCTTGCCGAGGTCATTGTTTGTGAGCCCGTCGCAAGTGGACCCAAAGAGGCACCGGCATTGGAAGCAGGAAGAGGACCTATGGGTCCATCGGAAAGAAAGTACAGTGTATTTTTTTATAGACTTTAGGGTTTTCCACAACAAATTTTTGTGTTAAAAACTTGCCTTATACAGGCGTCCCTGGGTTACATACAAGATAGGTTTCTGTAGGGTTTGTTCTTAAGTTGAATTTGTATGTAAGTCGAACCGTATCTTTATTTTGTAACCCCTGTCAAAAATTTTTTGGTCTCTGTACAATTGGATTTTAAAATGTTTGGATGTCATAAGGACCAGGATAAACAATAAATCTTAATTACAGACACCACTGATATAACTTTAAAGCTTTTATTGTAGCCAGGACTAAAGACAGTAAATTACCAAATCCAGAGGTCCGTTTGTAACTAGGTTCGTATGTACGTCAGGTGTTCTTAAGTAGTGACCGCCTGTAACTCGAGTATATAAGGTACATTTATGAACCAACATATTATCACCCCAAAATTATGTAAAATACGCATACTGTGTTGTATATCCTTGCATTTTTGCCGAATAAAAACTAGTAAAAATGTACTATCATTGTTTTTTCTTTAATTTATATCCATATATATTTATATGTTAAACAGAAAACATTTTTAAAAAGTTATGATTTTTAAGGGAGATGAGGGAGCAGAAAATGAAACGCAAGACTGAAAAGAGCATTGGAAGGAAGGGGTTTATATAGCTTCTTCCATTAAAAAAGCCCAATGATAGTTAAACCTAATGTACCTCTAGCTGTAGTCTTGATTTGCATATACATCTAATAAAAATTGATCATATTTGGAGCTTCTCGTTTCATAATCATAGATCATGAACCTTTAATAGCGTTTTATCACAATTAGTCTCGTGACCTTGAACATGTTACGAGGATGTGTCGCTGAGTTCATCACCTGGAGTCAGTGCTTTGAAGAAGGCAGCTTTATTACTCGTATAATCCTTCCCTCCATACATTACATTTGCATGTATTAGGATGACTCATTACCCGCTGCTCCAGTAACCACAGTACAGTAATGGCAGAGGGCTAAATTAATAGCGAATTATGTGGAGCGCGGTTCTGGTCCACTTTCTGCACTACATGTCTATTATTTATGCATCTGGGGCATCTCGGTTTATGTTTTGTCTTTGAAGTTTTGTTACTGTTTTAAAATTTTCCCTTTTAAGTTCCCATGTGAATTTCTCTAAATGGTCCAGAATAGGCACTTTCCTAAATCTGTTATAAAAATCCTATTTATTATTTTACAGCGTGAAATCCTTGTTTTGACCAGAAAAGAGCAAAGACAACTTAATTTGCTTCAAAGATCAAAGGCAGTCTATAACCTCCTAAATCACCTTATGGATAAGAACGGCATATGTGGGCACTCTTTGTGCTTTCCAAATGACTGTTTTATCATTTTAGAGCAATTTGTGTTTGTACCTTATGCAAATGACTTTAAATGCATTGGGGGTGTGGTCACATCTGCTGGTGCATTGTTCACTCCTCCTTTTCTCCTGTGGCAACAAGAAAACAGGTGCACTGGTGTCATGGGTGCTCCCACTTCTCTGGTCGCGGGCTCACCCGTGACCCTCGTTGTGCCCCACCCCATCCGCTCTGTTTTACCCTTCCCGTTCCTGATTCCTATCCGCGGCTGTGCGGTGTGCACTCCCGTCTCCTAGCAGTTTCTGATTTAGCATAATGTATTTATATGATAGGAATAGAGCATACATTACTTAGTACTCCTAGGCCCGTTCCACACTTGCGAGTGTGATGCGATGAACTGGCATCACACTCGAACGCATGCTGCCGGGAACGCAAGGCCCGAAGCTGCACCCGGAGTGAACTGGACATGCTGAGTTCACTCCCGCGGTGCAGCGTTCGGGCCGTGCGTTCCCGGCAGCATGCGTTGCGAGTTTGATCGAGTCATCGCATCACACCGCAAGTGTGGAACGGGCCTAGACCCTGGACATTATCGATGAGCAGACCCAACTTTAGGTCTGCCATCTCTGTTCGCAGCTCCGCCCAACCCGGAACTTGTGTGATGGGATGCCTTGTTTCTAGGGATGTAAATCTGCCTATTGGCTGCTCTGCATCCCATCAAGCAACACGTCCGGTTAGGCGGAGCAAGCGAATGCTGACGGCGAACCTAAAGTTTGTGTCCGCTCATCTCTACTTACTGGCAATTCGCCATGTTTCCTCTGGATATGTATCATAAAAATGTGTTTGTTCCTTCCATTTGTACATTCATTACTCATATCAAAGTAACGTGTTGTCTAGACACAAGGAATGGAACTAAAGAGTTCACTGCAGTAATTCACTATTATAAATATGTTTTTCTGTTCGGAACCAACTCATCATTTTTTGGAAAATGAACAAGTGTAATCGGTGGATGCCTGAATTCAGTCTCACAGTTGTATAAGGGGATGACAACCATAGTGGGATTTTTTTTAGCTAGGAAGTATAAATATGTCCATAAAGTGAACCTAGGACTGATTCATCTTTACACACTAGAAATCTGACATGAAAACAAAAGATCTGCCAATCCGACTGCTGCCCCTGCAACACAGGCATATTCAAAAGCAGGATATTGTGAGTGGTACAATTATTTGACATATATTGTACTTTTTCTGACCGTTCTGATGTTTTACCCTCCATTGTAAGGAGACGTCAGAGGATTCCCACATACCGTACAACGGGGGCTGGAAACATCCCTCTAATATGCATTTGTGGAAACTTCGGTCCTGTTAGTCCTCTCTCGCCTTAAGATGTGGAGGAGGTGGCTTAGTGGTTAGCATTACAGCCTTGCTGCTCTGGGTCTGGGTTCCAGTGATGGCTGCTGATGATGTTCATGATGTTTCCTCCAGTGATGTCATTGTATGGATAGTACATCACTGGGGACCTCGTTAGCAGAATCACAGCGATGGCATGGGATGGAAGTAATACTGATATGCTGGAAGCACATAAAAAGTGATATAAATGGTAGATGGCTGAAGATTTTAAGCCAGCTAGAAATGTGATGCCTTTTGGTTCTAGTTATGGTTAATGTCACCACACTCTGACCACCACAGTCATGAGGACTTACCTCAAAAACAATTTTGTAGATATGTAGTTTTCAATATACCTGGAGGACAATAATGATTTTATTGACAATCTATCATCTACACGAAAGTAAAATTAACCTCTCAGATGCTACATTGTCATCTGACCACAGCATCTCAAGAACTTAAGGTCTGTGATCAAAGAATTTCACTAATCACAACATTGTTTCTGAATTTGACATCGGGTCCCTGCTGAGCTCCTGAATAGTCCCTAGCTATAAAGGGAATCTACCATCTTAACTAAGCACAGTTACATGCTGGTGTGTTTCCCTCTGAGCAGATCTATTCTTCTTTTTGCTTAGTTTTTGAGAAAACGTCATTTAAAATAATACAATGAGCCACAGGTGCACTTGACTACATCATAGAAGCCCTTTCTGGCTCCGTCCCTGCTAATTATTTCGCTCCATCACGCTCTCATCGTGGGAGGAGGCGTGCCGAAACGCAAAATGAAGGCACACATAATTATAGCAGACAACAGAGCAGAGGCCTGTGAGGTAGACAGGAGCCCCGTGGCTTCATTTGCTAAATTTTAAATATGTTTTAATCAAAACTAAGCGTTTTAAGGGGGCACACACCAGCATTCAAGTGTGCTTTGTTTTGAAGCACTGATCCATGTGGTAAATTTCTTAAATGATCACCACACGTTTCAATATCTGTTCCATTGAATGTCTCTATATGTACCTTTGCCTGCTTTGGGAGCTTAAAGGGACCTCTCACCAGGAACCTCATTTTCATAAAGACAGGTGCAGAAGCCCATCACACCTGCATGTACATCTGCTTTCTGCCTTCTCTGAGCTTTTTTATTACAATATAATGTGTGTTATACTTACACTTTGCACCCATACAGAATCCACTGTGTAGTCCAGGGGTTGGGCTTGGTTGGATGCATTTAAAAAAGCAACATGTGACTTGTCTATGCTGTAGACGTTTGTGCTCCTTTATATGCTCCTTCCTCCCGCCATACTATGTCACTCACCAGGCGTGAGCTCTTTGAAGGCAGGAGGGAGAAGCTGTACAGGAGCACAAAGGGTGGGGGCTGGCTGAGCGTCTGCAGGACAGACCAGTTCAATTTTTAATGTTTTTTTTTTTAATACAAACCAGCCCACCCCTGGGACACACAGAGGATTCTTTTAGGTGCAGGGTAAAGTATAACCCCAACATATTTTTATTGTAATCATGTTTAGAGAAGGCAGGAAACATCTGTTGCAATGCAGCTCTAATGGGCTTCTGTAAAAATGAGGTCCCTGTGACAGGTTACCCTTAAGCATTTCCCTGTTCTCCCATGCTGCGCTCAGCATTTATACAGACTTCTGTTCCTCCCTCCTTCAGTCTGTCCTAATGACGTCCACCCTCTTTTCCTGTTTCTGGCAGAGCAGATGAGTCATAACCCTATACATCATAGTTCAGATATGTAAACAAAGATCCACTGAGAGTTTGCAGACAGAACTAAAGTAGCAGGACTGCTTGAACACTTGATGAGGTATAATTTACTTGACCTTTGAAAATTTGTTTTACATAAAACTAGGTAAAGATTCTTGTACATTACCGGTAATGCAATTGGTATATGAGATACACAAGACATAAATATTTTTCAGAATATTGTAATGAAAGTAACTTCTTTCCTCTTACATTCTTCCTGTCCGGAGATAAAACCCATTTTAATCTTTATAAGATTAGCAGAAAGAGTCCTTGTTCAATTTTGCTGATGATAACAAATATCGTTTGTTTGGCTTTCAATTCGTCCATTAGACCGCAAGATCTCTAACTTATCAATATATGGTCCTACAGAGAGGCCTGGCCAGGAGGACATTTTTATTATATTTATGTTCAGTATATTATATAGAATTCATAATGCTAATAGTAGTATTGAAACAATGCCATATTCTTATACATATCACATTATACAATATTATATATCTAATAATATTCATCATTTCTCAATGTCTTGCTCTTGTAAATATCTGACCTTTATTTTGCAGATATTTAGGAGTAAGAAAATAGCTTGCCCTTAATACGGTACGAGTCATGCTGCTTTTTTGTGTATCGTGGGAAGTAAAATCTCCCACCTTTAACCTATACAAAACAAGAACCAACTGGAAAACCAAATTATAAAAAAAGAGTTGCCATGTGACTGTCCTATCGATTGAATGGGGTGCAACACCAAACCCTGCAAATTTAAAGGATGGCGAGGTTTCTGAGAAAAAATCACAGGCATTTTCTAATCCTGAACAAACCTTTAGTAAACCTTTCAGTTTGATCGTGCCTCCTATCTGAGAGTTGATGTGACAGAGGGAATGAAGCTGAGATAGTATTATGACTGGGAGCAAGATTTAGTTTTTCAGTATACTGTATGAGCGATAGGTCCCATAGGGTTCATATACCTAAAGGGGCTTAAAAACTAAAAAAATAATCATTACAAATCACCCCTCTTCCCTTCAATAAACACACAAATATCGTAAACATGTAAGGTATGCCCCATCAAAAAGTCCTATCAATCAAAATAAGTAATTAGAAGAATGGTGTACAAAAAAAACAAAAGGCCAAATGTCTGAATTGCTGCAATTTTGACACGCACTCAAGTTTGAGTAAAAAGTAATCAAGGTTCATAAATGCTATCATGAAAACATCAGCTTGACTCACCACAGCTCCGTACACCCAAAGTATAAAAAAGTTTATGTGTGTCATGTTTTTTTGAAAATAAGAATTTTTTTAAAAAAGCTTTATGATTTTTATCTCCATGATCGTACTGACCCAAAGATGAAAGGGATGCATCATTTTCACCGTAAGATAAAACCGTAAAATCAAATCCCATAAGAAAATTACATAACGTGTTTTTTTTTGGTCAATTTATTCATATTTTTTACCAGCTTCGACAAGATTGCAATAAATATTGATGGTGCCACTATAAATAAGCCCTTATTCAGTAAAAATAAAATAAGGAAAAAAAGTTAAGCTTTCAAAGATGAGACGAGTAAAAATAAAAAGCGCAAAAAAATGTTATAAATGTAGTCAGTGACCCCTTTATTCCAGGATCATTGGATTACAGCTTTGATACTCGACTTTCCATTGAGTGTTGCCTCATGCTTACTTTTTTTGTATATGTAGCTTTTTTGGGAAATAGATGTGTGTTGGCGATCGCACAATAGCTCTAAGGACAGATAGCTTTCATTTCTTTTGTAATGTATAAGTTGTAGTAGTATAGGTAGTGGGGCGCAACAAAAAGGTCAGATGGGGAATATCCTTGCAAAATAGAATTCATTGAATTGAAAAACTAAAATATATTTACCAAACCTAACCTCCTACCCCCATCACCCGTGGTGGGTTGGGTGAAACCTAATTTTTAACCATTCTAATTTTTAAAATGTAAAACCCAAATTTACGTAAACCCAGAACAACGATTTGGATTGTATCTTTTCTGTTCTCTTCGGGGCTACATCATAGGAGCTTGATGTAACTTAAGTCTCCTCCCCTCTGGAATGGGGATTTTTTTTCCATTTTTTTTGGTAGCCTCACCAAATATCAATTGCTCTACAATAAGTTTTCAAAGTTGGTAAAATTGGATAGATTTTAGAAAACATTGCATATGTCTATTTTCATCAAATTTTAGATCTGATGGTATTTATCGATTTTGCACCATCAGTCAAAAGATTTTACAAAAGTTTAAGGCTACATTCACACTGACGTAGGAGAGGAGTATACACACGTGCTGGCGGCACCGTACCGCTCCGTACCCCGGAAAGATAGGGACCTGTCCTATCTTTCTCCGTAGTACGGCGCCATGCGCCATTACTTCCTATGGAGAGGGCGGGGGTGAGCTGCGCTCACCTCCTCCTCTCTCCCCCGTACACTGCCGTTGCCTGCTATGGTCGGTAGCGGCGGGCACTGCAGTGTGAATATAGCCTAAGTGTAATGTATTTTTTCCCCGGGGAATCCAATCTTCATAAAAATGTGGGTTAAAGATTTGTTAAGTTGAAGTTGACCCCCACCACCAAGTGTGGTTTCATTGGATAGATTGACACTATAATTTTAGTTTTTCATCCACTGTGTATTTCACAAGATATTCCAACGTTCCAACCTTTTTATTACCCCTCTTTAGTTTCTGTTTGGAAGGTATTGAATTCCTGAATGCTCCACCCACATAGGCTGATGGACAGTCTTCTCTCTATGCACACGGAACCGGGTGATCTGTCACTTACTGTGGGTGGACTTAACAGGACTTCTTTTATTCTCTAGGAGTCCCTAACACGATTTACTTTGTTGAGAAAATTCAGCTCCAAATGGGCGTATACCCAATATTAAAGTGATCAGCTTCTCATTCATTCCTCATACAATCCGCTCGGATAGGAAAACATATTTCAACAGTCAATGGCGATAGATTGGGAAATTAGTTATACCTCCGTTTTCACATAACATTTTTAAAAAGACTAAACCCACAGATGCCTTCTATTGTCCACAAAGGTTCTCTAATTCATATTTTTTGGGCAGTTTTGCAACCTCTCTGGAGAGACACGTTTGCCATTATTTCCTCAATGTTAAAGGAGGCTATCCTCCCTGACCATCCTGCTACTTTATCTATCGGTATGTATAGGAAAGTTTACTTCCCTACATATTGACTTATCTTTTTTTGTTTTTGGAAATGACGAGTGCCATTATTATTTTATTTGTATTACCGTATATACTTGAGTATAAGCCGAGGAACCTAATTTTAACACAAAAAATTGGGAAAACCTACTGACTCTAGTTGGAGACACCAATGAAAGAAGGTGAATTTATATGAAATAAACTGCCAGCACATCTGTATAGGGAGAGGAGGAAAAAAGCGCTTTGAGATCTCCATAACAATTACTTCCAGAAAGTGAAACTCATGATGAGGCGTCACATCGTCAGCATCATCATCATCATCCTCATCAGATGGAACTGAACATCTTCAGCATACCAGAACAGGAGAGGTGATGAAAGAGTGATGAAAAGAGGTGAACAACAATGAGGGAGGGGAAAGAGAACTAAAGTGTAGAACTTTAGGAAGGAGGAAGGAGATATAATAGTAGATTTATATGGGAAGGAGGAAGGAACACCTGTGTATGAATTCTCCCCAACATCATCTCTGTCACGGGTTTGCTACCTGTGAGCAAAAGATAGAAGGAAGGAAAAAAAGTGAAAAATATACCATGTGTCAGATCCAAACACGATTACGGCCTCATACATCTCTGCGGCCAGTGCTCCCGTCCAGCTGGCCACTTCCGCGGAGTCGTGAAAAGCCGGCTTCTCCCAGCAATCCCCACAGGATCTTAAAGCTTAATGCCTTTGAGAAAGCTGACTCCTGAGGGATTCTCGTATTTGATCTTCTGTTCTGACCCCGGACCTGACCCTAACTTTGCTCCTTCGACTTGCCAGCCCGGGACTTCCTGCTCCGTTCCTGTGATTCTGGAAAATTTTGGAAGAGGAAAGGAAGAAAGGAGAGGGAAAATAGAATACTGAGAGAGAAGGAATCGTGGGGGTGAGGGTATAATGCGAAATGGGATGAAAAAGTCGGAAAGTCAGGAAGGTAGGAAGAAAGAAAAGGGGGGGAAAAAGTGCAGCCAGTAAGACAATCCTGACTTTGCGGCGGGGGGCTCTGGTGATTGAAGACCGGCTTTGCGCCTCTAAAGATTATCTGGTCCAGGTTTCATCGTCCGCAGTGGTCCAGGGGGTTCCACTAGCCCACAGACTGACAAGTAACATTGGCAAATTGGATCCCACCAATAGGCTGCTTCTGATAACTGGCTAATCTTACCAGCGTTGTGGTCTCCTTTGCAGGAGAAACAGCTGGCAAGTCACCGCCATGCTGCCTGCAACATTGAGGCCACTCAGCATCAGCTCAGACTCCTGCGACTTCTCCTGCTTTCCCGCTGTCTATCTGCCAGTGAACCAAGGCTGGCTAAGAAATTGAGAGGAAGAAAAGTATGAGGAGGACACCCAAGCTGTGAAGGGGATTTATTACATAAGATTTTTGCACATTGAACTTATGCAACAGCACAGTTTGTCAAGGAAATGTAAAATAAGAGGCATTTACGTAATCAGCCTCATAGACGGAAGATATGGACAGTTGGCTAACAATTTAGGGACAGATCCGAAGCGATACAGTCATGGCTACTCACGCTGCAGATTTCTGGGGAATGATGGATTCTAGTTTGAAATCAGAAGAGCCCCCTCAGCTGAGAGCCACTGCGAACCTGAGCTAAGGGTGACTCCATGGGGAGAGTGTATGATGTTAAGGTTCATACCCTGACAGACTTAACAAGGTCACGGTTTTAAGAAACCGCTAGTCTGGTGCTTTTGATCACGGCGGCTCTGTTGGACCTGTTCCAGAGGTCTTCTCTTCAATCTGTAGAACATTCTGTGGGAAACCGCTACAACTCATCCCAAGGAACATGAGCAAAGGGTGAAGAATAGGAAGACACACCTGGTGATGGACATTAGCAGTACTAATAAGTCTGTGATACCTATTTCGGACTCGTCGTACAATGGCGTCACGCTTCGTCTTTCAAGAATCGACGAATTTGGAATTTACACGAGATCTGCTGTTAATGGGGTGTGTGGTTTACGCAAGACGAGCCATAAATAGCAAGGTGGTTCCTTCCCAGACTTGAGAACCCATCCGAGCTCCAACGTACGTCGAAAGTACTTGTGGTCGACTGTCTGGGCAATTGTCCTAAGCGCCATGACTTGAGAATGATCAGGTTCACCAACGGAGCCTTCAAGAACATGCTTTCATCCCGGAGCCGAGGTGGTTATTGGACCAGCAGTAGACGGCGCTAGTCTTAAATCAAGATGACCATACTAAACACAAGGCGAGAAGATTTTGCATAAAGTTACCATGGAAATAACACAACAGGCGTAAGATATACAGAGGTCTGATTAGACTATTACCTCTCTTTTCCCTATTTTCTCTGTGTCTCTCATCGTGGCGCTATCCCCCGCCTATGTGCACTCGGCAGATTGAAGAAGGTAATGAACATCCGTTCTTCTGCCTCAGTTGACCTATTTCTGCATGTAGGCCTGAGATCACGGAGAAGCCGTTCCATCTAGATGGGTTGTGCGCATTCTCTATAGGTGCTGGGGCGGGATCTCACCCAGGAGAAAGGGCCCTAAAGGCCTGCTAGGACTTTATCCTCCACAGGAGAGGGAATACTCCATAGGAGATAAAGAACTATTGGCCATTAAACTTGCCTGGAAAGAAAGCGATATCTACTGAAAGGAGCTTAACATCAGTTGTTGTATTATACAGACCATATAAATCACCGTATTACAACTGTGTTTGATCCATTTCCATCTTGCGGAAGAATATCAACGGCTACTGCCGTTCCGTGGCCTCTAATGGCCATTGGAGACATATTATCTTGGCATTATTTGCTCCGAACAATATGGTGTGTTGCGCTCCAGTGGATATCGGCAGCGGCCAAGGAGGAAGACGTAAGTCCACCACTGCACTTGCTACGAGTGTTAATTTAAAGAGGTAGTCGTTGTTAGTTATAGTGCAGGGGAACTCGACAAGAGATGGGGACCCTGACGGGCGGAGTTAAGGGGTTGTGAGCTAACTATTCTTGGACCCCTTTTAATTTGTTCGGATTCTGCAGAAACCAAAATGTTAAAAAGGAGTCAACAGGAGTACAACCAAGACTCACAGATTTATGAAGATGTCCTTTCAAAGTTGTTAAATGTTGTGTATATTGTGTTTTGTTCAGTTTGTGGGGGTGGAAAAATGGAGTGGATTATTATTGCAATGTACACAACAAGCAGATTGATTGAGTGCTACTAGACACGGGAACGAACAGACTGGTGGGTGGTTGTGACACACTGCATTACATAAAATATGAGGCAGAGACAATTCCCTGTTGGCCAATTAAGGACTTGCCAGGAGAATTGCATATTGAATAGTGCCGGGCCCAGTTATAGTCTGGTAAGGGAAAGGTCTATGCAATATTCTTTCTTTATAACAAAGGAAGGGAACTCGCTTTGCCAATTGAACTGTGCTACAACCAGTAGTAGTATTGTGCACTGCCAGGAAGGCTGAACACAGTTCTTATACCCTTTCAGGATCCGGGCCCACCTTCTTTTTTGTTTTTTCATTTTCATTTTTCACTCTCCATGATAAAAAATCCCAAACTTTTTTATGTGTCCATTGTACAGAGCTGCTGTGATGGCTTATTTCTGCGTCGTAACAAATTGCACTTCATGAGATGGTATTGGAATATTCCATGCCGTTGTACTCGGAGGGAAGCGGGAAATAAAAAAAAAAAAAAAAAAAAAAAAAAAATTCAAAAATTGCAGTTGAAATTTGGAAAAAAACGCATTTGTGCCGCCTTCTTGTGGGCTGGGAATATTACGGATTTCACTGTGCGCCTCAAATGACATGTACTAATTATTCTTTGGTGTTGGTAAGATTAGCGGGGTGGGGATACAAAAAATTTGTATAGGTTTTATATGTTTTCATACATTAAAAAAATTAAACCTCCTGCTACAAAAAAATTTTTTTGGGGGGATATTTTTGCCAATTATGGGCTAATAAATTTTTTATACTTTGGGTGTGTACTGAGGCTGTGGGTGGTGTAGTTTTTTGGGGGGGGGGATGGGATTTTGATGACATTTTTTTACAATGTTATCAATTTTAGGACTGGTTGCGGCCAAGTGATCAATTTTTAAAATTTTTTTAAGTTTTTTAAATGACTACAGTTTATGGCAGTATATGGGGATTTTACTACTAATACATTACAATGTGCTGATAGCACATTGTAAATGCATGGCGTGGGGAAAACGGAAGGCAGTAAGAGGCGGCCTCTGTAGGGGACAAAGGGTTATTAAAGGGAGAAAGGCATAGCAGCTCACCGATGACGTAAAGAGGGAGAGGTGAGGATCCTCAAAAAAGATGGCGTGGAGCCCACGTTGTGAAAACACCCGCGATCGGTTGCTAGCAATGATTCGCGGGTGTTTACGGTAAGGCCTTGCTGCAATATTGCAGCAAAAGATTTACCGGCTATGGAGAGGCTCAGGCGTGAGCCCTCGCCATGCACCCGCGGCCGACCAGTGACGTGCTATTACGGCACGGGTCGTGACAAGGGTTAAAGCTATATGTTTGTCTGATTCTATAATGGGGGTTTTCACACGGAATCCACGTTCGGCCCACTCCACAGTATAAAGCTTAATTAATGGACGGTTGCCGGTTTTTGTCAGTGATTCGACTCATAACGATAATGAGAAGGAAGGTTTTAAGGTACTTCGCGAACCCATTCAGAAACCTTTCCTTTTGTTCTGTAGGATCAATCAAGTTAGGCCCATACTGGCATTGCGGACGCACTTGGATTAGGGGGGTAAACCCCAAGTATAATCAAGGCAAATATATATGGAAGCCTTACGGTTTGCCACAACCGTATGCAACATGTATCGTAGCCCGTTATTTATACGTCCCATTGATTTGAGCGTATAGGACTGATATAAGGCAGAAAACTAGGGACATGCTCTATAGTTTTGAGGCCAGGTATACAGGTATCGGGATATGGTAAAAGGTCAAAAAAAACACGGCAATATAAAATTGTTGGACGTATTGTCATTAAAAATGCATTGTATCCACACGGTCCGGTACAGATACGGCCATTTTATTACGTTCATGTGAAGGCCATAGTGTAGGAGGTGTAGGTTTTACTCAATTTCTCGAAATTAAAATGAAGTAAAACACATAGATTATGATCCACCACCATAGGTTAATAATGAGGAGGGTCTCTTTGATAAAAGCACCTATCTAGATTGTCAATTATCCAAGATCAGCGACCACAATTGAGAGGGATACAAGTGGAGTGGGTATGGGGGCGAATGGAATAAAAGCTCAAGGTGAGTAAGTGAGCCGCTGTGCTGTCGCGTATAAAAACCCATACAGACACAATGTCAGACTTTAGGTTGTGTAGCTGTTGTGGGGTAAACGGTATCCTCCTGTCTCAGAGCTGTCACTGAGTTGTGGTGGCCAAGTGCACACACAACTGGCTGACCACTGTATTGAATGACTTGGTTGTTACATGGATGCAGAGATCGCCTCTCAGAGCGGTCAGCAGGGCCCTGGTCCGCCGGCTGCTCTGTTACGAGCAAATGCAACAGGCACTCCGGGAATCACATGATGTGGAAGCTGAAACGGACATCCGATTACACATACTACACCACATGCAACTGCATTAAGGCGAGAGGAAACCATCACCATTGCAGAACTGACAGTCCCTTCATGTAACTTCCAGGACCGACTTAGTTACTACTAGTGGTCCCTACCTTATTAGTTATATAAACACATTAAGATTAAAGGAAACCCACCATTTCCGATAGGCTTCTAAGCAGCACATTGACGTCTGGATATCAACAAGAAGAAGCATGGGGGGCCCGTGGCGAGAATTTTGGGAAGGAGTAGGAGTGAGGGTTGAAAAAAGTGGGGATCAAAAATGAGGGGGACTAAAAAAATCTGGAGAAGAAGGATAGATGTGAAATAAGATGGAAAGGAAAAACGGGCGGAAAAGAGAGGATTGAATTAAAAAAACGCGCAGAACAGAAAAACTATAGATCAAGGAAGAAAAAAAAGATGCGGAGAATGGGCGAAGATTTCTGAGGAGAGAAAGGCACAACGGGTTGCGGCGTAAGAGCCTGGAAGCTAGTTCAGATATAAAGAGAATAACAGTGTGTAAAAACTCTTTAAAAACGTTTTAAACCAAACGACAGATAAGTGCCGGCACCAGCTCACTAACATAGAGAACAAATAGGAGTTAAGTGCTAATATAAGGATCAAAATTAATTGGGAGGGGACAGGCGAGCAAAGACCAAGCACCATCCGATGACATGGTATTATTAACATTAAGATGGATGTATGGGGGATGTGAACGGGAAGGAGGAGGAGGAAAACCAGTTTTAGGTAGGTAAAAAGAAGGTGGTTAGTTAATGGGCTCTACAGGAACCTGTCACTAGCTGACAGGTTTCCATTCAGTGGCTGTTATGGCCCCAACCCTCCTATGGCAACGATAATTACGCTAACTTAAAGCAACTCAAACCCATGTCCTACTGGTGTATAAAACAAACAAAAATTGTTAACTACCTTTCACTCGTTCCCCCACAGAAAGTTCTGCTTCCTAGTTTCTCCCTGGCTCTGAAGTGACTCGAAAGGGATAGTGAGGTTTTTTTTCTGGGAAGGAAGGGGGGAAAATAAAGACCAGTGAGGATAGCTAAGAGATGCTCGAGGGGGAACACTATGGGACAGGTGGTGGGCTCAACCCATCTATAGGGCCTAACACTTAAGAATTGGAGGGGAGGGCACCCGTTTTATACATAGGATGTGCCTGCACAGTGAAGGTGAGAGAGAGGAGAGAACAGGGAGGAAAGGGAGGGACGGAGGGATTGGTGATTCGTGGGAGACTGGAGAAAGGTAGGGGGCAGGCGGTATATGGGTCGAGGAAGAGAAGTGTATGGTGTTAGTGAAATCGAAGTGTCTGGGGTGTAGTATGAAAGGGGCTTGCGTGAGGGGAGAAAGGAGGTTGGAAGAGGAGCCGGTTTGTGGTGAGTCCAGGGGGGACCTGCTGCAGCTGGGTTGTACCGGTGTCAGTTCCGTCCTCCTCAAATCATCTAGCAAAATATTCTTTCATTTCTTTACTGTTAAAACAGTATTTATGACAACCAACTTCTCTGGGTGCCTAATGAGAAAAGGGGCACGGAAAAAAGGAATATGGGGAAAAAATATGGAAAGAACGTGGTTGAGGGGAAAGTAAGCAGACCAGTTGGGATCGAGGAAAAAAGGAAAAGGGGGTTTATAATGGGCAAAAGGTGTTAAAAAGGTAGACCGTTCGCAAAGTGGGTTGTGGACTTGCTGTGGCGAGATGAGATACTACAGGTCACTCCACAGGGCATGACTTGGTCCACGATGCAGCCAAGGCCGAAGTTGTCGGGGAAGAAAGTGATGGAAGCAGGGGAAGGGCCAGGTAGGGGACATTATACCGCAGGAGGACAACAGTTAAGGAAATCGCGCCAGCAATGGGGTATCAGGGATTGGTGGATGTTAGAAGAAGGTAAGTGGCAGGCCAGACCAGGAGAGAGGAAAAGGAAGGAACGATTCGAAATCAAGGGGGCAAACAATCGGGAAATCATTTAAACTGATTTACTGCAAACTTACAAAAATCCAATAGGAAGTCCTAAAAAACACCAACTATTCGGTTCACATTCACAACTTCTTGTGAACAATAGAATCAAATTGAAAATGTATGATAAAAAAACACACAAAAATGTAATGAAAAACTGTGTAAAAAAAAACGCCATATACGCAATACAGTGTATGCAGTTTTGAGTATATGGTAGGAACCAGCAGACATTAGGTTGTTTTTTTTAAAATAGCCTAGAGGGTCTAAGAAATAGTAAAAAAATTTAAAAAAATAAAATAATGAACATTATAAATTCAAATCACCCCCCCCCCCCCCCTTCCAAGAACTATTTTTGTATGAAACTAAATAAACAGTAAAATCACAAACATGTTAGGTATTTGCTGCGTCCCAAATGCCCAATCTATCAAATATAAAACGGTTTGTTTATATTGCGGAGGTGGAAAACATAAGGAAAATTTTAGCGCCCCCAATGTCCTGAAACTTTTACACCATGTTTACAGACATAAAATTTTTTTATAAAAAGTGATCAAAAGGTGCATAGCCCTTCAAAATGGTTTAGCAATGAAAAAAGTCAGTTCTAATATCTCCAAAAAAGAAGACACTCACAACAGACACAACCAGAAATGTGACTAGGCACTAGCATGGGTATTTACACAAAGTGAAATAATTCTTGTAGAAGTCCAAACAAC
This sequence comes from Engystomops pustulosus, assembly GCA_019512145.1. Classification (NCBI taxonomy): domain Eukaryota; kingdom Metazoa; phylum Chordata; class Amphibia; order Anura; family Leptodactylidae; genus Engystomops; species Engystomops pustulosus. The sequence goes on from CM033644.1 coordinate 30,893,105, forward strand.
CTGTATCCTGCAATGTCCGCTGACTGTTCCCTATTATTTTATTCAAGAGGAGTCAAAGTGAAGGAGAACCAGCAAAAAACAACTAAACATCTGTGTAGGAGAGAGGAACAAGGGCGCTTTGAGATCTCCATAACAATTACTCCAGAAAGTGAACATCATGATGAGTCGTCCTCATCGTCATCATCATCATCATCATCATCATCAGATGACTGAACATCTTCAGAATACAGAACAGAGAGGTGAAAGGGGTGAACAACAATGAGGAGGAGAGAACTAAAGTGTAGAACTTTAGGAAGGAGATATAATAGTAGCATTTATATGGGAAGGAGGAACACCTGTGCTATGAAATCTCCCCAACATCATCTCTGTCACGGGTGCCCCTGCGAGCCACATCTGAATCCGGCTCGGGAGTCCAGATTTTTCCTCTTCAGGGGACCATGGAGGGAAGGAGAGATTAAATCCAAATGTACTAAATCTTCTTGCGATTGTATTTGATTCCTCAGTTGTACATGGTGTTGTCATGGTTTACAATCACAGGGTTAGACATCATAAGAAGACTCTATTATATATAGGTGTTTGTAACAGCCTAGCGGAGTAGTGGACTGGGGGTATGGAAAGATGAGACCATGATGGAGGTTTTGGGAGAATGGGACATTGGTGTGGAATTGTATCAAGAGATGGGAATGTGTGGTTGGTGCAGAAAGATATAATGCTCAAATAATGTGCTACACACATTGAGAAACAGAATCATATAGAAACACAAGAAAAAAGCTGTATAGTAGCAAAAACAGTAATCTTTATTATTCAAATACACAAAAACACTAATCAGAAAAAAAAAATATTAAAAAACATTAAAATGGGGGGGGGATAACAACCACATTGGGGTGGAATGGGAATTTTAAAAATCTGGGGAACAGAATAATTGAAGAAGAACTTTTCATGTTTGTTAAAAGTAGAGATTTTCCAATGTTGATTATACATTATAGGTTTTTTGTTGTTTTTTTAACTTCATGACTTACCCCTTGTAGGGTTTTTTATTTAAGCTTGTGCACTTTGATAAAAAGTTTTCAAATATATGGGGGAGCCTAGGAGCGCTGTATAAACTGACCCCTTTTGTAGGCGGTTGGTTACTGTAAATTGGTTTTGTAATAGTGATAGGAATAGGACATTTAAATCTGCTCCAGATATTGCATATAAGAATAATAAGATGTGTTAAAAGGCGGGAGGGAGAGACCACTTAAAAGTAAGCCAAGATATTACCAAGAAGTAATTAAATAGGGGGGTTAAAATAAAATCTATAAATGAAATTTCTATTTACTGTCATTATAAGTAATATTACGCTGCCCTTGAAAACTCTCCTTAGAACCGTGAATCTCGCCATAGTGACATCACAGGGGACGCTTGACCACATAATAGAGCGTATAACTATGTAGGTGTAACAACTGGCTGAGTCTTTGCAGGGATTTTGAAGAGAGAAGAGAAGGAAGAGGAGGGAGAAGATGGGAAGGTTGGGGAGGTCGGAGAATGATGACATCCATTGTGGGAATGGGGGATGGATTTTAAAAATCTGGGACAGAATGTAAACTTTTTCAGTATTTGTAAAAAGTTGTGTTTTTTTCCTTAAAATGACCTTTGAGTAACTTCATAACTTAACCATTTGAGGGGTTTTTTGTTTTAAGCTTGTGCTTTGATAAAAAAAAATTCAAATATAAGCCTGCGCCCCGACCAATAGGGGAGGAGGGGGGAGAGAGCCATGGAGGGAGAAGCATAGGAGCTGCCGTATAAACTTGATCTCCTGCAGGGCGGGTTTTATCTGGAAATTGAAGTATAGTATAGAATAAGACATTAAACATCTGCTCAGCAGATATTGCAAAATAAGAAAGATGGTTGTGAAAAGGTTGGAGAAGACTCACTTTAAAGGGTTAAGGCAAGATATCGCCAAAGAAAACTGATTTAAAACCCCCAAGAACCCCAATTAATACTGGGTAGGTGGAGTAAAAATAACAATCGACATAGAAAAAAAAACAGTAAATACAAACATGACAGTTTAGTTTACTTTTATATTAGAAAGTAATATTTAGCTTTACTTAAACTCTCCTTAGAACCTTAGAATCTCGCCATAGTGAAATCACAGGGGCGGACGATGAATCATAATGGATCTCTCATATATATATAGGTGATTACATGGCTGAGTCTTTGAGGGTTATTGAAGAGGAAGAGGAGAGAGATTGGAAGGTTGGCGTGAGGATGTGACATTGTGTGCGAATTGAATTGTACAAGCTGCAGCAGAACAACATCTGGGATGTGAAAGTAGTGAACCTTTAGATGCAATGTGTGAATGTCTCTTATCTGTTCCCCATCAGGGGGGAATTTGGTCTCCAGAACGATTTCTATTCTAATATAATAATACGCCATTAATGGCTTCTCTTACACAAATCTTTCTGAGTCTTTATGATCCATGAAATGGGAACTGGGTGAAATTCCTATTGAATTACACTGGCGGCGTCTCAGTGAAACCATAATCATGTGGTCTTGTTACCAGGTAACTACTCCTACTTTGTTGCTGCGGCTTCTGCAGTCCGGGCTCTTGCTTGCAGGGGATCTGCTTTTGTTGTTTATCGGTTTAAAAGTGTACATGAAGGATCTAAAAATTAATAATTATCGATGTATATGTAGGAACATATAGCGTACAAAATTATGGCGTTAGATTTAGTTTTTGTAGATTTACATATCCATAAAAAACTTATACAATAACCAGAAGGAAATAAGAGGAGCTTACGTCTACAAGGGAGGGGGGAGGAGGGAGAATATTGTTACCCATATCATAGTATATTATATATGGGGGCCCACAAAGGGAGTAGGAAACATTGACAGGACACAAGTTAACTGAAAAACATGTCTATTACTCCCAATAGAAATTTAAGAGAGAAAAACAAGGAGGATGAAGTGGAGGAGCTGAATAATGAAAGAATGATGGTGGAGAGGAGACAATCAGGTAACAACTTTATTAATAATGGAGCTTTACTGCCAGGGATTCAGACACAATGGAGGGGAAATTGATCACAACCTGTCTATAGAAAAGCAGTTCTAGTTGCTGGTACTTGTTACAACCAATCGGATCCTCAGCCCATCAATTTATAGCCTGCTCTGATTGGTTGCTATGAGCAACTAGAACAGTTTTGCTTCAGGCACTTTTGATAAATCATAGGAATAATTTATCCAATAATTGGAAGGCATTGCCAACCCTCGTACTAACTATACGGCACATGACTGTAATATGCAGATGTAATGGAGTGAGTTAGTATTATTCTCATTGTCCATCCAGATAGCACGAGTGGTGGCTGTACACCAGCCTTGTGGAACAGGGAGAAAAGTCTTTCTATGAAATGGCGACGAACCGGCCGTTATCCATTACCGTACAGTTTTTTCGGGATTAAACATACGACAACAGTCATTTCAAGGAAAATACGTCTGACCATTATATGATTGCCGTTGGTTAAACTCCGTTCCGTACCGTCCATATACTGGCCGTATTTATTGTAACAATATAGCGCATGTCCTATTTCTCCCGTATTTCGTTCCTAGAAGTCTATTGGGGACGTATAAAAATACCAGGTTATATACGTGCTGAGACGGATGAAAAAAAACGCACGTATATACGGCCCGTAAATAACGGGGGACTGGAGAAGAGAAATAATAGGCGTGTGAATGTAGCCTAAATGAATTAAAAAATGGGAGCAAGAAAAATCTATTTTTGCCTATTGCTTAGGTAGGAAAGGACCTACAGCCAGCAAAGTGACTAGGCACTAGCATAGGGTATATTACAGCCTCTCTGCTATATTAACAAAGTGAATAAATCTTGTAGAAGTCAAAAACACACCTGTATCCTGCAAGTCCGCTTGGAATGTTCCTATTATTTTCTCATAGGAAATAACTTCTTCTCGTCTTCTTCCAATCAACAGTCGGGAAAAACAACTAAGGAAAAGATTTGTTGATGATAAAAAGGATGTTGGAAAGCGCTGATGTGAAGGAAGAAGTCGATATACAACAGGAAGAACCACATAGACACATTGGTGGAGAAATCTGAAATAGGAATTGAGATCGAAGAGATCAAGACTTTAGAAAGGGATTTGAAACAACTTGATTGATGAAAATATCACTGAGGGGAAAAGAGAGATGGAGGCCACCAAGGGAGACCAGGTCAATATAGAGGAGAGACATCTTGAAAGAGAAGGAAGACAAAGAGGAAGGAAACATATGGATAATACAACGGTAACAAGCAGAAGAAAGAGAAGATGGAAGCCCACCAAATGAGACCATGATAAACTAGTGGAGACAAAAGGAGTTTCAAGAGGAATCAAAGTGGTCACTAACAACCATGGTGGAAAAAAAAATTCAAGGAGTTAAAAAATTCAAGAGGAGACAAAAGTGAATAGGAGAACCAGCAAAAACAACTAAATTGGAGACACCAATGAAAGAAGGTGAATTTATATGAAATAAACTGCCAGCACATCTGTATAGGGAGAGGAGGAAAAAAGCGCTTTGAGATCTCCATAACAATTACTTCCAGAAAGTGAAACTCATGATGAGGCGTCACATCGTCAGCATCATCATCATCATCCTCATCAGATGGAACTGAACATCTTCAGCATACCAGAACAGGAGAGGTGATGAAAGAGTGATGAAAAGAGGTGAACAACAATGAGGGAGGGGAAAGAGAACTAAAGTGTAGAACTTTAGGAAGGAGGAAGGAGATATAATAGTAGATTTATATGGGAAGGAGGAAGGAACACCTGTGTATGAATTCTCCCCAACATCATCTCTGTCACGGGTTTGCTACCTGTGAGCAAAAGATAGAAGGAAGGAAAAAAAGTGAAAAATATACCATGTGTCAGATCCAAACACGATTACGGCCTCATACATCTCTGCGGCCAGTGCTCCCGTCCAGCTGGCCACTTCCGCGGAGTCGTGAAAAGCCGGCTTCTCCCAGCAATCCCCACAGGATCTTAAAGCTTAATGCCTTTGAGAAAGCTGACTCCTGAGGGATTCTCGTATTTGATCTTCTGTTCTGACCCCGGACCTGACCCTAACTTTGCTCCTTCGACTTGCCAGCCCGGGACTTCCTGCTCCGTTCCTGTGATTCTGGAAAATTTTGGAAGAGGAAAGGAAGAAAGGAGAGGGAAAATAGAATACTGAGAGAGAAGGAATCGTGGGGGTGAGGGTATAATGCGAAATGGGATGAAAAAGTCGGAAAGTCAGGAAGGTAGGAAGAAAGAAAAGGGGGGGAAAAAGTGCAGCCAGTAAGACCATCCTGCTTTGCGGCGGGCTCTGGTGAAGACCGGCTGCCGCTAAGATTCTGGTCCCAGGTGTCATCGTCCGCAGTGGTCCAGGGGGTTCACTATCCCAGAAGCCTGACAGTAACATCTGGCCATGGATCCCACCAATAGGCTGCTTCTGCAACTGGCTAATCTTACCAGCGTTGTGGTCCTTTGCAAGGAGAACAGCTTGGCAAGTCACCGCCATGCTGCAACAGTTGATTGCCTGCGACTTCTCCTGCTTCCCCAGCTTGTCTATCTGCCACTGAACCAACTTTCTATGCCTACCAAGTATGATGAGGACCCCAAGGTGTGCAGGGGCTTTATTACATAATGCTTCTTGCACATTGAACTTATGCCATGCCAGTTTGTCAATGAATGTTCCAAAGTGGCATTTATCATCAGCCTCCTCTCTGGGAAAGACCTGGCCAGGGCTACCACTTTACGGGACAGAAGCGATCCAGTCATGGCTACTCACGCTGCATTTCTGGCGGAATTCTAGTTGGAAATCGGAAGAGCCTCCTCAGCTGAGACTGCACTGCTGAACCTGTGCTAAGGGGACTCATCCATGGGAGAGTATGCAGTTCCGTTTCGTACCCTGACAGACTTAACAAGGTCACGGTTAAGAACCGCTATCTGTTGCTGTTGATCACGGAGCTCTTTGACCTTGTTCCAGGGTCTTCTCCAATCTGGACCTTCGTGGGACCTACAACCTCATCCGTATGAGCAAGGGTGACGAATGGAAGACACTACATCCCTAATCGTCCCTACGCCAAGCTCGAGAAATGTCAGTTTCACCAACGGAGCCTTCCTTTCCTCGGCTATATTATCTCCGACAGAGGTCTTCAGATGGATCCTGCTACACTGTCTGCAGTTCTTCAGTGGCCACGCCCAGAAAGTCTACGTGACATACAGAGGTTACTGGATTTAGCAAACTATTAACGGCAGTTTATCCCGCATTTCTCCACTCTGTTGTCTCTCATCGTGGCGCTCACCAAGAAGTGGTGCCAACCCCCACCTCTGTCAGTCGGCAGCTGAAGAAGTTTGCAATCCGTCTTTGCCTCAGCGCCATTTCTCATTACACCTGACACGGAAAAGCCCTTTCATCTAGAGGTTGACGCATCCTCTGTAGGTGTTGGGGCTTTTTATCTAGAACTTTTTCCTCCACAGAGAGGAATTACTCCATAGGAGATAAAGAACTATTGGCCATCAAACTTGGCCTGGAAGAATGGTGATATCTACTGAAAGGAGCTTAACATCCAGTCTGTGTATATACAGACCATAAAAATCACCTGTTTCAACCTGTTGATCCATTTCCATCCTGCGGAGAAGAATATCAAGGCTAATGCCCTTTCCGTGCCTCTAATGCCATTGGAGACATATTATCTCAACATATTATTTCTCCTGAACAACTGGTTGTTGCTGCTCCGGTGGATCTTCGGCAGCTGGCCCCGGGAAGACGTAAGTCCGACCTGCACTTCTACGATGTTAAAGAGGTAGTTTAGTGCAGGGACTCGCAAGAGATGGGGCCCCTTGACGCGGGTTGTGAGCTTAATACTTCTTTGACCCCTTTTTAATTTGTTGATTCTGCACAACAAAATAAAAAGGAGTCAAAGGAGTTAACCAAGACCTCATCATTTGATGAATATTTTAATTAAATTTATTTTAAAAATTTGTGTATCTTTTTTTTGCGTGTGGGAGTGGAAAATGAGGGATTATTATTTTAATGTACACACAAGCAGCTTGATTGCTCTATGACACGGGCTGCACAGACTGGTGTGGTTGTGACACACTGCATTATATATAAATATTATGCAGAGACAATTCCCCTGTTGGCCAATCAGAATTGCATAGTTGAATAGTGCCGGCCCAGTTTATAGTCTGGTAAGGGGAATGTCTCTGCAATATATTTCTATATAACAAAGGCACTCGCTGCCAATGAACTGTGCACAACCAGTATTATTGTGCCACTGCTCAGGAATGGCTGAAGACTAGAGATGAGCGAACATGCTCGTCCGAGCTTGATGCTCGTTCGAGCATTAGCGTACTCGAAACTGCTCGTTGCTCGGACGAATACTTCGCCCGCTCGAGAAAATGGCAGCTCCCGCCGTTTTGCTTTTTGGCGGCCAGAAACAGAGCCAATCACAAGCCAGGAGACTCTGCACTCCACCCAGCATGACGTGGTACCCTTACACGTCGATAGCAGTGGTTGGCTGGCCAGATCAGGTGACCCTGGGATAGACTAGCCGCTGCCCGCGCTGCTCGGATCATTCTGTGTCTGGATGCCGCTAGGGAGAGAGCTGCTGCTGGTCAGGGAAAGCGTTAGGTTGAAAAAGAGTCAATGGGTCATATAGCCTTGCATATCTCTTCTTCCGACAGATGGATTCATATGGGCATCGAAAGGTTGAACGTATAACAGGGGATCTTTTATGGTCTGTATAGACACAGACTGACTATGGTAAGTTCCTCAGTAGATATCGCCATTCTTCCAGGGCAAGTTGATGGCCAAAGTTCTGTTATCAGATCCTACAGTAGAGGGTAATTCCTTCGTATTGGAGGAAAAAGGCCTAGAGGCCTTTAGGCCCTTTCTGGAGTGAAATCCACAGCGGTGATATGTTCGCCCAAGCTGAGCACCCTAGTAAGGTAGAATGCTGCTCCAAACCTTCTAGGGCGATGAATTAGGGCTGTGCTCACATGGAGACATAGTCACGCTGCCTCAACTATGCAGGAAAATGGCAACTGAAGCAAAGACGGTACATTTCGAACTTCTTCAGCGTGCGAAAATAGCGGAAATAGTAAGCAGGGGAAATCCAAGGGCTTCGATGAAGAGAAAAGAGGACGGAGATAGAAAATAAAGTCAGTGGGAAATAGAGGGGAAAAAAAAGCAGAGAAGAGGGGTGACTAAAGCAATTATAGGAAACCTCTGTAGTAAAGTAGACCTCTGTGGGTGTGGTCACTGCCAAGAACTGCAGATAGCTTTGTAAGCAGTTGAAATACCAAATCTGGAGGTGCATATCCTCTGTCGCGACGTACATAAGTTATGGCAGGAGAGATAGTCACTTGTTGAAGGAGTGACCCCAGAAGGTTCCAGGAAGAGTGAGGAAGGAAGGTGATAGTTCTGGCCCTCAGGTTGAGGTTTTCACACTCTATTCGGCATGGAAGCAACGCCCCACTTCCCATGTCTGCGAGATGAAACTGTTGACAAACTGAACATTTCTCAAGTTGGCGTAGGACAAATAGCCCAAAAAAAGCGACTGGACAGAAGTATGCTAAATATAGCCGTACGTCGTCTCGGGCTGTTGAAGGTGTTGCCCCAGACTTCCAGGGTGAGGAAGGGATGATGTTTCAGTCACCAATGGGTAGAGGTTCAACTCTAATTCGGCGATGGGAACCAAAGCTACCGACATCCACATGTCGCAGCCAATATGTCGTGATTAAGTGTAGACTAAACGGCGAGCAACACGTACTCGACAGTCCAGAATCATCTTGTACTGGTCAGGATGTCGAGACTATTGACGAAGTCTTTGAGTTAGACAGCTGGCGCGGTGACCCTACACTGAAGTTTCCGCGAATGGTTCACTAGGGTAGATCTAAAGTGTCCATCAACGAGAAGTGCTGTCACATTCGTCAACCTTGCGCTCAGTTCGAACGGATGTATGTTTCGCAGGTTGTACTGGGAGGTCACGATGAATCAACGGTCCAGACTTGGATTCGAAGGAGACCAGGGAGACAAGGAAGTCAAAAGCGATGCCCTCACGTCCGATCAACAGCAAATGTGCATAGCGGTTCTTAACATGACCTTGATTTGAGTGTTGACATAGCACAGAGCTCTCTCGGCTACGTGTCAAGTTACTGGCAGAGACTGTAACTGCTTCGCATTGATCTCCCATTGAAGGTGAGGACCCCTTTAGGCTCAGGTTCAGCCCTGTCAATCTCAGCGAGAGGCTTTTCAGATTTTAAACTAGAATTCCACCCAGAAAGGCAGCGTGAAGTAGCCATGGATGCGCATCGCCCAGCTGTCCCATTAAAGGGGTTAGCCCGGCCAGGCGCTTCCCTCGCCGGAGAGGAGGCGTTGGAGGCGATGCTAAATGCCTTTGGAACATTCAGTGAAAGCTGCGATTGACTTAAGTTCATGAGTCAGGAGCCTATTGCGTTAATATAAGCCCTTGCCCCCTCGCTTGGCGGTGCCTGATATTGGTATCGGGCCTCTAGCCCAAGAAAGTCGTAGCGTGTCAGTGGCTACGCTAGTCTAGACAAGCAGGGAAGCAGCATGAGAGAAAGGTGCCGGCAAATGCCCTTTCCGTGCCTCTAATGGCATTGGAGACATATTATCTTGGCATATTATTTCTCCTGAACAAATGGTTGTTGCCGCTCCAGTGGATCTTCGGCAGCTGGCCAAGGGAAGACGTAAGTCCGACCTGCACTTCTACGAGGTTAAAGAGGTAGTTTAGTGCAGGGACTCGCAAGAGATGGGGCCCCTTGACGCGGGTTGTGAGCTTAATACTACTTTGACCCCTTTTTAATTTGTTGATTCTACAGAACAAAATAAAAAGGAGTCAAAGGAGTTAACCAAGACCTCATCATTTGATGAAAATTTTAAATAATTATATTTCAAAACTTTATATCTTGTTTTTTTTCAGGTGTGGGGGTGGAAAATGAGGGATTATTATTTTAATGTACACACAAGCAGCTTGATTGCTCTATGACACGGGCTGCACAGACTGGTGTGGTTGTGACACACTGCATTATATATAAATATTATGCAGAGACAATTCCCCTGTTGGCCAATCAGAATTGCATAGTTGAAAAGTGCCGGCCCAGTTTATAGTCTGGTAAGTGGAATGTCTCTGCAATATATTTCTATATAACAAAGGCACTCGCTGCCAATGAACTGTGCACAACCAGTAGTATTGTGCCACTGCTCAGGAATGGCTGAACACAGTTCTTTAAAGCTATATGTTTTGTCTGTTCTATAATGGGGTTTTCCCACGAATCCATGTTCGGCCCAATCCACAGTATAAAGCCTAACTTACTGAACGTTGCGGTGTCAGTGCTTAGACTCCTACAGATCATGAGAAGGAAGGTTTTATAGGTACTTCGGACCTATTCAGAAGCTTTCCTTTTATGTTCTGTAGGCGTCTCATCAAGTTAGGCCCAATACTGTGCATTGGGAGGAACTTGGATTAGGGGGTAAACCAAAGTATAATCAAGGCACATATATATGGAAGCTTACGGTGCACAACCGTATGCAACATGTATGTAGCCCGTATTTATACGTTCCCATTGACTTTGAGCATATGGGACTGATATACGGCAGAAAATAGGACATGCTCTATATTTTTTTGCGGCCAGTATACGGTACGGTTAAATGGTACAAGTCCAACAACGCAATATAAATGGTTGAAGACTTAATGTCCATAAAATGCATGTCATCCGACACGGTACGGTACGATAAGCGGCCATTTTGTTAACGTTTCATTAGTGAATGTAGCCATAGTGTAGGAGTGTATGGTACTCCAAATTTTCTCGAAATTACAAATGAGTGACACATAGATATAGATCACACCAAGGTTTAACTACTCTGAGGAGGGTCCCTCTTATTGATAACCACCTCCCTACTATTGTTCACAATACCAATACTCAGACGACAACATTGTAGTGCGATCAAGTGAGTATGGTGGGAATAAAGCTCAGGTGAGTAACTGAGCCCCTGTATAACATAGCAGACACAAATGTCCGACTTTAGGTTGTGTACCTGTGTAAACGGTTATCCCCCTGTCTCAGAGCTGTCACTGAGTTGGTGGCATAGTGCACACACAACTGGCGAACCTGTATTGAATGACATTTGTGTCATGGATGCAGAGATGCCTCTCAGACGCTGCAGCAGGCCCTGCTGTCCTGCCGTCTGTACTGGCAAAGTCAGCAGTCGATACCTCCGGGATCACGATGATGTGGAGAGCTTGCAAACACGACCTCCGATTACACATACTACACACCCATCGGCAACTGCATTAATCTGAAACATACACATTACATGAACTGACTGCCCCTCATGTAACTTTCCCTGACCTACTTAGTTTACTACTATGGTCCCTAACCTACTTAGTTATATAACACATTAAAGGAAACCCACCAATTCCGATAGGGCTTCTAAGCAGCACATGCCGTGCACCAGCTCGAGTGAGCTGGTGCCCGGAACTAATCTTCGTTATGTTTTAAACATTTTTAAAAAAGTTTTAAACACTTTATTAATCTTTATATCTGAACTAGCTTCCTCCTCGCACTGACTGGGTCCACGCTCGGCGCACCATGGCACGCTACGAGAGATGAGCGACACTAAAATGCCGGGTACTCGTTATTCGTAGACGAACTTTTCCCGATGCTTCCGAGTGCTCGTCTCTAATACCCGAACCCCATTAAGTTAATGGGAGAACTCGAGCATTTTTCACGGGGACCAAGGCTCTGCACAGGGAAGCTGCCAAACAACCTGGGAACCTCAGAAAAGGATGGAAACACCACGAATGGACAGGAAACAGCCTGGGCACATGCCGGTGCCTCTGAGCTGCTTAAAAAAATCGCACCATTATGGCCAAACTTATGGCAACAGCATGGCCATGACAGAGTGACAGAATGAACTAGATAGCAATCTAAAACCTGCAATATTGACCTGACACTATAGGTACGGCATGCAGAGGCAAAGCGGCAAGCAGGCTAGGAGTGGCATGGCGACATAACCCAAATTGAACTCAGGCTTCAAACAATGGGTGGCAGAGAGGAACCAAAGGATGAGCAAGAAGCCTCAAAATAAATCGGTACCTGGATAAAAACTTGCCCAGTATATTTTGTGGATTACACAGCAGGGTGGCGATCAAAGTTAACATGGAAGCCCTGAAACAACCCAAATTCTGCCGGGGGGTGACACGCTCGGTTGATAAGGGGACCATGTATGGAGGCTTGAACTAGTGTATATTAAAGGTGCGCAGTTAAAACTATGTTAGTTGGATTCTGCATGGAGTTGGACGCTTCTCCGCTGCCATTCGAGCTTTCGCCAATCCAAGCCCCTGTCCTCTAGCTACTCCCCAAACAGCACTTCTAAGAACCTTTTGTATAAGATCAAGGTATTAGCGTTCCTTATAAGTTTAGGATATGGCGGGTGAGGGGAATGTAAACAGATGCGGCAAGAAATAATATTGGTAAATGATAAAAGTTTATTAGTATATTTGGTGGATCACACAGCTGGGTGGCGACAAAGTTAACAACTTTGATGTGGAATCCCTAAAACACACCCAACTTTCTGCCTGACACACATCGTTTTGTAAAGGGACGATGTATGGAGGCAGTATATGGACGACTTTTGGAGTTAGCATGGTGACAACGTGTTGAGGCTGCTATGAGACAATTAATATTTGGATAGTGCCTGTATGTGCAGTCCCAAAATTTTTTCAAACTCAGAGGACAGGTAGGTGGCCTCCAGCACAATAGAAATAGATTGAGTGCCTGTGTATGTGGCAGTCCCAAAAGTTTTCAAACCATAGGAGTGCAGGTATGTGGCCCTCCACGAAAATTGAATAGATTGAGTGCCTGTATGTGGCAGTCCCAAAAGTTTCAAAACCAGAGGAGCAGGTAGGCTGGCCCTCCAGAAAAAAATGGAATCGATTGAGTGCCTGTATGTGCAGTCCCAAAAAGGTTTCAAACCAGAGTACAAGGAGGTGGGCCCCTCCAGAAAAAATTGAATGATTGAGTGCCTGTAGTTGGCCGTCCCAAAAAGTTTTTCAACCATAGGCGGCAGGTAGGTGTGCCCTCCAGAAAAATTGATAGATTTGAGTGCCTGTATGTGGCAGTTCCAAAAAGTTTTCAACCAGAGGATCAGGTAGGTGGCCCTCCAGAAAAATAGAATATATTGAGTTCCCTATGTGGCAGTCCCCAAAAGTTTTTTCACAAACCAGAGGCGCAGTAGTGGCCCTCCAGAAAAATGGAACGCTTGAGTGCCTGTATGTGGCAGTCCCAAAAAGTTTTCAAACCAGAGAGCAGTAGTGTGCCCTCCAGAACATAGAATAGATTGGTGCCTGTACGTGGCACTCCCCAAAATTGTTTAAAAACAGAGAACGGGTCGGTGGCCCTCCAGAAAAGTGAATTAGATTGGAAGTGCCTGGTATGTGGCCTACCCAAAAAATTGTTTAAAACACAGAGTCCCGGGTCGGTGGCCTTCCAGAAATTAATGCATAAAGTACTATAGCAGAAGCCAGTGGGCCCTTCAAAAAATAGCCAGTTTTCCCTCCTCCTGCTTTACTGTACAATAGGAGGAGAAGGAGGAAAATGAGGAGGAGGAGGAGTGGATCAATTATTCGGGTTGATCTTTCCCTTCACCTGTGGAGATTGGAATATGAGAAATCTAGGCTTTAATTCTCTATACAGAGCTTCACCTGTCGCGCTGTCAGTCGCCAGGCGTTTCGCTTATCGGTGTGATGCAACCATTCTCTGCACTAAACCCGTCTCGACCAGACGCTAGCGGCAGGGCAGGCAAGAACCTCCAAGGCGTACAGCGCCAGTTCCGTGCCACATGTCAGCTTGAAACCCCGTAGTTGTGGGAGCTGTGTGGATCATTAGGACAGATGGTATGGTCAGCTACGTACTCCCTCACCATCTTTTCTTCTGTAAAGATCAGCCCTACTCGTCCTAACTGGGGAACAGGTGACAAGGTGTCTTGCTGGAGTGACATAAATCTGGAAAAGCCTTTTAAAGCGTACCCTTGCCAGTGCTGGACAAGCTGCCTGCTCGCCTACTATCCCCTCGCTACTTGTCCCGCAGAACTAAAGGCACTCTGCCGCTAGTGCTGTCAAAGGGAAATACTGTTTTCATCTTGTGCACCATGGCCTGTCTGGGTAGTCATGCATTCTCCACACTCCTTTCCTCGCAGGGATGGAAGTGGAAAGATTTTGCTTTAAACGTGGTTCCCAGAGAGTGAACACCCAGTAACTTTGCTGGATAAAATCTTTGAACGCGAGTGTCACCGGGATAGCAGCCTAGCAATGAAATCTGCCCTATGCGCCAGAAGTACCTACCCCGCGTAAGAATTCACTCCCCTCACTGGCCTGACTGTCCATTTCCTCCTCCTCCACTCTCGCAACTCCTCTTCTTCTGCCCATAACATGCTCATGCTGACATAACATGACGCAACAATGGTCCCCTCTTGTGTCTCGCCAAAATTCTCCTCCCTTCCCTCCTCCTCATCCCTCCTCCCCTCCACCTCCTCCGTATGGCGCTGATAACGACCTAGGTGCTTTGGGCTAATCAACAAGGGAATCTTCTTCCCCCGTCTCTTGTGACGAGCGAAAAGCTTCCGACTTCATGCTGATCAGAGAGTTTTTCAACGGCCAGCAGCGGGCATTTGGGTGAGGCTGATGATGGAGGCATCGCCACTGACCATCTGTGTTGCCTCCCTCAAAGTATAACTCAGCACCTGACAGAATATCAGACTATCCAGTCCACTCCTCAATTGTAGACTTGAGAAGCTGACTGATACCTGACTACCAGTTCTGGTGGAAGTTGACATCTGGCAGGCTACAATGGCTCGCGCTGCTGGTAACTCTGGATAACAGGCAGTGTTGAATTCCACCTCGTGGGCACTCGCACAACAGTCGGTGAGCGGGCAGTTGGAGGCGGCGCTGCGCTGCCCTGAGAGTGTCAGCATCTGTGCTGGACTTCCTGAAATGCGCACGATGCGGCGCACCTTCGTGAGCAAATCTGACTGACAGATTGGGGTATGTCTTTTGAGGAAACGCTGAACTATCAAATTTAAACATGGGCCCAGGGCATGCACATGTGTCATCTGGCCGAGTTGCGAGCGCCCACCAGGTTACGGACGCCCGTTGTCCACAACACAACCATGCCTGGCTTCAGTTCAGCGGTGCCAGCCACAGATCATCTTCGCCGGATGCCCCTGTATAGCTCTTGGGCGGTGTGGCTTTTTATCGCCTAGGCTCAGCATTTGAGCACCGCCTGCTTTCGCTTAGCAACGGCAAACTGCTGCTGTTCCTAGAGCTAATACCCGACTGAATGGCGCCGTGCCCACGGATGGTAGTTCGGAGAGGAGGTGAGGAGGGTTTGAGGAGGAGGAGGCATAGTAGGCCTGAACACCTAGACCCGAGGTATGTCCCCCCAATCCTCGGGTCGGCAGTATAATGACCAGCCCAAGGGTCAGACTCGTCCCAGCCTCCCAAGTTACCCAATGTTCCCGTCAGCGCTATGAGTGGCCCTGCCCCGTGCAGCACTCGTCCACGTGGCCGTGGTCAGTTGGACCTTGTGTAAACGGCGTTGGTCCGGGCAAACTGGTGATGTTGTCTGACACTGCTGGTGCAGGCTGGGACGGCACACTGAAAAGTAGTGGGCTGCTGGGGCGACCGAATACCGAGGGGCGGCCGCCGCCATAGGGTTGCGAAAGGCCTCGGTCTCTACTAGCCTATATGGCACATCTCCAGGCTAAGCAATCCTGTAGATGTGCACATTAAGGGCTTGGGGCCGTGCGGTGGGTTGCAACTATATTTGCGTTCCCGCTCCAGCGTCGGGGGGTATGGAGAGCTGACGCTGTGGCTGCGTGTGTAGTATCGTGGAGGCGACGATGGGGTTTTTCTGTGGCAGGGTCCTGGGCAGGGGGCTTGACTATCAGCTGACACCGGGGAGGAGCAGTGGTGTTCACGGCCGGGAGGTGTAACGGGCTTGTTGCACTGATTGGGTGTTTAGCCTATCTTTCCATTGCCTGCCATACTGGTGGTATTTAGCTAGTAGTGGTTGACCCCCTGCTGAGCCTGTTTGGCAAATGTTGCCACCACAGTCCGTCGGTCATCCGGTGTTTCCTTAAAGACCTCCAGACTTCTGAAGATTCTAGCCCTCGCCGGCAAGAGCCCTCGCCACGGAGCTTTCCCCCCTATTGACACATTTGGCGCTGATGCACCAGCTCTGGCCCTGCGGTCTCCTCTGGCCCCCACTGCCTCTTCCAACCTGTCTGGTCGAGGACTCTCCTCCCCTGTCTCAGAAGCACTGTGTTCACCGCCTCTCAACCAGCTTGGGTCTGTCACCCTCATCATCCCGCCGATCCCTCATTCTGCTCCACCCCTCGGACTTCCTGCCCTGCCAACACTTCCCCACTGTTCTGACAACCGTGTCTCCTCATCGTCGGACACCTCTTATGTACAACCTTCCACTACGTCAAGAAGGTCATCAGCACACCCACAGACTGTTGACTGGTGGCAAACCGTGGGCATCGGAAACATTCTCGCCACACCGGACAAGTGTTTGTTGACTGGTGGGAAGGGTCCAAAACAGTCTCAGAGTATGCCGGTTTCAAATGTGCCAAATTTTCCTGGGAGGGGGCAGAATGGGGGGGGAGAGGACTGAGGTGCAGGAGCTGGAGGAGTGGCGATTTCCGGGACATGGGTGGACTGCGTGGAAGACTGTGACTTGTGGACAAATTGCTCGATCAACATTGTCAAGCAACCCACGACAATCACCTGTGTCGCCCTGTTTCCTGGCTCAAACAAGTGCTCTACAACGAGTCCCATACTTTCAGAAACATGAACCTAGGGATGTAGCTTCTGCGGCGTTCCCTGCTCCCTCATAAGCATGTGGTGTCCTCACCCGGCCAGGCCCACGGCCTCTGACCCCTGCAGTAGTTGGACGCCCACGTCCCCGGCACTCGTCCCTCTACCCCTGCCCTCGGGTTAAACCCTTTTTAAATGAGAGTATACGCTTTAATTTTTTTGAACTTTTTTTTGTGTTTTTTTTTTTTTTTGTTTTTTGAGTTTTTAAAACCAACAATGCTATCCTATTGCTATGCAGATTTTCTAGCCAATATGAACGCACACTACTATGCCAGATGGAGATTAACACCCAGGAAGTTTATTAACAAAAATAAACGTAAAATACAAAGGACAAATGGCAGACTGTGCCTAATTGAAATCCACCCACTAAATTTTCCCACTTCCGATCTTTGCAATGTATATGTCGTCACTAAGCTAAGCGCAAAACACGCGGTCCGCAAGTCTCACTACAACTTGCTACAATTTGGCTATAGATGCACTGCAGCAAGTACAGCCCCCAGCAGATCACATACATCAAATATATTAACGCTACTCGTGGCGTAGCCGTTTGGATTCCTCCTATGGCTATTTTCTAAGCCAAGTAGAAAGCAACACTAATATGCCAGATGAGATGAAGCTGAAGTTATTAACAAATAAACGTAAAAACAAAGGACAATGGCAGACTGTGCCTAATTGAAATCAACCCCTAATAATTTTCCCACTTCGGTCTTTGGCAAGTGATATGTGCGTCACAAGCGCCAAACACAGCGGTCGCAAGTCTCACTACAAATTGGCTCACAATTGGCTAGTAGATGCTCTGCAGCAAGTACAGCCACCAGCAGATCAACCAGAAATCAAATATATAACCCTACTGTAGGCTTAAGCCGTTTGGATTCTCCTTGGCTATTTTCTCTAGCCAAGTATGAAAGCCACACTACTATGGCCAGATGAGAATGACGCTGAGTTATTAAACAAAATAAACCTAAAATAAAAAGGCAAATGGGCAGACTGTTCCTAATTGAAATCCACCCCCCTACTAAATTTCTTCCCACATATTGGTTGTTAGAGGTGGTGATATGTGTGACCACCTAAGAGCTAAACACAACGGTATCCAAGTCCCCCCACGCTTAGCTATAATTATGCCTCACAACATCGGTACTAGATGCCATAAAAAAAAAAAAAAAGTACAACGGCTATGTAGCCCTAAGAAGGGCCTTTTGGGTGTTCTTGGAGAATCACTCCTGCCCTAGCAGTAATCTAATAAAACCCACCCTAACGCTTTCCCTGACCAGCAGCAGCTCCTCCCTAGCGCATCCAGCACAGAATGAGCCGAGCAGCACGGCAGCGGCTATCTATCCCATGGTCACCTGACTGGCAGCCAACCACTGCTAATCGACGTGTAAGGTACCCTCACTTCATGCTGGTGGAGTGCAGAGTCCTCCTGGCTTGTGATTGGCTCTGTTTCTGGCCGCCACAAAGCAGAACGGCGGGATCTTCCATTTTCTCAGCAGGAGCGAAGTATTCGTCCGAGCAACGAGCAGTTTCGAGTACGCTAGATGCTTCTAACGGCATCAGCTCGGACTAGCAATGTTCGCTCATCTCTACACGCTATACCCTCTCCTATTCGGAGAGCATGTCGCACACACCCGAGTCGGGCGCATTGCCCACGAGCGACTCACGGTGCGTGGAACTAGTTCATATATAAAGATTAATAAAGTGTTAACACTCTTTAAAACTTTTACAAACCTACGCGATAAGTTGCCCGGTCACCCAGCTCACTATACATAGTAGAAACATAGTAGACTTGCTCATATAATGACCAATTAATTGGGAGGGGCCAGCCGAGCAAGACACGCCCCCTCTGATGCCAGGTATTATAACATAAGATGGATTTATGGGGATGTGAAGGAAACCATTTTTAGCTAAAAGAAGGTTGTTAGTTAATTGGGCTCTACAGGAACCTGTCACTAGCTGACAGGTTCCATTCAGTGGCTGTTATGGCCAACCCTCCTATGACCACGTATAATTCCGCCTAAAGCAACTCAACCCCTGTCCCCCTCCTGTTTCGGTGTATAAAACAAAAAAAATTGTTACCTACCTTTCAGTCGTTCCCCCACAGAAGTTCTGCTTCCTCATCTTCTCCCAGGCTATGAAGCTGATTCGGAAGGGAGGGGGCAAGGCCAGGGGTGTAACTACAGCAGTAGCAGCCGCTATGGGGCCCACATTGTCAGGGGGCCCCATCATCTGACCTAACACTTAAGAATGGAGGATGTGCACCTTTATATACATATTATGCTGCACATTGAATGGTATAATATGTATATAACCTTTATGTGATGTATGTATGCTGTATTTGTGATGTGTATATGCTGTATGTGGTATATGGTGCGTATATACTGTATTTGTGTATGTACTTTAGTGTGTGTGAGTGTATAAATGAGTGTCAGTAGGGTGTGGCGAGTCCCGGGGACAGCTGCAGCCTGTGTGTGCCTGTGTCAGTTTCCGCTCCTCCACAATCATCTAGCAAAATATCTTTCTTTTCTTTACTGTAACAGTATTTATGAGCAAACTTCTCCTGGTGCAAGAACAGTGCCAGGCACCAGGGCTAGGGGACCTACTGTACCACCGTGAGCGATGACATAAGCCGACAGTTGGGAGCGGAGTCTAAGTGGCACCCGGTTTTCACCAGAGCCCGTCACAAAGTGGGTTGGACTTGCTGTGGCAGGATACTACCAGGTCACTCCACAGGCATGACTTTGTCCACGGTGGCAGCCGAGGCGAAGTGCAGAATCGTGAGGCAGAGTCAGAGTCGTGGATAAGCAGGAGGTCAGGACAGGCAGCATGGGATCAGAGTTGGGGATGTAGCAGAAGGTCAGGGCAGGCAGCACAGGAGCAAAGTCAGGAACGAAATCCAGGTCACAATGGGAAATCACTAACTGATTTACTGCAAACTTACAAAAATCACAATAGGAGTCCTAAAAAACGCCAAGTATTCGGTCACATTCACCAATGTGAACAATATAATCAAATAAAATGTATGATAAAAAACAAAAATTGTAATGAATACCGTGTAAAAACGCCATACACTGCAATACAGTAGTATTGCAGTATATGGTAGGAACAATCAGACCATCTAGGGTTAAAGTAGCCTAGAGGGTCTAAGAAATAGTAAAGAAATTAAAAAAATAATGAAATATTATAAATTCAAATCACCCCCCCCCTTTTCCAAGAACTAAATAAACAGTAAAAATCACAAACACGTTAGGTATTGCTGCATCCCAAAATGCCCGATCTATCAAAATATAAAAACAGTTATTGCTGGCGGTGAACCACCTAATGGAAAATAGCACCCCAATGTCGTGGTCAGCCGCATAGCGGAAAGTCAAGAGGGACGGAAATCAGGAATGAAAACAAGGGTCACAATGGATAATCACTGATGTCACAAAATCTAGCTTTCTCTCAGGCTATGAGGCACAAAGATTCGGCAAAGGTCACAGGAAGAGGCAGGCTATACACAAGGGCAGCGGCCGGCCAAAGCCAAGTAGTGGCGCGCTGGCCCTTTAAATTTCACAAGCCGTAGGAGACGGGCACGTCGGAGCAAGGAAGTCAGCGCTGGAGCAAAGGCAGCTGAGTGAGGCTGCAGCCGGCATGGTTGGGCACACAGGTGCGCCTGTGACCTAAGACATGGGTCGCAGGAACATCCGTAACAGATCCAAGCAGCACTAGCAAAACACACAATGAGTAAACAAAATAAAAAGCGGGTGCACGCCTATGCGGGCCGGGCATCAGGTCCTTCAGCTATAGAGACAAAGGAAAAAAAGGCAGCACACCAGATTGTAGTGAAAAACACCTTAGTGGATTTATTCCATGTGAAAGACCAACATTTCAGCTCCAAACAGTGCACCCTTCTCAAGCTAAATATTCATGATTGTGTACGGATATATAAACAAAATGGAGGAGGTCATGTGATCATTATTGACCAATACACACAAAGTGCTAAGTTCAAGCAATCATAATGCTCATAAAATGTACTAAAATACAAATATCAAATAGATACATCATTAGATTAAAGTGCATGTGTCTCTACATGGTATACGTATACATATATATTTTTAGCATATATCATGATCATCGACTGATGTGTGTGAACACTGACATAATACAAGTGAAAAAATCCATATATCTTAAAACATCCATAGCTAACAAGCCATAAACAAAGTCCCCATCGTCTCACCACTTTATATTAAAAGAACGAGTAATAGCTGATACACCATTGCACTGAACTGGACCCATGAGCAAGTAAATATATGTGTGATGACAATATATATGTTAGTAGTCACACTGCAGTATGGACCAGACCATCCGAGCAATATCCTATAGGGGAAACGCACAACGGCAACCTGTGTATCGTCAAGATGTCCATATAAGCCACACAGGAAACGCATATTGACCGCAATTATTGTGAATAGGTGCCAGTAACTATCTAACCGCTTCCCAGGCGAAAAAACAAAGTATGGCATATTAACCTCTATTTCAGTGGTAATAACCACAGCAGTAGCCATCACGTCTTAGTTCCATCTACCCATGAATTACTATCAGCCGTGCGCCACTTTAATACATCGCGCTGTGCTTTCCAGAGACTGATAGCTATATGTTTTGTCTGTTCTATAATGGGGTTTTCCCACGAATCCACGTTCAGCCCAATCCACAGTATAAAGCCTAACTTACTGAACGTTGGCGGTGTCAGTGCTTAGACTCCTACAGATAATTCGAAGGAAGGTTTTAGATTCTTTCAGAACCTTTCCTTTTATGTTCTGTAGGCGTCTCATCAAGTAAGGCCCAATACTGTGCATTGGGATGAACTTGGATTAGGGGGTAAACCAAAATATAATCAAGGCACGTATATACGGAAGCTTACGGTGCACAACCGTATGCAACATGTATGTAGCCCGTATTTATACTTTCCCATTGAGCGTATGGGACCGAAATACTACAGAAAATAAGACATGCTCTATATTTTTTTCCAGCCAGTATACGATAAGGTACAGGTCAAACAATGGCAATATAAATGGTTGGACGTATTGTCCATAAAAATGCATGTATCTGCACGGTACGGTACAGATACGGCCATTTTTAGATTATGATCCACACCATAGGTTAATACTGAGGAGGAGTCCCCTTTAGATAAATGCACCTCCTATATTGTCAATTCTCCAAGTACTTAGAGACAAAAAATTGTGCGGGATACAAGTGAGTGTATGGTGGGAATAAAGCTCAAGGTGAGTAACTGAGCCCCTGTATATTAATACAGACACAAATGTCAGACTTTAGGTTGTGTAGCTTTGCAAACGGGTATCCTTCTGTCACTGAGTTTGGTGGCATAGTGAACACACAACTGGCTAACACTGTATTGAATGACATTGGTGTACATGGATTCAGAGATCGCCTCACAGAGCGGCCAGCAGGGCCCCGCGTCCGCCAACTGTACGAGCAAAGCAAGCAGGCGCTCACGTGATGTGGAAGCTGACCAGGACCTCCGATTACACTACACTACACCACCATCAGCAACTGCATAAAGGCGAGACCATACACATTGGGGGTCATTTACTAAGGGCCCGAATTGGGTTTTCCGACGTGTTTCCCAAATATGACCTTTTTCCGGGTTTTTGGCGCATCAAATTGTGTAGTGCATCGGCGCCGGCATGCATGCAACGGAATGCACGGCATGCATGCGACGGAAATCGGGGGCGTGGCCGTCTGAACACCCCTACGGATTCTAAAAAATCATCGTATTTTTTTAAAAAAATGTGTCGCTTGACACGCACTTACCTGCACCCAGCCTAGCTTGGTGAACTCCGGCGGACCTCGGCGGACTTCAGCGCAGCAGCAACACCTGGTGGACATCGGGCGCACTACCGTAGTGAATCGCCGGAAGACACGAATCAGCGTCGAAGAACCCGCCGCTGGATCGTGAATGGACCGGGTAAGTAAATTTGCCCCATTGCGTGAACTGACTGTCCCTCATGTAACTATCCATGACCTACTTAGTTACTACTAGTGGTCCCTAACCTACTTAGTTATATATACACATTAAAATAGAATGTTACATTGTAGTAGATAATGCCCAGACATTACAGTCTTATGTTAGAAAGAAACATTGGGAGGGGCCAGCCAAGCAAGACACGCCCCCTCTGATGCCAGGTATTATAACATAAGATGGATTTATGGGGATGTGAAGGAAACCATATTTAGCTAAAAGAAGGTCGTTAGTTAATAGGGCTCTACAGGAATCTGTCAGTAGCTGACAGGTTCCATTCAGTGGCTGTTATGGCCAACCCTCCTATGGACAGGTATAATTCCCCCTAAAGCAACTCAACCCCTGTCCCCCTCCTGTTTCGTTGCATAAAACTCGTTCCCCCACAGAAGTTCTTCTTCCTCATCTTCTCCCAAACTCTAAAGCTGACTCGGAAGGGGAGGGGGGCAAGGCCAGGGGCGTATCTACAGCGGTAGCAGTGGCACCCGGTTTTCACCAGAGCCCGTCTCAAAGTGGGTTGGACTTGCTGTGGTGGGATACTACCAGGTCACTCCACAGGCATAACTTTGTCCAGGGTGGCAGCCAAGGCGAAGTGCAGAATCGTCAGGCAGAGTCAGAGTCGTGGATAAGCAGGAGGTCAGGACAGGCAGCACGGGATCAGAGTTGGGGATGTAGCAGAAGGTCAGGGCAGGCAGCACAGGAGCAAAGTAAGGAACGAAATCCAGGTCACAATGGGAAATCATAAACTGATTTACTGCAAACTTACAAAAATCACAATAGGAGTCCTATAAAAACACCAACTATTCGGTCACATTCTCCACGACACACAGTGAACAATATAATTAAATAAAATGTATGATAAAAAACAAAAATTGTAATGAATACTGTGTAAAAACGCCATATACTGCAATACAGTAGTATTTGCTTTGATGGACCTTGTTGGATTGTTCTATGAGCTGGATTCTACATGAATTAAGATTATCCGTGCTCCAACGCACCATGCTACATGACTACCCGCAGTGCCTTCAGATGACTCTCCTTCCCAAATTTTTGCTTGGGAATTGTGCCCCAACTTTTTTTTAGGTGCACCTTTAATATACAGGCTTACTATACGGTAAGTGAGACAAACTGAACGTAGTGTGCGGGATGCGTCTGATTAATGAAGAACCGTGCACAGTATTCATTAATCTGGCAAACCCTGCACGCACTAATAGAGCAGCACACATTTGATCAAAAAAACTTCTAGCAAAAACTTCATAAATAAGCACAACATATCGAAAGTGATAGCGGCAGATACACCTAACAAACAAGCTGCTATGAGTCATAAAGATATCATTACATTTCTAGACCATGAAGTCACTTGCTGGACTGTGGATAGTGAAGACATTCACCAAGGAGACTCTTGTTTGACTTCAGGGACCCCACACATCTAAGGATCCTGGCAGTAATCATAACAAAATAGACCATGCAGTCTCAGAGCTCACTACCTGTTATTACAGTATGTGATGCCAGTCAGAGCTAAAGCTAGGACAGGGGTAGATTAAGAGGCTGGGCCCATGGCAAACTTCTGCATTGGGCTCCCCTTCCCCTTAAAAAAATGTATACATATTTTTACACATTTATATAATCACACATTTATTCATTCATACACACATTTCTATACTTGTACACACTTACATACATGTATACACTTATATGCACACATTTATGCACACACGTACATACAGCATATACACACATACAGTATATACAGACATGCTGCATATACATGCACATACGTACAGTATATACAGCATATACACTCACACAGCACATACACACACCACGTACACTCATACAACACATATACACGCCATGTACACTCACACAGAACATACACACACATCATATACACTCATACAGCACATACAGATACACTCACCATATACATACACACACCATATATATACACTCACAGTGCACACACACTCACAGCACACACACACAGCATATAAACTCACACAGCACATACACACCACCATATACATATACAAACACCATATACAGACACTCACAGTGCACACACACTCACAGTGCACACACACCACCATATACACTCATCGGCCACTTTATTAGGTACACCATGCTAGTAACGGGTTGGACCCTTTTGCCTTCAGAACTGCCTCAATTCTTCGTGGCATAGATTCAACAAGGTGCTGGAAGAATTCCTCAGAGATTTTGATCCATATTGACATGATGGCATCACACAGTTGCTGCAGATTTGTCGGCTGCACATCCATGATGCGAATCTCCCATTCCACCACATCCCAAAGATGCTCTATTGGATTGAGATCTGGTGACTGTGGAGGCCATTTGAGTACAGTGAACTCATTGTCATGTTCAAGAAACCAGTCTGAGATGATTCCAGCTTTATGACATGGCGCATTATCCTGCTGAAAGTAGCCATCAGATGTTGGGTACATTGTGGTCATAAAGGGATGGACATGGTCAGCAACAATACTCAGGTAGGCTGTGGCGTTGCAACGATGCTCAATTGGTACCAAGGGGCCCAAAGAGTGCCAAGAAAATATTCCCCACACCATGACACCACCACCACCAGCCTGAACCGTTGATACAAGGCAGGATGGATCCATGCTTTCATGTTGTTGACGCCAAATTCTGACCCTACCATCCAAATGTCGCAGCAGAAATCGAGACTCATCAGACCAGGCAACGTTTTTCCAATCTTCTACTGTCCAATTTCGATGAGCTTGTGCAAATTGTAGCTTCAGTTTCCTGTTCTTAGCTGAAAGGAGTGGCACCCGGTGTGGTCATCTGCTGCTGTAGCCCATCTGCCTCAAAGTTCGACATACTGTGCGTTCAGAGATGCTCTTCTGCCTACCTTGGTTGTAACGGGTGGTGATTTGAGTCACTGTTGCCTTTCTATCAGCTCGAACCAGTCTGCCATTCTCCTCTGACCTCTGGCATTAACAAGGCATTTCCGCCCACAGCACTGCCGCTCACTGGATGTTTTTTCTTTTTCGGACCATTCTCTGTAAACCCTAGAGATGGTTGTACGTAAAAATCCCAGTAGAGCAGCAATTTCTGAAATACTCAGACCAGCCCTTCTGGCACCAACAACTATGCCACGTTCAAAGGCCTCAAATCACCTTTCTTCCCCATACTGATGCTTGGTTTGAACTGCAGGAGATTGTCTTGACCATGTCTACAAGCCTAAATGCACTGAGTTGCCGCCATGTGATTGGCTGATTAGAAATTAAGTGTTAACGAGCAGTTGGACAGGTGTACCTAATAAAGTGGCCGGTGAGTGTACACTCACACAGCACATACACACACACAGCACATACACACACACCATACACATACACTCATAGAGCACACACGTTAACAGCGCACACACACCACTATGTACACTCACACATCACCATATACACTCATCAGGCTAAAATGGATTCATTATATACAGCCTTATGTGGGCCCCTCTGGCAGCTCTGGGCCCCAGCACTTGCCCATGTATGCCCAGTGCTGGTGCCAGCCATGATAGCTATAGTGCAATTCTATACCAGGCAGAGCCAGAGCCTTGTAGTATATCCAGGGAAGCCTCCAGGGTGTGGGAAAGCAAGGAATGACGGTCCTGGTCACAGGAGCTTACAGTCTATGAGGAAGTAAGGGGTGACACAAGAGGTGACAGAGCTTGTACAATGGTCCACCCAATCTTTCTAAGGTGTCAGAATAAATAAATAATACTCCATAAGCCATTACCAGGTACTATCTATATGTACAGAGTTCTTAATGCATACGCCTGCATAGTAGTGGTATCAGGTGTTGTGAAAGAATGTAGTAAATTGGAGTTTATTGTAAAGTGCATGAAATTAGCATAATGTAGGGAATGTGATAGTCCTGCCTGAAGAGATGGCTTTTTAGGGCTCATTTAAAACATGGAAGTTAAGTATCAGACAAATAATAAGAGGTAGCGCATTCCAGCGAATTGGCACAGCTCAGGAGAAGTTTGTGTGCTGTTGCGTGTGTCCGAAGGAAATTACCAGGTGATGCCAGTCAGCACCTGGCGAGGTGAGACATGGTAAATGCACCACATAGTGATTGTGCACAATAGAAGTCTACGGTGTGAATTAGGGGTCATTTATTTGGCAAATTCATTGCACACATCTCAGTCACGTGTATGGGGCCTTACAGACATATTAATGTTATATAGCTGGTAGACTGAAGAGCCGGTGTAGCACAGGCAGGGTTACAGATATTGGTTGTACCCCAATAATATTCCTTGTAATTCATCAGTTTTGCACCTAGTACAGATATATATTGCCACAGTCCTAGCTAAATGGTTATGGGATTTTGTGGCATATTAAAGTACTTATGGTCCATATAAGTTTATAAGGGTCAAGAGGTAAAAAAGCGCAGTGGGGTGCTGGGTATCGGACCCATATTCTGACACCGATTAAATATCCTAAGGGTAGAATATCAATATTAACCAATACAATACTTTAAAATCTTTATCTTCATTTGAATGCTCTAGATCAGTGATGGCGAACCTATGGCACTAGTGCCAGAAGTGGCACTCAGAGCCATTTCTGTGGGCACTCAGGCCATCACCCCAGGACAGAGTTCCCCAAATAGGACCACATCCACCAAATCTTCCTGCAGTCCCAGGGAACTTAAGAGATGCTGCTCTCAGCGCTGTTTTAAAGCTGCAATTCATTGGCTGTTTGGAACTGCGGGAAAAGTGAGAAGGCGTTGACAGAACTGCAATATCTTCCGAGGTCCTCATTCTGGACCCACCATTCTTCCTCTGCAGGGACACCCTGGAGAGAATCTATAACAAGAGTCTGAATTTGCCCTCCTTCTTTCAACTGTATTGATGGCCTCAGGAGGCCGATACAATTGAAAGATGTGGAAGAACAGGTAGCAATAGGTTACTGCTTAAAATGCCATGGTGGCACTTCATGGTAAATAAGTGGATTTTAGTTGTAGTTTTGTCTCCAAAAGGTTTGCCATCACTGCCCTAGATGCTGTACACCACGAGATGGAAAGACTCCTTTAACTAAAAAAAAAAATATTTTTGGAAACTACAGAAGATCCACAATTTGTGCAGTTAAGGGCAGGTGTTAGGAGAGGTGTACAAGCTGCGTGTTCTCATGACACTGAGTCACTATCAGTCAGGACGAGTTCACGAGAACATGTCAGTCATGGAGGAAGCTTTCTAGATTGAGACGTCAGATGCTGATGGAACATTTCCTCACATCTGCCAGCTGTCTCAGGGGAAACTTTTAAAAATACTTTAGCATTATATCATTAAGATAGATTTTCCCAAGGGACATGTCATTGGCAGGAGCACTGCCAGTCCCGGGATATAGCTGGCATTATCAGCAAGAACGAAGCAAAATTAGATCCCAGACATCCTAATTCACGTATCTTCACAGAACAAGTACGTCACCTGCAGAAAGGAACGCGAATCGAGTCTCCTCATAACAGATGATCAAAACAGGATACAAGTCTGCAGAGGTGGTCTTCAGAGGTCCATGTACCCAAACTTGTTTTTATGGTTGAACTACTTTATAACTTGATCCTGTGTCTGGGACTGGCCCAACAGAGAACCAGAGGATCTTGTGGTGGGCCTAGGCTCTAACCCAATATTGGACCTCAGAAATACAATGGAATATGAAGGCTACTAGGGTCTATTTTCTAGGGGGATGATGGTGGGTGGGCACCAGAACCTCCAACAGTTCAACACTGACTTTATTACCAGGTTCGTTGATCCCTCAGGCACAGTGAGAGCTGAAATACTGAATTATATAAAGATGTTTTTTATCATCTCCATATCCGTCAATTGTCTTAGTTGGGCCATTATAAGGTAATGAGCTGTGCGTCATTCAATTACATGGAGAAGAACAGTTCTCTGGTATGTAATTTCATTGTTCTGTGCCCGGGGTATGCAATATTAATACATATGTTCTTATCACTGAGAAATAATGAACATCTAACATCATGGAGCAATGTTATATTATAATGAACCAAAAGTAAATGGTTTCCTGTAAATAATAAATGTAGAGGCAACGCACTGAGGGTGTCTTGTACCCGATACACTAAGCCAGATATTTACACTCGCCTGCTGTGGAAGCTTATGTGGCTTCATGTATTCCTCCCATCAATGTAGCTCTTGCACATTCTTGTTTCAGAATACAGATATTATTGCCCTCCATGATGGAGAGGTTGGCACAACACTGATGTTTTTGTTGTTTTGTCCTGTTCTAATTCAGATAATGAGTTTGAGTCCCAAAATCACATAAAGTGATATTGTAAAAAATCAGGTTTAAAAAACT
The DNA here is from genome assembly GCA_019512145.1 of Engystomops pustulosus. Classification (NCBI taxonomy): domain Eukaryota; kingdom Metazoa; phylum Chordata; class Amphibia; order Anura; family Leptodactylidae; genus Engystomops; species Engystomops pustulosus. The sequence goes on from CM033644.1 coordinate 30,922,368, forward strand.
TAAAAAACTGTTTCTGGGTTTTAACAAACTTTGTATAGACCATAAATCTTTCCTCGTTTCTTCATTTAAAAATTGTGTAATGGGAGGTCGGGACTTAGGGATGACTGACTAGACAGTGAGCACTAAACTAAGCCCCCTCCTCCCGTCTGATTACTGGGTGCCGCCCCAAGCGGTGGCCAGAAACTGGTCGACAGTCCCTTCCTGCACCAAAGTGAGGAAACAAAACAAGACAAACATACAATAAACATTGAAGAGTAACAAGCATTTCGGTTTGCAACACAGGTGACAGATAAAGTACAGAATCGGAGAAACAAAAGGGAAGATCAATATACGAAAGCTGAAATCAGGGAACCAGAGATAACAGAAGAATCAAGTGCATAACAACAGAAAGATGAATTATAAATATAACCAGCACTGAACTAACTGTTCCTGCAAACTAAATAGTAAGAAGAAAACATACTTGCCTATCTCTAGTGCCCAAGTTGCTCTGGCATTTGGGTTTCGGGTCTCCTTCAACCAATGAGTGACCCCTTTTTACATCATTGCATTTCGAGAGGTCTTCACTTTCTTTGTTGTCCTTTTGGGTACGGGATCGACATGGGGATCACTGTAGCAAGGTAAGTGTGCAATTTTTTGCACAGACTATAGTTGCCCTTTCTCCTTTGAGATTTACCACACACTGCTGGCAGGGAGCCAGGTAACGTGAATTAAAGAACCTGTCACCATCTAAAAATGACATTCCTGGTAGCAGATTAAGGAATCTTCTCCCCTAATTTAAGTTGATAAAAGCAGACAGGCTTTTAAGATTTACAGTCAGAGAGATCTCAGTAGAATTTGATGAAAACCAGTAGATATATCCTCCCTAGTAAGAACTACCACCAAGATCTGCCAGCTCTATCTGAACGTACAAGAGGCTACAAAACTAATGGAAGATTTTTAGCTGTAATATTCACCTACTGTTATAATAAGTGCACTACAAAGGTGCAACCACATGTTCAGTTTTTTAGATGCAGTTTTTGATTGGAGTAAAAGTAGGAGGAGGAGCAGCACCTTTCAATTATTTGTCTCAACTAACTATCATCCACACCTACTTTTGGCTTCAAATACTGCATCTGAAAAACTGAATGTTTGGACGCAGCCTCAAGGAAATCTACAATGGGGAATCTACTTTCTGAAAGATTCCCCATGGTAGATTCCCCCTTCCTGCAGCAGCTGTATCCTGTTTATTCTGTGTATATGCAAATTTATTTCAGAGGCTACTGGGGGCGTGGAGTAGCCTCAGACAGCTCCGGGGTCGAAGGCTACTCTATGTCCTTAGTTGCCCCTGCATAACCGCGTAGCCGCTCGTCGTGTCTGCCCCTGCGGCTATGTGACAGCACAGTAGCTCTGATTCATCTGTTGACAAAGCAACGTGGGGGGGAACGCATGGAGTAGCCTTTACCCCTGGAGCTGTCTAATACTACTTCACACCCACAGAAGCCTCTGAAATAAATTTGGATGCTTAAAGCAGATCAGGTTATGCAATAATTTTGTAGAGGTTTTCATCTTTCATTCATTTTATAACTTCAACGCACTAAACTGTTACAAAAAGTGTGAAGTCCTAGATCCAGTTTTCTTTAATAACTGAATAGACAATAATATATTTTGTAGAAAGAAACTTCTGATTTCATTAGAACAGAAAAAGCTTTAATCAAAACTCAAAGATAAACGCAGCCCCAGACAATCACGCGGAAGCCCCGGCGGCCTCCTTTATGCTTGTAATTGGCAATTTGGGGAAGGCAGGTAGTGAAAAGATACAAGGACATAACCGAACTGAACCTGCAATCAAAGGAACGGATGAAGGCAGGAAAATGATGAGGGCAAAAATCATTAGACTTGCTTGTACTTGGTTTTCCAGAACAGATTTATTTACATGATAGAAGGTTACATTATTCTACAGGACCCTGGACGCTGCCTGGCTTTCCGGACCACAACAAGTAACTCTTTCCCTGCCAATGGTCGGTATAGAATCTGAGATACCATCTCAGATTCTATACCGACCCAGACCCACATACCATCCTTGTTGCTCTATGCTGTAATCTCTGTAAGGTAATATATAAAGCTGAGTGTATGTAGGGACACCCACCCACTCCACCGGTCACCTCGGCGTAGTAGATGGCGCAGTCGCAACTGTTCTTGCACTGCGCAAGAATTTGTGATTATTTAGCTGCTTCTTTGCCAGAAAAGCAGTGATAAATCTGCCTCGGAGAGAGAGACAGAGAGAGAAGATAGATGGTTATAGAAATTCATATATAGATAAAGGGAGATACATAGATACATGTAGAGATAGATAAGATAGATATAGAGATCTCAATAGAGATGGATAAATATTTTTGTTAACCCATTCTATTTTGTTATTTACAGTGGACTTTCCATATTCAGGTGGCAAGAGAAAAAGAAGAAAACATACTTGCCTATCTCTAGCCCCCAAGTTGCTCCGGCATTTGGGTTTCGGGCCTCCTTCAACCAATGAGTGACCTCCTTTGACATGGGACATCATTAGATTTTGAGAGGTCTTCCCTTTCTTTGTTGTCCTCTTGGGTACGGGATCGACATGGGGATCACAGATTCAGGGTAAGTATGTGTTCATTTTTTTCCATACCCCAGTCCCCTGGGAGGTTTAGGATGGTTTTTAAATGTCCAACACACACAAACGCCACATCTAAGGCTCACACCTTTTTGAGGAAAGGGTTTGTACAGCACCCTATATCACCAGAGGCACCTTAAAACTAGGAGGCATGAACCTAGCAACTTACTTGTGATGGGACATGCATCATCTGGAGACGTATGGCATATTGTGTGGTTATAACAGATATTAGTCACCTCCAACTTAATAACAATTTAAAGGGATTGCTCCAAAATAATGACTAGTCTTATCCATACTGACTAGCTTTACTGTAATAAGCTCCTTTAAAGAGATCATAAAGTAAGTGCTTGCAGTATTCACATAATGATCATGATAAATAGTGTCCTTCACTTCTGAATTGGCTCATACAGTGGATAAATTGTTTGTTTTAGAATAACCTTGTCCTGTTGTCAGTCCACAATCCTATACTTGGCCCTAAGGCGTCTGTGCCCTGAAGCTTCTCAACCATGCTGGAGCATCCTGACAGCAACCCAAATAACCTTAGGCGTCTGCTGTCCTGATCACAGAGGTGCCAACCTGGGAAGGCAGACGAAAAGCTGCTAAAGGCAACCTGCCATGTAGCTACTAAAATCAAACTATCCTTGAAGAACCTCTTAAAGTGTCTGAAATTACTTCAAATGTATCCACATTATTGGCTGAAGCTGGAACACCACTTCTATTCCTCTTCAAGTTTTAGAGAACTAGGTGATTAAAGGACAATTATAAAAAATGTGAGTAATATAACAAAAGGTTTGCAAGATGTACAATCATAACAGGTTGAGGAGTCTTTAAGGAAGACTAGCACCTTGGGCCACGGTATCTCTATCCAATACAGGCGGTCCCCGGGTTACATACAAGATAGGGTCTGTAGGTTTGTTCTTAAGTTGAATTTGTATGTAAGTCAGAACTGTATATTTTATCATTGTAATCCCAGCCAGAACTTTTTTGGTCTCTGTGACAATTGAATTTTAAAAATGTTGGATTGTCATGAGAACCAGGAGTAACACTAAAGCTTCATTACAGACGCCTGTGATAACTGTTATAGCTGATCAGTGTGGCTTAAGACTAAAGCACAATAAATTACCAATATCTAGAGGTCCGTTTGTAACTAGGGGTCGTATGTAAGTCAAGTGTTCTTAAGTAGGGGACCGTCTGTACTTCACTGGTCTGATCAAGAGGCTGCCCGGGTCCCTGCTAATCATCCCCATACAACAAAACACCAGTAACACTTTTCTACTAATGTCCAGAATGTCCAGAAAAAGCTTATGGAGAGTTTCTGACTCTAAACTTAAAATTTACTGAAATTAATAGGAAAATTTGGTATTTTACAGTCCAAATAGTTGGAAAGTATAGGGACATGCATATCCAGACTGATTATATGGTATGGCTTTTATACAGGCGCTCAATTATAAGTGAATAGAGACAAGATAGGTTCTGTAGGTTTGTTCTGAAGTTGAATTTGTATAGAAGTTGGAACTGTATATTTTATAATTGTAACCCCAGACAAAATCATTTTGGTCTCTGTGATTTTAAAACTTTTGGGTTGACATTAGAACCGGGATTAACACTAAAGCTTAATTGCAGACACCTCTGATAACTGTTATAGTTGTTCGTTTGTAACTAGGAGTCGTGTGTAAGTCGGGTGTTCTTAAGTCGGGGACCGCCTGTATACTGCATATGAAAAGACTAGTACGGTACTACACATAATACACTGTAGTCTGGGGTGCCTGGAATAGATAACGCACTGGACCAGTCTCCTCTGCCGGTCATGTTTATCCCCCATAAGATGGGTATCAGGTCCAGTGGGTTGAGCAGACATTATTTTAATGGGTCCCAAATGTATATATGTAAGAAATCCAGTGTCTTTAGTGAATACAGATGAGTTTGTGGAAGGAAGGTATAAGAAGCAGACAGTCAGTGATGGAGTGTCTGGTGTCCTGCTGTTATTGTGATAGTATAAGCCATCTTATGGATGCATAGAGTGCGTATTGTGCCGTGGCCAAAATTCATAATTATCCAATAAAGATAATGGCACGCCTTGAGTGGTATTGGCAGGACTCTTTGGACGAGATCCACAATTGCAATAAATGCTATTTTTATTCCGGTTTTGTCAGTTTCATCAGTACCGATGCAGAAAATAGCTAAATAAATCTAATACAGCATGTTTTATTAGGAGAAAAAAGGAAAAACCTCTTGATGAGATGTAGGCTGGATGTACACGATTCTGACCTTTCGGGGAAGACATATTGTCAACAAGTACGAAGAATCCTTCTAAAATAGTAGCTGAGAGCACACCGCAGCATCGGAATAGAAATCTAAGGGATTGTCAGGAATCTTCCTTACTGAGAACACTGCATTAAAGGGAGGAGTACAGTGAATCACTACTCACAACTGACTACTAGTCCCTTCAGGTAGGGGATGAAATGTCCTTCCTAGAGTTCCCTCTATGTGAAAACTCACTTGTTTACCTATAAAAAAAATCTCCTATTAAAAAAATGAGCAGAGAAGAGTCACTTTTTTCCAATGATGAGTTACTTTAAGAGAAGTGTTGCTTCAGATGTCTCTATATTTGGTTCTACATTATGAATGTCCTATTAAAGACAAAAATCGTATCCTTCAGATAACCCATATAAATAAATTGCTGGGAATTTGAGCAGCAGATAAAGATCCAGTCCATACCTATGTCTGTAACTGTCTTTATCTCCGGTACTGTATTGCACGTTCCTTATGTCATTCTGAAAGGTGAGATTCTTATTTTTACTATAGCGCCAAAGGAATGTTTCTAGATACTTTAGATATCGCGTTCTGAAGTGACGCTCCCGCAGCAGCCTCTAAAAGTGACTCATCTTAGGCAATTGAATTTGATGGCGCTATATAAATAAAGATTATTATTATTATAATTGACTCTTCTCTTTTTCATATGACTGTTGGAGATGGTAAATGGGGAATGCTCGAAAGAATATTTCATACCCTACCTGACAATGTGACTATGCCTGTTATTAAATTTGCTTACCAGTAGGGGTTCTAAGAAGGAATAGGGGCATCCAGTAATGGAAACACCAAAGTATTCACCCTGACTTCTTCAGATCCTCCTTACATTAAAGGGTCATGCTTATTAAAGGGGATATCTAGGTTTTTTTTTTAAATTTGAATTTTTTTTGGCTGCAACTTAGTATTTTCTATGTACAGCTGAACAGTATCTCTTCCATTACATCAATCGGGGTGAGTCACAATTGTGCCATAATAGGAGGATTTGTTGGATACCAGAAGAAGATATTTGTCAATTCCACATACAACACATATGTTTTGCAGAATGCTCCACAATGCTGCCAGCGCTGAGCTGGGAACACTCCAGATACAATGAGACAAGAAGGACAAAAACTTCTATTCCGCTGGTTGAATTGTTCCAGAACATTCCCCAAATCCAACGCGATAACCTTCTCCTTGACAGTAACCTAGGGCAGAGAAACAGATGATGGTTGTGGGAAGCAGAGCAAAACTACAAGTCAACCAAAGTTCAGTAGCGTCTATGGTCAAAATGTTGCCATAACAGTAAGATCCTAATAATTTACATGTACCCCCAGACTGCTAGGGAGCAGCACTATCAGATAGGCCAACCCTAGACTCCTCTGCTACCTCTGATGATGACAGTGTCTCCATCTCTCAAGAATGTTCTGGTGTGACCATTTCCAAGATCAATTTGCTTAGATCCTCTCCAGGAAAGTTCCAACATGGAGCCAAAACTTTCAGGGTCCTGTTAAGAAAAAAAAAAAAAGGACAAATGTCATCACTTATTCAGGCGAGTTGCATCATATATAAATGAATCTGCTTCGGGGAATCCCAGTGATCCACAATCCTTAGTAATCCACAATCCTCAGTAATCCACAACCCCCAATGACCTGCAAACCCCAGTGACCTGTAATCCCCATTGACCCGCAATTCCCAGGGACCCAATCCTTAGTGACCAGCAATCAATAGTGACCTTCAATCCCCAGTGACCTGCAACCCCCAATGACCTGCAATCCCCAGTGAACCCCAATCCCCAGTGAACCTCAATCCCCAGTGAACCCCAATCCCCAGTGAACCCGCAATCCCCAATGAACCCGCAATCCCCAATGACCCGCAATCCCCAATGACCCGCAATCCCCAATGACCCGCAATCCCCAATGACCCGCAATCCCCAGGGACCCGCAATCCCCAATGACCCGCAATCTCCAATGACCCGCATTCCCCAGTGACCTGCAATCCCCAGTGACCTGCAATCCCCAGTGACCCGCAATCCCCAGGGACCCGCAATCCCCAATGACCCGCAATCTCCAATGACCCACATTCCCCAGTGACCTGCAATCCCCAGTGACCTACTAATTATCTACTTACATTCATCTAGGACTCTAGATAAGGGTTAAAACTTACCGGCCCACTTATAGTTCCAGAAGCTAAAAGATCACCAGGGCGGACATTGCAGCCGGTCACAGTGTGGTGAGCCAGCTGCTGCTTCATAGTCCAATACATGTACTGTAAATCAAATAGATTTTTTTCAGTTTATTATTATATGGGAAAACATATTTTCATATTTGTATAAAATATTTAATATATCCTGTATATATAATGCCAGCAAAAATGAAAAAAAATACAAAATCATTTTCTTCCAAAGTGTCCATGTCAGTTCCTGCACACTGGCCTGACAGCTGTCATCCTTTATTTTAGCTAGATGTGGATGGGTTGAGTCAAATCCCTGGGCTCTGCACCCACCCATATTTATTGTTGTGTCCCTTCTATATATCTCTGAACTGATCAGGCAATACCACCCCACACGTAATCTCCGTTCCTCACAGGCCCTTCTCACAACTGTCTCCAGGACATCTCCCGTGCATCTCCCATTCTCTCTACCCAAATGTGTCAGACTGTCCCCCACTTTCCAAACCTTCAAACGTAACCTGAAAACCTACCTGTTCCGGTTCGCCTACAACGCACACTAACTTCTCTGCTCCCTCACCTCATGTCTCGAAGGTAGTACTTTCCAATGAAAAGGTTACATGCACACTGAATTAAATACATACATACATGAAGCAGTCCTATCTGTGGGCAGCACATTATAGAGCAGGAGATGCCGAGCAGTGCTAAATATACAGAAAATATTCAGTATCTGCCAGATGTTTCTTGATTAAAAACCATGCTCTTAGAAACACATATAGGGCTCATTCACACTGCTGTCTGCGGGGCCGTACATGCGGCCGCATGTACGTCCCCATAGGCGGCAATAGCGGCACGGCGGGGATCCGGTGCCACACATCTTTTGGCGGATGTGCGGCCGTGTGCTGCTATTTCCTATGGAGGGAGGAGGAGTCACCTCCTCCTCACCTCCAGCACACGGCGGGCATACCGCGTGTGAATGTACCCATAATACTTTGTTAAATTATTTTGTGAATTCTTTATTAGAATCTGGCTGTATTTCACAATACCAACTAAGTGTTATTTACACACATTACATAGCTGCCAGATAAATGCTTGTCAACCCAACAGCTATTCTTTCCAGCTGTCCCCATACACATGCATGCTTGGCTTGCTTGGACACACATCTGTTTGAAGTGAAGACATGAGTAAGCTGCGGGTAAGAGTAGTCAGACCACCTTACCCATGAGATGCTTGGCTGGTCCTTGCCAAATGTTATATGTATGTGAGCTCTAGACAGACAAGGCATTAGCAGAGGTTGTAACACATAATAAGGTCTAAAACTATTCTCTATAAAGGACTTACTTTGAAGTTAGATCTGCATATAGTGGCTGCATCCTTCATTCCATCCCCTGCACAAAATAATCATTATTATTATTTTGTCTGCAATTACAAAAAGTATCGGATTGCTTTACCATGAACACTCAGTCACTCTTGTCCTTGGGATGTGACGGATGTAGCTTAAAGGAACGCTCCAGTTACAGCGGATTAATTGAATTATACCTTGTGCAGGGCCTGAACGGAGGAGCAGGACTCCAGGTTCTAGGAATACAATGAAAATGAGTCGTGCTCCTCCCTTCAGGCCCCGCACCATGTATTATTCAATGAATGAGCTTCAACTGGAGTGTTCCTTTTAGCTAATTTACATGAATCACATGCAGTAGTGGACACAGCCAGTAGACAAGTGGGGCACTGTAGAAAATGTATTCAAAGTCAGATTCACACCGTGCAATTTTTAAAGGACCTTTACCAGCTTAAGCAAAACACATAAGTGGAGAAGTTTAAGTTTTCTTTCATACTTATCAACCATTTCACTCCTGGTTTTGATACCTTGAGAATGAGGTTTAGGACCTGCATCCTGTTGCCACCATGAACACAATGGTGTAATCTGATGTGTATTAAAGGAAAGCTACCATGAGGAATCAGAAACAGATCTGATTATAGTTTCCTCCTGTCTGCCTCTGCCCTAATCTGTAATTTAATAATCCTGGAACCATTACTAAAATAAAGTTTTTAACAAGTTAGGTTCCAGGATTATTAAATTACAGATTAGGGCAGAGGCAGCAGGAGGAATCTATACTTAGATTGACTTCTCATGGTAGATTCCTCATGGTAGGTTTCCTTTAAGGGATTGCTGTATTTATGACAAGGTGCTCTAAATATATAGACAGCCATGGCACTAATCTTCCCATATACCCAGGAAGGGAAGGAATAAATAAATACAGAGGTGGACACCTCAGAATAAACCTCCTAAATCCTTCTCTCAACACCCACATGGATCAATAATGCAGAATCATTAGTCCAATGCAATTTACCTTGTAGGCAGACAGACAAGTTAATATTGAATGTGTAATTACTCTTGTCCTGGAGATATGGCAGAGGTGTTGGGTCCTGCAAGCAGATGACACAATGGAAATCAATGGGATAGCACACGAGACCCTGACTTGTGGGTAACTTCTTGTCCATAGCAGAAATAGGGTTGTTTTGATAAAATAGGAGGTTACGGTATATCATACGGTCTCATATCTATCTATCTATCAATCTCAATCTCATAAATATCTATCTATCATTAATAAAATACTATGTCAATAAAGAGAGCTGAAAACATCATTCACACATATTGGGGACCAAGGGTCCGCGGATTGCATTACCGTCAGACTTCCCAAAGTTTTTGGGATTTGCGCCACTGGGACAGGTATTTAGAAGGGGAATGTGTCGCACGCAATCAGATTTTGACGCAGCTGCATTGGCTTTCATGCAACAGAAATCGGGGTGCGTGCAGTCGGACGATCCGACTGATTCAGACTGAGCGCGGGATTTAACTTTCAAATTGTGTCGCAAGACAATGCACTTACATGCACCAGGAAGAAGAATGTGAACTCCAGCGGACCTGAGCGGGGAAGCGACACATGCAGGAAATCGGGCCTACAATCTAGTAGTGAATCGCGGCGCAGTGCATTCCGGTCAGACAATGCACATCAGGGAACGCGCCAGGGACGGGTAAGTAAATGTGCCCCATTATCTATAGAAATATTTTTTCTTCCTTTCCTCTTAAGAGAGATGAGGGGACCTGCGGTACAAGATGTATTGCCGAATTGCAGCCTATCCGGCAAATGAAAGCCCCTAGCTAATACCCATGGCTATGCTTGACCACGGGTGCTCCCCCACTACCACTGCTCGTCTCTATTCCTCTTGGCTGGACATGTCCTGATTTATATTTGTATTTCACAAAATTAAAAGCTTTTTAAGGCAACATAATTTTGGGACATTGGGGCACATGTATCAAACTTTTGGCTTGCTTTTTTCTTTCATTTTTTTAAACTTTTCTCTGCACTTGTGCTCATTTGCACCTAAGACCGTCTCCCTTCGAATTTCTCCATTGCCTAGGTTTCTGCAGTGTTCCCTGAGTTATCACCAGAATCCAGGTGTGAAAGTTGTGACCCTTTTAAAAAGTTGCAAATTTGGGCACAAATCTACGGCTGCCGCTGACCAGTCGTAGAAATGAGCTTAGAGCTTATTGCAACTTTCGGTGACTTTTTTGTTGCAAATTCACATGTATCAATAAGGAAAAACTACTAAGAGATATCTGACCAGCAGAAAAGTCCCAATAAACAGACGGACGAAGCCTTATAGTACATGTGCCACATTGTGCCTTGTGGTTGTATTGTGAATTGCAACTGCTCAAGGGTTTATTGTTTTTAATTTAAAGGGAACATGTCAGGACTATTTGGGACACCAAACCATTCACAGATGCTTATGGATCGGTGGTTAAGTGTCCAAAATCAACATTTTTTTTTTACCTCTTTTCCTGTAAATAAAAAATGGGGGTGAATTTATCCTTTTTTTGAGCTAGTGCATTAATTCTTATGCATTCTTATTAAAAAAGCATGGAAGCTGACATGGATATGGCAAAAACGATCTATACATTTTGGCTAAAAGCCTTAGTCATAGTCTAAATCACAAGAGACACAAACCTGTTGCAATTTAAACTCAAGCAGAAAGGACACATATAGACATGTAACAATACTGTCCATAGAGATGGAATATCAGCAAAGGCTGCATACAAATAACTATAATAAAAATAATTAATAATTACTTTATTTATATAGCGCACACAGATTACGCTGCGCTGTACAGAGATTGCCAAATCAGTCCCTGTCCCCAATGGGGCTCACAATCGAATCAACCTACCAGTATGTTTTGGAGTGTGGGAGGAAACCAGAGGACCCGGAGGAAACCCACGCAAACACAGAGAGAACATACAAACTCTTTGCAGCTGTTGACCCTGGGACTTGAACCCAGAACCCCAGCGCTGCAAGGCTATAATGCTAACCACTAAGCCACCGTGCTGTCATCAAAAACAAATATTATGAAAGAAAATGTTTCAAAAGACTTTAGTGTGTGTTACTAGACCAAGAGGTAAAATAAAATCCTGGATACTGATATCCTAAGAAACGCGTAGGTTGTCTTTGCCATCTCCATGTCTGCTTGGATGCTGTTTTTTGATAGGAATAAACTTCAACCATTTTTACTTCACCTAGTTGTTTGCCAGATTTCTGCCTTGGAATAAGTTTGCTATAAATACCTGCTGTCTCTTCGGGTGATCCATGCCATTGTCTACATTCCGAAATTGGAGAGCTTGCTTATTCATATGTTGTTCTTATAAAACTGTGTATAATCCTTTTAACCATTTTTTGGGGTGCACACATTTGTACTCACCTGCTTTGGATTTGGTAACACAAAAGGCATGAGGGCTTCCATCGGTACCACCCATGGTGAAATAGTGGTTGCAAAGTTTTTGCTCAAGAAAGGACCAAGAGGGACATATTCCCATTTTTGGATATCTCTGGCTAATGACATGAGGAGAGACACAAGGAGGGGTTACTCAGTGGTATCATTTTGAGATAAATATGATATTACTACCTGTTTAATGGAGTAGTGTCAATACAAGCACTGAGAACATGCTATCAATTTGTCACCCCTCAATGGCTAGAAAAAAAGTGACAGGGGTGCTACACATGTTCTGAACATCCACTTTAGATGCCATAAGGGTCAGTGGCGTAACTAGAAGCTGATGGGCCCCAGTGCAAAGTCTGTGCCAGGCCCCCGACTATAATGTATGGTTTATAGTAATAGTCTTCTCATATGGGAAAGTGACACCATAAGGGCCCCCTAAACCTCTTGGACCTGGTGCGATCGCAACCTCTGCACCCCCTAAAGTTACGCCCGTGATAAGGGTGTTATAATTCACTGTTATTATTTGCAGCAGGAGACAGAAATATTCTGTCCCAAAGTGCCCATAATGCATTTTTCTAATATCATGCTAAAGGTAGCTTAAAAAGTTAAGCCTTAAAGTTACATTTGTGATTATTGGGGAAGTTACATTGCGCATTAGTTTTCCATGTTAAGCTAAATACAGAGGTTACATAGCACCACCTACTGGTAATAATAGGGTAAGACTGCTAACCATGGAATATACATTCCATCATGTTTGGCAAAACAGACGATATTAATAATATATGAACTGAAATCGTAAAAGTAATATTTACATCAATGTTTAAATATTAATGACGTCCCTATGGGCTATAATATAATCACCTCTACTTGTTTGTCTAACTAAATGTACAAAGTTATGGATGATGTACCAGGAATGGAAGAACGGTCCAGCACCACATGATGAAATCCAAAACACTTTTTGTCACGAAAGACAATTCGAGATGCCTCCGAGATATTGTCCTTTTGTTACCCTGACACTGTGTGCCCTACTGACAATGTTCTGCTACAAGTTGTATGTTCCCACAGTAATGGACGTTTTAGCATTTTATCGGATACTTTTTACAGAGGTTCAACTGATCTGTATAAATAGCTAAAAATAAAATATGATTAAAGTGTCATTTCTCCTCTGATTACACATGACCTGTCCATTTTTCATTCACATTCATCTAATCACTGGACTCAATGGTTATGTGTAAATCAATGGCTTGTGACCATTGAGGCCAGTGAATAACTCAGCCCTCATGTGAACAATGGGCATATAGTCATTGCTTTTTCTTTTGTCTGACAGGGAACCTTTAAGTCCCTTCATCAATAGAAAGGGAGTCCCATATTTGTTCACATTTCTTGAGTTAACCCTTTAGTCTACCATGGACAGTATCTACAATAAGGGGGAGGCAATAGCAGAACTGCAAATGTACAGACAGGTGCAGGCAATTTTTGTCAATGGGGATATATGTTTAGCACTTGTCTCATTCCTGAAACACTTATATTACAAGGAATCTTGTCTATAGCCACCTATGGTAAGATGTTAAATGGTGGGATGGTGGAGATGTGAAAGAAGTATCAGAAAATAATAAACATATTATATAACGGCTGCCGCACACTTTCCCGTAGGATTCATCTTCTCTCTGATTAAGTGTCTCTGTGATAAACATGGCTCTGTGATTCTTACCGCTCCAATCATTCATTAGCACCATGCCAAAGATGTGCTCATCAGCCTTATGAATGGGAATCGGTTTTCCCAAATCATTTCCCGGACCCACAAAAAAAGCCTGTTAAAAGAGAACATGGAAATTGTTCCTGATTAATAAGGGATGTAAAAAAAAAAACAGATTGTGCTTTTTTTTGGGAGCGCAGAACGCTTTGTGATTTCCACAATGAGGTTTGGGATGATCGGTCATGACAATTACATATAAGTGGTCCATTAAGAGAGTAAATATCTGGGATCCCACTTTGTGAGACGCAACAATGAGCTTATGCACTGGGGAACCTGGCATTCAATGTATTACATGGGCCGCTATTTAGTGATGGCAAACTAATCTAAACGGGACAAGCCCTCTAAATCAGGAGACTTGTTACAGGCCATCTACCACCAGGATAAAGGATTGTAAACCAAGCACACTGACATACTGGTGTGTGCCCCCTCTGACAGGATCTGCTCATTTACATAAATTGTAAAGCCTTTTTTGTAAAAACAGGAAGCAAAAATAAGACCAGTCCTGCCAAAGGGCTCGCACAACAGCATGTAATTGTGCTTGGTTCACAATCCTTCATCCTGCTGGTAGATTTTCTTTAACCCCTTACTGACATGTGATCCATAAGCAAGTCACACGGATGCCGCAGTATGGAGAGGGCTCATGGGCTGAGCCCTCTCCGTACAAGGTGGATGTTTGCTGCAATATGCTTCCATATAGTGGTATGGCAGTACATGGTAGGATCAATCTTTACATGGAAAAATAAGTTATAGATTTTTGAATGTGGAGAATGAAAAATGAAAACGCTAAATCGAAAAAGGGCCTGGTTGTTAAGGGGTTAAGTGTCAGACATCCTTCACGTGCAGCCACTTGGGCACACAAGTATTAAAGGGAACCTGTCATCAGCTTTTACCCCACTAAACTTCCAGCCCCTTCAGCAAGGGTATAAAATACCCTTTCTAGTATTCCTCCTTTGCCTGAAATGAGTCACTGTAAGAGGCTGAAAAGGAGCGTCACTTCAGATGCCACTATATTAGGTTCTATGGTATCTTGAAACACACTTGTGGTGTCATATTAAATCAGAGATTCAGGCAGTAAAAGACAGAGCTATGTATGCCTGTATCTCCCATTCTACAGATCACGGAACCACAATCCAGAAGCGATCGAAAAGATGAGATTCTTATTTTTAATAAACCCAACGAAAAACTATTATCCCTCTGGAAGGTGAAATTCTATTTATCTTTTCTATAAAAACAGAGCCGACGCCAGCACTGGGCCTCACTGGGCAAGTGCCAGGGGCCAGAGCTGCTGGGGCCCCACAAAAGAATGTACATAAGGTGACGGGGGGGGGGTTGCTTTATATAATATAACCATGAAGGAGATGTTTAGGATGATAAACTAGGGAATATTTTAGGAAACAGGAGACTGTTTTAGTTTCTGAATATTTAATGCCGCCACGTGAGTTCACTGCAAAGGGGCCCACTGAGGCTAAGGGGCCTATTGAATCCTGGAGCCGACCCTGTCCCAAATATCCCTGAAAATAAAACACTGTTTGCACACCGAGAGCTTCACAGACTGCAGACAAGTAAAGATGCTAATAATATGAAGAAAACTCCTCACCATTTCTAGCTCGATGTCCAAGAGTTTGCTGGCATCAAATATTGGTGGTTTGTCTAAAATGAGAAGGAAAAAAAAGATCAGATTCAATTTAGCCAGCACCAAACCTTTAAAAATTAAAGGGGGGTGCACTATAATCTCATTGATATACATTATAAATGACCATAACACTCTTTTACGAAGGACCATTGCAAAAATGCTGATCACATAAAGAGAGGGTTTTTTTGAATGAAGGAAAGGCTACATATGTTCCAGAGGCCCTGTTGTAGGTGTTTTCTGGGTTACTAAAACTAATCAACTAACCTTAGAAATGGGCAGAGGGTCCAACACCTGAAAGTGATTCCTCCCATTTAAAGGCCAAAACTAAACTTTTGACAAAACTTCCTAAATGAATAGTGCAGATGATAATTGTAAACTTTGTAATATACTTTAGAAAAGACATCTGTTTCTGTGTCCTTCTTTTTCCTCTGCCTTTCTTCCTTATTTAAAGAGAAAGTCATCAGGAAGGTCATTTTTACATGATGAAAGGTTCCAATAACAATAACAAGCCTCTGGTTTGTTGATTTTAAATATGTCTTTCTGAATAATTCCAGTGCTTTTTAATGATTCTGTAAAATTACCTGACTTCCTGCCAGCAACATGCTGTGAGTCCTGGGGGTAGGGGGTGGGTAGTTCATATGGCACAAGTCGTCTTCTCCTCAATTTCACAAACCCTCACCCTTTAGTCATTGCCCTCCCCCTCCTTCATCCTCTCCCCTGCTCCCTCCTCACTGTTTACATCAGTTCCCCCCCCCCCCCCCCTTCTCCGGGACTCACCACACACTGTTGGCAAGGAGCCAGGTAATGTTAAAGAAACAACTAAAAAAACTGTGGAATTATTCAGATGCCAGACAAAGGCATTTTTAAAATCAATGTGCCAGAGGCTATTGGAACCTGTCATCATGTACAAATTACTTTCCCGACAGGTTTCCTTTAAGCAGTTTGTGTAAATCAGCTTTCAGCCCTGTATCCACTGACAGCTGGATAATCTCTTTGGGTAGTCTAATCTCCGCAGAATCATCAAGGGGAATATGGAGATCTTTTGTCTAAAGTGAACAGAGAAGGCTTTCAGATACACAGCTCACTACAGGAGAAAGAAGCTGCTTCATTTAAATTAGTATATTACATATTACCTGCTATATTCATTTCTAAAATAACATTTAAAATGTGTTTGAAAGATTTAGATAAGCTTTTAAATTAATGGGTATGTACTGTATATATACATATATATATATAAAAAGCGCAGGGACCCACTAATGTTCATCGGCAGACGTCAGACTGACCTGGACATACCCCATTATAGTAAATGGGATGACCGTAACAATAAAGATAATATAGTCACAAATGTTACACTATAAGGCCTCATGCTCACAACTGTAAATAGGGTCTGTGACTTATCCACATAAACGGTACCCAACCCACCCCCCTTAATGACTTCTATTGTGCACAGTCATGGTGCGGGTGAGGCACAGTGTGCACCAAACTATTGAGCAGATCCTATTCCTGCCCAGATTTGGGTCACGGTTGTGCATTTCCTAAGGACATCGACACTGACGTCCAACCAGCAACAACGGGCCGCAAACAGGGGAACACATTATCCTATTTGCAGCCCATAAAGCACAAGGATGAGGCTGCTAAAAATGGCACCTGAATAACCCAGTTCACATGAACATTATATAACCTGTGGCATTTTAGCAGAAGAGAACCACATAACTGATGCATTTTCTTTATGGACCCCTCACAGTAATACGTATTGTTCTGTTTTTAGATTTTTTTGTGTTCATGGTGTTTAGTCTTGGAGAGGAGAGTGTCAGACAATAACCCAGACATTACATCACTTATGAAATGTGGGTCTGCTAAAATAGTAAATGCACTTACTGGTGCCCTGATAAAAGAATGAGGCTGTTATGTACATGACATTGTAGAACCTGCTTGCTGTGGATTGGACTGACATTACGATTTTGTATATTTTCTTTTTGTTTGTTTTTGTGTAATCTGATTTTTCGAAAAAACCTACGACGCCATGCGTCCGTTTTTCCCGTTAATGACTATGGACAATAAGCAGATTTGTTGTCATGTGAGTAAAAACTTATGTTTTTAAAGGGACTATGTTGTACGTCCAACTTACTGAAATAAATATTTCTCACAGCTAACAATGCACAATAAAATGTATCCTACATCTGGGATGATAACTTGTGGAAGTAAAAACAAACACACAAAAAAAAAAATCACATCTGCTTTTAGCCGGTTCAGTTCCAATTACCGTTATAAATAGCTGAAAAAAGAGCAGCAGCCTGAATTTTTTCCTCCTGTTAATATTGGAATTGGAATGGAAGTCTATGTGAGTGGTGGCGATTGGAAGACTTTTCATTTAACCTTCTATTATGCCCTCCTAGAACACATTGGGGCTCATTTACTTACACTCCCGCAGAGTTCACCGAAAGTGCATTGTCCAACTACAATTGCAGCGATTCACTAAGATTGTGCGCCCGAGATTCTGCATGTGTTGTTCCCCGCTCAGGTCTGACAGAGTTCACCATCTTCTTCCAAGTGCATTGTCTTGCGATACAATTTGAATGTTAAATCCCATGCTCAGTCCGAATGAGTAGGATCATCCGACCGCCCGCCCCCCCAATATGCGTCACATGGAACCAGCGCAGCTGCGCCAAACACCGATCGCCTGCGACACAATCCCAGCGCAGACACACGAAAGTGCGATCCCCAACCCTTAGTAAATGAGCCCAAGAGTGTAATTGCAAGTCTGATGCAAGCGTGAATTGGGCCTTAGTTTATCCAAGAAACAAAACACATGGTCAATAGCACTACACACAAAAGAGTAGTAGTAAGGAATGTTTATAATCTGATCTAAAAAGGTCCCTAATCTACCACCAATTCATTTAAAACCATCATTTTTTCCCTGGTTTTCAGTGTTGGTATAACCACTGAAATGACCAAAATTTGATAACCGCCCTATTATTTGAGGTTAATCTACATGTGAAACCACATGAGAAAGCAGTCACTCAGTCTTCTGTCGATCCAGTAGGGGCGTTTTTGGAACTGATTTTGAGGAGGACAACCTCCATAAAATCTGATTTTACAAAAATGTAGTGTGGACATTGGATAAGTGTGGTGATTGCCAAATTGCTTTTTGCAAATATATGGATCCCCCTCCCCCAACATATTCAAACAAGGAAACCTACAAAATACCTACCATCACTTGGTCTTATTTGTCCCTTTGGTCTTTTAATTGGTGTACCAGACACCACAACAGAAGATGCCCGGCCATGATAACCAACAGGAAGATGTAACCTATGGAAACAATATGGAAGGTTTTATTTAAAGAGAGATCTCTCAGTGTGGCAAGCTGGTCACCATCAGTGTGGAGGAAGCAGGTGGGGTTAACCTGAAGATAGGATGTGGTCGCCACCAGATTTATGACAAAAAAGAGTGAAGATTATAATTTGATGATGATCCACTGTGACCTTACGCACCCCCTATGAGTATAAAAGCTCACCTTAATATCATTGTCACCAACACTCCCTGGATGCAAAGTTCAGGGGGGGGGGGCACAGGAAGTGAGAGAGAGTGGCACATGCGACCTCCAGTGCGGCACAGCTCTTGTTCACAACCCTGAAAGGCTGAGAGACCCCATTCACTAGCCCCGGTGTAACGGTAGCGTGGTAGCACTAACACCAGCTTCTTGTTAGATATAAACCTGGTCCATAACGTGAATATATTGGGCCAGAAACCCACTCAAGTAGTGTTTATGTAAGATTGAGAACTCTGGCATGTGTATTTGTGGATTGTGATAAAAGAACAACCCAGCTTAAATTTAGATGTTAAATTGCCTTTGAGGGCACAACACTATAAATCATATAAAGGGTACAGATATGCAAACCACACACAATGGTACAAGTATGTACAACAAATAAAATACAAGTTAGTTACCATTTAAACCTTAGTGCTGCAACCAAATAAAGATGAGTGGGGTGAGACGATTACAGGATTCTTCCAGTATGATGTTTATCATAATCTCCCACAAAAGGGACAAAGACCCACATGTCTCACCAGGACATTTGAACCCTTGGTTGAGGACTCCCTGCCTGCCCCTGGTAGGCTGCTAGTGTTCCCCCAACCTGGGTTGAATGTCTGGACCTTTCCAAACCTAGGACCGGGTCAGACCTAATCAATAGAAAGTTATAGAGCGGCAATACTGGACACAACTCCTATGCTTCCATTAGGAGCTCTGCGTATCTCCCCTCCCCAGGATCGTCTGATAGATGAGGCCGGATATATTTACTTTTATATGTCTACTTTTAGCAAATAATTGATATTGTTTGTGTAATGGAAAATTATACAATTTTCCAATATACTTTCTGTATCAGTTCCTCAAGGTTTTCTAGATCTCTGCTTGCTGGCCTGCTATAGAAAGCTTTCATGTTTACTTCCAGTGGATTGCAATCTGTCCATGGTCATGTGATGTCACACAGGTGCACGAGTCATTATATCACATAGAGTAATCAGAGCCGTGCAACTGTGTGACATCACATGACCATGGACAGATTTCCATCTTTAAATATAGAAGCTTTCTATAGCAGGACAGCAAGCAGAGATCTAGAAAACCATAAGGGATTGATACAGAAAGTATATTGGAAAATTGTATACATTTTTATTACACAAACAAATTATTTGCTGAAAGTGGACAACCCCTTTAATACGACACTGCTATATGTTTTCTAATTCACAAATTGTCCCTTCCATCCCCGTATATCGATCCATGTTAGCGGCCAATGTCATTAAAGGTGACTCTGAGCACAGTCTGGCTATCAGCCTATAGTAAAACAATGACCTTGACTTGCAAGGTTAACTACAACTCACCAGTTTGGCATCAGAGCGTTCTCCTTCCCTCTGAACATAATCCCCACATTAGTAGCATGGTCCCTGGAGGAGTAGAAGTCAGTGTAATCCCCTGCAAGGCAAACATCAAATCTGTGTTAACGCTGCACTAATGAAATGAGGCGGCCATTCCTGCCGCCCGGAGATAGGACCGTATAGTAATAATAAACTGCAGACAAATCATTTCCCACAAAGCTGTAAAGTCATTTATTTCACCAACAAACATTTCATAATAGAGAGCCAACAGGGAAAAGCCACTACTGCAGCGATTGAGAACATTTCCCCATTTTTTTTATTGCTAATTTTAAACTGTATCCTGCGCTGTACTGTACATTACAAGGATAAAACGCTATTGGCGGCGTACTGGTGATCACCGATGTGAATGAGCATAGAAAATCTGCTTATAGCAGTATAACCCCTTTAAGGATTCAGCCAATACTAGTTTTAAAGAAACCAAATTTTTAGATCGATTTTTTTAAATTTAGTTTTTGGTTTTATACTTAAAGAAAATGCTTACATCTCAACCCCCTAGTGTTAACACAATAAAGATCATTTTAACCCCTTTCTTTACAATATTACTCAGTGTTATTGCTGTTTTAGCTCCTATCACACTCTAGGCTGCTCAGTGCAAAATCCCAGAGTGTGGGCGGGGACTCTCTAAGCAGACACATTATGATCCATCTAGTTCTGTAGGGTGACAATGTGGTTAGATTATCAGGGTACAAGGAGTATATGCACTTTCATCTGGCTGCTGACATTGTACTAACACACTGACACAAAGGGGCACATTTACTTATCCGTCCCGCTGCGATCCCCGAGGTGTGTTGTCCGACGAGGATTCGGAGCTGCCGTGACTCACTAAGATTGTGCGTCCAATTTCCTGCATGTGTCGCTTCCCAGCTGAGATCCGTCGGAGTTCACCTTCTTCTTCCCGATGCATGTAAGTGCAAGTCTTGTGACACAATTTTGAATGTTAAATCCTGCGCATTGTCCGATTTATGTCGCATGAAAGCAGCCACAGATGGGCAAAAAATCTGATTGAGTGTGACAAAAATCCCTTCTAAATGCGGCGCACATTGGAAATAGACGGATATTCCGACGATAGTGCAGTCTGCAAGCCCCTAGTAAATGAGCCCCATAGAGAAAGAGATGAGACAGATCATAGATGATGAAATGCATGAGATGCCTATTACACAGAGGCCGACAGACTTTTACACTGTTACATTTCTAGCTCTGCTACATCTCACAAATAAGTGATCCAGGGGAAGGGGGAGGCAGGCACATATCTCCTTGTAGTTTGTAGCTCACGATCTTCTGGCAGGAAGTGAATCAGTGGGAGTCAGTGTGAGCTCCGTGCTGGGGGCGGGGCTACAGGTACACAGCAGAGAGAGAGACATAACTCAGTTCTGCGGCTGTCACACAGTAATCCAAGATGACGACCCTACCCTAAAGTCAGAAGTTACAGAGTCGTTTCTAGGGGCAACTGAAATATTGTACAGCAGGACTGATAGAGACAGGTTGGACTTATATCTGTGAAATGCTGCATTTTTGTTAATAACAGTGAACTAGAGAAAGTGTTATTTTGTTATCCAGAGTACAGGGGTTTGCCTATGAAAGAAAGTTCTCACATTTTAATCCCCTAGTGATGTTTATACAATAGAGCTTATATTTATCCCCATTACTTTACAATTTTACTTTTTTTTTTAGCTCCAATCACTCAGTGATGGTCAGTGTAGGCACGGACTCACTAGTATCTGACACATAGAAAGAGTAATGAGACAGATCAGAGATGATGAGATCCATGAGATGGATAAAAATACAATGAGACTCTCAGCTCTAACTAACCTAATCAATAAAACACACAGTCAGCCCTGCTATATGCCCCCCTCCCGGATAAAGACCTTATCTGTCTGTAGCTTGTAGAGTAAGTCTCTCTAGCTTGCTGGCAGGAAGTGCCTGTTTCTGATCTGGTCATGTAATGCAGCTGGGAGAAAGCACTCAATCGTGTAGATAAGAGAAGCTATTCATCAAAGGAATCGAACCATTGTCAGAAGATTTATGGTCGTATCCAGGGACAACCAAAATTGTTTACACCAGGACAGACTGGAATTATTTCTGTGAAATGCTGTATTTTTGTTAATAACAATGAATTAGAGAATGTGCTATTTTGTTATCCTGAGTATATTTTAGGAATCTTGTCTTTGTGGTTATACCCCTTCAACAATCTTTTTTTGTTTATTTATAACAACGACATTTAGCTTTATTGCTACTGTTTTACTGTAAACACTTTTTTTTTTAATCACCACATTCATCAAGCCATATTTTCTGTCAATGTGCATTTTCTAGCCTCACGAGGGCTTGTTTTTTGCATTACAGGTAATATTTTGGTGCACATATAAATTACTAATTTAATGGTGAAAAGTTTCAATTTTTTTTAGGCAAGCTTAATAAATAAATAACTTTACACATGTATAGGTATTTTAATTTTTTTTTCATTTTGTCCCATTTTGAAAGTTTTATATTTTAGATGAATCTTTTGTCCCATTATGTCTTGGCTGCAAGATCGCTGGATTGTTCATATAATAATGTGGATAAAATTAGAGTTCTTCTAACAGTTATTAAAGGTGTTGTTCTTTGTTTGAACATTTATTATGGGTTGTCTATAGCACCATTCTTCATAATACACATAGGGGGTCATTTACTAAGGGCCCAATTCGCGTTTTCCCGACGTGTTACCTGAATATTTCCGATTTGCGCCGATTTTCCCTGTATTGCCCCGGGATTTTGGCGCACGCGATCGGATTTTGGCGCACCGGCGCTGGCATGCACGCGATGGAAATCGGGGGCGTGGCCGAACGAAAACCCGACGAATTCATAAAAACCGCCGCATTTAAAAAACAAAAAGTGTGGCAGAGCTTACACTTACCTTCACCAGGAATAGGCCGGTGTACTTGAGTGCGTTCCGATGCTCTTCAGCGCAGCAGCGCCACCTGGTGGACAACGGAGTAACTACCTTAATGAATCCCGGCCGGACCCGAATCCACCGGAGAGAACGCGTCGCTTGATCGCGAATGGACCGAGTAAGTAAATCTGCCCCATAGTGTTTTGGAAGCCACATGGAAAACCCCAATAATTTGGTATATGTGTCAGTCCTCCTATTAGGAACCCCTCCGGTCTTAGACTAATAAAAATGATCAAACTTTTTTATGTAGACCTGGCCTTATAGAGCCAATACATAAAATATTATGTATTATGATCATATGGTGAAGCAAACATCATTGATGTTCCTTAAAGAGGACTTCTCACCAGGTTTTCCCCCACTAAGCTACCAGCCCCCTCAGGTAGTGTATTAAATGTCCTTTCTAGAATTCCCTCTTTTACAGAAATCTCATCTATTTAGCTATAAAAGAATATCACAAGTGACAAACATGACTCTTTCACATGAGATGAGTCAAGTTTATTGGTTGCAGGTGAAGTGTCACATTTCATCTTTCAGATCACATGTGGCTTATGGTTCTGTGAGCTAAAGACATGGTTGGAAATGCAAGTTGCAGATAAAGATCCAGTTCTTGTCTGTATGTCCAGTTCTGTAGCTCAGAGAACTATAACATGGGATGTGAAAGAAGAGATTTATATCTTTAATATAACACAAAAACATGTTTATAGGTCCATAGATCCATAGATAGTGGCTCCTGAAGTGACTCTCCCTTTGTGACCACTAAACATGACTCATCTTATGAGGTGAATAGAGTCATATTTGTCTGACTTTGAGGGATATAACTCCACACAACAACTGTGTGATTCAGCCTAACAGTACACACTGGTTACAGCCTGACGCTGCGGCCTGTATTTGGGAGCCAGTGAGTATATCAACAGAGGCCGGCGGTGCCTGGAGGAGCTGAGCTGGACTGGAGGTACGGACCAAGGTAGGTATTAGTTCTTTCATAACTTTATACATCCTGGGGCCAGTGATGAAAAAATGTATGATTCCAGAGAACCCCTTAATAACAAATCCTGATAAAATATGCATCATCCAGATGTTGACCATGAATAGGAAATATCGCTTTCCATTTTCACATTTTTAATAATTCATTTTTTTGGGGGCCGGTGTTTTTTTTTTTTAACATCCTGACATGTTATTTTCAGACATCAGAAACACGTACCGATATTCGCTGGCAGATGAAGCTGCGCCTTTGACTGCGGAATGAACGCTCTGAAATAAAGTGAACAGAACTTGGTTTAATTAAACAAATTCCAAAACATGCAAAAATCTTTGTTAACTTTGTATTTTACAGATTTTCCGTCTACGTTTTTTTCTTCATTCATGGCTTCAACTTCAAGTTCTTATTATGGTTATAGAAAAGAGGTTTGTAAAGTTGCCTCCGCACACCTTTATCCGCCCCTTGTTTGGTATTCTGGCACCATAAGAAGCTAATATGGAAATATAATCAATAATATGTTAAAAATATATATAAATATTCGATTTTGGAGAGAGTCTCCGTGTGCCTCTGTATGATATTGGAAACAATGTATAGTACTGACCTATGGCCTGTTTCAGGGGTCGTATATTTGCAAGTTAAAATTCTGTACATTGCCGTAGTTTTATGTGCGAACACTGCGTAGCCAAAACAGGTAACTATAACAATGACAGCTCTGCTACATCTGTAAAGCAATCTACAATAGTGATCGTAGGAATGGCGGCTTGCACCAGCTGTGTGATGGAAGGCAGAGCTGTCACATGTATAATTGAGGTGAATGACCCTAAAGTTGGGTAAACAGAGTGCCCCTGTGATTGACAGGAGAGCCATAGACGGATGTACAGTATAACCGCATAGAATTAACCCCGGCATGGCTCACCTGGCCCGCAGATCCTTGTTGTCTCGGAGGGTGGGCTCTGAGGCTGATAGCAGCTGTTGAAGGGTCTGTCGGGCCTCTCTCCATGCATTGCACCCAAGGGACATAAAACTATTGAGGGTGGACTGTAATGAGAAAATAAGCATATGTACACACATATATATTGTACTTTCCACTTTTTCAGCATAAGGTGGGTGTGTATGGACACGTTGGACGCATATATGTGGGAATACTCCTGACATATGCCTATAATGTATACAAGAAGCTGTGAACACAGGTGGAGATTTATAATACTGTGATGCTTTGTGTGATATAAGCTCCGCCCCTTCAGCACCGGGATATATATATACAACTGATGTATTCGCCGAATAGGTGCCACTTGCCATGGAAGTGAGATAAAAGGGAAAATAATTGCAATGCCTGGTGGTTCGCAACAAGGACATAACTACAGCGGTAGCAGCCATAGCAGTCGCTATGGGGCCCGCAGTGTCAGGGGGCCCCGGCATCTGACCTGCCACACTAAATAATGGAGGATGTGCACCATTATATACATATTATGCTGAACATTGTACTGTTTAACATGTATATAAAATATATATATATATGTTGTATATGTGTGTATATACTGTCTGTATATATGCTGTACATTTGTATATGGCATGGTATGTATGTATACATGCTATATATAAATGGGTCTCCTGGTGACAGGTTCCCTTTAAAGAAGCATTTTGTTAACGCAGTCTTGACAGCAATGTAATAAGGCAAATCTCCTCTTCTCAGCTGCAGTGTTAACACACCGTGTGACAGAAGCCTCAGGCCCGCGGCACACGTGGCATTTTGAACTCGTTTTTGGGCCGCTTTTAAGCAATCCGTTTGGAAAAGCGCATCCGTTTTTGACAGGTTTTACCAATTAAAACTGGCAAAAAAACGGATGCGTTTTCAAAAAACGCATGTGTTTTTTAACGGACTGCTTAAAAATGGCCCACAAACGGGTTCAAATGCCACGTGTGCCACCTCCCAGAGGTGTGACGAGAGTGCTTAAAAATGCAGGACATGGCCTCAAGCAGATGCCACCATGTAGTGCTGGTTTAATTGCCTCTGGTGGTACCATGTTCTGTCCATATGTTTCCCCATCTTAACTTTTAGCTTCTGTACACACCACAGATTTGGAATGAGGTTAAAGGGGTTTTAATTTAAATAGCAGCTGATCCCAGTCTGAGCACTATGCAGAAAATGGCGCTGTCTGCTTCCTGTTCCATTCTCTATTTAACAGCTAGATGGATAGATAGGAGATAGATAGCTACATTACCTGATAAAACACATCTTGTTGTGCAGACAAGTAAGGTCCATTAAATAAGTCTTTGATGACACTCAGATCCAGAATTTGGTCCCCAATAGCAACTCCGATCCTATGTCTTTGCTGCCAAAAAATCAAAAGGGTGAAAAGGTTACTTAGAAGAGCAATAAATAACTTACAAATATATAGGGTTCTGTTAACATCTTAGGGTACATTCACACGCGGTATGCCCGCCGTGTGGGCATACCGCCGCATGCTGGAGAGGAGGAGGAGGTGACCCCTCCTCCCTCCATAGAGAATAGCGGCGCACGGCCGCACACACGCCAAAAGATAGAGCATGCTCTATCTTTTTGTGGTGCGCGGCCGGGATCGGTGCCACACATGTGTGGCACCCTATCTGCGCTGCGCCGCTATTGCCCTCTATGGGGACGCACATGCGGCCGCAAATAGGTCCCGGCAGACGGCCATGTGAATAAGCCCTTAAGAAGAGAAGCCGAAACGTACTACCAGGTCTATGGTGTACCAATGGATACCAACACTGGTTGGTGGGTCAAAATGGGTCAGACATAGCTGTCTTGGTGTCTGTCATGTTCACAACAAAGAGATCTGAGCCTACAGGACCATTACATGTTAGCAGTTTGTTACATTTGGTCTATGGCTGTAGATTCTGTCACTAGTCTCATCTATCTATATACTATAGATGTGAGAATATAGATCTGTAATAAAATGGGTACCATTTCTCTTTAGTCATAATAATTCTTATCAAAATGCAAACTGCGGATGCAGACAGTAGCCGCGATGGCTCGCTTTATAGAAACATGCAATAAGGCTACAATATAATACGGCTATACAGTAACTGTGGATTCTTATTATTCACAAACATTCCAGGTATTGCAGTGCCCTCTAGTGGTCTCACTGAGAAATGAGGAATACAATAATAATTAAAGAGGACCTGTCTCCATTTATCGGCCCTAGAGCGTTTACTATGTAAGCAGCATCTAGTGCTCGACAAACGCTGCAGTGTTAGATGTGATAGTGTTACCCAGAAACCTCCGGTAACGCTATCTAACACAGCTTTGCGAGCTGTTCGTCCGACTTATTCGATGAGGGGGCGGGGTTGGGGCGTGGCTAGGGGCGGTGACTGCCGCCTAGCGCGCAGCAGTCACTGCCGGCCTATGGAGCGAGCGGTGCGGTCCGGGGAAGAGGCAGCGCCTCAGAGCGCCCCCTCATGAATACATCGGACAGCTTTGCGAGCTGTCCGATAATTACACTATACCCCGCCGCAGTGTTTGATAGCGTTACCGGAGGTTTCCGGTAATGCTATCACTGTAACACTGCGGCGTTTGATCGAGCACTAGGAACTAGTGCCGATAAATTGGGTGACAGGTCCTCTTTAAATTCCAACACATTCTAAAACGTACGGAGACAGGTTTTTCACATGCGGCTGCTTGTTTTATGTTTTTTGTATGTTTATAAAACTCATTCATCTATTATGTACCAGCAGATTACCTACTACTGTCTAAAAATTAGACTGGGCATATTTAGACTAAACAGCCTTAGGGCGCTGTCCCACGTTGCATTTGCAAACGCAAACGCACACAAAGTCGCCCCCACCGTTAAATTAACGCAAAACACTGGCGGTTCGTTCCCGATCGCAGGCGTTTCCATAGATACGCCGATGCGATCAGGCCATGGTCCACCCTAGTGGGCGCGGCTTTGTTTGCGTTTGTGTTTGCAAACACAACGTGGGACAGCGCCCTTAATTTATCAGTATGTTTGGATGATAAATTGTTGCATGAAGAGATTGTTTTAGTCTAACTTTACTGCGCCTATTAGTTGGCTTAGGTTACGTCAGAAAAGTTTGCTGAAGTTTTGGAACAAAAAATAATTGGTCACACCCCTCCCCCATGAAACCAGACTACATAGGTCAGAAAAGGGTCTCACAGATGTGACCAAATCATCAGATTTTTGTGGAGCAAATTACACAAATTTCTAGCTCGCGGGGTGTCAAGGATGGATGCCAAGCAGCCAGTATACAGAGGCAAAACAGATTTGTGTCTTGTGCAAGGGGTGTAACTTGAGGGGGTGCAAGGGTGCGGTCCGCAACCGTGGCCCAGGAGCCTTAGGGGTCCATAAGGTGTGACTTTCCCATATGAGAAGACTAGTACTATAGATCATACATTATAGTCAGGGGGCCTGGCACAGACATTGCACTGGGGCCCATCAGCTTCTAGTTACACCACTAGTCTTGTGTTCTGTGTTTTAATGATCCAATAAATGAAGAGGTGTTTTATGCAATCTCTTCCCTTCCTTGGTTGCACTTGATGGAACATGATATGTTGATGTATGAACTATGTCACTATGTATTTTCCTACCTGACCAGGGGTCTTCTGATGTGGTGAAGGGGCTCTATGGGCAATATTTGAGCCCCCAATGCTGGAAGATTGAATATGAATATTACTTTTCTACCCCTATAGCGATGTCCCTGCTTAAGAGCATTATAATTGTTTTAATTTAAAGGGAAAGTCATCAGGTTTTGAGGGGGGGGGGGGGGGCTAATAGATTAATGGGGAAAACCTGATGACTTTCCCTTTAAATTAAAACAATTATAATGCTCTTGAGCAAGGACATCGCTATAGGGGTAGAAAAGTAATCTTCATATCCAAGCTTGCAGTATTGGGGGCTCAAATATTGCCCATAGAGCCCCTTTACCACATCAGAAGACCCCTGGTCAGGTAGGAAAATACATAGTAACATAGTTCATACATCACACATACATGTCCATCAAGTGCAACCAAGGAAGGGAAGAGATTGCATAAAACAGGTCTTCATTTATTGGATCTTTAAAAAACAGAACACAAGACCAGTGGTGTAACTTGAATCTGCAGGGCCCCAGTGCAAAGTCTGTGCCAGGCCCCCTGACTATAATGTATGATTTATAGTAATAGTCTTCTCATATGGGAAAGTGACATCTTAGGGGCCCCCTAAGGCCGGCGCCACACGTGGCGCTTTGTCTGCGTTTGCAAGCGATCGCACCCTCTGCACCCGCTCAAGTTACGCCCCTGCACAAGACACTGATCTGTTTTGCCTCTGTATACTGGCTGCTTGACATCCATTGACATCCCGCGAGCTGGAAATTTGTGTAATTTGCTCCACAAAAAAATTGATGACCCTTTTCTGACCTATGTAGTCTGGTTTCATGGGGGAGGGGTGTGACCAATTATTTTGTTTCCAAACTTCAGAAACTTTTCTGACGTAACCTAAGCCAACTAAGGCGCGAGTAAAGTAGAACTAAACAATCTCTTCATGCAACAATTTATCATCCATTAAATTAAGGGCGCTGTCCCACGTTTGCAAACACAAACGCAAACAAAGCCGCGCCCACTAGGGTGGACCACAGCCCAATTGCATCGATTGTGCTATCTATGGAAACGCCTGCGATCGGGAACGAACGCCGGTTGTTGCGTAATTTAACGGTGGGGCGGACTTGTGTGCGTTTGCGTTTGCAAGTGCAAAGTGGGACAACGCCCTAAGGCTGTTTAGTCTAAATATGCCAGTCTAATTTTTAGCCTGAGTAGGTAATATGCTGGTACATAATAGATGAATGAGTTTTATAAACTACAAAAAAAAACATAAACAAGCCGCGCATGTGAAAAACTTGTCTCTGTACGTTTTAGGTGAAGACACACATGGCGTTTTTGGTCCGTTTTACTTATCGTTTCAGATCGTTTAAAAACGCATGCGTTAAAAAACGCATCCGGTTTTAAAAAAACGCATGCGTTTTTGGAAAACGCATGCGTTTTGTCCGTTTTTTATTGCGCAATTTCGGCAAAACTGACAAAAACGCATGCGTTTTCAAAAAACGCATGCGTTTTGAAAAACCGGATGCGTTTTTACGCATGCGTTTTTAACGATCTGAAACGCCACTTAGTAAAAACGGCCCAAAAACGGCCAAAACGCCATGTGTGGAATTTAATTATTATTGAATTTCTCATTTCTCAGTGAGACCACTAGAGGGCACTGCAATACCTGGAATGTTTGTGAATAATAAGAATCCACAGTTACTGTATAGCCGTTATTATATTGTGCCTTATTGCATGTTTCTATAAAGCGAGCCATCGCGGCTATGTCTGCCTCCGCAGTTTGCATTTTTGATAAGAATTATATGACTAAAGAGAAATGGTACCCATTTTATTACAGATCTATATTCTCACATCTATAGTATATAGAAGATGAGACTAGTGACAGAATCTACAGCCATAGACCAATGTAACAAACTGCTACATGTAATGGTCCTGTAGGCTCAGATCTCTTTGTTGTGAACATGACAGACACCAAGACAGCTATGTCTGACCCATTTTGACCACACAACCAGTGTTGGTATCCATGGTACACCATAGACCGGTAGTTACGTTTCGGCTTCTCTTCTTAAGGGCTTATTCACATGGCCGTCTGCGGGACCTATTGCGGCCGATGTGGTCCCATAGAGGGCAATAGCGGGAGCGCAGATAGGGTGCCACACTGTGGGCACCGATCCCGGCCGCGCACACAAAAAGATAGAGCATGCTCTATCTTTTGCGGGTGTGTGCGGCCGTGCGCCGTATTCTCTATGGAGGGAGGAGGGGTCACCTCCTCCTCCTCTCGCATGCGGCGGTATGCCACCGGCGGGCATACCGGTGTGAATGTACCCTAAGATGTTAAAGAACCATATATATTTGTAAGTTATTTATTGCTCTTCTAAGTAACCTTTTCACCCTTTGATTTTTTGGCAGCAAAGACATAGGATCGGAGTTGCTATGGGGACCAAATTCTGGATCTGAGTGTCATCAAAGACTTATTTAATGGACCTTACTTGTCTGCACAACAAGAGTGTGTTTTATCAGGTAATGTAGCTATCTATCTATATCTATCCATCTAGCTGTTAATATGAGAATGGAACAGGAAGCAGACAGCGCCATTTTCTGCATAGTGCTCAGACTGGATCAGCTGCTATTTAAATTAAAACCCCTTTAACCTCATTCCAAATCGTGGTGTGTACAGAAGCTAAAAGTTAAGATGGGGAAACATATGGACAGAAACATGGTACCACCAGAGGCAATTAAACCAGCACTACATGGTGGCATCTGCTTGAGGCCATGTCCTGCATTTTTAAGCACTCTCGGTCACACCGCGGAGGGGTGGCACACGTGGCATTTGAAAACCGTTTGTGGGCCATTTTAAGCAGTCCGTTAAAAAACACATGCGTTTTTTGAAAACGCATCCGTTTTTTTGCCAGTTTTAATTGGTAAAACCTGTCAAAAACGATGCGCTTTTCAAAGGATTGCTTAAAAGCGGCCCAAAAACGAGTTCAAAATGCCACGTGTGCCGCGGGCCTGAGGCTTCTGTCACACGGTGTGTTAAAACTACAGAGGAGAAGAGGAGATTTGCCTAATTACATTGCTGTCAAGACTGCGTTAACAAAATGCTTCTTTAAAGGGAACCTGTCACCAGGAGACCCATTTATATATAGCATGTACATACATTACCATGCCATATACAAATGGACAGCATATATACAGACAGTATATACCACATATATAACAATACAACATATATATATATATATATTTTATATACATGTTATACAGTACAATGTTCAGATAATATGTATATATGGTGCAATCCTCCATTATTTAGTGTGGCAGGTCAGATGCCGGGGCCCCTGACACTGCGGGCCCCATGCGACTGCTATGGTGTACCGTGTAGTATGTCCTTGTTGGCAACCCCAGGCATTGCAATTATTTTCCTTTTATCTCACATTCCATGGCAAGTGGCACCTATTCGGCGAATAAATCAGTTGTATATATATACCCGGTGCTGAAGGGGCGGAGCTTATATCACACAAAGCATCACAGTATATAAATCTCCACCTGTTCACAGCTTTGATACATTATAGGCAATGTCAAGGTATTCCACATATATGCGTCAACGTGTTCATACACACCCACCTTATGCTGAAAAGTGGAAAGTACAATATATATGTGTGTACATATGCTATTTCTCATTACAGCCCACCCTCAATAGTTTATGTCCCTTGGGTGCAAGTCATGAGAGGGCCCGAAGACCCTTCAACAGCTGCTATCAGCCTCAGAGCCACCCTCCGAGACAACAAGGATCTGCGGGCCAGGTGAGCCATGCCGGGGTTAATTCTATGCGGTTATACTGTACATCCGTCTATGGCCTCTCTGTCAATCACAGGGCACTCTGTTTACCCAACTTAGGTCATCACCTCAATTAACATGTGACAGCTCTGCTTCCATCACACAGCTGGTGCAAGCCGCCATTTCCTACGATCACTATGTAGATTGCTTTACAGATGTAGCAGAGCTGTCATGTTTATAGTTACCTGTTTTGGCTACGCGTGTTCGCACATAAAACTACGGCAATGTACAGATTTTAACTGCAAATATACGACCCTGAAACAGGACATAGGTCATGTCCTTTCTAGATTCCCTTATGTGAAATCTCACCCATTCACCTGTAATATATTTCCTCCAATGTCATGTGAAAATGAGCAGAGAGGAGTCAAGTTTAGAGCCTGCAGGGGGAGGGTCACTTCAGATGTCCCTATCATGGGCTCTATAGTACCTAGAAACATGTTTCTGGTGACTGGTATAATATAATCTCATCTTTAGGATCACAGCAGGCTTGTGGTTCTGTGAGGTACAGAACTGGAGATACAAGCAGTTAAAGAGGATGGAAGTGTGAGCTTCAGGTAAAGATCCAATCCTCGCCTATTTTTTCATTAACTGCCGGTTCTGTAGCTCTCAGAACCATAATACTGATGTGATCTGAAAGATGAGATTATATTTTACCAGTCACCAGAAACATGTTTCTAGGTACTATAGAGTCCATGAGAGGATAGGGGCATCAAAAGTGACACTCTCCCTGCAGCCTCTAAACTTGACTAATCTCAGGTAAAATATGACTGCTCTGCTCATTTTCATTTGACTTTGCAGGAGATTCTTTATAGGTAAATAGATGCGATTTTACATAAAAGAGGGAATTCTAGGAAGGACATTTCAAACCTAGTAGTAGTTTAATTGAATATAATCTGTTGACAGATTATAGAGTCCCTTTAAGAGCGTCTTCTACAAATGTTAGTTACGGAAGGAATGCTGAATCTGCACCCAAAATTATGAATAATGGCATAAAAGCAGAATCTGCATTAAAAACCGATCAGGAATATTAAGGTTCCTGCAGATGGGCAGCAATCTCGGGCTGTTGACACGCTATGCACCGAGTGCAATTTCAACTCTGCACAACTATGACTGGTTATGGACGGCACATAAGACAATCGCATGGAATGTAATTCCTCAAAGTACTTGTTTGGGATTGCAAAAACAGCACCACTCCAGCCCTAAGGCTGTGTCTGGTATTGCAGCTCAGCTCCAAAGGATGCGACTGCAGTAACTAGCACAAGCCATGCACAGGTGTGGTGCCACGTCCGTAAGAGAGCAGCCATGCTTTTCTAATCCTTTCAATGTATCTGGAAAAGTTTTTAAAAAACTAAGGAAAGAATTAGATGACAGCAGGAACATGTTATAAACAATACTAATATGCATTAAATGCCAGTAATAGTATAATAACTAAACCAACCTCATCTTCTGTAGAGAAAATCCCATACGGCAAATTCTGGATGGGGAAATCGGAATCTGGATCTACAGGAATGAAAGACATTGTGAGCAGAGAGACAGGAGAGCGGCCTCAGACTGTGATGTGCAGACAACTCCAGATGTGTCAGGAGGGGAGGCCCGGGCCTAGTACACTTCCTTCTCCTCACTAACCAATCCTGCATGGCGGAGCTTCTACACCCACCGGGTGTCACTAATCAAAACCAGGGTCACAATGACTCAGCCCGTTCCTCAGGGCAAAGTTCAAAGACTAGTCCCAAATTTGACAGCAGCTTCACTCCTGTGTAATGTGTACAGATGGAGGACAGAGAGACATCAAAGCTCA
This sequence comes from Engystomops pustulosus, assembly GCA_019512145.1. Classification (NCBI taxonomy): domain Eukaryota; kingdom Metazoa; phylum Chordata; class Amphibia; order Anura; family Leptodactylidae; genus Engystomops; species Engystomops pustulosus. The sequence continues at coordinate 30,956,656 of CM033644.1, forward strand.
GCTCCTCCTAACTGCACATTCACTACAAGCCAGGGCTTATAACCTACAGCGTTATAATGGACCACAAAGAGATCGGATCCAGGTTCTGATTCAGTTTCTCGCATTAAAGTTAGTAAAAGTAAGAATTGGGAGATTTAATGTTACTAAGCCCTTGCGAGTCCGCCCCTCACTCCTATTGTTCCATATGACTGTACACAAACAGGCAGTCCCCAGGTTACATACAAGGAAATCTACCACCAGGATAAAGAATTGTAAACCAACCACACTGACATACTGTGTGAGTGCCCCCTCCGGTAGGTTCTGCTTTTCTTTTAGCTTCTTAGGACCTTATTTTTTTATAAGAAAAAGGTTTTGCAAATTATGCAAATGAGCCTTTGGGGCTCCAGACTCTATAGATGTCAATGGAGCTTGGAGCCCCGAAGGCTCATCTGCATAATTTTCAAAACCTCTTTTTCTTAAAAACAAAGGCATACGAAGCTACAAGAAGTGCAGATCCTGCCAGAGGGGGGCGCACACCAGCATGTGCTTGGTTTACAATCCTTCATCCTGGTGGTAGATTTCCTTTAAGTTGAATTTGTATGTAAGTCAGAACTAAAAATGTTGGATTGTCATAAGAACCAGGATTAACAATAAAGCTTCATTACAGACACCTGTGATAACTGTTACAGATAATCGTTGTAGCATAAAGCTAGAGTACAGTAAATTACCAATTACTAGAGGTCCGTTTGTAACTAGGGGTCGTCTATAAATTGGGTGTTCTTAAGTAGGGGACCGTCGGTAATGTAGTATTGTGTCCCCTATGAGTTGTAAAGCGCTGCAGAATATGATGACGATATGAAGATTATTATTATTAGCATAAAAATGTATGTATCTGCAATCCTATCTCTGCCAGTCTGTGATGACTTTTTTGCAACCCACTCCACATTTGACTTCAGACAACTTACTCCAGATTTACTATGTGTATCCGGATGTATGTATGTATAGAGAGCTAATACAAAGAACGGTCAGCTCCCTGCATTCTCCCTGTGCCTCCGCTGTAGCAGAGCCAGCAGGCGCCATGTGATGATGTCATCCTGCCTGCGGCTTTAGTACTACACACAGTAGAAGACAACTGCTGCTTTTCAGGATTTTAATGCAATATTTTTATGATTTATTTTTTGCACTGCATACAGATAAGGAGCGGCATGGTAGAGTGCAGAAGGATTATACCATAATATATATTATATATTACAGGTCTTTTGAAAGAATAAAACTTGCTTTCTATGAAACAAACACACTGGCGGTAACAAGAGTATAGAATGAAAATATGATGATAATGATTGTCGCTAGTGTGATTTAGGGATCTGCACCCAAATCAAAAGAGAGGTGAGTGTATAAAGGACCCGCATGTACAGACAATACAACTAAAAGTACTCAAACACAACGGCCATGTTTAAGTGTGTACACCAATGGCAGCCCTGTGCAGCGCTGCGTAATCTGTGTGCGCTATATATATTATATATAATTATTATGTAGAAGTTAAAACAGGCGGCCAGGTGGGTTAGTCCTGGGCTCAAATATCGATCCCTGGGTGAGAACTTGTTGGCTTGTGCATTCGACAGGTTTGGAAATATGACATGTAAAGGTATCTGTTTGTAACCTCATTGTACTCCTTGTCCAATGAAAAGAGGACTTCCAAAGGTCCTGTAGTAATTCCCCTGATGGAGAAATTGAAATGTTCAATCCAACAGCAATGTAAGAGGATAAAATACCATAAAGTCTTGCACTCGGAGCTTAGCCCCAGGCCGTGGCTATCACTCCGTACACAATTCGGAAAGGGTTCCGTATCAGGATGTCACCAGTCAACGGCAAATTTTCAAAGACGAGTATTGTCTTCTTCGCCAGGGATAAACTTTCTTCATTGGACAAGGAGTACATTGACGTTACAAGCAGACACCCTTGTCATATTTCTAAGATTGTCAGACTAGATACCAGTACTAGGTATTTGAGGCCAAGACCATACCGTGTGGCCACGTGTTTTGACATATACGTGGGTCATGCCATCGGTGTACACACGGTTGAACATCTCTGTTATGTTGTATTGTCTGTCTACGCGGGTACAGGCAGTCCCCGGATTACATACAAGACAGGGTCTGTAGGCTTGTTCTTAAGTTGAGTTTGTATGTAAGTCGGAACCATATACTTTATCATTGTAACCCCAGTCAACATTTTTTGGGTCTCTGTGACAATTGGATTTTAAAAATGTTGGGTTGTCATAAGAACCAGGATTAACAATAAAGCTTCATTACAGGCACCTCTGATAACTGTTATAGCTGATTATTGTAGCCTAAGACTAAAGTACTGTAAATTACCAAAATCCAGAGGTCCGTTTGTAACTAGGGGTCGTCTGTAAGTCAGGTGTTCTTAAGTAGCTTTATTTGTATTCTGCGGTGGGCATTTCTCAGTGCCTGTTACAATTGACCCCCAATTCCCTTAATCTTAAAGGGAGTCTACCAGGTCCCAAGTAAAGGAGAATGGCTCCACTCCGGTAGTTAAAAACATCTTCACATTTACTCAATAATGGTGACAAAAAAAAAACCATGTGGTGGTGAATGGCTTTAAAATGTTTTTTTTTTTTTTTTTTTTAAACAAGAATATGGAATAAAGTTGAAGACCTTTTTACCTGCACTTGATGTGGAGCCATTCTGCTTTCTTTTGGATTCTTAAGTGGAAGATCGCTCAGGTCTGGGGGTCACACAGTGCATACTTGGTCAGTTCTTGGTAAATTTTTTGCAAGTTAACCATGTGTTTCACTTGTTTGAATCAGTTTTCAATTATTTGTGGAAGCTTAGGCCAGCACATGTGGCGTTTGAACCAGTTTTTGGGCCGATTTTAAGCAGTCCGTTAAAAAAAAAGCATCAGTTTTTGACTGGTTTTACCAATCACCTTAATTAAAACGGGTCAATAACGGACTGCTTAAAAACGGCCCAAAAACGGGTTCAAAACGGCATGTGTTACGCCGGCCTTAAGGGTGATTGTTTTTTTTTGGTCAGTTTTTTACCATTTATCATGTGTTTGGCTGCTTTGAACCTGTTTATATTAAGAAAAACAGGTTCAATGCAGCCAAACGCATTGAAAATGGTAAAAAAACAAAAAAAACATGTGTTGCATCAGAGCCTTAGGGTGAAGACACGCATGGCGTTTTTGGGCCGTTTTTACTAAGTGCGTTTTCAGATCGTTAAAAAACGCATGTTTTTCATTGCGCAATTTCGGAAAAACGTACAAAAACGCATGCGTTTTTAACGATCTGAAAACGCACTTAGTAAAAACGGCCCAAAAACGCCATGTAGCTGTAAAAACATTAATGGTAAACATGCAAAAATGCACCAAGAACGCTACGTGTGACCGCACCCTGAGTGAGGTTGCTGGTTAACGATTTGCATTGCGTTTGAGCTGGGGCTTTTCAAAACGGTGAGGGCACATTCACACGTTGCGTTTTGGTTGCGTTTTCATTGCGTTTGAAACACATTAGGCAAATCACCTCTCAACAGCTGTTGTGATTGCATTAGCGTTTATGTTTGCTAACACATGCATTAACATCACGTTTATGGTAATGTAATTAGGCAAATCACCTCTCATCAGCTGTTGTAATGCGCTTCAAACGCAATGTGTGAACGCGCACTTAGCTTTAGCTAAGCGTTCCAGACATGTGAAAATTATGCCTCGTTTCTTATGCTTGCGGATTGGCTGCAGAGTTACCACTTACCACCATGTACAGTTACCCAGAGAAACGTTGATGCCATAAAGGGGGAAATAAAAAAAAATAAGTGCAATATTAGGGTCCTAATTTTAGAACCATTTCTTTCCATGTGGAAGGTGTGAAACAGAACATACAAACAATAATACAATTCGCCGTCAATCTTGAGATCAGTATATGTTCCAAAACCAGCCAGGTCTATGCGCTATTTTTTTAATCAGAAAAAAAAAAATTTAGCGATTTATATACCCAAAACTCGCTCAGCATATTCAATCATTCCATTACTTTTTAACATACATAAATGTGTAACTTTATATGATATTTATAGGATTACAACCTCCTCAGACAAACAATAGAAATTATTCTAAAATGGAAAAATCCTCACAGTGAAATTTTACAATAAAGTAGAAAGAAAATACATATTAATGGGGGGGGGGGGGACTTATGAAATAAGTGTAAAGGGCTGGATGTTGTAGTGTGATGCGGGTGACATCACACTGTGACCACATTTTTTGGACTGTCTGCAGCTGAGCTGAAGTCACTGTATTATGTTATAGGTTCCTGCGATTTCCTGCCTGATAATAAGGGAAGACCATGCCAACCGCCTCCCAACCCCCCCAAGTCCGAAAAACTCGCTCTGTTTGCTTGCCAAATTTCCTGAACCTGATGAACGGAACTCAGCATCTCCGTTCAATTCAGTGATTTAAGGTTTGGTCAATCAAATTCTGCAAGTGATGTCACTAGTGGGCCAAGGGCTTTACAGGATGCCATCACCGCTGGATAGTAGTGAGGTATTCGTTACATGGGACGACACACAGATGTGTGAACACGGGCTAAGGGCTCTTGTACATCAGCAGTGGATGAGAGTCCCCGTATTACATAGAAATATAATCTAAACTGTATTAACTATTACAGTTTTGGCATCGCTGTTCGGCCGGCAGAGGTACAACTAGTGGACTAGTAGGAGGATTGGTCAGTGGAAATGGCAGTGACCTTATTCTGAAATCCAATTTAGGATAGAGAGACACATGGAATTTTTTGTGCAAAATTTACTACAGCTTTTGTTTTTATATTTCTCATCAAAGCCTGAAGTGCTGTAATAGAAGTAAATTGGCTTTGGTTCCAAACACTTCAGCAAAAGAGTGCAACAAAAGCTTTGTGCATCTACAGCCTTAGGCCGGAGGCACACGTGGCATTTTGAACCCGTTTTTTGGGCTGTTTTTAAGCAGTCCGTTAAAAAACGCATGCGTTTTTTGAAAATGCATCCGTTTTTTGACCTGTTTTCATTAAGATAATTGGTAAAACTGGTCAAAAAGCGCTTGCGTTATTTAACGGACTGCTTAAAAACGGCCCAAAAACGGGTTCAAAACGCCACGTGTACTGCCGGCCTTAGGGTGGTGGCACATGTGTAGTTTTGAACCAGTTTTTAAGCAGTCTTAAAAAAAAAAAACGCCCGCGTTTTTTGAAAACGCATCCATTTTTGACCATTTTTACCAATTATCTTAATTAAGATAATTGGAAAACAGACAAATGCGTTTTTTAACAGACTGCTTAAAAACGGCCTAGAAACGCCACCACTCGTAGCAGGGTTGTATCCACAGGATAGTAGATAACAAGCTGATCAGCTAATGGGTGGAGTGGCAAGCTGAGAATGTGTTTCTGCTGCTCCATTCAATCATATTGGAACGCACAGCCCTTGGTTATCTCCAGCACTCTCATTCACCGTCTGTCTGAGCTGCCTGAGATAACCAAGCACTGTCTTCTGCAATTTTCCACCCTCAAATACTATTGAGTGGAGCAGCAGGACACATCCTCTACTTGCCGTGCCACCCATCATTGAGAACGGGACCCTTTTGTCCAGATAGCTTGGGGACCCAGTGATTGGTGGGAACTCTCCATCACCTTGTTATCCTCTATTCTGTGGATTTGACGGATAACTTGCAAAGTTGGAGCCCTTCAACTTGACAATACTACCCGTCAGGTGGAGAGCAGTTTTTTTTTTGGAAGAAAGCAGCCACATTTTTCAACCTTGGACACCTCAGCACTTCTAGTTAGAATATCATCAGCAGTGGAGATCGTGATCACCGCAGGAGCTGCGCCATCCATTCCTGAGGGGCAAGGTTTTTTTAAATTTTTTTTTCTTCCATATCCTTAACAAAAACCCAGGCAGGGGGATTCATATAATTCTATACACCATGAAGTATCTTTGGAGACTTCACAGGGGCTGAGGTTATGCAGGAGAACTAACACAGGACGCAAGCTTTTATATTTTATTTAAATCAAACGGACATAAACATAAAACCTTTGGTGAGAGGCCAATATGTGGCCGGCGCTCACATGTTTGATTATATCTACTATAAAAAGGAAAAACAAAAATATTAAATTTATATTGTTTAACGGCCAGAAGCAAACGGAAGGCCTTCGAAAGAAATGCTCAGCGTGGTGGCTCCAGCCCTTTAAGACCTCTAATGGAGCCCTTCCCTGTTCACAACTATTACTGCCGACTGCAGGCAGGACCAAGTCCGAGGCCACCAGGCTCTGAGCAAAACACATGCAGGACCTGCTGGGGGGAGGAGAGGGGCAGATTCCAACACTAAAACGCATACGTATTTTTTTCTCCGCTAGAATTAAAGATTTCCTTTCTTAAATCACGCAACTCAATCACACAATATGATGCTGAAGAAAAAAAAAAAAATGCTTCTCTGTGGGGGGAAAAAAAAAAAAAAAAAGGGTCACCTTGCCAGAGCTCAAGCACACATGATTAAAGTGGTCCAATAAAATGTTGATCCGTTTAGTTCTGGGATGAATACAACGGGATAAAGAGTCAGGAGTCTGATCATAGAGATGTAACTGGAAGTCACATCCAGAGAGTACATTGCACTCCATCACATCCTCTCTCCCTCTGATATAGTTGTGCACAGTATGGAAAACCCTGGAAACTGTTTAAAGAGTTTGTAAAGTTCTCTTTTTTTTGTTTTTTCTTTTTTTTTTGTGGTTTATCCTCCATTTCAATTGTAAGGATTCAGGAAAAAGCTGTAATAAGAAAAGGGGTGGAAAAAAAAAAAAAAAAAAGTGTAGTAAGATGATACAGGAGGAGCTGTAATCCTGGATGTAGAGTCAAGATGATCAGAGGTGGGTTGTATGACTTTATTAGCCCACACCAGTCCACACCGCAATGCTGGGGTCATCCAGGACACAGGCTGAAAATCGCTCTCAAATCTTCTGGATCTTCTCTCCAACCACAACTGGGTTTTCTTTCCTGATCTTTTCAGCTGCATCAGCTTTATAGTCATAGGAGCAACTGTGCACGTCAGAGTAACGGTGTGTCCCGCAGAATACATTACCGCATCTGCAGTCAAAGCCTGCCACAAGAGAGAAAAATACAGATTACTAGAAGCAGGCAGGGGACTTTATGACACATGTCTTCTAAGCAAACACCAATTCAGTAACCCTTATCTTGTGTGCAACTGGAAACTAATGAGTTTCGAGCATTGCTCTCTTATACTAAAAAGTCGACAATTCTCCATATAGAAAGACACTGCTAGCGGATATCCTTCCAACATCACGGGCCAACCACGCGGTTCCCAGAACACGGCTCAGGACTCCGGCGTAATCTTATTCTAGCCCTTGCCAAAAATCACAATGCCAGACGATACATGCATTTTCATTATCGGACCCTTAAAGGAGTTAGTTGAAAAGATCATATTTAGACCTGACCCATCATTTATATACAGGGATTCTAGAGGCTTCCAGCCCACAATCTTCTTTAGGCATCTGTTTGAAAGTAAAGCGATACTTACGGTAATGACGACAATCAATGGGATGCCATTATATCTAACTGGTAACCCGCTAAGCATACAGAAAACAGAGATGCCAAGCTTATGGGCTGCCACCAATACAAGTTTCTGAAGTCTGAGGAGTTGTAAAAGATTAGGAAAGCACGGACACTTTGTAGATGGATGGGGTCAATTATTTGGTAGAAAGTGTCCGTACATTGCATCTCAGCCTTTACAACATCAATTGAGGTGATTTGCAATACCAGACATATCTCATGGACAGGTAGGCACAATTTCTGCAAAAAGAAGTTGCCTTTTTTCTTATCCGCCAAAACCTTTAATGTCCCAGCAGTGTAAATAATAGAGTAGAACAGTGTTTTTATTGTGGGTTTGAGACCAGTGGATGTGACAACAAAAGTAACAACATTTCTAAACTGTGTTCAATATACTCTACAGACCTGTGAGTCCAACTTTTTTGCGGCACATGTGGCAACGGTTTGGCTTCTTGACCTTGGCCTTCTGTGGGGAGCGATCTTGTTCCTCAGATGAATTCTGTGCACTGTCTGAAGCTGCGGCTACAGAAAACGTAAATTGTAATCACGCAAAATGACCCGGCATCACGTCTCCGCCCTGTACAATCCCGCCAAAGCAAATAATCACTTACCATCGTCACTGTCTAACGTCTGTTCTGTTTCATTATGCTTTCTCTTCCCCCTTCTCGAGACTTCTTGAAACACACTGCGCTGAACTCCCCCCTTTTCTATGCTCGATAAACTGAAACCCTTCTCTGAGAGTCTGCAATCTGGAATATCCAATAGCAACACCTTCCATAGCTAGTTTTAAGTAAGTGCCCCAGTTTTCTAGCAAACACTACACCACAATTTTCATTTTAACCCCTAAAAAGCCTAACTAAATATTTCATTCACAAAAATCAAACTGCTATCGTCCTTAATCCAGGCCACCGAAGACCTCTGCTCTTGGGATGATTGTTTTTGAAGGTGCCCACTGTTCCCACATTTGGAATAAACATCATTTATGTGTAACGATACATACCCTGTACCAGAAGGGTTAAAGATTGTAAAGTAAGAACACCGACATACTGGCAGAATACACTTTACTTTAAGCTTCTTATTCCCTCATTTTTAATAAATTGGCTTTAAAAATTATGCAAATGGCCTTAGGGGCCCCAGGCTCCATTAAAACCTATGGAGCTCAGAGCCCCTCAGGCTCATTAACCCCTTAAGGACCAGGCCCTTTTTCGTTTTTGCGTTTTTATTTTTCACTCCCCACCTTCAAAAATCTATAACTTTTTTATTTTTCCGTGTACGGAGCTATGTGATGGCTTATTTTCTGCGTAACAAATTGCACTTCGTAGTGATGGTATTAAATATTCCATGCCGTGTACTGGGAAGCGGGAAAAAAAATTCTAAATGCAGTGAAAATGATGAAAAAACACATTTGCGCCATTTCTTGTGGGCTTGGTTTTTACAGCTTTCACTGTGCGCCCCAAATGACAGGTCTATTTCATTCATTGGGTCAATATGATCACGTGGATACCAAATTTGGATAGGTTTTATAATGTTTTCATACTTTTACAAAAATTAAAACCTCCTGTACAGAAAAAAAATTCTTCATTTTGCCGTGTTCTTGCGCTAATAACTTTTTCATACTTTGGTGTATGGAGCTGTGAGTGGTGTCATTTTTTGCGACTTCTGATGACGTTTTCAATGCTTCTATTTTTAGGACTGTGCGACCTTTTGATCACTTTTTATAGATTTTTTTTCTATTTTTCAAAATGGCAAAAAATTGCCATTTGCGACTTCGGGCGCTATTTTCCGCTACAGGGTTAAACACAGTGAAAAACGGTTATTATATTTTGATAGATCGGGCATTTTCGGACACGGCGATACCTAATGTGTTTATGATTTTTACGGTTTATTTATATTTATATCAGTTCTAGGGAAAGGGGGGGGGGGTTGAATTTTTATGTTTTTTTTAATATAATTTTTTTTTTTTTTTACTTTTTTTAATTTATTTTTTTTACTATTTTTCAGCTCCCTAGGGTACTTTAACCCTAGTTGTCTGATTGATCCTACCATATACTGCCATACTACAGTATGGCAGTATATGGGGATTTTGCATACCATCTATTACAATGTGCAGATCGCACATTGTAATAGATAGCCTCGATCATGACCGCCTCGGATCTTTGTGTGATCCCAGGCTGTCATGGCAACGGGGAGTGACGATCGGAGCCAAGATGGCGGCGCCCACGCTGCCGGCGGCGATCAAAGGGTTAACACCCGCGATCGGTGCAAGCACCGATCGCGGATGTTAGCGACGGGCGTTTGCTTCATTATGAAGCAAATGCCCGGTGAGTATGAAGAGGGCTCAGCCCGTGAGCCCTCTTCATACTCCCCCATGCGCAGTAAGACGTAAGGGTACGTCTTATTGCGCTATGGGGTTAATATAATTGTAATTTTTTTTTTTTTTTAAACCAGGGAATAAGAAGCTAAAGAAGTGCAGATGGGTCACACACCAGAATGTCAATGTGCTTGGTTTACAGTCCTCCATCCTGGTGGTAGATGTCCTTTAACGCTAGTCGCACACATAGCAGAAATGCTGATAAATATTTGTGCGGACATTCAGCAGCAACCATGACAGCGTCTGAAGTTCTAGCATAGCGGAGGTCAGTGGATGGGATTTGTATAAGTCACAAGGCCATCTCTGTAATTGCTGCTAGGTGTGTGCCAAGCATATATGGGATATCAAGGGAGCTAAAATACCCCTCTTCCACACTGGGAACCAATACGATTGGAACCACAACATTAAAGCTGGTTTTGTCCAACAATGTGTCAAGTTTTTGGCACCTTCCAAAATCTCTCTGTGATGTCCTTGTAGGGAGCCATCTGGCTGGCTGCAAACAATAGGCATCTTTGTCTATGTACGGTGCAATGTGAAGTGGAAGGGATTAGCTAAAGCTCAGAGGCAGTCATCCAGGCAGAGAGATGTGAAGGTGCCACACTTGCTCAGGATAGGCCCAAATTTCTGCAAAGTTTAGAAGGGCATTTTAGATTTCTGGCTAAACCCTTTTAACATTGATGAAATAATGTATAACACTACAAAACACGTAGAGCTCTGCACAATGTGTTAAAGGGCTTGTCTTAAGATTCATGTTATCCCGTAACCTGTAGATATGGTATAAGAAACTGATCGGTGAGGGTTTGACTTCTGGGATAGGGAATAACTTGAAAACTTGAGAAAATCCCATTAAGACAAAACAGAATAGGGCTGTAGTATCATTAAAAGCTACTAAACAATGCATTGAGCGATGGCAGTTCTGGCACATTATGGCATCTCTATGTTGGATTCCCACTTATGGAATAGATGACCTATAAAAGGTCATCGAAATTAAAGTCCAGATAATCCCTTTAATGGCATTATCAGTAACATATTACCTAGATAACATTTATAGAGCATACAAAAAGGGCCAAAGGTAAACTACTTGGTGCATGCATACCATATAGGGACACATGAACAAGAACCCCAAAATGTATGTGTCCTACAAGACACACAACATATGGCCCTGAAAAAGAATATCACACTAACCTTGTGCTTCTTTCGATTCAGCAGTCCTGTCGTCTGTAGTTTCATCTTGCAAAGAGGAGGCAGACTCCGGTTGGGGAAGAGAGCTGGGAAAGAGAAAAAGTATGATCAGAAACAATGATTCAGACACACAAACAGCCAAATGATTCACTACGTACAGATGCAAGATCAAAAATGGCAGTAGCGAGACCTACAATGGATCAAGCTGTCATAGTCTGTTAGAGACTCCTTTGCATAGAATTACCAAGATCTTTACTCTAAGATTATAAACAAAAACTTAAGACCCAAAGCCAGAGACATTAAATATAGAACACAATCCCCCGAGATCTAGTTAAAGGGTTATTCGCTTCTTATAAGAGATAAATCAACAACCGCAATCTAAAGAAGAAAAAAAAAAAAAAAAGGCTGAAGTTCCAACGTAGAGATGTATTAAAGGGATTGTACCAAGTTTACAGGTTATGCCCAATCCACAGCTGCTTGGTGAGGGTACAAATGCTGGGTCCCCCACCAATCATATTGTATTGCACTATGCTCAGCAGTTTCCAGCACTCTTGCATTATTGAATGGTGCAGCATAATGCAATGCTCGTTCTGCTGCTTCAACCATTAGTGACAACGAAACCTCTGGTTATTTCCTACACTGTGGATAGGAGAGGACTTGCAAACATGGGACAGACTGTTTAACGTCATAATTTTTTTTTTTGGCGGTAGAGAAATCCTGGCAACTTCCATTTCAGGGTTAGCTGCGATTCTCCACCCAGGCAGGGGACCAGAAGTGCCTCTCTGCAGGAAGAAAAAAACCTAGTGGGTGAACCCAACAAGATTTTAATGAAAGATCTTTTCTTCTGTCACTGCCAGCTAGGTGTTGTACCCTCGTCAATCACTTACGAATGACCAAGAAAATAGCCTGCGTCTATTTAGCCAAAATCTTCTCAAAAGTTATGCTGGCTTCCCATAAAGAAAGATTAACGTTACCCCTTTTAAATGTAACGCACACCCGAAGTCTTCCTCACTCTCCAGCAGCCTGTTGTCCCAGTCACCAAAATATTCATCTAAAGTAATACAGTAAATAGAAGACAGGAAGGAGGGGGCGCAGCTGACGTATTTTTCCCTCTCCCTCACTATTTAAGAAACTGCATGAATTAAAAGGGTTAGCAGCAGAGAGGAGACACTGTATTGGCTCATCTATGCAACACACCAGATAGTGCCCTGTACCCAGCAAACATGGAGAGAGAACATAGTGAAAAATATGCAGGTCATTTCTACAGGTTCTTTAATTCTCGCAGTAGATATTCTGCTTTACTTGACTGTCTAAGAATCCCTTATCTTCTAGTAATACATAATCGTGCAGAGCTCTTCTCTTATGCTACCAATAGCTATGCCCAGGCATCAAGTTTCTTCCTGGAAATCCAGGGAATGTAGTCCATGTAGACGTACCTGGCTTGTGTCTGAGGAGCCACAGACTCTGCGGGTTCATCCACTGTTGAATTGACTACATGCTGCGGAGTGGAAGCCTCCACCCCACTTCCCACTGACACCACTGAACGAGAAAACATACAGGTCATTGATGGGTTAATACACCTTACAGGTAGACAGGACTATAGCCAGTGTGTTACCTGGAGGACTATTTCTACCACTGCTGCTGCTGTTCTGTCTTTGTAGATATTCTTTGTAGCAGACGGAGCAGAGCCCATTGGTACGTGGATTACCATAGAAGCCACAACCATTAGAACAAAGTAGAGGAGCCTGGTTATGGTTGGTTTCTTGCGCCATGTTCATCTAGAATGCAGCTAAAAATCATAAAGAGCAGAAAGGATTATATTAGTAAACTTCAATAAAGTCCAATGAAGGCAACCACTATACACATGTCCATGCGAAGAGCAGTATTGTACAGGTCTCTACGGTTCTGGTAGACTGCATTCATGTATGTGGCCATCACATGATACCACATTTGCTGCAGTGGAGAGGCATAGATAGCTGTGGCACATATCAGAAGTGGGACCTGAAGCGACCAGATCATCATCCTGAGAGGCCCAATGTAAAAGTAGCAAAGCATTTCATACACAAGAGACCTGAGGGACTATTAGATTTCCAGTGCAGTATTGCTTATGTAAAAAAAAGTAGGTCCTTGCTCCATTCACACATACCAGACGCAAACTCTACAAAGAAAATCACATATTTTATTCATAAGGAAGCACTTGCAGGTAACATTGCAAAAAACAGAATGAAATACTGCCAATTTATATTAAAATCCCATAAGGTATTCTATGCTACATCTACAGCTGAACGCAAGTGCCATATGGTAAAAGCGCCAAGCAAAGGAAATAAAAAATCTGCAGCCGCACTGAGATCATGTGACACCTGTCCAGTTTCAGAAGGAGGTAGCACTATCTCTTCAAACCCTTTATGGCAGTGATGGCGAACCTTTTAGTGACCAAGTGCCCAAACTACAACCAAGACCCACTTATTTATCGCAAAGTGCCAACATAGAAATTTAATTAGTGATTTATACTCCCTCCTCTGTCACAGCTTTCATTGATACCAGCACCCTGAGGACACCAATAAAGGAGAAATTAGAAGAAATTTGGATGTTCATTGTAGATTCCCTCTAGGGTCCAATAAACAGGAAGAATTGTCAGGGCCGGAGCAGGAGCTACAATGATAATCCAGATCTGTCCACACCTTCCCACTCCTCCTGTAGTCCCACGTAGCGCTGTCACTTTAAAATACCTCTGTGCACAGCAAGTCCTGGGCTGTCTGGGACTGCAAGAAGATACCTGGAGTCCTGGCTGGTGATGGCCGAGTGCCCACAGAAAGGGCTCCGAGTGCCACCTCTGGCACCCGTGCCATAGGTTCGCCACCACTGCTTTATGGGGTGGTACGGTGTAAATTGTACTCACTTGTTCTCACACCCATTACTTGTATAAATAGCACAGTCATAGTGCAAGGTTCTATATTCTTTGCTCAATTTCCACCACATATGTTTTCATGCCAAAAAAATTATATGTTGGGTTAAAGGTAACCTTGCAGGGTGATTTGGGACACTAAACCATTCACAGGCCCTTAGGGACCGGTGGTTTAATGTCCCAAATCACCAAGTATGATTATGAGTGATCTTTAAAAAAAATAAAAAAAAAAACCTCATTGCGGCAAGCAAAGCTGGTAGTACACCCCATATTCACAGTGCAAACCCTGTAGGTACGGCGCATGCACAGTGAAGCCTGGATATTATCACTTTCCCTGGAGCAAAGCTAGAGGTGAAGTCACAGGATCCGCAGATGTGAAGCTGAGGAGTCTCATCAGACTCACATCTAGGTAAGTTTATTTTATCCCCCCACCCCCAACTTTGGTTAAACTTTGACCCTAAACCGCAGGACCTGTATTTAAGAAGCTTAAATATGCAATATGAGGATATTTGAATAGGTTGTTTATGCGGATAATGTGCGAAAGGTACGTGTACATCCCATCAAAGCTTAGGATTGAAACAGTTAAAGGGAACCCATCACCAGATTATACTCCATTACACTAATAGCTGCTAATGTAGGGTATGAAATACCCTTTCTAAATTTCCCTCTTATACGTAAAGGGACAGTTTTCACATAAGAAATCATTTGCGCAGAGAAGAGTCATATTTTGCCTGAGATGAGTCAAGTTAAGAAGCTGCAGGGGGTCGGTCACTTCAGACACCTCTGATTCTTAAGGACCTAGAAACATACTGCTGGAGTCAAATTCAAGATCAGAATTTCATCAGATTAAAGTAAAATGTCCCCTTTCCAAATAATATACCTCCCTCTGCCCATTACTGCTCTCATCTGTACACCACTCAAGTCCATGGAGAGTTAAGCAAGAGATGTCACCCAGAGACGGAATAAATCCATAATCTTTCTTCAGGTAGAACTTCCTTTGAACAGATGCTGCTCATATTATCTCTACATCTATCGGTTTGTCCTCCCCCATAGACTGGATGGATGAGAATAAAGCAGATCGGGTGATGCAAACAAGTTTGAAATAACAGTTTTTATTAAATAAGATACATTATTTATTGTTTTATTTTTATACATAAGTTGTTGAAATAAGTGGAAAGTCTGGTCGGTATTAACTTCCAGGTTGACAAAACAACTTTTGGCAACTGGGAGTAGTAATTGACAGCTCTGTGTGCACTTCTTCACTTCCTAGCAGCTGCCAAATGCCTAAAATACCGCACTGTCTGTGACAGGCCCCAGCTCCAGAGGTGTCACGAGCAGCTGCTGCGCTCTATTTGCCATTGAAAACAGTTAGGCTGATCCTACATGCAGTCACTTCTTGCCTAGGGGGACAGACAAAAACCAGGAAGCCCAGACAAAGCCATCATTTGCTAGTGGGGAAAGATTTTTGTGAGAGTGCTCATCCAATTATAGTGAGTGGATGAGACATAGTTCCAGTAGGTCATAAAGGGACCAAGTAGTAGGGAGCAGCAGGGATCACTAAGCTGAATATTGCTTTTTCTATTAATTTTGTAATACCGAGTCATTCAGCAACGTAGACAACCCCTTTAAGTCATTGGATTTTCTTCCAAAAAGTATAAATAATGGGTAATAAAAAGAATAGAAGCCGTGTCTAGTAAATAGCAGTGGATATCACATACCTATTGGCATCTGACTAAGTAGTACACACTCCCAAAATACGTAAGTGATAAGTCATCTTTTATTATGGTCAATAATACTGCCATCATCAACATGGCGTCTAGATAACCAAGATATTTTCATTGACATAACATTATAGGGATGTTTACCAGGATACAATAGCCCGGATCACACAAATAAAGGATTAATGACAGGATTACCTGTCATTAAAGTTCATATGGGGAAACATAGGAAGGGCAGAGTAATAAAACCATGGCGTGTGCGTTTCATGTAATGTATGTATATAATGTATGTACGTATTTCGCTCTTGCACCATCCAAGCTGTCATTCTTTTCCCTCAGGTGTTAATCCACACAAACAAGTGAAAGAGGGCACGGGCTCCATGAAAACCACAGATCCTGCTATAAGGACAGTTTCCATGGACACAGCATTATCATAGGGATTAACATGCAAAACAATAGGATCTGAAGAAGGCACCTGGGAAGCAACATTGTTGGAATGAGGGGCTCAGACTAAACATGTTTATACAGGGTGAAACCAGGGCAGGCATGTGATGAAACATAATGTGCTTATATTTCATCTATTTATACATACTTAATATAAGGAGCAGACATAACAAAGATTTCCAAAAGACTGTGCCATATAAACGATGATGTACGACACCAGGAAATCCCCTCTGTCCTGATGAGAAATGCTGATAATTATCACCAACCCTGCTCCAATAGCGAAAGTGCAAGGATCAGATCTACACAGATCCTGGAGATGCAGCAAAGGTCACCACTAGTCAGGGGCGTAGGTAACTAAGCAAAGACCCAAACTTACACTAAATGCATGAGTGGCTTTACAACCCAGAGAGGTGATCACCCATCACACTGCTTCAGTACTCCCCAAACGTTGCCATAGGCACAGAAACAATGACAAGCACTTTATTGTTTCCACTTATACAGTGACTAAAGAATAGTATATGCAAGTGTGCCAACACCAAAGAAGATTGAAAGGAAAAGTTTTACAGGTCCGCTTCCATGCAAATTGTATAGAAATGTAGGACATTGAAAGGGATGATGAGATGATTCCTGTACAAGATGCTGCCACATGAGGACGAGAGCTTAAGACTTAGGAAATTAAAGTGTACATTGTGTTCTGCAAGGTCTTCGAGGCATCGCAGACATTCTCAGAGAGTGAAAACAGTCACACAGCTACCAGGTTTCAGCTATGAAAGGGGATGTCTAGATTTTGTTTTTCAAATCAGTAAAAATGGCTGCCCTAAAAAGAAAAAAAAAAAACTTAAAGTTACCGCCGTCTTCTCCTCCAGTCCAACAAAAAAAAAACATAATATGTTGGTAAATAGCGGCTACAGTAATGAAAAAGAGCATCCCACTACACCCTAATATCCGACTCAGGCTGCACTCTATACACTGTCACTGTGACATCATTGAGTTACAGCAGTGAGAGAAGGCGCCACATAGGACAAGAAGGACAGAGGTGTCATTTCTTTCACTTTTTGTGCAGACCCTGCCACAGATAAAAAAAACAAACAACTCTCAAAGCCCTCAACAAAACCCTCTGAAGGTTTGCTAGAAGTACTAAGGTTAATCACCTGTGTCTGCACTGTTGTCAACAGCTTCTCTACTGTGATGCACAATAAAAGCAAAGTGAATGAAAATTCCCCAAATCAGATCAACATATCGCACAAAGATCCTGCAAACTGACCAACACAGATTAATAGTTTTTATACTTATTTCCCACTATACCAACCAGGTCATTAAACTCATACTACCCCATTAAGAAGTCTGAGATTGTTTACCCCTTACCAAAATTAAAAATAAGAAAATATTTATACAAAGTGTACAAATGTGATGCAATTAGTTCTTCCAAGCCCTACATGATGCTGCCTGCAGACAGAACACTAAGTACAATCTCCTCAGGTCCTCCTGCTCTATAGCATGCTACCTGCAGATAGGACACTATGTACAATCTGCTCAGCTCCTCCTGCCCTATAACACACTGCCTGTAAATTGGGTACCATATACAATCTGCTCAGCTTCAGCAATTCTATAACATGCTGTCTGCAGACAGAACACTATACAATCCGCTCAGCTCCTCCTGCCCTATGACAGGCTGCCTGTAAATAGGGTACCATATAGAATCTGCTCAGCTCCGGCAATTCTATAACATGCTGTCTGAAGATAGGACACTATGTACAGTCCATGACTAAGGGTTTAGCTGAACCAGAAATGTGTCAGAGTGAGTTATATGTGATTTTCTTCTCTGTATCATGAGGTTCTTGTTATGGATAAAATGAAGTAATATTTAATGGGAGTCTGCGCGCCAACTGTTCACACTATGTACTATCTTACCAGACTCCTGCTCTATAACAGCTGCCTACTCATGGTGACAGCTTCCCCTATACCTGGCATTAGGATGGGCTGTCATTACAATAATAATAATCATTACATAGCGACAACAAATTCAGTGTTAATTAAGGAAAATAATTCTATACCACAGAATTCAATGACTAATATTTTGTAACATGAATTTTTGAAGAAGGTCATAACATGTGAGCACTGGCGAGCATCCTCCTGACATGTACT
Organism: Engystomops pustulosus; assembly: GCA_019512145.1. Lineage (NCBI taxonomy): Eukaryota > Metazoa > Chordata > Amphibia > Anura > Leptodactylidae > Engystomops > Engystomops pustulosus. The sequence continues at coordinate 30,974,986 of CM033644.1, forward strand.
CACCACACACACGTCATGTAACATCACGTATCATGGCTGTAGCCCATGACAACCCAGGACATGACGTCCATCAGCGGCCCAGAGCCCCACAATGGTAGACGTCCATGGCCGGGCCTGGGGGAGACAGCCGGGGCCACAGCGGTGCAGACACTCACCTCACACACAGAAGGGCTCAGGTACGGGGTAGACCCCCTGACTCGGCAGGTCCCTAGAGGAAGCTTTATCAATGTGACCGGAGGCGAAGTGAGTGTAGGCCTAGCGCGGACACCGAGCGCCCCCCGCGGCCCTGGATTCCCGCCTCTGTCTCCCCAGCCGCCGCCGCCTCTGAGGTCCGCTCGCCGCTGCGCCTCCCGTTACGTGACACAACAAGCCAGGGAGACGGTGAGGAGCGCTGCCGGTGTCAGTCACTTCCTTCTTTCACACTTCCGGTTTCTCCTTCCACTTCCGGTGATGGTCGGCCTCCAGTCCCCGCCTACTCCGTGTGTGTGAGTGTAAGGAAGGGTGGGGGGTTCTTATTTTTAATTGGTTCAAGCTTTGTGACGTCCTGCGAATGTGTGACGTCACGCAGGTATAACGTTACGCGGCGGTGCTCATCAGCTGTTTGTGTAGCCGCAGTTCCCAGCATGCCTTGCCGGAGAGTGGAATCATGGGAGTTGTAGTTTCGTAACATCTGCTGACCTGTATGCAGCCGCGGCGCCCTCCCCTATGGCGGGGGGTTAGGGCTCTGTACACACAGGGGTCAATGACTGTCAGTGCTGTGGGAGGAGCCCGGGACTGAAACGTGTTATTTCTATATTTCTCCCACCTATTTATATCAAGATGGCGACGATACAAGCCGCTAAGAGGGCGCTCAGGGCTCAGCTGAAGCAAAGGCTGGCAGCCCTAAGCGACCTGGAGAAGCTCCGGCAGTCCCAGGCCGTGACGCGGAAGGTGTGTGACCAGGGCACTCACACATAAGGGGGGAATGAGAGTAGTAGTGGGTTTTTTTGTGAATGTAAATAAAGTTTATTGAAGACAAATAATGTAGGTAGAGTATAGCAACAGTGCAAGGCAGGGAAGTGGTTGTCAATAGAAACCAATAACTTATCTATTATTCCCTGGTGTCAGGCACAGGGCAGGCGTCAGCACTGGGCAAGTGCCGGGGCCCAGAACTACATAAGGCTGTATATCATGAATCCATAGGGTGTGAGGGGTGCTTATATAAAATAACCATGAGGGAGCTGTTTGGTAAGATAAATTAGGGAACAGGAGACTGTTTTAGTTTCTGAATTTTTAATGCCACAACCTAGGTTCATTGCAAAGGGGCCCACTGAGGCTCTGTCGCCCATGGGCCTACTGAAACCTGGAGCTGACTCTGGTCAGGCATAGGGATGTGGCTGTAGACACCAGGACATGACCCAGGAACCGGGGTGTCACAGATGTGATGGCATCAGAGACCATGATGGAGGCTGTCTGATCACAGCTTGTTGTATGTGAGGGGCTTTCTATACAGACTGGTCAGAGAGCCCATGCCGACCCTCGTCTACTACAGTTACACCGCAGACTATCTATATCTGTATGTACAACCTGACATAAAGAGAGCATAGAGCTCTGTGATCATTGTAGTGGCTGAAAGCTGTAACCGCAGTCGTATGCTCTCATTGACTTCAAACCCTTTAAAGCGAACCTGACACCAGCTAAATATGACACTCCTTGTGACTGGTTCACTTTAATATTCGCACCATTGAACTGCATTACTAGGCACGACCAACAGCAGCTGATATGTAAGGGTGTTCTGTCCTTAGGCCTGTTTCACATGATGCATAGTGTTCAGTCCGTGGCATGGCACTCCTCACATCCATAGTTACAGACTGATCAATTAGGGAGAACGAGATCCCCATTTTTGTGATATGTGGAGATCCTGGGAGTCAGACTCACCGATCAGATTGTTATCCTTGCACAAGTTCCCATTCACTTTATATAAGTGTAGCTACTGCATTCTCAAAGTATGTCTAGTTCGTAATGCATAAAAGCAAATGGTAGATTTCCTTTAAAGAGGACCAGTCACCTCTAAAAACTGCACTAGGAGCTGCTTACTTTTGAACTCCGGCTTCTGGGACAAGGACGCGCAGCTAGGAGGATCTTGCGCGCTGAAGATGTCAGGGTAGGAGGAGAAAAGAGGCTACTGGGGCTACTCATGTCCCGCTACTCCACGCCCCAGTAGCCCCTTTAAAAAATTTACATATTAAGGTTTTAAAAAGATAGCGGGGATGTGAGGATTAGCTCTAAAAAAGGCTATCCTCACGTCCCATACGCCCCTTTATAGGTAGAATCGTGGTGGTAGGTTCCCTTTAACTTCCCCTGCTGCTCACAATAAATACATTGCTTTTGATGTTACGTGATGTTTTATGATTTGGAACGTTTATGTGTACATTTTCTCACCTATGACATATTCTTGCAGTTGCTCTCTCACCACCGTTACCAGTCAGCTCAGCGCATTGCTGTGTTTCTGAGTATGTCCGATGAGGTTCAGACTGGAGACATCATACGTGATATATTCCATCAAGGCAAGTTGTGTTTCATTCCACGTTACCAGCCCCGCAGTACACATATGGATATGGTGAGGCTCGGTTCACTGGAGGAAATCAACCAGCTACCAGTAACCACATGGAATATCCGCCAACCCGGAGAGGAAGACTGCCGAGAGGAGGCACTGGCCACTGGTGAGAACACCTCCTCGGGGTTTCATGTTCGTCTGCAGCGGCTTTAGGTCTAGTTTATACAATAATCTGTCCACAATCTTCCTCCCATTTATAACAATAGGCACCAGATGTAAAATGAATGCTCCATATTCTAGGCAGATCCCGTAGGGAATATAAAGCAGGTCACTTCTTCTTCTAATATGACCTGAGTAATGCACTTGTAGAATAAGAACCTTATGGTCTCCTATTGACATCAATGGAAGGAGGTTTTTTTCACAGATATTTTAGGAGTCAAATACTTGCCAAAACCCTAAGTGCTTTTGGTGGGAAAACATCTTTAAAAAGATCTTACACTTCTAAGGGAGCGGGCACAAGTACATGCAAAAATTCCGGTTGTTTATAAATGCATTGCCAGTGGAACGTGTGTCCGCACCCTTAGGTTTAGTAAATACTTGGTTTTCTCACACGTAAAATGTTTTGAAACAGTTTTTAATGTCAACTTTGAGGCATCCATGGGTGGTATTTTCTCAGCCACCGCAAAATCTGCCATGTGAACTCAGCCTTTTTACTAAGTTATTTCAATTCCCTATTGTCAAACCAGCGTGTCCATACACCATCTTATACAGCCTGTAGTAATTGTATAGGAGCACAAAGCACATTTATATGCAAAGATGCCCAAGAATTGTTTCCTTATGGAGAATAAAAGTATTTCCTAAACAGACTTGTCAGGAGAGGGGTCTTTTGAGGCATCTCCAAAAAATAAACTTTTAATTAAAACTGATCTGACTCTCCACGTGTGACAGAAATACAATAGTTACAGATGATAACATCCATAAGCCCATAGGTTGTAGACTACTAGTTAAAGGGGTATAATAATAACGGCTGTTCTATACTCAACCCTCTCCGGCACTCTGGTCACTGTTTGTGTACAGAGTTGTTGAGTCAACAGCAGTGCATCCACTCCAGACTGCAACTGCTGCTGTAGCAGATTACTGCCTGCTCCGCGTCCCTGCTGAACCACTGTGTACTGGCTGGATCAGACACAGGTGAGTTTGCGGTGTTTGTTTACAAATTTTACAAATACTCCACCCCTACCCATGCCCTATATTTAAAACCACCCCTTTAAAAAGATTTGTTTACAGGGTATACATTTCCGGCTGCTGGGACTCCCAATGATTGTCAGAATCATAGATGGCGAGTGCCTTCTGACATCGTCTCCTGTCCAGTAGCAATCTATGGAGCAAATGATGCAAACTCTTCATGTATTCTGTACACTTTTTGGCCCTGCTCACTGGACGAGCCAATGTCGGCAGTTCGGGCCGCCAGAAGGGACCTGCAGTCTCTGTTTTGCTCATCACGGGGGATCTTGTGCATGTAATGACTCTTTTTTAGCTAGGGGAATAGATGTTCAATCTGTGAAATACAGACTATATTTTAGCCTTATATTCCAGATCTAGGACCTGTAGTCATATATAATGCTGGGAGCCCTTGTCATGGAATCATGTTTTTAAGGAGGAAGGGTCTCCTGGGATCACTGATGACTATGATGGTAGTACAAAGGCACAATCTTTGGTCAGGGAAACAGACTACAATACTAGCACAGACACTTCATACATACATGTGCAATCAGTTTGCACATGTATTTATGTGCAATCTATGCCATAATTCTGGCGTAAATTGCTTAATGAATGTGGGCCACAGTCTGTATTCAAGGACTGAACACAGCCATATAATATACTCTGGAGGGGAACCTGCCATCTACAAACACCAGATAAATTCACTGATGTCATAGAGGAAATCCACCATCAAAATCCAGCATGATCGATCCAGGCACCGTGACTGGTGATCTTTTTATATTTGTTATCTATGGCCTCCTTCCTTCTAAAATCAACTTTCAAACTTATGTTAATGAGCCAGAAGGGCTCCTGAGGTTGTCTCCAGCGCCCATCTGTGCTGAAGCTTCAAAGGCAGTTATACTGTCTCTCCCTCACCCTCTGCTCCCTCTGCACTTCTCTCCTCCCTCTGTCTGATGTAATCTCACTGCAGCTGAGGGGAAGGGATGAAGTGCTCCTGCACAGTCACGGGAGAGGGATGATGAGCCGCCTTCCAGGACCTAGCAACTGTTTTCCAAGCACAATACAAGGTTTCGGTAAGGAAAGCTCTTTTCATAATCAATTGGAAGAGTTCAGGGTCTACCAGAAGGAGACTGAGCTTAGGGTCATCGGGGACAGCCTCCCCCATTTTATCAGAAATTTTAACAGAAATTTATGAACCTGTTCCCAGAACTCTCTAATCACAGGCGGGACAATAGTAGATAGAGGAAGGTACCCAAGGTCTCAGAGCAAGGAAACCCGGGGTGAAGCTTACTATCTCTGCAAGTAGTTGGGGGAGACCAGATTGGGCGAAAAAAGGGCAAGGTCCCTCTTCCAGGACCAGGTTCACTCTGCCAGCCCTCGCTTGCTTGAGCGGATCACGTCTTTTTTTTAAATACATACATTTTTTACCAATTTTTTTTAAACGACATTAAAACGCCAATGGTAAGGAACATTTCATAAGTAAAATGGCAGTGTCGCTCCAGCCGTAACCTTTTTAAAACTTATATATGCAACCAACTTATTACAGGCGGCTTGGATCTTGTGCTTGTACCAGGACTTGGATTTGACAAGGAAGGTCACCGTTTGGGGAGAGGTAAAGGATATTATGATACTTTCTTAGAACGCTACAGCCGCCATCTTTCTGAAAAACCGTATACCATCGCATTGGCTTATCAAGAGCAGATTTGTGACTCCATCCCTGTAACAGAGAATGATTTTGAAATAGATGAAATCATCTGCGCCGGAGCGTTGGAGATGCCTGAGAAATGACGGAATCATGTTCTCTACCGCACGTTGATCATTTTCCAATTTCACCCTCAGAATTTTCCTTTTACTGCATTTTGAAGGCTGTTGAATTTTATCAAAATAAAGCAATGGTTCTAATTCGCAAAAGCATAATTGTTCTCTGTTTTGTGAACACTTTATATCTGCATGTATGCCATTTAGGCAAAGCTATCCAAATGGATCAGATATGTTAAAAAATAATTATAGTAAAATGAAATATTTGTAATCTTGTACTGTGACATCACTGTGTGTATTAGCTCTTTACTGTGACAACATTGTGTGTATTAGCTCTATACTGTGACATCACTGTGTGTATTATCTCTATACTGTGACATCACTGTGTGTATTTATCAGGATCAGTGGTAGTAGACCCTCTGTACCACCGCGAACGATAACATAAGCCGACACCTGGGAGCGGAGTCTAAGTGGCACCCGGTTTTCACCAGAGCCCGCCGCTAAGCGGGTTGGACTTGCTGCAGCATGGTACCACCAGGTCGCTCCACAAGCGCAACTTTGTCCGTGGTGGCGGCCATTGCGATGTACAGAGTCGTACAGCAGCGAAGTCAGGAACAGAACCGAGTCACAATGGGAATTCAGAAGACAATCAAAAGGCATAGGGTCAAAGCTTTATCTCAGGCACGAGGCACAAAGATGCGGCGGGGCAGGAGGAAAGAGGTTGGCTATTTATAGATTGCCAGGTGGTGTGCTGGCCCTTTAAATCTCAGATGACCTGGGCAACCTAGGAGACGGGGACACGCGCGCTGGAGCAGGTAGACTTTTGCTGGAGTGTGGGGAGGTAAGTGGACCAGCTTCTGGTGTGAGGGGGCACAGGGAGGCACACGGGTCCGTCTGCAACCCGGGACATGGGTCGCAGGAGCACCCGTGACAGTATTATCTGTATACTGTGACATCACTGTGTACATTATCTCTGTACTGTGACATCACTGTGTGTATTATCCCTGTACTGTGACATCCCTTTGTGTATTATCATTTTACTGTGACATCACTGTGTGTATTATCCCTGTACTGTGACATCACTATGTGTATTATCCCTGTACTGTGACATCACTGTGTGTATTATCCCTGTACTGTGACATCACTGTGTGTATTATCCCTGTACAGTGACATCACTGTGTGTATACCTGCACTGTGACATCACTGTGTGTATACCTGCACTGTGACATCACTGTGTGTATTATCCCTGTACTGTGACATCACGGTGTGTATTATCTCTGTACTGTGATATCACTGTGTGTATTATCCCTGTACTGTGACATCACTGTGTGTATTATCTCTGTACTGTGACATCCCTTTGTGTATTATCTCTGCACTGTGACATCACTGTGTGTATTATCCCTGTACTGTGACATCACTGTGTGTATTATCTCTGTACTGTGACATCCCTTTGTGTATTATCCTTTTACTGTGACATCACTGTGTGTATTATCCCCGTACTGCAACATCATAGTGATACACACAGTGAAGTCACAGTATGGAGATAATAGACACAGTGATGTCACAGTACAGACATAATACCCGCAGTGATGTCACAGTACAAGATTGCAAATTTTTCCAATCCCATACCTGGGCATCTAGCTGGTATCACCACTCATTGGCGGTCCCAATATCATTACCCCTGCTTAATAAACTGCAAAAGCAAATGCTGTGCTTCATATGGAAAGGATCGAGACCCAGAATTGCAGCCCCCGATCCTGTATGAGCCAAAATGCACCCTTCTAAGTCCTGTCCTCTTATTTATTCAGATAGAGAAATTTAGGGGTTTTAATAGCACAAGAGCAATTTATTTGACACTGTCTGGGGGAAAGTAGATCTCCAAAAAAAGACCCACATGCTGAATTGAGAACAAGACCTTTTTGAATATTTTTTGGTAGCCCAGCGGAAGAAAGCCTTTTGAAGGTCTAAGAAGGTCTCCAGATGTGCTAACTTGACAGAAATGGAGTCCAAAATCCTCACACTCTGTTATTACACCCCCTTTTTCTAGCCAGAATTTTTCCTGGCTTGTCGGACAGATGCTGGAGACAATGTGGACACAAAGGTTCTCTAATTCATATTTTTTGGGCAGTTTTGCAACCTCTATTAGGAGGAGGTCATTACCATAATAATAATCATTATAGCGACAACAAATTCAGTGTAATTAAGGAAAATAATTCATTACCACAGGATTCAATGACTAATATTTTGTAACATGAATTTTTGAAGAAGGTCATAACATGTGGAGCACTGGCGAGCATCATCCTGACATGTACTCACCCACACACACGTCATGTAAACATCACGATAATGCTGTAGCCCATGACAACCCCGGACATGACGTCCATCAGCGGCCCAGAGCCCCACAATGGTAGACGTCCATGGCCGGGCCTGGGGAGACGCCGGGCCACAGCGGTGCAAGACATCACCTCCACACACAGCAGGGCTCAGGTACGGGGTAGACCCCCTGACTCGGCAGGTCCCTAGAGGAAGTTTATCAATGTGACACGGAGGCGAAGTGAGGTGTAGGCCTAGCGCGGACACCGAGCGCCCCCGCGGCCCTGGATTCCGCCCTCTGTCTCCCCAGCCGCCGGCCTCTGAGGTCCGATCGCCGCTGCGCCTCCTTACGTGACAGAAACAAGCCAGGGAGACGGTGAGGAGCGCTGCGGGTGTCAGTCACTTCCTTCTTTCACACTTCCGGTTTCTCTTCCACTTCGGTGATGGTCGGCCTCCAGTCCCGCCCTACTCGGTGTGTGTGAGTGTAAGGAAGGGTGGGGGTTTTATTTTTAATTGGTTCAAGCTTGTGACGTCCTGCGAATGTGTGACGTCACGCAGGTATAACGTTACGCGGGCGGTGCTACATCAGCTGTTGTGTAGCCGCAGTTTCCAGCCATGCCTTGCCGGAGAGTGGAATCAGGGAGTTGTAGTTTCGTAACATCTGCTGACCTGTATGCAGCCGCGGCGCCCTCACCCTACTGGGGGGGGTTAGGGCTCTGTACCCAGGGTCATGAACTGTCAGTGCTGTGGGAGGAGCCCGGGACTGAACGTGTTATTTCATTTTCTCTTCTCCCACCTATTTATATCAAGATGGCGAACGATACAAGGCGCTAAGAGGGGCTCAGGGCTCCGCTGAAGCAAGGCTGGCAGCCCTAAGCGACTGGAGAAGCTCCGGCATGTCCCAGCCGTGACGCGGAAGGTGTGTGACCAGGGCACTCACACATAAGGGGGAATGAGAGTAGTAGTGGGTTTTTTTGTGAATGTAAATAAAGTTTATTGAAGACAAATAATGTAGGTAGAGTATAGCAAACGTGCAAAGGCGGGAAGTGGTTGTCAATAGACACAATAACATCTATTTATTCCCTGGTGTCAGACAGGGCAGGCGTCAGCACTGGGCAAGTGCGGGGCCCAGAACTACATAAGGCTGTTTAATCATGAATCCATAGGTTGAGGGGTGCTTATTAAAATAACCATGAGGGAGTGTTTGGTAAGATAAATTAGGGAACAGGAGACTGTTTAGTTTCTGAATTTTTAATGCACAACCTAGTCATGGCAAGGGCCCACTGAGTGCTCTGTCGCCATGGGCCTACTGAAACCTGGAGCTGATCCTGGTCAGGCATAGGGATGTGGCTGTAGACACCAGGACATGACCCAGGAAACCGGGGTGTCACAGATGTGATGGCATCAGAGACCATGATGGAGGCTGGTGATCACAGCTTGTTGTATGTGAGGGGCTTTATACAGATGGTAAGAAAGCCCATGCCGACCCTGTCTACTAAGTTACACCGCAGACTATCTATATCTGTATGTACAACCTGACATAAAGAGAGCCATAGAGCTCTGTGATCATTGTAGTGGTGAAAAGCTGTAACCGCAGTCGTATGCTCTCATTGACTTCAAACCCTTTAAGCGAACCTGACGCCAGCTAAACATGACACTCCCTTGTGACTGGTTCACTTTAATATCACACCATTGAACTGCATTACTAGGCACGAGCACCAGCAGCTGATATGTAAGGGTGTTCTGTCCTTAGGCCCGTTTCACATTATTCAGTGATCATGGACTGATGATCGATGTGACGAGTGCCACGGACTGATCACTCTGCTGGAGACTGTACTCTATTAACTATAGTGCTTTATATTGATAAATGATGCATGGTGTTCAGTCCGTGGCATGGCACTCCTCACATCCATAGTTACAGACTGATCAATGGGAGGAACGAGATCCCCATTTTTGTGATATGTGGAGATCCTGGAGTCAGACTCACCGATCAGATTGTTATCCTTCACAATTCCCATTCACTTTAATATAAGTAGTACTGCATTCTCAAAGTAGTCTAGTTCGTATGCATAAAAGCAAATGGTAGATTTCCTTAAAGAGGACCAGTCACCTCTAAAAAAACTGCACTAGAGACTGCTATTTTGAACTCCGGTTCTGGGACAAGGACGCGCAGCTAGGGGATCTTGCGCGCTGAAGATGTCGGGTAGGAGGAGAAAAGAGGCTACTGGGGCTACTCATGTCCCGTACTCCACGCCCCAGTAGCCCCTTTAAAAAATTTACAATTTAAGGTTTTAAAAAGATAGCGGGGATGTGAGGATTAGCTCTAAAAAAGGCTTTCCTCCACGTTCCCATCGCCCCTTTATAGGTAGAATCGTGGTGGTAGGTTCCCTTTAATTCCCTGCTGCTACAAATAAACATTGCTTTGATGTTACGTGATGTTTTTATTTGGAACGTTTATGTGTACATTTCTCACCTATGACATATTCTTGCAGTTGCTCTCTCACACCGTTACCAGTCAGCTCAGCGCATTGCTGTGTTTTCTGAGTATGTCCGATGAGGTCAGACTGGAGACATCATACGTGATATATTCCATCAAGGCAAGTTGTTTCATTCACGTTACCAGCCCCGCAGTACACATATGGATATGGTGAGGCTCGGTTCACTGGAGGAAATACCAGCTACCAGTAACCACATGGAATATCCGCCAACCCGGAGAGGAAGACTGCCGAGAGGCAGCTGGCCACTGGTGAGAACACCTCTCGGGTTTCATGTTCGTCTGCAGCGGCTTAGGTCTAGTTTTACAATATCTGTCCACAATTTCTCCCATTTATAACAATAGGCACCAGATGTAAAGAATGTCCATATTCTAGGCCGATCACCGTAGGGAATATAAAGCAGGTCACTTCTTCTTTAATATGACCTGAGAATGCACTTGTAGAATAAGAACCTTATGGTCTCCATTGACATCAATGGAAGGAGGTTTTTTTCAAGATATTTTAGGAGTCAAATACTTGCCAAAACCCTAAGTGCTTTTGGTGGGAAAACATCTTTAAAAAGATCTTACACTTCTAAGGGAGCGGCACAAGTACATGCAAAAATTCCGGTGCAATGGTTTATAAATGCATTGCCAGTGGAACGTGTGTCCCACCCTTAGGTTTAGTAAATACTTGGTTTTCTTCACACGTAAAATGTTTTGAAACCGTTTTATGTCAACTTTGAGGCATCCATGGTGGTATTTCAGCCACCGCAAAATCTGCCATGTGAACTGTTTACTAAGTATTTCAATTCCCTATTGTTCAACCAGCGTGTCCATACACCATCTTATACAGCCTGTAGTAATTGTATAGAGCACAAAGCAGATTTATATGCAAAGATGCCCAAGAATTGTTTCCTTATGGAGAATAAAAAGTATTTCCTAAACAGACTTGTCAGGAGAGGGTCTTTTGAGGCATCTCAAAAAATAAACTTTTAATTAAAAACTGATCTGACTCTCACGTGTGACAGAAATACAGTAGTTATAGCTGATAACATCCATAAGCCCATAGGTTGTAGACACTAGTTAAAGGGGATAATAATAACGGCTGTTTATCTATACTCAACCCTCTCCGGCACTCTGGTCATGTTTGTGTACAGAGTTGTTGAGTCAACGCAGTGCATCCACTCCAGACTGCAACTGCTGCTGTAGCAGATTACTGCCTGCTCCGCGTCCTGCTGAACACACTGTGTCTGGCTGGATCAGACACAGGTGAGTTTGCGTGTTGTTTACAAAATTTACAAATACTTCCACCCCTACCCATGCCCTATATTTAAAACCACCCCTTAAAAAGATTTGTTTACAGGGTATACATTTCCGGCTGCTGGACTCCCATGATTGTCAGAATCATAGATGGCGAGTGCCTTTGACATCGTCCGTCCAGTAGCACATCTATGGAGCAAATGAGCAAATCTTCATGTATTCTGTACACTTTTGGCCCTGCTCACTGGACAGAGCCAATGTCGGCAGTTGGGCGCCAGACGGGACCTGCAGTCTCTGTTTTGCTCATCACGGGGATCTTGTGCATGTAATGACTCTTTTTGACTAGGGGAATAGAGTTCAATCTGTGAAATACAGACTATATTTTAGCCCTTATATTCCAGATCTAGGACCTGAGTCATAAATGCTGGGAGCCCTTGTCATGGAATCATGTTTTTAAGGAGGAAGGGTCTCCTGGGATCACTGATGACTAGTGGTAGTACAAAGGCACAATCTTTGGTCAGGGAAACAGACTACAATACTAGCACAGACACTTTACATACATGTGCAATCAGTTTGCACATGTATTTATGTGCAATCTATGCCATAATTCTGGCGTAAATTGTAATGAATGTGGGGCCACAGTCTGTATTCAAGACTGAACACAGCCATATAATATCTCTGGAGGGGAACTGCCTCTACAAAAAACAGATAAATTCACTGATGTATAGAGGAAATCACCATCAAAATCCCGCATGACGATCCAGGCACCGTGACTGGTGATCTTTTTATATTTGTTATCTATGGCCTCCTTCCTTCTAAATCAACTTTCAAACTTATGTTAATGAGCCAGAAGGGCTCCTGAGGTTGTCTCCAGCGCCCATCTGTGCTGAAGCTTCAAAGGCATTATACGTCTTCTCCCTCACCCTCATGCTCCCTCTGACTTCTCTCCTCCTCTGTCTGGATGTAATCTCACTGGAGGGAGGGGAAGGGATGAAGTGCTCCTGCACAGTCACGGGAGAGGGATGAGAGCCGCCTTCCAGGACCTAGCAAACTGTTTTCCAAGCACAATACAGGTTCGGAAGGAAAGCTTTTTCATAATCAATTGGAAGAGTTCAGGGTCTACCAGAAGGAGAATGAGGTGGGTCATCGGGGACAGCCTCCCCCATTTTATCAGAAATTACAGAAATTATGAACCTGTTCCCAGAACTCTAATCACAGGCGGGACAATAGTAGATAGAGAAGGTACCCAAGGTCTCAGAGCAAGGAAAACCGGGGTTGAAGCTTAATATCTCTGCAAGTAGTTGGGGGAGACCAGATTGGGCGAAAAAAGGGCAGGTCCCTCTTCCAGGACCAGTTCACTCTGCCAGCCCTCGCCTTGCTTGAGCGGATCACGTTTTTTTTTAAATACATACATTTTTTACCAATTTTTTTAAACGACATTAAAACGCCAATGGTAAGGAACATTTCATAAGTAAAATGGCAGTGTCCTCCAGCCGTAACCTTTTTAAAACTTATATATGCAACCAACTATTACAGGCGGCTGGATCTTGTGCTTGTACCAGGACTTGGATTGACAAAGGAAGGTCACCGTTTGGGAGAGGGTAAAGGATATTATGATACTTTCTTGAAAGCTACAGCCGCCATCTTCTGAAAAACCGCTACAATCGCATTGGCTTATCAAGAGCACGATTGTGACTCCATCCCTGTAACAGAGAATGATTTTGAAATAGATGAATATCTGCGCCGGAGGTTGGAGATGCCTGAGAAATGACGGAATCATGTTCTCTACCGCACGTGATCATTTTCCAATTCACCCTCAGAATTTCCTTTTACTGCATTTTGAAGGTGTTGAAATGTTATCAAAATAAAGCAATGGTTCTAATTCGCAAAAGCATAATTGTTCTCTGTTTGTGAACACTTATCTGCATGTATGCACATTAGGCCAAAGCTATCCAATGGATCAGATATGTTAAAAAATAATATAGTAAATGAATATTGTAATCTTGTACTGTGACATCACTGTGTGTATTAGTCTTTACGTGACAACATTGTGTGTATTAGCTCTATACTGTGACATCACTGTGTGTATATCTCTATACTGTGACATCAATGTGTGTATTTATCAGGATCAGTGGAGTAGACCCTTGTACCAACGCGAACGATAACATAAAACACTGGGAGCGGAGTCTAAGTGGCACCCGGTTTTCACCAGACCCGCCGCTAAGTGGGTTGGACTTGCTGCAGCATGGTACCACCAGGTCGCTCCAAAGCGCAACTTTGTCCGTGGTGGCGGCCATTGCGATGTACAGAGTCGTACAGCAGCGAAGTCAGGAACAGACCGAGTCACAATGGGAATTTAGAAGACAATCAAAAGGCATAGGGTCAAAGCTTTATCTCAGGCACGAGGCACAAAGATGCGGCGGGGCAGGAGAAAGAGGTTGGCTATTTATAGAGTGCCAGGTGGTGTGCTGGCCTTTAAATCTCAGATGACCTGGGCAACCTAGGAGAAGGGGACACGCGCGCTGGAGCAGAGGACTTTTGCTGGAGTGTGGGGAGGTAAGTGGACAGCTTCTGTGTGAGGGGGCACAGGGGGGCACACGGGTCCGTCTGCAACCCGGGACATGGGTCGCAGGAGCACCCGTGACAGTATTATCTGTATACTGTGACATCAACTGTGTACAATCTCTGTACTGTGACATCACTGTGTGTATTATCCCTGTACTGTGACATCCCTTTGTGTATTATCTTTTACTGTGACATCACTGGTGTGTATATCCTGTCACTGTGACATCACTATGTTATTATCCTGTACTGTGACATCACTGTGTGTATTTTCCCTGTACTGTGACATCAATGTGTGTATTATCCCTGTACAAGTGACATCACGTGTTATACCTGCACTGTGACATCACTGTGGTATACCTGCACTGTGACATCACTGTGTGTATATCCCTGTTACTGTGACATCACGGTGTGTATATCCCTGTAATGTGACATCACGGTGTGTATTATCTCTGTACTGTGATATCACTGTGTGTTATTACCCTGTACTGTGACATCACTGGTGTATATCTCTGTACTGTGACATCCCTTTGTGTATTATCTCTGCACTGTGACATACATGTGTGTATTATCCCTGTACTGTGACATCACTGTGTGTATTATCTCGTATGTGACATCCCTTTGTGTTTATCCTTTTACTGTGACATCACTGTGTGTATTATCCCCGTACTGCAACATCTAGTGATACACACAGTGAAGTCACAGTATGGAGATAATAGACAAGTGATGTACAGTACAGACATAATACCGCAGTGATGTACACCGTAAGATTGCAAATTTTTCCAATCCCATACCCGGGCATCTAGCTGGTATCACCACTCATTGGCGGTCCCAATATCATTACCCTGCTTAATAAACTGCAAAAGCAAATGCTGTGCTTCATATGGAAAGGATCGAGACCCCAGAATTGAGCCCCGATCCTGTATGAGCCAAATGCACCTTCTAAGTCCTGTCTATATTTATTCAGATAGAGAAATTTAGGGTTTTAATAGCCACAAGAGCCATTTATTTGACACTGTTCGGGGGAAAGTAGAATCCCAAAAAAGACCACCATGCTGAATTGAGAACAGACCTTTTGAATATTTTTTGAGCCCAGCGGAAGAAAGCTTTTGAAGGTCTAAAAGGTCTCCAGATGTGCTAACTTGACAGAAATGGAGTCCAAAATCCTCACACTCTGTATTACACCCCCTTTTCTAGCCCAGAATTTTCCTGGCTTGTCGGACAGATGCTGGAGACAATGTGGACACAAAGGTTCTCTAATTCATATTTTTTGGGCAGTTTTGCAACCTCTCTGGAGAGACACGTTTGCCATTATTTCCTCAATGTTAAAGGAGGCTATCCTCCCTGACCATCCTGCTACTTAATGTCAATAAGATCCCTTTCAAATATAGGAAACGGGTCTGTGTAGTGTTCTCCAGGCTGCCAAATTACTGATTGCTATTGTTTGGAAATCTCCTCTTCTCCCCCCAGTCCAGAGAGGCGCTGTTGGAAATGGTAGACCAACACAGTCAGTAAGAGAAGGTGTTTGCTCTTAGGCAGAGAACATGACGGCATACTTATCTAATCCTCATTTAGGGTTAGCTACGATCTCTGATTTTGCACATAGTCTATAGAATGGTCCGGTTACGGCTTTACAGTCTTGTTACAGTTTAGTGCTACATGTAAACTATAATAATTCATGGATTCCTTTATCTAAGCTAAATATATATCTATCGGTATGTATAGGAAAGTTTACTTCCCTACATATTGACTTTTCTTTTTTTGTTTTTGGAAATGACGAGTGCCATTATTATTTTATTTGTATTACCGTATAATTGAGTTAGAGGTACGAGAACAATCATTTAACACAAAAAAATTGGGGAAAACACTGACTCTAGTATTAGCCGAGAGTAAGAAATGCATTGGTCACAGCCCCCCCCCCCCCCCAGTATATAGCGCCAGCCCCCTGTAGTATATAGCCTGGCAGCCCCATAGTATATATAGCCTGGCAGCCCTGTAGTATATACCCTGCCAGACCCCAATAGTATATAGCCTGCCAGCCCCTGTAGTATATAGCCTGCCAGCCCCCAATAGTATATAGCCTGGCAGCCCCTGTAGTACATACCCCCCTGCCAGCCCCCATAGTTATAGCCCTGCAGCCCGTAGTATATAGCCTGCCAGCCCTGTTAGTATACAGCCTGCCAGGCCCTGTAGATATAGCCAGCCCCTAATGTATATAGCTGCCAGCCCCCCCAATAGTATATAAGAGCCTGCAGCCAATTGTATATAGTGCCAGAACCATGAGTCTATAGCTTGCAAGGCCATGGAGTATATAGCTGCAGCCCCTGTAGTATATAGCCTGCCAGCCCCTGTAGTATATAGCCTGCCAGCCCCTGTAGTATATAACCAGCCCCTGTAGTATACAGCCTGCCAGGCCCTGTAGAATATAGCCAGCCCCCAATAGTATATAGCCTGGCAGCCCCTGTAGTATATAGCCTGCCAGCCACTGTAGTATACAGCCTGCCAGCCCCTGTAGTATATAGCCAGCCCCTGTAGTATATAGCCACCTGCCCCCAGTAGTATACCGCCAGCCGCCAGTAGAAAATAGCCACCAGCCCCCTGTAAGATATAGCTTGCCAGCCACTCTGTAGTAAATAAAAAATTAACACTGTACTCACCTTTGTGACACCCCCCATAGGTCCTCTTCTTACTTCGGATCCTCTTCGAGTCCTTCACTCTTCTAGGACTCCTCTTTGCGTGGTTTGGCTCTCTTCAGGTCTTCGCGCTTGGCCGGCACATCTAATGACGTTAGCCGCTTGCCGAGGTCATTGTTTGTGAGCCGCCGACATCGCAAGTGGACCCAAAGAGGCACCGGAGCATTGGAAGCAGGAAGAGGACCTATGGGGTCCATCGGAAAGGAAGTACAGGGTTATTTTTTTTATAGACTTTAGGGTTTTCCAGCACAAATTTTGTGTTAAAAAACTCGCCTTATACAGGCAGTCCCCGGGTTACATACAAGATAGGTTCTATAGGGTTGTTCTTAAGTTGAATTTGTATGAAAGTCGGAACCGTATACTTTATTATTGTAACCCCAGTCAAAAATTTTTTGGTCTCTGTGACAATTGGATTTTAAAAATGTTGGATTGTCATAAGGACCAGGATAAACAATAAAGCTTCACTACAGACACCTGTGATAACTGTTATAGCTGTTTATTGTAGCCTAGGACTAAAGTACAGTAAATTACCAAAATCCAGAGGTCCGTTTGTAACTAGGGGTCGTATGTAAGTCAGGTGTTCTTAAGTAGGGGACCGCCTGTACTCGAGTATATAAGGTACATTTATGAACCAACATATTATCACCCCAAAAAGTTATGTAAAATACAGCATACTGTGTTGGATTATTCCTTGCATTTTTGCCGAATAAAAACTAGTTAAAAAAAATGTACTATCATTGTTTTTTCTTTAATTTATATCCATATATATTTATATGTTAAACAGAAACATTTTTAAAAAGTTATGGATTTTTAAGGGAGATGAGGGGAGCAGAAAATGAAACGCAAGACTGAAAAGAGCATTGGAAGGAAGGGGTTTATATAGCAATTCTTCCATTAAAAAGCCCAATTGATAGTTAAACCTAATGTACCTCTAGCTGTAGTCTTGATTTGCAATATACAATACTATATAAAAATTGATCATATTTGGAGCTTCCTGTTTACATAAATCATAAGATCATGAAACCTTTTAATAGCGTTTTATCACAATTAGTCTCGTGACCTTGACATGTTACCGAGGATGTGTCGCTGAGTTCATCACCTGGAGTCAGTGCTTTGAAGAAGGCAGCTTTATTAGCTCCGTATAATCCTTCCCTCCATACAATTACATTGCATGTATTAGGATGAGCTCATTACCCGCTGCTCCAGTAACCACAGTACAGTAATGGCAGAGGGCTAAATTAATAGCGAATTATGTGGAGGCGGGTTCTGGTCCACTTTCTTGCACTACATGTCTATTATTTATGCATCTGGGGCATCTCGGTTTATGTTTTGCTTTGAAGTTTTGTTACTGTTTTAAAATTTTCCCATTTTAAGTTCCCATGTGAATTTCTCTAAATGGCTCCAGAATAGGCACATTTCCTAGAATCTGTTATAAAAATCCTATTTATTATTTTACAGCGATGAGAATCCTTGTTTTGACCAGAAAAGAGACAAAGACAACTTAATTTGCTTCAAAGAGATCAAAGGCAGTCTATAACCTCCTAAATCACCTTATGGATAAGAACGGCAATATGTGGGGCACTCTTTGTGCTTTCCAGAATGAACTGTTTTATCATTTTAGAGCAAGTTGTGTTTGTACCTTTATGCAAATGAGCTTTAAATGCATTGGGGGTGTGGTCACATCTGCTGGTGCATTGTTCACTCCTCCTTTTTCTCCTGTGGCAACAAGAAAACAGGTGCACTGGTGTCATGGGTGCTCCCACTTCTCTGGTCGCGGGCTCACCCGTGACCCTCGTTGTGCCCCAGCGCCCATCCGCTCTGTTTTACCTCTTCCCGTTCCTGATTCCTATCCGGCGGCTGTGCGTGTGCACTCCCGTCTCCTAGCAGTTTCTGATTTAGCATAATGTATTTATATGATAGAGGAATAGAGCATACATTACTTAGTACTCACTAAGGCCCGTTCCACACTTGCGAGTGTGATGCGATGAACTGGCATCACACTCGCAACGCATGCTGCCGGGAACGCAAGGCCGAAGTGCACCGCGGGAGGAACTGGACATGACTGAGTCACTCCCGCGGTGCAGCGTTCGGGCCGTGCGTTCCGGCAGCATGCGTTGCGAGTTTGATGCGAGTTCATCGCATCACACTCGCAAGTGTGGAACGGGCCTAAGACCCTGGACATTATCGATGAGCAGACCCAAACTTTAGGTCTGCCATCTCTGTTCGGCAGCTCCGCCCAACCCGGACTTGTGTGATGGGATGCCTTGTTTCTAGGGATGTAAAGCTGCCTGATTGGCTGCTCTGCATCCCATCAAGTAACACGTCCGGGTTAGGCGGAGCAGCCGAATGCTGGACGGCGAACCTAAAGTTTGTGTCCGCTCATCTCTACTTACTGGCAATTCGCCATGTTTCCTCTGGAATATGTAGTCATAAAAATGTGTTTGTTCCTTCCATTTGTGACATTTCATTACTCATATCAAAGTTAACGTGTTTCTAGACACAAGGAATGGAACTAACAGATAGTTCACTGCAGTAATTCACTATTATAAATATGTTTTTCTGTTTCGGAAAACACCTCATCATATTTTTGGAAATATAGAGGTAATCCAGTGGATGCCTGAATTCAGTCTCACAGTTGGTATAAAGGGGATGACAACCATAGTGGGATTTTTTTTTTAGCTAGGAAGTATAAATATGTCCATAAAGTGATACCTAGGACTGATTCATCTTTACACACTAGAAATCTGACATGAAAACAAAAGATCTGCCAATCCGACTGCTGCCCCTGCAACACAGGCATATTCAAAAGCAGGAAATCTGGTGATGTGTACAATTATTTGACATATATTGTACTTTTTCTGACCGTTCTGATGTTTTACCCTCCATTGTAAGGAGACGTCAGGAGGATTCCCGACATACAACAGTGGGCTTGGACGAATCCCTCTATATGCACATGTTGTGGGAAACGTCGTCCTGTTAGTCCTCTTCTGCCTTAAAATGTGTGAGGAGGGGTGGCTTAGTGGTTAGCATTACAGCCTTGCTGCTCTGGGGACCTGGGTTCCAGTGATTGGCTGCTGATGATGTTCATGATGTTTCCCCCAGTGATGTCATTGTATGGATAGTTACATCACTGGGGACGTCCGTTAGCAGATCATCAGCGATGCATTGGATGGAAGTAATACCGTATATGCTGGAAGCATCATAAAAAAGTGATATAAATGTAGATGGCTTGAAGATTTTAAGCCAAGCTAGAAATGTTGATGCCTTTTGGTTCTAGTTAATGGTTAATGTCACCACACCTCTGACCACCACAGTCATGAGGACTTACCTTCAAAACACAATTTGTATATGGTAGTTTTCAATATAACTGGAGGACAATAATGATTTTATTGACAATCTATCATCTACACTGAAAGTAAAATTAACCTCTCAGATGCTACAGTGTCATCTGACCACAGCATCTCAAGAACTTAAGGTCTGTGATCAAAGAAATTTCACTAATCACAAACATTGTTTCTGAATTTGACATCGGGTTCCCTGCTGAGCTCCTGAATAGTCCCTAGCTATAAAGGGAATCTACCATCTTAACTAAGCACAGTTACATGCTGGTGTGTTCCTCCTGGAGCAAGATCTATTCTTCTTTTTGCTTAGTTTTTGAGAAAAACGTCATTTAAAATAATACAAATGAGCCACAGGTGCACTTGACTACATCATAGAAGCCCTTTCTGGCTCCGTCGCCTGCTAATTATTCACAGCTCCATTCAGTGTGGGAGGAGGCGTGCAGAAACGCAAAATGAAGGCACGAATAATTATAGCAGACAACAGAGCCAGAAGGGCCTGTGAGGTAGACAGGAGCCCCAGTGGCTCATTTGCATAATTTTAAAATATGTTTTATCAAAAACTAAGCTGTTTAAGGGGGCACACACCAGCATTCAAGTGTGCTTGGTTTTGAAGCACTGCATCCATGTGGTAAATATTCTTTAAATGGGATCACCACGTTTCAATAATTCTGTTCCATTAGACATGTCTCTATATGTACCTTTGCCTGCTTTGGGAGCTTAAAGGGAACCTCTCACCAGGAACCTCATTTTCACTAAAGACAGGTTGCAGAAGCCCATCACACCTGCATTGTACATCTAGCTTTCTGCCTTCTCTGAGCTTTTTTTATTACAATATAATTGTGTGTTATAACTTACCTTGCACCCTAACAGAATCCACTGTGTAGTCCAGGGGTTGGGCTTTGGTTTGGATGCATTTAAAAAAGCAACATGTGACTTGTCTATGCTGTAGACGTTTGTGCTCCTTTATAGCTCCTTCCTCCCATACTGATGTCAGCTCACCAGGCTGTGAGCTCTTTGAAGGAGCAGGAGGGAGAAGCTGTACAGGAGCACAAAGGTGGGGGCTGGGAGCTGAGCAGTCTGCAGGACAGACAAGTCACATTTTTCATGTTTTTTTTTTTAATACATCCAAAGCCCCACCCCTGGGACTACACAGAGGATTCTTTTAGGGTGCAGGGTAAGTTATAACACACAATTTTATTGTAATGCAAATGTTTAGAGAAGGCAGGAAGACATCTGTGCAATGCAGCTCTAATGGGCTTCTGTAAAAATGAGGTCCCTGGTGACAGGTTCCCTTTAAGCATTTCCCTGTTCTCACCATGCTGCGCTCAGCATTTATACAGGACTTTCTGTTCCTCACTCCTTCAGTCTGTCCTAATGACGTCACCCTCTTTTCCTGTTTCTGGGCAGAGCAGGATGAGTCATAATCTCCTATACATCATAGTTCAGATATGTAAACAAAGATCCACTGAGAGTTTGCAGACAGCACTAAAGTAAGTAGCAGGACTGCTGAAGCACTTGATGAGGTATAAGTTTACTTGACCTTTGAAAATTTGTTTTACATAAAACTAGGTAAAGATTCTTGTACATTACCGGTAATGCAATTGTATATGAAGATACACAAGACATAAATATTTTTCAGATATTTTTAATGAAATAACTTCTTTCCTCTTACATTCTTCCTGTCCGGAGATAAAACACATTTTAATCTTTATAAAGATTAGCAGAAAGAGTCCTTGTTCAATTTGCTGATGATAACAAATATCGTTTGTTTGGTCTTTCAATTCGTCCCATCTAGACCGCAAAGATCTCTAACTTAACTCAATATATAGTCTACCAGAGAGGCCTGGCCAGGAGGACATTAATTATTATATTTATGTTTCAGTATATAATATAGAATTCATGCTAATAGTAGTATTGAATACAATGCATATTCTTATACATTCACATTATACAATATATATATATCTATATAATATAGTCATCATTTCTCAATGTCTTTGCTCTTGTAAATAATCTGACCTTTTTATTTGCAGATATTTAGGAGTAAGAAAATAGCTTGCCCTTTAATACGGTACGAGTCAATGCTGCTTTTTTGTGTATCGTGGGAAGTAAAATCTCCCACCTTTAACCTTATACAAAACAAGAACCAACTGGAAAACCAAATTATAAAAAAAGAGTTGCCATGTGACTGTCCTATCGATTGAATGGGGTGCAACACCAAACCCTGCAAATTTAAAGGGATGGCGAGGTTTCTGAGGAAAAAATCACAGGCCATTTTTCTAATCCTGAACAACACCTTTAAGTAAACCTTTCAGTTGATCGTTGCCTCTCTATCTGAGAGTTGGATGTGACAGAGGGAATGAAGCTGAGATAAGTTATGACTTGGAGCAAGATTTAGTGTTTACAGTATACTGTATGAGCGATCAGGTCCCATAGGGTTCATATACCTAAAGGGGCTTAAAAAAATTAAAAAAATAAATAAATCAAATCACCCCTCTTCCCTTCAATAAACAAACAAATATCGTAAACATGTAAGGTATGCCCCATCAAAAAGTCCTATCAATCAAAATAAGTAATTATGAAGAATGGTGTAACAAAAAAAAACAAAAGGCCAAATGTCTGAATTGCTGCAATTTTGACACGCACTCAAGTTTGAGTAAAAAGTAATCAAAGGTTCATAAAATGCTATCATGGAAAACATCAGCTTGACTCACACAGCTCCGTACACCAAAGTATAAAAAAGTTATGTGTGTCATGTTTTTTGAAAAATAAGAATTTTTTAAAAAAAGCTTTATGAATTTTTTATCTCCATGATCGTACTGACCCAAAGAATGAAAGGGATGCATCATTTTCACCGTAAGATAAAACCGTAAAATCAAATCCCATAAGAAAATTACATAACTGTGTTTTTTTGGTCAATTTTATCATATTTTTTACCAGCTTTCGACAAGATTGCAAGAAATATTGAATGGTGCCACTATAAAATAAGCCCTTATTCAGTAAAAATAAAATAAGGAAAAATAAGTTAAAGCTTTCAATAGATGACGAGTAAAAAAAGCGCAAAATAAATGTTAATAAATGTAGTCCAGTGACCCGACTTTTATTCCAGGATCATTGGATTACAGCTTTGATACCCGACTTTCCATTGAGTGTTGCCTCATGCTTACATTTTTTGTATATGTAGCTTTTTTTGGGGGAAATAGATTGTGTGTTGGCGATCGCTACAATAGCTCTAAGGACAGATAGCTTTCATTTCTTTTGTATGTATAAGTAATTGTAGTAGTATAGTAGTGTGAGGGCGCAACAAAAAGGTCAGATGGTGGAATATCTTGCAAAATAGAATTCATTGAATTGAAAAACTAAAAATATATGTACCAAACCTAACCTCCTACCCCCATCACCCGGTGGTGGGTTGGGGTGAAACCTTAATTTTAACCATTCTAATTTTTTAATGTAGAAACCATATTTAGCGTAAACCCAGGAACAACGATGTGGATGTAGTCGTTTTCTGTTCTCTTCGGGGGCTAACATCAGAGAGCTTGATTAACTTAAGTCTCCTCCCCTCTGGAGATGGGGATTTTTTTTCCATATTTTTTGGTAGCCTACACAAATATCAATTGCTCTACAATAAGTTTTCAAAGTTGGTAAAATTGGATAGATTTTAGAAAAACATTGCATATGTCTATTTTCAAATTTTAGATCTGATGTGTATTTATCGATTTTGCAGTCATAAGAATTTACCAAAAGTGTAAGGCTACATTCACACTGACGTATGGAGGACGTATATACACACGTGCGGCACCGTACCGCTCCGTACCCGGAAAAAGATAGGACCTGTCCTATCTTTCTCCGTAGTACGGCGCCATGCGCCATTACTTCCTATGGAGAGGGGCGGGGGTGAGCTGCGCTCACCTCCTCCTCCTCTCCCCGTACACTGCCGTTGCCTGCTATGGTACGGTACGGGCGGGCAACGGCAGTGTGAATATAGCCTAAGTGTAATGTAATTTTTCCCGGGGAATCCAAATCTGCAATAAAAATGTGGGTTAAAGATTTTTAAGTTGACCCCCACCACCAAGTGTGGTTTCATTGGATAGATTGACACATATAATTTTAGTTTTTCGATCCACTGTGTATTTCACAAGATATTCCAACGGTCCAAACCTTTTTATTACACCCTCTTTAGTTTCTGTTTGGAGAGGTATTGAGAGTCCTGAATGCTCCACCCACATAGGCTGATGGACAGTCTTCTCTCTATGCACACTGAAACCGGGTGATCTGTCACTTACTGTGGGTGGACTTAACAGGACTCTTATTCTTCTAGGAGTCCTAACACGATTTACTTTGTTGAGAAAATTCAGCTCCAAATGGCGTATACCCAATATTAAAGTGATCAGCTTCTCTATTCCTCTATTACATCCGGCTCGGATAGGAAAACATATTTCAGACAGTCAATGGCGATAGATTTGAAATTAGGTTATACCTCCTGTTGGCACATAACAGTTTTAAAAGACACATTCTTCTATTGTCATCACTGAATTACAATCATGCTTATCATAACTAGGGAGCGGCAAACTTCAACATTAGAGTCCATTAAAAAGCAGTTATTGAGGGTTCCCCATTATCTCTTCTTGGTTCTGAACTTCCCAGGCAGTACTTTTCTAAGAGGCAAAATCATCCAAATTTTCAAATAAAAAAATACATGTAATGCTAAAAGCAAGAATCGCTGTCAATGTATCGAAGAAAGGCACGAAAGATGGAATGATTGTGTATTGCTGTCGAAACGATGCTGCATCATCTCTTTGGCTGGTCACTGTGTTGTGTCCTCTAAATGTCTCCTTCCCTTTCTCCCTTATGTAGATGAATGCTGAATTCACATCTTTGAGGTCTGTGCATGTGGGCCAGCTTGATATGTCTTCTTTGCAGTGTGTTTTCTTTTATAATGTGTGATCTCTATCCAAGAGGAGCTCTCCGGAGGGAGGAGGATTTGTAGTCTCTATAATCCATTTGCTGTAAGAGTAACATGCCATGGTGTAACTCCTACTCCTTTAATCTGAGTTCATGGAAAATGCTAGCATCATACTTATGTAAGCCTGTAATGTGCACATTGTCAGGCTCCTATGTATAGTGTTCTGTATCGTTCCGTTTATATTTAGTCATTTGACTACCATCGAGATTTAACAGTAGCTATCATTACCCATTCCTGGTGACTATACACAGGGAATGGGGAAGTGCAAGTAGAGCAGTCTGTTTCTGAAGATTAGGACTTCATGGTGCAAATAGGTACCACAATCACTAGGATTACCGTACAGGCCGCTGCGGTGATGAGTGCCGCCATCTTACAGACCTTGGCTCGCCGGAACTCTGCTTCCTTTCTTTTGAGCAGAGAGTCATAACCCGGAGTATAAATGTCTTCCATCCAAAATTCCAGGTTATTTGGGTTCAGGGATTCCTGAGTCTGTATGGAAAGATAAATACAGAAGACTACAGTGGTTAAATAAGCAACTCGAGGGGGAGATCTATCTGGTTTCTTGTACTGCTTTATGAGAATTATTTGGTCTCAGTTTGGAGTTTTTGGTCTCAGTTGAGTCCCAACAGAGACCAAAAAGTCTCAAGCCGCAGTACAAGAATCCAGACAACACGGTAATAGATCTCTATCTAGGACATCAACTACTCTATTGTACATCATACAGCATAAACAATCATATCAACTTATACTGTATCAATTAGACACTCTATTGTCCTCTGTGGGCTGAATCAACTGAACGCTTAATAATCTCATTCCTGGCAGTGTACAAGATTGCCCTTGAACTGTAATGTTGTAATAAGGTCTTCCATGTCATAACTGTTTGTTATAATGGGACAAATACGGATTGTTGCTTGTAATTTAAAGTATATCTTTAGGAAAGCAGTATTTCAGGTATTTGTGACATATTCATAGGATCTACCATGAGAATTAAGGTCTATTGACCTCAGACACACTCAATGGAACATTGGTCAGACTAAGGCTACATTCACACGAACGTATGGGGGACGTATATACGGCCGACGTATATACGGCCGATATACGTCCCCCATACACTCCTATGAGCGCACGGCACCCTACGGGAGCGGTACGGTGCAGCACACGTGCGGCACCGTACCGTTCCGTACCCGGGAAAAAGATAGGACATGTCCTATCTTTTCCCGTAATACGGGGCCGTGCGCTATAGGTTGCTATGGAGAGGGGCGGGGGTGAGCTGCGCTCACCTCCTCCTCCTCTCCCCGTACACTGCCGTTGCCCGCTACGGTACGGTACGGGCGGGCAACGGCAGTGTGAATGTAGCCTAACTACGTGCCCACCATTCAGGCCAATAGTGGGTTAGAGTGACCAAAATTGGAATATCAGAATTGGGATCCCACCCTATCCTATGGATGTCTCATACATACCTGTTGTGAATTAAAATCTACGTAAGTACTACTTTACTATCTGCTTCTCGGGAAACATACGTTGGCTACAATGTATCTATGTATCTAGTCTAGGTAATTCTTTATTAGTTGAAAACAGCAGAATTAATTCTAAGCTATTTTGCCTATGCAGGCGGTCCCCTACTTAAGCAAACCTGACTTAAATACAACTCCTAGTTACAAATGGACCTCTCTGCCTACTGTGGGCTCTGGGTAAGCTCTCTGGATTCAGTAATTTACTGAACTTTAGTCCCAGGCTGCTATCATAAACTATAAGGTGTCTGCAGTTAAGCTTCATTGTTCCATTTACAACCCAAATTTTTCAAATTCCAATTGTTTCAGAGACCAATAAATAATTTGTTTGGAATTAAAGTTATGAAATACACATGTTCCGACATACAACTTCAACTTAACAACAAATCTACAGTGCCTGCGTAACGCTGGTACCGCCTGTACTCTTACTTTGTAGCACCCACCCCTGGACCAGAGAGCTACATTTTTTATACCCCTTCGACATGGGTATTAAAATTTGACAACAGAGTTCCTCAAAATGGTTCAGAACTCAAATAAAAAGTATATGTGAAAATAACATAACTTTTTTTTATCATACTATCATTCAACGTAATTCTTTTCAAATCTCTTTTTATTGACTTTTTAAAATTTGAACAGCAAGAAAGACAAGACAGTGGTATAACAAAAAAATGAGTGGTGCTACAGCCTGGGTAACATAACCACAACTTTGTAAAACAATAAAGAAGACTATAGTGTACCTGGAGATCCAGTGCGGTCAGACGCCCCTTTTCTCCTGAGTTGTGTGCATATTCTTCTATGGTCCACGACGGCTGGGTTCGCTTTATCTCGGCCATTTCTGTTAGGCGCATGTCTGTGTAAATGGGGTTGCTTTTCATGTGGGACTTCAGAGATGCTGGATAAGGATGAGGACTGAACACTTGTTCCACCATATACGAATCCCTGCCTGGTTTTGGCACCCTGTGCAAATGAGGTATTTCATGCTGGTCGATCAACCAGGGGCAAATAACAAGATAAAGATTATAAACATATTTTACCTATCTCATACTTAATGTGACATAACATTCAGTAGTATTAGTTTGTTTACCTCTTTTGACTTGCGGTGCCATTCTCTACTTGATCCTCCCTTATCCTTCTTTTCTTCCTCAGAAATACTAGTCTGTTTGGCGAATCCCCATGGTCGACATTCATGCTGCGGGTTTCCAGGCTTTGACTCGCTGGTAGAGATATCTTCAGTCAATGATCGGACAGACCTTTGGGAGAAAAGGTTTTTTTTCATGGCTTTTACTCTGAGACTTTCCGTGGTAGCATTAGTATTGTCTGGACAACAGCAGTCCGGTTTTTCAGTATTTCCACTGTGAGATGAGTTTTGATCTTGGAATGGACTTGGCGAGGCTCTTGTACTGGAAATGGCATCACTATGAGGTTGACTTTCAATCTCTAACTTTGCTTTCTCAGGGGGTTGTATTCTCTCATCTAGCTTATTTAGTTTAGCCAACACTTGGGACACCTCATCACGCACTCCAGAAAGTGACTCTAGCTTCTTCTCAATTTCTCCAATTCTTCTCACTAACTTTCTGACACTACTTTTTAGTTCTTCTTCTTCTAAAGTCTCACCCCGTGGGCCCTTGGTTGGTTTGTTGGCTGCTCTTACCGATGCATGCTCTGGAGAACTTTCATTGTCTGCTCTTGGAATTTGAGCTAAGGAACCACTGCTATTGTAGCATGAGGATTGAGGAATGCCAGAAGAACCACAAAGACTCATATCATCTAGAAATCTAAAGATGTCACTGATGTCATCACTGATGATTTCAGAGTCTGCCTCAGACTGGTTTCGAGCCCGGCCTTCTATATAACGGCTGCAGTTGGTTGGGATGTTTGGTTCCTTTCCCTTTTTCCCTTCAGTTTGTTCAGTTTGCGTACCCACGCTCTCAGTCTTTTCTACACTGAATTGACAGGATGGTGTTTTTGTGCCCTTGTCTCTGAATCGCCTTAAGGCCTCTTGTTTCTCAACATCTTGAGGCTCACAAAATTTCTTTCCATTATTTTTCAGTGCTAGATCTGGCAAATAAGAATGATGTCGTTCTGGTACCGAAACAAAATTTGATGCTGGTAAGCCAGTGCTAGGGTAACACATACCTTCCTCTTTTCTATTAAAAAATGAGCGTTCAAAATCTGGTACCTCTTCAGTGTTTAAGCTCCAGCTTTTCACAGGCTTTCCTATAAGGGGTTTGGGCTTGTTAGAAAACCTTTTTTGATCTTGCAGTGCCGAACCTGTTGTTGGACCAAAGTAAGTGGAAGCCTGAAGATCATCTAAACTTTCATGCTTGGACCTCCGAAAGTCCTCAGAAGAAGAGTATGCTGTATTTAGATAGTGAGAGCTGTAAGGCATCTCAAAACTATGATTAAAGAAAACTGTCTTGGGACTTATCTTCCCTTCGTTCTTTTTCATCGTTAGGTTAGGTGACATTCTAACTACATTATGGAAATCATCCTTAAAAACATTCCTTCTCTGTCCACTGGAAGGTGGAAGTCTGAAAGGCTCTTCACTGGGTGTAGGTGGCAGTGATTCCGGCTCAGATAATGGCTGACTAGGGAAATAGGTGCTTTGCATTTCACAGGATTGTGGTGTTACCATAGGGTACGAGTCCAAAGCTTGCAACCTCTCCATGGAAGCTGCCCGCTCATTTACTTCCTTCTTAACTCCTAATAGGAAATTTGGCTCGGGGAGAAATGTGTGACATCCTTCACACTCTTCCTTGTGGCAGCTGGAGGACCTGGTGATGGAATAGCTCCGGTTAGTATCTCGTTTCTGTGCTTCTTTATGTGGGGCCATATCGTTGCCACTGTAAACATCTGTGTCAGACTCCATGCCTTCTTTCTGCTGAGACTGCTGTTGAATGGGCAGTTTTTCTTTGGCAGCCCCATCATTCATTTGTATCAAATTAAATATAGTGACTATATCAGCAGCCGCTATAATTTTTTTGGATTGTTGGTTCTCAGCTGCATTTCTCATCTTGTCTCGAAATAGACTTGCTGGAAAGCTGGGATCTTGACAGGCAGTGTAGTACAGGAGACTGCGCAGCTTTGCAAGTTCAGGTAGTTCATATCGGGAACATAACGATTTGCAAAGGTCTTGGTAAGAAACTGAGTTTTGTTTTGAGTCTAAATCCTCTAGAATCTTCACTAGAAGATAGGAAGGGTCCTGGGCATCACTCATGGTGACAAGATTGTTTATTCCTAAAATAGATGAAATTAAAAAAAATAAAATTATTATTCTAGGCAGCAATAAACAGGTCATTTAAAATCAAAGCACATCCTTAAAGCATATATACCATATATGCTCAAGTATAAACTGATCAGATTATAAGCTGAGGTACCTAATTTTACCACATAAAACTGGGAAAACCTATTGAGTATAAGCCTAGGGTTGAAAATGCATTGGTGCCAGCCCATGCCCCCAGTATATAGCCAGCTAGCCTCCTGCACACAGTATGTAGCTAGCCAGGCTCCTGCCCCCAGTATATAGCCAACCAGTCCATACCCCTTGTATACAGCCAGCCAGGTCATGCCCCCTAGTATATAGCCTTCCTCCTTCCCTGTATATAGCCAGCCCCTAGTATGTAGGCAGCAAGCCCTTCCAGTATATAGCCAGTCCATACCCTCCAGCCAGCCTCTAGTATATAGCCTGCCAGACCCTGCCCCCCAGTATATAGCCAGCCCCTGCCCCCCAGTATATAGCCAGCCAGCCCACCCAGTATATAGCCGGACCATGCCCCCCAGCCAACCCCCAGTATATAGTCTGCTAGCCCCTGCTCCCCAGTATATAGCCACCCCCCCAGTATATAGCCAGGCCATGCCCCCCAGCCAGGCCCTAGTATATAACCTGCCATCCCCTGCTCCCTAGTATATATAGCCAGCCCCTGCTTCCCAGTATATTGCCAGCCCATGCTTCCCAGCCCCCTGCCCCCCAGTATATAGCAAGCCCCCAGTATATAGCCAGCCAGCCCCTAGTATATAGCCATTCCATACACCCCAGTCAGCCCCCAGTATATATCCAGCCAGCCCAGTATATAGCCAGCTAGCCCCTGCTTCCATTACTTCTGGGTGTGGCAGGTCCGTGCACAGTGGCCATGCATACACTACAATATCAGCCGCTGCTGACAGCATTATGGGGCTTATTTACTAAGGGTCCGCGGAACACACTTTTGTTGAATTTTAGAAATTTGCGCTGATGTGACAGCTATTTAGAAGGGGATTGTGCTTTCATGCTTTCCGGCTTTCATGCGACAGAAATGGGGGAGGCGGGCCGTGGACGATCCGACTGATTCGGACTGAGCACGGGATCTCCTGGCGGGTTGTGACCGGCTGCTTTAATGTCTTCCATATTTTGAACACAAAAAGTTTAGGAGAATCTGTTTCATAATTCTTTTTCACCCAGTTTGAACCATTTTCAGGATCATGTAGGACAACACTGATGGGAATAAAGTACTTAGTGAGAATGAACCTAGTTATCTCCAGCAGGCTTTGTGCCTCTCTCAGCTACTACTCACTCCTCACCCTACCCTTTCTATAGCTCTCTCTAGACTTCTAGGTAATATCAGACCTCTTTAAGCTGCATATTGTCTCACTGTACCAAGATGGGTTCAGAAGAGATTTGTGGGGATAGGAATATGTGTTGCAACATTTCTAATTTTTGCTTGGACTGTTGGTCTATGCAAAACATGTGGAAAAGTTGATGATCGTTTAACATTTAGATATTAGTGAACAAGACAATTGCAGGTCAAGAATAGTGTATGAAAAAGACAGAATCTCCTGAGTGTAAGCGCTCCTTCTTCATGCCGATGCTTCTCCAGCTCTGCCAAGCGCAGAAGCCCCTGCTTTGAAGAGAACCGGCAGCTGTGTGCAAGCAGCCCAACACCAGGGAACGAAAGGAAGGGGAACAACAAGCTATGAGGCCTTTGCTCCACCCACAATACACCACCAGTACTTTGTTTTTTGCATATTTGCATATAGTTTAGATCAAATTTTGATCCGGTTAGGAATGTTTAATTAAAAACATGAGTTTCCTCTGGATCCCCGGTCCTCCTCCCACACTCCAAAACATACTGGTACCCACGTACCCAGTAACATACCCCCCCCCACGTCTGATTTCTGTCGCATAAATGCCGGCGCGCTTGTGTGCCACAATCGCGTGCGACACATCCCCTGTTAAATACCTGTTCCAGCTCGCAATCCCGAAAACGTTGGAAAACCACACTAAAGTGCAGACGTGGGCCCTAAGTAAAACCCCAATGTTTTTTTTTCACATATTCTTATCTACATAATACAAAAATATAACTATATGTAAAACAACCCACAACAGTTTTTCTCAACATTTTTTTTCCACACAGTGTTGAAATATGTGTGAATATACCATACCTAGAAAATATTAAGCTTTCCAAAAATGCAAAACCATGCTCAAAAACTGCTACCTTAAACTTAATGTTGTAAAGGAAGCCTAAGGCCAGGGTTACTCACATTTGGATGGCCGGCGCGGCCTACCTGCAGGGATTAAATGTCACTCTATAATAGATGAGATCGTACATCAGTTTTTCATGAAGGAGTGATACGCAGTATTGTGCCAGGTAAAGACATTCTGATGCTTTCCTTCCCCATATGCCAACATTTGTCCATATTTTTGCCATCTTTGTGGGAAATTATTCTTTTATTGTCATGGCTTAGTAGAAATTCACTTCCAATGTTTATGGATAAAGTCTGTAGATGAGCAGTATACTCGTCCGAGTAATGCTGCTCGAGATCGAGCATTAATTAATAAATAATTGAATAAAAGTATTTTTAATTGTAAAAAAAAAATATTACACATTTTTGCAGATGTTTTACTTGTAGAACACATTGAAATACACTATTCTTCACTTGCAGGTGTGCCCCGTTCTCCCGCTAGGTTCGGAGAGTTCGGAACATCTGGAATGTGAAGAATTTGTTCTTTCAATGTGTTCTGCACTTAAATGCTCCTGTGTTCACTGTTTTTAATGTTTTAATTCTATCTTCACTTTGCAGCGGTGCGCGACCACCCGACCTATCGGGAGACACGCGCGCACACCTCAATGTGAAGAATAGCATTAAAACATAACGTGAACCACAGGACCTGGCTGAGTTTAAAGTGAAGACAAAAACTTCAAGCACTAGTTTTGGCTACCCTCACCTCATGATAGTTCTATGACTACATGGGCAACATTTATTGTACCACTTTGAACTTAAGAGAGTCTGGGGCCGAGGGCTTTGTAATAAAAAACACATACTTACCCCACTCCGGTTCCTTTGTCGCTCAGTACTTCAGGTTTTGAGTCTGCTTCACTCACTTCCTTTGACCAGGGAACAACACAGGAAGTGATGTCCCCTGGAAAATGGAAGTCACATCCCATGCCCGGGAAGGCCACCCAGAAGTACCAGCACAACACACAAACCGTAGAGGGGTCAAAATGTACTTTTTTCTTACCCCCTGGCAGTTTTTCCATATTCATCTCCCTGTGGGACTACTGTGCAGTATTGAAAATATGATGCCTTATTTGACTGGGAGGGGAATGTTACATTTCTATTATTGTATCGAGTAATGAGTTTGCCACCTTGCAATAATAAGTTAGCATGTCTATGGGGACACAACTTTCTTGTTCAATAAGTTTTATTGAAAGCAATGAAAACAATATTCAAGGCATTGTCAATGAGACATTGTAAAATAAAGAGCGCATACACATTGTAAAGTAGTCCAGTACAAATATAACGGATCTAGTGTTTATCTGCAAATATAGACCCTTCGCTCAATTGTACCACAATAGTAATTCTAAATATGAGAATTAGGTCCTTGATGCATTGCCTGAAAAAGTATGTAAAGCAATCTAAGCCACTACCAAACGGGTAGTATCAACAGTACCACATTAAACATACACTCAGCCGGGAAGCAATGGGAAGAACATCAGGATACAGAGGAGTAAGGGAAGTGGGTGGCTGGAAGGAGCACACAAAGAAAGAGGACGAGGGGAATAAGAAGAGAGAGAAAAAAAAAAGGGGGGGGGGGGAACCAACTCCCACATCAATTCTTCATTGCCTGTAACACTTGAGCATTGCATGCATATGTGTCCGTGTGTAGCACCATTGCCTGTTATCCAGAGCGCAAATTCAGCGAGCTACGAAAGCGATCCACGGGGACCATATCTTAGTGTAATTTATCCATCTGGGAATCCGCTAGTCCCTCCATGGCCCTCATCTCCTCCATTCTCATTATATGGTTCAAGGTCTTTGCCACTGGGCCCTTGACGGACATACACGCGACTTCCAGAGTCTGGGAATAATCTGACGAGTGGCAGAAATGCAATGTCTCAGGAATCCTTTTTTTTGTTGGCGGACTATAGATGAGCCGGGGTATCATAGATAAGAGCCCAATCTTTGGTGATGGTGTAATTGTGTCTGACCCTAATTTGTTGTAGAGTTGTAAAAACCCGCTTCCCACAACTCTCTAACCGCAGAGCAAGACCACCAAATATGCAACATATATCCAATGTTCCTATTGCATCTCCAAGGTGTCAGGCACTGCTGGAACACTCTTATGTAATTTGCTGTGGAGTTCCGTACCACCTGGCATAATTTTAAAATTTGTCTCTGTAACTGTGACGAGACCGAGAGTTTATGGGTCAGGACAGCCGCCTTATCCCAGTCCTCTTCAGTAAATGTTTTACTTATGCTTTCTCCCAGCCTGTCTGTATAGGACTGGCTCTTTTTTAGTCCTCTCTCTCAGCAGCCACCCGTATAATGCAGATTCAGATGTCTAGGGGCGTCTTTGCCCGTAACAAATTTGCTCTATAAATGTTAGTTCCCTTGTAAGGTTTTGTGTGGGGCCCAATGATAGTAAAAGCTGCTTAATGATTAATCATAAACCCTACTACTTCTCATGCCTGCAGGAACCATCCTTCAGGGAGTGTATGTCAGCGGCCGTCAGTGCGTGTCGTACCTGTACCACTGCGGTCGATGGAAATGTCCAAATAAACTAGGATTAAGGTCTCGGAGGGGGCACCTAGGGTCTAGAAAGATTGGTGACAGGGGACCCGGTATGTGGAGGTCATGTTATGCCGTTTCCTCGAGTTTGTCCCAACTACCGGAGTGTTTTATATAGGGGTAGCGAGGAGAGGATGTGTCGCGATTTGCTGGCGGGAAGCCAAGGGATGCCAGCAAGGGTGCAGGATTTAGAGAAGCTTCTAGTGACCACCAAAGCTTAGAGGACGAGCTCAGAACTCATGCATCTACCGAGCAAGCAGCAAAGAGGCCTCGTGATAAAGACCCTATCGGGCAGACCTGCCCCCCCTAGCTCTTTAGGCCTGGTGAGAAGGCTGAATGCCATCCGGGGTCGGAGGAGCCCCATACAAAGTCCGAGATTACCCTTTTAAGTCTATTGTAATAAGAAGTAGGCTACTAGTATGGGATCGTTTGAAGAAATATAGCAGTTTCGGCAGTATTGTCCATTTAATTACACTATCCATCCTCCCAAACCAGGAGAGCGGCAACCGCTCCAGGCTAGGAGCTCCTTCTCTATGACTCAAGAGGGGCTGATAATTAAACCGGAAGAGACTAGACAGGTCTGTTGGGATTTTTATCCCCAGGTAGGTATGGCATTTCAGCCCAACGAAGGGAAACTCGCGTCTTAATATCTCTCTATCAAAGTGTCAGGTAAGTTTACATTAAGTAGTTTCTGATTTGGTAAGGTTAACTTTAAAGTTAGAGAGTTCAAGAATATTCTGATTCAGCCATCTGATGGGAGTGTTGTTCGGTTGTGTAATAAATAGTAAACTAGATCATCAGCAAAGATGGCCATTTTGTGATGGAACCCGCCTATATGCAAACCTTAATAGTTTCGTTACCTCTAATGGCATTTGCTAATGATTCCATCACTAGGATGTAGAGCCGAGGTGAGAGGGGGCATCCCTGACGAGTTCCAATTACTATGTCAAACGGGGCAGTAAGATCTCCATTCACCCTTACCATCGCCGTCGGGTGTTTGATAAAGGGCATTATACGTGTTAGCATAAGGGGGCCAAAGCCTATATGTCTAAGGGTCTGTTCCATGAAGCTCCAACTTACTCTGTCGAATGCCTTTTCGGCATCGACAGACAGTAGGCACATAGGAATCTTTTGCCTTCGAGCGGCGTGCATCAGAGACATTGGGGCAGATTTACTTACCCGGCCCATTCGCGATCCAGCGGCGCGTTCTCTGCACAGATTCGGGTCCGGCTGGGATTTAAGATGGTAGTTCCTCCGCCGTCCACCAGGTGGCGCTGCAGCGCCGAAAATAATCTTAACGCCCCGGAATCACCATCCCATAGAAGGTGAAGGTGAGCGCTCCCCAAGCGACACATTTTCGGTTTTTAAATGCGGCGGTTTTTCCGAATACGTCGGGTTTTCGTTCGGCCACGCCCCCCCCCCCCTTTCTTTCGCGCGCATGCCGGCCCCGATCGCCACAATCCGATCGCGGTGCGCCAAACAACCCGGGGCAATTCATGTACAAGCGGCGCAAATCGGAATATTCGGGTAACACGTCGAAAACGCGAATCGGGGCCCTTAGTAAATGACCCCCATTGTCTTGATTGTATTGTCCCTGGCCTCCCTACATGGGACAAAACCCACCTGCTCTTTATGTATGAGCCCCGGTATCAGTGTTTGCAGGCGCTGCGCCACCATTTTAGAGTATATTTTTATGTCTATGTTTATGAGGGAAATGGGTCTAAAGTGGCACAATGGGTGGGTCGTCTTCCCTGGTTTTGGAATCACAGAAATATGTGCCATTAAGATTGTTTGGGGAAAGTGGCCCCTCTCGCAATCGCATTAATAGGAAGCAAAGGGGGTCTATTATATCTGCTTTGTCAATTTATGAAAGCGCGGGGAGAACCTCGGGTCCCGAACTTTTCCCACTTTCAGTTCTTTTATTACTGAGCGAGTTCTTCAGGTGTGAGAATTCGCCCTCTAAACCTTGGGCAACGTCTGTGATATGGCTTAGGGGCGTATTTTTCAGATAGTGCAGCGATGGCCTCTCTCTTATCCGCCGTCTATGTGAGTTGGCAGGTTTATACAGAGATTCATAGAATCCCCTGAATTCCTCTAGTATTCCAGATGGGTGGAATATTGTACCCTTGGTGGGAGAATTGATAGAATGACCCGTGAGGATTATAGCCTGGGATGTAGGGCCCTAGACAACCACTTCCCACATTTGTTGCCTATTTCAAGAATCCAAATTTAGGCGATCTGCTACACCTAATGTCTTCTGATCTAATTTGCAAAATTTGTTGCCTAACGGAAGACAATTCTACTCTTAAAGTATCAGTCTTATGAGCTTGTTTGCAGATTCAAGGGAGGCCAGGGTTAGCCTAACAAGGTCTTGAGTTTTAAAAGCATTCTGCCTCTTAATTCTGGCCCCGTGGCTCTGAATATTCTTCGTAAGTCGCATTTTATCCCTCCACAATAATCGGGGCATTAGTAATCTATTGTGTTTCCTGTTTCCTGCTAAATTCTCTACAGCCGCCTGATCTCGGCCATACATAGAGCATCATTTAATAAGTGATCATTGAGCCTCCAGGAGAAGTCCCTCTCTTCGAGGGAGGGTCTTATAGGCCCAGCACAGGAGCGTGGTAGACCAGATTATAAATCGGACAGAGCATGTAGGGCCGAGATCAAGAGGGAATGAGAGACCAATGTACATCAATACGACTATATTGTTGTGGACGCTAGAGTAATGGCTGTAATCCCTTTGTGCTGTGGTTAAGATCTCCAAAGGTCCACAAGGTTTAATTTAGTCGATTCCTGCCTTAGTCTACGGGTGCGCTGCAAATGAGATTGAGGACTTACCACTCAGAGGTGTCCAGGTCCGATCAAGTGGTACATTCAGCATCCCCCCAATTATTATGTCCGAGCCCCCAGCAAAACCTGCTAAGTCTTCCAGAATACGATACCGTATGCAATTTTCCTACATTGGGAAAATAGACATTAGCCAAGGTTGTAAATAGAGCCTGCAACAGAAAGTTTGAGAAAAGAAATCTGTCCTTCCTGTCTACTTAGAGTCCAAGACCTGCGGTGAGAAGGAGGAGTGAAACGCCACGGAGACCCTTTGGACTTCTGCTCTGGGGTTGGGGTGCATGAAAACCATACGTTATGAATTGTTACGACATGTAGGTATACAACAGGCCTAAAATGAGTTCCTGGAACATGACTATTTGCACACGTTTCTTATGGAACTATATAATAGTTGCCCCCTTTCCCGGGCTATTCAGCCCCTAGCATTAAAAGTGGCAAATGAGAGGTTGGACATTTTGGTTTAGCTGGGGTGGGAGCTGGAGCGGGAACAAACAAACAAAAGGGAAACAAAACAGAAAATAATAATAAATAAAAAGCAATAAAAGGGGGGGAGAGAAAGGGTAAGACACAGACTTACAAGTACAACAAGGACAGACCGGGGTTCCAGATAGTATGAACTTCGACAAACCAAAAACTCTTGCGTAAACTGCTTCCCCTCTACAGACTGGGCAATTAAACCGATATGACTGGTTTTATAAACTATAACTAACTACAGTGTTTACACTAGACAACACTAGGTGTCGCCAACCCTACTTGGGAACTTAGGCTACAGCTTTTGACGGTCGTGCACTAGCACCTGACCTGTAAGTAAACCGTGGCCCTAGGCCAAATATATAGGCAGCAGGCCAAACACTTAGTTACATCAAAAGGCTCTGGCATTTGAATTATAGCTCCTGAACCTTAACCCTTATCTCTCCCTCCTCTAGTGTGTTATAGTTAGGGAGGTTACAAGAAGAATATATGATCTCCTTCTGAACATCATCTCTAGAGCAACTGACGATCCTTGTCTTAGGGATAAGCCCATGGGGGCAAGCACTTCGGGTCTCTTGGGATCTCCTGTGTTGTCGGGCTGGGACCTGGTTCACTGTTCCCTGGAGGGGAAACCGGCAGGGAAATGGTAGGGCCACCCATTGGGAGGCCAAAAGTTCCTAAGAATCCAGGAAGGTACCCCAGCCGTCTGAAGGCTCGCTCTTCCCATCTTTTTTAGGCCATCAATTGAAAGGGGTAACCCCATATGTATATAATATCCACGGTCTCTGAGTTGCTTTGGGTAGGCTTAGAGCTTTTCTGAAAGGCAGTACGCTAGCTCGGTCTGGCAGAATCAGTATAGAAGAGTCACCTGCTTTAATCATCAATAGAGTCTCTGACACATTGCCGAGATAACGCTCTTTTGCCTTATAGAAGATATACGGCAAATGTACGTCGCCACGTCGTTTAGGAATCTGAAGAACGTGGGCCCAAGTGTAGCGGATGGCATTCGGTTCAATTTCGATTCTTTTTCTAGGAGAATTTGTAACAAAGTTGCCAAAGAATTCTGGGCACCAACTTTCTAACTTGGGGGCAGGTCTTTTCTTCCGGAGCAGGCCCCAGCTACTTCTCACTCATTATTTCGTCTATCCACAGATTTTCTAGTCGTCGAGGGATCCATGATGTACAGCAATTGCGATGTATGTTTGTACAATAACCCTCTATAATTGAGAATGAATAACATCACCTGCCTTCGTTGTCTCCAGGAACAGGACCTGGTGCACACATGCTTAATCTTCTGACTCATGTATCCGCATGTCTCCTATTGTGCGGCCCTTTATTTCCCCGAAGGGACGTAGAGTTTCTTAGATAGGCAAAGCCATTTATAGGTGGCTTTCAAGTCCCCTCATACATGTGTAGGCATAGGAGGTGAGGGGGCCCCAGGCCATTGTCCCCCCGCCGCCAGCAGTCGTGGGTGATCTGAGGGGAGCAGGGCTGAGAGCAAGTGCCCACGGGGAAGGCAAACCGCGATGTACAGTGTGCTGCCAGCAGGATTGATGAAGAAAGACCCAGCTCGGCTTCCCATGTTGGAGTCATGTGGGCTCCTTCCAACTCAGCACAGGATTAGTGAGGTAGGGGGGGGACCAGCACTATCTGCTTGTGGATGTAGGGCCCGGACTGCTCTCCGTGAGGGCCTGTAGCTGAGTGTACGGTTGGAGCGCCATGGCTGCACCGTGAGGTTCGCGTATGTCCTCGGGTTGATTTACCTCCCCGCCGCTGGGCTCTGGTCCCCCGCAGCCTATGTGTCGGGTCCACATGTGTGCCTCCTTTCTGCCTCTGTTCTCTCCCCCATCAAGACCTGCGCTGTCACTTCAAGCCATAGCAGGTTCGAGCTGCTAGGATTGCCCTGTGTCATTGGGAGGAAGACGCGGTCTCTTCAGTGCCGTCCGGCCATCTTGACTTGGTGTGGGCTCTCTTTTCTCTGACGGAGTCCTGCCAGGGCCAAAAAAGTTCCAGGTTCCGTTTTACCCTTCATAGGACGGGATACTTCCCGTGTTCCTGCCACCTTTCCCCACAAATGGCGGGAGGGTAAGAGTATGTTTTAACGCCGCTGCCTTGAATAGCGAGGTCGGAGCCCCCAACACAGTAATCGTGTCCCCACCCGACCTAGCTATCACAGCCCGCCCCCGGACACACTTTCTACCCACCCCCTCCCTGTACATTCACATTTGTAGAGGTCATGGGGCATACACCACATTCTCCCATAGAAGTTCAATAGAAGTTTTTATACTAAGTTTTTTATGTCATGGCCTTGTGCAGAGTCTGCAAACATAAAATTATACCAAATACAAAAAGTAACAGATTAAAAAAAAAAAAAGTTTTCAGTATCGGGATTAATTAGAAAAAAAAACAGTCTTGAGTATTCTGAAGGAGATTGTGTAGCCATTTTGGGTTGCTATGTGATTGTACTATTTCTTTTTTTATATCCTCTTGTTATCTCCCAGTTGAAGAGGTGTTTAAATCTAATCAAAACTACACAAACTGGAAGTCTATCCAATTAATTTGTAGAAGTGAAAGGAGATTAAACAGCATCGCGTTCGGTGCCCGGGGAGTTTGCTGCTCAGCATCTCCCCTATGTTTTTGTTATCATTACATCATTTCATAATGTCATTGGAATATTTTGTTAATAGAGCTGTTATGTCATCTCACGCGCGTCAAAGTCCTTGGGCTTTTAAGCCCTGTACTTATGGGCCTTAGGGTGTTTTTCATTGTGGTTGATATCTGTTTTGGCACAGCAATATTGCACGAATCCATGCCGTTTCAGTGTAATTTATACATTCACCAATAATAGAATAGAACCCTTTTATCTACATTTATTGAATACCATATCCTGCTTTAGGGGTTGTCTGAAACGTAAAAAAAAAATTGTGGCCCGGGATGGGGCTGCCTAAAAATAAACCGGAGCGCCGGAAAGTCCACAAGGTAAAGTCAATGTTTATTTTTTTGAGTAGTACCCTCCCGGCCACCAATGTGGGGGATTTTTTTTACGATCTCGGACAACCCCTTAAATAGATCTTACTCCTAAAACCAAAATTATCTTCCTATCTTCCTAATCTTATACCCTTCCATACCTGATCAAATTTATCTAACTAATATGCAATTTTTAACAGAGCTACTGGGGGCGCGAGTACCCCCTCCAGGTCGGTGAAGCAAATGCTAGTAACCTAGTTCTCCCACCCCATTTCATGTCTTTGTGCGCGCTCCTTCTTCATGCGATGCCTTCTTCCAGCTCTGCACAAGCCAGAAGCCCCTGCTTTGAAGAAACCGCAGCATGATGTGCAAGCAGCACACCAAGGACGAAGGAAGTGGAACAACAAAGGCTACTGAGGCCTTTGCTCCACCGACAATACACACACCAGTAGTTTTTGTGAAAATTTGCATATTAGTTAGATAAAATTTAGATCCGTTAGAAGTGTTAATTAAAAAATGAGTTTACTCTGGTCCTCCGGTCTCTCTCCCACACTCCAAACACATACTGGTAGTTTTCGATAAATGATAGCCCCATTGGGGACAGGCCGATTGGCAAGATTCTGTGCTCTGTGGGGGGGTTGGGGGGCGCTAATTATTAACTAAAGGAATTATTATTATTTTATCCACTGTTTTTTTTTTTTATCAAGTTAAAGCAACCATATGGGGCACTTTTACTTTCCTGTCTGACACGTTCCCTGAACTGAAGTGCATTGTCCAAAGGAAGCACCAGTTCTACTACTAGCGTTTCACTAAGATGTGGGCCGAGATATCCTTCATGTGTTGCTTTCTCCGCTCAGGTCGCCGAGTTCACCTTCTCGTGCAGTTAGACTCATTTGAAAGTTAAATCCCCACGTCAGTCCTACAGTTTGGTCGTTCCGCGCCCCCCCCCCCCCCCCCCGATTTCTGTCGCATAAATGGCGCGGAAAGCTGTGTGCCACAATCGCGTGAGACACAATCCCCTGTTAATACCTGTTCCATCACCAAATCCCGAAAACGTTGGAAAAACCAGCTAAATGCAGACGTGATGGCCCTAAGTAAAGCCAATGTTTTTTTTCACATATTAACTCTACATAATACAAAAAATATAACATCTAATGTAAACAACCCACAACGTTTTTGCTACTTTTTTTTCACACAGTGTTGAATATGTGTGAAATAAATCCATAACTAGAAAATATTACAGCTTTTTCCAAAATCAAAACCTGCTCAAAACCTGCTACTTAACAGTTTGCTTAAGGAAGCTAAGCCCAGGGGTTGTTCTCACGTTGGATGGCCGGCGGCGGCCTCCCTCACGGGATTAAATGTCACTCTATAATACGATGAGATCGTACATCTAGGTTTTTCAGTCTATTGTGGGCCATTGAAGGGTGAGATCTAATGCTTCGTTCCTTCCCATATGCCAAACACCATTTTGTCCAGATTCTCCTTGCCGTCTTTGTGGGAATTAGTCTTTATTGTCATGGCTCGTATAAAATGTCACTTCAATGTTTGTATGGATACAGTCCCTACACACTAAAACCGTAAGACAGGCGCCATGGACACCTTCCTTCAATAATACAATAGTTAGGATTACACTTGTATCTAGAATACACTTGATGTGCTCATTCATACAATTCTGCTGATAAATAGATGCTTGTCTTCGATGTGTCTGTATTACTATTACATCTCACTAATGACTCTAAATGTATTACTCCAGCCTCGACCCTTGTGCTTGTTGTCTGGTAAATTTTCTCTATATGAAGCTGTTGCCAGACTCCTCTATAAAACCTTGTTAGATAGGTGTTGTGTTCATTCCTTTATTCTATATATCACATGAGGTTTAGGCAGGGGACACACACAACATGTTGGCAGTGGGTAGCTGCCATGTATTCCCTGGCAACAATGGAGAATTTACCGAAGAACAATAGTGTTGGGATTTTAAGGAATGCCACTCTACTGCTAAAAGATTAAAATACAAATGATTGTGCTTCCAAACATAGCAATGCGAGGAATTAAGCTTGCCGGTCGGAGCCTTGCTTAAAATTATGGAAGATTTCAAGTTTTTGGACGAAGAGTTCCTACTGGCGCACTCAGGGATTCTACTATATGTGTTTTCTGCTGACCATGTTGTAGAGACATGACTATACATACGACGGTCCCCTACTTAAGGACAACGAACCCTACAGACGACCCATAGTTAAGAAACGCCCTCTGCTCACTGTGACCTCGGTGACCTCTCTGGATGTTACTACATTCCCAGGCTGCAAATATCAGCTGTAAGGCGTCCTTAATGAAGCTTTATTGATAATCCTTGGTCCATTCAGCAAAAAATTGAAACTCCAATTGGCACTGGGGCAAAAAAATTTTGTCTGGACTACCCATTATAAAATATACAGTTTCGACTTAGACAAACCTACCCTATCTTGTATGTAACCTGGGATTGCCTGTATCTTTATTATTTCTGTCAATAATTCTGTTTCCAAGATATCTCCCAATTCCAATCCATTGCTATGAAGCACGCTGTTCCTTTTCTAACCTGTTAGACAAGAAAAAATCTCCCTATTTACTGACAGAATGTTGGTCCGACTGAACGCAGTGCTCGCGGTGCTAAGTGCATCACTGGGTGCACCACCGCAACTGCCTCATTAGCATACAATTAATATGGGAATTCCACATATTGTGTATGTTTGAATGTTAATATACTAAACCTCATAATGCCTTGTGCTATGCATAATAAAAATTCCTTACTGCCTGCAAGCCCTGGCATAATAAA
This sequence comes from Engystomops pustulosus, assembly GCA_019512145.1. Taxonomy (NCBI): domain Eukaryota; kingdom Metazoa; phylum Chordata; class Amphibia; order Anura; family Leptodactylidae; genus Engystomops; species Engystomops pustulosus. The sequence goes on from CM033644.1 coordinate 31,018,763, forward strand.
AAAAAAATCCTTAGTCCTGAGTGGGGAGGAAGAGGCATGTGAAGATCATTTTCAACTAAATTGATTTTTTTTTGTTATAGCTGATAGCTTGCAAGCGTTTTCACATGTTATTGATTGCTTTGGCTTATAAAAGATATTTTAGTTGATTTTTGTTTTGATTAGATGTACTAGGAATACCATAGTTCCCGTATGTTTCTGACATAACGCGCACAAAAACCTTTGATTCTCTCAGAACTCAAAGTTGCGCCTTATCAATCAGTGCGTCTTATATATGACCAGTACTTAAAGACAAACTCAGCTGCTGCCTTGAACTGTGGGCCAGGTCGCCACCTGCTGGTCATTCATCCTTAGAATCATCCGGTGCGCCTTATATATGAACCTAGACGTTTTACAGGCATTTATTGAAGTTGCGCCTACAATACCTGGTTATATCGATAACAATATGTTTCAATTCAGAAAAGGTTTGTCAGTCATTGTAACATTGTTTGCGGCACGAATTCATATAAGACCTATGATCTAGTCTAATAGATAGGTACGATCAGAATGATGACAATATATTGAAATTATCTGATATTGTCCCAATAGATTTTGTCATGATTGTGTCAAAAAATGGGCATTTACTTACAAGCGCAACCAATGTCGGGGTGGACCTAAGTCTATAGAAGGTACCAGAAATGACAGAAGCTGATTGAACATTCAAGTCTAAAGGTATTGCAAAGTCGCGAGTTTCAATGCATTTAACCTAATAAGATTGTGCTTCCAACAAGCAAAATAGTACGCCAGTAAAGGCACAGAAAGATCTCTTGAAGTCATGGATGTCTTAGGCTACCTGCCAGGTTCATTATAATTCACTTTTTTCCTCATATTTTCTAACATAAAGACAGTATGAGAATACATCATACAGTATAAGGCCCCATTCATAGACCATATGGGGACCGTGATCTGGCTGCACAATTTAGTGCCAATCACGGCCCTGATAGTGGCCTATGGTGGCACCCAATCACTCTGCCCCCTGGTAATAGCCAGCAGCCCTCTAGTGTATAGCCAGTGCCTGCCCCTTAGTAAATAGCTAGCGTCTGCACCCTAGTATATAGCCAGCAGCCCCCTGCCAGGGTTATTAAAAGAACTCTCTGCTCCCTTCCGACGTCTCTCCCGCAGGTTCTCTTCTTTCTTCTGAAGCTCAGCTCTGGCCGCTTGGTACACACACATGGCGGCGGCAAGCGCTGAGGTCATGGGTGGGCAACACAGCGCCAGGACCCAAAGCCGGACTTCAGAGACACAGATAGGACCTGCAGGGGTGAATACATGTGTGTGTTTTTTTCATAGACTCGAGTATATACGTTAAATGTTGTGTACGGTGCACACTCTGCACCTGAACTGCCCATTAGGTGCTGAATTTTTGTGGTGCATCGGGCATCGGGGCAAAACCATGACTGAGCCAGATTAGCTTTCAGTGGTGAGGTCGAGGAGCGCTAAACCCGGATCTAGTCCGGGCGAACACACGGCCGTGTGAATGAGACTTAATTTTATTCAGTAATTTTGAAAAAGTAATTTAGAGATGCATTTTTTTTTTGTTGTACTCTTTTTTTAACATGAAAGTCAATGAAGATTCACAAGATTCACTCAACATTTTCACATTGAGCGATTTAGGAAACATGTAACATCAAAAAGTTCAAAACCTGCATGTGAAATCCACAATACAATGCTACTAAACATTTAAGTGCAGAACACATTGAAAGAACACTATTCTTCACATTCCAGATGTTCGTGCACATCTCCTAACTTAGCGGGAGACACGCGCGAACACCTGCAAAGTGAAGAATAGTGTTATTTCAATGTGTTCTTACAAGTAAAACATCTGCAAACATCTGGAAATTTTTTTTTTTCACTGTTCTTTTACTGTTCAGTTTTATTAAAAAAATGCTCGGGTCTCCCATTGACTTCAATGGGGCTCGTTATTCGAGACGAGCACTCGAGCATCTGGAAAAGTTCGTCTCGAATAACGAGCACCCGAGCATTTTAGTGCTCGCTCATCTCTAATAAAGTCCCTACACACTAAACCGTAAGAACAGGCGGCCATGACACCTTCCTTCAATAATACAATAGTTAGGATGACACTTGTATCTAGAATACAATTGCCATTATACAATTCCTGCTGATAAATAGATGCTTGTCTTCAGATGTGTCTGTATTACTAATTACCTCTCACTAATGACATCTAGAATGTAATTACTCCAGCCTCTGATGCCCATTGGCGTTGTTGTCTGCGGTACATTTTCTCTATACTGAAGCTGTTTGCCAGACTCCTCTATAAAACCTTGTATAGATAGGTGTTGTGTTGCAGGTACCTTATATTCTATATATCACATGAGGTTTAGGCAGGGGACACACACAACATGTTGGCAGTGGGTAAGCTGCCATGTATTCCCTGGCAACTAATGGGAATTTACCGAAGAAACATAGTGAATGGGATTTTAAGGAATGCCATCTACATGCTAAGTAAAGATTTAAAAATACAAATGATTTGTGCTTCCAAACATAGCAATGCGAGGAATTAAAGCTGCCGGTCGGGCCTCTGCTTAAAATTATGGAAGATTTCAAGTTTTTGGCGAAGAGTTCCTACTGGCGCACTCAGGGATTCTACTATATGTGTTTTCTGCTGGTACCATGTTGTAGAGACATGAACTATGACATACAGACGGTCCCCTACTTAAGGACACCCGACTTACAGACGACCCATAGTTAAAGACGGACCCCTCTGCTCACTGTGACCTCTGGTGACCTCTCTGGATGTTACTACAGTCCCAGGCTGCAATAATCAGCTGTAAGGCGTCTATAATGAAGCTTTATTGATAATCCTTGGTCCAATTACAGCAAAAAATTTTGAAACTCCAATTGGCACTGGGGCAAAAAAAAATTTTGTCTGGATCAACCATTATAAAATATACAGTTTCGACTTAAGAACAAACCTACCTATCTTGTATGTAACCTGGGGACTGCCTGTATCTTTATTATTTCTGTCAATAATTCTGTTTCCAAGATATTCCCCATTCAATCCATATGCTCATGAAGCACTGCTGTTCCTTTTCTAACTGTGTAGACAAGAAAAATCTCCTATTTATCTGACAGAGAATGTTGTGGTCCAGACTGGAACAGCAGTGCTCTGGGTGCTAAGTGCAAGCACTGGGTGCACCAACTGCCTCATTAGCATACAGATTAATATGGGAATTCCACATATTGTGTATGTTTGAATGTTTAATATACTAAACCTTATGAAGCCTTGTGCTATGCATAATAAAAATTCCTTATGGGCCTGCAAGCCTCTGGCATGAATTAAAAAAAAAATCCTTTAGTCCTGAGTGGGGGAGGAAGAGGCATGTGAAGATCAATTTTCAACTAAAATTGATTTTTTTTGTTATAGCTGATAGCTTTGCAGCGTTTTTCATGTTATTGATTGCTTTGGCTTATAATAAGAATATTTTAGTTGATTTTTGTTTTGATTAGATGTACTAGGAATACCATAGTTACCGTATGTTTCTGACTATAACGCGCACAAAAAATCCTTTGATTCTCTCAGAAATCAAAGGTGCGCCTTATCAATCAGTGCGTCTTATATATGAACCATACTTAAAGACAACAGCTGCCTTGAACTGTGCACAGGTCACCACCTGCTGGTCATTCATCCTTATAATCCGGTGCGCCTTATATATGAACCTAGACGTTTTAGCAGGCATTTATTGAAGGTGCGCCTTACAATCCGGTGCGCCTTATAGTCCGAAAAATACTGTCTTTCAAACTGCAGCAAAAGGTTTGCTCAGCATTGTGAAACCACTGGATTGTTTGCTGGCACTTGGCAAATATACTATATAAGACCTAATGCCCACGGGTCCCCGGTATGTTGTTTGCTGAAATAAGAGTAGGGTTGTACGGATACCAGAATTTTGAGTGTGATACAATATATTGAGAATTATCATGATACTTGTTACCAATAAGATTATCTGAATTCAGTGATTAGGGTGCGGTCAAATGGAGCATTTACATTACAAGCGCAACGCAAATGTCTGGGGGTGGGACCTAGGAGTCTATAGAAGGTACCAGAAATGACAGAAGCTGGATATTGAACAGTTCTAAGTCTAAAGGTATTGCAAAAGTACCGAGGTTTCAATGCATTGTGAAACCCTAAATAAGATTTGTGCTTCCAACAAGCAAAATAGTAAAGCCAGTAAAAGGGCACAGAAAGACTTCGTTGAAGTCAGTGGATGTCTTAGGCTACCTGCACAGGTTCAGTATAATTCACTTTTTTCCTCATATTTTCTAACATAAAGACAGTATGAGAATACATCATACAGTATAAGGCCCCATTCATAAGACCATATGGGGGACCGTGATCTGGCTGCACAATTTAATGCCAGATCACGGCCCTGATAGAGGCCTATGGCACCCAATCACTCTGCCCCCCTGGTATATAGCCAGCAGCCCTCTAGTGTATAGCCAGTGCCTGCCCCTTAGTAAATAGCTAGCGTCTGCACCCTAGTATATAGCCAGCAGCCCCCTGCCCAGGTTATTAAAAGAAACTCTCTGCTCACCTTTCCGACGTCTCTCCCGCAGGTTCTCTTCTTTCTTCTGAAGCTCAGGCTCTGGGCCGCTTGGTACACACTATAACGTCGGCAAGCGGCTGAGGTCATGGTGTGGGCAACACAGCACACAGGGACCCAAAGCCGGAACTTCAGAAGACATCAGAGGACCTGCAGGGGTGAATACAGTGTTGTTGTTTTTTTCATAGACTCGAGTATATACGTTAAATGTTGTGTACGGTGCAACTCTGCACCTGAACTGCCCATTAGGTGCTGAATTTTGTGGTGCATCGGGCATCGGGACAAAACCATGACTGAGCCAGATTAGCTTTCAGTGGTGAGGGGTGAGGAGCGAGGAGCGCTAAACCCAGGATCTAGTCCCGGCGAACACACGGCCGTGTGAATGAGACTTAATGTTATTCAGTAATTTTGAAAAAGTAATTTAGAGGATGCATATTTTTTTGTTGTATCTTTTTTTAACATGAAAGTCAATGAAGATTCACAAGATTCAAGCAAACAATTTTCACATTGAAGCAGATTTAGGAAACGATGTAACATCAAAAAAGTTCAAAATCTGCATGTGAATCCACAATAAAAGCATACTACACTGTCCCCCACCCCCAACCTTACCCAACTTTCCCTCCCATCTCTCCCAACCTCCCAACTCCCCTGTTACCTTTCACTTATTTTAACATCTTTCATAACCTTTACCAAATGTTATCAAAGTTAATAGTATTTTGATATATATGTTACAGCATCCAAGAGAAAGTTCTCACTATCTTATCGCCATCTTCTCACAATATACAAACTACAAACAATGTAAAACCTGTAATCGTGAACTGTGTCATATAAACTGCAAATTGGATGTTATCTGTTTTACTCTACTTCAATAAAGCAAGAATGATAAAGAAAAAAAAAATACTACACCTTATCTGCATGAAAATATGCTTTAAAAACATGCGTACCTTGTTTGGATTTTCATGCAGTTATTTGGCATGTGAGTGAGGCTGGTGCTGCACCACCATGCACGACTGTGACAGACGGACTTTTTGCTGGCTTTTACTGAGCACAGTACTTGGGATGGACTCCAAACATCATAGTGAAACATGCATGGAGTCCCTGCTTACCAGCGGAACAACAGCACCAACTGTAATTGTGATCACAGGTAAGCAGGGACTCTATGCATCATATTTCACTATAATTGAAGAAATCCCATCCACAGCACTGTGCTCCGTCAATGTAATCCAACCTGTGCATGGTCCATGGTGCTGTACTAATGCTTTTCTTTGGATCCTTTAAAATGGATCTGTCATGTTTTACGCCAGCCTGAAAAACCTTAGCAGTACAATACAGAAAAAAAACTAAGACAGCTAAAGACATTCCTTTCTCTTCAGAGATTTCTATTGCATTGGATCTGCCCGCAATAAATAGGGTTAATCATGATGAATAAGCTTGTTTTTCACAGTTGTTTCCACCTGGGAATGTAAACCCATTGTACAGTCACATATGGAGGATACATAAGATAAGATAATCCTTTATTAGTCCCATAGCGAGGAAATACACAGCGCTGCGGCAGCAGACAGAGTGCAGTACAGACAATGACAAAACATTAATATTACAGATAAATGAACGAAAAAAAGAAAAAAATCATTAAAAAAGACATAAAAAAAGAAGATAAGCAATGATCGGGCAGTTTGATATTTAGTCTGTGGATGGAACCTGGAGGAACTGGTGAGCAGGGGGTTTTTAGGGTTTTCTCTAAGGCCTGACTAACCTATTTAGACCTCCAGTGTCTGGAAATGATAATGCAGCTAGTAATTATCTACCCGAGGAGGAAACTATAATTGTGTGACCAATCAGATGTACTTTTATTGTTACAATGTAAAGAGAATGCCGGTTGGATAAGGAGTTTGCCACTATAAAAACCCCTTGTGGCTGGAAAATTCCACAGTAGTCTTTAGGTCAGTTAGTCTTGGAGGCAATGGCGGATCTTCATATAGGTGGTATAGGGTGGGTGCCCAGGGCCTTTGGCTTAGGAGGGGCCCACGCCCGCCCATACCCGGGCCCTACATGAAGATCCGCCATCAGTCTTAAAAAAACTATGCTGACCTTTCGGCTTCTTCTCCTCAGCCCCGCGGCTCCGTTATCTGCTCTTCTTACACTATGACGTCACACAGCGGCGACACCGTAGCGTCATAGTGATGAACATTTCATCACTGGATCAAATCTCTGTACTCCCTGTCATTCTCGCCGGTAATGAGGACTACTATAGCATAGTCATCTGAGAACTTACTATAGTCATCGAAGAACTTCCGAAGGTAGCAGCGAGTTGAATTGTACCTGAAGTCATGTACAATGTGAAGAGTAAGGTAGCCAGGACTGTATCTTGAGGACTGCACACAGTCCCTGGCTATTACATACTGAGGTCAGTTTATGAGGTAGTCTAGGATCCAACTAGAGAGGTGCTGGTCCACTCCAGCCAGATTCAGTTTGTCTCTTAGTAGCCCTGGCTGTATAGTGTTAAATCCACTATACCAGTGGTGGCGAACCTATGGCACTACAAGCCCTTTCTGTGGGCACTCGGGCCATCGCCCCAGTGCACCAGACAAGACTCAAAAAATCTTCCTCCAGTTCCAAGCAACTTAAAAGATGCTGCTGTCAGTGATATTTTGATACTTGGGACTGTAGGAAGAGGAAGAATGAATAGACAGGGACAAATTATCTTTCGAGGACCTCCTGCTGGCCCCTACAGGTCTACAGAGGGACACTGAAAAGAAGCTAAAATGATGCAGATTTTCCACCTTTCTACTGTACTGCTGCCCTCAGGAGGCCAATATGATTGTTGAAGAACAGAGAGCAGTAAGGTACTGCTTCAATTTTGGTTGGCACCTCGCGATAAATAAGTGGGGGTTTGGGTGTCTTTTGGGCACTCGGCCGCTAAAAGGTTCGCCATCACTGCACTATACCATTACTTGTCATCTCACAGGTGACACAGAAAGTGACCCAGCAGGCTGCGATCTAACCTATATAATGGATAGGACTCTGAGCCAGTTGTATATTTCCATTTTCAATGCTTTTATTTTCCTTTTCTACACTATCAATGGCTCTGCAGCATGAGATTTTTCTGCAGCTCTTTTAGAAACGCGACAAAATCTATTTCTAGAGAATGCGAGCACTTCAGCGACACAAGTCATTATGTATGCAGGTTGCTCTTTACGCTGGGTTATTTCTTAAAGATTTTGTTTGTGAACCCTGCTGACCTATCTGTATTTCTGCAGCGGTGACCGTGTTATGGCCCCATACATCTGGCTATTATAAACTTCCAATAGACATTTATGTGGCCTTCTTGTACTTTCATAAGTCTCCAGTTTCCTACAGAGATACACAAAGGTATTTTCTCTACCGACACCCAGGGGTGTTGTGACTCAGCTTTTTCAATACCAGATATAGATATATTTTTTTTCAAAAAGAACAAAACCTAATGACATTTTCACTAGTGTTTTTATGTTATTATAAGGTAAATGGTTATTGATGGAAAAATAAATGAACCTGGAGTATATTGGATCATTTTCCATTCTGTAATGGCGCAGGATAGTTTTTTTCTACGTGTGACTGAAAAAACAAGTTCAGGAGGAAATCTCTGGAGAGATGTATGAAATAAGGATAAATCTATGTCCATTAATAAAAAATAATGAAATCTACTTGAAATAATGAAAAAAGTAATTTATGTATTGCCGGAGGGGCCGGTCGTAGGGTAGGTATTTGGATTTGCTTGCTCCCTATGTAATTGAAGAAAATAGAGATATATAAATGTCAAGATTATTAGGTCTTAAAGGTCTAGTCCAGTCACAAAAAGTTATCCCACCTTATCATGAGAATAGACTGGGATTCCCTGGGTCCACCAGTGATGCCTTCATCGCCCCCCAGTAAATGTCTACTAGCCTACAAATTAGGATGTCTTCTGCTGTTTGTCTGTGGTCCGGTATTAGATTAGAGCCTGGGACCACTGGAGTATCATCTGAAGCTCTGGTGGGCCAGTCTGACAGTCACCCCCGACGAAGAGAGCAGATGGTCCGACATTTTTATTGCACATCTCTATGGCAATGATGGAAATAGTCAAGAACAATGCTCAGCTATTCCTGTTTGAGGCAGTGAATGGATGGAAATTGGGATAGAACTGACCCTTGTCCTCTTTATCCAAGGGGGTCCCAACAATATGAGCCCCACCAATCAGCAGTCTATTCCCTAGCCTTGTTGCTGCATGAGGGTGTGTTGTTTTTCAGGATACATTGTATTTTTCAATGGAACATAATATTTATTAATTAGCATTTATCATTCTGCTGCTAGACATTATTATGTCAGCAGAATGCCTGCGTCACTGTGCATTGGGTGGGGCAATAGATCTAGTTGAAACCCAAAATATATAATACATAATCTGATAACAGGCAATAATTCTACTATACTATGTTGTTACGTCAAGATACTATTTTACATTTTAATATTATACATATTACATAAGCCAATACTGCCGTACCTACTGTGGGGAATTCACTAAGAGCGGTGCACCCCACTGGTGCTCCAGAGCCCATATCTACTAAGGCTTTGGTCTCTTAGTAGATATGAGCACAATCGCTGTCAGTTCTGACCTAATACTAGGTCTGATCTTGTATAATTTTTTTGTTCTTGCCCTTCTCCCCTGCCCTAGGGAGAATTATGTGCCTTCATTGCATGAAAACTGGCAGAGAAGATATAATGAATGTCCCCCATGATCTCTTAATCCTCTCAAGATCTTCTGCTTCACTCTTTGTCTCCAGGACTTCTCTTGTGCATCCCCCAGCTCTCTACCAAAACACACCGGACTGTTCCCCACCTTCCAATCCTGAAAACCCATCATTTTAGGATTGCCTACAATACACTATAACCCCACCGCTATTCTCCTTCACCCCATGTCTACATCTACCCTCCCATATTGATTGTGAGCCCTCAGGAGCAGGGCCCTCCTTCCACTTTTTCTAGTTAGGTGTAGTTTTGATCTTTTGTAGTTCCAATGTAAACTCTGTATCGAAGAAACTTCTATACTTTTCCCTAACATTTCTCATACAATTACGGCACAGTAAGTCAATTAAAATTTAGCGCTGCTCTATAGAGATGGGTATTGACAGCTCACAGTAGGATGTCACAGCGAGAACTAGAAGACTACATTCCATCAAAGTGACTCGCCGCTCTTTGAAGTTATAACCCAGAATGATTCATGTGACTAGTTGCACAGAACAAGAATGTTTTCTTCCGTGTCACAAGTTACCTGTCACCTCTCTAAGACTATAATCACAAGTGCTGCAGGTACCTGTCAGGAAACACCACTTGTAATGTCAGCTGAAATGAAGAGGCGCAGGGTTTATAAATGCCAATATATGACAGTATATGGGATGGACGTCCGGGGAGCGATATCATTCATCAAATACAGAGGATCAGATTCCAGTGTTTGATTGTTATACTTTCTTCAAGGATTAAGATAGGTCTCTCTAGAAAGGGCACTAAGTGGTGAAAGAGAATTGCAAAAAGGTTCAGAAACTGCAGAACTCTAAACCTAAACATTACATAGGTTATCTGCTAAAAAAATATTATAGGGGATTTATCAAGCTCAGTCAATGTTTATGCAAAATATATATGCATATTTATTGTAATGGGAATGCAGGCGGTCCCCTACTTAAGAACACCTGACTTACATACATCCCCTAGTTACAAACGGACCCCTGGACGTTGGTAATTTACTGTACTTTAGCCTTAGTTTACAATAAACAGCTGTAATAGTTATCACAGGTGTCTGTATTGAAGCTTTATTGTTAATCCTGGTTCTTATGGCAACCCAATATTTTTAAAATCCAATTGTCACAGAGACTAAAAACATTCTGTCTCGGGTTACAATTATAAAATATACAGTTCTCACATACAAATTCAACTTAAGAACAAATCTACAGAACATATCCTGTACGTAACCTGGAGACTGCCTCTAGTGTAATTTTACATGTTTCCTGTGGTGGCGCTGCAGTGAAATGATGTGTTTGCTAAAAGTTACCCATGCAGGTTACCAGTGGTCACGGGGGATCAGAGTAACTGTACAGATATAATATGTAATGAGTGATAACACTGAAGCAGCTGACATTGATGATCTCGAGGCAATTGTGTCCATCATACGGTGATGGACATACTTTTTTCCAAGGAGGAACATTTTGGAACAGTAGAGGAGCACTGTCTATGGACATTATGTGACTTGTAATATTCCTTATCCAGCAGCCTCCTCCGAAGTGTCTCTCTGTGGTTTAGCCTCCTCCACAGTCTCTCTGTGGTTTAGGATTTTTCCTGAGTTGGTGGATGGAGACCTATCTCCTCTGACCACAGAACATCACTGGTAACATCCCATTTCGGAGGAGGCCCTTGACCCTGGCACTTTAAGCTGGGAGGAGTGATCCAGGAACCAGGTCAGTATAGGTACACTTTTTTTTTTAGACTCTTGTCCTTGTCCAACGGTTTTTTTCCAGAGTTTCTGCTGCTGAAGTCTTCATGTCAGATTTAACCAGACACCCTCAGTGCTCTGGTAGAGGCTATCCCTGCTTTGTTGGCAAAAAGAAGACCTACAGAATATAATGTTTTATTATTATAGCTAATATATACTCTAAACCACCACAAATACTTCATTTTATCATAATTGTACAGCTGTCAGGGGCAGATATTGAATCAATTTGTGGCCCTTGTCATAGCCAGGCGGTACAATATACCTGTTGTAAACATATCCATTTTTCTCCAGTTAGTTTTCTCCTAGCAGAGTAAACAGAACTCATTCAGCTGGATATCAAAATGACATAAACCCGCTACCGCTTTATGAAAGAAAACTTTATTAGCGAGAATTCAAAGTTATGGAAATAACATTGTATATAAGAGAACCTGCATAATACTGTCTGATAGCATAATCCACCAACTAAAAGGTACAATAAACTACAATTCTTCTTATTTTTACATCTTTTTACCGGAGCATTTTACCCCCAAATAGTAGCCATTATGTTTTTAGAAACCTTAAATGCCGTTTTACCAGGGCCCCAGGCAGTGTTGAAACAGAATGGACTACAAAAAAAATAAACCACATGAAAATGTGTCACGTTCATCCTCTGATGGTGACAGCTTTGTTGGAGAATGACCAAGGCTTCTGACAAAAGGTACATTATTGCCCTGCAAAATAGCAAGCTCTCCAAATGTAATGATACAATGCATTTCTTTAATACAAAAAGTGACAGAAGCAGGAAATTATTCTTTACAATCCCTGGAACATCCCAAATGTACAGCCATGAGACAAAGAGTACACTCTCTTTCTACTCTTTGGTTTAATACATGAGAACAAATTGTGGTCCTTAGAAGGGCTTAAAATTCACATCAGATGAACAACAGGTTGCATTGAGTCATTGTTAACCTATTAAGGTAGATCTTATGGTAGGTTGCTAGTAACATCCTAAACCCTAATCTTTCTTTACCTAATCCTAAACTACTGTCTAAGCCAGGCTACACTTTATCTTCCTAATATGCCAATTTTAGGCAGAGGCTACTGGGGTGTGTAGTAGCTTCTCCGGGCAGTGGGAGCAAAGGCTACTTCACGCCCCTGCAGCCTCTGCAATCCCTCCTACATACGTGTCCTCAGTCCGCTCCTCAGACTGCTCCCGTGGCCCCTGCGCAAGCACAGTGGCTCAGGCTTCAGTGCAGATTCGCACGGGCATAGCAGCGCTCCCATCAGCGATGAAGCCAACAGGAGCCGGGAACATGGCAGCAGTGTGAGGTCATGAAGGTAGGAGGGATTGCAGAGGCTTCTGGGGCGTGGAGTAGCCTTTGCTTTCGCTGTCCGGAGTGGCCACTCCACGTCCTCTCCCGAAAATATGCATATTAGGTAGATAAAGTGTAGCGTTATCTATAAATTATAGGATTAGGTAAATATAGATTAGGGGGCTTATTTATCAGGGCTTCTGTGTCAGAACAATCCCTGAAATAATCTAGCATTTGCGATTTATTTTCCCCATCATACCAGCTCCATGTCAGGGGGCATGAAGGAGGATGCAGCCAGAGGGGGAGTGGTCTGACACCGGCACACTCAAAGTTAGTGACTTTTCACACGTGGCATAGAAATAAAATGTGTTGCAGCCACCCGCTGGATACATCAAGAGGCCTAAGCATTGGGGCTATCATTCACATGGGTATGATAAATAACCCCCTAGGGCTTAGAAAGTTACTAGGAACCTACCATCATTATCTATCTTAATAAAAAGATTTACCTTTTACAAAAATTAGGCCAAAATGTAAAACCTATTACAGCTCAGCTCTCATTTTACCAGTGCTCATGAATATTTTAAAGGGGAACTATAATTGCTTGCCATGGGTAACTAAGCATATTCTTACTCTTAGGCAGATTGATAAATCTCCCTTTATGAGGTTAATCATAACTAAACATATGTGCTTGAGTAATTGATCATCAGCAAGTGTGACCACCTCTTAATTAGCAGAAATTTTCTAGTCTAGATCATACAGACATGTGTTCATGTCAAGGAGGAAATAGTGTGATCTAAGAGAAGCAATTGTTGCTGCCCATCAATCTGGGAAGGGTTATAAGGCCATTTCCAAACAATTCCAAGTCCATTATTCTGCAATGGATAAGATTTTTCACTAGTGTGAAACCTTTTAAGCCAGTTCGCAATCTTCCCAGGAGTGGATGTTCTAGCACATTAACCACAAGGTCAGACTGTGCAATACTCAGAACAATTTAAGAAATAGCGGAGCTACAACTTGCACTCTACAGGCTTCAGTTAGCGTGTTAAATGTCAAAAAAGGAGACTGAACATGGATGACTGGGATCAGATCAAAGTCTGCAAAAAATCAAGACGAGACCAAAGTGGAGATGTTTGTCCATAAAGCACAGGACCTTGTCTAATGAATAGTAACCCAGCATATCAGGGCTAATACCTCATACACCTGTTTAGCACAATGGGGGAGAAGTAGAAAATGACTATTTACTAAAACAGACTGTAACCCAATAATTGAATTAATGGGACTCATTTGCTTACCCGGTCCACGGAGTTCACCAAAGGTGCATTGTCCAATGATGATACACTATGCCGCAATTCACTAAGATCGTGCGCCCGATATCCTGTATGTGTCGCTTCCCCGCTCAGGTCCGCCGGAGTTCACCTTCTTCTTCCTGGTGCATGTAAGTGCATTGTCTTGCGTAACAAATTGAAAGTTAAATCCCACGCTCAGTCCAAATCAATCGGATCCTCCGACGGCCCGCCTCCCAATTTGTGTAGCATGGAAGCCGGCACACCTGACCCAAAAACCGATTGCATGTGACCCAGCGCAGACACCTTATACAGAAATCCTTCCAGAAATACCTTATATATTACGCTTCATATAATCCTTAAAAATGACTTCAAAAACACTTAAAATCAAAGTCTCAATATAAGTGCCCAAATTATACATTCATTCTCCCTCTTTTTTACTCGGCTTACTAGCCACATGATCCCCTCTCCAATGTCCTTTAATTTTCTCTATTTCCAAAAAAAACGCATTAAACTTGGATCTGAATTATATGCTTTCCAAAAGTGATCTGATAAACTATAACTTAGGATTCCTTTCCTAATATTACTATAATGTTCCCTAACATTAGTTTTTATTTTACGTCCTGTTCTACCTATGTAGCCCAACCCAAAACAGCAAATCAACATATATATGACATTCATAGTGTCACAATTACCGTATATACTCGAGTATAAGCCTACCCGAATATTAGCCAAGGCCACTAATTTTACCACAAAAAACTGGGAAAACCTATTGACTCGAGTATAAGCCTAGGGTGGAAAATGCGTTGGTCACAGCCTCCCCAGTATATAGCTGCCAGTGCCTGCCCCCAGTATATAGCTGCCAGTGTCTACCCCCCTGGTATAAAGCATCCAGTGCCTTCCACCCAGTATATAGCAACCAGTGCCTTCCCCAGACAAGCACACAGGAGGGAGCTGCTCCTCACGCCTCCTCTCTCCATAGAAAGACGGGCAGCCTGCGCCGTATTTCTGCAAAATATAGGCCACCCAGCTCTGTGAGACACTGTGTTCACCACGCTGTAATGGGGTGACATAGACCTCTATGTGTGCTATGATATGACAACATATTGTGCAGCCATATCACTGGCCCCCATACAGTTGTATGTACGAGACCTAACACTGTCTACAGAAATGTATGGTCAAAATTGCTTGTAGACTCCCTTTATGGACTACCTGCATCATAGAGAAGAACAAGAAGACCGGTAAGTGGAGATACACCCACCAGTGACCCCGGATTTCATCAAGTCTGTCTGAAATAACGTGAAGAGATAGAAGAATTGGATCATGTCTATATCCACATAGATCTGCGTTTAGTTCTCCAAGATGTTCGGAACAACCTTTCTGCCGAGTTCCTTCAAAAACCTATATAAACACTGAACATTGATTTGGTTTAGATTTCTCTTTTCTTCATTCTCTTTTGAGAAAAATAACAAACAATACTTCTATTTCCGAAAGCATTCACACTGCCTAAACCACACACTGTACTGTGCATTAGTCCTCTGGTTCCAGATTATCTATATTTTTCTCTTTCTAGATAAAGCTTATTAACTATACAAGTAATAATTCATAGCTGTCATCTAATACGATCCCCGGATAAGAAGAAGATTGTGTATGAGGAGGCCTGTGGTGTAGAACGCTCACCGTGGCCTTTAGGATGTTAATATCTGCTCAGTTTATTAGGCAGAAGTTAATTATACTGGTCTGGTGGCAATGATCTCATACCCCGGCTGACATCTTGAGATTTAATAATTAAGTGTATCAATAACATGAGAGTATTTATATAAAAGTCATCAACAAAGGCCGCACATTTATATCCCAAAGGGAAAGCAAATCCCTTAAATGAATTTCTCACCAGTTATTTTATGCCGTCTTCCAGTTCTGCAAGCATGATATAATAATCCAACAATTAGGATTTCTATTACATGCTCCATGAGTGCACTTACTTACTATATACAGAACATGTTTTTATAGCATAATATATCCTATAATAGGGCAGCAGTAATTATGTTCTGCACCGCCGGTACACACGCTGACTCCCTATAATTGGCATCACCTCTTGTCTTCTTCCAAGTCTTATTACACATTCTGTTGGGTAATTGTAATTTCAATGCAAAAATTACTATTGAAAAAGGATTGCATGTTTTATAAATATGGTGCTAATTCTAATCACTGTATACTTCAATGTTTTAACACATCTGACATAATTACCTCTAGAAAGATCTAAATCTCCTATTCTTCTTTATACAGGACGAGTCAAAAGCCCCAGAATTCCATTCTATTTCAGAAACAAAATTTTAGACCAACCGGTGAAGTAATGGGTGCGGGAGGCCTAACTGTTTTCAGAACATGGCCGCCATCTTGAAAGTTTCCATATTGGATCAAGTGCTAGTTTTGTCCTTGGTGGTCATGTAATATAACACTGAAGTCAAGAACTATCTCAATCTCAAACTACAATCAGATCTGCAATATCTCTTGTGAGTCAAACTTTATTAACACAGAAAGTTGCAACAACGACCAGTAACGTTCCCTGTGATGCACAGCTATTTTATGTGTTGTTCCTGATACTGAACACATTGCTGAAGCCTATTATGAACCTGCATGATAATCTGTATTTTGATAACATTTGAACCACAAAAAATGTACATAATTACGGTACCCCAATCAATTTTTTTAGACAATTTTGGTCTTTTTTGATATGTCACATGACCACTTTCTGTTGGAAAAACTTGCTCTTGATCAAATATGATGGCATTCAAGATGGTGTCCATCTTCTGGACACAGCCTAAAAGATAGCCCTCCTCACCCCCAATTATTACTTACTGAGGTATATATATGTAATGTTTCTTTTGTTTCTGAAATAAAACGTTCTGCAGCTACCAATAGGGGGAGCTCAGTGCATACCCAAAAGATGTACAAAATGCATTGCCCTGAGCTCCCCCTGGTGGTGGGCATAGGAAAACTGCACTGGATTTAAATCGGGGAGTAGGGGACAGAGGCTTATAGCAGACTCCCTACCTACGGCTTTTATACAGAGTATGCCACAGATACCAAACAAGTCACTTTCTTTGCAAAATATACATCTGATGTGTATACACATATCCACCCACATTCCTTTGTCATTGTGGCTTTAATGAGGTTTTTCATTTAAATAAAATTACAAATAAAATGTAAAAAAAAAACATAATCACTAAATGTCTCCTATATATGCATAATACATAGTCCTGGTTTTGTAATATGCACAGAAGGCTCGTGTCTGTAAATGGAATTGGGGGAAGGGTTAGCATTTACATATGAATATACTGAGCAGTGTGTATTTCTACCTAATTTATGGGTATTTATATGCTAATTAGACGCTTCTGGTGCTGTGGATGGGAGGAGACGGCACAGGTGAAATACGGGGAAGGCTTCGGAGGCCCAACATTTTGATATTATACTTGACTGGTGGTGAAACATTGCAGCTTATTACTGCAGCCTGCCGCAGGGGCTTCTGCCCTCCTCTTGTGCTGTTTGGGTAATTGGACTCTTTCAGGTGAAGCTATGCTATAAACTGATTCATATATAACATAGCATCCGAGCACAGAGGAATCATTCATCGGGGACACTCTGAGAGTGTAATAACACTAGTGTCTTTTTTTAGAGCTGCGAACCAGTACGATTCTAGGTGCAGCACGGAATGAAAAACTGATACTTTTTTTTTTTTAACAGCATATAGCCGAACATTTCAGTGTTAACACACAACATGCACAAAAAATAATTCCCCAGCCTTGTCTCTGTGCATCTCCTCCTTTCCTTTGATCCCATTTGCTCTCATATTACAGTGTCGCCAAAAATAAACTGTAAACAGCAAGATGCACAAAACAGTGTAACATATAATACTCCAAATTTGAATGCAAAAAAGGAGTAAAATTAAAGGGGTAATGTACTTTTTAAATAACTTTATTTTAAAAAATTTTCCCAATATAAAAATGGACAACCGGGGACACTTGGCTGTGTGTGGACTTCATACGGGAGACAAAGGTCCTAAGACTACAGGGGGTGGCAGGTCCATTGTTATATGTCCATAGAGCACAGTTCTGCATCCTTCTAGTCTACAAGTCCTGAATTAAAGGTTAGAATTAATATTAAAAAGGGAGTAGGATCTTCGAGAACAATCTAACCAAACAAGAGAGTACCAATCCAGTGGCAGGATGCAAGGAGAGTGCATAGGGAATGAGGTCAAGTCATGGACTGGTCTAGATACCGCATAGGTGTAGGCAAAATGTCAATAATAAGGCACCATGTTTCGAAGAATTTAAGGACACTTGACTCTTTTCAAAGTAGGCTCTGTCCACCAGCACCTACAGTGGGGTGTATGGAATGGTGAGATGATCTGTAGTTTCCTGTTTAGTGATTACTGCTAAATACACCATGCAAATGAAAGGTACAGGTAAGACTTCCTGTCTGTTTAGGTTGAGATAGGCTGAGACACTGAGCTGTCAGTCAAATGGAGGCGGAGTTCACTGGCAGCCTGGAGAAAACTTGACTTCTTTTCAGAAGTTGACTCATGTCTACTCATTTGCATATAAAACATGTCTGTAATTAAGGTACAGTGCCCCAGTGGCAGATAATTTTAGGTGATATGGGCAGGACTTTTAAACCTTTACCAGCAAGTATCACTGGTGTGAGGGGTAAAATACTTGTGACAGGCCTTCTTTAACACTCATTCTCCCTATGAGCATTAGTGCCTATGCTGCTGTGATCACAGGACTTGATCTACAAGATAGTTCTCTCTACAGACACAAAAGCTTCATTACGTTTAGAGAATAAATTACATTTATTCTATCTGTTTAATTTTTTAGATTTATCGCCTCCCTCTTTACTGATCTGCTCCTACGACTGATGTTAGCAGTCAGCTTACAGGAAAATCAATCACGTCACCTCTTAAGTTATGAGATGCTCATTATCTTGTATTCTAAGAGATAATACTAAATGATCTGAAACCTAATATGAACATCATACTGACAGATGACCCAATCTTCCCTCCCACAGTAGTCTTCATGTTTACTGTACTAAAGGGATGTAGTAAATCAAGTTTCCTCCTACCTTACCCCACATTGAAATTAACTGAGTGTGTGAGTGTGTGGCCTACAAGTAAGTAAATATCATGAACATCATGGAGTGATTTATTTAACAACTTTGATTAGAAATAGAACTTTGCATGCTGCAGTGGTTTCTAATGGATCACTGGAAGTTTGCGTCTATGGAGGTGCCCTATTTTACAGATCAGTGGGTTGACTGAAACTAGGTTATCGGTCTTCAGTGGTATTCACCGTAAATATAACCACTTTGTACTATGCACAAAGATAGGAGGGAAGTTGATTTAGGCATTATCTTTGAGAGCTATAGAGACTGACTTAAAGAGGCTTTGTGAGGTCTGTGGTTCGGAAGTACTAATATCATGTCTATTGTGCACATTGGGGCCGAGCCAATTACCGGACTTAGCGGTCATATAAGAATAAACAGCGAGTGATCACTGAGGCCAACGATTCTTCACAAGCACCCTCACTTCTAGTGGAACCAGAGACCTCAGGGATCGGAGTGCCAGCACTAGAAATCAGTTGTTCATAGTTTGTGCGCCAGAAATCATGAATGTGTCGCTTCCCTCCACTGTCCCGACAGAGATCACCATCTTTTTTGTAGTGCACTTTTAACATAGGGCGTGCAACATAATTTTAAAGTTAAATATTGTGCTCGGTCCGAATCAGTCGACTGCACGACAGCGCGCCACCTAATTCGTGTTACATGGAGGCCAGCGCAGCTGCGTCACAAAAGGGTCGTGTGTGACACAATAGCAGCGCAGACATTTCTTAAATACCCGTGCACACCATTTTAGCCATGAAGAGCGTGCAAAGTCTGACAAAAGTGCGGTGCAAAGCCCTTAGTAAATCTGCCCCATTATGTTGGATCTGCATTTATTTCACTAAGCAAACATAGTAAATATATCAGAATGTATGCAAATACATGAAAAAGGAAGAGGTTAAAAACAAGTACAATTTCATAGAGCTCAATATCAAATTACACAAAATGAGAGTTGGAGTCAGAGATCAATGATGTGGAAAGAAACAAATATGGTAGACATCTCATAACCTGAGTCCAGATGTTGCACAACTGAAGTCTCAGATCCATAAGGGTAGAGCGCAGAACATAGCCCCTGGTGTTAAATCAATCAGGGGGAAAAAAAAAGGTCCTGGAAGACTTATAAGGTGAGGAGATTAGTGATACAGAAAAATAATGCACAATACCCTTGTGGAATATTAGCATAGGAGCATACAAGGAGACATAGATAAAGAAGGGTAAATTACAAGGGTGGGGTAAGAAGGTCATGGCAGTAGCAAAGAGAGAGAAGAAAGAAGAGGAAAAAAATTTTGCAGATCTGCAAGTCAGCTATATTAAAAGAGACACTCAAGTAACAGATGGAGACGCTTTGGCAAAAAGATCCACGAAATCTCGTGTATCCCATAAAAGGATCCAGGACTCCCAAGTACGCAAGAAATATTTGTGGGAGGTTAGGTCCACCCCTGATAATTCCTCCATATGAAATATCAAGAACATCTTCTGAGCCCATTCCATCAAAGTGGGCTACATGAGAAGCGCCAATGATGAGGAATCACAGAACGGGCATGCATTTTAACAAAATTGAAGGGGGTCACATTTCTCAAAGCTTATGGGACCATCTAGCACTGATAGCAAAGCTATATCAGCCGACAATGGTTGTTGTTTCCCCAAACACTTGATCCCAGAACGGCCTGAGCTGTGATCATCCCCCCCATATATGGAGCATGCTACCTCTTTCTGATCCACAGCGCCAACAGATATCTGAAACCAAGGGAAAGGCTGCGTGTAGTGCTGTCGGAACCTGATATAAACCCAAGAGGGTTGTATAACGTTTTTCTTGAGCGAAACAAGCTAAGGATAGTTTATTTGTAATAGAAAAGATTTCTGCCAATCTACAACAGTTAGTGACACATCCAATTCCTGTTCCCAGGCCTTGACAAAAGGAAGATCAGCAACTTCAGTGGTCTGGGACAGTAGAAAATAAACACTAGAAATGTCATGCGTAGGCGGAGAAGTATTGCGGAACATGCCTTCGAAGGCCGTCAGGGAGGCAATGGCAGTGAAGGACCGTAGCTGGGAATATTCAAACCAAGACAGAGTACTTAAATCAGAGTGAGGACCCAATTCATGAAATGACGGGAGAGGCTCTACTTTCAAGACATCGTAGAAATGGGGGTCATCAAGGATCTTCCAGCCTAAAAAAAAGACAATTTTGACATCCCTGTAAGGGTTGCAGATCAGCGGAGTGAGTGGGCAATGAGGATAAGATTTGGCTAGATATCATAGATCACCAGACCCTAAGAGCATTTTGGAGAAAAGAGGCTTTTGGTGCTAATGGAGGGACAGTGTTGGAGGGAATCCATGGGAGAAACTTAAAGCATAACTGTAAAGTAATAAGGATTTTACCAGATTATTATGTGATTCCACCTTTAAAAACAAGCAGGACGAAGCCTACTTTGTGCTACTCGTCCTTTTCTTTCCAAGTTATGGCATTTTCTGTTCTGTAAGTGTTTGACAAAAATCTTTCTCACCTGAGGTGTTTGTCTGTGCCCTCAAGCTGAGGCCAGTTAGCTTGCCCACGGATCCCATGATGCCTTGTGTTCTCTCTTAAATTAATTTAGCATTAAATCCACTTAGTTTCCACCATTTAAATTCACTGAACACTGCACAGTGTAGTGAATTTGTGTAGTGTAGTGCATACAGCATGTATATGGTGACCAGCCTAGCAGCTTCCATCACATGGAGGAGGATGGAACATGTGATAAGTGGAAGAAATCCAAGTAAATTAGATACATGCAGTGTAAAGCCTGTGCTGTGTGAGCACTAAGGGTTAATAGCTTATCTGCACAGTGTAGGTGGTGCCGACGACAAGGGGTGGTGGAGGGGAGCAGCATGAGGAGAGAGACCGAGAAAGTTCTGTAGAATCCCAGACTGGAATGGAGGGACTGATAAGGAACATGGGGAGATCTTGTACCTTACTATTCTGTACAAGAGACATCTGTATCCACTGTCTGGAACACATCCAGCTCTGCAACATACACAGAGCTCTGTCACATGACCTCCTCCCATGTGAGCAGGGAGCATCAGCCCCTCCCCTCCCAGGAGTCCGTAGAGTTTGTTTATACTATGGATGCCAGGGCTTCTCAGCAGAGATCAGAAACAGCTATTGCAGCACTGAGATAATCTGAGGGGGATAGCAAAGAGACTTCTGCATATAGGTAACAAACAGGCATAACCGTAGTGCAGCATGATGATAGAGTTTAAGGTCTGGAAGGCCTGTCCAAGCTGCAACTGTCCAGCAAATTCTAGGCCAACCTGAACTCCAGATAAACCGCAGCATAGCAGTCTGCAAGGATTGGGAAAAAAATGGTGGAGGAAGAATAAGATCACCCTGGAAGATGTATAAGGATCTAGGTAGCATATCCATCTTCAGAACATTGATCCTGCCAAACCAAGACAGATGTTTTTTGTTGTAAGTCTAGGGGGCAGAATATTAGGTAATTTACCAATAAACACCTAGTAAAAGTTATGCCCTATATATGTAAAGTGAAGACTCCAGTCTTTTACCTCATCAGCCGAACATTCCTGACCATAAAATGGCCACAGATAAAGGGTCATGTGATCTCTATCTGTCCATGAACAATCACCCTGCCATGACCATGATCTAATAGTCATGCATACTTTCATAAGGTCCTGGCAGGACAATTGTTCGTGGATAGATAGCGATGACATGACCCTACATCTGCGGACATGTTATGGTCAGGAATGTCTGGCTGATGAGGTAGAAGACAGGAGGCTTCACTTTACATATCAATAAGGCTGTTTGTATTTCTAGTCTCATTTTATGAAGCGAATACTATCCTTTTCACATTATATCATGGAGCATAGAGGCGGCAGTCATTAGCGGTGAGCCATCCATATGCTATGTCTTTACAGGACTAATTTACCATAGCAGCACATGCAAAATAGGTGATAAACATTCATGTTAAAGGATGTGTTAAATTGGCTGCAGGAAGATATATAGTCATCACTGTATATTTGTACAATGTATGTGCCTTACTGCATTGGTGAAATTAGAACAAAATTAGGAACCAGAATATATTTTTTAAAATAACATGCGGAGAAGATTTCTGGAAGTACTGGCCAGGCTCCAGTTCTTGCTTCAGAGGATGTCCAGTACCTTAGCCATTACATCATCTTATTGGCACCAGCTCCAGACCCATAGACAAAGCTCACAGATACGCTACATAAACCAAGGAATCAATCACGTCACTGCTTAAGTTATCTTGTATTCTAAGGAATTATACCAAGTGATCTGAAACCTAATGTGAGCGTTATATTGACAGATGACCAAATCATTCCACCCACAATAGTCTTCATGTGTAACCGTTCAAGTCTGGGCTTCAAGTCTGTAATCACAAATTTAGACGATTTAAAGTGTTATACAGGATTAGAAACACATGGCTGCATTTTTCCAAAAACAGAGTCGATCCTGCGGTGCTATAACGCAGCTTAGCCTCATTCACTATAAGTCGCTAGAACAGACCCGTTTACAGATTGTGATACTGTTTCTTAAAGATATCTTGGACTACCCAACTATACATATGTATAGAAAGGTAAAAAAGGTAAACCAATCTGGACATAGGCAACAACATTTTACTAGCATAGGTGGAGTCATTTCAGTTGTCATCCTATCAAAATGTGCAAGGATTTAGCATTTAGGGGCCAATGGATAAAGCAAATTCTTCTTTACTGTATCTCTAAAAATGTAAAACTCGCCAACTAGACATAATTTACCAAAGACAAGGGGGGTCATTTACTAAGGGCCCGATTTGCGTTTTCGGGTTTTTGCTACGTGTTACCCGAATATCTCAGTTTTGCTCCGATTTTCCCTGTATTGCCCCGGGATTTTGGCGCACGCAATCGGATTGTGCATCGGCGCTGGAATGCACGCGACAGAAATGGGGGGGGGCGTGGCCGAATGAAAACCCGACGGATTTGGAAAAACCGCCGCATTTAAAAAAAAAAAGTGGCACTAGACTCGCGCTTACCTTCATCCAGGATGGCTTGGTGAACTCCAGTGAGTTCCGATGCTCTTCAGCACAGCAGCAACACCTGGTGGACGTCGGAGGAACTGCCTTAATGAATCCCAGACAGACCCGAATCCACCGCAGAGAACACGCCGCTGGATCGCGAATGGACCGGGTAAGTAAATCTGCCCCAAAATGTTCCAAAGATTTCAATACACCTTTGATAGCTATGCTTTTGGACCCTTTCCTCTCCAGTCCATATGTACAATTGGCTGATGTTGTGTGTCAGTCTTAATCGTCAGTGTACCCTGCACGCTTCTTCCACAACCAATTTTTATTTTTTTATTATTTTAAAAAGCAGCATGAGTAGGGAAAAAGTGCCAAAAAGTCCATATTTCCATTCTGCCGGGAAATGAGGCACATACATTACCCCTAACGGGCCTTATCTTTTCTTCCCCTACATCTCCCATCAGTTGAGACAAAACTTATTCATCAACTGATCAGTTTTCCCTACCAAAGCAGAAGGTTTAGCTAACATGCATCCATTGGGGCTCATTTAAGGGTCGCGCTGTGCACTTTTGTCAGACCATGCATGTTTTTCATGGTGAGAAACGGCTTACACAGGTATTTAAGAAGTGTCTGCGCTGTGATTGCGTTGCACGCGACCCTTTTGTGGCATCGTTGTGCTGGCCTCCATGCGGCATAAATTAGGGGGCATGTCGTCACACGGTCCGACTGTGTCGCACGCCCTATGTTAAAAAAAGATGGTGAACTCCGTCGGGTCAATGCGGGGAAGTGACAGATTCATGAATTCTGCCGCACAATCTTAGTGAATCGCCGCACTGAAATAGCACTTTTAGTGAACTTGAGTAACTTTGTAAGTAAATGGGCCCCAATGTGTTTGGGCAACTTAAAGTAAATGTGTCTATCTATTTGGTTTCATACATTATGAAGCAAACATACCTTGAGAATGCTGTAGCTACACTGATGCAGAAACATCTCTTGTTTAATCCCTGAGTTGAGTGGTTTTGCTGAAAAAACAATTATAACATTCAGGATCTTGGGAAAGCTGGATTGCATTCAGCCTGCAATTCATAAACAAATTACACTGAGCTTCTTGAACTGTCCAGACAGGGCTAATCAACCACTCATACACAGCAGCTGAGGGATGGTGCAGAGATTGATTACTTCTGCCTGTCTGGCACAACACAGTGATTACATAATTCTCTGAAGCAGTGCATACCCGAGCCTCATTATCATAATTTTATAATTGTTTTTTCAGCAAAACAACTAAAACAAGCACTAAACTAGATATGTTTCTACATCAGTTAAGCTACAGCAGTCTCAAGGTATGTTTGGTTCATAATGCATGAAATAAAATGGTAGATTTCCTTTAAGACTTATAGTGGACTGAGAGTGGTTTGGGGTCCCCCAATAAAAACTAGAGCCATGAGACACTTGGCTTGGGTTAACAAATTGCATTAAGATGCATAATCCTGTAAATGATATACACAGTTTGAGATCAAGGGTCCTTTAGGAATCTTTCACAGACTACATTGCTTTTATATAAACTTCACTGAAATTTTTGATGTGGTTTCTTGAACAAAGACCGAAAAAGGCCACAAGAACAGAACCCCAGCATGTCAGAGAACCAGTGCGCAGCAGCTAGTTAAGCATGCGTCCTGCCGGTACATTTAATAGCATGGGTGTGTCGGAAATTGCAGAGCACGTCGTTTAAGGATCTCTGGCCCTCACATAGATTGCCAAGCGGTGTACCTGGTGATTTTTGTCACTCCCATACTACTGAAAGGAGCGGCAAGATGTTCCATCAGTTAGTGATACCACTAGCCACCCCACCTCCTTCAACCCAACCTCACTCTCCGGCTTGCCGGCAAGATCTTGGCAACGGACCTGTGCTCCATGCAACAGCAGTATCGCCAGCTAAAAGGGAGGGGTGGGACACGGAAACGGCCAGCAGGAGGGCGGGATTACTTGACTGCATGGTCAAGCTACCCCACCTCCTTGACTGCATATTGGGTAAGAATAAAAGTCATTTTTGGAGATATGAAGCAATGTTGCCCAACATTAAAAACATTTTGTTAGGAATTCCAACCTTCTGTCCAGCTGGACAAGGTACTGTTTGTGTATTTGGATTGGTACACGTGGTGGTAGGTTCCCATTAAGAAATCATGCAAGTGACTGCTATGGATCCCCATGGTACGTGTCCATGGGTATTAAGAACCAGAAGGCAATATTTTTATATTTTTTATACCTTTTTAGAATATTATATATTTATTATCAGTCATGGCCTGGTGTTTTATTATATATGTTTAATGTGCTTGTCATGTATCATTCATGTTGGATAATTCTGGTAGAGAATTTGCAAAGCTTCCTGACAATTTTACCATGCTGACGTTTGAGCATCGGTAATGCAATTGTGATATTGACATACCTGCATATAATAAGGTGAACTTCCACACAAGTCTACAGGGATACCCTGAACATTTGGCCTTTTGCAGGGGTGGATGACGTGCGCTGAGCACACAGTTCTCTAAATTGGCTACTTAAAATTCTTTGTGCACATCGACCTTGAAGGGTTTTCTATGCAGTGAAAGATCCGAGGATTGTTGTGTAATCAAAATTTTAATAAAACATGCAAAAAGAACTGCGAGCAATTAACCTTATCTGGTGTTTCCGTGTGTAGACACAGGGCTACATTGCATGAGAGTCGTGATTGAACATGACAATCTTTATTGCAGTCATTAAATTACTTTCGTATTGTGTTGGAAGATTCTTGTTGGTTTCGTGACCTGTGAATGGTTTAATCAGCCAATGGTTGATTAATGAATGGTTGGTCGAGAATTAGAGTAGTTAATAGTAATGGGTACAACTAGCACAGTTATATTAAGGGTGAATTTATGAACAGACTTTAGAAACATGTCCTTTCTTCCTTTCCTCTTGGCTGGACATATGCAAATATAGGTGTTTTGAAATAACTGGATTTTCAAAAAAAGAAAATTTCACTATTATGGGGCTCATTTACTTAGGGTCTGCACGGTGCATTTTCGCCAGGTTTCCCGACATTCTGTGATTTGCGCCGCATTTAGCCATCGGACAACCAAATTCAAATTGTGTCGCAAGACACGCACTTACAAGCACCGGGAACAAGAAGGTGAACTCCGGCAGACTACAGCGGGGAAGCGACAGATGCAGGAAATCGGGCGCACAAGCTACGTGAATTGCGCCGGACTTCATCTTCGTCGGACCGCTCGGATCGGGGATTGCGACAGGACCGGGTAAGTACATTTGCCCCATTGTCTCATACTAATTATGTTGAGAATTGTAGTATCGGAAGGGTTTCGCTAATATGTTGCAATATCATTCAAGCTTACTTAAGGACAGGCACATATATTTATCATTAAATAAATACCAACTTTTAATGTACTTTGCAATTGAGACTGTTTCATGTGGTTATATGTTATATGTTATACAGGCGGTCCCCTACTTAAGAACACCTGACTAACAGAGGACCCCTAGTTATAAACGGACCTCTGGATGTTGGTAATTCACTGTACTTTAGCCCTAGGCTATAATAATCAGGTGTAGGAGTTATGAAAGGTGCCTGCAAAAAAGTTTAATTGTTAATTTTGGTTCTTATGACAACACAACATTTTTAAAATCCAATTGTCACAGAGACAAAAAAAATTCAGCTGGGGTTACAATTATAAAATATACAGTTCCAACTTACATACAAATTCAACTGAAGAACAAACCTACGGAACCTATCTTGTACGTAACCCGGGGACTGCCTGTTTGTACATGAGTGGCATTAAATCTGTCAAGACAGAGAGGACGTGCAGGGAGGACAATATTTAGTTTTGTCTACTCGCCGGGCCAGAGCTTATTTGCAAGAGACAAAACGGCGATGGTACCTACTATTGGGTTAGTGCACAGAACAGTAAGACAAACAAGCAAGAGATACAGACAGACAAATAAATCAGGCAAACCTAGTTAAATGCAGGATGGCATTGAGGTACAAAATCGTAAGATAATAGAATAGTCAAAGGAACAAGCAAAGCGTCAGAAACGCAGCATAAAGTACAGTAGGGTAAACGGATAAAGAGAACCAGAAAGCTTCTCTAAAATGCATCTTTGTATGGGTCAATGAGGAATGTATACAGTTTGTGGACACCAAAAGCTAATTGGTGCAAAACTCTAGCACTCTCACATACAATTCTGGCCAAAGAGGCTACTGACCTCTGTCAATCAAACAACTGGATGGAGTTATCAGTCCAGAGAACTCAAACTGCCATCATAGAACGTAACAAAATCATCAGTGGTATTGCATCCATATATATTTGATGTTAATCTGTTTTAATGAGGGGGAAACCACATAGAGGGTTAATTATCATCGGCTGCCCTGAGCGGGATCAGGCTATAGCTAGTGCAGAGGCACAGGGGCAGGAGCACACCATGCCAGCCAAATCCACTGCTGGGCCAAACTTCACACTTCCCCATGCCCACTTGTCTTCCAGAATGGTTGGTTACAGTGAAAAGCGAAAGTAAATATATATTGCTCCCTACCTGTAATGCCAACATCATTGCTTAAATGTCATCTAACCACATGGATTCTTATGCTAACATAATGCTAATTTCTCGCCTCCAAAAGGTCATCGCTTCAGGGTTCCCTAGATCAAAAGTTTGATTGGTTTCAAAGGGTTTCTGTGCTAAGAAACTCAATTTTCCTACAGTTTACATAGTCCTCAGTGACCTTTTTTTTATAAGTTAGTTGGTATCTCATGTGGATTTACATAGTTAGAAAATCATACAAATGACATAGATGGAATGATAACTCAGTGACACAAAATTTGAAAAACATTGACTTTTGTACAACCTGGGATTTAAGGTGAGTTGCATGATATACAGTGCAGAATATGCTTTCATTACGGAAAGCACCAAGCTTCTAGGTGGCTTCTAAGTGCCAGAGACAGAGGAGTTGGGTCTCATCACATGGAAAGTTATAGATTAGTGGCACAAACTCACACTACAGAGCCCCTGTCCATCCAACATATCTTTTCTGCCTCGGAAAAAAAATGGAAAAAAAAGGACACTGGAGATTTTGTTCACAGCACATGAAGAAAGTAAAGACAGGGGGAGGGGGGAGTTACAAATCTAGAATTTATCATTGTACAGAATTGACTTATACATTAAATTGTTGGTGCCGTAGACCGGGTAGCCGGGAAATGTATCACCGGAAGGGATTCAGAGGTACCAAATGTGGGAACTTCACATATCTAGTAATTAATTGCCCCTTCCACCCCATCTCTAACTGAGAACTAAACAACTATTACAGCACCCCATTCAGATCACAATGGGGCACATTTTCTTACCCGGTCCTGTCGCAATCCCCGATCCGGAATGTCCAACAAGCATGAAGTCCGGTGCAATTCACCAATATAGTGCGACCGAGATCCTGCATGTGTCGCTTCCCCGCTGAGGTTCGCCGGAGTTCACCTTCTTCTTCCTGGTGTATGTGAGTGCATGTCTTGCGACACAATTTGACATGTTAAATCCCGCGGGTTGTCCGAATCCGTCGGATCGTCCATCGGCCCGCCCCCCAATTTGTGTCGCGTACGACACAATTCCCGGCGCGATCCCCAAAAATGACGGAAAACCCAACGGAAATGCGGCCATGGGACCTTAGTAAATATGCCCCAATATGTCCAATTTTTCTATCAAAATTAGGAAATGTGTCACCTAATTTAGATGATTGGTTGAGATACTTCTGTAGTTCACATTAGGTCAGCCACTCATGAGCTATACTTGTATTCCAACTACGATCACATGACCCATTTAACCATAATTAAAGGGCATTGCGTTGCTCTTAAAGAAAATTTACCATCAAAACCAAGGATGATAAACCAGGGACACTCATAGATCCAGGCACCGTGACTGTGGTAATCTTCTTATATTTGTTATCCATGGCCTCCTTCCTCCTACTTATAATTATGTTAATGAGTCTGAAGGGCTTCACAGGTTGTTACACTGTCCATGAGCATGTCTCACTCTCCCCCTGCAACATCAGCACTTCCTTTGCCTGCTATAATCTCAAAGCAGGCAGAGGAAGTTTCAACCCACAGTGGGAAGGAGGAAGTTCTAAAATCAACTTTTATAATTATGATAATTATCTGATGGTTGTTACTAGATTCCCTACACTCTGCAGATTCACCGGCTGCTACAGTGCGTAGGAGCACTTCCCACTGTGTGTAAAAACTGAGATTACAGCAGGCAGAAGAAAGGAGAAGTGCCTGCATCAGCACTGAGGGGCTCTGGTAACACGCCCCCAGAACGCTTCTGGCTAATCAGCATAATTTTAAAATTTGAAGAAAGGAAGCCATGTATAACAAATATAAGAAGATGACCACAGTCATAATGTCTGGATCTATGAGTAAGTGTCCCTGGTTTATCATGATGGATTTTGATGGTGTTACTTTAAATACATGACTGATAGTAAGCCCAGCACACATTGCTAAAACAACAAGAAATGGAGAGCAGTTATTCTGGAGGATAGACACTTTTGTTATATTTAATTTACTGCTTACAGGGACTTTGCAGAAGAAGATGAGATCAGCACATGAGGGGATATACTTTATCACTCACAGGAGCCATTACTGAAACACTGCTTTTTCCCCTCAAAATATAATGCCAATTTTTCTAACTATTGTGAAATTCCTGAACATAAATTCCTGGAAAAGCTCCAAAACCATCAGTTTGTCTATGCAGAGTAATCCTGCAGCAGAAAGTAACAACGTAACGCAAGAATAAGCCACATTACAGTAGGAGAATCTGCAAGTATTTGCATAAAGTAGAATTCTGTTCCTAAAATTTTGCATGTTCTTCCTTTCGAAGCAAACGCACAGCTAACTTCTGTCTATTGGTTTTATTTACTGCTTTCTATTCCAGTTCTTCTCTTGCCCATTGTCAAGGAGATTCTTTTTTATCTTACTTTATTACTAGAGAGATACTAACTACTATTGGGTTGCACATGTTAATAATTGGCCTGGAACAGGCAGTACATTGCTATTCTATATTGGTCCTGCAGAGTTTATTTTTCTCTTTAAAGGATACCTACCATTTGTTTTTTGCATTGTAAACCAAACATACCTTTAGATTGCTGTAGCGACACGGATACTGGCTGCTGGGATTCACAGAGCTTCCTGAACTGTCCAGACAGGACTAATCAACCTGAACTAGATGACTCATCACAGCAGCTGAGGGATGGTGCAGTGATTGATTACTTATGCCTGTAAGGGACAACAGAGTGAATACAGTGTTCTCTGAATTAGGGTAACAGGAGAAGCGCCAGGGCAGCCACAGGAGCGCCAGAGCCTCATCATCATTTTATAATAGTTTTTTCGGCAAAGTCACTCAGTTCAGGGATAAATATATGTTTCTGCATCATTGTATCTACAGCATTCTCAAGGTATGTTTGGTTCATAATGCATAAAAGCAAATGGTTGATTTAAATATGATTTAACGTAAACTGATGTGGGACTTGTGGTTGTCCATAGAAACCTTCTTCCTAATCCTTAAGATGTTTATTGACCAAGTTAAATGACAAAGCACTAAGTAAGATAGAAAACTTGCTACTGCTGCAGCATCTATCTGTTTCAATCTCACTTGCTTTCCCTCTTACCCTCTTCCTAGACATTTTTAATCAGTGACCACTGAAAACTTATTTGGGCAGTGAATTTATGGGGTTGGGAGGAAGAAAAGCAAATGCACCAGGTAACCGGATAAATAAGTTTTTCTTTTATTCACTTGTACTATTGATTTAGCAAAAATAAGCTACAGTAACACTTTAAAATACAATTGTAATGTTAAAAAAAAAACTAAAAAAACTTCTGATATCATTGAGATATATGTATGTAAATCCCCCATAGGCTTTTTACTAGACCCCTTACATGGTTTGACTGGTGCTTGGTACATATGGCACCTTTTGCCGCCTTTCAATCTGTGGTTTTAGGACCTTTGTAGGACCTTCAAAGGTCTAGAAATAGCCCTTGTGTACATGTGTAGTGAGAGAAGGAACATATTTATGAAGATTTGATAGGTGAAAAAATATAAATTATATAATTATATTAAATAAAATATGCCTTTAGTGGGTGGTTTAGGTGGCCATGGCCCCCCTAGAAGGTTTGGGCCCCGGTTTACCTCCCTGACCGCATATATTATAATCCACTACTTCTACACTACTACTAGAAGTAGGTGAATTGTTCCATGTATACATTTCAGCTGCTTAACATTGAAGCATATGTCAGTAGTGATGAGCGAATCAATTTGTAGATTCAGTATGAATCTGCCGATTTTCTGACATCTTTTGTGCTTCAATTCGGACAATTAAGAATAACAAAAACACAACAGATGAGAATCTTTTATACATGAAAGTCAATGGGAATGAACTGTGAATGGAAGATCCATGCGTTTTTTTTTTATTCTATTCCTTAACTGATTCGAAAATCGGACACAACAAATGGAAATTTTTAAATATGTAAAAAAAAATTCAAAAAGCATGTTTTTCCATGAAAAAAAATCAGTAGAGAACTAGAGCAATTATATACCAGGAGATATTTCCAGGAGAATTGGAATTTTTTGGATTAACGTTCTTTCTCTGAGAATTCGTTTATCTCTAACTAGAAGCTATTTGATACAATTTAATGATCATAAGAAAAGTTTTAAGATTGTTCTGTTATTGTTAACATTTGTCAGCCTTAAATGTCTCCCTACAGCAAAAATGAGCCTACATGGAAATGATAGTTGAAGGAGTTGTCTGCAGAGACTCTCTCAATGTGGAAAACTTGGCACAACTATAACTTACACAAACTGTCCATTGATTTCAATAGTAGACATGCAATGCTGTATTTCGCCTATGGAAGTGCCACAGGGAAGCGAAACATTTCCAACCAAATAATAACCGATAGCTGACGTCCTAGCAGCAGCACATCACATGAGCAGCTTGTTGTTGTGAGACCCTTATCAAAAGCAACTAACCCCTTTAAAGTGTATTTAACCTTTAACCATCTTTCCATAATTCATTAGTACAGTGTGTACCTGAGGAATAACACCATTTGTGTCAATTATTCTGCCTTAGTTAGCAGTTTTCCCTCTGCAGGTCTCTAATGCTCAGTTGGTAGCCGGACACTAGCTACTGTGATGTCTTCTTTATACTACACAGAGAAAATAGAAGGGAAATTACTTAAAGGAACCTGTCATCGGGAACGTCATTTTTACATGATGACAGGTCCCAGTAGACTCTGGCATTTTTATTTCAAAAATGGCTTTGTTGTGCATCTGAATAATTCCACTGCTTTTTAATCAGTTCCTTTAACATGACCTGTCTCAATACCGGCAGTGTGTGGTGAGTACTGGGGGGTGCGACAGTTCAACCGAGAATTGCTTGCAGCGGGGAGCTGACTTCGAGGAAACTTAACATCATGGATCTACCTAACAAGTATGTATTGGGCTTATCTAAGAGTTTAGTAGAATGCAAGAAAAACATATGTTTTATTTGTGTTCATCATTGACCACTCCAAACCCAAGTAGAGAGACTATGGCGTGATCACATTTTCATTCTGAAGCCGGAGTTCGACACCAGCAGAAATGAAAAATGACGTGCTGATAGGTGGGATCGGCTGCGGCTATTGGGACATGAAGTAGCCTTTACTCCTGCTCTACGCCGTGTCTACTCCACACCAAAGTAGCCACGGCCAATGAGTTGCATAAATAAAAGATATGTTTTTCTTACATTGTACTAAACTCTTAGATAAGCCCAATACAGTACGGTTATGAGGCCGATAGTAGGGACCTACCATCGGATCTACCTTGTTGGGTAGATCACTGTTGGTAGGTTTCCTTTAAAAGAGGGGAAGTAGCAGGGGAGAGGACAGTGAGTGAGGGGAAGGAGGGATTGAGCAGAAGACATCTTCTGCTGTTCCAACTCCAGCGTCCCCCCCAAGGGACTCACCTCACACAGGGAGTCAGGTAACGTTAAAGAAACGATTAAAAAGCATTGGAATTATTCAGATGTGAGACAAGGCATATTACAAATCAACATGGCTATTGGAACCTGTCATCATAGAAGAATGACATTTCTGTTGACAGGTTCCCTTTTATCTAACTGTCTATGTCACTCAGAACTTATAGGACTTGATAGAGAAGTAATGTCCAGTATTGATGTTTTGGGCGTTTTGGAAAACCCTGTGGAGTCACTGCAGTACCTTCAATCTTTAGCTGCTGAACCCGGCCAGATGTCCCAAGGGGGCACAGAACCTGTTTCAGCCAATGAATGATGGGTTTAGGTGGCATCACTTCCTCTGAACACTGTACATTATCTCCTTTGTTGTCACAAGGTTTGGCTCAAGAGGGTGCTGTGACTTCCTTGAATTGGGAAGTACCAGAGCAACAAGGGAACCAGGAGCCGGAACACGGTATTTGTGCTTTCTTTCTTTTTTGCCGCCCATGCTCCAGTCCCCACAGGTTTCCAGGATCCCGAAAAACTTCTCTAATGTGCCTGATATCCAGCGACATTTGCTGGATATCGGGCACACCCGAATCTGCGTCGGACAACGCTCCACGGGATCGCGACTGGACCAGGTAAGTAAATGTGCCCCACTATATATTAACATATTAAAGGACATCTACCACCAGATTTCAGGCAGAAGACCAAGTTACCAAATCCTGCTCCACCAGTGTTGCGAAAAAAAGAACTTTATTAAAATATGTAAATTAACCTGAGGCTCCACTGCTCTGTAATTATGCATACCCCGCCTATTCGTATTCACTTATCCGTCCCTTCCTGGTCTTCGCAGACAGCCGGTGCCGTCACCCAGCTGTCTGCAAATCTTACACATGGGCAAGAACTCGTTCATTCTCAATTACTCCTTCCCTTCCAATCCCTCTATAGGTTGTAGGACCTAGAGGGGTGGGTCTGGGAAGGGAAAGTGGCAGATAAGTGAAGAAAGATGTATTTTCCGAGATGAGGTATACAGTTTTTTTTATAGATATTTACTTGTACTATTTGTTGAGTTTGTTGAAAAGTTAGTGTCAAATTCCTCAATGAGTTTAAGATGACACTAATAATTATCTACACAATGAGGGGTGTACAGGAGTCTATTCCCACTGGTGTCAAGTAGTTTATAATACCATAGATGCTTATTTTAACAGATAAAACGGAACCTGTCACCAGGTACCTCATTTTCATTAAAGACAGGTTGCAAACGCCCATTACAGCTGCAATGCAAATACGTCTTTCTGTTTTCTCTAAGCATTTGCCTTACGATATAATTGTACTTACCTGGCTTCCGGACAGAATCATCTGTGTAGTCCCAGGGGTTGGGCTATGGTTTGGATGCATAAACATCATGTGGCTTGTTTGTGCTGAAGACTCCTCAGCTCTCAGCACTCACCTTTTTGCTCCTTTACAGCTCCTCCCTCCTGCTCCAGCACAGAGCTCACAGCCTGGTGAGCTGACATCAGTGGGGGAGGGAGGAACTGTACAGGAGCACAAAGGTGGGAGTTTAAAGCTCAGCAGTCTGCAGCACAGACTAGTCACATGATGTTTTTTGAAATACATCCAAACCAAAGCCTAGGACTACACAGAACATTCTGTCAGGAAGCAAGGTAAGTTATAACACACAATTATATTGTAAGGCAATTATTGTAAGGCAAATACTTAGGGAAAACAGAAAGACATATTTGCAATGCAGCTGTAATGGGCTTTTGCAACCAGTCTATAGTGAATGAGGCCTTTTAAAAAAAAAAAATCCAAATGGTATAATGTTTTTGCTCAGGTTTCTAGTTGTTTTCCTGGGTAGATGACACTATTCTGGGTACAGTAGAAACCTAACAGAATGGAGCCTATCTGTAGCCATACAGTGCACATACAGAGATATCATTCAGGTCAGTGGGGACAATACTGGACCTATATGTTATTACAGAACAGATAGATATTGAAAAAACATAGCCTTAGCCATACAATGAAGCAGACTATAGAATATGGCTAGATATGATTAAAAATAAAAATGTTTGCCGTAGCATCGTGCACAGAAATAAATCATTTGCTGGAAAAGCTGGCTTGCAGAATTTGACAAAGCGTGGTTCTATCGTCTGCACGGGCACAGGGTTTTCTAATTCCCTGATGTTCCATTTTTTGACGGGTAAATGGAGAAGAGATTGATAATCACATTGAGATCATTGATCTTTATAGAAATGTTATTGGAATGTAGACACATTTTTATTTTTTTACCAAATCCAATGACTGAAAAATCACAAGGGAAAGTAGAACGTGACCCAAACCTTACTATCCCCAACCCTTCTTCTATTAATGATAGTGGGATAACATGAGATATCACCATATAATGAAGCAGTGTTTTCTATCTATAATTTCATCTCTCCTCTCTCAGACAATGTGATACAACTTCATTCATGTGTGGTAAGTGATCTATAGATAAACTCTTTGTTATATGTCCTATGAACAAGGTTTTCCAGGTTATTGGAGCTGATGCCGGGGGTCAGACCTCCACCAAATAAAGATTATCTAGCCTAGGGATGGATAATCTAATTCTGTAACCCAGAAAACTTCTTTTAATAAAGTTCATATTTTGGGGGGCCTGGAGGAACTGCTTTTCACTAACTGGCAGATTTTCTATTTTAAAGGGGTTGTTTAACATTAATAAAAATTTTAATGGTGTGATGTGGAAAAAAACCTATACTTACCTCCCTCGCCGTCCCAGTGTTGCGCCCTGTGCCAGTTGCTGCTGTACCCCTGTTTTTTTACAGGGGCATGGCCACTCTGACATTTTTCAGCGGCCTGGCACGCCCAAACGTTCCCTGGCCCAGTGCCTTATACAGAGCCAGACAGGCGGTATAAACAAACAGGGGCACAACAGTGACGGGCAGCAGCGCACGACACACCGGGAGTAGCGAAGAAGGTAAATATAAGACTTTTTTTTCACAACCATCCCCAGGTCACCAGTAAAATGTTTATTAATAACGGACAACCCCTTTAAAGAAAATCTACCTTCAAAATCCAGCATGATAAACCAGGGACACTTACTCACAGACCCAAGCACAGTGACTGTGGTAATCTTCTTATATTTGTTTGCCATGGCCTCCTTCCTTCTCAATTCAACTATTCAATTCAATTATGCTAATTATCCAAAATTGCTCTGGGGGTTGTTACTAAAGCCCATACATGCTGCATATTCATCGGCTGTTACTTTTCCCATTCCCCTGTGCTGCCTGAGATTACAGCAAAGTTTTACAGGATGGGATAAGGAAAACCGTGCCTCTTTTAGCTACCTTGTAAGGCAGCTCCCTTGACATCAAGCATCTCCTACAAGGGGCCTTATGACAAGAGCATCCATAGCTATAAGACTCCACACGCCTACATGGGGGCCTTAATTGGCAGTCTCCGTAGGACAACTCTTACTTCCCAACCCTGAGATTACAGCAGGCAGAAAAAAGGGGAAATGCCTAAGCACTGAGTTTACTGCAGGAAGTGCTCACTGCTCAAGTGCTGCGGGAGCAGGGGGGAGGGTGAGAGCCGGTAAAGCTAGATCACAGAGTGGTTAGTCTAGTTCCTCTGGCTCATTAGCATAATTTTGATTTTGAGCATAATTTAATTTTAAAAGGTAAGCAATAACAAATAGAAGATTATCACAGTCACACTCCCGGGATCTATGAGTAAGTGTCCCTGACATATCTTACTTGATTTTGATGGTAGATTTTCCTTGAAGAAAATCTACCATCTCAAATCTACATATTAAGGTAGATACTAAGGCAGGTTCATCTAATTTATATCATAGGTTTTATTGAAAGGTTTTATTACTCTAATATGCAAATATGTGAAAGAGGCTACTTGGGCGTGGAGTAGCCGGAGCTTAAGCTACACGGTACGGTTACTCCACCCTAGTAGCCTCTTTCTATCTTCCCACCCGGAGATCTTCAGCGAGCAGCTGCGTGCAGTCGTTTGTGCTCTGCATAGATTCTCTATGCAGAGCTGGCAGTTGTGCGTACTTGGCTCCAAAATTGGAGCTACTGCGCTGTAGCTTCGGCTTTGGAACCCAGCACAAGCAGCCACCATCTCAGAGCTGCGTGCTCAAGATATAGTAGGAGAATCGAAAGAAGCTACTGGGGCGTGGAGTAGCCGCGATGTGTAGCTTCAGCTCCAGCCACGCCCCAGTAGCCTCTTTCACTAATTTGCATATTAGGGCAGTAGATCCAAGATGGTACGTGTCCTTTAATGTAATGTTTCCATATACCTTATAGAGGGATTTTCACCAACTCCAAGTCTTTTCCTTCTATAATGGGTGCCATAGCACTGATTTTCGCTGAATTTTATCTTTAGCCCTCGCTGTTCAGGGCCATTAGCTTTGGGCTGGAGCAGAGACATTTGGACTTCCCACTGATTTGTGGTTGAAACTAATAGCAGTGGTTTTTCTGGAAGAGTTTGGGCTACAGAGAATGTTCTAACTGTGCTGTGATCTGTAGAGCAGCATCTATTAGACTTTTTCAAGGAGTTTAAGTTGGTGAAAGGACTACATGCGGCCCACGGACCGTTTCTATCCGGTCCCCGACGCAACAAGCGATTGGAGCACCAGTGCCGGGCCCCCGCATTTATTGTTTGGGGGCCCCCGGATTGCGCTCCAATAGCGTCAATGATTAGGCCGCGGCCTTCAGCTGTCGGGCAGGGGCCTCCATCCGACCGGACAGGAAGATCCTGCCCGTCACTGTATAGTGTCCGATGCTGCCGGAAACGCCCACTCGGGCACTATTATTGGAGGTGGAGCGATGTGGCCGGTAGACAACCCGGGCGCACAACGCTCCTTGAACATGGATGCGCGGTCGCATGATGATGTCATCACGTGGCCGCGCATCCCTTCCAGTCTGGCAGCTGCCAGAAGAAAGAAGACGCGGGAGCTAGAGGTGAGTATAGGATTTTTTTTTTCAAACAGCAGTAAAATGATTGTGGCGGCCGTGGGGCCCAATATATGCAATAGTTAATTATAGGGGCATTATAGAAAATAATTAATGGTGGAGGGGCAGCATAGGTAATAATTAATGGTGAGGGGCAGCATAGGAAATAATTAATGGTGGGGGGCAGCATAGGAAATAATTAATGGTACGGGGCAGCATAGGAAATAATGAATTATGAGGGGCGGTATATGAAATAATTAATGGGGGGCAGTATATGAAATAATTAATAGTGGGAGCAGTATATGAAATAATTAATGGTGGAGGGGCAGTATATGAAATAGTTAATGGTGGGGGCAGCATAGGAAATAATTAATGGTGTAGGGGTAGCATAGGAAATAATTAATGGTGGAGGGGAAGCATAGGAAATAATTAATGGTGGGGGGCAGCATAGGAAATAACTAATTATGAGGGGCAGTCTAGTAATTAATGGTGGGGAGGGCTGCATATCCAAAAATTAATGGCGAGGGGTGCCAGTATATTTAATAATTAATTGACCAAATTAATTAATTCATTGGGCCAATATATAAAATATTTCACAAGGGGGTGTAGTATATTAAATAATTAATTGAGGGGTCCAATGTATTACATATGCGGTCACATGTACCGCTAGCGCTGTGTTTTCAAGGAATTTCTTATTTATTTATTTTTTTTAAACTTTAGTCTGTCCTTCCAACGGTCTGAAGGGGACAGTGAGTGGTCCCCTATGTAAAAAGTTTGGGGACCCCTGTCCTGAATGATGAAAAGCATTACAGTTAATGAAGCTTCTATTAACAGATGAATGTGCAATTTGAAATGTGCGAATTTGAGTTTGAAGGTCCTGTATTGCTAAAATTTTAGAACCAGCCATCCATCGAATGTGTATGAGAGCTTCCAAACTCACCCTCATTTTCTGATGTTATGACTCAGACATGTTGAATTTCAATATGCCCACTTCTGTTCTGTGTTGTGATAAGATTGCTCTAGAGGAGACTGGCAGTAGTTGGAAACCAGTGTAAGTTCAGCTTAGCCCCAGCAAGGCCCCAAATGGATTATTAAGGGTGCCATATATCATGATACGGTGTATGTAGCCAAAATACAGAGTTATTTCAAAACATTAAGGTTAAAATCTACTTACATAGCATTCAGTCTTACATGCCACAATGTCTTACAGAAAGATTCCTACAGAAAATTTCTGAAGCATATTGAAGTATAGCTCCATGAGGTTAGGAACATAATGAACCCCAACATTAAAAATAAAGCTTTAAATACATCGGGCATATACTGTTTAAAAAAAAAAAAATCTTTAAAACAATTTATCCTAACATTAACTTCAAGTTTTTCATAAAGTAAAGCAGCGTAAGTCACGACACAGGTCTATAAAATAATACACCATTTAATTTGCACTTTTCTATCTATTAGATCCAACGTAGCCCCATACACATTAAATATTAACCAAGAGCCAATAACTTAGTCACAGCCATACATTACACAATTACTTATATTAATGAAGTATTGATTTGTCCTGGTGATTTTGCATTCTGTCTAGAAACTTGAATCCAATGACTTTTAGTTCAATATAAAAACATAATCTTATTACAGGCGGTCCCTTACTTAAGAACACCCGACTTACAGACGACCCCTAGTTACAAACGGACATTTGGTAATTGGTAATTCACTGTACTTTAGCCTTAGGCTACAATAATCAGCTATAACAGTTATCACAGGTGTCTGCAATGAAGCTTTATTGTTACTCCTGGTTCTTATGACAATCCAACATTTTTAAAATCTAATTGTCACAGAGACCAAAAAAGAATTGTATGGAGTTACAATTATAACATATACAGTTCCGACTTACAATCAAATTCAACTTAAGAACAAACCTACAGAACCGATCTTGTACGTAATTGCCTATGATAGAGACCATACAACCATTTCTATTGTATTTGTGCATGTGTTACACTCTAGACACAGAATATCACAATGTCCTCCCATGTGCGAACACAAGCTCCATGAGTTCCTAATCACCTTCCTTTATACTTAACGTAAATGTCACAGGGATGGGAGGAAAAAAGATAATTGTTATTGAATAGACCCCTAAGAGTTGCCCCCTGCTGACCTGCTGAGCCTCGCTTGCCCCCCTCCTGGGACAAGCAGCCTTCCCTACCTTGGCCTTTTTCCCATTTCTCCCGCCACTTACCTGTAGCTTAGTACTGGACGTAGAATAGGCAAGAATTGGCAGCTTTTTCGTGTTTGTGAGTGAATGTGAGCATATAGAGAAATTAGCACGGTGCAGAATTCCGATACTATAGTGATAATATCATACTCTCAGATGTGAGGTGTATACATGTGTCATATGAATATAGGGTTCTCGCTTTCGGATTTGCGGCTCCCTGTCGTGTTATTTTAACTCTGTGTCATAATATTTGCAACGTGTGCGTTAATGTGATCTTTCCTGCAGCGAGATGCCTATATGTGGTGTGATTTGTTCCTGTCAGCCACAATAGCCGACTCTCAATTTTTTTTTAAATTGATTCTAAATGTTCTAAAAAATCTCTGGTGTGACGGTTCTTGCCGTTATTGGAATATGTCCATCTGGTATCACGGTGCAGACGTATCGCCGGCGAGGTGAAGTGATTGCAGTGTGGATTGCTCAGCATATGTTGATGTGGAGAATTGAGCATATCGCGCTTACTTCAGTCTGTTGTGTATGTGGATGCTGTCGGATTTATTGGTGGATGTTTTGCTTCCAGGAGAAGCAGTGTTGTGTCTGGTAGAATGTGGATGCTGGCAGCGCTGTCATGTCTCTTCTCTTCTATCCTCAGTCCAGGGAGCAATGTCTTTTTCCTCACATCCTCAGTTGCTGGAATGAATGAAGAAAGGTGTCCGGCTGAGACACAAAGCTGAGCTTTGCAGACCCCAGCCCAATGCTGCACAATTGACTGCTGCAGAAGTCCTCGCTGCTCATTCTCGCAGGCACCCAGCAGCACCCGGCTGCACGGCTTTCCTGTAACACCATCCCCCTTTCTCTCATTCCATTTTTACATTAGTGTCTATCCTGCAACCTGATTTGTTGCTCTTCTTTATCTTCCCTTCCTTCTCGTTCCAATCTTCCACCTCCTACAATATCATACCCCTCCTCTTATTTATCATCCCAAGCTGAATTTCAAGGGACACCCATATAATATCTTAAGACTCTCAATGAAGGGCTTTGTTGTGGTCCCTCCTTTTTTTCTATCCCCTGAAAGGGAGGGAGGGGATGGAGTATATTTCTTTATGGCTTATGAGATAGATTGCTGATGCCATGTACCTGTGCCTTGTATGTGACAGGAGCATGCAGGGTCTTATCCATCGCAGCTTACTGCAGTGTGAGAGGAATTAAATAGGGTAAGGACAGCCCACAGCCTATATCTGTGATGAGGGCACCATGCGTTCTCCTGTGTATGATGCTCCATGTGTATTCTGAACATTGCACAGCATTCTATTAGCATTAATTAGGAGCTTCCGGGCTGTACTTGACTTTCTGGTCAGGTTTGTAGTAAGAGAACATACATACCCATGATGATTCTCTACTACTTAGATATGGGAAAAAAAGGATGGTTAAAAAGAACAAACCATCTATCAGTGATGTTCTCTTTATCACATAGCATCAATTATTGAGTCCAGCTCCATGGCCATGAAATAAATGAGGCGCCATGTGATGATGAACCTTGAACTTCATGAGAACCTTAATACCTAGAGGTTGGTGTATGAGCACACTAGATTTCCTAGAAGATTGCTTATATTTTACATTAAGGCATACATGATCCATGCGATGAAAAAAAATACAACACTCTTGAAGTCCTTGTTTTTTTAAGTCAAGAAATCACATTGGGGGGGGGAGCAAGTACCTCCCAACTGCAATGGATTCATTGGGACAGTTCAAGATTTTTTCAAATGATTTTGCTGAATTTTCCATGGAGATTACGATATTTATCCTGATCCCTACTTCCCGCCTGATTGATGGCTGCCAATCACAGCTGTTCCTCCAGATGTCTACCTGGATACAAAACGATTCTAGAAGCCGCCCAAAGCACTTCACCTTCCCAAGGGGACGCAAATGTACACCTGTACCGTAACATCATTAAAATATTACCGAAAATACAGGAGAGAAAAGAGGCACCAAAAACATCCGACAGAATAAATTAAATTATACCTAAAAACACTATTCCTACAAAAACTATATAAACCAAGAAGGGAAGGGGGCTGTGATCCCATGTGTCCCCCAATTCATCATACTGTGTGAGGGACACTAAGAAGGTATTATACTGTGTGGGACACTGAGGAGAATATCAATACTGTATGGGACAATGAGGAGGACATTATAATATGGGGGACACTGAGGAGAACATCAATACTGTGTGGGACAATGAGGAGGACAATATAACATGGGGGATAATGAGGAGAACATCTATACTGTGTCGGACAATGAGGAGGACATTATAATATGAGGGACATAGAGGACATTATACTGTGTGGGACATGGAGGACATCTATACTGTGTGGGACACTGAGGAGGACATTATAATATGAGGGACAAAGAGGACATTATACTGTGTGGGACACTGAGGAGGACATTATACTGTGTGGGACATTGAGGAGGAGAGGACATACTTTGTGGGACACTAAGGAGGACATTATATATACAATGAAGTGGATACCCTGCACTACCCCTTGAGGACACTTTTTCCTGTGCGTCCTTCTCCACTCAGGGATCTAGGCTGCACTAAGGTGGTGCTCAGCTGGTAATTTTTACGATTCGTGGGGTATTTGAACACCGTCAATGACATGAATATGAGATTCACCTCCGTATTTGGGGGAAAGAAGCTTGATTTTTTAGATGTACGAGTTAACATAGAAAGAGAAACTCTCATCACGACCACTTTCAGAAAACCTACGGCCACCAATTCCCTATTACGATACGATAGTTTCCACCCAAAGCACACCCGTGACAGTCTACCTTACAGTCAGTTCTTACGAATAAAAATACTTAACAACACCGAGACAGGCTTCAGAACACAGGCACATGACCTAAAGATTAGATTATTAGAGCGGGGGTACCCTACACAGGTCATAGAGACAGCCCTCAAAAAAGCTA
Source organism: Engystomops pustulosus (assembly GCA_019512145.1). Taxonomy (NCBI): domain Eukaryota; kingdom Metazoa; phylum Chordata; class Amphibia; order Anura; family Leptodactylidae; genus Engystomops; species Engystomops pustulosus. Next base: position 31,062,738 of record CM033644.1, read on the forward strand.
TTGACTCTCCCCAAAGGCACGGTGCAGTCAGAACCCCAGAGAATTCTAAAGGCTTATGCCCTAAGAAGATTGAGAGATTTGCGTTCTCCTTTGGCTACAGTCCACACGGAGATGCCATTCGAACGGCCATACACAAAAATTGGGACCTCCTAAAAAACGATCCCCAGCTAATGGAAATTACTATGCAGAGACCTGTTATCTCATTTAGGAGGAGTAAAACCATCAGAAATCATCTAGTTAGTAGCCAGTTTTCTTCTTCAAAAAACACATGGCTAGAGCGTAGCATCCCTATCGGGAACTTTAGGTGTGGATCCTGCAATTTTTGCAAATTCAACAGTCAGGCAAAATATATCGAACTGGGTGGCATCAAATTGTCGAACCACACATGTGGTATACATCATCTGGTGCCCATGCAGACGTTTTTACATAGGGAAGACTATTCGAAGTCTCTTCGTACGTTTTAGGGAACATTGTAGATCCATAGAGACGGGCAACGGCTGCCCTAGAGTCATTGAACATATAAGGGAACAACATGGAGGTAACCCAGAGGTACTTCAATTTGCTGGCCTCGAGAGGGTGGATAAGGACCCGAGGGGAGGTAATAAGGAAAAAGAATTGCTACGCCGTGAGGCAAAACATATCATACGGTTTGATGCCATGGGGAGGCTGGGCCTTAATGACAGAAACGACCTAAGTGTCTTCTTGGGCACAGTCTGAGCATAAGAGTAATATATACAATAAAACAATCCCTAGACACAGGACCATAGGGGAAGACCCCAAAAAAGCTATTATTGGAGGGTCTCAATATGATTAGGAGCTAAAAATATAAAAGGAATATATAAAGGAATACTAAATAAGAATGCTGTATCCCCTAAAAAAACGAGATCAGGGGAAATAAGAGAGATAACACGACTGCAGTACCTTTGCATATCTCTGCATTTAGCTCTCCATTTACCTTATCAATCAGATAGATAAATATATGCTCGAGTAACCATGAAGATTATAAAAAAAAGTTACAATGCCGTATATCTGTATTTATTTTGTGCATCCGGTCTGATTGTCTCCTAGGTTTGCCTATTGTTCACCGAGATCGCCTGCTTATTGTTCATTCACTATTAATTTTGTCACTATTCACATCACTTCCTTCTTTTTATTTTCTTAGGCGATTTGTTCTATACCTAATTATGCGAGGACAATTGTATCATATAGGCATAAGTACTTTCTATTTTCATTTAGTGATCATGCCTTTATCGATTTATTACCCCCGTCTTGTCTGAGAGACGCAGCATAATTATGGCGATCTCGGTGTCGCAATGGCATTCCCATGAATATTGTTTTAACGTTTTCTTTGTTGTTGTGTTGCTAAGCAACGTAGTGTCACCAGGGGCGCTCACCTTCTCTCGACTCCCGGAAGTGCCGAGTCACATGACCGGCACGTCACCGGAAGTCGACTGTAAGAGAGACAGCTCCGGAGACGCGACTTTGTAGAAAGCGCCACATAGGCGCGAAACGGCCCGTCGCTTGCCGCGGTCTGCACCATGTCCACGTCTATACTCTGTGTATCTGAATAAACCTTCTGCACGAATCCGGTGAGTGCCGCTCCTTGCTTTTTCTACTACAGTGGTAAGGAGGACATTATACTGTGTGGGACATGGAGGACATTATACTGTGTGGGACATTGAGGAGGAGAGGACATACTGTGTGGGACACTGAGGAGGACATTATAGTGTGTGGGACACTAAGGAGGACATTATACTCATTATACTGTGTGGGACATGGAGGACATTATACTGTGTGGGACATTGAGGAGGAGAGGACAAGCATAATATACTTCACTGCCATTTGCTGGGAAGGAGCCATCAAAGAGATGGAAATAAATAGGCTAATAGCTAGATAATTCTAAGATACCAATGCACATTAGGAGAACTGCTACGTCCATTCAAGATGATGTGGCAGGACAGATGTCTGACCATATTTAACACCATATTATGAAGTGTGACACACACCAGTTGCACAGTATAATTCTGCAACAGAGCCCAATAAGCAATGCTATCGATATTGGGATGCAGAACACTAAGATTTCATAAGTTCCCAAAAACTATTGAACTTTACAACCAGCTTGTGGCGAGTAAAACGTGCTGACCTAGTTCCCCACCCACCCATGGTCCCCACTGCCCTGTTCCCAACTCCAAATTTTTATGAATGTGTATTGTAGCTGATATTATCTAATACATAAAGCTGGATGTGTGTGTGTATGTATGTCCAATAAAGGAATCTGCACTGTTTCGCACCCTTACAATCACCATATTTTGCACGTTGGTTGCCTGTGAGCATCAGGTAACGTCTTAGACCAGGTTTTGAGCCGAACTTTCCAACCTTGCCTTCCTAAATCCACTTATTATCCCACCATACCTATACAAATGAATTAAACAAATTTGGGGTCTCTGCTGCTGTCGTACAGTTAGAAGCAGAGACGTATTGGTTGCTGTTCTGCGCACCCGTCATGTCATTGAGGTCTCTGAGCTGTGATGGCTACTATAGGATATGTACGAAGACTCTTATGTGTAGGTAGATGAATCTGGAATACAGATATAGGGGGAGATTATCAAATGTCTGAGGTAAAACTGTCCCATTCTGCCCATGAAAACTAATCAGAGATCAGGCTGTTAATTTTATAAACTGCTGTGCACAAATGAAACTTGAGCTCTGTCAGACAGTCACAGACTGACGGAGACAGACAACATTCACTTGAAAAAGACTGCCGGCAACAGAAGTCCCTAAAAAGAGAACTGCCGGCGACAGACAGTCACTAAAACAAACTGGCCAGCGACACCAGCACAGTCCTGGAAAACTGCCGGCGACAGACAGTCACTAAGAGACTGCCGGCGCAGACAGACAGTCACTGAAAAGACTGCTCGGCGTATAGACATCGTGAGACGCTAAGATACATAAAAAATATTTTTTTGTTAAGCCCCCATCGTCTATTTTGTTGTGCTAATTCGCATGCGTTTATTTACTATCCTGGGCAACTCTGGGGCTACAGCTACTTTGTAACTAGTGAGAAAAAGGAGCTAGACCTTACAAAATAAATGTCCTTTTCGGGATAATAAAGTGCTATTTTATCCTATGACCTTGGCTGCTGAAAGAATGATGCACTAAATGCTGTTACCAGGGCAACCATTATATCATGTAAATACATGATACTGAAAACGATGTGACAAGGTTTGCTGTCTGGATTTAATGGTGATACATTCATAGTGTTAGGTTAAGTTTACGAGAATCGACAATAATTCCGCATGCACACTTCAATTAAACTATACAAGCTAAATAAAATTCACCATTTCGGGGTTGCCGCCATCTTAATCTTCCTTTCCTCTGATGTGGTTTCCCTTAGTCTACACTTTCCTATTCATGCTCCTGGTTCTTTGACCCCGTTTTTTACTGCTCGTTCTTGTGAGACCTCATATAAAAGCCAGCGATTGATAATCAATATTTTTAAAAGTCTCACACGCTTTATAAACAAAATTTTTTCAAAAAAAAATCATGCTCACAAGACATAACCCCTGCTGATCCATTGCTCTCTGCTGCCCAATAATAGTTTCAAAATCATTTTATCTATACTGAAAAACCAATATAAGCACATTCAGTCCATTGGGGACATGCAAACAATATGTATATGCCAAATTATTCTGGTTCAATTTGGCATACTTTTTGAGCGTGCTAATTTTCCTGTAAACCCACCCCTTTTGTTTTTTGTCATCCGATGTGTAAAACTGTCTTAAAGGAAATCTCCATTTGTTTTATGCTTGTGAACGAAACATACTTTGAGATGCTGGGTCACACTGATCCAGAACATTCTGTTTAACTTCGCTGAACTGGTGGTTTTGCTCAAAAAACAATAAAAATTCTCAGCACTTGGGAAGTTGGGGCCTACATAAACACCATACCCACAGGGATTTCTGAACTCCCAATCAGGATCTAATTAACCTGAGCTGTGCATACGTGCCTTCTCGTCGTGGATGGATGCTCAGATTGATTACTCTGTCATGCCTGTCAGGGACCACACAATTGAATACAAATGTTCCTGGCTTATGCTAGACCAGGACCAATGGCTGGGCAGTTCATAAGTTCAGGATGCGGGAGAAAGCACCGGGCAGCCACCAGAGCGAGAGAGCTCATTAGAATAATATTATCATATTGTTTTTTCAGAAAAACACTCGGATCGGGGATATTAAAAAACACAGAAAAAAGGTCGGACTTGCTTCCACAAGATATCCTGTACTTGTTCATTCAAGTGGTCTGCACTCGTGAGCTACGCATTCTCAGGTATGGCCTTCTGGTCATAATGGCAAAACGCAAATGGTAGGTTCCCTTAACCCCAAAAATTGCACAAATTCTATTGGGATTCATAAGAATAAAAAGTGGATTTCATAGAATGTAAGCTCGTTGTAGGTGCGTAGGTCTTTACCTGTTGTGTTCATCTGACTATGTTTAATCTAGCCCGTTTTATCCTATTGTTGTTAAAGTATATGTGCCCGTGTGATCTGACAAGCGCTGCGGGATTAGGATGATGCTATATAAATAAAGATTTATTATTAACATAGAACAATGCCTTTCGTCGCTAGCAGATCGGCTACGGTCTTCTGGCGTGTTCTGTTATGGATCATACTCCATCTGTGGGCCGGAAAAAACCTAGATCAATTACTGCCCTTAGTGGTGACCCACCGCAAAAAAGGCACAGCAAGACCACGCTAATAAAATGACGTGGTCTTTCTGTGGAAGGACACTGCTGAGGGCCAGTGAAATGTCCGAATACCAGCCCAATGATTGGAGCACAGAACGGGTAAGTAATATACTCAATCAAACTTTAGCTGATTAATAATCATTAATTACAATGTTCCTATCTTATATCATAACTAAATTAGGGCGTACGGTGGCTGAGTGAGGAGCGCTTCTTCTGCCTTGGCAGTCTGGAGTCCTGGGTTTCAAATCCCACCCAGGTCACATCTGCAAAGAGTTTGTATGTTCTCTCCATGTTTGGCGTTCTGTTTCCTCCCTCCTCGGGGTACTCCGTTTTCCTCCCACACTCCAAAACATACTGGTAGGTTTAGAATATTGTGAGCCCCATTGGGACAGGGACCGATTTGGCAAGTTCTGTGGCAGCGGCTGCGTATCTTGTTGCTATATAATAAAAAATAAGAGAAGAAGAATACCAATATGATGTATGTGTGCAGTCATCGGATAGGTGCTGGACCAAAAGAATTTCTATGATCTAGTCTATAATACAAATATATAATGTACGGTCGTAAACTGTATGGAGATGTAACAGGTTGATACTTTTCATTTAAGGTGTACTTTTCATTTATCAAATCGAAGGTGTTAATCTTTTTCAAGTACTGCTGCAGTTGGAACCCGAACACAAGCATCTATATGGTGATTGAGATGGGTCGTCACCACTTGGACCCGCGTGTCCGCCCATGATGTCACCATGAGAGCCTATAGTGTTATGAAGCTGAACCTATTGGAGCCATCATGGATGTCATTCAGCAACAATCTCTGACAGGCTGTTAGAGTGAAGAAGTATATTAGGTTATATTCTTCAGTACAATTTTACTGGAGTATATTTTAAGACACATCCAATCCCCGCTGGTACCAGCAACCTAAGTAGCCTAACAAGTCCCAATAATAATCAAGAAATATAATCATGAGTGTGTTGTTACTACACAAAGTTTTTGTATAAAAATAGTTTTACAGAAAAAAAGCTATGTATGTTATATAGTACCTTTCAATGCCATGTGTTTCTGTGCTTGCCATTCGCCGTTGAAATAGCTATAGAAGATATGCCCCCTCATTCTGGGAAACCGCTCGCTTCCCTGTCTGTCCTTTTCAATATATTAAAGACCATTCCCTGTTAGCGAGACGCCCCTGCAGATCCCCCATGCAGACGACATCAAGTTTTGTTCCGCCCGGTGTTACAACTCTCGATACCGTGTTAAGGCATCCATATGCCTGTGCGTCAGGCAATCGATTGGTAGGTAGCGCATGCGCCCGCTCCGCTCGCATCTACGCATGTCTGTTTTTTACACACATTCTGTCGGATGTTGACCGCATCCTTCAGAATTGCTAAATGTTCTCCTGGTTACAGTTCCTTTAAGGGTTTTCCCGTGAAGAAGGCTCCGCACCTAGTGATTTTACCCAATAAATTTATTTTTAACCCTTTGCAATTTGTCAGTTGTATTGCTGTAATTGGTCATATCCCTCCCTAGACAGGACAGTGTAAGATTCTAGAGTGTGGGCGTCGACTCTCTTAGCATACACGTCATGATTCCTCTTGTGCTATGAGATAGCAGTGTGCTGACAATGTGCTTAGATTGTCCTAGTACAAGGGTTATCTACACTTTTATTTTGCTTCTGACTTCTACTATTATTCTGACACGTAGAAGATATGAGACCATCGAAGAGAATGATGAGGATATAAAACACATGGGGGTCATTTACTAAGGGCCCGATTCGTCGCGTTTCCCGACGTGTTACCCGAATATTTCGCGATTTTGCGCCGATTCTCCTGTATCGCCCCGAGATTTGCGCACATGCAATCGGATTGTGGCGCATCGTGCTGGCATGCACTATGAACGGAAATTCGGGGGGCATGGCCGAACGAAAACCTCCGGATTCGTAAAAACACGCTGTATTTAAAAAAAATCTGGCGCGGAGCTTTCCACTAACCTTCACTCGGCCCGGCTTCGGTGATTACAATGCGTTCCGATGCTCTTCAGCGGCAGCAGCGCCACCATGTGGACGGCGGAGGAACTACCTTAATAAATCCGCGGGCCCGGACCCGAATCCAGCGCAGAGAACGCGCCGCTGGAATCGCGAATGGACCAGGTAAGTAAATCTGCCCCAACTGAAACTTTCAAGCACTGGCTGAACTCACCCCCAATCAATAAAACCCCAGACAGCTCTGTTTTCCTCACCTGATCAATTAATACACCGTCAGCTCTGCTTATCTGACTGTAGCACAGTCATGGCAGAAGTTTTGAGAATGATACACAAATGTTATTTTTACAAGTCGCTCGATGCATGCAGGTTTTATAATGGCAATTTGTATATACTCCAGAATGTTATAAAGAGTATCACTTAACAGAAATTAATTGCAAAGTGAATATTTGCCTAGACATGAACTTTTTCCCCCAAACAACCTTTCAACTTCCTTGCCGGCCTGCCTTAAAAGAGCAGCTAACATCGTTCAGTGATTGCTCCAGTACCAGGTGTGGGTGTTGTTGAGGGACATGGCTGGGATGCAATCACACCCTGGCCACTTTAAAGGATGCTGGTGGCTTGGCATCATGTTTCTGCTTCTTTTAACCATGGTTATCCTCTGAAGCAACATGGGCAGTCATCATTGCGCTGTCACAAACTGGCCTAACAGGGAAGTGTACCGCAGCTAGAAGATTGCACCTCAGTCCCCAATCTATCGGCAGATCCTCAAGTAATTCTAGCAAGAGGTTCTATTGTGTGCGCAAAAGGCTCCAGGGAGCCCAAGAGACCAGCAAGCCCCAGGACCGTCTCTTAAAATTGTTTCAACTTTCAGGATCTCCGGGCTATCATTCAGTGCAGAGCTGTGCTCAGGAATGCAGCAGGCAGGTGTGAATACATCTGTTAGGTCGAGACTCTGGAACAAGGCCTTGTTTCAAGGAGGGCAGCAAGAAGCCACTTCTCCTCTCCCAGAAAAAAACATCAGGGACAGACTGGATTTCTGTCAAAAGGTACAGGATTGGACTGCTGAGGACTGGGGTAAGTCATTTTCTCTGATGAAATCCTGTTCCATTGTTTGGGAACATCTGGAAAACCGCTTTTTTCGAGAAGACAAGGTGAGCGATAACCACTCATCTTGTCTCACAGGCATCAAGTGCCTGTGTTTGAGCTGGTCTTGTAATGCCGGGGATAGGGGGCAAGTAAAAATTTGAAGGGTCCAGCTCACCTCCACAACGCAAACAGTAGAATCCAATAGCACGGACTGCCTCCACTGCAAGGGCTGCAAACAGTTAACAGACGTAGGAAAAAAAAGGATTCGTGTCAGCTTCATCCAAGATAATCCACACTTTTTCTTAGTGCATAATTGTTAAATTCCAGAGTGTTACATGGCCAACATGTTTCAATGCGGGCAGACGCGCTCTTAATCATGGCTTCAGGCAGTAGCAAGAGGCAGAGAACACTGACTGGGCTGTGCAGACAAGAAGCTATTCATGAGTTGTTATCCAACCATAGTCAGATATTTACGGTCGTATCCAGGCAACCAATTGTAAACACCAGGACTGATAGAGATGTTACGGAGAATTAAGATAATGGGGCTCAATTACTTACCCAGGTCCATTCACTATTCTGGCGTCGGCGTTGTCGCCCGCGTTGATTCGGGTCTGCCGGTATTCACGGAAGTTCGTGCGCTTTGATATCCATTAGGATGTTCCGCTGGCTGCGCTGAAGTCCGCCTGATTTTCACCTTCCCCCCGGTCTCCCCAGTTTTTAAAAATTCTGCGGTTTCAATCCGTCGTGTTTTCCCGCGACGGCCACACTCCACGCCCGCCCCCTGATTTCTGTCACGTGAAAGCCGGCGGCTGATGCACCACAATCCGATCGCGTGCGCCAAAATCCCGGGGCAATTCGGCGGGCAAATTGGAAATATTCGGGAACCCTACGAAAATGTGCTATTCAGACCCTTGTAAATGACGCCAAATGTGCGATTATTGTGTTCCTGTATATTTAGAATCATTGGGGGGGGGGGGGGGGGGGGGTGGGGTTTGTCTTCGTGGATACCCTTTAACATTACAAGCTACTTATAAAAATTAGATTTTTCATAATTTTCTTGAAGCCCAAGCATAAAAGGGAGGTGTCACTTGTAGCAGTCACAGTGTAATCCAGAACCTAAAGGTCTTTAAAAAAACGTGCAATTGAATTTTTTCCATCAATTTAAATTTAGACTGCATTTTTTCACTTCAGAGTAAATTGCTGGAATATTAAATGTGGGGATCGACAGCCATATATTGGGGCAGATTTCCTTACCCGGTCCATTCTCTATCCAGCGCGCGTTCTCTGTGGTGGATTCGGGATTCACTAAGGTATTTCCTCCGAGGTCCACCAGGTGGCGCGCTGCCTTAGTTTCCCGATGCCCGCTGGAATCACTCATTTCACCCGGCCTATCCTGTTGGAGGTAAGTGCAATTCCGCACGACACTTTTTGTTTGTTTTTTAAATCGCCAAAATCCCGGGCAATACAGGGAAAATCGGTGGCAAATTGAAATATTCGGGTAACACGTCGGGAACAGTGAATCGGGGCCCTAGTAAATGACCCCATTGTCCTGTTGATAGCCGCAAATAAAGCGTAATAGCCTAATTAGGCTAGCTATGGTGTTCGCTATCAGGAGGGTAGCTACAAAGCATTTCCCCAAGCCCCCAGCAACTCTGAGGCTTCCCTCCAATTTGTAAAACAAGGGACAATGAGTCATAAACTTTTTGACTCAACATGTTGGTATTGATTTCAGTCCATCATTGTGTGGCCATATCCGGATGTATGTGACACTTAATCACTTCCTGATCCTCTCAGATCCCATGCGTTCTGGGAGTGTCTAAAAAAGGACCTTGCTACTCTTCAGGGGTCCGAAAAAAAAACAGAAACATAAAAATGTATGTGGAGAATAGAAATTGGGGAAATGCAAAAAAAAAGAACATGGCTTCGTCCTTAAAAGCTCTCCTGTCAACATTTTACATGAGAGTAATTAATGTATAATATGCATCATAATAGATTCAGTCAATGGCACACAACGTAGGCATTTGACAATTGGTATAAAATGTCTATCTATTTTTTTCATTATGAATGTTTACCGTGTTCTTAATCATGTAATCTATTTATTCCATTGTGTGACGAATTATCATGTTGTAATGTCTTATGATTCTTTTCTTATTCAACGTCTGCACAGTGGGCACATAGTAGTTACGTGTCTCGCTCTGGTAGTTGAATTAATAATTGTATTTATTTGTAATTTGTTGTTTATGACAATTCATTAGCCTTAGCATTCATTGCATAGTACAACAACAAGTGGGAAGAAATATATGTGTCTTGGTAGTCAGTCTCTGCTTCCATAGAACCCCGGCAGAAGATGGAAGCAATGGAGCGCCTGCTGGAAGTAACTTTTTGGCTTTTAGCCATTGTAACTAGGCATTTATACAGTATATACAATGGAGAAATAAGTGATGTTGATCCCCGTCGACTTTGGCAGATTTTCCACTCACAAAGAATGGAAAGGTTCTGTAAATTTTTATTGTAGTGTCAACTCCAGGGCTTAGTGGACCCTGGACCACCACGGACATGACGTAAGCCAACCCTGGACACGAATCTAAGTGGTACCCAGGTTTTTCACACAAGCTCTTGCCGCAAAAGCAGGTTGGACCTGCCGCGGCATGGTACCAGCAGGTCGTCCACAGTGGCTACTTTGTCTGTGGCAGCTAAGGCAAGGTCAAACACTGACGTTGAGCGAATTGTCAGTCGGGACAGGCAGGGAGGTCAGGGTTAAGGCAGGCAGAACGATCAATAACGGAACCAGGTTCCAACAGGAAATATAGGCACAAGGCACGAAGATCCGGCAGGATGTGGCCGGGAGAGGCTGGGTAATAAAGGATTCTGGGACAGGCCAGCTCCAATCACCGTGCTCGCGGCCCTTAATCTTCGAGAGCTGCGGCTCATCGAGCGTCCTAGGAGTCGAAGAACGTTGACGCACACGACCGCCGAGCCACTCAACCGCCCTAACCGAGACTGGTAAGTGGCACAGTGGGCAGGCAGCGCTGGCACTCGGAGAAGGGGCACGGTGACGCCAAAAATAACACTGTCCCGACGCATGAAAAGTGTGGGTTGGAAAGCTACTTTTTGGGGGTGCTTTTATGAAAAGGTAGGAGGACTGCACAGTATTGAAGGGAGGATGATGGGGTAACGTACCACAATGATTTTGCTCCACAAACGCCTTCCCACCTCCTTCCCTCAGTAAGAGTATTGGTCGATGGGTCAGAGTTGATTCTTCCACAAAAAATGACCCAAAACACACATCCCAGGCACTAAAAAGGCGTTCTATGTAATAAACATTTCAATGGTCCTCGAGTGGTCTAGCCAGTCATCAAAAACTGACCCAATCTATCAGTTATTAGAAAGCAATCCTGCATTTTTCCAACTGATATTTTCTATGTATTCGAGCACATTTAATAAAAATATATTTATTCAGAAAATTAATGATGTGTTCAATCCTTTTTGACCAGCTGTATGATAAATTACTTCAGAGGGCACTAAATCTAAATTTAATTAATTTAGGAAGGTGGTGTGTTTAATGAATAATAGGGACATTGAATATAATTTAATTCCGAATGCGTTATACATAATATAAGGTCACTTTCACATTGGCGTGCTTTTTCATCATCCTATGGTTTCCATGATTTCCACGAATGCCCGCAGAGCCATTGATTTCATAGTGTTCACCATTGGCTTGTATTTTCACTGATCGCATTGTCCGTGGAAAATTATGAACATGTCTTTTTTTTAACTGTGCGGATCATACGAAAGGCAATAGAAATGTTTATGGTTCTCTCATTAACAAACAAATAATGAAAAGTCTGATGAGGCTGAAAAACCAGGTTGATATTTTCAAAGCATATCGTTCAGCTTTTTATGTGGACACAGAGACAAAACGTATGTTCCAGCAGATATAAAACGGAAGAAAAATGGAAAACAAAAGCACAATGGATGCGCACATAATCTGAACATCAACACTAATGTGAAAGAGCTCTACTTCAGTAGTGAAGCTGTATACTAATCAATGTTAGAGGTGTACTGTACGAGTGTAATATTATATTAATTATAGGGAAGCGCTGAAGTTCATTGGGTAAAATATATAATGTACCGTATATACTCGAGTATAATCCGACCCGATATAGAGCCGAGCCCTAAGTCCCACAAACTGGGAAACCTATTGACTGCAGTATAATCCGAGGTGGGAAATGCATTGGTCACAGACCGCCAGCCAAGTATATAGCCCCAGCCCCCTATCATATACAGCTTTCGCCACTTTTTCTTCCAGCCCGTGCGGCGGCCTAGTATGAGCGCCGTCTGGGGCTTTGACGTCATACTAGGCGCCGCACAGGAGAAGAACACTGGCGGTGCCCAGCACGATGTTAAAGAAACGGCGGCGGAAGCAAGAAGAGGACCAGGGAGCCCCGTAGAGGAGTCCCGCGATGACCATCGGGGGAGCAGCGCTGTCGCATCCGGGCCACGCAGAGGGTGAGTAAACTAAGTTTTTTTTTTTTTTAGTCCATTTTAATATGTTTTACAGTATTGACTCGTGTATAAGGCCGAGGGGACGTTTTTCAGCAATTTTTGTGCTGAAAAACTCGGCTTTATAACAGTATATACGGTAAACTTTTTATGAATGGACTAGTATATATTATAAAGTGTTGAAGGGTCAAGTGTATCTTTAGACATAAACTTTTCATATTTTCGTGTACAGAGCTGTGTGAGAACTTATTATGTGCGTAACAATTTTACTTCTCTTTTGCATTTATTATTCCCTGCCATGTACTTGGAAGTGGAAAAAAATTCCAATGTGGAACAATTGAAAAATAAAACACGTTTGCGCACGTTCTTGGGGGCTCAGTTTTTTACGACTTTCACATTCACCGTGCCTTTCCGCAATAACACCTCTGCTTAATTCTTCTCCGCAAAAAAAGGCACAGCAAAGACCACGCTAATAAATGACGTGTCATTTCTGTGGAGGACACTGCTGAGGCCAGTGATATGTCCGAGATACCAGCCCAATGATGGAGCACAGAAAGGGTAAGTAATATACTCAATCAAACATGTTGCTGTATTAATAATCATTAATTACAATGTTCCATATATGATATCATAACTACAATATAGGGCGGTACGGTGGCTGAGTGAGTAGCGCTTCTGCCTTGCAGTGCTGGAGTCCTGGGTTCAAATCCCACCCAGGTCAACATCTGCAAAGAGTTTGTATGTTCTCTCCATGTTTGCGTCGGTTTCCTCTGGGTACTCCGGTTTCCTCCCACACTCCAAAACATACTGGTAGGTTTATAAGATTGTGAGCCCCATTGGGGACAGGGACCGATTTGGCAAGTTCTGTGCAGCGCTGCGTAATCTGTGTGTGCTATATAAATAAAAAATAAGAAGAAGAAGAATACCAATATGATGTATGTGGTGCAGTCAATCGGATATGTGCTGGACCAAAAAGAATTTCTATGATCTAGTCATAAATACTAAATATATAATGTACGGTCGTTAAACCTGTATGGAGAGGTAACAGGTTGAGTACTTTTCATTTAAGGTGTACTTTTCATTTACAAATCGAAGGTGTTAATCTTTCAAGTACTGCAGTGGAACCCGAACACAGCACTAATATGGTGATTGAGAATGGGCGTCACCAACTTGGACCCGAGTGTCGCCCCAATACATAAAGCTGGATGTGTGTGTGTATGTATGTCCAATAAAGGAATCTGCACTGTTGCGCTTACAATCACCAGATTTTGCACAGTTGTTGCCTGTGACTCAGGTAACGTCTTAGACCAGGTTTTGAGCCGAGATTTTCACCTTGCACTTTCCTAAATCCACTTATTACCCACCATATACAGAAGCCATTGTCTCCTGCTGCTGTGACAGTTGGAAGCTGAGCCGTGATTGGTTGCTGTTCTGCCACAGGTCATTAATATGAGCTCTGAGCTGTGATTGGCTACTATAGGCAATGAGTAGAAGACTCTTATGTGTGAGGTAAGATGAATTGGGATACAGAGATAGGGGGAGATTATCAGAAATGTCTGAGGTAAAACTGTCCCAGTTGCCCATGAAAACTAATCAGAGATCAGCTGTAATTTTATAAACTGCTGTGCAAAAATGAAACTTGAGCTCTGAGACTGCCGGCAACAGAAAGTCACTAAAAAGAGACTGCCGGCGACAGACAGTCACTAAAAAAAGCTGCCAGCGACAGACAGACAGTCACTGAAAAAGACTGCCCGCGACAGACAGACAGTCACTGAAAAGAGACTGCCCGTGACAGAAAGTCACTGATAAAGACTGCCGGCGACAGACAGAGTCACTGAAAGAGACTGCCAGCGACAGACAGTCACTGAAAGAGACTGCTGGCGACAGACAGACAGTCACTGAAAGAGACTGCCGGCGTAAGAGACAGTCTGAGACAGGATATAGATACATATAAAATATTTTTTGTTAACCCATTCTATTTTGTTGTAGCTAAGAGCAGTTATTTACTATCCTGGGCAACTCTGGGAGCTACAGCTACTTTGTAATATAAAGAAGGAGCTAGACCTTACAAAATAAATTCCTTTTCGGGATAAATAAAGTGCTATTTTATCCTATGACCTTGGGGCTGCTGTAAAGAATATCACTAAATGCTGTTACCAGTGCAGACCATTATATGCATGTAAATAAATGATGAATAAAACAGATGTGACAAGGTTTGCTGTCTGGTTTAATTGGTGATACATTCCTTAGTGTTAGGTTAATGTTTAGGAGAATCTGAATAATAATTCCGCATTGCACACTTCAATTACCGTACTATACAGAGCTAAATAAGTACCATTTATGGGTTGTCCACCATCTTGATTCTTTCTTCTCCTTTGATGTGGTTCCCTTAACCTACATTTCCTATTCTGCTCCTGGTTCTTCATGACCCCATTTTTACTCTGCTGTGAGACCTATATAAAAGCAGCGATTGATAGATCAATATTTTAAAAGTCTCAACCGGCTTTATAAAAGATTTTTTAAAATTTCAAAATAATTTTATTATACTGAAAAACCAATATAAGTATCATTCAGTCCATTGAGGGACATGAAAACAAATACGTTTATGCCAAAATTCTGGTTCATTTGCATACTTTTTTGAGCATGCTTATTTTCCTGTAAACTTTTCCTGTCTTAAAGGACAGAATAAAAATTCAGCACCTTGGGAAAGTTGGGTGCCTACATAAACACATTACACACAGGGATTTCTGAACTGTCCAGACAGGACTAATTAACCTGAGCTGAATGGCTTATACACAGTAGCTGGAGGATGGTGCAGCAATTGATTACTTCTGCCTGTCAGGGACAACACAATGAATACAATGTTCCTGGCTTATGCTAGACAGGACAAGGCTGGTGCAGTTCATAATTAGGATGAGAGGAGAAGCACCAGGGCAGCCACAAGAGCGAGAGAGCCGCATCAGTGTAGCTACAGCATTCTCAAGGTATTCTTGGTTCATAATGCGCAAAAGCAAAGGGTAGGTTCCCTTTAAACCCAAAAGTTGCACAAATTTATATGGGATTCGGTCATAAGAATAGAAAAGTGGATTTCATAGAATGTAAGCTCTTGTGGCGAGGGTCTTTACTCCTGTTGTTTCATCTGACTATATCTAACTCATGTTATTGCTCTGTAATGTCCTATTTTGTTAAAGTATATGTGCCCTGTGATCTGTACAGCGCTGTGGGATAGGACGATGCTATATAAATAAAGATTTATTATTATAATAGAACAATTACTTTCGTAGCAGATCGCATACAGGTCTTCTGGTGGTTCTGTTATGGATCCATACTCCATCTGTGGGCAGGAAAACACTAGATCAATTACTGCCCTTAGTGGTGACCTCCGCAAAAAAAGGCACAGCAAAGACCACGCTAATAAATGACGTGTGATTTCTGTGGAGGACACTGCTGAGGCCAGTGATATGTCCGAGGTACCAGCCCAATGATGGAGCACAGAAGGGGTAAGTAATATACTCACTCAAACATGTTGCTGTATTAATTATCATTAATTACAATGTTCCATATATGATATCATAACTACAATATAGGGCGGTACAGTGGCTGAGTGAGTAGCGCTTCTGCCTTGCAGTGCTGGGGTCCTGGGTTCAAATCCCACCCAGGTCAACATCTGCAAAGAGTTTGTATGTTCTCTCCATGTTTGCGTGGGTTTCCTCCCACACTCCAAAACATACTGGTAGGTTGATTAGATTGTGAGCCCCATTGGGGACAGGGACCGATTTGGTAAGCTCTGTGCAGCGCTGCGTAATCTGTGTGCGCTATATAAATAAAGAATAAGAAGAAGAAGAATACCAATATGATGTACACTCACCGGCCACTTTATTAGGTACACCAGTGGCACCCAGTGTGGTCTTCTGCTGCTGTAGCCCATCTGCCTCAAAGTTCGACATACTGTGCGTTCAGAGATGCGCTTCTGCCTACCTTGGTTGTAACGGGTGGCGATTTGAGTCACTGTTGCCTTTCTATCAGCTCGAACCAGTCTGCCCATTCTCCTCTGACCTCTGGCATCAACAAGGCATTTCCGCCCACAGGACTGCCGCTCACTGGATGTTTTTTCTTTTTCGGACCATTCTCTGTAAACCCTAGATGGTTGTGCATGAAAATCCCAGTAGATCAGCAGTTTCTGAAATACTCAGACCAGCCCTTCTGGCACCAACAACCATGCCACGTTCAAAGGCACTCAAATCACCTTTCTTCCCCATACTGATGCTCGATTTGAACTGCAGGAGATTGTCTTGACCATGTCTACATGCCTAAATGCCGCCATGTGATTGGCTGATTAGAAATTAAGTGTTAATGAGCATTTGGACAGGTGTACCTAATAAAGTGGCCGGTGAGTGTATGTGGTGCAGTCAATCGGATATGTGCTGGACCAAAAAGAATTTCTATGATCTAGTCAAAAATACTAAATATATAATGTACGGTCGTTAAACCTGTATGGAGAGGTAACAGGTTGAGTACTTTTCATTTAATGTGCACTTTTCATTTACAAATCGAAGATGTTAATCTTTCAAGTACTGCAGTGGAACCCGAACACAGCACTAATTTGGTGATTGAGAATGGGAGTCACCAACTTGGACCCGAGCGTTGCCCCATGATGTCACCAGGAGGAGCCGATCAGCTTTTATGAAAGCTGGGAACCTATTGGAGCCGGTCATGGATGTCATTCAGCAAACAATCTCTGAAAGGCTGTTAGAGTGAAGAAGTATATTAGTTATATTCTTCAGTACAATTGTACTGGAGTATATTGTAAGACACATCAATCCCCGCTGGTACCAAGCAACCTAAGAGCCTAAAAAGTCCAAATAATAATAAAGAAATATAATCATGAGTGTGTTGGTACATACACAAGAGTTTTTGTATAAAAATAGGTTTTACAGAAAAAAAAGCTATGTTATGTTATATAGTACCTTTCAATGCCATGTGTTCTGTGCCTTGGCCATTCGTCCCGTGGAAATAGCTATAGAAGAGATGCCCCCTACACTCGGGAAACCGCTCCTCTGTGTGTCCTTTTCAAATATATTAAAAGACCATCACCCTGTTAGCGACGCCCCCTGCAGTATCCCCCATGCAGACGACATCAAGTTTTGTTCCGCCTGGTGTCATCAAGTCTCGAAGACCGTGTTAGGCATCCATATGCCTGTGCGGTCAGGCAAGCGATGGGGTAGAGTAGCGCATGCGCCCGGCTCCGCTCCATCTACGCATGTCTGTGCACACATTCTGTAGGATGTTGACCGCATCCTTCAGAATGTGCTAAAAATGGTTCTCCTGGTTACAGGTTCTCTTTAAAGGGGTTTTCCCGTGAAAGAAAGCTCTCTCAGCTAGTGATTTTTACACAATAAATTTTATTTTTAACCCCTTTGCAATTATAATCAGTTGTATTGCTGTAATTGGTCATATCACTCCCTATACAGGACAGTGTAAGATTCTAGAGTGTGGGCTGCGACTCTCTTAGCAGACACTTCATGATTCCTCTGTGCTATGAGATACAGTGTGCTGACAATGTGCTTAGATTGTCATAGTACAGGGTTTATCTACACTTTTATTTTGCTTCTGAACATTCTACTAGTATCTGACACGTAGAAAGAGATGAGACCAGATAGAAGAGATGATGATGGATATAAAACACAATAGGGGGTCATTTATAAGGGCCAATTCGACGTTTTTCCTACGTGTAAAAACCGATATATTTCCGAAGTTGCGCCGGATTTGTACTGAATTTCCCCGGATTTTGGCGCACGATCGGATTGTTGCGCTATCGGTCGCCGGCCATGCACGCGACGGAAAGTCGGGGGGCATTGGACCGAACGACAAAACCACCGACGTATTCGAAAAAATAAAACTAACCCGCCGTCCATTTTAAAACGTGGAAAAATGTGCCGCTCAGAACGCGTCTTACGCTGCACTCACTCCCCGGCCTCCGTGTGGAACTTCCGGTCTGCGTTCACGTGCTTTTCAGCGCAACAGCCGCCACACTGGTGGAGCGTAGGCGTTAACGGAACTACCTTATTAAATCCCGTCCAGACCCGAATCCAATGCGCGAGAACGCACGCTGGATCGTCGATATGGACCGGGTAATGTAATATCTCCTCCATGGGAGTGGTCATTTACTAAGGGACCGATTCGCGTTTCCCGACGTGTTTACCCCGAATATCCACCATTAACGCTTGCGCCGATTCCCTGTATCCGCGCCGCGGGATTTTGAGCGCGACGAGATCGGATTGTGCCGCACGGCTCCGACGGCATGACAGCGATGGACATCGCCCGCGGGGCGTGGCACGACCACGAAAACCTCATGCATTTTCCTCCCCAAAAAACATTTACAACTTCATTGCAAAGCCCTTGCACTAAAAAGCCCGCAACTAAACCCAATCGTTCAAGTCCATTCGCTCCATTCACACACCCCCGTCTGCCCCCTCTCCCCCCCCCCCCCGGGTTTGTGTGGATAGGACAGGGCTGGAATGCAGATCCACGCACTGGACACTTGAAAAAGCGGCTCGGTGCTTGGAACATCATTGTTCTCTTTGTTACACCATGGGTATCTCGGAAAGGAAACATGTGCAGTCATTCATGCACTGCACAAAAACTGGCCTAACGGAGAAAGTTTACACGCAGCTAGAAAGCCATTGACCTCTCACATATCAAGTAATTCTAGCAAGATGGTTTCATTGTTTGCCAAAAAGGGCTTCAGGGGAGGCCCGAAGAAGGACCACAAGCACCAGACCGTCTCTTAAAAGTGTTTCAGCTCAGGATCGGGCATCCACAGGCAGAGCTTATGTCAGGAATTGGCAGCAGGCCCACGGCTTTGTGAGTAAATCTGTGAATGCGGAGACTCTAGCAGCAACGGCCTGGTGTCATCAAGGAGGCGCAACAGAGGCCACTCTCTCTCAGTAAAAAACATCAGGGACGACGTGATCTATTCTGCAAAAGGTTATCAGGGAGTGGACTGCTGAGACTGGGGGCTAAATTTTGACGGGAGCAGTGCAATCTTCTCTCGCTTATTTGAGATGTTTTTCCCCCCCCCCGTCCCCCCCGCCTCTCCCTCGACCCCCCCTTTCCCCCGAATTTGTTTGGAATACTTCTGGACAACACAGCTTGTCTGCGAGAAGACCAAGGTGAGGGATACCACCCCGAGTCTTGTCTCACCAAACAGCAATGGCCTGTGGTTGAGCTTGTCTTGGTAATGCAGGGGAATATCGGCGGGCAAGTAGCGCACGAGAACCTGACTGGGAGCTGTGCAGACAAAACGAAGCTATTCATGAAGTTGTATACCAATACCATGTCAGAAGATTTACGTGCAACCAAACAATCTACTGTAAACAGACCAGGACTGATAGAGATGTAACGGAGAAATAAATAAATGGGGCTACCTATAACTGTCTTCCGTCCCATTCGCGAATTCTCGGGAGCCGCGTAGTCCGTTGATTCGGGTCTGCCGGGATTCACTAAGGTCGTGCGTTGGATATCCATAGTGTCCGCTGCTGCGCTGAGGCGACGCCGAGCACTCTTCGTCCCAGTGTATGTGAGTGCTTTCTTGCAAAACAAATTTTTTTAAAAATTCGCGGTTTTCCTCCCAATCGTTCTGGGTTTCCGACGCCAACGCGCCCCTGATTTCTTGTCATGCTGAAAGACCGGCGCGATCACCACACAATCCAATCGTCGTGCGCTAAAATACCCGGGCAAATTATGGCCCAATTGGAAAAAGTTTTGGGAACCCACGAACAATGTCGCGATTCGACCCTTTGTAAATGAGCCCAATTGTTACTTTGTTCATCTGATATATAAGAATCTGTCTGTCGTGGCCAATTACCCTCCCCTTCGTACAATTACAACAGCTACTTTTAAAAAATTTGGTTTTTACATAATTTTCCACTGAACACAAAGCATATAACAGGGATGTGTTCACTTTGTACAGCACAGTGTGATATCCAGAACATAAATGTCTTTAAAAAAAAATGGTGCCAATGGAATTTTTTCTCCATCAAATTTAACTGCATTTTTTTCAACCTTTCAGAGTAAATTTGCATGAAATTAAATGGTGTGCCTGTGATGAAAGAGGGAGATCTTACATGCCAAGGATTTGGGGTGCAGATTTACTTACCCGGTCCATTCTCTACTAGTATCTGACACGTAGAAAGAGATGAGACCAGATCAGAAGAGATGATGATGGATATAAAACACAATGGGGGTCATTTACTAAGGGCCAGATTCGCGTTTTCCCTACGTGTAAACCGAATATTTCCGATTTGCGCCGATTTTACCTGAATTTCCCCGGATTTTTGGCGCACCGATCGGATTGTGGCGCATCGTCCGCCGGCATCACGCGACGGAAATCGGGGGCATGGCCGAACGAAAAACACCGACGTATTCGTAAAACCGCCGCATTTAAACGTGGAAAAATGTGTCCTCAGACGGCGCTTACCTGCACTCACCGGCCTCGGTGAATTCCGGTGCGTTCAATGCTTTTCAGCGCAAAACAGCGCCACCTGGTGGACGGCGGAGGAACTACCTTAATAAATCCCGGCCGGACCCGAATCCAGCGCAGAGAACGCGCCGCTGGATCGCGAATGGACCAGGTAAGTAAATCTGCCCCAATGACCCTAAGCACAAGCTAAAATAACACAGCAGAGGCTTCAGAACTTCTCTGTGACCATTCCTGACCGGCCCAACCATAGTCCGGACCTAAACCCAATTCAGCATCTCTGGAGAGACCTGAAAATGGCCTCCACCAATGTTCACCATCCAACATGAGGGAACTGGAGAGGATCTGCAAAGAGGAGGCAGAGGATCCCCAAATCCAGGGCTGAGAGTACTCGACCGGGGGTCACCGGGCCGTGTATGTACCCCGTATGTGCGGTGTACCTGTGTTGCTGCTGTTGTCTCGCTGTTATCTGCCACTCTTGTTCTCTGCAGGGGGAGTTTGTAGAGGACGGCACGGAGACGCACTTCACGCTGGGCGACCACCATTGCTGCATCAAGGCGGTGAGCAGCGGGAAGCGGAGGGAGGGCATCATCCACACCCTGATCGTGGACGAGCGCGAGATCCCCGAGAGCGTGGAGTGACCCCCCCCGCAGGAGCGACTCCTACTCCAGAGGAATTTATTTTCTTGATATAAAATAAGTTTTAGATTTTTACTTTTTTTAAATTTTTAAAGTGAAAGATTATCAAGAAAATGGGAGACGGAACCCTCTGCCCTGTACTCCAGTCACAGCCAGAGCTGCAGGCACAACACTGTCACTGCCACTATGATTGGTGCTACAGCTCTGGGGGTGACTGGAGCAGAAGTCATGAAGTCCTTGCAGCTCTGGAGGTGACATTCCAGATGGGACTAATGTATAAAACTAGATATAAGATAATCCAGACTGCAGCTCTAGATGTGACCAGAGCTTTAGACATGATGTTACAGCAGAGTCGAGCTGCAGCTCTCAGTATAATTAGTGTGGCTGGAGGACATCAGGCCCTCAGCAGTACTTGCTCACCCCTGTCATATTACTCCACACACCACCCAGGCTGCGGTTCTGGTCACCACTACGAGGGGGAGGGGTCCAGAGCTGCGCACCTGATGCACCTCAGCCAATCAGGGCTCTCCTGTCATGTGATGTGCAGGCCTCTGATTGGTGGCTGTGTCTTGCGTTATGACGTTTTATGGTGTAAATATTATAAGATTTTACTTTTCATATTTTCTTCTGATCAAAAATAAAATCTCCTGGTGACTTCCGGTTGTCTACTGCCCAGGGGGTAATTATGTTATCTCATAAGGGCAAGTTAATACACACACGTACATATAACTGGCAGGGAGGGGGCATTATAATACATTCTATATGACAGAGACGATGGACAATCGAGATCATGAGCCCTTTTACACCAGCTGAATGGTATGTGGGGGAGAATGTGCGGGCCCTTCGCATTGACCTTAGATGCGACCCTCCATCACACGCCCCGTGGGACTTTACTCCATGACCTGCACACAGATAATTGCTTCCCTTGACTGCGCGTGTCTGGAGTAGTGGAGGCTTTGTGCTTCGCCTTCCTACATAACTATTCGTTTTCTGTATACAAATGTTTGTATCTCACATCAACTGCATCTCGTTCTCAGTCCCATCCCCTCCCCCCCACCCCACTATTGGGACCATGTAATTTAGAGAGGTCCTAAAATTTTCCAGGTAGATGGGGACAACCCCGGTGAGCGGTTGCTCCATGTTATTTGGTTATATAGGATCTTTCTTTGTTTGAATAACCCCCTGACGTACTAAGACCCCAGATCCAATGTACAGAACGGGCGTCAGTGTCCTATAACATCCTCCACGCTGAGGCCCCTGTGGTAGATCTCATAACAAAAGTGAGAATTGGAAGAGATTACATTGGGGCTCATTTACTACGGTCCATGCACCAGTTTTCTGTCGGACTCTGCATGACAAGCAGTTTACACCTAAAAGAACAGGCAAAGTCTGACAGAATTGTGTCGCGTCCCTTGGTAAAGGTGCATCAAAAAAAACGTGGTGCCCTCTGTCAAAGGCAGGACAGGGGGCACCAAATTCATAAAGAACGTGACCCAGAAATCCTGAATCTGGCGCCCCCTGCACTATACACAGGACATTGCACATAGTACACACTGCACATGGTACACAGGACACTGCACATGGTACACAGGACACTGCACATAGTACACACTGCACATAGTACACAGGACACTGCACATGGTACACAGGACACTGCACATAGTACACAGGACACTGCACATAGTACACACTACACAGACCCGAATCCAGCGCAGAGAACGCGCCGCTGGATCGCGAATGGACCAGGTAAGTAAATCTGCCCCACTGAAACTTTCAGCACTGCTAACTCACCCAATCAATAAAACACAGAATCAGCTCTGTTTCCTCACCTGATCAATTAAATACACCGTCAGCTCTGCTTATCTGACTGTAGCTACAGTCATGGCCAGAAGTTTTGAGAATGATACACAAATGTTAATTTTTACAAAGTCTACTGCATCAGGTTTTATAATGGCAATTTGTATATACTCCAGAATGTTATAAAGAGTGATCAACTTAACAGAAATTAATTGCAAAGTGAATATTTGCCTAGAAAATGAACTTTTTCCCCCAAAACACATTTCAACTTCATTGCAGGCCTGCCTTAAAAAGAGCAGCTAACATCGTTTCAGTGATTGCTCCAGTTACACAGGTGTGGGTGTTGATGAGGACAGGGCTGGAGATCAATCACACCACTGGACACTTTAAAAGGAGGCTGGTGCTTGGCATCATTGTTTCTCTTCTGTTAACCATGGTTATCTCTGAAGAAACATGTGCAGTCATCATTGCGCTGCACAAAACTGGCCTAACAGGGAAGTGTACCGCAGCTAGAAAGATTGCACCTCAGTCAACAATCTATCGCATCATCAAGTAATTCTAGCAGAGAGGTTCTATTGTTGCCAAAAAGGCTCCAGGGAGCCCAAGAAGGACCAGCAAGCACCAGGACCGTCTCTTAAAAGTGTTTCAACTTCAGGATCGGGCTACCAGCAGTGCAGAGCTTGCTCAGGAATGGCAGCAGGCAGGTGTGAATACATCTGTGAGGCGGAGACTCTTGGAACAAGGCCTTGTGTCAAGGAGGGCAGCAAAGAAGCCACTTCTCTCCAGAAAAAACATCAGGGACAGACTGATATTCTGCAAAAGGTACAGGGAGTGGACTGCTGAGGACTGGGGTAAAGTCATTTTCTCTGATGAATCCCTTTTCCAATTGTTTGGAATATCTGGAAAACAGCTTGTTCGGAGAAGACAAGGTGAGCGATACCACCAGTCTTGTCTCACACAGCAAGTGCCTGTGTTTGAGCTGGTCTTGTAATGCAGGGGATAGGGGCAGTAGGCAGAGAACACTGACTGGAGCTGTGCAGACAAAAGAAGCTATTCATGAGTTGTATCCAACCATAGTCAGAAGATTTACGGCAACCAAAATTGTAAACACCAGGACTGATAGAGAATGTAAACGGAGAATAAGATAATGGGGCTCAATTACTTACCCGGTCCATTCGCGATTCTGCGGCGCGTTGTCCGTTGATTCGGGTCTGCCGGGATTCACTAAGGTCGTGCGCTTGATATGAATAGCCACTAGGTGGGCGCTGCTGCGCTGTGAAGTCGCGCCGGGAGTTCACCTTCGTCACCCGTTGTATGTGGTGTATATTCTGCAAAAACAAATTTTTTAAAAAATTCTCGGTTTTTACCGAATGTTTGGTTTTAGACAGCCACGACACCACTGATTTCTGTCAAACGTGAGTAACGCGGGCGCCTGCACGCACCCAACAATTCAAGTGCTTGGCCAAATACCCGGGTGCAATTTGGCGCCCATTGCAAATGGCATATTGGGAAACCCCGGACGAAAAATGTGCGTTCAGGACCCTTTGTAAATGAGCCCAATGTTTTATCTGTGTATCATGAGTATATTTACAAATCCTTGTGTCGGCTATTGTGTCTGAGACTTTAACGGTTCTTATTCCGTTTGTCTGTCAGTTTGAGGGTAAGAGAGGGTACGGGGAGGGAACGGGAGAGGGGGTTAGGCGTACGAGGAACAGGGGGAAGGAGGGGGACAACGGGGGGAAAGACGGGGGGGGGGACGGGGGAGACCCGCTACATATGCCGAATCGTTAAAGTTCTGTTGAGATTATACAATGTAAGTTTTTATAAAAGTATACTGCATCACGCGTTTATAAAATGGGCAATTTGTTATGATACTCCAGAATGTTATAAAGAGGTATGAATCAAACTTGTAATTCACAGAATGTAATGCCGGAATAAAGTGTAATATTGGCCGTAGAAGAGAATAAACTTTTGCCCACAAAAACACACTTCTCAACTTGCCAGCCTGCTGCAAAAAGACTGCTTAACATCTGTTTAGAGATTGCTCCATAAAAAGGTGTGGGGTGTCGAATGATGACAGGGCTGGAGAATCGTAGGCTCTCAATCCATAAACGCGAATTAAGAACGAATCCAAACCTAGAAGGGAACACTTTAACATGAGGCTAGGTGCTTGGCACGTCATATGATTCTCTTCTGGTTAACCATGGTTATTCTAAAGAAATTGTAAATAGAGAGACACGTGCAGCTCATCATTGCACCTGCACAAAAATTGGCACCTAACAGTGCCATAGAGTATCGCCAGCTAGCAAAGCTTGCACCTCAAGTCATAATCTATGCATCATCAAGGGGGGGGAAATCAGGAGAAGAATTGGACTGCTATCAGTCAGGATTTGGTCCCGAAGGTGATTAGAGCTGACATGGGAGAATTCAGCGGGCCTGAAGAAGACAGGGTCACACCACTGCAAATTGTTGATCTTGCTGCGCACTGACTCATTCTAGAGCTGCACAAGATAAAAGTCTTTTGATCCTAAATGAATAGCAGTGAACCGTGTATTATTTGGTATGTGATATAAAT
Source organism: Engystomops pustulosus (assembly GCA_019512145.1). NCBI lineage: Eukaryota > Metazoa > Chordata > Amphibia > Anura > Leptodactylidae > Engystomops > Engystomops pustulosus. The sequence continues at coordinate 31,088,536 of CM033644.1, forward strand.
AACAGTGACAAAAAGCCACATCATAAAAACATAAAGGGCAACCATAGATTCATGTGCACATGATCAGAGTTGGGCATACGATCTGAAAACTTTTGGCACATGGACTTGCTAGGGTAGCTCTTAACCCTAGTGGTTCTGATTCAGTTACCTACCATATAGTGTAATACTAAATTGTATTGCAGATATGGCATTTCGCACCAGTTATATACTGTGTACACATGAGCCATATTTTTGCCTCTAAGCCTGAAAATGGTTAGTTATTGAAAAAAAATTAAATTTGGCAAAAAAATGTTGAAAACATCTTTATTGTTCAACGTTCGTAAATTCGACTTTTGATGCAGATAGTCTAGACACGTCACACAATGAAACAGCATAAACTTACATTTCCAAAATGTCGTGTCACACTGATGTGGCGAACGGTTTTTTAAGAGTTACCACAACTATTTTATCCATAGAAATGTTATTGAGGTCTAATGGAATTTGAAGGTATCTTTTCAACAAAGTATAATCAACCCTATTAACATTAATTTAGATGGGATCTGCTCATCTTCTAATTGGACTGTGATGAGGCCCCAAAGTGTTCCGTCATGAATCCTAAATACTGCGAATAATCGTAAAATTATTCACTAATATTACGGAAACCTACCCGCGCCAATGGATTGCATAAACAGTGAAGCACTGTTAAAGAAGTGGGGTTACTTTAACCCTTTAGGTGTTTGTATAGGGCTTTCAAAACAAAATGGAGGTTGCAGTCTACAAAATTGTAAATGTTTCACAATAACACTTCATTTGGTGGAAAAAAATTAACTCATTTACAATGGATAATTATAAAAAACGGTCACAAGTATGAATACGCCATTTCTCCCGAGTAGCTACCGACAATACCCGATTATAGGGTGGGAAACCTGCGGTTTGGCGAGACGTGTCACCGGGTCATAGCAGTGGGAAAAGAGGTCAGTGGCGCCATGTCAGAGATTCAGATTTGCTATGTCGATCATGTGTACGGCTATAATTTTTTTCTTTATGAAATGTGACAACCTATAGGGCGCAGGTGGTGGTGTGTCAAGATTCTAATTTCATTTTGGCCACCCATGGAATGCACTTTTCTGGCACGTAATATTTTGGGAAATCTATAGTCCTAATGTGAGAATTTTATAGAAGGTAACATGTAACTTACAGTTTGGTGGAGCCGTGGCACGCGGCAGGAAATGAAAAGCAATCAATTTTTGGGAAGAGGTCAGTCGGGATTGTCAGTGCAAATTTTATGTGTTTGTGTGTTGGGTGACCGGTAACCATACCATTAAAATTAGATATACTATTTTTATTATAGGGTAGCAACGATTAGCGAAAAGGAACTAGACCGGGAGAGACTGCATTGTTGTTAGGAACTACGTGGGTAGATTTTCCATTACAAAAGATCATTTATAAAGACTTTTTTTAATTTTTCCCCCATTTTTACTTACCGATATACCGGCGTATAAGACGACTTTTGGCAGTAATCACCAAATCTTCTTGTCCAGTCTGGCGGTGGTTTTGATACGCCGGTGGTAATGTTTTCACAATGCGTTTAGAGCTCCATGATCCGACCGAAGTGCCGCTGACTGGTGGAACGTCAGAGTAGCGGACGGCCACAAAACGCCCCTGCGTCTGCGTGGATCAACTCGGCGCAGCACAGCCGGGCCAGATGTTCTGCATATGTGAATAGCTGCGTGCTGAAAGTACATCGCAGGAACTGTTCCTGATTCGGTGGCCGTGCGCTGGATCAGGTCGATGCACGGAGCTGCATAATTCAAATAGAAGGGGCCCCGATCCGCCCCCGCATACATACCTAACATACGACTTAACCGCCATCGACCTCCCATGCTGACGCAGGAGATTGTGACGCTGTCTGGCATCTGCGCCGGTGTCTAGTGAGGTTTATGATTCACCGGACACATGACCTGAAACGCGTCATCAGCCGTCGCCTGCGCCGGATCCCTATGATGAGAAGCAGCGCTCAGAAGAGGGAGGCGGGGTCGTGGATAAGGGTACTAGGAATATGTTTGTATTTAGGGCTGTTTGTTGGTGGTGGGGACATTATTATGGGCTGCGGGGGGCAGGACAGTAAGTATAGCTGATTTGGGGGGGTTCATTCGTTAGGTTTTCATAGACATGTAATAGAGGCTAAGGCTGGGGGGCGTTCCTTTTCCCTCCGTCCCCCTGGGTATCTACTTGTTTTTTTGGGGTGCCGGATTCCTTACTTCCCTGAAGGGCATTTTCTCTCCGTTGTCTGTTATTCAGTCTCTCTTCAGAAACCAATTTTTCTTTTCATCCGGGGCGGCCTCAACTCCGACTGACTGAGATGTGAGGTATCTTGTGGGGTGTAAAAAATGGTTTGTTTTTTGTGGGACAGCTATACTTTTATATTCATATCATGTTGGGGTAAGGTACTTTTGATCACTTTTATCCTGTCTTATGAGGGTCAGTAATGATGAAAATATCAAGTTTTTTTTCTTGGTTTTTTAGGAGTTTAGTGACAATTTATTGTATGGGTGTGACTTTTTCTTGTTTTTAAATATTTTTTAAAATTTGCACTTTTGAATTTTCAAATTCTTTTTGACTCTATTTTGGCCCCGAGGGGACAGAACAAAGAAATCATTGATCACTTGTTCAGGGTGTGTTAGTAACAACAATACAATGTATTGAAGCAATACGATGCATTTAATAGGTGAATCAGATCGCACTTTTAGCACAATCCACAAACAGGTCTATGAAGGCCGCCCTGGGTTAATTCATTGACTTTAGGCTGCCATAGCAATGTGCCGGAGGAGGCGCCCGCCATAATCCGTATAATGCCCAGTAGACACCACGGTCATGGTTACACTTATTAGGGTTAAACACTCGGGGATTTCCGATAGTCGGTGAACTAGCTGTACTGTTGTGGAACGGGCTCTCATCATGTGAGGTACGGATCCCGTGGGTGACACAACGCTCGTCGACCCTGAACGCTCCCCGTGACAGTTGTAACAACTGTTACATTACTTAGAGTTGCACCTGGGGGGCACGGTGAGCCCGCGAGCGTTGTGACGTACGTTACGTGGAAGGGTGCGGACGGGGATATGTATGGCCCTCTGGGTCAGATGAGCCTTCTTTTAGCTTTTATGCACGTAAGTTAAAAACTTTGCACAAGATGCAAAAGAGCCGAAGGGGCTCCGGCTCCATAACATCTAGGGAGCTGGAGCACCTCGCTTAATTTGCAGGCCGGATGTTTTGTAACACAAAGGGGATAACAAGTTAAAAAGAAGAACCATATCCTGGAGAGGGGGCCACACATCAGCATGTACGTGTGCTGGTTTAATCCTGTATCCTGGTGGAAGATACATAAAACTAAAAAAGGACATGCTTCTCATCGGACCGGCGTTCTAACTGTAGTAGGACAGATAACAGAGATTAATGAGACATATGCTGCCTGAGATGGGCTCTCTCAAAAGGAAAGACCCAGACCCAGACCAGTGAGTGAGAGAAGAAGATTACAGGGCTCCATTTTTCATGAAAATCATTATACACCACCAGTATAAGGTAAAAACAACTATGCCCCCAAAAATAGGCCGCATGGTGACGTTCAGTGGTTAAGCATTACAGCATTGCAGCACTGGGGGAGGGGATCAAGTCAACATCTGCAAAGAGTTTGTAATGTTCTCCATTTTTGTGGGGGTCTGTCCACGTCCCCCCACCTCCAAAACAAATCACTGGTAGGTTGATTAGATGTGGCCCCCTGGGGCAGGGAGATTGTCAAGCCTGGCAGCGCTGCTAATGGTGTACGCTATATTTAAATAACGAATTATTTTATCATTATTAGTAGTACCACGCAGGATAGAACCAAAATATCACTGATATCGTGTGGGTGGATGACTCCTTATGTTTGTTTAAGTTGCCGTTTCAGAAAACTTTCTGATACTCGGAGTGCTTTATTGACCAAGCTTGCATTCAATGAAAGACAATAATATTAGTATTATAGCGTGACTTTGCATCCTGTAAATCAGAACTTACATGATTACTAAACACTGGAGGGGTAGGGACGCGAGTAGGCAGAGGGTAGCAGGGTTGCGCAAGAAGAGCAGAGATAACTATCGCCTAACTTCCACTGATGAAGATGGGTCATCATATAAAAATTTGAAGGAGAGTCCAGCACCTCAAGCACACCAAACAGGAGAATCCAATGAAGCACGGACTGCCCCACTGCAAGGGCTGCAACAGGTTAACAGACGTAGGAAAAAAGGATTCCGTGTCCAGCTTCATCCAAGATAATCCACACTTTTATTAGGGCATAATTGTTAAAATTCCAGAGTGTTACATGGCCAACATGTTTCAAGCGGGCAGACCGCTCTTAATCATGGCTTCAGGCAGTAGGCAGAGAGGCAGAGAACACTGACTGGAGCTGTGCAGACAAAAGAAGCTATTCATGAGTTGTATCCAACCATAGTCAGAAGATTTACGGTCGTATCCAGGGGCAACCAAAATTGTAAACACCAGGACTGATAGAGAATGTGAACGGAGAATAAGATAATGGGGCTCAATTACTTACCCGGTCCATTCACGATTCTGCGGCGCGTTGTCCGACGTTGATTCGGGTCTGCCGGGATTCACTAAGGTCGTGCGCTTGATATGGCAAATTGGAAATATGCGGGAGAAACACGTCGGGAAACCTGAATCGGGCCCTTAGTAAATGACCCCCATTGTCCTGTTGATAAAGCCACAATAAAGCTTAATTAGCCTAATTGAGCTAGCTAGGGTGTTAGCTATCAGGAGGGGTAGCTACAAAGCATTTCCCCAGCCCCAGCAACTCTGAGGCTTCCCTCCAATTTTTAAACAAGGGACAATGAGTCATAAAACTTTTGACCAACATGTTGGTTATGGAGTTACAGTCCATCATTGTTGTGCCATATCCGGATGTTATGTGGACAACTTTAAATCACTTCCTGCGCCTCTCAGATCCCATGCGTTCTGGGAGTGTCTAAAAAAGGACCTTGCATACTCTTCAGGGGTCCGAAAAAACAGAAACATAAAATATGTATGTGGAGAATAGAAATTGGAAATGCAAAAAAAAAGAACATGGCTTCGTCCTTAAAAGGATAATCCTGTAACAATTTTACATTAGAGGTAAATTATGTACAATGCATCAATAAATAGATTCAGTCAATGGCACACAACATAGCATTTGACAAATTGGTATAAAAATGCTATCTATTTTTTTCATTAATGAATGTGTACCAGTGTTCTTAATCATGTAATATATTCATTCCATGTGTGAAGAATTAATCATGTTGTAATGTGCAGTTATGAATTCTTAATTCAACGCTGCACCAGTGGCACATAAGTAGTTAAGTGTCCAACATCTGGTAAGTTGAATTAATAAATTGTATTTATTTATTAATTTGTTGGTTTATGACAATTCATTAAGCAATTAGCATTCATTCATAGTACACAAGTGGAAGAAATATATGTGTCTTGGTACAGTCTCTGCTCCATAGGAACCCAGGCAGAAGATGGAAGGCAATGGGAGCGCCTGCTGGAAAATAACTTTTTGCTTTTAGCCATTGTACTAGTCATTTAATACAGTATATACAATGGGAGAAATAAGTATTTGATTCCCGTCTGACTTTGCAAGATTTTCCACTCACAAAGAATGGAAAGGTCTGTAAATTTTATTGTAGGTGTCAGACTCCAGGGCTAGTGGACCCACTGGACCACCACGGACAATGACGTAAGCCAACACCTGGGACCGGAATCTAAGTGGTACCAGGTTTTCACCAGAGCTTGCCGCAAAAGCAGGTTGGACCTGCCGCGGCATGGTACCAACAGGTCGTTCCACAGGTGCGACTTTGTCTGTGGCAGCTAAGGCAAGGTACACTGACGTTGAGCGGAATTGTAGTCGGGGACAGGCAGAAGGTCAGGACAGGCAGCATGGAATAAGAGTCGGGGACGTAGCAATAGGTTAAGGCAGGCAGAACAGGATCAATAATGGAACCAGGGTCACAACAGGAAATATAAGTTTTCTTTAAGGCACAAGGCACGAAGATCCGGCAGGATGTGCAGGGAGAGGCTGGGTAATAAAGGATTCTGGGACAGGCCAGCTCCAATCAACGGTGCTCTGGCCCTTTAAATCTTCGAGAGCCGGCGCACGAGTGTCCTAGGAGTCGGGGACGCGACGCACGACCGCCGGAGCCACTCAACCGCCCGACCGAGGACCGGTAAGTGGCACAGGTGCAGCGCTGGCACTCGGAGAAGGGGCACGGGTGACCCCAAGAACACTGTCCCGACCATGAAAAATAGGGGTGGAAACATGTTTTTTGGGGTGCTTTTATGAAAAGGGTAAGGAGGACTGCACAGTATTGAAGGGAGGATGGATGGGGTAACGTACCACATGATTTTGCTCCACAAACTCCTTCCCTCAGTAAGAGTATTGGAGATGGGTCATAGTTGATTCTTCCAACAAAAAATGACCCAAAACACACAGCCCAGGCAACTAAAGCATTTCTATGTAATAAACATTTCAAGGTCCTCGAGTGGTCTAGCCAGTCATCAGAACTGAACCCAATCTATCAGTTATTAGAAAGCAATCCTGCATTTTTCAACTGATATATTTCTATGTATTCGAGCACATTTAATAAAAATATATATTTATTCAGAAAATTAATGATGTGTTCAATCCTTTTTGACCAGCTGTATGATATAATTAATTCAGAGGGCACTAAATCTAATTTAATTAATTTAGGAAGGTGGTGTGTATTAATGAATTAATAGGGACATTGAATATAATTTAATGCAGGAATGCGTTATACATAATATAAGGGCACTTTCACATTGGCGTGCTTTTTCACATCCATGGTTCCCTGATTTCCACGAATGCCTCGCAGAGCCATTGATTTCTATAGGTGTTTTCACATTGGCTTGTATTTTCACTGATCCATTGTCTGTGGAAAAATTATGAAACATGTCTTATTTTTTGATGAGGCTGAAAAACCAGGTCTGATATTTTCAAAGCAGACGTTCAGCTTTTTTGTGGACACAGAGACAAAACGGATGTATCACAGAGATAAAACGGAAGAAAAATGGAGACAAAGCACAATGGATGCGCAACAGAAGCTGAACATCAACGCTAATGTGAAAGAGCTCTAATTCAGGGAAAGCTGTATACTAATCAATGTAGAGGTGTACTGTACGAGTGTATATTATAATTAATTATAGGAAGCGCTGAAGTTCATTGGGTAAAATATATAATGTACCGTATATACTCGAGTATAAGCCGACCCGAGTATAAGCCGAGACCCCTAATTCCCACCAAAAACTGGGAAAACCTATTGACTTCAGTATAAGCCGAGGGTGGGAAATGCATTGGTCACAGACCCAGCCAAGTATATAGCCAGCCAGCCCCCTATAATATACAGCTTGCCGCCACTTTTCCCACCCGTGCGGCGCCTAGTATGACGCGCCGCTGCTGACGTCATACTAGGCGCCGCACAGGAGAAGAACAATGGCGGTGCCCAGCACGATGTTAAAGAAGACGGCGCGGAAGCAAGAAGAGGAGCCGGGAAGCCAGAAGAGGAGCCGCGATGACATCGGGGGAGCAGCGCTGCGCATCGGGGCCACCGGAGGGTGAGTAAATAAGTTTTTTTTTTTTTAGTCCATTTTAATTATTTTTTACAAGTATTGACTCGTGTATAAGCCGAGGGGACGTTTTTCAGCACATTTTTTGTGCTGAAAAACTCGGCTTATACACGAGTATATACGGTACTTTTTATGAATGGACATAGTATATATTATAAAGTGTTGAAGGGTCACAGTGTATCTTTTAGACAGAAACTTTTTCATTTTTTCGTGTACAGAGCTGTGTGAGAACTTATTATGTGCGTAACAAATTTTACTTCTCTGTTGCATTTATTATTCCCTGCCATGTACTTGGAAGCTGGAAAAAAATTCCAAATGTGGAAAAATTGAAAAATAAAACACGTTTGCGTCACGTTCTTGGGGGCTCAGTTTTTTACGACTTTCACCGTGCATTCCCAATAACACCTCTGCTTTATTCTTTGGTTCAGTAGGATCATTTGGTGATACCAAATTTATACAGGTTTTATTGCGTTTTAACACATTTTCAAAAGTTAAATGATAGTATACGAAAAAGAAAAAAAAATTCACCATTTTCTGACACTAATAACTTTTGCATATTTTGGTGTACAGAGCTGTGTTAGGTGTCATTTTTTGCAAAATGAGCCGACGTTTTCATTGCTTTCAGTTTGAGGACTGTGCAACATTTTGGTCACTTTTTATTCCATTTTTATGTGATGTAAAATGGGTGTAAAATTCATGTTTTGGACATTTGGGCTCTATTTTCCATTATGGGGGTCACTACCGGCAATAACTGTTTTTATATTTTGATAGATCGGGCATTTTGAGATGTGGTGATATCTATTGTGTCTGTGATTTTTACTGTTTATTACGTTTTATATCAGTTCAAGGGAAAGGGGAGTGATTTGAACTTTTAGGTTTTTTACTTTTTTTTATTATTTTTCAAAATTTCGTTTTTTTCTTTTTTTAGACCCTCTACGGTACATGAACCCTAGATGGTATGATTGTTGCTACTATACACTTCAATATTACTGCATCGCAGTATATGGCATTTTTTTGCACAGTATTCATTACAATGAGCCACTGGCTCATTGTAACGAATCTTCAAAAACCAGACTCGGGTCTGGGGTCCACACAGCTTTGCCAGCAGAAGAGTGAATTGGTGCAAGCATGGACCGCGATTATTAGCAGTGGGGTTTTGCTGCAATATGCAGCAAACCCCACCTGTGTATGAAGAGGGCTATCCGTGAGCCCTCAGTCCGTGAGCCCTCTTCATACACCCCCCGCACCTCTGTACCATACAGCTACGGCACGGGGCGTCAAGGGGTTAATTGATCACATGACCCTCCATCTGCAGCCATTTTATGGACAGGAATGTCTGGCTGATGAGGTAAAATACAGGAGGCTTCACTTTACATATCAAGAAAGCGGAGCAGAACTATTACTAGATGTATATTGGTAAATTACCTAAAATACTGCCCTCCACTCTGACACAGACATTACAAAAGACTTGTGGTAAACCCCTTTAATGGCCTATCCAATAGACAATTAATATGCTTTACTTTGATATCTCTGATATCACTGTCACATCCCAACTATTTTTGTGTCCAGTAGGCTGACATCACAAGTAGATAACAGCGCTCAGAGTCTGTGACATCACAAGTATGTTAAAGTGAGATAAACTCCAGTGACACCACAAGTACATTCACACGATGTACGCCCGCCGTACCGTAGTACATCAGCTCTGCAGAAAGGAGCAGGGGATGAGCGCAGCTCACCCCCGCCCCTCTCCATAGGAATATACAGTGCACGGAGCCGTATTACATAGAAAGATAGGACATGTCCCATCTTTCTACGGGCTACAGAGCGGTACGGTGCATCACATGTGCCTGCAGCGTACCACTCCCGTACAGGGCCATGAGCCCATAGAAGTGTCCCCCATACGCTCGTGTGAATGCAGGCTAAAGTGAGAAAAATCTCTGTGATGTCACAAGAATGTTACATTAAGATAAACCCCAGTGACATCACAGGTATGTTAAAGTGAGATAAACCACTGTGATGTCACATGTATGTTAAAATGATGTAAACCACTATGACATCACAACTATATTAAAGTGAGATAAACCACTGTGATGTCACATGTATGTTAGAGTAAGATAAACCCCAGTGACCTAAAAAAAAATCTAAAAAATCACTGTGACATTACAAGGATGTTCCATTAAGATAAACCTCTGTGACATCACAAGTAGGTTCTAGTGAGGTACTCTAAATTAGAGTTGTCTTCATGTTTCTTGACCTGCAAATAGAGTGATCCATTACATGACAGGTACAGCACCATAGTGCACCCCCTACTGCTCACTATACTAACTCTAGTCTTCTTGCTCCACTCTTCAGAGGCTCTAGGCTCTTCCTGCTCTAGTATGGGCTAGACAGAGATTGCTCACTCACTCCCTAGATAGACATACTAGAAAATCCCCCAGAACATTCCTGGCCAGGGGTTTTATTACTTCCCCTCTGGTCAGGTGGTGGCTGCTCCTCCAATCACATCTCAGCTTACAAAGGACAGGATGTAACACAAGACATTGGATGATAGGTTTTTACATCATGCACAGATTAACTTCTGCCTTGCCAGGCAGGATTCACCACTGCAATATCCCCTATGTCCTATCAGGACCATGTAGTGTGATGTGGTTACATGCAGGTGGGACGTATTCGCAAACACTCCTTCGCCATTGCATCGGCGAGGGTGTTGCATATGTTAAAATGATGTAAACCACTATGACATCACAACTATATTAAAGTGAGATAAACCACTGTGATGTCATAAGAATGTTAGAGTAAGATAAACCCCAGTGACTTAAAAAAAAAATCAAAAAAATCACTGTGACATTACAAGGATGTTCCATTAAGATAAACCTCTGTGACATCACAAGTAGGTTCTAGTGAGGTACTCTAAATTAGAGTTGTCTTCATGTTTCTTGACCTGCAAATAGAGTGATCCATTACATGACAGGTACAGCACCATAGTGCACCCCCTACTGGGCTGTTAGTCATCTCCCATCAGCCCCAGTAGTCAGTACATCACAGCTAGGAAAGAAACCGGGGAAAAATGATGCCTGGGCCTGCGTAGTCAGTATGCTGCCTGGGTGCAGAGGGTAATCATCCATCATGCTGACAGAAGCTGTTAGCAGCCTATGGGTTGGATGGGAAAATCAAGCAATGAGCTATAGTGATGCGTCTGAATACGAGAGAGGAGAATCCACTCTAATTAGCATAGTGTTTAATTGTAACCATTTGTCATTTTTACTTTTGATGTGTTTTTTTTTTCATGTGGATAGTTTAACCTTTATAAATATTTAAAAACACTTACTTTTAATGCCATTTCTATAGTGTTGATAGAGCTGACCTTCATTATAGACTCAGCAGCTGTATATTTGTCCTATGGAATATTACAGCCGAGCCTTTTAGCTATAACCTTTGTTTTAGGGAATTCTTAGCATTTCCTATTTCCCTCTGCAGTATACATACAATTCTATATGTGGGAGTGGAGTGTGGAGGGGGGGTTATACCTATGATCCATATTCAGTGATGGATTATGAATAGAGATGAGCGAACACTAAAATGCTCGGGTACTCGTTATTCGAGACGAACTTTTCCCGATGCTCGAGTGCTCGTCTCGAATAACGAACCCCATTGAAGTCAATGGGAGACTCGAGCATTTTTCAAGGGGACCAAGGCTCTGCACAGGGAAGCTTGGCCAAACACCTGGGAACCTCAGAAAAGGATGGAAACACCACGGAAATGGACAGGAAACAGCAGGGGCAGCATGCATGGATGCCTCTGAGGCTGCTGTTTTCACGGTCGGTCGGGGTTCATGTTGCTTCTCTCGCATCCTTCCAAGCAAAATCTTGCCACTCTCATCATCCCTGCGAGGAAGGATGTGAGAATGATGAATACCAGCACCAAGGCCCGGGGCACAAGCTGAAACAGTATTTCCCTTCTGACAGCGCTAGCGGCAAGTGCGGTGTTAGGCGGGACAAGTAGGAGGGAAGAGTAGGCGAGCAGGCAGCTTGTCCAGGCACTGGCAAGGGTTACGCTTTACACAAAGGTTTGCCAGCTTTATGTCACCCCATCAAGACACTTTCACTCGTCCCCCAGTCTCGCAGCGTAGGCGCTGATCTTTACAGAAAGAGGGGTTAGGGATGGAGTACTAGACTGACATAGCCCTCGTCCTCAATGATCACACCAGCTCCCTACAAACTACTGGGTTTCTACGCTGGACATGTGGCCGCCTGGGTACTTTTCCGCTCGGTTTGGGGCCGCTGTAACGCCTTGGAGGTTTTTCTGCCGTCTTACAAATCTAAGGCTGCGCTGCCGGCTAGCGTCTGTCCGAATCGGTTTTCAGTGCAGCTGGTGCATCATCACCGATAAGCGTACACGCCTGTCGACTGACAGCGCTGACGGCTGGACGCTTATTAAAATGAATAAAGCTGGATTTTCAGAATTTCCAATCTCCATCTCCACCAGGTGAAGGAAGCTCAACCTGAATAATTGATCCACTCCTCCGCCTCCTCCTCCTCATTTTCCTCCTCTCTCCTCCTCTTTGTACCGTAAAGCAGAGGAAAATGGCTATTTTTTCACAGGCCCACTGGCTCTTGCGTATACTCTGCATTTAATTTTCTGGAGGGGCCAACCTACCTCGGTCCTCTGTTTGAAACATTTTGTGATGCACATACAGGCACTCATCTATTCCATTTTTCCTGGAGGGCCCCTACCCGGGACCCGCCTCTTGGTGTGAACAATTTTGGTACTGCCACATACAGGCACTCAATCTATTCCATTTTATTTACTGGAGGGCCACCTACCTGCTCTCTGGTTTGAAAGAATTTTTGGGACTGCCAATACAGGTCACTCAATCTATTCCCATTTTACTGGAGGGCCACCTACCTGCTGCTCCTCTGGTTGAAGAATTTTTGGGACTGCCACATACAGGCACGCATCTATTCCTTTTACTGGAGGGGCCCCTACCTGCTCCTCTTGGTTTTAAACAATTTTTTGGGACTTGGCCACATAACAGGCACTCAATCTATTCCATTTTACTGGAGGGCCACCTACCTGCTCCTCTGGTTTGAAGAATTTTTTTGGGAGCTTGGCCAATACATGCCCTCAATCTATTCCATTTTTAACTGGAGGCCACCTACCTGTCCTCCTGGTTTGAAGAATTTTTGGGGGGGACTGCCACATACAGGCACTCAATCTATTCCTTTTTACTGGAGGCCACCGTACTGGGGCTCCTCTGGTTTGAACATTTTTTGGACTTGGCCACATACAGGCACTCAATCTATTCCATTTACTGGCGGGCCACCTACCTGCTCTCTGGGTTGAGAAGAATTTTTGGGTACTTCCACATCAGGCCCTCAATCTATTCCATTTTACTAAACTGGAGGGCTCACCTACCATGCTCCTCTGTTGAAAAATGTTTGGGAGGACTTGCCCCATACAGCACTATCATCCAATTAAAAAATTGTCTCCAGAGCAGCCTCCAACGTTGTCCCCATTGCTAACCACCGGACCGGTGGTACAAGGAGAGAGAAAGGAAAGGGGGGGATGAAGGTAAAAAGGGACCCGGGAGGTGGGGAGGGGGATATGAGAGATACGCCGGGAGACGACAATCACCCATAAGGTCGGGGAGCCCCCGGTCCAAAAGTCGTCCATATAGCTGCCTCTCATACATCGTCCCTTTATCAACCAGGTGTGTCATGCAGAAATTTGGGTTTTTTCCTGGAATTCCACATCAAAGTTGTTAACTTTGGGTCGCCACCCTTCTGGTTATCCACAAAATATACTGGCAAACTTGTAACCATTTAGGGATATTATTTCCCAGGCGCTTCTTGCGCATCTGTTACATTCCCCTCACCCGGCATATCCTAACTTATAGAAACGCTACTACACTTTGATCTTATAACAAAGGTTCTTAGAAGTGCTGTTTGGGGAGTAGCCTAGAGACAGGGGCTTGTATTTGGCGAAGCTCGCCTGGCAGCGGAACGCTCATCCTCCATGCGCTCATTCCTTCTTGCGCATTCTGGTTACATTCCCCTACCCCCCCGCCATATCCCAAACTTATAGAATCTCTAGCTACACTTAACTTGGTGTCGGCTGGTGACCCGAGTCTGACCTGGGCTTGTCATATACTGCAGCGCAGAAGAATTGCGGGGCCTACCTCGGTCAGTCTCAAAGGCCTACTATACCTCCTCCCACCCCTCCTCCCCCTCCTCCTCCGCCTCTCTCCGAATTCCATCCCGTGGGCATGGCGCCCTCAGTCGGTAGCCTCTATGAAGGCACACCGCAGTGCCGTCGCTAAGCGACAGAGGCGGTGCGAAACTGCTGAGACCTAGGGATAAAGCACATCACACCGCCCATATCCTATTACAGGGCATTCCAAATCAAAGTTGTTTAACCTTTGTCGTCCTCCCACCCTTTCTTTGCTAACCACAAATATACTTGCAAAACTTTTACCATTTAGGGATATTATTTCACAAGCCGCTTCTTTGCGCATCTGTTTACATTCCCCTCACCACGCCATATCCTAACTTTATAGAACGCTACTACAACTTGAGTCCTTATCCAAAAAGTGCTGTTTGGGATAGCCTAGAGACATGGCTTGGATTTGCGAAAGCTCGCCGTGGCAAGCGGAGCGCCATCTCCATCGCATCATGGCGTATCTTGCGCATCTGTTTACATTGCCCCTCACCCCCGGCATATCCTAAACTTATCAAACGCTACTACACTTTATCTTATACAAAATTGCTGTTTGTGGAGTAGCCTATAACGGGGCTTGGATTGGCGAAAGCCGCTCGTCTGGCAGGGAGCGCCACGCCATGCCAGATCCAACTAAAATAGTTTTAAACGCAAGCACCTTTAATCTAACTACGAGTTCCTGCTCCATACATGTTCCCCTTATCAAGAGCTGTGTCAGGAGGCAGAATTTTGGGTTGTTTTTCATTTCATGGCTTCCTGTTACTGTGTCCGCCACCTCTCTGTGATTAATTCCAACAAAAATAACTGGGCAAACTTTTAATATCATGTACCGATATTATTTGAGCACTTCTTGCTCACCTCCTTTGTTCCTCTCGTGCCACCATTGATTTGAACTGAGTCATTTAGGGTATGGTCGCCATGACACTCTCTAGCCTTCTGCCGCTGCCTTTGCATGCCTTCCCCTATATTGTCAGGTCAATTATTGGCATGTTGTTAATACTATCTAGCTTCATTCTGTCACTCTGTCATGGCCATGCTGTTTGCCCCATAAGTTTGGCATAATGGTGCGTTTAATGCTTAAAACTAGGTGTGTGGGAATTTGGGGTTTTCTGATTTTTAGAGCTGTTATCTGGCATCTCATCTAGAAGAGGTCCTGGATTTGTTTCGACAGAGTAGAGATAAACTGTGGGGCTCCATGAGACAGGGCTCCTCTCTCATTCCCCTGGGTGCCCTTCCCTGGTTGGAGGCATCAGCTCTTCAATCTTATTATTCCTAAGTCCGAACTTATTGTAGAGATGCCGCTGTCAGGGAACACAAAGTCCCACTCCCCTCCTCTCTCTCCTCAAATAGGTTTCCAGGACCTGGTCTTCCGTGAATCCACAGACTCAGACTTTTGCAAGGTCTGCGTCAGCACTGGGCATACCTGGCAAGTGCCGGGCCCAGGGTTCCTGGGGGGGCCCCACATAGGGCTGTACATAAGGAATTCATGGGGTGAGAGGACTGTATCTAATGAATCCATTGGGGGTGAGGGGGGCTTTATATAAGATAACCATGATGGGGCTGTTTGGTATGAAAAACTAATGAATATATTAGTTTCTGAATTTTTAATGCCACCACATGAGTTCACTGCATAGGGGCCTACTTAGGGTCTGCCGCCCAGGGGCCTACTGAAACCTGGAGCCAACCCTTGTAGGAGGTACTCTCTTCATGATTGCCTAAATCCATCCGCCTCTCTACTACAAGTTTTGAAAAGTACATAAAGTTATGGATGGGTGTATAACCTTCTACCATGCACAAGTCCCTGTTCCATTCACAACTAGTTCTAGATAGGCTAATGAAGGTGGAAGGGAATACCGTGCTTATCTCCTATTACCTCTCTCCAACATATGGTGAATCATGCATTCTTATTTTATCTACCCGTGTATATACTCGTGTATAAGCCGAGTTTTTCAGCACAAAAAATGTGCTGAAAAACGTCCCCTCGGCTTATACACGAGTCTATTACCCCCCAAAACTTACCCACTTAAAAAAATAAACTTAAATACTCACCCTCCGATGTCAGCGCGGCTCCCCGATGTCGGCGCGACTTACCGATGTCCCCGATGTCAGCGCGCCCCGTCTTCTTTCATCTCCGCGGCTCCTCTTCTCTCTTCTTTCTTCTATCATCGACGCGGCCATGTTTTCTTCATGGCCGCGCATACTATGACGTCAGCAGCGGCCGCGTCATAGTATGCGCCTGCTAGAAGAAGAGATGGCCGCGTCCATGCCAGAAGAGTGAAGAGGAGCCGAGGAGAAGAAAGAAGACGGGAAGCACTGACATCGGGGACATCGGTAAGTCGCGCCGACATCGGGGAGCCGCGCTGACATCGGAGGGTATTTAAGTTTATTTTTTTAAGGGCCGTGGGGGCAGGCTGTATACTACTAGGGACAGGCGCATATTTCTCTACTCGTACAAGGCTCAGCCTTTGAGTACTCTCCATGCAGCACTGCATCATATTCTCATGGCCTGTGCCTTTAAAAAGGTAAAAATTCATAGAAGTCAATCAAATAGATTTATTATTCCAGTAATTCAGAAATATGGCTTCAAAAAGTTGCAAAACAGGGCACTTACATCATTTTTTTTACTCACTTCAGCTAAGAAAGTGGTTGGTAAAGCCTGTTAGGCCACATTTATCGACAGACCAGTCCAGACTTAGAGCTCCTAAATACAGTGTATCTTCCAACTAGATCTATTCCCATTTCCTATAAATGTACAATATCTGTGTGATTAATTAAGGATTTTTTATTTTATAAAAAAAAATTGGCTACATGGTTTCATCACTGAAATACTCCAGCAAAGACTGGTTAGAGTTTATGTCGGTTGTTGAGATCAACATGATTAAATTTCATATCAAATAAAATAAAGAACATCTGTTCTCTCACAGATGAGAGAACACCCTGATAGGGACACATATGAACAGTTGAAAGCATTCCAGGTAGGATGATAACCTGATAAAGCAGGTTCACCCTATTGTAAACCAACTGATAGCATCAAACTCCTGGAGCCTCTCCCATTATTATGGGACATAAATCTGTACCCTTGTGTAATTTAAAAACAAGTTGTGCTATGCGGTGCCCTCTTATCATTGTTAAGTGAGGAGAACATCTGGAGGGCCAACTATGGTTGTTTACAGGGTTGCTGTACTGCTTTAGGCCAATGTGGCACAGAGGTATTCAGAAGTACAAGGGCGCCATCCAAAGTAGAACAATGAACACTGCTATGAAAGTGGTTCATCAACCCGTATTATCATACCAGAAGCTGATTGGATGGATGGTCAGAAAGAAGGACAGAAGATACCCCAGTAGGGGATGGAATGGTTGGTGTTTGAGGGTGTGATTCTGCACATTAAGCTATACAGGGCTGAATGTGCAGAAATATGAGTACCACTCCCTGGGACAGGGACTCTGACATCACATAAGAGGTCTGCTTGCCCTTAGTTTATAGCCTTCTATAGACTTGGTTCTTATTAAGCTCCTGGTATTCTATTATTTCTGTACTCTGTATCCCTCTGCCTTGTGATTTTGTATACGTCCTCTTGGTTTTGACCCAGCTCTGAAGACTTTTCTTCATTTCCCGGTTTTGCATTTTAGTGCAGAAAGGGAAGGTCAACTAGTTTCCCCTTACCGCTAGTTGTCACAAACTAAACAACCCCAGGAATTGTTGGCTGAAAGTTCCCGGCACACATAACGGTGTTACTACAGACTGACATACAAATCCCAGGCAAGTTGCAAAGAAGTTTTTGATCATGTGATTTGTCTAACGCTCAATGTATTATAGAAGTTAAGGATAAAATGAAAACATGCTATAAGTTGTTCATGTCT
The DNA here is from genome assembly GCA_019512145.1 of Engystomops pustulosus. NCBI lineage: Eukaryota > Metazoa > Chordata > Amphibia > Anura > Leptodactylidae > Engystomops > Engystomops pustulosus. Next base: position 31,106,260 of record CM033644.1, read on the forward strand.
CTTTACAGACGTATTATCATAAAATATGAAGTAAACATGGCAAAGTTATTCTTCCCTGAACTTCCTATTTATTTCCTGTGGATTTCTGAAATGAAAAGAATATCGAAGATATTGTCAGTTGTGATAAATGTGTTAGAATCTGGCAGAAAACAGCAGATAAGTTTAGCTAAGGGTAGAATGGAAGAAAGCCCGGGGCTTTTCTTGTGTGGATCAGTGCATTCCAACAACTTGATTTGGAAGGAACAGTTATTCCGTTATTTTGAATGCCCTACATGGGGAATGCTGCCAGCAAACATTCTCAGAGCAACCTTGATGGAATTCAGGCAGATCATACTACACTTTGATCCAAGTATAGAGTTATGAAATCTGATTAGGTTTTGAAGGCATTTGCTTGAGTTGCATGATGGGCATCATAAACTGCTGCCTACAGTAAGGTAGATTTCATTATTGGTGATTTGAATTACAATCCAGATAGAAAGCAGGAATAATACCATACATTTAATTTAGAATATATAAAATCTATTAATGTGCAGTTTTGATCATCAAGCTGCTGCATGAACCCATGAATCATTGCACCATTCAGGATAAATCTAGTTTTGGCCTATGGGACATGGGCACTTTTTTCCAGTTGAGTTCTATAACCTGTATTTTTTTTATTTTTTTGTTTCTGACTCTGATTAAGGTTTTTTTTATGTGAGACAAATAGTTTTTTTTCAGTGATGTCCATTTGATGTACCTATAGCTTGAATTAAGTTCATTACAGTAACTCCTTCTGGGAGGATGAAAAAAACTAAATATAAAAATAATAATTCTGGCATTTTATTTTTCATTTAATATTTTTCAACATTTAACTTATTGCATAAACAACATATCACCCTTATTATTTCTTCGATATGTGGACGATGTATTTATTGTTTGGGAGGGCACTCATGCCGAATTCTTTGAGTTCGTTGAATACCTCAATATTAATAACAACATGAATATGAGATTCACTGCAGTTTTTGGTGACAAAAGCCTCGAATTTTTAGACGTAAAGGTCTTTGAGAATCAGGGCGAACTGTGCACCTCTGCTTTTAGAAAAGAGACAGCTACTAACTCCCTCCTTCACTTCGATAGTCACCATCCATTCCACACTAAAAAGAGTTTGCCCTATGCTCAGTTCTTGAGACTCAGACGCATCAATAGCAATGACATTTTATTTTGCCAACAAGCTAAAGAACTGGGTGAACGGCTCATTGCTAGGGGTTACCCCAACGAGATCATCTTAGAGGCCTATAAAAAGGCCACCACGTTGTCCCAAAGAGACTTGCTGTATGCTGACTCCAGACAAAAGAATAGACAACATACAGGGGGGCAAAAATCCAAGGAAAGAGGTGAAAAGTTTACCTTCTCATTCGAGTTTAGTCCCTGTAAACGTGCCATATGCCAGGCCATCTCTAGGAACTGGGGGATCCTAAATCAGGACCCCCAACTTAAGGACATCACTAATGAACGCCCATGCCTTGCCTTTAGACGGTGTCCCACAGTTCGGGGCATGCTAGTGCGGAGTCAATTTTCCACACAGAACCAATCCTGGTTAGATAAGAGTGTCCCTATGGGTAACTTTAGGTGTGGCTCTTGTAAATTCTGTGAGTATAATAGTCAGCTCAAAACCATTCAATTGGGAGGCATCACGCACAGGGTTAAATCGTTCATCTCATGTAAATCCACATATGTAGTGTAGGTCATTTTTTGCCCATGCAAACTATTCTACATTGGAAAAACAATACGAAAGTTATACGTGAGGTTTAGAGAACACTACAAATCGACCAGTACGGGGGATGGTTGCCCCCGACTGATCGATTGCGCGCGCTGAAGTTCCCTGAAATGCACTGAAGTTCACGATCTATCCTGGATGAAGGTGAGTGCAAGTCGCAATACACAATTTCTCTTTTTGAAATGCGGACGGTTTTTCCGAATCCGTCGGTTTTCGTTCGGGCCACGCCCGATTTCCGTCGCGTGCATGCCGGTGCGATTGCGCCACAATACATCGGTGGCGCCAAAATCCCGGGGAAATTCAGGTACAATCGGACATATTCGGGTAACACGTCGGGAAAACGCGAATCGGGCTCTTAGTAAATGACCCCCAATAAGTCCCAGCAGTCTCTGAGAGGAAAAACTGGGAGCTATAGCTTACAACAATAGTTGCAGACCATGATGGTTCATAATCCATCACTGAATATGGATCATAGGTTAGAACCCCCTCCACACCCACTCCCACATATAGAAGAATTGTATGTATACTGCAGAGGGAAATATGGAAATGCTAAGAATTCCTAAAACAAAGGTTATAGTAAAAGCTCGGCTGTAATATTCCATAGGACAAATTACAGCGCTGAGTCTATAAGAAGGCAGCCTATCAACACTATAGAAATGGCATTAAAGTAAGTGTTTTTAAATATTATAAAGGTTAAATACTCACATGAAAAAAAAAACACATCAAAAGTAAAATGACAAAGTGTTTCAATAAACACTATGACTAATTAGAGTGGATTCTCTCTCTCGATTCAGACGCATCACTATAGCTCATTGCTTGATTTTCCATCCAACCCAGGTAGCTAACAGCTTCTGTTCAGCATAGGATGATACCCTCTGCACCCAGGCAGCATACTGACTACGCAGGCCCAGGCATATTTTTCCCGGTTCTTTCCTAGCGTGATGTACTGACTACTGGGGCTAGGAGATGATTGAACAAGCCCAGTAGGGGGTGCACTATGGTGCTGTACCTGTCAGTAATGGATCACACTATGCGCAGGTCAAAGAAACATGGAACACTCTAATTAGAGTACCTCACTAGAAAACTAATTGTGATGTCACAGAGGTTTATCTTATGGAACTCCTTGTAAGTCACAGTGATTTTTTGTTTTTTTTAAGTCACTGGGGTTATCTTACTCTAAACATCTTAGACATCACAGTTGGTATCTCACTTTAATATAGTTGTGATGTCATAGGGTTACATATTTTAACATATGAACACCCTCGCCGATGCAATGGCGAAGGAGTGTTTGCGAATACGTCCCACAGCAGTAAACCAATCACACTACATGGTCCGATAGGACATAGGGGATATTGCAGTGGTGATCCTGCCTGGCAAGGCAGAAGTTAATCTGTGCATGATGTAAAAAACTATCATCCAAGTCTTGTGTTACATCTGTCCTTTTGTAAGCTGAGATGTGATGAGGAGCAGCCACCACCTGACAGAGGGGAATAATAAACCCTGGCCAGGAATGTTCTGGGGGATTTTCTAGTATGTTATCTAGGGAGTGAGGAGCAATCTTGTCTAGCCCATACTAGGCAGAAGAGCCTAGACCTCTGCAGAGTGGAGCAAGAAGACTAGAGTTACGTATAGTGAGGAAAGGGTATCATCTTACTTTAAAGTGTGATACCTGAAGTTCTACGGACCAGTGAAGCATCCTATTAGGACACAGCGCCTCCAGCCTGCCCTCTAAATCCAGGCTGGTGGACTATCTCCTGAGGCTCCCTCCAAAGCATTCAGCACTCCATATACCTGTTAAGGCAACGTTGCTGCGGTTCACTGTCGGTTCAAATAAAGAACTGTAAGTTGTGTTCTTCAACTTCTGGTCTGTCTGGGTCCCTGCTAATACGGCTGCCTTCATCAACGGCACCCGGTCCATCACACAGCGAGACTCACACTCGGGATATTAAGGGGTTGCCCAGGAGATCCGCTATAGTAGCCTCTCCTCATCATTTCTTGCCAACACCACCTGCTGGAGACCTGCCAGCTGAGGACAGCCCTCGGTTCCCCGTACCACAGCACGTGACATAGCGTGCTTAGGCCGCAACCGCCGCCCCTCCGGTACCGCGGGCCCCCGAATGTCTCCAGGCATCACCTCAAGGGTAGCCCCGGTGGGGGATGTGCACATACATGTGACATCACAGTGGTTTATCTCACTTACATACCTGTTGATGTCACTGGGGTTTATCTTAATGTGACATTCTTGTGACATCACAGAGATTTTTCTCACTTTAGCCTGCATTCACACGAGGCGTGATGGGGGACACTTCTATGGGCTCATGGCCTGTACGGAGCACATGTGACTCATCACCGTACCGCTCTGTAGCCACGTAGAAGATGGGACATGTCCTATCTTTTATTGTATACGGCTCCGTGTCGCTCATCCCTGCTCCTTTCCTGCCAGAGCTGATGTACTACGGTACGGCGGGCGTACATCGTGTGAATGTACTTGTGGTGTCACTGGAGTTATCTCACTTTAACATACTGTGATGTCACAGACTCTGAGCGCTGTTTATCTACTTGTGATGTCAGCCTACTGGACACAAAAATATTGGGATGACAGTGATACCAGAGATATCAATTAAAGCATATTATTGTCTATTGGATAGGCCATTAAAGGGGATTACCACAGTCTTTGTAATGTCGTGTCAGAGTGGGGGGCAGTATTTAGGTAATTTACCAATATACATCTAGTAATAGTTCTGCTCGTTTCTTGATTGTAAAGTGAAGCCTCCTGTATTTTTACCTCATCAGCCAGACTCTGTGCCATAAAATGGCTGCAGTGGAGGGTCATGTGATCAATTAACCCCTTGACGCTCGGGTCGTAGCTGTATGGTACAGGTAGTGGGGGGTGTATGAAGAGGGCTCACACGGAATGAAGGGTCACGGATAGCCCTCTTCATACACAAGTGGGGTTGCGCATATTGCAGCCAAACCCCATGCTATAACGCGGTCCCATTGCACAACAATTCAACTCTTCTGCTGGCAAAGCTTTGTGGACCCCGAGCCCGAGTCTGGTTTTTGAAGATCGTTACAATGAGCCAGTGGCTCATTGTAATGAATACTGTGCAAAAAATGCCATATACTGCGATGCAGTAATATTGAAGTGTATAGTAGGCAACAATCATACCATCTAGGGTTCATGTACGTAGAGGGTCTAAAAAAAAGAAAAAAAAAAAATTTACAAGTAATACAGTAAAAACACAGACACAATAATATCACACATCTCAAAAGCCCATCCCGTCTATCAAAATATTAAAAACAGGTTTGCCGGTGTGTGACCCTCATCATGGAAAATAGAGCCCAAATGTCCCAAAACATGAATTTTACACCCATTTACATCACATAAAACGGAAATAAAAAGTGACCAAATGTTGCACAGTCCTCCAAACTGAAAGCAATGAAAACGTCGGCTCATTTGCAAAAAATGACACCTAACACATCTGTACACCAAAATATGCAAAAGTATTAGTGTCAGAAAAATGGTGAATTTTTTTTCTTTTCGTATACTATCATTTAACTTTTGAAAATGTGTTAAAACGCATAAAACCTGTATAAATTTTGTATACACCAAATGATCCTACTGAACCAAAGAATAAAGCAGAGGTGTTATGGGAATGCACGTGAAAGTGTAAAAACTGAGCCCCAAGAACGTGACGCAACGGTTTTATTTTCAATTTTTCCACATTGGAATTTTTTCCAGCTTCCAAGTACATGGCAGGGAATAATAAATGCAACAGAGAAAGTAAAATTTGTTACGCACATAATAAGTTCTCACACAGTCTGTACACGAAAAAATGAAAAAGTTTCTGTCTAAAAGATACACGTGTTCCTCAACACTTATAATATATACTATGTCCATTCATAAAAAGTACCGTAATACTCGTGTATAGCCGAGTTTTCAGCACAAAATTTGCTGAAAACCCCTCGGCCCTTATAACGAGTCATACTTGTAAAAATAATTAAAATGGACTAAAAAAAAAAAAACTTATTTTACTCCACCCTCGGTGGCCCCGTGCGCACGCTGCTCCCCCGATGTCATCGCGGCTCCTCTACTGGCTTCCGGCTCCTCTTTTGCTTCCGCGCCGTCTTCTTAACATCGTGTGGGCACCGCCATGTGTTCTCCTGGCGGCGCCTATATGACGTCAGCAAGCGGCGCGTCATACTAGGCGCCGCAGGGGGGAAAAGTGGCGGCAAGCTGTATTTATAGGGGGCTGGTGGCTATATACTTGGCTGGGTCTGTGACAATGCATTTCCACCCTCGGCTTATACTGAAGTCAATAGGTTTCCAGTTTTGGTGGGAATTAGGGTCTCGGCTTATACTGGGTCGGCTTATACTCGAGTATATACGGTACATTATATATTTTACCCAATGTGAACTTCAGCGTTCCTATAATTAATTAATAACAATCGTACAGTACACCTCTACATTGATTGGATACAGCTTTCCCTGAATTAGAGCTCTTTCACATGTGTTGAGTTTCGTTCTGTTGCGCATCCATTGTGCTTGTCTCCATTTTTCTTCCGTTTTTATCTCTGTGATAACATCCGTTTGTTTGTGTCCAAAAAAAAGCCTGAACGTCTGCTTTGAAATCAGACCTGGTTTTTAGCCTCATAGATTTTCATTATTTTTTTGTAATGAGGACCCATAAAATTCTATGCGTTCTGATCTCGCACCAGTTAAAAAAATAAGGAAATTTCCTAATTTTTTCCACAGACCATTGAATCAGTTAATACACAGCCAATGGTGAAAACCTATCTATAATCAAATGGCCTGCGAGGCCATTCGTGGAAATCATGTTGACCATGGATGTGCAAAAAGCACGCCAATGTGAAAAGTGCCTTAATTATGTATAACGCTCCTGATATAATTATTCAATGTCCCTATGTAATTCTGAATACACCACCTCTGCCTAAATGTACGTTATAAATTGAGATTTAGTGCACCTCTAATTGTATTATCTCTACTAGCTGGCAAATAAGAGGGACTGAACAACCACATCATTATTTCCTGATATATAATTTATTAAATATGCTCGAATACTAGAAATTCAGTTGAATTGCAGGATTGCTTTAATAAACTGATAGTTGGGTCAGTCTGATGCTGGCTAGGACCCCTCGAGGACCTGTCAGGTTATTACATAGAAATGCTTTCGTTGCCGGGCTGTGTTTGGGTCTTTTTGTGGAGAATCAACTATGACCCATCTCCAATACTCTTACTGAGGGAAGGAGGTGTGGAGCAAAATCATGTGGTACGTTACCCCACCATCCTCCCTTCAATACTGTGCAGTCCTCCTTACCATTTCATAAAAGGCACCCCAAAAAAGATGTTTCCACCCCTACTTTTCATGGTTGGACAGTGTTCTTGGGGTCACCCGTGCCCCTTCTCCGAGTGCCAACGCTGCACCTGTGCCACTTACAGTCCTCGGTCGGCGGTTGAGTGGCTCGCGTGTCCGGTGCGTCAACTCTCCGACTCCTAGGACGTCGTGCGCAGGCAGTCTCCGAAGATTTAAAGGGCCGGAGCACCGTTGATTGGAGCTGGCTGTCGCAGAATCCGTTATTACCAGCCTCTTCCATGCACATCCTGCCGGATTTTCTTCGTGGCCTTGTGCCTTGATATTTCTGTTGTGACCTGGTGCGTATTGATCCTGTTCTGCTGCCTTACACCTGACCTCTGCCTGTCCCCGACTGCATCCGCTCAACGTCAGTGTACCTTGCCTTAGCTGCCACAGACAAGTCGCACCTGTGGAAACGACCTGTGGTACCATGCCGCGGCAGGTCCAACCTGTTTTTGCGGCAAGCTCTGGTGAAAACTGGTACCACTTAGATCCGGTTCCCAGGTTGGCTTTAGTCATGTCCGTGGTGTCCAGTGGGTCCACTAGCCCTGGAGTCTGACACCTACAATAAAATTTACAGACCTTTCCATTCTTGTGAGTGGAAAATCTTGCAAAGTCAGACGGGGATCAAATACTTATTTCTCCCATTGTATATACTGTATTAAATGACTAGTACAATGGCTAAAAGCAAAAAGTACTTTCCAGCAGGCGCTCCCATTGCCTTCCATCTTCTGCGGGTTCCTATGGAGCAAGACTGTACCAAGACACATATATTTCTCCACTTGTGTACTTGAATGAATGCTAACTGGCTTAATGATTGTCATAAACCAACAATTATATAAATAATACAATTAATTAATTCAACTTACCAGATGCTGGACCAATTACTATCTATTGGCACGGTGCAGCGTTGAATTAAGAATTCATACTGCACATTACAAACATGATTAATTCTTCACACATGGAATGAATATATACATGATTAAGAACACTGTACACATCATTATGAAAAAATAGAGTAGCATTTTTATACCAATTTGTCAAATGTACGTTGTGTGCCATTGACTGATCTATTGTATTGATGCATTATACATAATTACCTCTAATGTAAAATGTACAGGATTATCCTTTTAACGGACGAAGCCAGTTCTTTTTTTTTGCATTTCCAATTTCATTCTCCACATACATATTTTTATGTTTCTGTTTTTCGGACCCCTGAGAGTATGCAAGTCCTTTTTTAGACACTCCCAAACGCATGGGATCTGGAGGCGCAGGAAGTGATTTAAAGTGTCCAATAACATCGTATATGGGCACAACAATGATGGACTGTAATCCAAACCAACATGTGGTCAAAAGTTTTATGACTCATTGTCCCTTGTTGTAAAAATGGAGGAGCCTCAGAGTTGCTGGGCTGGGGAAATGCTTTGTAGCTACCCCTCCTGATAGCTAACCATAGCTAGCTCAAGGCTAATTAGCTTATTGTGGGCTTTTCAACAGGACAATGGGGGTCATTTACATAAGGGCCCGATCACGGTTTCCCCGTGTTACCCGAATATACCAATTGCACCGATTTCCCTGTATTGCCCGGATTTTGGCGCATTTAAAAACAAAAAGTCGTTTGGGACTTGCACTTACCTCAACAGGAAAGGCCGGTGAACTTGGAGTGCATCAGCGGGCCTGAGGGAACTTCAGCGCAGCAGCGCCACTGGTGGACCTCGGAGGAAATAACATTAGCTGAATCCCGAATCCACACAGAGAACGCGACGCTGGATCGGAATGGACCGGGTAAGTAAATCGCCCAATTCTGCATGTAGATCCCCACCATTAAATTCCATGCAATGTACTCTGAATGAAGTGAAAAATGCAGTTAAATTGATGGAAAAAAATCAAATTGCACCGTTTTTTTAAAGACTTTCATGTTCTGGATTACACTGTGCTGTACAAGTTGACACCTCCCTTTTATGCTTGGGGTTCAGTAAAATTATGTAAAAATCTAATTTTATTAAAGTAGCTTGTGGAATGTTACAGGGGTATTCCCACGAAAGAACAGATTCTTAAAATACTCAGGAACACAAAATAGACATTGGGCTCATTTACAAGGGTCGAACGCACATTTTCGTCGGGTTTCAACGAATTTCCAATTTGCGCGAATGCCCGGATTTGGCGCACGCGATCGGATTGTGTGTGCATGCGCGCAGGTTCTCAAGTGACGAAAATCAGGGGGGGGGTGGCCGTCGGAAACCAGAAGGATTCGGAAAACCGCAGAATTTTTAAAAATGGGACGAAGGTGAACTCCAGCGGACTTCAGGCAGCAGCGGAAACCTAATGGAATCAGAGCAGACCTTAGTGATCCCGGCAGACCCGAATCAACGTCGGAACAACGCGCCGCAGAATGTGAATGGCAGGGTAAGAATTGAGCCCCATATCTTATTATCCGTTCACATTCTCTATCAGTCATGGTTTTACAATTTTGGTTGCCCCTGGATACGACCTAAAAAATCTTCTGACTATGGTTGGATACAACCATGATAGCTTCTTTTGTCTGCACGCTCCAGTCAGTGTTTTCTGCCATCTGCTACTGCCTGAAGCCATGATTAAGAGCGGTCTGCCCGCTTGAAAACGTTGGCCATGTAACACTCTGGAATTTTAACAATTTGCCCTAATAAAAGTGTGGATTCTATTGGATGAAGCTGGACACGAATCCTTTTTTCCTACGTCTGTTAACCTGTTGCCGCCCTGCAGTGGGGCAGTCCGTGCTTCATTGATTCTCGTTTGGTGTGAGGTGAGCTGGATCTACTTCAAATTTTCTTACTGCCCTATCCCCTGCTAACAAGGAACAAGAACCGACTCAACAACACAGGCACTTGCTGGTGTAGGACAAGACTGGTGGTATCGCTCACCTTGTTTCGTCTCGAACAACGTGTTTTCCAGATGTTCCAAACAACGAAAAGGGTTAATCAGAGAAAATGACTTTACCCCAGTCCTCAGCAGTCACTACCCTGTAACTTTTGCAGAATATCACACGTGTCCCTGACGTTTTTTCTGGAGAGAAGTGGCTCTTTGCTGCCCTCCTTGACACAAGGCTTGTTCAAGAGTCTGCCTCAGACTGTATCACACTGCTGCTGCCATTCCTGGCAAGCTCTGCACTGCTGGAGCCCGATCCTGAAGTGAACATCTTTAAGAGCGGTCCTGGTGCTTGCTGGTCCTTCTTGGGCTCCCTGGAGCCTTTTTGGCAACAATAGAACCTCTCTGCTAGAATTACTATGATGCGATAGATTGTTGACTGAGGTGCAATTTTCTAGTGCGGTACACTTCCGTGTTAGCCAGTTTTGTGCGCGCAATGATGACTGCACAGTGTTTCTTCAGAGATAACCATGGTTAACAGAAGAGAAACTGATGCCAAGACCCGCCTCCTTTTAAGTGTCCAGTGTGTGATTGATTCCCGACCTGTCTCATCAACACCACAACTGTTGTAACTGGAGCAATCACTGAAACGATGTTAGCTGCTCTTTTTAAGGGCAGGCCTGCAAGAAGTTGAATGTGTTTGGGGGAGAAAAGTTCATTTTTAGGCAATTTCACTTTGCAATAATTTAGGTTAAGTTGATCATCTTTAAAACATTCTGGAGTATATACAAAATTGCCCATTATAAAACCTGATGCAGTAGACTTGTAAAAATAATCATTTGTGTATCTTCTCAAAAAACTTCTGGCCCTGACTTGTAGCTACAGTCAGATAAGCAGAGCTGACGGTTATGTATTATGATCAGGTGAGGAACGAGTGATTCTGTGTTTTATTGATTGGGTGAGTTAGCAGTGCTGAAAGTTTCAGTGGGGCAATTACGTACCTGCAGTCCATTCTCGATCCCAGCGGCGCGTTCTTGCGCTGGATTCGGGTCCGGCACGGGATTTATTAAGGTTAGTCCTCCGCCGTCCACCAGGTGGCGATGCTGGCTAGAAGAGCATAGAACGCATTGTAATACACGAGCCGGGCCGAGTGAGGTAAGTAAAAGCTCGCGCCCAGATTTTTTTTTTAAATACAGCGGTTTTTACGAGATCCGTTATGGTTTTCGTTCGGCATGCCCCCCGACTTTCCGCACGGCATGCCGCACCGATGCGCCACAATCGAATTGCGACGCCAAATCTGGGGCGATACAGGGAGAATCGGCGGCAATCGGAAATATCGGGTAAACACGTCGGGAAACGCGAATCGGGCCCTAGAAATGGACCCCAGTGTGTTTATATCAATCATCATCTCTTCTGATCTGGTTCATCTCTTTCTACGTGTCAGATACTAGTAGAATGTCAGAACAAAATAAAAGTGTAGATAAACCCTGTATCATGAAATCTAAGCACATTGTCAGCAAATGATCTCATAGACAAGAGGAATCATGAAGGTTGCTCAGAGAGTCGCGCCCCACACTCTAGAATCTACACTGTCCTGGTAGGAGTGATATGCCCAATTACAGCATACAACTGACTATAATTGCAAAGGGGTTAAAAATAAAATTTATTGTGGAAAAATCACTAGTTGAGAGAGCTTTCTTTCAGGGAAAACCCTTTAAAGAGAACCTGTAACCAGGTAGAACCATTTTTAGCACATTCTGAAGGATGCGGTCAACATCCTAAATGTTGTGTACCACATGAGTAGATGGAGCGGAGCGGGCGACTGCGTACTCTACACATCGCTGCCTGACCGCACAGGCATATGGATGCCTACACGGTCATCGAGAGTTGATAACACGGGCGGAACCAAACTGATGTCGTCGCAGGGGGGGATACTGCAGGGGCGTCGCTAACAGTTAATGGTCTTTTAATATATTTGAAAAGGACAGACAGAGGAGCGGTTTCCCTAATGTAGGGGGATCTCTTCTATAGCTATTTCCACGAGGACGAAATGGCAAAGCAAAGAAAACATGGCATTGAAAGGTTACCTATTATAACATATAAATAGTTTTTTTTCTGTAAAACTACTTTTTTATACAAAAAACTTTGTGTATTACCAAACACACTGTCTATTTTATTTTCTTTATTATTATTGGACTTTTAGGCTTTGTGGTTGCTTGGTACCAGCGGGGATTGATGTGTTCTACAATATACTCCAGTACAATTGTACTGAAGAATATAACTAATATATCTTCACTCTAACAGCCTGTCAGAGATTGTTTGCTGATGACATCCATGACTGGGGTCCATAGGTTCCCAGCTTTCATAACAGTGATCGGCTCCTCTGGTGACATCAGGGCGGGGACACTCGGGGCCAGTTGGTGACGGCCCATTCTCAATCACCATATTAGTGCTGTGTTCGGGTCCACTGCCGTACTTGAAAGATATTAAAAACCTTGAGTTGTAAATGAAAAGTACACCTTAAATGAAAAGTACTCAACCTGTTACCTCTCCCATACAGGTTTAACGACCGTACATATATATTAGTATTATGACAGATCATAGAATCTTTTTGTCCAGCACAATCCGATTGACGCACCAAATACATCATAATGGTATTCGTCTTCTTCTTATTTTTTATTATATAGCACACACAGATTACGCAGCGCTGCACGAACTTGCAAATCGGTCCCTGTCCACAATGGGGCCACAATCTTTAAACCACCAGTCTGTTTTGGGTGGGGAGGAAACCGGAGTACCCAGAGGAAACCGACGCAAACATGGAGAGAACACAACACTCTTTGCAAGATGTTGACCTGGGTGGGATTTGAACCCAGGACTCCAGCACTGCAGCAGATAGAAGGGCTACTCACTCAGCCCCCGGACCGCCCTATATTGTAGTTATTGATTAGCATTATATGGAACATGTAGTAATGACTAGAATACGGCAACTGTTGATGAGTATATTACTTACCCTTTCTGTGCTCCATCATTGGTGTGGATCTCGGACATATCACTGGCCTCAGCAGTGTCCTCCACAGAAATGAACGTCATTTATTAGCAGTCGTGGTCTTTGCGATGTGCCTTTTTTGCGGAGGTCACCCCTAAGGGCGTAATTGATCTAGGTGTTTCCGGCCCAGATGGAGTATGGATCATAACAGAACCGCCAGAAGACCTGTATGCGATCTGCTACGCAAAGTCATTTCGTATATTATAATATAATCTTTATTTATATAGCATCATCCTATCCCGCAGCGCGCTGTACAGATCACAGGGCACATATAATTAACAAAATAGGACATACAGGGCATAAATAGTCAGATGAAACAACAGTAAAGACCCTCGCCACAAGATCTTACATCTATGAAATCCACGTTTTATTCTTATGAATTCCATAAATTTGTGGAATTTTGGTTTAAAGGGAACCTACCATTTGCTTTTGCATTATGAACCAAGCCTACCTTGAGAATGCCGTAGCTACACTGATGCGAGAAAACATATCTGTTTAATCCTGATCCGAGTGGTGTTTCTGAAAAAAACAATTATGATAATTATTCTAAGAGGCTCTCTCGTCTTGTGGCTGCCCTGGAGCTTCTCCTTCTCACTAATTATGAACTGACACCAGCCTTGTCTGTCTAGCAAGCCAGGAACATTGTATTCATTGGATTGTCCCTGACAGGCAGAGAGTAATCAATTGCTGCACATCCTCAGCTACTGGTGTATAAGCCGATTCAGCTCAGGTTAATTAGTCTGTCTGGCAGTTCAGAAAATCCGTGTGTAATGTGTTTATGTAGGCACCCAACTTTCCCAAGGTGCTGAATTTTTATTATTGTTTTTTGAGCAAAACCACTCAGTTCATGGATTAAACAAGATATGTTTCTGGATCAGTGTCACTCCAGCATTCTCAACGTATGTTTGGTTCACAATGCATAAAAACAAATGGTAGATTTCCTTTAAGACAGTTTACACACGGATGACAAAAGGGGCGTGGGTTTACAGAAAAATTAGCACGCTCAAAAAGTATGCAAATGAACCAGAATTTTGGCATAAACATATTTGTTTGCATGTCCCTCAATGGACTGAATGATGCTTATATTGGTTTTTCAGTATAATAAAATTATTTTGAAACTATTATTGGGCAGCAGAGGCAATGGATCAGCAGGGGTTATGTCTTGTGAGCATGAATTTTTTACATTTTTTATAAAGCCGGTTGAGACTTTTAAAATATTGATCTATCAATCGCTGCTTTTATATAGGTCTCACAGCAGAGTAAAAACGGGGGTCAAGAAGAAACCAGGAGCAGTAAAGGAAAAGGGGAATTAAGGGAACCACATCAGAGGAGAAGGAAGATTCCAGATGGCGGACAACCCATAAATGGGGGTGTACTGTATTTAGCGTTGTATAGTAATTGAAGTGTGCAATGCGGAATTATTATTCAGATCTCCTAAACAGTTAAACAACATAAGGAATGTTCACCAATTAAACCAGACAGCAAACCTTGTCACATCTGGTTTATTCATCATTTATTTACATGCATTAATGGTCTGCACTGGTAACACGCATTCTGAATTCTTTACGCAGCCCCAAGGTCATAGGATAAAATAGCACTTATTTATCCCGAAAAAGGAATTATTTTGTAAGGTCTAGCTCCTTCTTCTATTACAAAGTAGCTGTAGCTCCCAGAGTTGCCCAGGATAGTAATAAATGCTCTTAGCTACAACACAATAGAATGGGTAACAAAAAATATTTATATGTGATCTTTAGACTGTCTCAGACTGTCTCTACGCGGCAGTCTCTTTCAGTGACTGTCTGTTGTCGCCGGCAGTCATCTTATAGTGGCACTGTCTGTCGCGCAGTCTTCAGTGACTGTGTCTGCGCTGGCAGTTTTTTTTAGTGACGTCTGTCGCCGCAGGTCTTTTAGTGATTTCTGTTGCCGGCGTCTTTTTCAGTGACTGTCTGCGTCTCCGTCAGTCCTGTGACTGTCTCGAGCTCAAGTTTCATTTTGACAGCAGTTTATAAAATACAGCTGATCTCTGATTAGTTTCATGGGCAAAGGGACAGTTTTACCTCAGACATTCTGATAATCTCCCCTACTCTCGTTTTCCAATTCATCTCTAACACCAAGGTCTCTATCATTGCACTATAGTAGCAATCACAGTCAGAGTCATATTAATGACCTGTGGCAGAAAACAGCAAACCAATCAGGCTCTGCTTCTAACGTCACAGCAGCAGAAGGACAATGTATTCTGTATAGGTGGGTAATAAGTGGATTAGGAAAGGCAAGGTGAAAATCTCGGCTTCAAAAACCTGGCTAAGAACGTTACCTGAGTCACAGGCAACAACTGTGCAAAATCTGGTGGTGATTGTAGCGCAAACGTGAGATTCCTTTATGGACATACATACACCAACAATCAGCTTTATGGTATTAGATAAATATCAGCGTACATACACATTCATAAAAATTGGAGTTGGGAACAGGGCAGTGGGGGACACATGGTGGGGGTGGGAATAGGTCAGCCGTTTTAATCGCCACAAGCTGGTTGTAAAGTTCAATAGTTTTTAGGGAACTTATGAAATCTTAGTGTTCCTGCCCATCAATATCGAAGCATTGGTTATGGGCTATGTTGCAGACTTATACTTGTGAAAAGGTGGTGTCACACTTCATAAAGGTGTTAGAATATGTCAGACATCATGTCCGCACATCATCTTGAATGGACGGAGCAGTTCTCCTAGGTTGCCATTAGGTATCTTTGAATTACTAGTATTAGCCTATTTCTTTCCATCTGTGATGGCCTCCTTCCAGCAAATGGCATTGAAGTATTATGCTGCTCTCTCTCGCTACAATGTCCCACACAGATAATGGTCCCAATGTCCCACACAGTATAATGAGTATAAGTCATCCTTAGGTCCCAGTCTAATGCACTCACTTAATGTCTCTCGGTCCCACACAGTATGTACCTCTCCTCCTCAATGTCACCACCACGTAAATGTCTCCATTGTCCAGAAGTA
Source organism: Engystomops pustulosus (assembly GCA_019512145.1). Lineage (NCBI taxonomy): Eukaryota > Metazoa > Chordata > Amphibia > Anura > Leptodactylidae > Engystomops > Engystomops pustulosus. Next base: position 31,122,283 of record CM033644.1, read on the forward strand.
TAAGGTCTCCTTACCAACTGTAGTAGAAAAGCAAAGGAGCGGCACTCACCGGTTCGTGCAGAAGGTTATTAGATAACAAGGAGTAAGACAGTGGACAATGGTGCAGACCGCGGCAAGCGACGGGCCGTTTGCGCCATGTGGCGCTTTCTACAAGTACGCGTTTACGGAGCTGTTCTCTATACAGTGGGAACTGTCCGTGACGTGCCGGTCAGTGTTGACTCGGCACTTCGGGAGTCGAGAGGAAAGGTGGCGCCCTGGTGACATACGTTGCTTAGGCAAACAAACAACAAAGAAAACGTTAAAAACATATTCTGGGAATTGCCATTGCGGACACCGAGATCGCCTTAATTATGTGGTCTCTCAGACAAGACGGGGGTAATAAATCGATAAAGCATGATCACTAAATGAAAATAAGAGTACTATGCCTAGTATGATACAATTGTACTCGCATACTATGTATAGACACATCGAGCCTACGGAAATAAAAAGAAGGAAGTGATGTGATAGTGACAAAAAATAGTGAATGAACAATAAGCAGGCGATCTCGGTGAAATAGCAACCAGGGGACATCAGGACCGGAGCACAAAATAAATAACAGATTACGGACCATTGTAACTTGTTTTTATAAAGTCTTCATGTTACTGAGCATAATATTTATCTATCTGATGTAAGGTAAATGGAGAGATCTAAATGCAGAGATATGCAAAGGTCTGCGTCGTGTTATCCTTTATTTCCCCTGATCTCGTTTTTTTAGGGATACAGTCATTCTTATTTCGTATTCCTTTAATATTCTTTTATATTTTAGCTCCAATCATATTGAGACCTAGCGAAAATAGCTTTTTGGGGGTCTTCACCTTAAGGTCCGTGTACTAGGGATTGTTTTATTGGATAATATACTCTATGCTCAGACGATGGGCCCAAGAAGACACTAGGTGAGTTTCGGTCATAAGGCCCAGCTCCCCATGGCATCAAACCGATGATATGTGTTGCCTCACGGGTCGCAATTCTTTTTCCTTATTACTCCCCTCGGCGTCCTTATCCACCAACTAGAGGCAGCAAAATTGAAGTACTCTGGTTCTCCATGTTGTTCCCTTATATGTCAATGACTCTAGGGCGCTACGGGCCGTCTCTATGGATCTACAATGTTCCCTAAACGTTACGAAGAGACTTCGAATAGTTCCCAGTAAAAACGGTCTGCATGGGCACAAGATGATGTATACCACATGTGTGTGTTCGCATTTGATGCACCCAGTTCGAATCATTTTGCCTGCAATGTTGAATTTGAAAAATTGCAGGATCCACACCAAAGTTCCCGATAGGGATGCGTACGCTCTTAGCAGTGTTTTTTAGAAGGAAGAAAACTGGCTACTAACTAGATGGATTTCTGATGTTTTACTCCTCCTAAATGAGAATACACAGGCTCTGCCATAGTAATTCATATAGCGCTGGGGATCGTTTTTAGGGACCAAGGTCCATTTTTGTGTATGTCGCCTGCGGAATGGCATCTCCGTTGGATGTAAGCCAAAGGAGAAAGCAATCTCTCAATCTCTTAGGGCATTAAGGCCTTAGTAATTCTCGGGGTCTGACTGCCACCGTGCCATTTGGTGAGAGTCCTGCTGTTTTTGAGGGTGGCTCTATGACCGTGTAGGGTACCCCCGCTACTAATCAGTACTCTTAGGTCAATGTGCCTGTGTCTGAAGCCTGTCCGGTGTGTTAAGTAGATTGGTTATTCGTTAAGAAATGATGGAAGGTAGGACTGTCAACGGGTGTGCTTTGGGTGGAAACATCGTATCGTGAGGGAATTGGTAGGCCGTAGGTTTTTGAAAGTGGTCGAGTGATGAGAGTTCTCTTCTTGTTAAACTCGTTACACTAAAAAATCAAGCTTCTTTCCCCCCAAAAAATACGGAGGGGAATATCATATTATGGCATGAACGGTGTTCAATACCCCACGAATCGTAAAAATTACCAAGTTGAGCACCACACTTTAGTGAAGCCTAGATCCTGAGTGGAGAAGGACGAACAGGAAAAAGTGTACCTCAAGGGGTAGTGCAAGGGTACTCCACACTTAATGGGATATCTAATGTCATACTTAGGGGTCCCAAAAGTATGTCCTATACTCCCCATAAATGTCCAACATAGTAATGGACGCATTGTCCACATCCGTATAATGTGCCTCCCCTCCGGTCCCACAAAGTATGAATGTACTATGTGTCATCATATTAATGTCTCCTCAGTCCCAAACAGGATTAGATGTCCCCATGTTCCCACAAGTATAATGTCCTCTATGTCCCTCATAATAATGGTCCTACTCCATTGCACGAACCAGTTATAGATGTCTCCATTATACCCCAACTATTGGTCCCTCAGCTGTCCGACCACACAGTATTGAGTTCTCCGTCATTTATCCCCATATTATAGGCCTACATTGTCCCAACAGTTAGTGATGTTCTCGTCAGTGTACCACAATAAAGTACTCCTCATGTCCCATACGTTGAAGTTCTCATACAGTGTCCCACACAAGTTATTAAATACCTTCATAGTGTCCCGACAACATATGATTGATGGTGGGACCACCATGGGATCACACATGCCCCATCCCTCTTGGGTATTAAGTTTTTGTTGTAAGGAATTGTGTTTTTCGGGTATAATGTTTAATGCTATTCTGGCGGATGTTGGCTGGTGCCTATTTCGCTCCTGCTTTCTCGGGAATATTTCTAATGCTTGTTACGGTAAGGTGGAACATGTGCGGTCACATGTGTGAAGGTGGAAGTGCTTTGGGCGATTGCTAGAATCTTTTTGTATCAGGTAGACTAGACATCTGGAGGAACAGCAGTGAGGCACGCCTATCATCAGGAGGCGGGAAGCTGGATCAGGGATAAATATCGTCATTCCATGGAAAATCTGCAAACGCTTTATGAAAAAGTCGGAACTGTTCCCAATGAATCCATGACAGTTGGGGGGTACTGGCACCCCCCCACCCAATGTGATTTCTGACTAAAAAACAAGGGATCAGAGTGTTGGTATTTTTTCACGATGGATCACGTGAAGTTGCTTAACGTAAAATACAAGAAATTTCTCGGAAAATCTAGGTGCTCTACACAACTCTAGGAGAAGTTTCTCATGAAGTTCAAGGTAATACGCCCAGTAGGATGATATTCATGGATGCAGTGGATTCAATAAGAGGCTATGTGATAAAGAAAGATCAATACTAGATGGTTGTTCTTTTTAACATCATCCAAATCTACGTAGAGCGAATCATATGTGGTTGTATGGTATCTTACATACAAACGACCGAAAGTCAAGTACAGCCGGACGCTCTAATAAGAATGAGAATGCGTGAAGGGTGGAATAACAGGAGCGCATAACCCAGGATAAGATGTGCCTCATCAAGATAATGGGTGGGGCACGCACCCACTACTAATTCTCACCTGCAGTAGCTGGATGTACAAGACGTGTCGCATACAAGCGCCACCTGGTGGACGGCGGAGGAACTAGCTTGATGAATCCCGGCCGGACCCGAATCCAGCGCAGAGAACGCGCCGCTGGATCACGAACGGACCGGGTAAGTAAATCTGCCCCATTGTTTCATAGCAGCTAAAGAGACACAGATTGTAGACCTCCTATATCAGGGATCAGGAACCTTTTTGGCTCAGAGAGCCATGAATGCCACATATTTTAAAATGTTATTCCGTAAGAGCCCTACAATATGCACATGCCTCCCAGTAGAAAGGTAGTCACTGCTAATGCCCCCCACTGGATAGCTAGCCCCAGCACATACCTTCCAGTAGATAGTAGCCCCAGAATATACCCCCAGTAGACAGGTAGCCACAGCACATGCCTCCCAGTAGATGGGTAGCCACAGCACATACCCCCAGTAAATCGGTAGCCACAGCACATACCCCCATGTAGATAGGTAGCTATAGCACATGCCCCCAAGTAGATAGCTATCCACAGTACATGCCCCCAAGTAGATAGCTAGCCCCAGCACATGCCTCCAAGTACATAGGTAGCCACAGCACATGCCCCTCAGTATATAGGTAGCCACAGCACATGCTTCCCAGAAGATAGATAGTCACAGCACGCTTTTCTCTTTGATCCAGGCTTAGACAATGGTGGCGATGGCACCTGGGTCGCACAAAGGACAAGGGCAGCGGTAACACCGCTGCCTGTGTCCTGTGATCAGTCTAAAACACACAGCAGCCATCACTAGATCTGGCTTAGATCTGGCCTACGAGCCATAGGTTCCCTACCCCTGTCCTATATGCTAGTTCAGTACCTTAACATGGCAACAGCTATAATATAAAAATTTGGGGCATCACGGTTTGTATTCTACAACCCCTCATCTCTTGGCCAGCAGCCTTACAAATATGGCAAGTAAGGTAATACATGAGTGGGAGCTTGGAGCTTCTCTTGTTCTGCGCAGGGAGGTCCCAGAAAGAGAACCACGTGTTTCGGTCTATATAACCCCTTAGGCAATGAACACAAGTTTATTGATCACATTAATTGCACAGACATCCAATATTCCTGTCTTAGTCTTCTATCTTTGTATAAGCCTTATTCACGGTTTTGATTGCTGAATGTCAGACCTAAAGTGTAACCATCATTTGAGATATTTTTTATTTATATTGTGTGTAGGGGGCTGTGGTGAACAGTTTTCTAATATAGTTCATTAGTAAATTCTGCTTAGTTTGTAAAAAGAAATCATGCTACTCCCTCCCATAGAAATGCATATTCCAGCCTGTACGGTGTGTGTCTATGGAGGCTGCATGACCTAACATGTAACCTCCCTGTGTTTGGTTAAACAGCTCTGAGAAGGGAGGATTAACTGTTTTCACTTTTCAGCTGATCTTTGTAAATAATGCTCATAGCATACTACAGCCAGGGTGAGAATAGAAAGGGTTAACACTCACTGCTGTGTAACAAACAGCAAACGAGAGAGAGACTTATGTACAACTTATGTAGAAGTCTTTTTCTTTACAAACTATGGCCTCATTCATATGAACATGTGCCAGGCCGGGCGAGCACACATCGGCTCACTGGAGATGAGGGCAGATGAGCGCTGATAACCCCTTCTCTCTCCATAGAGAAGCGCAGGGCCAGCGCCATAACACGGAGACGTATAAGACGTGTCCTATATATCTGCATGCACAGTCATGCTGCAGTGAGACAATGTTTGCTCACCACACCATGACCGTGTGCCATAGAGAGTTTCTTAATGAAATATATCAGAAACCCCCCCCCCTACCCAATATCAAAAATCATCTGAAATGACAGTTACTCTTTACAGAAAATTTTACAAAATGTTTTTTTTCGGGTGTTATAAAAATGGCTCATGATATAAATGGTGGTAAAGGTTATCCACTAGCTTGTGTGGTGTGACTACCTCATACAGTCCACATACATTTATGTGGACTTTAGTAGGAAAAGGGAATATATCTCTTTAAAGAGAACCTGTCACCAGGGAACTCCCCCACTAACCACACACAGTACCTCGTAGAGGTCTTTAAACATGTACCACTGATGCCTCAATCCACAAGATGAGAGCCAGTGTTCTTCTAAAATAGCAGACGGCGAGCTGCAATATACAGTCATGATACCCCGCCCTCCTCTCAGGGTAGAAAGTTGATTTCTCTTACCCCAGTCAGCATCACTCACAATTCCCACCTTCCTGAGGGAGTGCTTAGTGATATAGCAGAGCCCTGTAACCCAGGGCCGGGTTAAGGTTGGTGGGGGCCCCTGGGGTTATCTGGTGGGGCCCCCATTGAATGTAGTCTAGACAGGGTCAGCAATCACTATGTACATGCCCCCAGCAATCACTATACACAGGCCCCCAAGCAATAACTATATACAGCCCCCCCCCAGCAACAACCATGTACAGCCCCCCAGCAATCACTATATGCAGCCAACCAGCAATCACTATATACAGCTCCCCCAGCAATCACTGTATACAGCTCCCCCCAGCAATAACCATATACAGCCCACAGCTATCACTATATACAGCCCCCAGTAATCACTATATACAGTCTCCCAGCAATAACTATATACAGCTCCCCCAGCAATGAGTATATACAGCCCCCCAGCAATGAGTATATACAGCCCCCAAACAATCACTATATACAGCCCCCAGCAATCACTATATACATCCACCCAGCAATCACTACATACAGCCCCCCAGCAATCACTATATACAGCCCCACAGCAATAACTATATACAGCTCCCAGTATTCACTGTATACTTCCCCCAGCAATCACTATATACAGGCCCCGGCAACAACTATATACAGCTTCCAGTATTCACTATATACAGCTCTCCGCAATCACTTTACACAGGCCCCCAGCAATTACTAAATACAGGCCCCTAGCAATAACTATATACAGCTCCCAGTATGCACTATATACAGCCCCCCAGCAATCACTATATACAGCCCCCAAGTAATTACTATGTACACCCCCCTGTAATCACTATATACAGCTCCCCCAGCAATCACTGTATACATCTCCCCCAGAAATAACCATATACATCCCCCTCAGTAATCACTATATACAGTCCCCCAGCAATAACTTTATACAACTCCCCCAGGAATCACTATATAAAGCCCCCCAGCAATCACTATATACAGCTGCCCCAGCATTTACTATATACAGTCCCCCCAGCAATAACTATATGCAGTCCCCCAGCAATAACTATATACAGCTCTTCCAGGAATCACTATATAAAGCCTCCCAGCAATCACTATATACAGCTCCCCCAGCAATCACTAAATACAGGCCCCCAGCAATCACTATACACAGGCCCCCAGCAATAACTTTATACAGTCCCTCAGCAATAACCATATACAGCTCCCAATATTTACTATACACAGCCCCCAGCAATCACTATATACAGCCCACCAGCAATCACTATATACAGTCCCCTAGCAATCACTATATACAGGACCCCAGCAATCACTATACACAGGCCCACAGCAATTACTATATACATGCCCCCAGCAATAACCATATACAGCTCCCAGTATTCACTATACACAGGCCCCCAGCAATAACTATATACAGCCCCCAAGCAATATCCATACACAGCCCCCCAGCAATCAATATATAAAGCCAACCACCAACCTCTATATACTGCTCCCCAGTAATAACTATATACTGCTCCCAGTAATCACTGTTAAAGCAGCAGTCGGTTCAGGTAAAAGCCGCCGGCGGACCTGCACATACTGTGGGCAATTCGGGCGGCCATACGACCGTCTGAATCATCCACATTTAAGGGCACACTTGGGGACCCCTTTAAGGGCAAAGTGGTGGGGGCCCTGGGGAGCGCGCCCTGGGAGCCCCCCCTTTAGTCCGGCCCTTAACCCCTTAACGCTCTGCGCCGTAGCTCTATGGCGCAGAGGTATAAGGAGTGTATGAAGAGGGCTCACGGGCTGAGTCCTCTTCATACAAAGGTGGGGGTTTTTGTATTTTGCAGAAAACCCCCACCGCTAATAACCGGCGGTCGGTGCTTGCACCGATCGCGGCTATTAACCCTGTCATTGCCGCCGGCAAAGTCGCCGGCGGCGTTTAAAAGACGGCGGAGCGCGGGCGATTGGTTGCCATGGTAGCCTCGGGTCTTCTTTTGACACGGGGCTACATGGCTTCTGGAGATTCGTTACAATGAGCCAGTGGCTCATTGTAATGAATGACCTGCAAAAATGCCATATATTGCAGATAACAGAAGTATGCCGTGACTGGTAGGAGCGATGACCAATCTAGGGTTAATGTACCCGATGGTCTAAGAAATAGTGGGAAAAAAAAGAAAAAAAAAAGTGTTAAAAATAAAAAAAAATTAATAAAATATAAAAAATTCAAATCACCCCCCTTTCCCCAGAACTGATATAAAACATAATAAACAGTAAAATCACAAAGCAATTAGGTCGCCAGTCCCAAAATGCCCGATCTATCAAAATTAAAACGTTACGCCAGGGGACCTCCACGGAAATGCGCCCAATGTCGAAATGCGACTTTTACACCGTTTTCATCACATAAAAAATGTCAAAATGTCGCAAGACCTCAAAATGGTAGCAATGAAAACGTCGCCTCATTTCGCAAAAAAATGACACCTCACACATCTCCGTGCGCCAAAGTATGAAAAAGTTATTAGCGTCAGAAGATGGCAAAAAAATTTTTTCTTTTTGTACACATTCGTTTAATTTTTGAAAGTATTAAAACACAATAAAACCTATATAAATTTGGTATCACCGCGATCGCACCGAACCAAAGAATAAAGCTGAGGTGATTTTGAGGTGCACAGTCAAAGTCGCAAAAACTGCCCACAAGAACGGTTTTTTTTCAATTTTTCCATATTTGGAATTTTTTTCAGCTTCGAGTACAACGGGCTGTTAAAATAAATAACATTACGGGAAGGAAAATTTGTTACGCACAAAATAAGCCCTCACACAGGTCTGTACACGTAAAAATGAAAAGTTATGGATTTTGAAGTTGGAGAGCGAGAAATGAGCGGAAAAACCCTGCGCCCTTAAGAGGTTAAAATGGGGTATATTTATAGGGTTTGTATGATAGGAATTGCGATTATTTTCCCACTCATACCAACCAACATGCCAAGTGGGAGTGGAGTGACCATGTTGGGGGCTGAATTGGATGGTGGAGAGAGTCAGTGTGGGGCGCTCCTTTCCCGCACTTGTGGCCTTGCTAGAACAGGTTTTAGCACAAGTCTACGTCAGACAGAACCAGGAATAGAATTGAATGCCTGAATATCCTGATATATCCGGCATGGCTGAGTTTTCATCATACGCTGTGCCAGCATATGATGCATTTCTCCCAGTTTCACTGAATTCTGTCATCACATAAGACACTGGAACAGATGGACCAAAGCCATCTAAAAGTTAGTAAAACTGTGTAAAAGTAGGTGGTTAGATTAGTTAGACAGTCTAAGAATAAGTTTACATCTCTGTTTGGAAGGTTACATTAATGGAAGATGTTCCGTTCTGATTTTCGTTTTACGTCTGTAAATTGTGTCAGTCATTTTCGGCTTTCTTTGTGTTATTCAATGGGGTGAGTGGATGCAACACGCAAAATTGTAGGAACAATTTTATGAAGAATAACACTCATAGAGATTTAGGGAATGATACATTTCATGTGGAATACAGTTGTTTCCTTACATAATGACAAAGGTTACAGGTCCCCTTTAAACACTTGTTGTGCCCCTCTGTATGGTACAGATGAAATTGTGTATCCACTTAGTCTAGAGTATTTTTCGGACTATAAGGCGCACCGAATTATAAGGCGCACCATCAATAAATGCCTGTTGAAACCTCTAGGTTCATATATAAGGCGCACCTGATTATAAGGCGCGCCTGAGTATAAGGATGAATGACCCGCAGGTGGCAGACCTGTGCACAATTCAAGGCAGCTGTTGTCTGTAAGTACAGTTCATATATAAGGTGCACTGGACTATAAGGTGCACCTTTATTTCTGAGAAAATCAAAGGATTTTTTTGTGCGCCTTATAGTCTGAAAAATACGGTATGTTACCCAAAAATCTGCCTCTCTCTGAAGCAATGTCTGCCTGCACTATGCAGTATAAAAGCGCCAGTTAATAGATTTGTTACTTTTGTGCTGCTGAGATTAATGTTGCATTGAAGAAATTACTCATGACCTTTTAAACAGCCTCTCAGCAAATGTATTTTGGATGGTGTATTGAGATAAATTATTTTCTTGCAAATTGCCAGCGCTGTTTTCCATCGTGATAGGGAGGAAACCAACACAGTTGGCGTAATTTAGAAAACACAGGCAAAATTGTTCAGAGGAGCATCGCTGCACAATGGTACTGGAATGGGAGACCCTCTGCAAGAAGGTTTTTTTTTTACTTTACTTGATAAAAAAGGTATCTTTTATAAAATGTCCATCAAATGAGAGCAAAATAAGAGGCAGTCCTGTCCGATTTACTTGAAAAAGTTGTGATGTTAACTCAAAAACACAGTGTGATGTCACATCAATTAACTAACAAGGACACAGTGTGATGTCACATCAATTAACTAACAAGGACACAGTTGTGATGTCACATCAATTAACTAACAAGAACACAGTTGTGATGTCACATCAATTAACTAACAAGGACACAGTTGTGATGTCACAGCAGCTGCCTAAGAAGAACAAAGTTGTGATCAGAGCCAATGCTACACTTTTTGTTGCCTGAGATGTAAAATTGAAATGCCCCCCTTTCCTCCAAAGCTGCCCATCCCTTATCCATTGCTATATTTGTCTTACTGAAGTTGCAGGCAAATCTTTAAAAAGCATTTACAACAAGATTAGAATACACTGACAGCATTAATAACAATTGATAACTTTCTACACATAACACATTGGGGCACATTTACTTACCCGGCCCAGTCGCAATCCAGCAGCGCGTTCTCCGACGAGGATTCGGGTCTGCCGGGATTTCCTAAGGTCCGTGCGCCCGATATCCACCGGGTCTCACTGCTGCGCCGAGGTCCGCCGGAGTTCACCTTCTTCGTCCCGGTGCATACAAGTGCTGATTTTGCGACACAAATTCTTTTTTCAATTCTGCGGTTTTTCCGAATCCGCCAGGTTGTACGACGGCCCCAACCCGATTTCTGTTGCATGAAAGCCGACGCCGATGCGCCAAAATCCGATCACGTGCGCCAAAATTCCGGGGCAATTTGGCCCAAAAGTGCGCAATTCGGACCCTTAGTAAATGAGCCCCATTGTCACCGCCTCCCTGACACTGACACATGCTGATGCTACGTTAGACAGTGACACAGACGTCAGTGGCATCTAGATGGAAATAGGGTCCCAGTGGGTGTATGGTGCTCTATCTTTCCCTGTGTATAAAGGTGTGCGTTCTATCTCTTATAGAGAGGGGAGGTGTGAGCGCAGCTCTCCAGTGCGCCTGCAGAATGCTTGCCCAGCTATGGCCAGGGGAGCATATGTTAGTGTAAATGTACACTAAGGCTGGGTACACATAATGAATTGTGGCCAAACTAATGAACAAATGCAAGAGTATATGTCATTTACAGTATATAAAATATGCTTTGCCCTTTAAAATTAGTAATATCTAGCAATGCAAAAGAAATATTACTACTTTGGTGTTTTATGTGATGCACCTGCAATGTGTTTCAACAACCCTATTAGTAATTTGCATAGAGAACCCTGCTAATGTATATACATACCTGTTTTACTTATTTACACCTCCCCTAATATTTTTATAAATATCCCCCTCTAATTTAAAAGCATCAATATACAGAACAACATATAAATACTCCCAAATTAAGTTATACACAGTACTCCACATATAGCCCCCAATTTTGGTTAAAATCCATCCCCTATATATCCCCCATTAATTCAAATAAAAACAGCCCTGCATAGATAGTATATACAACCAGACCCCCTATAGACAGTATATACATTCAGAAACACCTCCCATGGATAGGTTATACAGCCAGAAACACCCCACCACAGTTAGTATATACAGCCAGCCCCCCCATATATGATATATACAGACAGTGACCCCCTTCATAGACAGTAAATGCAGCCACTCTCCCGCTCGAAGACCCAGACATGTTTACTTACTTACCTCCAGGCCCCAGTGCTCTCCAGTCTGCCTGCAATCTTCTCCTCTTTCCCCGCTCTTCTGTCAGCAGCCTGTGCTGCTCCACTCTGTCAATTGCATCTGTGTCTTAAAGATGCCAATGCCATTAAGAGTATATTTAGAAAGCAGTTCAATGAAACATTTGGAGACAACATTTGTGTATCCTTAACACGATCCTTAACTTGCCCACTGACTAAAGCAGCGCGATGCACAGAGGCAGAGAACCGGCACTGCCCCCTGCAATACAGACCCGGTGGTATAGGGGTTAATCAGGGGTTAATCAGAGCTGCTGGGTCTGATCAGACCACCTGAGTGAAGTTAGCCCCCCCAACTTGTCCAAATCTTACAAAACTGGTGTCAAACATGTGTGATCAGACCCAGCCCAGCTCTGATCCAACATCTGCCCCCACAGGGGGTCATTTCCCCTGTAACTGGAGCTCTTCCAGATACCCCAGTTACAAGTGAATAATAGAAGTAAAAAATATGTAAAAAAAAAATTTAATTTGAAAATATCAGGGGAGTTTTATTATCTCATGGGGACATATAAAGCTACAACACACAAACACAAATTACATATTAATAAATATTTAAAAATACACATTAATATTCCCCAATGAAATAAAATAAATTCCCCACTACATTATAATTATTTAAATGTGGGCAACCCCTTTAAACCCTTCAGGATCGCACCAGTATTAGTAGTTTTTTAAGGGCTCGTTAACTGTGGAACCTCCTTGTGACAACCTTGCTTTGTTGTACGGCATACTGGGAAGCTGGAAAAAAAATTGCAAAGGCGTTTTGTGCCATTTTTAGGCAAACTTTTACTCTTACAGATTTCAATGTGCGGCCCAAGTGGCACATCTCCTTCATTCTTTGGATCAGAACAATCACAGAGATAAATGTATATTATAGGGCACATTTACTTACCTGGTCCTGTCGCGATCCAGCGGCGCGTTCTCCGACGAGGTTTCGGGTCTTCCGGTGTTTCACTAAGGTCGTGCGCCCGATTTCCACCAGGTGTCGCTGCTGCGCCGAGGTCCGCCGGAGTTCACCTGCTCCGTTCCGGTGTATGTGAATGATATTCTTGCCATACAATTTTTTTTTTTAATTCCGCAGTTTTTCCGAATCCACGCCCCCCCATTTCTGTCACATGAAAGCCGGCGCGGATGCGCCACAATCTGATCTCGTGCGCCAAAATCCCGGGGGAATTCTGTGCAAAACGGAAAAATACGCAAAACCCAGCGGCAAAACCCAATTTGGACCCTATTCTGTCACGTGTCAGTTTATTATACTCTGTGTTTTGAGCTGTGTAAGGAGTCATATAGGGTCTGATTACTCATGCAATGTACTACAATACTACTGTCTACTGCTCTTCTTTTATAGTTTCCATCTGGCAGGCTATAATAGGCTATACCACTTGGCAGTCATAGGAGTCTCATAGGAGTCTGTCATGTAACCAATCAGCAACCCCTGATGTCATTAAGATGGAGCCAATGGGTGGCAATATTGTGGCACCCATGCGCCAGTACTCTTTAGGTACTTTGGTCGTCTTTGACTGCAGCACCTAATAGGTTGCCTGCTGTGATCAGTGCCGTTAGTGGCAGGTGTCTGTATAGTATAATACAGCAGACACCGGCTATGTATGGAGAGAGCTCAGGCCCTGATTCCTCTCCATACAGCCTTAACCTATAAAGTATAGTCAATTAAAGTTGCCTAATGGAAAATACGTTGAAGGCCCCATTTTGAGCGACCCCTTAAAAATTCTGATGTGTCACCCTAATAATAGGAAACTAAAGTACTTTTTAGTTTTCACCAATGTTTCCCTTTAAGTTGTTTTTGGCTTTTTCCCATTCGGCATAATAAGTCGTGTTTGAGATGTGATGAATACATGTGACTCACTTGTCCCTGCAGATTACTAGCATAATACTAATCCAGCACCATCATGCCACATTATTCACTATTTTACAGTTTTGCTAAAACTTCAGAATTTGAGGTAACAGTTGTCATAGCAATCTATTGTACGGAAACCTTGACGGCACTTGACCTGATTTTATACCAAGATGGAAAGGCACAGCTACCAATAACATCATTTTCTCCCGTTCTTACAAGGCAAAGAGCTGCCGTCAGTTAAAAATATTCCCTTCTGTTAAACCAACTAAGAAAGAGCTTTCTCTCCTAATATAAAAGGCTGCAGAAGACCTAAATCCATCCATGTAGTGAGGCTCATTTCTCACTCTGCCCATAAAAGTCTCAAATAGGATTAGAAACAAAATCCAAGCAGCCAGAGCTCCAAGGGTCAACTCATCTCTTCACTTCATATGGCGGAACTATGCCGCCATATTGTACTGATATCCGGAAGAGAAAACCATAATAAATATCATTATATTCTACAAATAGAAAACCCGAAGATATCATATTCTATAGGGAGATCTTTTTTTTTTCATTAACAAAATGCAAAAGTAGATTACATACAAACATATACACATATACACATACACACATATGTAGCCTTGTGTCTTATCTATCTCTACAATTTTCTGTTTTACAATATTATATTGTATTTGGGGTTTAAGAGTTTAAAGGGATATTCCCACACGTTTCTTAAATGTACTCAGGATAACAAAATAACACATTCTCTAATTCACTGTTATCAACAAAAATGCAGCATTTCACAGATATAATTCCAACCTGTCTTTATCAGTTCTGCTGTACACAATTTCAGTTGCCCCTAGACAGGACCCTGTTACTTCTGACTTTAGGCATCGCGGCTTTCTATGAGACGGCCGTGCTTGCTGAGTCTCTGTGTCTTTCTGCCTGTAGTCCCGCCCCCTGCACGGAGCTCACACTGATCACTTCCTGCCAGCACATTGTGAGCAGAGAGAAACTACAAGGAGTCAGGCACATATCTGTGAGAACAGAGATGTTGTAGAACTGTCAAAGTCTGTCAGCCTCGGTTTGTCAGTCTCTGTGTAATAGGCATCTCTTGCATCTCATCACTGATCTGTCTCATCTCTCTCTTTCTACGTGTCAGTGTGTTAGTACAATGTAAGAAGCCAAATGAAAGTGTATATAACCCTTGTACCCAGATAATGTAACCACATTGTCACCCCACAGAACTAGATGGGTCATAATGTGGAGGGAGAGATAGGTGCTAAAACAGCAATAACACTGAGTAAAATTGTAAAGTAAGAGGTTAAAATGATCTTTATTATGTTAACATAATAGGGGATGTGCTTGGCACAGAAATCGCCAAGCACAACGCTCAGCTATCCCAGGAGTTCATTTACTTAAAGTGTAACTCCAATGTTATAATAATTTTTACCAAATTCTTTATGTGATTCCAGCTTTTAAAACAACCAAGACAATGGCCACATTGTGCCGATTTTCTTTCCAGGGTTGTGGCATTTTCTGGTATAAAGCTTCTTCTGAAAAATCTTTCTTAGCAGCAGTGAACTCGGCAGAGACTAACCTCTTCCTATATTAGCCCTGATGCTGAGTCAAATTTAGCAGACCACAGTTCCCATGATGCTTTATATTTTCTCATTGAGTAATTTAGCAGTAAAGCCAGTGAGATTCCTACAATTATATCCACTGAACACTGCATAGTGTACATACAGGATGTATGTAGTGACTAGAGGACTGTCAGCTTTCTTTACATGGTGGATCATGCAACATGTAATAAGTAGTAGAAACCAGCAGTGAAACAATTGTATGATGAGTTTAGTCTGTTCTTTGTGAGCACCAAGGATTAATAGCTTCTCTATTAGCAGAAAGTTCACACGCTATGATGGAGGGACTGATACAGACAAAGAGAGATTTTTAACACACTATTCTGTGTAGGAGACTTTTACAAAACACAGATCTGCACACAGCAGCCCCTCCTCTCTATGAAACAGTATCTCTATGGAATCACATGGAGAAATCAGCATAGCTACTGCCAGAGTAGGCTAAAATGAGGAGGATAGCAAGAGACTTTGGGGGGGAAGGAGAACCCTTATGTTGGTACTAATTAAATTGATGAGTGTTGTGAATACTAAGTGGAAAGCTGCTATGAATTTTTAGGATGTGACTTTCTTGTTACTGCCTAATTAAACCAAGAGTCTGCTCTCAGGAACCCTGTATGTACTTGAAGAAATTAGCAGGACTGTAATGTGTGCTGTGGGGGGACATACTGCTATTATTGTAAGGAACAGTAGAGTAGGAAACTGCTGTGAACTTGGAAGAGAATTATGGAGTTCCTACTGTGACAGCTTTGCTGTGCTGCAACTGGTGTATGTGCATGGAAAACAAGGCTGGGATTACAACTGGGAAACCACTTCATTGACATCTCTAGAATAGTATATAGAAAGAGTGTAACCTAGATGAGACAACCTTTTTATAGGGAACCTGTCACCAGGGACCTAATTTTCACTACAGGCAGGTTGCAGAAGCCCATTACACCGGCATTGCAAATATGTCTTTCTGCCTTGTCTTAGCATTTGCATTGGTTTGGATTTTAAAACACAACATTTGACTTGTCTGTGCTGCAGACTCCTCAGCTCTTGGCCACCACATTTGTGCTCCTGTACAGCTCCTCCCTCCTTTACTGATTGCAGCTCACCAGGCTGTGAGCTCTGTGAAGGAGCAGGAGGGAGAAGCTCTACAGGAGCAGGAAGGTGGGGGCCAAGAGCTGAGGAGGGAATGGCATAGACAAGCCGCATAGTGTTTTTGTTTAAAAATGCATCCAAACACAAAGCCCAATCCCTGGGACTACACAGAGGATACTGACAGGGTGCAAGGTAAGATATAACACATAATTATATTGTAATGCAAGTGCTGAGAGAAAGCAGAAAGACATATTTGCACTGCAGCTGTAATGGGCTTCTGCAACCTTTGTTTATTTAAAATTAGGTCCCTTCGTGACAGGTTCCCTTTAAGGACCCTTTGACACAATGGAGCACATTTACTTACCCGGCCGAGGAGTTCATCCAAAGTGCAGTGTTCCGACGATCATGCACTTTGGTGCAATTCACTAAGATTGTGCGTCCGATATCCTGCATGTGTCGCTTCCCCCCTCAGGTCCAGCGGAGTTCACCTTCTTCTTCCTGGTGCATGTAAGTGCATTGTCTTACGACAAAAATTGAAAGTTAAATCGTCCGACAGCCTGCCCCTTCCACCGAATTCTGTTGCATGGAAGCCAGTGCAGCTGTGCCAAAATTCGATTGTGTACGACAAAATCCCCATCTAAATACCTGTCCCAGCAGTGCAAATCCCGAAAACCATGAACAGTCCAATGAAATTGAGATCCCCGACCCTTAGTAAATAAGCCCCAATATGGATGTGAGTAGCATTTGTTAACCACTGAATTCCAGCCTCCCTCCGGATCAGTTGTTTATAGGCGTGATTCGCTCTGGTATTGATGACTTCTCCTAAGGAGAAGCTGTCAATATTAAATCCTGGAATGCTCCTTTAGTTTGTATTTGAAGGGCCAGTCCCTTAATGTTCCCTCTGTACCAGACTACAAGTTATGCCATCACTGCATAATAAGTCACAACTAGGGGAAATAAATAAGAGGCAGATTTTCACTATGTAGCAGAATAAATGACAGGCCATATTGATGTCATGTTAAGCCCATTGATTAGCCTTCTTTCACCAGTGCCACAATGAATCCCTCTACTTCCCAGCCTACTACAAATATAAATGGATCACTGAAGCAAAACTGGGTCATTTGTAAGAAACACTCAGCCTTCCCCAAACACTGCAACTAGTCAAAGTCTTAGAAGTAATGTTTCTCCCCATGGCACTTACATTTACAATGGTTTGATGTAATATACAAATCAATACTCGGCCGGGGTTTTTATGCAGGTCATTTATTTCTACAACAAGTAGAACAAATCTGCACTTTCCTAAGGAGGCTTGTGGTTACACTTGTTATAAATGGCTTTACTTCTGACATGTTTTATGGTACTTAATTGATAGCTAATGCTGTAATCTGAATTATACTGTCCTTTATGGAAGACGTAGGATGAAATGTAGGTCCCTATTGCTCTAGGCTCAGACACCATGATGTATTGTGGAGGAAGAGTTTGTCTCCTCTTGTATAGATCTTCAGCAAAAGATGTAAAGCTACATAATTGTAAGCAAAGTATATGATGGAAATGCATACCTCCCAACTTTTGCTGATGAGAAAGAGGGACAAAATGGCGGCGCGCGCACCAAAGGATAAAAAAGTTATTGGTCTCAGACTATAATAAAAAGAAGAATTTTTTTTGCTGCTGATTAACCCCACTGCCACCAATGTATATTTATGTATATAATTGGAGGGCATATTCCACTCCCCCTAGACAACGAGCATGTCTCCCCATTCTCGTTGTCTAGGGGGGGACATATTTTAGGAATAGAATGCAGATAAGAGAACAGAACACATTGGGGCACATTTGTACGACGATAATTAAGATCATGCGCCCGATATCCTACATGTGTGGCTTCCCCGCTCAGGTCAGTCAGAGTTCACCTTCTTCTTCCTGGTGCATGTAAGTGCATTGTCTTGCGACACAATTTGAAAGTTAAATCCTGCAATCAGTCCGAATCCGTCAGATCGCCCGACGGCCCGCCCCCCAATTTGTTTTGCATGAAAGCAAAAAAATTATCGCGTGTGAAGCAATGCCAGCGCAGACACCTGTTAAACACCTGTCAAAGTGACCCAAATCCCAAAACAGTCAAATAGTCCGACAATATTCTAATAACCCGACAAGTGCACCAGAGGCGGACCTGATTTTCTAGATTTGCTGACAGACCATGCAACCCCGACACAGGCAGAAACTGAGAATGTAATTCACAGTTAAAGGGGCGGCACTGATCAGATTTAAGAGAAGCTTTGGAGCACATACGTACTTCTGTCTGTAGGAAAATCTAAAATATCAGCTCCGCCTCCAGTGCACTTGCATACTGATGTACATATTCACATATCTGCAGTGCTTCATCGCTTGGTGGGCACAAAGGTTTGTGTCTGCTCCTTTTTTATTGGTGTGGGAGGCGTTTTGGACATGATAGACGCTCTGTAATAAAGTATAAAGATGGTATGTGTGATAGAGACGGAGCACTGGTAAAAGTTCAGATTATGGTCGTAAATATTTCCAGTACTCATAACTGAAGATTCATAGGAGATAATACAGACTCTGTTTCAGCATATGTCACTTGTAAATCAGAGCGATGTGAAATCCATAGTGAAGGCTGTTGAGGTATGTCTCTCTGCTCCTCTAAGTAACATTACCAGCGATGCAGCCATTGCTCCTGACATTGCATCCGTTATGACAGGAAAGCATAGCGCTGCGCTAATGTACACGAGGAGAAGTCTATGGAGTTTGATAGGTGCCTGTCATCTCACCTACCTGGCTGCAGCACAGGGAGCGAAACGTCTGTCATGTCATCCAAATTATCCCTGACAATGTCCCGATAAGACTCTGAATATAGATGTACCAAGAGCTGATAATTTATTATATATTATAGAATGTAACAATTGCAAAACGGAAGTTCATGGCACACTATGGTGATAAAGCACACGATACATGAAGTTATAAGAAAAGGACTACACGTAATAAAAGTAATATCCTGCATTATATTAATAAAATTTACATATTTTTGGAGAAACCAGACTACATCATATAAGCTTTTAATGGAGATGTGGCTGGACATTCATCCCTGCCTATCCTTGGTTTCTCCGACAACTAGAGAAGTGGGAATGTTACTGTGTGATGAATAGAGCAGCGGGTCACACATGCACCTTGCTATTCATCAGAGTTGGCTCCAGGTTTCAGTAGGCCCCTGAGCCTTAGTGGGCCCCTTTGCAGTGAATTAAAAATTCAGAAGGTAAAACAGTCTCCTGTTCCTTATAATATTCCCGAGTTTATCGTGGTTATTTTATATGCAGCCCCTCATGTTTATTTTATGCAAGCCCCTTATGGATTCCCTACGTACAGCCTTATATGGGCCCCCCAGCAGCTCTGGATCCGGCAGTTGCCCAGTTATGCCCAGGGCAGGTGCCAGCCCTGCTATTCATCTCTATGGCACTGATGGAAGTAGAAAACACAGTACTTCTCTACTTCTGTCAAAATCATAAACTGTGAATGGATTGCCAGCACCCATGCTCAACCTCTTGCTCCATATACTTGGGGAACAACAGACCCATCAGTGGGACTGGCACTGTGCATAGGGGATGATTTGCTCAGACTGCAACACACCTTGAAATTGTTTGCCTGACTGTTCCTGGCTTTTCCATATATTTCAATAAAGATTTACAAAATGTACTAAGTTTACCAACCCACCACTCTGCACCGTTATATGAGCTTACATACAGTATACATGAATGAGTGCTCTATGGGTCCTGGGAGAAATCGTTTTCCTGATGTTACTGATGATTGAGCTTCTTGAAATCCAATACAGCCAGTCCTACTCTAAACGCGACACCTAACAAGGGAGAGTCAAGAGGCTCTCCTACACATTAGGCTGATTCATATTGTAAACACATATAGAATAAACTAGTAAAAAGAATATGTATTACATTTTAGATTTGTTCAAAGTAGCCCCCTTTTGATTTGATGTCGGTTTCGCATACTCAGCTTTACGAGGTAGTCAGCTGAAATGGTTCTTACTTGCAGTGTGGGACTGGGGCACCGGAGAATCGGTGGATTCCCTGGTGGGCCCCCGATACGACTGCTACGGTAGGGGCCTCCATCCCCATCTGAGGCCCTTGCCAGCATTGGTACTCAATGTGGCAACAAGTGGCCGCTCGAGTGCTATCACTGATGTAACTCAGCAGTCAATGGTGCTGTCATTCACCTTGTGCGGCACAGAGTAAACGGCAGCACCACTGACCACTGAGTTACACCGTTAAGCACAGTCTGTGCGTGTGACCCCTGATGCGCGGCAGCCTGATGATGTACTCACGCTGTGGTGTATCTTCTTCCTGTCAGTTTGAGTGCAGTTCGGAAAGGAGTAGTAGTACTGTGCTGTGGCCATATATACAGGATAGGATTAGTAGTAGAGTCCTGTACTGATATATACAGGTTAGGAGTAGTAGTACTGTGCTGTGCCCATATGTACAGAATAGGAGTAGTAGTACTGTGCTGTGCCCATATGTACAGAATAGGAGTAATAGTACTGTGCTGTGCCCATATATACAGGATAGGAGTAGTAGTAATGTGCTGTGCTCATATATGCAGGATAGGAGTAGTAGTACTGTGCTGTGCCTACGTATACAGGACTGTAGTAGTAGTGTACTGTGCCCATATATACAGGATAAGAGTAGTAGTACTGTGCTGTGCCCATATATACAGGATAGGAGGAGTAGTACTGTGCTGTCCCCATATATACAGGATAGGAGTAGTATAGGAGTGTTTTGCCCATAAATACAGGATAGGAGTAGTAGTACTGTGCTGTGCCTATGTATATAGTACTGTAGTAGTACTGTGCCCATAGAAACAGTATAGGAGTAGTATTACTGTGCTGTGGCCTTATATACAGGATAGGTGTAGTAGTACTGTGCTGTGGTCATATATACAGGATAGGATTAGTAGTAGAGTGCTGTACTGATATATACAGGATAGGAGTAGTAGTACTGTGCTGTACCCATATATACAGAATAGGAGTATAATATAATATATTAGGACTTATATATAAAATATTAGATAAGAGGGGCACTAAATATAAGAAGAATAACTAGGGAGAGCATTATATAAAACATAATCAGATAAAATGATTAATTGGAAATTACATATTATGTAATAAATTATGGGAATGATGTCCAATTTAAATTATTGGGTGTACAGTACTATTTATTCATGAGCTATAGTGTGCATGTTATATACTGAGGAGTCACACTGTAGTATTTGATTTATGGAGAGGGCTCAATATGATTTTGTTATGGGGTTATATTTGATATTTGTGGGGGGCACAATGTTGTCAATTGTGTGTGATGGGTAAATATTATTTAGGTTAGATTTTTCATTGTTATCCAGGTGACTTTATATTGTAGTGACTGATATTTTCAGTTGCACAGTGTGGAGATGTGCCGCCCGGAGCTGAACATATCTGGTGGAAAATTCTCCAGTGATGAGTAAAAACGGGGAGAAGTCATTGTGCAGTTCAGTACCCAAAGTATAAGACATGTCACATGTGAGGTTCTAAATCCCACTTCTGAGTCTTATAGCTGTAATTACTAACTAACTATCTAGGCAATTTCTATGATGTCAGTTCCTAGTCTTCTTTATGTGGTGCTGCGAGAATACGGAGGAGATGAAGGGTTATTGTTAGTTATTCTTAGTGGTAAGTCAGTGCTAAGTACTGACGCTTACATTCCTAATATTTATGCCCTGGATAAAATCACTAATGCAGCCACTGTGAAATAGGGAATACTTCTAGGTGGCAGTAGTGTGGGCCCCCAGAATCAATGTCTCTGGTGGGCCCCAGGCACCCCAGTCCAACCCTGCTCACTTGTCAAGAGTTAATTTGTGGACATTTTTGCCTTCTTAAAGGAAAACTACGGTCCAAGCTCATTTATTGAATAATGCATTGTGCAGGGCCTAAAGATAGAAGCATGACTCATTTTCATTTATTCCTAGAACCTTGCTAGAACCTGGAGTCATGTTCCTCCCTACAGACCATGTACAAGGTCTATTTCACTGAATCAGCTGTGACTGGAGTGTTCCTTCAATGTGCAGAAGTAGGATTAGAGCATAATTCCATACAGGGTGGATCTTTAGTAAACCATCTCAGGAGGAAGAAGAAACATCGGCACATCATTATTTTCAGACATGAAAAAGAACTTTGAAGGTATCCTCAAGTACAGTCATAAAACCATCAACTGTGTCTCATGGGTTTTTGGCGCACGCGATCAGATTGTGGTGCATCGGCGCCGGCATGCACGCGATGGAAATCAGGCGGCGTGGCAGTCGGGAAACCCAAAGGACTCGGAAAAACAGCCGTATTTTAAAAAAATGTGTAGCTTGACACGCGCTTACCTGCACCCAGCATAACTTGGTGAACTTCAGTGAACTCCGACAGACTTCAGCGCAGCAGCGACACCTAGTGGACATCAGGCGCACTACCTTAGTGATTCCCGGCCGGACCCGAATCAGCGTCGGAGAACCCGCCGATGGATCGCGAATGGACCGGGTAAGTAAATGTGCCCCAGGGTGTTTTTTTGAATGATCAGCCCCCCCAAAAAAAAGAAAACAGGAACCAATTACTGTATAGGCACAGGGCCATTGAAAAATATAAGTTCCATTACTAATCAGTGCAGGAGCTTTAACAGAAAATGTAAAAACTTTACAGAATTTGACATAAAATAATTCAAATATTTTCTTGAACCTTGAGACCCAAAAAAAAGGATATACCTTGAAGCAAAGAAAATTGTGTTTTTTTTAAACTTTTAAACAGGTGACTAAGAAGAGTATTGTGCATGGGGCACCATCCAGACAAACGCTGGTCCTGCCTCTACGTGGTTTGATATTAATTCTCCACTGAGTTGTCTCTGCTGCCACTATAAATTGATACTGGTGCTAAAATATTTTTTTTACTCTGTGGGAATTATTATAGGTTATTTTGTGTACTGACACATATATGTGATACATTTTACACGTTTTGGTGTTACTAAGTTATTAAATGGAAAATGTGAGACTCTTTGCTTAGGAGTGCAAAAGCATTGAGAATTTCACAGTAATGAGTATCTCAAAGATCCTTGGAGCTAAAACTGAATCCCACTGAGAACCTTGCAGAATATCTGACCACGTTATGACTGCAATCACACATTTCCAGCCTATGGGGGATTATTCACACTAATGTGTTAAAATAAAGATGTTTAGCTGCAGTATTTTTTATGATTTGATAATGTTTGTTTCCATAATGTGTCTGTTTTTGTTCTGTATTGTGTCGTGAATTGTCAGTTTTTTTAATTGTTATATATTCCATTTTCTATCAACCCTTACTGTGTCTTACTGTTATAACATGCTCAGTTACTTACATTGTACACTGCGATACATGTGTATTGCCGTGTAAGGCCTTGAACAATCGAACACTTGTTCAAGTCTGGAAAAAATTGAAAAAGTAAAAAGAATACAGTAAAAATAATTTTAAAATAATAATCAAATAAATAAATAAATTAAATAAAAGTCCCCTTATCTCCCCAGTTACATATAAAATGTAAATATAATATATATATAGTATAATGTCAAATGTAAGTATATAAAACAAAAAAACACATAAAAGCGTACATATTTTCACCGTGTCCGTATTAATCTGTAAAATAAATCTAAATCAATATTGAACCCGCTCGGTGAATGATGTAAAAAAAAACCCTGAAAAGCTTTCCGTAATATATACAATTTTTCATCAAATACCTTCACAAAAAATGTTCTTAAAAGTGATCAAAAAAAGGTATGCACCCTCAATCAAACCTGTCAGCAAAAAAATACAGAAGTTATGGCCCTTAAAAGTTGTTGATAGTAAAAAAAAATAGATTTTCTCCAATATTTGTTTTGCTCAGTAAAATTGAGCAAAGGTAAGAAAAACAATGTATACCAGAAAATAAAAATAAAACATTATTTTTATGTTACGGTAAGCTGGAAAAAAAAGTGCTAAAAATACAAAATAAAAAAATTCATTAAATCTCATGAATAAGCTGTACAAACCTTAATTTGAATTATCTATACATTGTATCTCACTCTGCAAATAATAAGCCCTCATAATGGTCCCCATAGTAGGCAGGTCTACTTTATTTTTTGGGTTTGATACGATCACGGGGATACCAAATTTGCATAGGTTTTATAATATTTTCATGCATTCTGGAGGTTCTGAAGGTTTGTTCTTAAGTTGAATTTGTATGTAAGTTGGAACTGTATATTTTATAATTGTAACCCCATTTGGCCACTGGGACAATTGGATTTTAAAAATGTTGGATTGTCATAAGAACCAGGAATGGAAATAAAGCTTCAGTACAGACACCTCTGATAAGTATTACAGCTGTTTATTGTAACCTAAGGCTAAGGTACAGTAAATTACCAACATCCAGAGGTCCGTTTGTAACTTGGGGTCGTCTGTATGTCAACGTGTTCTTAAGGAACCTGTCACCAGGAGACCCATTTTTAGCACTCCCCAGTCCCACAGAGCATAGTACATACACTGCAAAGTGTTTTTGTATAAAAAATAGGTTTTACAGAAAAAAAGATATATCTACCTTTCAATAGCACTCTGGCTGTGTGACTAGGCAGTTGCCAATTGGGAGGGCTGGAAAGGGAGCAGTCCCCCCACCCTGGGAAACCACATGACCTTTTCAAATATATGAATAACTCCCCTCACTCGGGATTGGCTGTAGAGGAGCAGGGGCGTCGCTAAGCCCAGTGATGGTGTTTTCATATATTTGAAAAGGTCACATGGGAAGGGTTTTCCTAAGGGTGGTGGGGAGGGAACTGCCTTTCCAGCCCTCCCTAATAGGCAACTGCTAGTCACACAGCACAGGCTATGAAAGGTACAATATAACAATCTTTTTTTCTGTAAAACCAATTTTTAATACAAAAACACTTTGGCAGTGATGTACATG
Organism: Engystomops pustulosus; assembly: GCA_019512145.1. Lineage (NCBI taxonomy): Eukaryota > Metazoa > Chordata > Amphibia > Anura > Leptodactylidae > Engystomops > Engystomops pustulosus. Next base: position 31,147,460 of record CM033644.1, read on the forward strand.
CTCTGTGGAACTGGGGATGCTAAAAAATGGATCTCCTGGTGACAGGTTCCCTTTAACAGGGGACCTCCTGCATTGATGAATACAGTTTATTTTAATGATCTAGTGACTATTGAAAGGAGGAACACATTTTTGTAATCATGATGATAACTTTTAAACAAACAGATGTAAACTAAATACACATATAACATCCATTTGATATTTTGATAATCTTCAGCTACCCTATTATTATTTTAATGTCTGCGCGTTATACTTTGTAAGTAAAGAGCTGAGCAGTCTGTATGTTTTTGGAATGGTCAGTAGGTGGCAGGATTTCCATTTAAATTGAAGGAAACCAATGTTACTAATAATAGTAGAGATTGGTGAAGTGCACAGTTGGCAAGAGCAATCGGATCACAACGTTATTCAGATAGATAAAAAATCTCAAATGTTTTTATATGTTATGGTTTATTCTCCATTCAGCCATTTTGATCTGATGTCAATTAAATTCCATACAAAGGTAGGAAAGCCCCAGTGAGAATGGTTTCCAGACTTCTACCTGACCTCATAGGGCAGTGATGGCAAACCTTTTCAACACCGAGTGCCCAAACTACAACCAAAACCTGCGTATTTTTTCGCAAAGTGCCGATGCGACAATTTAAGCAGTAACTTATTACTCCCTGCTTTGTCACAGGTTTAAATTGTATAGGCACCTGAGGACACCAATACAGTAGAAAGAAGGAGAAGAAGTTTGGATTATCATTGTAGTTTCCTTCTACAATGGCTGCCTGGGACTGCAAGAGGCCTTTAGTCCTGTCTGACAAACTCTACCATGGGGTGATGGCAAGGGTGCCCATATAGAGGGCTCTGAGTGCCACCTCTGGCACACGTGCCATAGGTTCGCCACCACTGTCATAGGGCATAGGCAGTCTGGCCGCTACAAGGGCAAGACCTGGTTAATATTACAATAATTGAATGAATACATTTCCACCACATTTGCACATTTTATAAAACTCCTTTTCTCCAAAATGCTGCTGTTCTAGGAATTAATAGAAACATTTGCAGAAATGACAAAACACAGTGAAAATGTAAGTTTTAGGAGTTACAGGTATACTCATGGTAGATGTCCTTTTAAAGGACATCTATCACCAGGATGAAGGCTTGTAAACCCAGCACACTGACATATTGGTGTGTACCCCATCTGACAGGATTTACTCTTTTCTTAGCTTCGTATGCCCTGGTTTTTGCAAAAAAAAAGGCTTTTAAAAATATGCAAATGAACCTGAGGGGCTACGGGCTACATAGAAGTTAATGGAGCCTTGAGCCCCACAGGTTCATTTTTGAAGTCTTTTTTCCTAAGAACAAGGGCAAAGGAAGCTTAAAGAAGAGTGGATCCCGCCAGAAGGGGCACAAACCAGTATGTCTGTGTGCTTGGTTTAGAATCCTTCATCCTGGTGGTAGATTTCCTTTAAATCCACAACATTTGGTCAATCGTTAGCTGAAGGTTTGGTGCAATACAAAGACTGAAAGTGGTGGATTGGATTGTTTGTAATGTCTGGTTTCTAAAAAGAAAGATATGCATGGACAGCACCCCGCTTTTTTATATGTCACCCCATGACATAATAGCTCTTTCTATTGTAACGTGCAAATGCTATAAGGTTGGTAATAACTTGTAGTCCAGGACTAAACTACTCACATTCACACTGACAATGTCATGGCAGCTACCAGCCACTAAGAGGAGATGATTGCATACAGATGTATCCAGCTCCCATATCATACACTCAATACTAGCTGCACACATAATCAAATCCATGTTAACAGGCGCTGCATGCGGGATAAAGTAAAAAAGAAAAAACTCTTTTCCCTACAATAGGGAACATTACACAAACCTTTGTTTCTATTTTATCGTCCATGATGGAGCTTGACCTTACTGCAGTTTGGGGTAAGACAGATCATTAGGCGGATAATTAAATACAATTAGACAATTCATCTGTTTGTAGTAAAAGGCAAGGGTCAGATATGTAAGGAGCCGCACATGTGATTCCTTGCCAGTATCTTGGAAAATTGTGGGGGCTGACACCTAGAATCCCCAACAAATGGATTGTAGTGTATGAATCCATTACCGCTTGCAGCTCGCCTCCATTCCATTACATGGGTTTCCATCAGTTTCTTTTTATTAAATGGAACCTGTCATCAGAAATTAGCCTTATAAACCACTACTAGTATATTATCAAACAGCGTGAAACAATTCTAGTTTTTGTTTCTTTCATGGTCCAGTGTGGTGGCCTCACCCAGAAAATCAACTTAGAAGTGAGAAGTTAATTGGTTGCATAAAATCAAGGAGGAGGAGAGTTTAACAGTGAAGTCAAAAGGAAGAGCTCTGAACGCCTCCTCCTCTGTGATTGACATCATTCATAGGACTTCAGGTGATCTGGTTAGTGATGTCTCTGGATGCAGGATCATCAACTACAGTGAAGGGGCTTTCTGAAAAAGAGCTTGACTTCAGTGTTACAATCTCCAATCTCTTTGACTTATCACAGCCAATTCACATCTGACTTAAAAGGTGATTTTCTGGATCATGAAAGAAACATGATCCGGAAGATGTACAGCTGCTTAGCAACATACTCATAGTGGTTTATTAGGTCAATTTCTGATGACAGGTTCCCTTTAAAGGGATCCAATATTGGAAACAAAGAACACATACCGTATATACTCGAGTATAAGCCGACCCGAGTGTAAGCCGAGACCCCTAATTTTACCATCAAAAACTGGTGGGAAATGCATTAGTCACAGACCCCCCAGTATGTATACAGCTTGCCCCCAGTACTATACAGCCAGTCCCCAGTAGTATACAGCACTGCCCCCAGTAGTATACAGCCTGCCTCCAGTAGTATACAGCTTTCCCCCCAGTAGTATATAGCCTGTCCCCAGTAGTATACAGCCTGCCCTCAGTAGTATACAGCCTGTCCCCAGTAGTATACAGCTTGCCCCCAGTAGCATACAGCCAGTCCCCAGTAGCATACAGCCAGTCCCCAGTAGCATACAGCACTGCCCCCAGTAGTATACAGCACTGCCCCAGTAGTATACAGCACTGCCCCCAGTAGTATAAAGCACTGCCCCCAGCAGGGGCGGACTGGGAATATAAAATGGCCCTGGAAAAAACTATAAAAGTGGCCCCATTTTATAGGCGGAGTCAAAACAAGTGGGTGTGGTCAGATAATGTGGGTGGGGTTACTACAGACAAATTGTTGGTAGATGGCCTTAATGCAAAACAAGAACATCTTTTGCTAGTAAGTGAATCTAATGCGCAAAGAATGTGACCTATGGATCAGTAAATGATGCAAAAACACAACCCGATAAGCCTTAAATACCTTTCCCCTGTGCCAACTGTACAATTCAAAGAGAAGGACTATAATTGATTAATGCCTTCCTATGTCAGAATAATGACTACCAAAACACATTCAAAATCCTTGTCTCTATATACAAAATAAAAATTAATACAATTACACTTCTCCCAATTACCAAGCCAACTACTATAATATGGCCCCCTATGTACACGAATATAAATATATAATACCAACACCCTATGTAAAGGAATATAAATATATATAATACCGCCCCCTAGTGTACACGAATGAAAACTACTGGAATAGCCTATGCAAAGGTACACCTGAATACGCCCATACAAGAATATAACTACTATAAGCATGTAAAAACGCATAAGCCCCCCTAAGTAAGCTTACCATAACCCCCCGCTATGAGAAATGACCCACGCTACTGCACATGAATATAACTCGTTATCCCGATACACCTATGTACAAGAATGACAACTACTATATATACCGCACCCCGAGGTTGTACAAGAACTAAACTAATATCAATACCGCACCATAAATGGGTAAAAGAAATTGGAACAATCTACTGAAAGACACCGCTAGTTACAAGAATATAACATACTTATGGAAGGTATAAGAATGTACGCTGTAGCCGCCCTAGGTGACAAGATATAACTACTATAATACCGCCCCCTAGGTAAAAGAATGAATAAACTAATTAATACGCCCCCTTGTACAGAAGATAACTAAGTAAAACGCCACATGTTACCCCCCTAGGACAAGAATATAACTACTAATATGCACCTAAAGAATTTGACTTAGACTCCCCCTATGTATACAAGAAGATATACTATATCTACTGCCCCCTATGACAAAATATAACTACTATAATGATGCCCCCCCTATGTACAGGGATATAACTACTATAATACCTGCCCCCATAGTAAAAGAACTATAACTACATAATACTGCCACCATATGACACAAGAAGATAAAACTACTATAATACTGCTCACATATGTAGCACGAATATAACTACGTATAATACTGCCCCCTATGTACAGGAACATATGAACTACTATTAATAATGCCCCCCTATGTACAAGAATATAACCCTCTAATAAATCTGCCCTCCTGGTACAAGAAATATAACTACTATAATACATGCTCTGAACTAAATCCCTAATATGACCCTGTACCAAGAATAAACTTACGAGTACTAGAATGAACCACTAGGGATTTAAAGAATATAACTACTATAATACGCAAAACACCGCTTGACAAGAACTTAGACATAACATAATAATACTAGCACCGGGCCTACAGGATTGAAACAGTAAGAAAATAACGAAATATCTATAAAATGCCACAAGTAAGATATAAGCTTTCACCATATAAACTCGCCCCCCTCACTCCCTAGTAAACGCTATTATACGTACTAATGCGACAGCCCCCTTGTAAACGAAATCTACTATACCCCCTTGTACACATCGAAATAACTATTTCATTCCCCTATTAGAATATACTATTTGACCTTGTTACCATATACTCAATCGCCCGATGTACAAGAATAAACGACTATAATACTGACCCGCATGTACAAGCATATAACTCCTTAATACTGCCCCCTATGTACAAGAATCTGAACTAAGACGACATATACGCACCCTACGTACAGGAAATAACTACTATAATACTTATTAGAATTATATATTCGATTATATCTATATATATATATATACACAGAAGCGACCATGAAAAAAAAAAAATCAGTATTTATCATATAAAGCTACAGAAAACACATGAGATCCTCACCTATTGCATCCAGTGAAATCAGGTGACGTCTCCTCGGATTGTATCCCTTCCTCTTCTTCATTAATTCCACCATACCTTGTTTCTTCTCCGGTACACAGCGTGCCGCAGAGTTTACCCACACAGAAGTCTTATGTTCTGCACTTTCCCATTGTCCCTTTCTACACCACCACTACTGTGCCCAAATACTGTAATAGAGCCCCCTACATATTGTACCACACAAAATAGTGCCCCATAAGTAACTACGAATGGTAAGGATAATTATTTCTTTTTCTCTCCGTTAACCCCCTAACTCCCCACCGGATTCGCCAGCCCAGTTTGATGAAGCTCCTACTATGAACCTGATGTAATAATAATGGCCCAGCCTACCCAAGACATAGAATTTATGCCCCAGCTACCCCAGAATATGAATTTAATGCCAGCCCATACCCCAGACATCAAATTAATTGCCCCCGCCTACGCAGGCAAAATAGAAATATTGCCCCCTGCTGCCCCAAGACATAGATAATGCACCCCCCCCAGCATATAATAATGCCCCTTGCCAGCCCCAGATATAGAATAATCTCTCCCCCGCCCCAGACATATAATTATGCCCCTTGCCAGCCCCGGATAAAGAATAATCCCCCACCCCACCCCACCCCAGACATATAATAATGCCCCCTGCCAGCCCCAGATATAAATAATCCCCCACCATATAATAATGCCCCTTGCCAGCCCCAGATATAGAATAATCCCCCCCCCCCCCGTCCAGAAATATAATAATGCCCTTGCAGTCCCAGATAAATATAACCCCCCCCACGCCCCAGACATATAATAAGGCTCCTGCCAGCCCAGATATAGAATAATCCCCCGCCATATAATAATGCCACCGTGCCAGCCCAGATATACAATAATTAAACCCCCCCCACCCCAGATATACAATAATCCCCCCCCCCAGATATACAATAATCCCCCCCTCTGCCCCAGATATACAATAATCCCCCCCCAGACATATTAATATGCCCCCTGCCGCCCCAAGATATAGATAATCCGCCCCAGATACTTATTAAGCCCCCCTGCCTGCCCCAGATTAGAATATACCCCCCCAGACATATAAATATGCCGTGGCTGCCCCGGATATAAGAATAATGCCGCCCCCGCCCCACATATAATAAGCCCCTGCCAGCCCCAATATAGATAATTCCCCCCCCCCCTCGCCCAGACATAATAATCCCCCCCTCCCCAGACATTAAATAATAATTCCCCCTGCCGCACCGATATAGAATAATCACCCCCCCCCCCCCCGCCAACCAGACAGACAAAATAAACCCTGCCCCAGAGATAGAACCAATGCAACATCCCCGCCCCAGGCATAATTAATGCTACCCCATTCTATAATTTAAAAAAAACAAACACAAACATAAACTCACCTGCGCAGGTTTTTTCCTGTCTCCGGTTTCTGTAGCTTGTGTGTGTAGAGGCGAGGGGATAGTGACGTCACTGCTCCGCGCCTCTTACACCAAGCCGGAGCTACGGAGGGCCGGACAGCTGAATGGTAGTGCAGCCTCTCCAAGCTACACAGGTCGCGCAATGACGATCAGTTGCGCGACCACTGTGTAGCTGCCTCTGTATACAAAGACGCAGAACAGCGGTGCTGCGCTGCGTCTGTGGTACTAATCAATAGTACCTGCATAGTACGTCAGGGTATCTATAGATTAAATCAAAGTTGTAGAAGTGCGGACGGCCCGGAGCAGCTCGGACCGGCACACCACCGGCCAGACCGACCGGCCCACCGGGAAAAAAATTCACGGGGGGTACACAATGGCCAGTCGCCGCCCCAGTAATATACAGCCAGCCCGTAGTTATACAGCACAGCCCCCAGTAGTATACAGAGCAGCCCCCATGTATTCAAGCACAGCCCCAGGAGTATACAGCGCAGCCCCCAGTAGATTATACAGCACAGCCCCCAGTGGTGATACAGCCAGCCCCCGAGTATACAGCAACTGCCCCCATAGTATACAGCACAGCCCCCAGTGTATACAGCAACTGCCCCAGTAGTATACAGCACTGCCCTCATAGTATACAGCACTGCCCCCCAGAGTATACAGCACTGCCCCCAGTAGTATACAGCGCCGCCAGCATTAAAGAAAATAATAACCTTATATACCACCTCCGGTGCCCCCGACCTGCAAACCTGCTGCCCCCCATGTCGCGCGGGTTCTCTTCTGGCTTCGCTCCGTCTTTCTCTTCACAACTTCGTGCCGGGCGCCGCCATGTTCTCCCCCGGACGGCGCCTAGTATGACGCGCCGCTGCTGACGTCATACTAGGCGCCGCTAGGAGGAAAAAACATGGCAGCGCCCGGCACGAAGTTAGTGAAGACGAGAAGGACGGGCGCCAAAGCCAGAAGAGGACCCGCGCGGACATCGGAGGAGCAGCACTGAGGTCGGGGCCACCGGAGGGTGAGACTCTAAGTTATTATTTTTAAGATTTCTTTTTGACTGATGACTCTTGTATAAGCCAAGGGGCCATTTTTCAGCCATTGTTTGTGCTGAAAAACTCGGCGATACACGCGTATATAACGGTACTTATCTAGTTCCAAGTCCCAGTTCCTACATTGTTCTAGCATGTCTGGTTTTCAGTTCTGCATTTGGACAGACTTTCAGGGGGGTTAAGGAACCACTCCAGCCAATGGGCTGCTTTATCAGAACAGGGGACAACAAAGGAAGTGAAGTCAATGGAAATGACATCCGCTGGATGAAGTGGCCTTCCTTCCCAAGAACTTCCAGTTCTGTCTCAAAGACCGGAGGAACCGATGCAATGTGGGAACTGGGATACTGATTGGGGTAGGTGTGCGTTCTCATTTTTCCCACCCAGGTTCCCAATTGGTTTTCCAGTTTCCTGAAAAGATATGTATAGATATTTATAGAATTGCTGGGATGTTAAACCCAGGGACTCCTGGTCAGTGCCTTCCCTGTCTTTCCTTACCTGTAAGCCATCAGTCTTTAGGTGGAGATATATGGATATATAAAATATGGTTTCATTTCCCATGAAGTGATATATGTAGATGACGCATGGGTAGCTATGCATAAGGAGCAGCCCATTCTTGGGTTTATACTAATTCACATATCAGTAATGATTCCATTCCATGCTGATTCCATGACAATTCCCATTCTTCTACTGCCCCTCTAATGCTTGCCCCTGTCACTGCGCCTCCGTGCCTAGAGATGAAACATTTGTTCTTTTTCTCTACAAATAAAAGATTAGTGCAGACAAAAAGTCCCAAGCACTAGTTAAACATCTGGGACTGCTGGCCATGACCCGACACTTCATGTGTCACTGCTATTTGTTGGCTCAGCAGAAATGAAATGAGAAACTAGAAACTTCTCATCTACAGCAGCGCATGTAAGTAATGCGCAAAATGTGGAAGAGATGTCAAAGCGTTTAAAGAAACTCTGCATATACAAAATACACACTGATTGTAGGTGGCCAGGTATCAGGTAGGTATCACCCAGACTGAACCGGAAAAACATTACTATTATTAAAATCTGTTGCTTGCTAAACTACACATGAGCTGGTTGTAATGTGTGTGAAACAATATTTGTATATATGGTTACTATCAGCATGTATATGTATACTCAATATAAACTACATTGCTACAGAGACCACATGGAAATTTAATGTTGAGAAATCTCAAATAATAAAACTAGGTGTGTGGGAATTTGGGGTTTTCTGATTTTTAGAGCTGATATCTGGCATCTCATCTAGAAGAGGTCCTGGATTTGTTTCGACAGAGTAGAGATAAACTGTGGGGCTCCATGAGACAGGGCTCCTCTCTCATTCCCCTGGGTGCCCTTCCCTGGTTGGAGGCATCAGCTCTTCAATCTTATTATTCCTAAGTCCGAACTTATTGTAGAGATGCCGCTGTCAGGGAACACAAAGTCCCACTCCCCTCCTCTCTCTCCTCAAATAGGTTTCCAGGACCTGGTCTTCCGTGAATCCACATACTTTTGCAAGGTCTGCGTCAGCACTGGGCATACCTGGCAAGTGCCGGGCCCAGAGTTCCTGGGGGGGCCCCACATAGGGCTGTACATGGGGTGAGAGGACTGTATCTAATGAATCCATTGGGGGTGAGGGGGGGCTTTATATAAGATAACCATGAGGGGGCTGTTTGGTATGAAAAACTAATGAATATATTAGTTTCTGAATTTTTAATGCCACCACATGAGTTCACTGCATAGGGGCCTACTTAGGGTCTGCCGCCCAGGGGCCTACTGAAACCTGGAGCCGACCCTTGTAGGAGGTACTCTCTTTATGATTTCCTAAATCCATCCGCCTCTCTTCTACAAGTTTTGAAAAGTATATAAAGTTATGGATGGGTGTATAACTTGGTACCATGCACAAGTCCATGTTCCATTCACAACTAGTTCTAGATAGGCTTATGAAGGTAAAAGGGAATACCTTGCTTATCTCCTATTACCTCTCTCCAACATGTGGTGAATCATGCATTCTTATTTTATCTATATTTTAAATATCTGTCTATCTATATACACAGAGAAAAGCAAAGGACTATGAAGGGTGAAGCTCGAATCTTCCAGTTGGCTGAAGCGTTTCCTCACAAAGACCTATCTTCAATGAGGTATTAGTTTACTTTTTAGGCTCTAAATATATTTGACTTTGAAAAACAAATAAATAAAATGAGAGCCTAAAAAGCACAAGCTCGCAACCCACGTCACGGGTCCTCATCAGCTTGCGAGTCCCTACACTAACCAACCAACAAAAAACACATCTATAGCTAAACTAAAGAGTTCAGAAGCAATCCAAATCGCTGTCATAGTACTGCACCAACACTTGTGCATGTTAAACTCAATGGGCAAGACTGCCACTAAAACCAAAAGGGGGACACACACCCTTATCATGAGAGGAAGACACATCAGAACATACATCAATACCTCCCAGTGCCAGCTCTTCTGAAAGACGTGGACACTCCTGAGGGTAATGGACACTCCTAAGTCTCTCCTTCATATAACATGAGTGTAGAAGAGTTGTCTATTGTTTTATTGCCCAAAAAGTTGCCAATAGTTGACACCAACATGCTGTGTACTTTCTAATGCCGTCAGAGGTCTTCACACATAATCTACAGGACACTATTTCCATACTCTCTGCATAAGTTGCCAGGAGATGCCAGGCAGTTGTCAATATCTTTGGCAGCCACCTACATGTGGAATTTCTTCTGTGGATCTGGAGTAAGCTATACAGTTGACTCCATCACAAATTGTTTGAGGGCATTGAAAGCCTAGAGATGCTTATCTTTCCATAAAGTCCTGAAATCTCCATGGCAGCTGGTTGAAGGTAGTTATTTATTATCGGTGCTTGTCACTGACTCTCTTTTTAGGAAGGTCTTCAGTTATCATCTAGTTTTGTGAAGTCTATTAACGGTGTGTTTCTAGCCAAGTTGTTGTATTGCCATAACCATTTAATGGTCAATTGTTTGTAGCTACATGAGAAACCCCTTCCCACTCAGTTATACCCAAGAAAATTCTAGAATTGGATATAAGCCCTCACTGCCTAATACTCTGGGGATTCTATTCATAGGTGTTGAAGTAGCCACTCATTAGATGTAGACATAGCACCAGGACTTTGTGGTATCAAAAAGGGACATAGTCCTCGTGGTCCCCTTTGCAGCTCTAGTGTTCCTGCCGATGGTCAGCCTTCCTGGTGTCCCTCACTTGACTTGACATTGGGTTTACTTCAATATGTGTCTACTCCACAGCCTGGGTGAGGGAGACCACTCATGTTGGCTTCAATCTCTCTTGTATTTATTATCAAGGTATGTTCCTTTTCCAAGGAATGCCTGGTTTCAGTCACCGTCAGGTACCTGTGCTCCATCTGTGCCATATAAAGTCATGGACTACCTCATCTGCCACCAACTAGGGACCACTAACATAGGGAGCTCCAGGGAACACCACCAACTAGACTGCGGCAGTCACCAATTACTCAGGCCAGGAAGACTTATACGCCAAACCATGGAGGACATGTAAAGCACTTTCTCAAACCTGAACATCACAGCGCACACATTCACATATAACCAAAGGATAAATTCAGGTTGTTTCATAAATAAAGTCCAGCTCATGATCCAATTTTTCCACTTCTTCACTCACCAGTTCTCTATGTCAGTTACCTCCTGAAGGCTGACTTTTTATATGCGTAATATGTGTTTTTCTTCTTATACCTGTGGATCCTCCAGAAGCATTAACCCCTGCTGAGGTGATAACTGCAGCTCTAGCAGCCAAACCAGTCTCTGTCACAGCTTCCACTCAAGCCCCGGTCCCCACTGCAGCTATAGCGGTTCATTCTCCTCCATATATTGCCAGGCCATGGACTAAGGAGAGAGTGGCCTGAAAGCCTTTCTGAGCCAGCAGGACAACCATCTCATGAAGGAAAGAGAGGTCTCTAGTTTCACCTACGGACAGTCAAGAGTGAGTCCGAAGTCCACAGAACTCAACCACATGTGAGGTTCTTTGAGAAATCTTAAGAGTTTGGCTTTGCCATAGAAAAAACCATGAGGGCATGATGAATTCATTCCCTGCCACTCCATGAAGCAGACAGAGATACCAGAACGTCTCTATAACCACAAGATCAAGGAGCACATCAAGATTTTCCTTCAAAATGGTCTAAAGGGGTAGGCATAGTGCGCATGTCCTTTATCCCGTCCTGGTACTTCCAACACTTCCATTCATCTACCCAATAAATGATGCCTTTAAACAGAATCTGGTATAAAAGCTGTAACACGCTGTTCCAAACTAATAACAACCAACTCAAAAAAGTTACTATCCTCCTCCTGTAAAGTCTGGATTCTTACCATAACTATTCCAGGATCATCCCAATCTTTAAAGACCCAAGCTACTAGCTCACTGTCCCCACATCAGCACTGGACTCACAATCCATCCCATACAAGCGCGACATAATTCCCTTCATACGGATTATCATAATTTAATCATCTATGTCAACTTTATCCCAATCAACATTCTCAAAATCTGCAGTCAAGTCTGGACTATTGGAAGCGGTCACTACAATACGCATATTTCTCTACTCGTACAAGGCTCAGCCTTTGAGTACTCTCCATGCAGCACTGCATCATATTCTCATGGCCTGTGCCTTTAAAAAGGTAAAAATTCATAGAAGTCAATCAAATAGATTTATTATTCCAGTAATTCAGAAATATGGCTTCAAAAAGTTGCAAAACAGGGCACTTACATCATTTTTTTTACTCACTTCAGCTAAGAAAGTGGTTGGTAAAGCCTGTTAGGCCACATTTATCGACAGACCAGTCCAGACTTAGAGCTCCTAAATACAGTGTATCTTCCAACTAGATCTATTCCCATTTCCTATAAATGTACAATATCTGTGTGATTAATTAAGGATTTTTTATTTTATAAAAAAAAATTGGCTACATGGTTTCATCACTGAAATACTCCAGCAAAGACTGGTTAGAGTTTATGTCGGTTGTTGAGATCAACATGATTAAATTTCATATCAAATAAAATAAAGAACATCTGTTCTCTCACAGATGAGAGAACACCCTGATAGGGACACATATGAACAGTTGAAAGCATTCCAGGTAGGATGATAACCTGATAAAGCAGGTTCACCCTATTGTAAACCAACTGATAGCATCAAACTCCTGGAGCCTCTCCCATTATTATGGGACATAAATCTGTACCCTTGTGTAATTTAAAAACAAGTTGTGCTATGCGGTGCCCTCTTATCATTGTTAAGTGAGGAGAACATCTGGAGGGCCAACTATGGTTGTTTACAGGGTTGCTGTACTGCTTTAGGCCAATGTGGCACAGAGGTATTCAGAAGTACAAGGGCGCCATCCAAAGTAGAACAATGAACACTGCTATGAAAGTGGTTCATCAACCCGTATTATCATACCAGAAGCTGATTGGATGGATGGTCAGAAAGAAGGACAGAAGATACCCCAGTAGGGGATGGAATGGTTGGTGTTTGAGGGTGTGATTCTGCACATTAAGCTATACAGGGCTGAATGTGCAGAAATATGAGTACCACTCCCTGGGACAGGGACTCTGACATCACATAAGAGGTCTGCTTGCCCTTAGTTTATAGCCTTCTATAGACTTGGTTCTTATTAAGCTCCTGGTATTCTATTATTTCTGTACTCTGTATCCCTCTGCCTTGTGATTTTGTATACGTCCTCTTGGTTTTGACCCAGCTCTGAAGACTTTTCTTCATTTCCCGGTTTTGCATTTTAGTGCAGAAAGGGAAGGTCAACTAGTTTCCCCTTACCGCTAGTTGTCACAAACTAAACAACCCCAGGAATTGTTGGCTGAAAGTTCCCGGCACACATAACGGTGTTACTACAGACTGACATACAAATCCCAGGCAAGTTGCAAAGAAGTTTTTGATCATGTGATTTGTCTAACGCTCAATGTATTATAGAAGTTAAGGATAAAATGAAAACATGCTATAAGTTGTTCATGTCTCTTTACAGACGTATTATCATAAAATATGAAGTAAACATGGCAAAGTTATTCTTCCCTGAACTTCCTATTTATTTCCTGTGGATTTCTGAAATGAAAAGAATATCGAAGATATTGTCAGTTGTGATAAATGTGTTAGAATCTGGCAGAAAACAGCAGATAAGTTTAGCTAAGGGTAGAATGGAAGAAAGCCCGGGGCTTTTCTTGTGTGGATCAGTGCATTCCAACAACTTGATTTGGAAGGAACAGTTATTCCGTTATTTTGAATGCCCTACATGGGGAATGCTGCCAGCAAACATTCTCAGAGCAACCTTGATGGAATTCAGGCAGATCATACTACACTTTGATCCAAGTATAGAGTTATGAAATCTGATTAGGTTTTGAAGGCATTTGCTTGAGTTGCATGATGGGCATCATAAACTGCTGCCTACAGTAAGGTAGATTTCATTATTGGTGATTTGAATTACAATCCAGATAGAAAGCAGGAATAATACCATACATTTAATTTAGAATATATAAAATCTATTAATGTGCAGTTTTGATCATCAAGCTGCTGCATGAACCCATGAATCATTGCACCATTCAGGATAAATCTAGTTTTGGCCTATGGGACATGGGCACTTTTTTCCAGTTGAGTTCTATAACCTGTATTTTTTTTATTTTTTTGTTTCTGACTCTGATTAAGGTTTTTTTTATGTGAGACAAATAGTTTTTTTTCAGTGATGTCCATTTGATGTACCTATAGCTTGAATTAAGTTCATTACAGTAACTCCTTCTGGGAGGATGAAAAAAACTAAATATAAAAATAATAATTCTGGCATTTTATTTTTCATTTAATATTTTTCAACATTTAACTTATTGCATAAACAACATATCACCCTTATTATTTCTTCGATATGTGGACGATGTATTTATTGTTTGGGAGGGCACTCATGCCGAATTCTTTGAGTTCGTTGAATACCTCAATATTAATAACAACATGAATATGAGATTCACTGCAGTTTTTGGTGACAAAAGCCTCGAATTTTTAGACGTAAAGGTCTTTGAGAATCAGGGCGAACTGTGCACCTCTGCTTTTAGAAAAGAGACAGCTACTAACTCCCTCCTTCACTTCGATAGTCACCATCCATTCCACACTAAAAAGAGTTTGCCCTATGCTCAGTTCTTGAGACTCAGACGCATCAATAGCAATGACATTTTATTTTGCCAACAAGCTAAAGAACTGGGTGAACGGCTCATTGCTAGGGGTTACCCCAACGAGATCATCTTAGAGGCCTATAAAAAGGCCACCACGTTGTCCCAAAGAGACTTGCTGTATGCTGACTCCAGACAAAAGAATAGACAACATACAGGGGGGCAAAAATCCAAGGAAAGAGGTGAAAAGTTTACCTTCTCATTCGAGTTTAGTCCCTGTAAACGTGCCATATGCCAGGCCATCTCTAGGAACTGGGGGATCCTAAATCAGGACCCCCAACTTAAGGACATCACTAATGAACGCCCATGCCTTGCCTTTAGACGGTGTCCCACAGTTCGGGGCATGCTAGTGCGGAGTCAATTTTCCACACAGAACCAATCCTGGTTAGATAAGAGTGTCCCTATGGGTAACTTTAGGTGTGGCTCTTGTAAATTCTGTGAGTATAATAGTCAGCTCAAAACCATTCAATTGGGAGGCATCACGCACAGGGTTAAATCGTTCATCTCATGTAAATCCACATATGTAGTGTAGGTCATTTTTTGCCCATGCAAACTATTCTACATTGGAAAAACAATACGAAAGTTATACGTGAGGTTTAGAGAACACTACAAATCGACCAGTACGGGGGATGGTTGCCCCCGACTGATCGATGAACCTGTCAGCAGAAATTGACCTAATAAACCACTACCAGTATGTTGCCAAGCAGCTGAACAGCTTCTAGATCATGTTTATTTCATGACCCCGTGCGGTGGCATCGTCCAGAAAATCTACTTTGAAGTGAAATGTAATTTAGTTGTATAAAGTCAAGGAAGCAGAGTTTAACACTAAAGTCAAGCTCTGGTCCTACGCTATGCAGGGGTTGAACAGATCAAAGTGGATCCCCTTGGTGGGGATAGAAAAAAACAGTTACTTAGGCAGGAAAGTAGGCAGATCATCCGGTTTGACGCCACAGGCGCCCTAGGTCTAAACGACAGGAATGATTATAGCTGCTTTCTGTAAATGTATTTACCGTTGCTTAAATCTTTGGTTATTTCTGTCTTGGTCCATTGCACTTCTTAGGCCTCTTGCACACTAGCGTTGCGTTTCACGTCAGGGTGCAATGCGTGAAAAACTGACGTTTTGGCTGCGTTTTTGTTCCATTTTTCCTTGGAGTAATTTGCGTTTTTTTTGCGTTTTCGGCGCATTTTTGACGCGCGATTCAATGGGAGACTCAAGCATTTTTCAAAGGGACCATGGTTTGGGATTAAAATGTGTTATTTAATTGAAAAATAATGTCTTCTGTAATTGGCAAACATCTGCGATTCTTCTTCACTGTTCCGCGAGTAATTATATCCCCGACAATTAGCAGATGTGTAAGACCAGGAAGAACAGAATAAAATCATTGTACACCAGGCACACAGGATCATTTAGATAAAAACACAGGCAGAACACAGTGCAGAAAGTATGACAGATGGCGGCCACTATGCTACTTGGCGGGAGATACGCGCGAAATGCGCGAAACAATAGCATGTGAATAACAATATATATGTGTGTGAAGAAAACATGCAGAGTAAATACATCGCCCGTGTTTCTCACACATATCTACTGTTCTTCAAGCTTTTTGATTTAGGCCGTTCCGCGCGTATCTCCCGACAAGTAGCAGATGTGGCGAACAGTCTGTAATCATTCTGCAACAGTGTTCTGCACGGGTTTTTATCTTGAAATGATCCTGTGGTACGTGTTTCAATGGTTTATTCTATTCGTCACTGTTTTCACTGTGATTTTTTAATTAAAATGATCGTTCGCGAGCAGGGAAAATACTGTGTAGTATGGCACCTAGCAACCTACGGTTAAAACGCATTGCTCGCATTGCACTGCAATGATGCGAGTGCATGCGTCTGATGCATCTCCATAGACTGAGGGGCGTGAAAAGTGCGGCGTGCCTCGGCAAAAAATAGAGCATGCGCGATTTGAGCGCGGCAAACGAACGCAATCAACGCGTCCAAAACAAAGCTAATGGAGAAAGACCCATTGAATACAATGGGACAGAGTGCAATGCGAGTTCTGAGCGTCAAATGCACGCGCAGAACTCGCGCGTGAAAAACGCCAGTGGAGAAGGGGCCTTAGTCTACCGGACCCTTTATGGAGCGTTCCACTTGTAGGTGACTATTGTGTCCCGTGCTTAGCTCATACTTACTACAGCAGGTCCTAGTATCGGCACGTAGTGCTGATGTGTTTTTAACTTTGTTATACTGTGTGTATTTTAACTGTCACATTCACGTATACCTTTTATGTTTATTGTTGTATCATTGTTTCCATGACGCCGCCGACCGGCCCCGACGCATATATTGTGCGCGGCGCCGGGAGGTGACGTCATTTGGCTTGATAATGCGCTAGACTAGCGCGAAACGGCCCGTCGCCTGGCCCCGCTCTGTACCTGTACGCACCTCAATAAAAGTATTCTTCGCACCATATTGGTGAGTGCCGCTGAACTCTATATTTTTCTATTTGGATTACCTTTGCTCTTGCTGAGCACCACCGTTTTCCGAGTTGTGCAAGAAGGCCTTACCACCCTGTCAAGACCCCTGCCGGGCTGTTATTGAGATTTATGTATTATTGTGGTCGGATGGTGCCAGACTACTGTCTTCTCCGTTGATTGACTAAAGTCAAGCTCTCCTCACTTCAGAATGCCCTCTTCACTGTAATTGATGTTCCTACATCCAGACACATCATAAACCAGATCTCCTTCATTCTGAGGTGGGGAGAGCTTGACTTAAATGCTGAGCTCTCCGCCTCCATGACTTTATACAACCAATTTATATCTTACTTCAAAGTTGATTTTCTAAATGATGCCATCACACTGGACCATGAAAGAAACATGATCTAAAAGGTGTCAATCTACCTCACAACATACTGGTAATTGTTAATTAGGTCAATTTCTGATGACAGATTCCCTTTAAAAAAAAAAATGCACACGTGTATGAAAGAAAATCTGCATCTGCCAAATCCCACTGAATACATTAGGTCAGTGTCCTGCACGTCAGAAACGTGTATGTGAAAGGGCCTAATGGTGTTGAAAAAATTCTGCAAGGGCAATTCAGCTGCAGCATAAACCAGACGAAATTGGATGGTTAGTTGCAGTTTTTGCAAACAGGTTTAGCTCAACTTTCATGTTATGGTATTGATTGGTAAAATCCACGAGTAGCACTTGTCCAATGGGGGAGATTTATCATATGCTGGTATATGAGTCCTGCCCCTCCGGACACATCAAGACGCTAAGGATCCGATGTATCCTGCGGGTGGCTGCACTAGCGGCCCAAACTACACCAGCTGCTAGCTGGGGGAAGTTTGGCACCTTGAACACATGGGTTAGGTTACTGCCACACTCGGTCACCGTCCGCCCTTCACGCCCCTTAGTGTGGAGCTGGCATAGGGAGATAATAATCTCAATGTCTGGCGGTTTGCAAGGTATTGTAATAAGGGCTTCTACACCATTTCCAGCGTAGAAGCCCTGATAAATGTTCCCTATAATTTAAAAAAGTAAAATAAATTGGTTTATGTCCGATTTCATTGATGAGAAGGAAAATTTTCCAATATTATAACCTGTAAAAAATAAACACCTATTAGCACTGGACAATTCCTCTTTGCTGGAGGGCTTCAATATCAAATGTTATCATCCCGGGGAAACACCACTTACCTATTTTCCCTGCAGTGCTGCTACAGAAAACCCCAGGATCACTAACACCATCACATGTTTGGTTTTCCTGTGGTAGATTATTTTGTGACTCTGTTCACATTTTCTTATGGTTTTTATTCTTTTTTTGTGTTGTGGTGTTTTTTGATATATGAATAAAGAATGTATTGTCTTGGTCACTTGGCATGTATCCTTTCTTTTTCTTGTGGCTACAGCAAAATAAAGCATAACCCAGCACCAACTGTAATGATGCAATACAGTAGTGCTCTCGGGTGAAGGGACCTTCTGGGGACCCCCATTAATCAGCACTACATTCCCCCGACAAGGGTCTGTATAAATCAGATTACCCTATATAACTCCTGTTGCTGCGCACACATATACAGACAGCACTGCTGCGCACATTGCACACATATACAAATAGCTCTGCTGCATGCGGTATTAACACGTAGCGAACATATATAGCTCTGCTGTGTACACTGTAAGCACACATACCGATCATCCACTTTTACAATGAATTACATATGTAAATTTGTGGACCTTTATCACTTCTTCTTGACATCATGGCAGGTGCTTCACTTTGGGTAGAGTCATTTTAAGTTTTTGCTGCCTCCTATGTTGTGCAGTAGGGGAGGACCTGGTCTCTGAAACATCCCCTCCATGACAGCAACATGTATGTGATGTATACAAAATAACACATTGTGATGAAGGCCACTCCCTACCTGTCAGAAGAGGACACAAATATGGAGTGGTCTTTCCAAGCTCCTGGAGGACACTAGACCTGACCTCCAGGAATCCTCTGCCCCTCGTCTGGCCAAATCGCTGTGTACAGGACCCTTCACTATGTATAATGCATCAGATTGTGATGTTATCAGCTGGAGGAGGAGCTTCAGTGTCCAAAGCAACCAATCAGAGCTCAGCTTTCATTTTGAAACTGCTGTGGAAAATGAAATCTGCGCTCTGATTGGTTGCCATGAGTAGCCTAGACAACTGTACTAAAGACAGTTGATATGATATATCATTTGGCTTCAATTGTACTGTCAATCGTTAAGTATAGGAGCCTATTAATTCCCCAAATATTCATGAGAAATTCATGTTTAGCCTATAAAAGGATGGTCATTGTGTCTGGCAGCCTGCAATTACAGTGCCAGGGTGCCTATGGTGAAGGAGAAGGATTATATTGTGGTCACATATATGTGTATCTTGTAATCCTGGCTCTTATGAAAGATGACGTATCCTAAAATTATGTCCTCTTGTAATATTAAAGTATTAAAAAGAAAGAATAATTTCGTGGAATTAAAGGGGTTCTCCGGCAACTTAAAAAGTTATATATATGGCTGGGGGGGTTGCTATAAAACAATACATGTCCCCCGATGTGTTTATTATCGTATCTGCGCCTAAAAAATGCCAGGATCTTTGTTTTTTTGGGCGCAGAATTGTTTATAATGAGTTTGCGCCAAAAAGAACAGATGTTTCCAACAATCTCAAATCCTCCGTCTTTTTTTTTTTTTTAGCGCAAGTGGGCGTGGCCTAACTTTTCCACATTATAAGTCACATTTATGTGTATTTTGTCAGCATTTTTAGGCGCAATTTTTGGAGCACAATAGACCAGGAAAAAAATGTTCAGAGAGCAAAATTCAGGTGCAGTCAATGTAAGATTTTATCGCACATCTCATTGATGTCTGCATTTTTATGGCGCCCGACTAATTAGTTCCGTCTAACCATTATTTACGTATAGCTGTGCGCCACTTTAATACATCGGGCTGTGCTTTCCGGAGACTGATCTCCGATGCCGACAGTCCTGCTTGCCCCAGAATTAGTAGATCCCCTCCATCATATCACCTCCTCCTGCGCTGCCATTCTCTCGTGGCGCATGGTAAAGGTAAGGGCACATGAGGAACTTTTGGTTTGCACAAATGGAGTATTGTCTCTTTGTACGTTGGGTTATTTGGGGTATTATTACATTACAGAGGGAATAAAAGTAATCATTTCAAAGATAACTGCAGACTCTGCAGATACAAATCGTTGCTGGAGTAGACATCAGAGTCATCAGGGTTAGAAAACAAAGTAAAAATAAATGACTAAAATGAGGAAACATGGCGCCTTGGACTTTACACCATCAGTTCTGTACTTGGCCTTTCAAAAGCTCTTTTAGCTGAATTTCGAGAAAATTCTACAAGCGCACTCCGAGATCATATGGAAAGTCTTACTAGAATAACTAGTAAGATAACCGTTGTCACCACAAAGATTGTCTCAATGTCATATGAACACTCAGAGATTTGGAAGACGGTGTCCAATAAGGATCATATAGGATTGAGGGGCTTCGTCCATATACTCTTACCATATAGTTTAGAGATAATGGAGAAATGGAGATGATAAAAAGGGTTCTTGCCTCTGGGGGGCGCACTCACAGAAGTAATAACTCATGCTGACATTACGCAGTGAAATAACAGTTTGATTTTAATATTATTTTATTACTATTTTTACCCTGTTTTAGGGCTTCTTCGTAGATAAAAGACATTTATATGGTCGTTGTAAAGAAGAGAAAATGAAAAGTTATGACAAAAGAAATGAAAATCAGCAGGACATTTCATCTTAAGCACTCACGTGCAGATGATTTGCTCGGCATTTTTAGAGTAATTTATATGAAGAACCAACGTGCATAAGAATTAGATAATAAACTAATACAAATCTGCAAAAACAATGAGGCGCATTTAATAACTGAGTACACAGACATTCAATGTGACACAAGATCGTAATCCATGGTCAGTGTAAAGCCTATGCTGCTTGTTAGGATTGTTGTGTTTAGTACAATATGTGCAAATCAGTTGTGATGGTTTAAGATCATATCAGGAAGAAGAAGGTGAACTCCGGCGGACCTGGGCGACACATGCAGGATAACGGGCGCACGATCTTAGGGAATCGCGGCACAGTGCATTATCGGTGGACAATGCGCTTTCATGAACTAGACGGGAGCGGGTAAGTAAATGTGCCCCTGTGTGTTAACAATGACATTAATCCAGAGGAAAGTAGAAAAAATCCTTCCCAATTTCGGTATGGCAAACGAGATAGATCCCTGGATCAATGTCCAAGAAGCAAAATTAAATTCACATCACATTAATATTTTTTCTGAAGAAAGTCATCCAGGACCCTCTTTTACGAAGTACAACTTCCTGTGGAAAGATCCAGTCTCACTGCTCTTACAGTAACGAATCCCAGTCTATGTGATGGTAGAACCATCTTTCCTTTAGGAATAGAGGCTGCCCCCATGGACACGAGCCTAAGTATAGAAAGGTTTCTGTGCTACCCATTCAGGTTGTACATTGTAATAAGATTTTCCCTTATTATTTAACTAAACGAAATAACCCCAATTCCATAACCTGTCTTTGTACTCCAATCTACCCATTGCCTTTGTAACATTGGTTATTCTCCTGTGTACCCATTCATGTGTCCTCAGCCGAAAGGATTTGTAGACTGGCATCCCTTGTCTTTTGATGGACCGTTTTTAACCCCTTAACGACCTGACCCTTTTTTGTTTTTTCATTTCCATTTTTCACTCCCCACCATCAAAAATCTATAACTTTTTTATTTTTACATGTCAAGAGCTCTGTGATTGCTTTTTTTTTGTAACAAATTGCACTTCATAATGATGGTATTTAATATTCCACGCCGTGTACTGGGAAGTGGGGAAAAAATCTGAATGCAGTGAAATTGGTGAAAAAATGCATTTGCGCCAGTTTCTTGTGGGTTTGGATTTTACATCTTTCACTGTATGCCCCAAATGACATGTCTACTTTATTCTTTGGGTCTGTGTGATCACGGGGATAACAAATTTGTATAGGTTTTATAATGTTATCATACATTTACAATGAAAACCTCTTGTACTACTTGTACTACAGTATGGCAGTTTATGGGGATTTTCCTCCTCATTCATTACAATAAATCGCTCCGTCACCTCCATAGAGATTAATGGAGCAGAACAGTCATGTGTAGCCGCCTGCTCCATTAGTCTGAGGAGTGGAGAGTGGTTGGTGAAACCCCTCATTTTCACGATCTGTGGGGGTCTCAGCACTGAGACCCCCACTGATCAGCAGGATAGTTCCTATCCCGTGGATGGGGCCTAACTTGTCTTTGTGGGAAAACCCCTTTAATGGTACTCAGGTACCCTACAAATCTTTAGGATGAGCTAACATCAATTGTCACAATGGGGCACATTTACTTACCCGGTCCTGTCGCGATCCCGCAGTGCGTTGTCCGACGAGGATTCGAGTCTGCCACGATTCACTAAGGTCCTCAGTCCAATTTCCTGCACGTGTCGCTTCCGCGCTGAGATCCGCCGGAGTTCACCTTCTTCTTCCCGGTGTATGTGAGTGCTTGATCTTGCAACACAATTTCATTTTTAAATTCCGTGCTTTGTCTGAATTCGTCAGGTTGTCTGACGGCACGGAACCCCCCAATTTCTGTTGCATGCAAGCCGGCGCCTATGCGCCACAATCCGATCACGTGCTCCAAAAACCCAGGGCAATTTGGCGCAAAAAGGAAATATTCGGGAAACCCGACAGAATCGCGGGCCGCGGACCCTCAGTAAATGAGCCCCTGTATGTCTTATGTGGTAACCAGGCTAGAGGCAGCACAACATGAAACAATTTTCCCTAACAAACTTTTCCTTATTACTTGTAATTACTTACATAGATCATCAATACATTCATACACGGAAAGTTTCATTCAACCACTAACTCCTTACTTGGTAGTTTATTATTTTATTTTTTTATTATTATTTAAATTTTTTTTTTTTTTTTATGAGGCATAATTAAAAATATTGCCTCATTATTTGTGAGCATTATTATATACAAACAAATTGATTTTCTATTGACATTCAGCGCTATTATTTTCTGGTAAAATGAGGGGCTTTTTGTTGGAACCCCAGCAGATGCTATTAAAATCAGTGGGGTCCATTGGGCACCATTGGTGTCTGTGCTATGACCCCGTATCATTCCATAATGTTCTTTTGTTTTTTTTGTAAAAGAAAACTGGAAATGATTATTGTGGATATGAAAACACTGTATACGTTATAAATAATAGACACAAGGAAGGAAGACACAGATCATGTCTTCAGTATACATTCTTTTCAGTCTCACAAGGCTAAGTGAGCTGCACCAGACAATGCTACATAAAGATGGCACATTGCTCTAGTGCCTTTATATAAAAGCCTCATTATGCAAGGTGTGCACATAGCCTTGG
Organism: Engystomops pustulosus; assembly: GCA_019512145.1. NCBI lineage: Eukaryota > Metazoa > Chordata > Amphibia > Anura > Leptodactylidae > Engystomops > Engystomops pustulosus. The sequence goes on from CM033644.1 coordinate 31,171,170, forward strand.
TCATGGGGAGAAGGACTGGCGTCTATACCCTGGCCGTATGCTTTCTGTTAAGGCTGGTATTTCCTGTTCGGAGCAGGAAGGAGCTGGGCCTGCAGAGCATTGCATGGTGGCAGAGGCTGCCCAGCCTTTGATCCCAGCCTCACATACCAGACAAAGCTGTGTTGGGTTTGGGGATTTGCTGGGATGAGCAAATTATTATTCCTCCGGGAAATTGCGCTGCCACTGACATTCCTGTGTCGGGAACTTAAATCTGTCCATTGAGAGCTAATAAAACAAGAGCAGAAATCTGGAATGGAATGAGACAGAGCGAGAGAAGAGACAGGAGCAAAGTGCGTGTGTCACCTGCATCTTCCCTATAGTGTCTGTGCCTAGACGGCTAGCTAAAATCAATGTATATAACTACACTACAGTAAGAATGACTGATCCGGATCACATCCCATCATTAACAGGAATTCATTTAGAAAAGATTCAACGTCACACCACCTTTATTCAGAATTTCCAGTTTTTTTCCAACCATAATAGAGGAGAAGGTATTAGAGGAGACATAATTATGCGGCATTCGCTATTACTAATTTGGGGTTTGCTCACTTCCTATCCTCATCTCTAAATATAGCTCTGACACTAATGTATTGCAGCCCCCAGAAGTCAATTGTGTTTTAATTCAAGCAGTTGTTCAGGATTTTTAAAAATAAAAAAAAGGTGGTCTTTTTTTTCTGAGAAAAACAGCAGCACTTTTCCCCGGTTCAGGCAGTCCCCAGGTTACGTACAAGATAGTTCTGTTCTTAAGTTGAATTTGTATGTAAGTCGGAACGGTATAATTTCTAATTGTAACCCCAGGCAGAATTTATTTGGTCTCTGTGACAATTCAATTTTAAAAATGTTGGATTGTCATAAGAATCAGGATTAACAATAAAGATGAATTGCAGACAACAAATATTTATATTATAATAATTATATTATAGCTGTTTATTGTAGCCTAAGACTAAAGTACAGTAAATTACCAACATCCAGAGCTCCATTTGTAACTAGCGGTCGTCTGTAAATCGGGCGTTTTTAAGTAGGGAACCGCCTGTATTCCAATATTTCCAGCATTGCAGCTCGGACCTACTGAAATGACTATTGGTAGAAAAAAATGGCAAAAATCCCTTTAAAATAACATAGACATATACGGTAGGTTTTTTAGAGAAGGTGCTCCAAAATTGTTATATGATAAGAAATACCTACCTACTGCCCCTGATGAATGATAACTCCATCAACCTCCATCTTTGCAAAATTAAAAATGGCCTGCGGAGACTAGGTCTATGGGGGTGATGTTGACTACCCATAGTAATATCTAGGCAGCTACTGTACCTAAAGAGATACTTTGTCCCCCTGTTACTCATGTAACCAAGTACTATTCAAGTCCCCAAAATATCAAACACTTAAATGGACCTACTGTTTATCCACATGAATTTTTTCCAAATATACACACTGGGCACATTTTCTTGCCTGGTCCTGCGGAGTTCAAGAAAGTGCATTGTCCACCGATAATGCACTGTGCCGCGATTCACTATGATCGTGCGCCCGACATCCTACATGTATTGCTTCCCCGCTCAGGTCCTCCGTAGATCACCTTCTTCTTCCTGGTGTATGTCAGTTCTTGATCTTGCGACACAATTTGTAAGTTAAATCCCGCACTCAGTCCGAATCAGTCAGATCGTCGGACGGCACGACCCAATTTCTGTCGAATGAAACAATCCGATTGCGTGCGACACAATCCCAGCGCAAACCTGTTAAATACCTGTCAAAGCCGCGCAAACCCCAAAAACTGTTAAAATTCTGACGAAAGTGCGATCCGCGACCCTTAGTAAATAAGTCCCACTATCTCCAGTAAAGTTTCCCCCTGAGGTCTACAAAGAGCTGGCCCTGCAAGCCCTATCCAAAAAAAGTATTTCTAAGTGGATGGGCAGCATGTAGAAGTAGGGGTGTAATGATCGCAGTTGTATTGGGTACGACCAGGCCCAGCCGCCAGATAACAGGTCCGGGTGAAATCACTCTTCTCCCGTCACATCACCTCCCTATCCGAGCGTGGTTGAGGGAGGTGATAAGAGGCATGAATAATTAGCAGCCCAGAGCACCAGGACATTATGTCCTTGCTCTCCAGGCTGCTTTTGATTAGCCTTTTTATCAATCCCTCTCTGTCAAGCTTGGAGAAGACCACATCTGGGACAATAGATGAGTATGTTCAGTGTAATTTTACTTATAGTTAGTGGCCCTCTATTTTCTATCACTAAGGTGGGACACTCATGGTTTAAGAGAATGGCCAGTATAACTCAAATACACACATTTTCCCCTAGTCCCAGCAATCTGATTTAGACAGCTTCACCCAAGTCCAGTCTAGAACTTACTTACTCATAGAAACCAATCAGTTTAGCATGACAGGTCCGATCCCTCATAAACCCATGCTGATGCTCTGTTTTAAGGTTATATATAATCAGAAACTCCAGGATAGCATCTCTAACAAACCCCTTTAAATATTTTCTCAACAACTGATATTAGACTCACAAGTCTTTAGTTTCATGGATCTTTTTGACCCTTTTTTTAATAAAAAGTGAATGTGCAGTCGCATGTGTGGCCAGCTGTTCCGTTAATTTGGGGTGAAACAGTGCCCATTCTCTTGATCCATGAGTGTACAACCTGTGGATAGGGGATGACTTATTGTGATATTTAATATGTTTTAATTTTTTCTCAGCTTTGTATTTCTGGGGAATAGTACAGAAGCTGCGGCTGCATCCATATCCTGGCGCCTAGGGGACCCAAAGGTTTCTCTAAATTGTAGCAGAAGGTAGGTGGCCGGGGGTCCTTGTTACAGAGTAGCCTTTGGAACCGAGAGGCTCTGAATATGCCTCTATCTGTACTATATCAATCTACAAAAGTTGCCTTAAGCTCTATTGACCTATCCAAAAATAATGATGTTAATAAAAGAAGTTGTGAGTTAGGGAGGAAGGTGACGGGGTACATCCGCATACTTTTCTATCACGTACATTTATATAACATTCACTCGCTGGGAGTGGACCCTGGTAACTGATTTGGACATATTTCAGCTTTTCACAGGTGTTGAGATCAAAATGACTGAGCAACTGATTGTGACACCAGCACAAGTGTATGTCATGTGCGCAAGCCAGATTGTTCTTACAGGACACATTCCCTTCCTTCCTGAGATTACAACCTGTCACACCTGGTTTACTGACAGAGATGCAAGCGCGGTCATAGGCTTGGGAAAGGTCAATGCATTTCCTCCCTAATGAGCCCGGTTTCAAGAACATCTCCATCTATTGTTACTCATAAGTGTCCTCAAAGATGAATTCTGGAGAATACTTAGATAGGGTAACATGTGGGGAATGCAATCTGGTTATTGTGGTCAGTGCTACATTTCTCAATAGTTTGGATATATCTCCTACATACTGTAGTGCATTCTAAATCCATTGACTTTTACCGATCAAAACCAAAATTGTTCCGACCCGTCTACAAATTTATCAGATCACCTTTTTGCAGCGAGATCATAAAGTGGATGACATATACCAGTGGTGGCGAACCTATGGCACGGGTGCCAGAGGTGGCACTCAGAGCCCTTTCTGTGGGCACCCGGCCATCGCCCCAGCACACCAGACAGGACTCGAAGAATCTTCCTGCAGTTCCAAGCAGCTTAAAAGATGCTGCTGTCAGTGATATTTTGATACTTGGGACTGTAGGAAGAGGGAGAATGAATAGACAGGGCCGAATTATCTTTGGAGGACTTCCTGCTGGCCCCTTCAGGTCTACAGACACTGAAAAGACACTGGGACGCGGGAAAGCTAAAATGATGCAAATTTTCCATCTTTCTGCTGTGTTGCTGTCCTCAGGACGCCAATATGATTGTTGAAGAACGGGGAGCAGTAAGTTACTGCCTTCATTTTTGGTTTGCACCTTGCGATTAATAAGGGGGATTTTGGTTGTCTTTTTGGGCACTCCACCGCTAAAAGGTTCGCCATCACTGACATATACAGTAGCAGAAAGTGGATGAGATTTAAAAATCCTTTATCTCACAGTGAAAATTTATGAGATGGCTTTTCACCAGGGCTTTCACACTTTGCAATCCTTTCCATGGCCGGTTTTAGGCAAAGTGGGGCCCTGGACAAAACTAAAAGTGGAGCCCCAATATAAAACAATTTTATGAACAGTGACAGTCAGTAAGCAGAAAAAATCAAAAGCTGAAGCCCTCACAATGTACTATAACCAAAAAGTCCACTGACTATAATGGGATTCATTAGGCTTCCATTAGGGGGTCTTCTAATTTTACATGATGAAAAAGTGCCACCTGCAGATATCTTTGGTCCACGATTTTGAACAGAATTTATGACATATGCTATTAACCCATTAAGGATGCAGGGTTTTTTCTCTAATTTCTCGCTCTCCACCTTCAAAAATCCATAACTTTTTCATTTTTCCGTGTACAGAGCTGTGTGAGGGCTTACTTTGTGCATAACAAATTTTACTTCTCAGTGATGTTATTTATTATTCAATGCCGTGTACTGGGAAGCTGGAAAAAAATTCCAAGTGTAGAAAAAAAAAAAATGCATGAGCGTCACCTTCTTGTGGGCTCAGTTTTTACGACTTCCACTCTGCGCTCCAAATAACATCTCTACTTTATTCTTTGGTTCGGTACGATCGTGGTAACATCAAATTTATACAGGTTTTATTAAGTTTTAATACATTTTCAAAAATTAAGCGAGTGTGTACAAAAAGAAAAAAATTGTTTTGTCATCTGACGTTAATAACTTTTAAATACTTTGGTGTACAGAGCTGGGGGAGGTGTAATTTTTTTGCGGAATGAGCCGACGTTTTCATTGCTATCATTTTGAGGTCTGTGTGACATTTTGATCACTTTTTATTACATTTTTTATGTCATGTAAAATGGTGTAAAAGTCGCTTTTGGGCACCATTTTCCTTTACGGAGGTCACTGCCACCAACAACCGTTATAAGGTATTTATTATGTTTTATATAAGTTCTAGAGGGTGATTTTAATTTTTTATATTTTGTTAATTTTGTTAATTTTTTAATTTAAAAAAAAAAAAAAATTTCACTACATCTTAGACCATCTAGGGTACTTTAACCCTAGATGGTCAGATGGTGCCTGCCATATACTGCAATACTTCTGTACTGCAGTATATGGCGTTTTTGCATAGCCACTGGCTCATTGTAATGAATCCTCTGAAACCATGCAGCCTCTAGTCTGATAAAGACCCAAGGCTGTCATGGCAACCGATCGCCACCCCCCAATGACGTTTGGTGAAGATCGCAAGAAAGATGATTTAAGTGGCGCCAGCATCTTTACAGGCGGCAAACAAGAGGTTAACACCCGCGGTCGGTGCAAGCGGTGTAAGCGATGGGTCTTTGCTACAATGTCCAGCAAAGCCCATCTCTGTATGAAGAGGGCTTAGCCCATGAGCCCTCGTCATACACCCTTCATAGCTCTGCGGCGGATATATCCGTTGCAGAGCGTGAAGGGGTTAATGGAGACTCCAACTTAATGACACAGCCAGGAGGTTAATCTCACAGGGCAGCGCCTATATCTTACTTTAGTAGCAGCTCAGTATCTTGGTTAATAACTTTGCCCTTTCCAGGGTCAGTCATAGTAAAACCTGTTTGAGTATATTTGATGGTGAGCTTTAAGTTCTCTTCGTCAGATGATTAGACTCAAAAAACAAGTACTTTCAAAAGTAAAAAAACCATTGGCGTCCAGAAGGGGGCTGGACCCCGGGAGGGACCACAGACCCCGGGAGGGACTTTTTTATATTTCAAAGTACAGAGCTGTGTGAGGGCTTGTTTGCTGCATAACAAATTGAACTCCATAGTGACAGTATTAAATATTCCATTCCATTCCAAATGCTGCGAAATTGGTGAAAAAAGCAGTTGCACTGTTTTCTTGTGGGCTTGGTTTTTACAGCTTTCACTGTGCGCTTTAAATGACATGTCTCCTATATTCTTTGGGTCAGTATGATCATGTAGATAACATATTTGTATAGGTTTTATAATGTTTTTATACATTTACAAAAATGAAAACCTCCTGTGCAAAAGAAAAAAATTCTTTATTTTGCCATCTTCAGGCTCTAGTAACTCTTTCATACTTCAGTGCACGGGGTGTCATTTTTTGCGAGATGAGATTATATTTTTAATGCTACCATTGTGAGGACTGTATGGCCTTTTGGTCACTTTTTATAAAATATATTCGGGCAGATTTATCAAGCTGTCTGAAAGTCAGAATATTTCTAGTTGCCCATGGCAACCAATCACAGCTCTGCTTTCATTTTACCAGTGCTCATGAATATTTTAAAGGGGAGCTGTGATTGGTTGCCATGGGCAACTAGAAATATTCTGACTTTCAGACAGCTTGATAAATCTGCCCCTTTATATGTTGCAAAATGGTGCAAATTGTCATTTTACTATGGGCGCTATTTTCTGTTATGGGGTTAAACGCCGGGAATGACCATTATTATTATTTTGATAGATCAGGCATTTTGGGACGCGGCGATACCTAACATGTTTATGATATACCAGGACCAATCACGGGTGTTACAAGTGGGCGTTTGCTGCAATATGGAGCAACCACCAACCTTGTATGGAGAGGGCTGAGCCCTTGAGCCTTCTCCTAATACACCATCGGCACAACCAATGCTTTTGAGCAGGACATATTAAAAATAATTGTGAATGTGATCTCATTATACTGCACTTAGTGTGATGTCCCTTGAACAATGTAAACCCCAGCTTTTAGCATGACATTAATCTTTTAATAATGAATGGAGAACCAGAGCCAGCAGATGCGGATCCGAGTTAAGCTGTCAATTATTAGTGGGGGATGTTTGTTGCTTTGTCTTTTGATCTTTTTAGAGTAAGTTAACAGGTAGATTCAGTACAATGTGAGTGTAGAGAGTCAAAAGTTTCCCATCTTGGTGGTCTTGTCTATGTACTATGTGCAGCATCAGACATGTAATCAGGGGAGTAGATATAAGGGGTATAGGACTGCAGGAGAAAATATAAGGGGTATAGGACTGCAGGAGAAGATATAAGGGGTATAGGACTATAGGAGTAGATATAAGGGGTATAGGACTGCAGGAGTAGATATAAGGGTTATAGGTCTGCAGGAGAAGATATAAGGGGTATAGGACTATAGGAGAAGATATAAGGGTCATTGACTCTCACTTCACATGAATAATCCATCTATCCGAGGATGAATGCAAACGGAATATTCACTATGGATTGTTCATCGTGTATAGGATAACATTTGCTAGAAACAGACGGTAGTTCATACATATATTGCCAAGACCCATTTTGACATTTATTATAAGATCCTTCACTTTTCTGTAAGTGGTTGTAAATGGTTATTGCATATGAGGGCCCTGAGCTTCTAATGGGTGTTCGGAAAATGGGGATATCCTAGGGAAGCTGATACAGAAGAAATGAAAAAAAAAATAGAAAATGAATTGTGTCCTTCCCCCCATGATTCACACTGCAGCTCTGCTTTTATATTAGGGTAAGATGTCAAACAATACAAGACTTTAATAACAATGTAAAACAAAAAGTTGATGAATTACTTTGTGATTCATATGTGAAAAAAACATAAGAAAATGTCAAGGCACAGCAAAAATGAGGGAGATGGATGTAGCACAAAAGAAAAACAGCCCGGATAATACACGGAATGACAAAGGAAGCAACAGGAATATTGGAAGATGTTTAGACCGATGATCATTTATGTTCATATAAATCTAAGAATTTCAGTATTAACGAGTTGTTAATTTATTTTACATCTTGGTAAACTGGCATCCTGTTTAAGATGTGACAAAGTAGAGACCTTTAAAAACATATAGGGGGGCATTTATTATTTAAGTTTTTTGTTGGTGTTTTTTTTTCTTTGTTGCGCCTGTTGCACCTTATTTATGAAGTGTCGGCAACACAATATTTGTCATTGCACAATCAAATTTTGGTGCAAATTTGAAATCCTGACCCTTTTCCTGGCATTTTTTTTTTCAAAATTTTTGTTGCACAATTAGAGCTGTAAAAAGCTTGTTTATCAAGTTATATTTCTCCATCATGAATGCTCTAAACCTTTTCGATTGTACACCAATTCATTTACCCCTTGTGCCACAATTGATAAAATTTAGAGCAAAATATGTGCACCAAAAGCACCTACCCTGCACCATAATTGATAAATGCCCCACAAAGAGTATGCAGAAAAAAAATAATGTGGCTAATACAAAGGGTATAGAATGGTTATCAATAATCACAGATAAACAAAATATTCCAACGTTTTCCGATTCGCGTCACATTTAAAAGGGAATTGTGTTGCACGCGTTCGGATTTTGGCACAATCACGTCGGCTTTCATGTGACAGAAATCAGGGGGTCGGGCCGTCGGACGATCCGACGGATTTGGACAAACCGCAGGATTTAACTTAAAAATTGTGTCGCAAGCCATGCACTCACATACATCGGGTAGAAGAAGGTGAACTCCGGCGGACCTGAGCGGAGAGCGACACATGCAGGATATCGGGCGCACGATCTTAGTGAATCGCGGCACAGTGCATGATCGTCTGGCATTCCGGATCGGGGATCGTGACATGGACGGGTAAGTAAATGTGCCGCATTAACCTGTATTAACATTTGTCGAAGTAGCTGGAAGCAAGTGTTTCATCTCGTAGCAGCGCCACCACAGGGCCAGTTAAGCGTTACATATATACCATTAAAAGGTGTAGCTCTAATGTATGGACATGCTAGGATCCCGTGGAGAATAAACATTCTTCATAGAAAAAGGTCTTAAAGGCCTCCAATATTAACGGTAGGTTCTCCAATAGGATTTATTTTTAAATAAAGTTTTTTACACCAGTCTACTCCTTTAATATCTCAATTCAGTGCAATAATCACAGGATAGGTGGGGGATTCAGTCTGATTAAAATAATGGAGGTCCTGTTTGCTGGGGTAGTTGTCTACCCTCCATTCGTTTCTATGGGAGCATGAGAAATTGCTGAGCACTGTACTCTGAAATTACCAACACTCCCTTAGTATTGAGTAGAGCAGCATGACACATAATAGACCTACCTCTTCATTAATTAGTGCCAATGTGACCTCCATTTTCAGTATTTGGAGGGTCCTACCAGTCAGATCTTTACCACTAAGATTGTTATCCCCTACCCTTTGGATAGAGGAAAACTATCCAACTTGGTACAACCCCTTTAAGTCAACTTGAATTGATCAATTAATGATTTACTGAAAACCAACATTATGGAGAAGTATGTGGTACCCAGAACATGGGTAGATGCAGATGTAAAGGTTCATAACATGAAGAATTTCCTCTCTTTTCATGGAAGAAATACTCACATCTTAAAGTCTTTGTAAAAATGGATGTCATCCAGTGTTATTTTTTGTCGCATAATCTCATACATTGATTAAAATATGTTTTCAGTGAAATTCCATAATTACATTATTTTATTTCACACTAGAGAAAATAAATACAATAAGAAACATCAGGACTACAATGTAACAAAATATGTAGTAGAGAATTCTGTGACAACTTTAGAATCCTACAATAAAAATATTTCTGTAAATCCTATAATTACACGTTTAAGATGGTAATGGTGTGGGATTGTAATAAAACGTGTTAAAACAACATATTAACTTAACCTGACTTGTGACTACAATTCTTCAAACTTGTTATGTCTTTACTACAGGATAGACTACTGTATATTGGTTTTGCTTGAGTACTGATGTAATGAAGTAACATATAAGCCTAATTACATATGTGTGTTTAGGTCACATACTGTACTTATGCAAGTGTAGAAACATGTTATAGAGCAGGAGGAGCTGAGCTGATTCCACATAGTGTCCTATCTGCAGGCAGCATGTTATAGAGCAGGGAGAACTGCGCACATTGTACATAGTATTCTATCTGCAAGCAGTATGTTTTAGAGCAGGAGGAGCTGAGCAGATCGTACATAGTGTCCTATCTGCAGGCAGCATGTTATAGAGCAGGGGGAGCTAAGTAGATTGTACATAGTGATCTATCTGTGCGCAGCTTAGTGTAGAGCAGGGGGAGCTGAGGAGAATGCTTTATTTTATTATAAAAGATCCTATACATCTTCTAATTTATAGATTTTTTTTTTTTCTTCTTGCCATACTGAGAAGAAGTTATCTTGATATGGGGGTAACCTATCAGTGATTAACTGCTATCTCTGTATGGACAGTCATAGATGGACGGTGTCAATCACCAATAGGACTGCCCCTATGACTAGAAAACTTTTTCTAAATATATAAATTAAGTTCAAATGAATAAATACTTTAAATGAACCTGTCATGAAATGACACTAAATCACCCACAGGTCTTTATTGACCGGTGGTTTAGTGGTTTCCCAAATAGCCCTGTTTAAGCCCTGTGGGTGATATAAAATAATAAACCTTTGTAAATACTTAGAGATGGGTCTGAGAAGACACATCAAACCCCTCTCTGGAGCTCTCTGCGCTGTATCCATGGCACATGCGCACAGAAGCCAGGGTGTAGTACGCTGGCCTCGTTGTATAACTGCGCAGGCTCAGGGAGCGCCAACCCGAGGTGAGTGTAAACTTTTTTTTATAGCAGGCACAGAGGGACACTATGTACAATGTGCTAAGTTCCTCCTGCTCTATAACATGCTGCCTGCAGATAGGACACTATGTTCAATGTGTGCAGTTCTCCCTGCTCTATAACATGCTGCCTGCAGATAGGACACTATGTACAATGTGCTAAGTTCCTCCTGCTCTATAACATGCTGCCTGCAGATAGGACACTATGTTCAATGTGCTCAGTTCCTCCCGCTCTATAACATGCTACCTGCAGATAGGACACTATGTACAATGTGCTAAGTTCCTCCTGCTCTATAACCTGCTGCCTGCAGATAGGACACTATGTACAATCTTCTCAGCTCTTCCTGCTCTATAACATTCTGCCTGCAGAGAGAACACTATGTACAGTCTGCTTTGCTCTACAATAGGATGTGATGATGATTACAATGTATTTTATAATTTATAGGGGTTTTCCAGGTAACTTTTGAGTTATCCATTGGATAGGTCCATGGTAGTTGATTGATGGTTGTGCAACATCTCTCTCGATCAGTTTTATACTCTATGGTCGGAGCCAGAAGAAAATATCTCTATCTAATATGTATATGCTGTCCGCCAAACTTCAGAGGCTGTAAATTAGAGCTCCTCCAGAAGTACATCCAGGCGACCTATACACTATACCATACTACACTATACACTATGACGATTTACACTGCTCCTACTTCCTGCTTCAACCAAAGTCTAGTGTTCCATCGTCATGCTAATCGTCTGAGGTGCTGGGTGTCACATACTTGTGAATCAACTACAATCGACTGATCCTATGGATAGGTAATTTTTAGTAAAGGTGCCTGAAAAACCACTTCTTATCCAAGTCTTTTTCTATCTAGATATTAGTTCTGGATGCCTACCCAGGACCTAGTTCTGTCGTTTCCTTAATATTTTATTAAATTTATGGTCTGTGCTGGGCTAAAAAACATGCTAGTCTTGTATCTATTTAAATAATTTTATTGGTTTCTCTAACATTTTAGAATAATAATATCTGGATGTAACAGGAAAGGTTTTGAATCCATTAAATTAATGTTAATAATGTAAATTAAACATTTTTACCACCAAACCCAAGTAGGCCATGAAATAACCTTTTGAGCTTTCCATCCGTATCAAAAAAATAATCAGTTTACCTATTAAGAAAATGTAAAAAAATAGATAACTTTCACACCATATGCAAATAAGACAATGAGATAAATTGCACTAAAAATCTGATGAGGGAGCATCATTTCCAACAACCCTTTTCTATGGTATGCTTCATGGTACCATTCTAAAGATGAGAATCTCAGCTTTAAAATACAGCAGGATTCTATGTGCTACAAATACTGCAAAGATGGGAATGCAGTTTGTGCCTTTATCTGGCAGTATCTGTGATTCACATCTTTAAAATAAAACCAGAAACATGGTTTTCGATGCTATAGTGCCCTCCAGCCTGCCTCATCTCAGGCAACATATAACTCTTTTCAGGCAAGATATGACTCTTTTCAACTTATTAGCATATTACATCCTGTGTAAGCATTTTTTGGTAGGTAAATGGACATTTTTTCTCTACCCATTCAAGTAGTACATACACATATATACACACATCTGTATGAAATATTAAATCAAACATAAAACATAATCAAACATAAATTAAACTAACTCACAATCACTGCAAAAAAATTTGAGTAAAAATTAGAAAGAAAATGTTGTATCCAGAATTTTGCCTTATCTTGTAGGTATAATTATTAGTGCCTACAGAAATGCAATGCTTTGGATTATTTAACAGAAAATCAATGAACATTGTAATATCTATGGATTCATAAAAAGTGCAGATAATAGGAGCTACAACTGTAAATAATCAGTAATCAAGTAATATAAAAAAGAATTTGTCTTGCAGTGTCAGTAGTTTTTCGATTTCCTGTCTTCATTGCAGTAGAATAGTAGTTACCCGATGACAGGAGACTTGGGTCCATTTCTGGACCCAGGTCCCCTCATGATCTCACCTCGGGTGGCATCTTCCGGATGTGCGTGGCAGTCACACAGCCTTATCAGTTCTCCGTCCAACAGTTTATGATAGAAAGCTGGGCTGGAAAAGTGATAAGGAAGTGATACTGGCATCTGGTGGAGATCTTCTGGTTTCCGATTGGTAAAAATATTCCAGATCTCTGAATATTTCAAAAAACAGAGAGTTATGCATCATGGCGGTCACATAGGATGTACATTTTCTTAAGACTGCTGTTCTCATTACGTCCAGTGCTGAAAGGGATCGGATCCGCTGACACGTTGTCCCCCACAGTTCTCTTTTTGGTCCTTTAAGTTTTTATACCTCTGTCTCTTACACTGTGGTACGAGTATGTGTCCCATCTCAACACACAGCCCATTCATACCTCCCTTATCGGCCTGTGCCCTCCCATGGGTGGCTGCCATTGGCCAGGTTTCTCTTCTCTGCCTCGGGACTTCTGCCGAATCGTTACATTCCAATTCAGTGACACTCTTCCCTCTTCCGTAAGTAAAGGGAGGAGACCCATCCAGTAAGGGTGGTGTGAACACAAAAATTTTAATGGTACTTTACCTATGTCTGGTAGGTGCACCCAAAAATGGCTACCATGAAAGCACAAGAGGACATAAAAGACATAGTAACGTGTAGAATTTTGTACATAGAATGATATCTGCTCCAAATTCAGTCTACTTAAGAATTCGGCTTAAGTTAATATTAGGCAGAAGTCAAGATGTATAGCAGTATCCTTAAGAGATATTCCAAAATACCCTTAGGTGTCTGACCTCTCGTGCCACAATCCATCGGCTTATATAGAGCTTGAGGAATTCATCGCTCGACTGGTTCCTTCATGTGTTTTTAATGCAAACCATAAAGGAACACATTGCATGAACCTGTCTTAAACAACAAAGCAGAAGGATCTTCCTTTGTAACATAGTTTAGATTACTGACATCTTATTACTTGTGACTATAAAGAAGCGTGCTCATAGGCCTTCAGCTAAGCGATTGCTATATTGGGGTCTGCAGGGCCATGATCCATCTGAGCCTTAAACAAACACATTTGTTCTCTTCTACTTTGGATTTCTAAAAGCTTTTATTAAAGAGATGTAAATTATTTCCACATTCTCACACAAGGCTCCTCTGCTGATGTCACACTGACTCATCCCCCATCTGGTCGGCCGGTAGAGGTCCTGGATGTAGGCAATGAAGGGTCTTCCATGGGTCACGTTCTGGTCTGCAGTAGAGGTACAAGTTATCATTGTGCTAAAGATTCCATTCACAATTACATCTCATACAGAATCTGATTATTAAAGTATTACAAATACACCAGGCAGTATCAGTAATGTAATCAGACATCACCAATGCCCTAAAAATTCATTCTATTAAGTTTGTTGCTTTAAACTTGGTTGCTTTAAGATAATGTGAAGTGAAGGGTTAAAAACATTTAGTTTAGCCTTAATTTTAACTTTTAGTGTGGCAAGTTTATTAAAACACTTATTTGAATTTTTTTTAGTTTATTGCTTTTATGATTTTTTGGGTTTCCTTTAAAGGGTATCTACCATCACATTCCATCCAAACAAACCAGTGACACTTACTTACAGATCCAGGGACCGTGACTGGGGTAATCTTCTTACATTTGTTATCCATGGTCTCCTTCCTTCTAACAGCAACTTTTAAAATTATGCTAATGAGACTGAAGGGCTCTGGTGCTGAAGTGCTGAAGCTTCACAGGCTGTTACAATGAACAAAGGAGGTCTCCCCCTCCCACTGCACTTCCTTGTGCTGGTAGATGACACAGACAGAGGGAGGAGGATGGGAGCAGGGGGTTGTTGGAGACATGTGCTACTCTGGTAACACCCCCATAGCCCTTCAATTTCATTAGCATAATTCTAAAACTTGTCTTTAGAAGGAGGAGGCCATAGATAACAAATGTAAGAAGATTACCTATGAGTAATCTGGATCTATGAGTAAGTGTATCTGGTTTATCATGATGGATTTCGGTGGAAGATTTTCTTTAAGGGTCTTTGCCTTCCTCTGGGTAAACAGCATTGGATTATAGGTTGGAATTGATGGACCTGTGTCTTTTTCCAATCCACTTTGATACTTGACATATATAAAATGTCCATATGAATTGGTGGGTCTTGGGAGCTCATTAAATTCATTCTATATTTTTTTTTCCTTTACAGGAGAAAAAAAAATACTTTTCCCATTAGCAATTGTTTAGGGACCTGAACATTTTGCAGCCCCGTACTTGCAGTAAACAATAGCTAAATCGAGGAACCACGGAGAAGTGGAAGGCAGACCACCTCTTCCCTGTATGCTTTAATATATTTTCCATGGCCTCCTTCTTTCTAAAAGCAACTTTTAAAATAATGTTAACGAACCTGAAGGGTTCCCAGGAGGTTCTACCAGAGCCCCTCCGTGCTGCAGATTCACAGGCTGTTACAATGTGTGCTGAAACTTTCTCTGCTGCCTGAGATTGCATCAGGCACAGGGAGGTGGAGGTGCTGAGGAAGCAGAGGGGAGGGTGAGACAGTCTAACAGCCTGTGAAGCTGCAGCATGGAGGGGCTCTGTAACACACCCAGGAGCCCTAGTGTAATCCCCTAGTGAAAGATCTTTTTTTTTAACCTTACCTTACTTTAAAATTTTACTCAGTGTTGCTGTTTTAGCTCCTATCACACAGTGATGGCCAGTGTAATATTCCACAGTGTGGGTGGAGACTTTCTAAGCAGACACTTCATGATCCCTCTGTGCTATGTGATGCTGTGAGCTGACAATGTGCTTGGAATATCTGTGGGAGGCAGATAGCACTGCAGTGTGCAGATAAGAGAAGCTATTCATGAGAAGAATCTGTCCATAGTCAGAAGATTTAAGGTTGTATCCAGGGACAACCAAAATTGTAAGCACCAGGACTGATTGAAATTACAGGTTGAAATTATATCTGTGAAATGCTGTATTTTTGCTAATAACAGTGAATTATATGATGTATTATTTTGTTATCCTGAGAATATTTAAGAATCTTGTCTTTGTGGGACTACCACTTTAACATCAAACATGACTTTTTCAAAACCAGTTCTCTACACTGTACTTTTGTGATGCAAACACAATAAAATAGTGCTGTTCATAGATACTGGTTGGGCTTTAATCCTGCATTGTGTCATTAGGCTTTTGGAAAATGGCATGCTGGATGTTAAGGTAGCTGTCTTACAAGATAGCTAAGAGGCAGTGGGGGTCATTTACTAAGGGCCCGATTCGCGTTTTTCCCGACGTGTTACCCGAATATTTCCGATTTGCGCCGATTGTACCTGAATTGCCCCGGGATTGTGGCGCACGCGATCGGATTGTGGCGCATCGGCGCTGGCATGCGCACGACGGAAATCGGGGGGCGTGGCCGAACGAAAACCCAACGGATTAGGAAAAACCGCCGCATTTAAAAACCGAAAAAGTGTCGCTTGGGGAGCGCCTACCTTCACCTGGTCCGAGGTGGTGCATTCCGACGCGATGAGATGACTTTCAGCGCAGCAGCACCACCTGGTGGACGGTGGAGGAACTTCCTTCATAAATCCCGGCCGGACCCGAATCCAGAGCAGAGAACGCGGTAAGTAAATCTGCCCCAATGTTTTCCTTATTTCATCCTGGAAAATGTATTTGTATCTTTTCTTCCCAAAATCCCCAGTGGAACATACATGACTATTAAGTCTCCACACACCTCTATGGGAGCCTTTAATGGCAAAATTTCTGTTAGGAGTTATATTACTTCTTGAAATAGTCTACTGCTTCTCTCCAAGCAAAATCAGTTCCCTATAATAGTTATGGGTCATTTACAATCGAGCCGGCACAATATGCCAGCTGCCTACAGTGAACAATGGGAGCCGGCTCCCACCTGAGAGATGATTCGATGAGGAATTTGCTTCTGATTTTACTAAAGAGAGTCAGGTAAGACAGGAGGACAAGACATGTGACCTTTACTTTGTCTCTCCTCCTCTTCCCCCAACTTTTCCCACTTTCTATTTCCTATCACCCTAGACTGCTGCAGGCAATAAACCGATAACCGTTAACCCTGCCCCTTTACAACTGACTCCGCCCCTGAACGCAGACTCTCTATAATACATATAATAGAGAGCCATTCAAGAGTCAGAAGAGCCAATTATTTTTAGTGAGCTGAGCCTAAGGAGCCAGCTCACTATAATGAGCCGGACTGCCCATCAAGACCCTATACTACATTGATGAGATGCAAACAAATCGTAACAACGTAGTCCACAATTATCTGTTTCTTAGGGAATAGATATTCTGGTTTGGCTATTATCCCACATCATGCCATTAGGCTATAGAAAAAAAGGGGTTTCCTTACAAGGTGGCTAAGAGGCAAAGTTTTCCTTACACTGGAAAACATATTTGCACATTTTTCTGCTTTGTAATAATAATTTGATAATCTTTATATAGCGCCATCATATTCCATAGCGCTTTACAAATCATAGGGGACAAATATAATATTACATTACAGAGTACATACAATTTGGTGTAGATGGAAGAAATGATATTGCTGCTTTTCATAGTGGAGCTAAGCATCAGGAGGACCCCTAGACATAAATTTGTTTTTGACCACAGAAATAACAAAATCCACCCCTAGGTGTAAGAATACTAAGTCAGAAGCTTCTTTATTTGTATGGGGTAGGGTTCTGTGACATTGTTCTTTTACTCCTTTATCTGCTTTTTTAGTGTCTTGGTACTAGTGTCCCTCTTATGATTACTAGTGTTTGCAAGGGTTTCCTCTGGGTCCTCCAGTTTACTCCCACCCTCCAAAACATACTGGTTGTTTAGATTGTGAGCCCCATATGGACAGGGACCAATTTGTCATGCTTCGTGCAGTGCAGTGTAATCTGTGTGCGCTATATAAATAAAGAATTATTATTATTAAATAACTGCTGTGGGATTGACTTGGGGGGCTGGTAGTAGGCACTCATGGTACAGATACAGAGGTGCACTTGTAGTGTCTTCATGACAAATTTTGACTTTAAACTTTATGACTTTGATGACATTTCCAATTTATAGTAAAATGTTGTGTAAGATGGTATAATATGCAGGGGAAAGTGCAAAATGAGAGGTTATCGATGCTATGAACATACATGTCAAAGTTAAGGTTTTCAGGTATTGTTGCTGCTGGAGTTAAATTTCGTATTTGGGAGCAGTATTGGCGCCGTAGGGCAAATTCATTCTGCTTGTTGTACTAATAACTCCCTGGCCAGTGAGCCATGAAATGTAACAAGACAAGTCAGCTACGTGCCTTCAATTTTACCCTGTAAAGTTTGGAAGGTTTCAGAGGTTTTACCTACAAATGTATGTCATGTAAAGATTTTGCAGTGATTAAGATTCTACTTTGCTGCACTCAATCTTCATAACTCTTTTTGAGTTGCCAAATTTTCGAAAAGACAGCCAAATGCTCCTGGTATAATTAAAGGGGTATTCCTTTAAGTGTAGGTGATTGTTGTTTTTTTTTTAATTGGACCTGAGCTGCCCCGAGATTGTGGGCCCCATACCAGTCTTTAGTTTTTGATTCCATAGATAAAACCGCCTACACTTGATCTCCCACTACATTCTGTCTAGTGAGTCCATATTCAGAGGAATGTTATAACGATTATGCCTGAGAATCAGCCCCTGTGTTTTTCACTTATCTTGGACACCATATGGATGTAATATTTGATTGTGTCATAAGCCCTAAAATTAGCAGGCAAATCTTTAAAAAGCATCCACCCCATAAGCAAAAATGCTCTAAAAGTAACTAATAACAGTTATAAGGAAGACTGTGCTCGCTGAGACTTCACTTGCTAAAAGTTGTCTCATACCCTAGACGATTACACCTTGACTCCTCCATTGATCAGACAGCGGAATGAATAGCATCTAGCAATTCACAGGTACAGGTCTTCTCAATCAGATAAAAATTTTCATGTTCACTTTTTCCAGCCATGACTTTTCCCTGCAGAGTATGCCATTCCCTGTTCCCCTGATAAAAGCATTTACTCACAGTATAGAGTCCCCTATATACCCCTAATACCACAACTGACCACACTGTGCTCCCTGAATTTACCACAAAATACAGCTGGCACTGCTGGGACCTCATTTTTACTGAAGACAGGTTGTAGAAGCCCATCACACCTGCAGTGCAAATATGTCTTTCTGCTTTTTCTTAGCATTTGCTTTACAATATAATTGTGTGCTATAATTTACTTACACCCTGACAAAATCCTCTGTGTAGTCCCAGTGGTTGGGCTTTGGTTTGGATGCATTTCAAAAAACAACATGTGACTTGTCTGTGCTACTCAATCCTCAGCTCTCAGCCCTCCCCTTTGTGCTTCTGTACAGCTCCTCCCTCCAGCTCCTTCACAAAGCTCACAGCCTCGTGAGCTGATATCAATGGAAGAGGGAGGAGGAGCAGGAGGGAGGAGCTATACAGGAGCACAAAGGTGGATGGCTGAGAGATGAGAGTCTGCAGCATAGACAAGTCACATGTTGTTTTTTGAAATGCATCCAAACCAAAGCCCAACCCCTGGGACCCCTGAGGTAAGTTATAACACACAACTATATTGTAATGGAAGTGCTTAGAAAAGGCAGAAAGACATATTTGCACTGCAGGAGTGATGGGCTTCTGCAACCTGTCTTTAGTAAAAATGATGTCCCTGGTGATAGGTGCCATATAATGATAAATGACAGGATAAAAATGCATCCTACACAAGGTATATATATCAAATCACCTTTCTTCCCCATACTTGATAGCCCCTAGGCGCATATCCGTTGGGCTAATGACTGTTCAAAGGTGGCTAACAGTCTGGATACAATAAAAGGTGCGTGGCCCCTTTAATTGGAGGTTGCGCTACCCTCTCTCATCTTTATTCATCAGAGGGATGTGCTGGGGGCATGGCTAGTAATGTGGGCGGTACAGGAGGTGAGCACATGCTCAAATACTCTGAGTAGCAGTGACTCAGCCTCTTGGTTAGTAAGTGTTTATTATTTGAGCAGTCTGATGCTCGGTTTGAACTGCAGGAGATTGTCTTGACCATGTCTACATGCCTATATGCACCATGTGATTGGCTGATTAGAAATTAAGTGTTAACGAGCAGTTGGACAGGTGTACCTAATAAAGTGGCCGGTGAGTGTATATATATACAAGATTAGCCCATTTTATCACCCCTGCCAAATTCAGACACCAATGAAAAAACCCATAAAAAATTGAATGCTACATAAGGTGGTCTGAAAGTGCTCTGATTTTGAGATGTGGTATGTCACTATACTCATCTTGTGATGTCATCTTATCTTCCAAATAAATGGACATTTTTACTAGGAGTGGCCCCCTGATCTGCATGGAGAAAAACAGAGCCAGGTTAGTCATTTGAGTTGCCATACCACTGGATAATGCATGATTGTCTGACTGTACAGCCCCCTCCTACATTGTCGCAATATGCAATAAAATTGTCACAGAAGTAATAGATGATTGCTGTATACCACAAGCACTGAGTATTCTATTGTCAGTGTATAAGAAATAATAGAGACAGCTATTTAGAACAATTCAGTAGATCCAGCCTTTGTACTAATATATCAGCAGCTAGTACATTGATATAGCGGGAGCCATCAGAAGGGAACATTCACGTTATTGCCTAGCTGAGTATTAAAGTGCATTAGTCATAACATAGTCAATGTGCCCGTGATAATACACTTCACATGTTATCTGCTGCACACACAGATCTGTTACACAGGATTATAAGGTATTAGTATAGGGGAACATAGGGGGACGTATGAACGGGTGCAAGCCTTCGGCCGTACATACGTCCCCCATAGGCCCGCAATGGGGGCACGGAGCAACATGGTGTGGCACATGTGCGGCACCGTACTGCTCCGTACACGGGGAAAAGATAGGACATGTCTTATGTGGAGAGAGGTCACCCCTCCTCCTCTCTATGGCCCCGGACGTATGCCCGCCCAGGCGCAGCCGTGCGGGCATACTTTCGTGTAAATGTAGCCTAACTAAAATAAAAAAGATCATGCTCACCTTATTGTTGCGGACAGGTACCGCTATAATTTCTGGTTTATCTCCACATACACTTTCAATGATGCCCTACTTATGGGATTTGCCATCACTGATAATTCTGGAGCTTGTTAGATGGTCAGTTGTATGCACAAGTCATACCACTCTTCAGGTAGGCACAGTGGGGTCATTTAATATTGGATTTCCTCCAGTTTTTTGGTCGCTGTTTTTTTTGGCTCTTGTTCCTGCGCCGAGTGCACTTTATTTGTTATCTGTCAGCACTACAAGTTACCTTTTTCTCCAACACTAACACAGTTTTTTTTACTGCTCAATTTGGGCACAGTTTTTGAATCCCAACATTTTTCATTCTCTTCTAGTTTCTGACACTTTTGGTGCAATTGTTGGCGCATAATTAGATCAACAAAAGGCTCATCTACCAGGTTCTATTTCACATTCATGAATGTGGAGTCATTTCAGACACTTTTGGGGGTGAAAGTCTAACAGCCTGTGATCCTGCAGCACACAGGGGCTCTGGGAACCGCCCCAGTAGCCCTTCAGGTTCACTAGCACAATTTTAAAAGTTGATTTTAGAAGGGAGGAGGCCATGGGTAACAAATATAAGAAGATTACCAGTGTCATGGTGCCTGGATCTATGAGTAAGTGTCCCTGGATTTTCATGATGGATTTTGATGGTAGATTTACATTAAGATCTGTCTCTCTGTCCTGACAGCAGGATGTATGTCCTGGATGCACTGCAGAGAAGAAAATCAAGAGTACTGGAACAGGGATATTTGTAGGAGTGGACTATTATTGTCCACTATACTGGACTACAATGCAATGAGTTATATTACTATGGGGGGACACTACGGTGTCAGTTATGGACAGAGTAAGGGGTCTGCTCAAGGTGCAAACCTTTTCCCACCAACTTTGGAGGTATGTTCTAGAGGGCATGCAGCCCAATCTATAGGTAGCTTTCCCTGACAGATAAAGGGGCTACCCTTCCCACAGCAGTCTCAAGCAAGAGTGGAGCCCAGTGTAGTTACAAACCTACCATCAGGAATCTACCTATTAAGGTAGATCCGATGGTAGATTCCTCCATAGTATTTTTCACTAATACTTTTATAATTCCAAACTTGATCTAAAATTCATTTTTTAAAAATTAGCAAATTTTCAGCAGAGGCAACTGGGGCGTGGAGTAGCCTCTCCCGGCTGTGTGAGCAAAAGCTACTCTGCGCCCCTGTAGCCTCTTTCGGTAATTTGCATATTTGTAAAATAAAGTTTAGATCAGGTTTAGAAGTATTAAAGGATTAGAGAAACATAGTATTGGGCAGAGGATGGAAGGAAGAACCTAAGATCAGATGTACCTTAACGGTGCGGTCACAGATGGCGTTTAGGAGAACTTAGTGTAATTGCAGCTGTAGATACTGCCTGGCTAGGCAACAGTTAACTGGGGTATGTAATTATTCAATGATGTGTCTGTTGTGCAAGCTGGAAGGTGATTGGATAGGTGCTACCACCTGACCAGGGTAGTATATAAACCCCTGCTGGGAAAGAGCACATGGTCAGAGGGAGAGACTCCATCTTGGAGCCTGCAGAGTCAAGTCAGAGGGAGCAGCACACCTTCAGTGCTGCCACAGTCTTTATTCCCAGGAACTTCTAGTGTTTCAGGCCTACTGCCTAGCACACAGGTCAAGTCCGTAGACTTAAGCCCAGAACTGCAGCTTCCACCACTTGGACTCCGTTCCATCTAAACCAACCCAGCCTGCATCTACTATCAGGCTTTGTGCACCTTTCCTGTGAACCGCCTCTCCACAACCTTTCCAGCTCAAGGAACCTGATGTTACCAGTTTCTGGCTGTTACCCGTTGCCTGCTGTTGAATAAACAACTTTAAGTTGATTTGCACAACATTGCCTCCCTCTGATCCATGGATACAGCTGCTTACCACCTCGTGTTTCCCCATCCATCACCCAGGGATTCATCCTACAGACACCTCAGGGGTTGCCTCAGAGAGAAACCATTGCTTCAGCCACTCCCTCCATATTACTTGCACACACCACCTGCTGTAGACCTGACAGGCTGTAGGTCAACCCTCCAGTCCCAATACTAAGCACCCTGACTACAGAGTGCCCAAGGCCACACTAGCCAGCCACACTGGTATTCTGCCTCCAGGCCCAGAAGAAAAGGCCAGGCCCCGCTGAGGGATGTTGCATGTATATAATAATCCCTGGATGATGAAGGATGGGGAGCCTGTGATGGTAAAGATTCAGGGATGACACGGAGGCACGTTATGCAAATCAACTCACGGTTCTGTATTGGAACTTGAACAGCAGGCAACGGCCTAACATCGACAGCAGTATTCAGCAGGCTGGAAAGCTGATAGGAGATACCTGGTAATAGCTTCAGGCTGGGCTGGTAGATGGAGCAGTGGACCTCTGCTCTGGGGCTTAGTCTCCTGACTTGCCCAAGGTGTCAGGCAGCTGGCCTGAGACACCTCTGTTTCCTGGTAGTGTGATTCTGCCTTGTGCAGTACAGACAGGTGCAGCACTCTCCTCTGCTTCTGGAATCTACTGACTTTGCAGGATCTGACTGACCATGTGCTCCCACCCACAGGGGGTTTTTATACTCCCCTAATAAGGTGGTAGCCCTCTCCAATCATCTTCCAGCTTGCTTTACAATAGTACTAAAGATATCATTGGTTAATAACATTTTGCATATTAACGCTTGCCTTACCAGGCAGTGGCTTCACGCTGCAATGACTAATTTTCCCATGTTACAGACCTCCTAGTGAGGCGATCAATCCCACCAGGTAGCTACTGGCATGAAGAAGAACATTTATGAAATAGTGACCTATCCCATGCATTGGCAGGGGTGTTGCGCAAACATCATTGACTGTAAGCTCTTGTGAGCAAGGCCCACAATCCTAAATTCCATATGACTCTTTCATGGACAGCATTATTAAAAAGAAAATGAAAACAATTAATAGTAATGAGAGAAGTAATATTATGAAGTGGGTCACAAATAAAGAGAATGAAGAAAAAATGTCCTGCATATCTTCACGTGTTGCATTAGTCCTTTAATTGTATGAGTTCCAGTCATTAGCGGTAGCACCGGGACACATTGGTTGGCTGTTGTTTCACCAACATATTTTCTGGCTTAATTAACAGAAGCTCAACAGATTGATAAATTAGCATTAAAACGTATCCAGCATCCGCTATGCGATTCTGCCCAGATTACAGCAATTATAATATAAGTGGAGAACACAGAAGCATAATGTCCCAGGTGAAATTGCTTCAGAAATATTGACCATATTAATATAAATGATGGCCAGGTCTGCCGGTATCAATATTAGAGAAATTGCACTTCACTTAATGTAGTAATGCAGTTAAAATCATGCATGTGTCAAGTATAGGGTTAAAGGAGACCTTCACGTCTTAGAGTCTAATTTCTGGTGATCCCAATCATGAGAATGGTGGTCCTCAAGGTTCCGATGTGGATGGAGTTTCCAGTGGTGTGAGTACTTTCATCTTTTGGAATAGTAAGTCTTCATGTAGGTGGCCCTCGGGACCCCATTCTCCCAGGGACGGGACCTTCAGTTATCAGACACTTATCTATTTACGGTGCAGGGTGAGGTTTCGCCTGATTGCTTACAAGAAACGCCATGCCAGCCTGGATGTATGCTTGAGACAAATGAAAGAAACAAGTTCAAACTAAGACCTTCTTTAACTCTGTGGTGGCATCAGCCCTCTTCTTTGGTGTAGTCAGTTTGAGAAGCAGCATCTAAGCTAGAAAGAAGAGCAGACTGGACAAACTGGTTAGGAAGAGCCAGCTCTGTCTTGGGGGGTCCTGTTGAGAAGGTGCTACCCTATGCCACCACAGTCTCATACATGGGATGGAAACTATTTTCCAGAAAAAATTTCAACTTACACAGTATTTTCCTCTCCACTACCACATGCACCGTAGTCGTAGCTGAGAGGAGGACACTGTGTAAGTTGAAATTTATTCTGGAAAATAGTTTCCATCCCATGTATGAGACTGTGGTGGCATTGGGTAGCACCTTCAGTGACCAACTGCTTCACCCCAAGTGTGAAGGGGAACGTTACCATAAGTCATTCCTCCCCGCTGCCATCAGGCTGTTCAACCAACAAGGCCCTGATGGAAATTATTTGTGCCCCCCACCAAACCAGTCCCTGCAGGTCCCATCTACAGACTGAATACCAAAACTGTCAATCATTGCTCATCTTTCTTTTTTTTTTTTTGTCTTCTTCAGATCATGTTTTCTTTTGTTCATGTATCTCTAACATTATTGTTCTGCCTTTGTCTGCACTGTACTCTCTCTGCTGCTGTAACGATGTGAATTTCCCTGCTGTGGGACTAATAAAGGATTATCTTACCTTATTTTTTTATACATTCATGATCTATACATTTTATATATACATTCATTGGGGCATATTTATCTGGGCCTCTGCGTCACGTCAAGTCACTGGGGCGTGAAGGGGGTAACGGCTGGAAGTGGGCTGGCATGGGGCATTACTGTCCCTGCGCCAGCTCGCTCACCACTGCGTTTATTTCGATGCCAGGCCCTGCCTGCAAAAATGCGCTGGGCATATCATACGTCGGCGCACGTGTGCCACCATGTGATAAATGTCCCCCATTCTGTCTATTGCCACTTGCACTTTTTTTTTGTTTCCTCTCATTTAGTTTCTCCTTTGCATTTACTTTTGGTCCTGCTGTACCGACGCACCAACTTTCTTTTTTCTACATTGTCCACAAGGGGACATTATACGGTGTGTGGAGGAGAGGAGCCAGATGAGTGCATTATACTATAGAGCAGTGATGGCAAACCTTTTAGCGGCCGAGTGCCCAAATTGCAACCCAAAACCCCCCTCATTTATTGCGAGGTGCCAACCAAAAATTAAAGCAGTAACTTATTTCTCCCTGTTCTTCAACAACGTTCCATCATATTGGCCTCCTGAGGACAAGATGGAAAATTTGCATTATTTTAGCTTCTTGCCAGTGTCCCTCTGTACACAGAGCATTGTGGAGCCAGCTGAAGGTCCACCAAAGATAATTCGGCCCTGTCTACTCATTCTCCCTCTTCCTACAGTCCCAAGTAGCGAGGTAAGTGTCACTTTAATATATGACTGAAAGCAGCATCTTTTAAGTTACTTGGAACTGCAGGAAGATTCTTTGAATCCTGTCTGTTGTGCTTGGGTGATGGCCTGGGTGCCCACAGAAAGGGCTCTGAGTGGCGCCTCTGGCACCCGTGCCATAGGTTCGCCACCACTGCTATAGAGGGATAGGCAAAATATAGTAGGGGGTCTACTGGAACACAGCATAATGTAAGGACCACTGAGGAGACTTTATACCATGTACCAAGATGTCTAACACTAAGCTCCACATCACATCAGACAAAACTAGAGTACAAAATGAGGCCTTTGCCACCAGAAGTGGTAGAACGACAGCAAAAGGACACAAGACAAAACTGTTGGTAATCCGAAACACTTGGTTGCGGCTAAAACACAAAAGAACACAAAGAGGAGGAAGCCCAACATCTGCTCCACTAAGTACCAACATCTGCTTCACAGAGCTCCAAGTAATCGGTTATACTAGAGTATTCGCTCTCTATTGACATTGTACAGCTCATATTAGAAGAGTCATTTATGAGCGACAAATGGTAGCTTGGTTTATTACTTTACATCAGCAGAATGTTCTTAGGTGTCATCACACAAGGTTATTGTTAATGTTAGTTCATCCATCTGGTGGTTCAACACTGATGGTGTTACTTCCAGTATCCCTGGTTTAGGGAAGTTAAAGGAAAACTACCACTTGGGGGGTCATGATGTAAACTATTTATATGTACAGGTTGGGCATTAGTAGTCTGTAACAGGACAGGTTTTCGTTAAGCTTTAAATAGTGGCATCTATTACTAAAACTACTTTAAAAATATTGGTGCTAATTAGCACCAATCGCATCTGTGCACATAATACAGGCGACACGGCGATTATTCATCTCGTAATTATGCGCGCCTAAATTCTTTTCTCCCACCCATCTGTCCGAAAGCCAGCAACGTCAGATGTGGCTGCCTGATAGCGATGTACGCCGCGCATGCTCAACACAAGTCTGCCCATCGCTGCCAGAATTTGAGGTGGTCGTAACCGAGGAAGCTATCTCTTTTTGTAAGGGACCACGTGGCTACATTTATGAGAAATTATCTTCACATAGGAACATTTTTTTTAATAACATCCAATTGAAGAAATGTTTACATATGGCAGATTAATGAAACGGAATGTGAGTGCCCAGATGAGAATACCCCTTTAGCTATAGAATTTTAAAGAAATAAATTGAAAGTGGTCATAAAAATATTCTAAACCATGCGTCACCCCTTTCCGCAGGTTGTGTGTGGTATAGCTGAGATGCAAAAAAGAAGCTCTTAAAAGTTTTTATGGTGGCAGGTGCCCTTTACCTCAATAATGTTTTTATTTAATTGAGAGATGAGTTGACCCCATGTTCGGGTTCGGTGTTCACATTTGACTGTCTGACCCGGGCATATTGCTGGATGGGCAGCAAATAGACCCTGGCCATGGCTAGTTGCTAGGGGCAGTAATTTGCTGGATTGGCTGTTCGCCCCCACAAATCCTGCAATATGTCCGGATCAGTCGGCCTACCTGAACCCACCCATAGAGCCCTCTCACCTCTAACCGCAACGGGGTTCAATGCCGAGAATAATCGTTTATTATACTTTGATAGATCAGACATTTTGGGACGTGGAGATACCTAACATATTAGGCTAGTTGCTAGGGGTAATAATTTGCAGGATTGGCTGTTCAGCCAATATGTCCGTATCAGGCAGTCGTACCCGAACCGACCATCAGGCCCTCTAACCGCAACCCCTTTAAAACTACAGGAGGTGCTCATCCTATAGGAATAGCAGTTTCTATATTGCTATTTGTGTGAATTGTAACTAGGTCATAACTATGCGGCTATTTAAAGCCAGTGCCAAATATGTAGGGAAAAAAAATGTTCCCATCAGTAGGTGCCTCTCGTGCAATCCTGCGAGGCACAGAGATCCAATATGCCTGGCAGGACTGCAACTTCTCTAGATTTCTAAAAATTCGGACATTCTTGAGGATGAAGTCTACAGAACTATGCGCTCTTAATAAATACGATTTCCGGGGATTAGGCGACGTTTCATATCCCCGATCAGCTATAATTACACAACTCCCATGTATCTCGCAGCCGTGGCTTCTCCCCTTCTATCAGTTTCTGGAAGCCGTACATAAGATTGTCTGTGTTTCTTGTATTTGCTATAATAAAGCAGCCTCCTAGTCCCATCCTATCGATAAGCTGCCAGAACCCCATGTAGCAGCCCGTCAGCGCAGATTCCATGTCATGACATATTTGGGCGTTCTGCTGTGCGTAGTCAGCGGCAGGTTCGCTTGTTTCTATGGAGACTGGCTGTGTCACGTCTTTCTATTTTTTGTCCTTGCAGTGTTTCCATGGTAACTTATATTGACTCTTCCAGAAAGGCTATTTTCATAATTTCCTGGTTGTTGGAGTGATATATATGTTTACATCTATCAGGGTGTTTGTGTATGTTGTGTGTAGCTTTCTATAATGGTGACGGTGTATCTGAGTGTCACTTTTGCCTTCATTAACATTGGTAGGTAGAACACTCTAACATCATTTACCGTTGTGTATGGGAATGACTGTGACTCCTTTATATAGTATATCATATAGTTATATGTGTATATATATGTGTAAAATCTGAAGAATTTTGTTTCTTAAAGTGCTCCTTCCCATCCCAATTCCGGTCAATCTTTCTACACCCACAAGCAGTAATGAATTATAAAGTAGGCAATTTTGGCGGTAGCCCGGGGCCCATGGTCACCCACACCACCAAATTTTATACTGATAAGAACCTTCACCCGTGAAATCCTCATAAGTCTGTCCGTGCTCTCAATATACGTGTACACAAGAGCCATTTCAGATCCTTTGACGGTCCTTCAAAGGTCCTGAAACCACAGGACCTGAAAGCAAGAAGAAGAGCCATTTCCTCCATTCCCCAAGAAGCTGATCCTAGTACCATATGTAGGAATTGAATTTCAGAGTTGTTGGGGCTATAATATTCATACAGTCCAAGGCCAATGGCAGTCTTAGGCCCCATTCACACTACTGTATGGGGGATGTATGTACGGCCACAAGCTTGTGGCCATACATACGTCTCCCATGGACGGCAATGGCCGCACGGAGTGACATGTCCTATCTTTTCCCGTCTTACGAGTTGTGCCCCGTGGATCTCTATGGAGAGGGGAGGGGTCAACACTTCTCCTCTCCATGGCACCTGACGTATGCCAGCCCGGCGGTAGCTGTGCGGGCATACTTTCGTGTAAATGTGCCCCTAATCCGCCTTGTCCACAAGGAAGGTACTATAGGTAGTGCCGGGGTTGCTGTCCCAATTGCTGTCTGAGGTGACTCAAAAGGTCCAAATGTTGTTAAGGAAATCTACTTACATTCTAATCTGTGCCTCCTCTGGCAGGATCTGCTCTTCTTTTACCTTCTTACACCCTTGTTTTTATGAATAAAGGCTTTAAAAATTATGCAAATGAGCCAGAGGGGCTCCAGGCTCCATGAACACCTATGGAGCTTGCAGCCCCTCAGACTCATTTGCATATTTTTTAAAGCTAAGGGCATAGGAAGCTAAAAGAAGAACAGGTGCTGTCAGAGGGGGCAAACACCAGCATGTAAGTGTGCTTGGTTTACAAACCTTCATCCTGGTGGTAAATGTCCTTTAAAGGGGTTTCCCGTTTTAAAAATTTTGAATGGGTCATCATTGATCAGTATCAGCTTGGTATCTGCACTCAGGACCCACACCCCTGAGTTAATCCCAAGTGCCAGTTTTTAGTGTACTGGCAAACCAAGTGTTGGAATCCCATAGATCTTATATCCTATAGATAAGTTATATTATAAACCTGAAAAAAGAACTTTAAAAGGTTGATCACTAGGGATCATATACTATATACCAGTGGTGGCTAACCTATGGCACTGGTGCCAGAGGTGGCACTCATAGCCCTTTCTGTGGGCACTCAGGCCATCACCAGAGATGACTCCAGGTATCTTCCTGCAGTCCCAGACAGCCCAGGACTTGCCATGCACAGAGCTATTTTAAAGTGACAGGACTACCTGGGAATACTGGAGGAGTGGGAAGGTGTGGACAGATGTGGATTATCATTGTAGCTCCTGCTCCGGCCCTGACAATTCTTCTTATGGGACCTTGTAAGGAAGCTACAATGATCACCCAAATTTCTTCTATTTTCTGCTTTATTGGTGTCCTCAGGGTGCTGGTATGAATGAAAGCTGTGGCAGAGCAGGGAGTATAAATTACGATTTAAATTTCTGTGTTGGCACTTTGCGATAAATAAGTGGGTCTCGGTTGTAGTTTGGGCACTCGGTCTCTAAAAGGTTCGCCATCACTGCTATATACTATATACTATGATAAATTAAATTTTTTAGGGGGAAAAAGTTAGTGAAAGTATCTGACCCCATGGAATAAGCAGGGGGTGTAGGATTATCACAGAGGGAGCAATAGGATTATCGCAGAGGGAACATGGCAGTAGTAAGACATGATCCCTGCAGCAAGACCTACAGTATATATGACGTGGAAGTGACACATAGGGCATACATTTTCTGAATGGTGAAGCATGAGAAATCACTAAACGTGTGTCCATGGCAGAAGATAAGAAATGTGATTCTACAGTTTGTATTTTATCTTTCCAAAATCCTCAGACAGCTCGCGTGGGAAGTATAAACACAGCACAATGAAGATATAACTAATGAAATATTCCCAACTTCTGATATGGGTTCCAGAAGGCTCATCTGTGCCAGTAGCAGGCGGTTATGCCAACTAACAGATACCAGTCCAGATACAGAGCTGCATCGGCTTCCTGGCTTGAAGGTTTATTGAGAAATCTAAATGACTGAAACTGTCTCCAGCCATAAGATTATGAGAAGACTGTAGTATCTAAAGGTGACCTCAAGGGGTATATCTATGCTGCAGCACAGTGCTGTAACAGGTTTTAAAGGGGTTTTCCACATCCGAAAATTTGATAACACATATCCATAGAATTGGTTCTTAAAGGGGACCTGTCAACTCGATTTGGAACCCTAAACTATCCTTATGGAACGGTGGTTTAGTGTCCCAAATTGACCTGTTTGGTCAAAAGTGAAAAAAATAATAACTTTTATACTTTTAACATGCAATGAATGAATGGGAGGAGCTTAAGCTACATGCAGAAGATGTGCATATGTATCCTCATAGTTTAATCAGAAATTTCTATCATATTGGAATAAAGCAGTTGTTAGAGTTCTCATTTCATATATATTAGAGGCCATATGTTCTTTTAAGACTTTAAGACTCTGATTGACATTGGAAGACGTGGTATTCCTCCCTTCTTTGTGCGCACTCCTCCACTGCTGATCCTTTGGGACATGTGTACTTTCACATAAAGAAGATGGCGCCCACTGATCCCACCAGATCAGGGGCACCGCTATCCAGAGACCCAGAACCAAGGGAATAGGATGGCTGAGCCAACCATTTAAAAGGGGTTTTCCACATTGGAAATTTAATAACATATCTATTTAATAGGTCCTTAAAGAGGACCTGTCAAGTCGATTTGGGACCCTAAATCTTTCTTATGAACCTTTGGTTTAGGGTGACCTGTTTGACTGCTGTACGTGGAGAAAAATAAAAAGAAATAAACTTTTATACTTACCTTAATGTAAGGCACATCAGACTAACATCTGAAGATCCCACACAGGCACCTCCTCTGGCTATCCACCAAGTGAAGATGGGATTGTCCTTGCTTTATTGAGCATGCGTCTCACCTATGACGCTTGCGCAGTGGAGCCTGGGTATAATACACCGGTTTCACTTGCCACAATGCACAGGCGTCAAAATTTTTTTTCTTAACAATTGCGTGAAAATGCTACAGCGTGATTTGAGATACTAAACCACTGGTCCCTAAGGACACGTGGGTGGTTTAGTATCCCAAATCACCCCAGTATTCCTTCAGATCAGCTGTTCTCAGCAGCTTACGAACAGAGACTGTCACAGGAAGCAGACAGTGCCATTCTGTGCATAGTGGTCAGTCTAGGTTACTGCAGATCAGCTATCCATTATAAAATGATATGTTAATTGCTCCAGCTTAGAGCGACTCATCTTATAATTCATTCACTCCCCTGTTACGATACGATACCACCTGGTCCCTGACATCAGTTGCTGTATGCACTGCGGATGGGTTGGACCAGGCAGGACTTGTATTGGAATGGGAGAGTGAATACATTATAAGACAAGGTGCTCATAGGTGCTCCAGTGATGTAGCTGGAGAGCACCAGACTGATTACCATAATTTGCCACAATCACGCCGTATAGAGTTATTATAAAAGAAGCCCTCAGGAGCATCTACCATCAGTAAAAGTGATGGTAGATGTCCTTCAAGACTCAATCCACATATAACTGCTTTCTTAAATCAGATTAATTTTTATGCTTTTGTAAAATTATGTGAATTTAGCACACAGTGTAAAATATATTCTATAAGGCCACATTCAGACGACCATGTGTTCCCCCGGACCAGATCCCAGGCAGATGGCTGGGAGGAGAGATGAGCGCTCCTCACTCCTCCGGTCTGTGTTCTCATCCGGACCTGTTCCTGGGCGGGCACAGGGCCGGGAGAAAGGGGGAGAGCTGAGTGGTCTTTACCCCTCCATAAAAAGACGAGCGGCCTGCCCAGCTGCCAGGCTCAGTCAGGATGTGGTGACAAACCATGTACCCCCTTAACTGTGATCAGGAGCCATAGACTTCTATTGTGGCCGTTATTGTGGCCGTTATTGTTATTCCCAAGTCAAGTCTTCATGTCAATTAATCAAGTAATATTCCCTTTTAAAAAAAAAGATGTTCTGCAGCAGCTCTATAAAATCTATTCAATACAGTACATTGACCACAAATATGTCATACCTGATCACCACTATCAATCACTTATGATTCATATAGAACCAGGGCCGCCATCAGGGGGGGTTTAGTGTGACTGTGTTCAGGGGGCCCTGTGGAGGAGAAGGGGCCCAAAGTCACAGAAAACCCTCCTCCCTTCCCATGTTTCTTCTGTATTCAGCATTCAGTCTTTGATTTCTGTCTTCCGCTTGCATTATGGTAATGCAGTCAACAGAAGGATTTCCATTTGAATGTGTCTTTTTGATAGTGTGTATTCTCCCCATTTCATGGCATTCAAGCTTCCCTAATATACTGGGTTTTATAGTGTAAATGTGTGTTTACATGGCAGTAAGTATGTGTTTACTAGAGAGCAGACTTGTGTTGGTTGAATACTACAGCAAGTCGTTCCCTGTGTCTGTGTTTTGCCTCTTTTATGTGTGGAGTGTCTGGATTGCTCTATGTAATTGTAGACTTGTTTGCTTGCTGCATAAGACTCCATTGTTCTGTTATGTCACAGAGGGAAAGCTATTCATCAGCAGTGCTCCTCAAATACTAGCCCAGACAGTGTTCATATCAGAGTGTATTCAGACATAAGATTGGATACACCATGAAGAACGCTTATCTACAACTGAGGGGTTATCCATTTATGTTAGAATTATAAAAATAAACTACCGACCCCCTCCAGCCCAGTACCGGTGACCTGGTGCTGGTTCCAGAAGCTCCAGTACAACTCTATTGTACTCTGTTCAGCTGCACAGTATCTTAAGGTACGGCTTATGATCAGGCTTGGTTTGTTTCGTGTTGCGTTTTGTTTGTGTGAACACTGGTTTATTCTGACCCTGACAGCCTTGATTGAACTGTAACAAACCCGTCAGCCCCCTGTAGCTCTGCTCTTGATCATCAGAAGTCAATCCACTGTAACTGACAGAGACTTCCTCCACTCACATTTCTCCCATGCTCTTTAGTCTTGTCTGGAATACAGAGTTCTAGTCCAATCACTTCCTGGATCGGAATTTTGTCATCACATAAGAGGTCTGTCTGCCCGAGGTTCTTTGCCTGCTATAGTCTTAGTAAGATAGCTGTGTATCCTGTTATTCTGGTTATTAAGACCCTTTGCTTATATTCAGACTATCATTTTGACTTGTGATTTTGTACTCTGTTTGTCCTCTTGCTTGTTACCCAGTTCTGGTGACTATTTCTCTGTTTGTAGTGTCTTGTTTCTGTGATTTGCACTTTGGCAAAGTTGTCTCTTACTGTTCAGGGAGGGCAATCAGGGAGGGCAGATGGAAAGGACGTTTAGTTTCAGGTTCCACTGTCTCTGTCTGTGTCACCTGTCGGTTCTCAGAGCCTGCAATACAACTGGGGTACACTTCTATTGCAATATATATTGTAAGAAAAATCAGACCCACTAGGAATCAAACATAAACATGTTAGGTATCTTCCAGCTGAAAAAAGCTGATCTAACAAACTCTAAAGACAATTATTCCATACAATGAACACCGTTACATAAAGAATGCCTAAATGTCCGAATTTCTGCTTTGTTGCCATTCAGTCTCTTATTTAAAAAAAAGTCATCTACAGGTGGTACAATAAATGACACCTTAATTAACTTCTAAACCGAAATTACAGTGTCTCTGAATACAATACAATATGGGAAACAAATTCTCATTTGAAATTTTGATTCTATAAAAGATATTAAAACATGAAAAATATAATATACATGTCAGAACCCTCTGAATGGGATCACATTTCAGGATTCTGTGCTTGAAAACCACTCCTAGGGCTGCTTCGATTGACAGTTACCTTTCAGGATCAATTCATTGGGGAAAGCTGGAAGTGCCATTTTGATTTTAGTTGTAGATTGAGTAATGGACAACCAAGGCCACTGGGAGGCAGGGTCCAGGAACTTCTTGATATATCTGTCCAGTTCCGTTTACTGGGTAATTGAGTCCTTTGACACTTGTTGCCACTTCTTTTGCCTATATGCTATGTTATACTGTGTATCTGACCATTGCTACGTTATTTGACTATTGTCTTGCTATTCGATTCTGTGTCCTGCTGCCATCTTTGCTTTGCCCCGGCTTGTTCTTACCTCACTTGTCTGTCCATTATCTGTTGATTGTGCCTCTTTGTCCTCTTATCTTTTCTGTGCACTCATTCAGTGAAGGGATTGTCAACCAGACGTCCTTGACCACTATGGTATATCATTATATGGTATATATCACTATGGTATATCATTATATGGTATATATCACTATGGTATATCATTCAGAAATACACCAAAGTTGGCTCAGTCTGTAGTATGTTTTTTCCACTTTAATTTTGTGGCTGACTCCAATTCTAGGCCTCCATTGGTTAATAAATTTGATTTCTATTAATAATTTTTTCTGTGATTTTGTTGTCAGCACATTCATCTTTGTACAGCACAAAGTATTCAATGAGAATATTTCATTCGTTCAGATCTTGGATGCGTTATTTGAGTGTTCCCTCTTTTTTTTAGCAGTGTATTATTATATAACCAAATTCAACCTCCATCAAAAGAAAATGCTCCGCTCCACCCTTGCTTTTCACAAAAATAATAACCAGGAAGATACATCCCCTTCTTGGAAAGCCCACATATTTCATGTATAATCAGCAGAACATTCCCTCCCATGTCAAATTTTGGCTGCCATATTGATGTGACACCTGCACCTGGGGAAGAATTGAGGTTTGGTCTTGTGGTAAGGCATCTCCCATGAACACCTGTTCCTTTACCTGCGCTCACCTTAGAAGGGCAGGACACTCATCTTGCCTGCGGTATGCAGTGCCCAATATGAACACATCTGGATTTTGGATTTGGTTTAACTTTTTCACTACTGAGAAGTCACGTATTACTATTGGAATAAAACCTGAAAGTATTACTATATACAACATTATATAACATTATACTATATACACAATATATAACATTAACATATTTCACAGCCTTTAAAAAGCCATTAATACAAATATTATCAAAAATACTGTTAAATAAGGGTCCTGGGGGGTATAAAATAACAAATACATTATACTCCCCTCTGTCCAGGGGCATAACTTGAGGGGGTGCAGAGGGTGCGGTAGCACCCGGGCCCAAGAGGCTTAGGGGCCCCATAAGGTAGCACTTTCCCATATGCGAAGACTGGTACTATAAACCATACATTATAGTTGGGGCCTGGCACAGACTTCGCACCAGGGCCCATCAGCTTCAAGTTACTCCACTGCCTCTGTCCAGTGCTTCAATTCACCACTTTGTCACACTTTACTGCCTATTTCTGTTTGTATATCAACTGAGCGGTGATGTCACATTGACACCGGTGCACCCACTACAGCCTGGAACTGCTGCTCTAGCGGGTGTGTAGCTGAACACGTCACTTCACAACTGTATACAAACAGAGGCCGGCGGTGAAGGGCGGCACCATGGTGAACCAGAGCACTGGACAGACGTGAGTGTAGCAAGTTTGTACTTTTTGTCCCCCTTGCTACTTACATTTAAGAATCCCTGATCCAGGACAACCCCTTTAAACAAAGTCGCACCCAAGGAGGCACTTGTGAAACGCATATCAGGGTAGACGCACTCACAAGGGTAAAACATATATTTCTTATTTCAGGTTTCAAAGTTGCTATTTTATAGGGTATTCTTTTTGCAAGTCAATTACTGTAATGTATTTTCTGCACATAGCACTAGGACTGCTTTTTGGTTGTATAAGCCACTTTAAACTGGCCATACCATACACATTAATGTAAGCTCAACCTTCCTGGTTTTGGGTAAACCTGCTGACCATGTAATGTACTGTATTTATGGTTCCCGTAACTAGAGGTTAGTGCAAAAGCTAATCCGTTCAGGGGTGCACCATCCATGAGGTGAGTTGAGTCTCTTGCCTCAGGCAGCACAAACTGCAGCATGGTGGGAGGCAGCATCAGGGGCACAGTCACCTAAAAATAGTTTCTCTTCATACTCAATATCAGAAACTGCATGGAGAACCCATTTACTAAAAAAATAACCTGATATGTTACGTCTTGATGTGGCGAAGGGGGCGCAATTTTATAGTTCGGCTCAGGCAGCAGGTACCTCCTAGATCTGGGTTTTGGGACACCTATTGATCAAAAGTTCTAAGAGTAGATCATAAGCATGGAAATAGAATACATAAAGGGACAGAAACCCCTACAGTATTTTCACGGTATGGGTAGAGATGAAGAATTGCAACACCGATTTCCTCTTTAAAGCCTTATTCCGACATTGAGATAGTAAAAGTTTTCCTTTAATCCTACATGTGCCTTTTCTGAAGGTTTCCTGCCCTGTCAGCATTTGCGGTATACACATGTGTGAGAATCTGTCTCCATACTTTGTGTGTATACGCCTGTGTGTGAACACTGGGTCAGCAGTGTGCATTCATGTGACATCACTGGGCATTCATGCAGAAGCTCCATCCATCCGTCACTCTCACACACTGGAACCTCTGAAGCTTACTAAGAATAAGCCGGCTTAGAAACGTATCATTGTCACAAAGTGCTACAGTCTGGTGTGCAGAGCGTGCATTCATACTATAAGGCTCTGTCTACATTGTGTTTTAGGGATTTTTTTACCATTTAATTTACTAGGTGGCATGCAAATTGTACCTCTGTGGTCATCTGACGTACCAGGAGTTACGGAAGTGCAGCTTGGGGCGACATCTCAGTACAGGCGTTCCCCTACTTAAGAACACCCGACTTACAGACGACCCATAGTTACAAAGGGACCTCTGGATGTTACTGTACTTTAACCTACAATAAACAGCTATAACAGTTATCAAAGGTGTTAGCAATTTAGATTTATTGTTAATCCTCGTTCTTATGACAATCAAAAAGTTTTAAAATCCAATTGTCACAAAGAACAAAAAATTATTGGCTGAGGTTACAATTATACAACATACAGTTCCGACGTACATACAAATTCGACTTAAGAACAAAACCTACAGAGCCTATCCTGTACGTAACCTGTACAAGATAACCTGCCTGTATTTAGAAACTGCTAAGAAATGTCTCAGGTGAATCATATGTTGCTGGCAAAAAAACCAATAGCAAAGATTAACATGATTACCCCAGCTCCACTGCCACAGCCCTTACCACAGTGCTACCTCTGTCTTTGCTATGATCCTTTGGTTAAAGGGGAAGACAATATAGAGAACAACTTCTTTCTAGACCTCTGCTTGCTATAGGAAGCTTCATTGCTTATGTCCAGTGGATAAAAATCAGTCCATGGTCATGTGATATCACACAGGTGCACAGTTTGTTACAGTAATCAGAACAATGTGACAAGCCGTGCACCTGTGTGATATCACATGACCAGGGACCAGTGTTTATTCACTGTCAGTAAGCAATAAAGCTTCCTATAAAACGATACAGAAAGTATATTGGGGAATTATATAAGTTTTGATTATTAAAGCAATTACATTAATTTGCTGAAACTAGACAACTCCTATAAAGGACATCTACCACCAGGATGAAGTATTGTAAACCAAGCATACTGACATACTGGACATACTGGTGTGTTCCCCCTCTGGCAGGATCTGCTCTTCTTTAAACTTCATATAGCCTTGTTTCTAATAAAAAAGGGCTTTACAATTGACTTGGGCTAATTTGCATATTTAGAAGCCTTTTTATGTAAAACAAGGGCTTAAGAAGCTAAAAGAAGAGCTACAAGAGTATGTCAGTGTGCTTGGTTTACAATGAAAGAAAGTTCTCAAATCTTAATCCCCTAGTGATGTTAACACGAGAAAGATAAATTTTAACACTTTACTTTGTAATCTTACTAAGTTATATTCATTGCTTTTCTGCTCCTATCACTGCATCAGCTATTCAGTGTAAGATACAGTTTTGTGGTCCGGCACTACCTCAGAAGAAGCTTACTGATTTATTTGTGCAATGCTTGTGCAACAGATGCTGTGTGCTGACAATGTGCTTAAATAATCAGGGTCTAGGGTTTAGCTACACTTTTATTTAGCTTCAGAATATTCTACTACTATCTGACACATAGGAAAAGAGAGATGAGATACATAATGAGTCATGAGATGGATATAAGACACAATGACACACAAATCTCTGCTATCTCACCTAACAAATGAAAGACACACTCAGCACTGCTATGCCCCATCAAGAGCTTATCTTCTCGACAGGGGGTGCCTCTGGCTCTAATGATCTCTCCACTACAGGAGACATGTGGTCATGTGAGAGGAATCTGAGCAGGCAGGAAACCCTGCCTGACCATAGTCAGGTTTTCGTTCGGCCACGCCCCCCCCACCTCCCCCCCCCGATTTCCGTCGCGTGCATGCCAGCGCCGATGCGCCAAAAATACGGGGCAATTCAGGGTAAATCAGCACAAATCGGAAATATTCGGGTAACACGTCGGGAAACCGCAAATCGGGCCCCCAATGTTGTGCAATCCATCATCAGTTACTTCCCATTTACCTTGTGTTGTACAGAGCGAACACATGGGTGCACATTTACTAAGGGTCTGTTGGACGCATTTCCGTCGGTTTTCCTGAATATTTCTGATTTGCCCTGAATCGCACAGGGGTTTTTGTCGCACGCAATCCGATTGTGGCGCATCGGCGCCGGCTTTCATGCGACACAAATCGGGGGCGTGGCTGTCGGACAATTCGACTGATTCAGACAAACCGCCGAATTTAACTTTCAAAATTGTGTCACAAGATCAGCACTACATGCACCGGGAAGAAGATGGTGAACTCCAGCGGACCTGAGCAGGGAAGCGACACATGCAGGAAATTGGTCGCACGATCTTAGTGAATCGCGGCAGCTCCGAATCCACGGCGGACATTCCGGATCGGCGGACGCAAAGGGATGGGTAAGTAAATGTGCCCCATGGAGTTGAGAAAGGGTAATATTCCATAATAATCCAACATCAATTCAAAAGTGAAATGTAACATGTATTGTGCTTCTGCCACTCTCTATCTGCTAAGACAACGTGGTTAACGCATGATGATTGATTGTGACATGCCTGTTAGTGCAGAATCATTTAATGTTCAGGGTCAGAGGATATATAATCTGATAATACTGGGCTTTCAGTAATCTATTAGCTATTGAATATCCTTACAACAGCAGATTCCATTAAAGACAAGATACTGACAGCGTACTCCGTGCTCCACCCCGCACACTGCATCAGGACACCGCACCATTGTGCCTGATCAGGCCCTGTCATCATAACAAATACGTGGACTGAAAGGCAAAGTAATGCCATAAAGATTAACTACAGGAATGAAACTTGAACATAGATTTCTACATTGTTTCTGGGAGATTTTCACTGACGGTATTGTAATGAATGGAACTCCAACAATACACGAGTAACAATGTCAATGGCATGCACGCGACGGAAATCGGGGGGCGTGGCCGAACGAAAACCCGACGGATTCGGAAAAACCACCGCATTTTTAAAAAAAATCTGTCGCGGAGCTTGCACTTACCTTCAATCAGCCCGGCTCGGTGTATTCCAGTGCGTTCCAGCGAACACCTGGTGGACGTCGGAGGAACTGCCTTAATAAATCCCGGCCGGATCCGAATCCAGCGCAGAGAACGCGCCGCTGGATCGCGAATGGACCGGGTAAGTAAATCTGCCCCAAATGTCTACAGTTGCAATGCATACGTTTACACTGGTTTTTATCAGTCTTCCACAAAATATTGCAGGCCCCATCATTATAATAAAGATTAGAAATCCCAAATTTTAATGATGTATCCCACGGTAGGGTTTTCCTACTGTGAACATTTAACAAACCAACATGTCTGTGTGAATGAGCACTAAGGATAGGTTTCCCAGTGGAAGCCTAAAAGACCTGGTGCGGTGCGCAATGAAGCCGGGGTCATCGTCCTGCCTTGTGAAAGTATTCGGTCCCCTTGAACTCTTCTACCTTTTGCCACATTTCGGGCTTTAAAGATAGTTATAAAATTGTAAATTTTTTGGTGAAGAATCAACAAGTGGGACACAATTGTGAAGTGGATTGAAATTTATTGGATATTTTAAACTTTTGTAAAAAATAATAAACTGAAAAGTGGGACGTGCAATATTATTCGGCTTAGCACACTTGGCTGAGATGGGCATGAACACTTGGCTGAGAAGGGCATGGACACTTGGCTGAGAAGGGCATGCACACTTGGCTGAGCTGGGCATGCACACTTGGCTGAGCTGGGCATGCACACTTGGCTGAGATGGGCATGCTTCTGTGTGTACGATAGTCAAGAGATGACCATTAGATAACTCCGGTATGGCGGCCTCAGTCCTAGTGAGGGGATGTATTGCTACATGAAGAGATTTGGAAAAAAAACTTTCTGTTGTTGCATATGAATATCCTGCACCTTCACATTAGTATCTATTGTTTTGTAAAGTTTCAAGATTTATGAGACATATTTAGACATGTATTTTACATATCTTCTGGGTCTTCTAATGTGCCCACCTGGGAACTGGTGGAGGTAAGTGCTGCGTGCCATTCTCTTTTAATCTCCAAAATCCCTGGTGCCTGCTCCCTCACCTTGGCAGCACAGCATCCTCACCATGGCAGCAATTTACCCTCACCCCTGGGAGCATTGCACTCTCACCCTGGCAGCACTGCACCCTAAGCCTGGCTGCAAAGCACCCTCATCATAGCAATCCTGCCCTCTCACCCTGACAGCACTGCACCCACACCTTGTAAGCACAACACCCTTACTATGGCAACTTTGCACAATAGCACTGAGGATTGCAACCTCACACTGGCAGCTCTACACCTTAACCCAGGCAGAACTGCATATTCGTCCTTGCAGCACTTTACCCTCACCCTCAGCACTGCACCCTGGTCTTGGCATCTCTGCACACTCATCCTGGGCATCACTGCACACTGTTCTTGGCAGCACTGCACCCTCACAGCACTGAACAGTGATTCTAACCGTGCTGTAACCTCACCCTGGTCCTAGCAGCACTGCACCATCACCCTTGCAGCACTGCACCCTTACCCTGATTGCACTTCACCATGGACCTGGCAGCACTGCACCCTCAGCGTGGTATCATTGTTCCCTCACCCAGGCAGCTCTGCACCCTGACCCTGGCTGCACTGCTCCCTCACCCTGGCAGGTCTGCACACTGGTCCTGCAGCACTGCATATTGTTCCTGGCAACACTGGTATTAGCACCACTGCACCCTGAAGTTAGCAGCACTGCACCCTCACCCTGGGCATAACTGCACACAGGTCCTGGCAGCATTGCACCCTTACCTTGAGAATAACTGCACAGTGGCCCTGACAGCAGTGCACCATGCCCTGGCAACACTGCACTCTAGTCCTGACAGCAGTGCACCCTTACCCTGGCATAACTGTACGTTAGCAGGACTGCATCCTAGTCCTGACAGAGCTGCACCTTTGTCCTGGCAACACTGCACCATCACCACTGCGTCCTGGCAGCAATGCACTACAGTCCTGGCAGCACTGCACCCTGGTCCTGGCAGCACTGCACCCTGGTCCTGGTAGCACTGCACCCTGGTCCTGGCAGCACTGCACCCTGGTCCTGGCAGCACTGCACCCTCCCCTGTGCTGTACATACTTTCCCTGTGTTTGCCAGTGTCGGTTCCCGGTACCTGGGCTGCCGCTGGTTGCAGGCTGCTCACCTGTCCTCCCCCTCCTCCCCGGTATGTGAGTCCTCCCCCGCCCCCTCCTGCCTGTATCCGGGGCTCCCCGTGCATCGCATTCCCCCGCCTCCCGGGGCTTGGGTTGGGCTCTGTCCGCGGTGCTGATTCCGGAGACTCGGGAGCCGGCGGAGATCACCGGGACAGTGAGGGGCGGGGGGAGGAGCCAGTGTGTCAGGCTCCGGGGGGACGGACCGGGAGGAGGAGGAGGAGTGCGGCTATCGTACAACGGGGGCTGTACGGGGAGTACCGGAGAGCAGGGGCACCGGGTGTGGGGGGGTAACGTGGGCGGGGGCCACAAGATGCAGCGGCTCCGGTTGAACGAGGCTCACGCCGTGTACCTGGGGCAGCTGGCGCGGAAGGACGGGACGCGGAGGGGGACCCTGAGTAAGCGCAGCTCGGACAACAGCCGCTGGCAGAGCCGGAGCTTCTCCCTCCTGCACAACCTGCTCTTCTGCTTCGAGAGCGAAACCAGCGGCCGCCCGTGCGCCCTGTACCTGCTGGAGGGCTGCAGCTGCGAGCGGGGGGCCAAGGGGGGCCCCGACAGACAGGTACATGCACGCTCTGACAGGTGGGCACCGGGGGGTGGGGACAGGAGCTGCGCACACACAGGTAGGTACAGGCTTCCCGGGGGGGGGGGGGCAGGTGTCCCACAGAATGGAGGTGACATGGCTGCTTGGCATAACTGCAGCAGGATGGGGCGGGCAGGTTTGGTTTGGACAGGTGGGCATGAGAGGGGCAACACTGGGCAATACTAAGAGTTATGCGCTGCCCATGGAGGAAGTGCATGCCCTGGGGACTGTGCAGGTGACATGACTGCTTGGCATCAGGATGGGGCAGGGGTTGGTTGCAGGTGGGCATGGGGGAGATATATGAACATCATATTGGATGGATTTTGGAAATATCTTTGCACACTCATATAAGCTGATTATGGGAGACAGGTCTATGATGAGCGACCTACCTACGTGGTGGTTCAGAGATTTATAAACTTGGAGTAGGGAACTGAAACAGGAAGATGTTACTAGGTAGGGGTGAAAGAGTTAAGTAAGAGGAGGTAAGAGTTTAGTAAGTTGATGTGGTCCATGGAGAAGGAATGGGCAACCTGGTGTGAGAATATAGACTAGAAGGATACCAGGGTGGGATTAGACAGATGTAGACCTGGGCCTGTATATAGGTCTGTGCGCTGGATGGTAAAGGCTGGTATCTTGTGGGTGGTACTGGGTGCACACAAGGTAGAGCCTGGGTTACTGAACTATCAGCTGAAGGAGTGCACAGATGGGCACAGAGGGGTGGCATGGAGTAGTGTATGTGTGTACATATGAGGGAGATTGCTTTGCAGTTGAGTAGAACCTCTGTTGGACTTATACCTATTGGACTGATATTATATCTATGTAATTTGGCCTATCGCTCAACGCACATGGAATACAGGCGGTCCCCGAATTAGAGACCACCCCTAGTTACAGACAGACCCCTTCTGCCCACTGTGACCT
Organism: Engystomops pustulosus; assembly: GCA_019512145.1. Taxonomy (NCBI): domain Eukaryota; kingdom Metazoa; phylum Chordata; class Amphibia; order Anura; family Leptodactylidae; genus Engystomops; species Engystomops pustulosus. Next base: position 31,214,948 of record CM033644.1, read on the forward strand.
CTGGTGAAGCTCTCTGTATGCCTTACTATAGTCCCAGGCTGCAATGATCACCTGTAAGGTGTCTGTAATGAGGCTTTATTAATAATCCTTGTTCCCATGACAGCACAATTTTTGGGCAAAAAAATTCTGAAGCTACAATTATAAAATATACCTTTTCCAACTTATATACAAATTCAACTTAAGTACCAAACCTAAAGAACCTATCTTCTACGTAACCCGGGGACTGGGTAGATCTATAATGTGCCACAGGTATCTGGAAGTGAGAATGGGACATAACTAGATTACTAGTTTACTATATTACTATATTATAGGTTAGGTGAGCCATATAACCAGTCCAAAAACTAGCAGGAAGTTGTCCAATACAGAATCCACAGAAGCCGGATGCAACATAGAGGCAACATCACAGACTTGAGTCATATAGTATTTCTCAAGCAATGCTTTGACTGAGAGAATATAGTAAGATAGGTAGGTACAAAGAGTTAAAAAAGTAACCTAAAACTAATGACAAAAGGAAAAAAACATCCAAAAACAAGCCAAAAATTTACTCTGTTTAGTAGGAGCTTATTTATTAAAGGACATCTACCACCAGGATCAAAGATTGTAAACCCAACACACTGACATACTGGTGTGTGTCCCCTCTGGCTAGATCTGCTCTTTTCTTAGCTTCTTATGTCCTGTTTTTTTTTTCAGAAAAAAGGTTTTAACAATTATGCTAATGAGCTTGAGGGGCTCAAGGGGTTGTCTGAGACTTCACTAAGAGCTATGTATCTCAGTGACCCCAAATATCAAATCACATAAAGCTGTTAGGAACTAGAGATGGAGCTTGAGTAAGAATTTCCGGCACTCGCTTAGGGGGTTCTTTTATAGCCGAGGCCAAGTAGTTACTAGCCTTGACATTAACTAGAGAGATATAACAACTTTTCTTATATAGCTTAAAAATACGTCCGACTGATGGGACAATAAGTGAAATAGTAAATAAATACAAAGATAGAAAAGAAGAGAGAGAGAGATAAATAGGAGATAGATGATAAGTAGCTATAAAATGCTTTAAAAGTTTGTAAATTATTGGATAGAATCCTACCTAGACAGACAGACTGATAATAAATACAGGCAGTCCCCGGGTAACGTACAAGATAGGTTCCATAGGTTTGTTCTTAAGTTGAATTTGTATGTCGAAACTGTATATTTTATCATTGTAGATCCAGACTAAATTTTTTTTTTTGCCCCAGTGACAATTGTAGTTTCTAAATTTATTTGCTGTACTTGGACCAAGGATTATCCATAAAGCTTCATTACAGACACCTTACAGCTGATCATTGCAGCCTGGGACTAAAGTAACATCCAGAGAGCTTCACCAGAGGTCACAGTGAGCAGAGGGGTCTGTCTGTAACTAGGGGTTGTCTGTATGTCAAGTGTCCTTAAGTAGGGGACCGCCTGTACAGTAATCGGAGTATGTGAGCTGACAGCAATGTATCTACCTGGCATGAGGACCAGACAGGTATATTCTACATGCCGAGCTGGTAAACATGGTCGGCACATTCTGCTCAAGGCAAAAAATAGTGTGGGCAGCTCATTACTTAATCTTTGAGTGTGAACAGATGTGACTGAAACGTGGAAATAGATGATGGGATATCTCCATACTCAGTACGTTATAGGGAGAATATGTAGCAGAATAGGTTGGTTATATGATAGTGGTGCACTTTTTGTTACAGAACTACAACCAAATCTGTAGCATCTGTAACAAAAGGTTCCAAACATAAGACATTTCCATAGGAAATATGTATCCTGGATTTCTAGGTCAGGAGCTAATGGCGCTGGGGAATAACAATGTATCTTTTTTTCCAGAGAAGTGATAATTTACAGCATAAAAAATGACAGCTGCCTATAGTACTAGTTATTGCTTTCTTCATTGTATAGTGCCAACATATTTGAGAGTGTGGTACAGAGGTGATTCCCACCTTTTTATACTTTTATCCATGTATTACAGACGCTCCAGGTCTAGTTGTCATATTCATTTGTTTTTAGAACGTAGAAACTTGTAGACAAGGCACAAAAACATGAAGGGAACAACCAACCTTTACATAGATTTTGGAACCAAAGATGCAAGGCATCAGAGCGAGGCATGGAGCCCCCGTGCTGCTCATAGTGACATGGACAAGGCCAACAAAATGGAAAAGACACACAGAAAGATTAGGTAGGCGCAGCAAAGTCATTAACTCTAATTAATGCAGACAGTGATTACTTCCTTTTGCTGTGAAATTGAATACAGCCTATTGTTCTCAGTTATCAGCCATATCAGGCTTGAGCAGTGCTTTTCCAGTGATGTCTATCAAGACGTCAAGAAAAATCAGCAAGCCTCCAGAGCTACAATTCTGAGCAGTATACGGAGCATGTACTCTATAAATTTCTCCTGGAGTTATTGTTTAGGGGGTCTTGGCATAGCCTTGATTCAAGTTGCAGGGACTACTGAAGGGGATGCACCTCGCCATATGTTAGGAACTATCCTCCAGTGATGGAGACATGAGGAATAAGTATGGTGCAAAACTGATGAATCCTACTCCCATTGTGTTTTATTGGCTCAGAACCTGTTCACACTATCGCCTCCACCTGCAGTTCCTAAGATCTGACTAACTTTCAAGTGCAGATTTCAGCTCTGAAGCCCGCATGAATGTGACTGCAGCTGTGGTGTATAATACAGTCTGTGAAGAAGGATCAGTAAAAGTTAGGATGTCAAAAACGACTGAAAGAAAAGTTTCTATAAACAGGACTTTTATATTTTTATATTTAAAATCCAGCATGATAATCCAGAGACACTTACTTGTAGATCCAGGCACCTTGACTGTGGTGATCATCTTATATTGGTTATCCCTGGCCTCCTTCCTTCTACAATCAACTTTTACAATTATATTAATGAGCCTGTGGGCTCTGTTGGCACAACCAGAGCCCCTAAATGGTGCAGATTCACCGGCTGTTACAGTGAGCAGAATATGTCTCACCCAACACCCTCTTCTCTCCCTCTTCCCCCTGTCTGTCTAATCTAGCAGCAGCAGGAAGTATAGAGGGAGGGGAGTCCTGCTTTGCTCATTGTGACAGCCTATGAAGCTAAAGCACTGAGCTCTGGAAACACCCCCCAGAACCCTTCAGATCCATTAGCATAATTCTAAAAGTTGCTTTTAGAATGACAGGGCCATGGATAAGAAATATAAGACGATTACCACAGTCACGGTACCTGCATCTATGAGTAACTGTCCCCAGTTCATTATGATGGATTTTGATGGTAGATTTCCTTTAAGGCCCTGTTGGGGTCATTAAAAATATTTAGAGATCCACTTTTTTGTTCTTCTTGTACAACGAAGAAGAATAGAAAAGGTTAGGGTAAGCCTGAATCTTGCCATAAGTAGATGAATGTATATAGTCCTATACAGCAACTTCAAGAAAGGAAGGTGGATGCCATAGCAATAGATTCTCATAGCAATATATTCATTACTCCCAAAAATTTTGTATAGAGCAACTATTTTGTTCTTCTTCCAAAATCAGTTTTGTACAATGATGCGTACGGTTCTCATATTGTCACAGAATCCCATAGTGTGTGATAGCAGCCTCCAAAGCCTCTGGACAACAAGTAGAAGTGATTTATATGCACACAGTGTTTGGAAATCATTGATTTGATAGCATTGTCAAGCCGAGGTCTTATTTTTGCTGATCTCCACTTTTTCCTTATTGACAGATGGAAATTTCACTGCATTATAAAGACGCATTAGTGCGGTGTCATAGCCCTTTAATTAATATCTTGCTGCATCTTTTGTTCATCTACCAGGTCCCTGTTTAAAGTGGATGAGGGGAAAAAGCTTATACATTCAATCTTATTTCTCCAACATTGATAGACAACCCCAACACTCACTCTCAGGGTTTATCTGCCCAGGCTTCATCTCTGCAGGATGGAAAATTCCTGGATAGGTCACTAATAGTCCCTGGTATCTATCTGTAGTCAGATGTTTGCTTTCCATCCCTATCCTTATAGGGGGTATGTTATCAATATCTTATGATCTTTCAGATGGATAGTTAATAAATGCTAGATAGGGAGTGGGCAGACCACATCGAACACTTCTGTATACAAGGCCAGGGAACCCAGTTTCCTGAAATACTGTGGTAAGGAAGAGATTAAAGGGGTTATCCAGGTTTAAAAAATTTCTTCTGGCCGGGCTGGGGAGGGCTATTTAAACACAATAAACATGTACTTACCTCCTCCGTTGTTGCCGATGTCCCGCGCCGCGGCCAGTCTTCTCCGTGCGCCGGTTTCATTACACCGGCGCACAGGGAGCTTCCGGCCGGCCGGATGCTCCCATGCCCACCATCTCCCAGCGCTTACAACTCTGAGAGATAGGGACGGATGGGAGGAGCCGTCCACAACGCGGACCGGAAGCTCCCTGTGCGCGGCTTCCGTGCCCCTGTTTGTTTACAGGCGCACGGATCTAAGTGACCGCGGCGCGGGACATCAGCGGCACTGGAGGAGGTAAGTCCATGTTTATTATGTTTAACTAGCCCTCCCCAGCCCGGCCATAAAAAGATTTTTAAACCTGGATAACCCCTTTAAATGGACCTGCAACTCTGTGGCGCCAGAGGAAACAGCAGGGCACCACAACTATGTACCATATATCTCAACCCATGTGATAACTTTGGGGTCTCAAAATTAAAGAAATTAAACCCATGATGGCTTGTCCCATACAGTGATTTTTGGATTAGCAATTTTTGTGGGAGACTCTTGGTCTGGCAGATTGTGTGACTTTAAGGGGTATCTCCTCCTCACATTTACATTTATGTAATTCATCTGAAAAAATTCTAACATTTCTTCAATTGGATGTTATTAAAAAAATGTATCTGTGTGAAGGTAATTTCCAATAAATGTAGCCATGTTTTCTCTAAGAAACTAGATAGTTCTCCTTGGATACGATCATCCCTTCATTCTGGCATTTGTGGCCACACATGGGCTTTTGAGGCCTGTCCGACCTCCTGGATTGAGCATTCATTACCACAGGGCGGCTGTGGGACATGTGGTAGCTCCCAACCTTTTCATATGCAAAAAATATTTGTTTCTTGGTGCATTCCTTCCAGCGGTGGTCGTATCTAAGGACTACAATCTTGATTCTAAGAGACAGCATGGCTACATTTATTGGAAATTATCATCACACAGGGACATTTTTTTTAATAACATCCAATTGAAGAAATGTTTGTATATGAATTAAATTAAATGTAAATGTCTAGATAAGAATACCACTTTAAGGCCTCCTCCTGCCGTCCTGGGTAGCCCAGGATGTGCTGCGCTCACTGCTAGTTTAAAGCAAAACTGCAGAGACTGTGAGATTACCAATGGAGCACCTGCCTGCGATTCTTACAGCTCATGGGGATCCTGGAGGGAATCTACAATGGGTAATCCAAATATCTCCTCCTTCTTTGTACTGACTTGCTGATTAAATTGCTGTGTTTGCACTTTGTGGTTAATAAGTAGTTTTTTTGGGTGTAGTTTGGGCACTTGTAGGTTCACAATCACTGGCCTAGTCTATATTAACACTTGCTGAAGTGACAGCTCGGAATTTTTTTTTCATGCATTGCAAATGATTTCTCTAAATCAGGACGATAGTAGTGAATGGAGCTGAATGTTTAATCCCTAATATACATATTATAGCCTGGATGATGATGATGAAAATGTATATTGTTAAAAAACATTGCACCTAAAATCACAGCAATACTAGTGCATTAAAAGCCCCCGTGCGCCTATGCGCCATCCTGACTGATAGAGGGGCACAAATGCCAAATTACTGAGCGAGAGCCATCTGCCATGACTCGACAACTATGCTGAACTAAGGAACTGAGTAAATGGCAAAGCTCTTCCCATGATTTATAATATTAATAAAATCCAAAATGTACTATATGTAATAGATTCATCCAACATCTATCTGTAATAGATCCATGAAACTCTGCAGAATGCAGGCTGCCACTCTAGGCCTAAACATGAAAGCCACAAGTAATATGACATTTCCTTCTGCTCTAGGGTTTATTTTTGACATGCCCGGTATATAAAAGGGGCTTATTCATGATATAAACTGGTGACTAGTCTGGCAGCTATCATCACATGGAGGAACATGTAATAAGTGCAAGAAATCATGATCATGAAGTCTATGCCTGTGCTGTGTGAGCACTAAGGGTTAATAGTTTACCTGCACAGAGCTGATACTGCTGATAAGGACAGGACAGGAGACAGATAAAGTTCTGTAGAATCACAGACTGGGATGGAGGGACTGATAGGGAACAGGGGAGATCTTGTACCTCACTATTCTGTGCAGGAGACACGTCCCCTCCCATGAAACTGACTCAGAAGCAAAGTGTAAACAAAGTAGAGATTCATAGGGCTTATCGGCACATGGAGAGGAAGCAGCTATTGCAGCTCTGAGGTAATCTAAGGGGGTAGCAAAGAAACTACTGAATATGGGTAACAAAGAACAATATAGGTAACATCCCAAGAGCTATTGATTTGTGGGGGGAGGGACCCTTACAGTTACTCTTTAATGAATTCCTTTAATGAAGCACTGGCTATATACGAGGGGGCATGCACTGGCTATATATATATGATGGGGCAGGCACTGGCTATATACTGGGGGGGCAGGCGCTGGCTAAATACTGGGGGCAGGCACTGGCTAAATACTGGGGGGCAGGCGCTGGCTATATGCTGGGGGCAGGCATTGGCTATATACTAGGTGCAGGCACTGGCCATATACTGGGGGGCAGGCACCGGCCATATATTGGGGGGCAGGCACTGGCTTTATACTGTGGGGCAGGTATTGACTATATACTGTGGGGCAGGCACTGGCTATATACATGGGGCAGGCACTGGCTATATACATGGGGCAGGCACTGGCTATATACTGGGGGGCAGGCAATGGCTATATACTGGGTGGCAGGCACTGGCTATATATACAAAGGGGGCTGCTGGCTATATACAAGGGGGCAGGCACTGGCTATGTACTAGGGGGAAGGGGCTGTATATATACTAGGGGGCTCCCGGCTATATACTGGAGGGGCATGTGCTGGCTGGCTATTAACTGGGTGTAGGCAGTAACCAATGTATTTCCCACTCTAGGCTTATACTTGAGTCAATAGGTTTTACCATTTTTTTTGTGTTAAAATTAGCCTTATACAGGCGGTCCCCTACTTAAGGACACCCGACTTACAGATGACCCCTAGTTAAAGGCTGACCCCTCTGTCCACTGTGACCTCTGGTGAAGCTCTCTGGGAGCTTTACTATAGTCCCAGACTGCAATGATCAGCTGTAAAGTGTCTGTAATGAAGCTTTATTGATAATCCTTGGTCCAATCACAGCCAAAAAATTAGAAAATCCAATTGTCATTGGGCAAAAAAATTTTTCGTCTGGATCTACAATGATAAAATATACAGTTCCGACTTACATACCAATTCGACTTAAGAACAAACCTACTGAACCTATCTTGTATGTAACCCGGGGACTGCCTTTACTTGGCTTGGCTTATACTTGAGTACATACGGTAATATGTACAGTCTCGGGCAAACGGGGAGACTATGGTGATGTTTTTTATAGCGTAGCAGGTTTTTTTTTTTTTTATATGGGGTAATGTGAATGTATTTATCTGAATGTTCATTATTTTTTTTTTTCACCTTTTTGATTTTTAATTTTGACATTTTATTTTTTTACAAGTTTTCCCCTGTAACTGGGGCAACTATAACTGCCCCAGTTACCCCTGTAACTGGAGCAGTTACAGGGGGAAACGACCAGCTTTACTGTGTCTAATAGAATAGTGTTTAGTGTTGTGTTGGTTTGTTATGTATTTTATGACATGGGTATTTTCCTTGCGATGCCTTGGGATATTTCCAGGGTTCTGCAGGTATTTTGCTGACTGTGTCTTTCTTTTGACAGTATTGTTTCATCATCAACTTTAATCATGAGAATCAGAAGCCCTTGGAGCTGCGCACAGAGGACTCCACTGACTGTGATGAGTGGGTCAATGCTATCTCTCGAGCAAGGTAAAGTGCGCAGCAAGGTTACTCGTACCGCACGTACTACAATACTGTATAGGCTGCTCATACTGACGGATGGATTGTTAGTGCATAGAAACGCTGCAGTGTAGGTTTTTGTTAGTTTAGTTATGTACTGGAGTGAAAAATGCATATACCATATATACTCGAGTATAAGCCTAGTTTTTCAGCACAAAAAAAAATGTGCTGAAAACCCAAACTCGGCTTATACTCGAGTAAAAAAAATATAGGTTTTACCAGGTTTTTGTGGTAAAATTAGGGGCCTTGGCTTATACTTGGGTCGGCTTATACTCGAGTATATAAGGGTAAATACAATATCACATTTTCGGTTAACATGATGCATATGCAGTAATGCAGCAGTATTCACAGCAGCCTCATACACTTTATAGGGAATGATTCACACTGCCACAGGGCTGATCTTCACACCTGCAGATTTTGCAGAGGGATTTCACACTCCACTGTAGAAAATTGCCAGTGAATATTTTTTAGGTATGAATATGGCTCATACTAAAAACTACAAATATTAGTAAGTGGCGGATGGACATGAAGGCCCAAGTAATTTTTAAAAATGTTGGATTTTTGTGCTGCGAATATACAAACGGATAAATACAGATTATATATTAGTTTTGCTGCCCAAGATTGGTTTGCACAGTGACATCACAGAATAGACATAATATACACAGTGATGTCACAGTACAGGATAATACACACAGTCATATCACAGTACAGAGATAATACACAGTGATGTCACAGTACAGATATAATACACAGTGATGCCACTGTGCAGGGATATTACACACAGTGATGTCACAGTACAGGATAATACACACAGTCATGTCACAGTACAGAGATAATACACAGTGATGCCACAGTACAAAGATAATACACAGTGATGTCACAGTACAGGGATAATACACACAATGATGTCACAGTACAGAGATAATACACACAGTGATGTCACAGTACAGAGATAATACACACAGTGATGTCACAGTACAGGGATAATGCACAGTGATGTCACAGTACAGAGATAATACACAGTGATGCCACAGTGCAGGGATAATACACACAGTGATGTCACAGTACAGGGATAATACACACAGTGATGTCACAGTACAGAGATAATACACACAGTGATGTCACATTACAGGGATAATACACACAGTGATGTCACATTACAGGGATAATACACACAGTGATGTCACAGTACAGGGATAATACACACAGTGATGTCACAGTACAGGGATAATACACACAGTGATGTCACAGTACAGGGATAATACACACAGTGATGTCACAGTACAGGGATAATACACACAGTGATGTCACAGTACAGAGATAATACACACAGTGATGTCACAGTACAGAGATAATACACAGTGATGTCACAGTACAGGGATTAATACACACAGTGATGTCACAATGCAAAGGTAATACACACAGAGAGATGTCCCAGTACAGGGATAATACACACAAAGATCTCACAATAAAGAAATAAATCGAGCAATTGTAAATCAGTGACACAATGGGGCTCATTTACTAAGGGTACGAATCGCGGGATTCGGTCGGGTACCCTGACGATTTCCGATTTGCGCCGAATTCTGCCAGGATTTCGGCACACACGATTGGATTTTGCCGCAATTGCACCGGGTTGCATGCGACGGAAATCGGGGGGCCATCGGAAAACCTGACGGATTCGGAAAAACCGCGTTATTTAAAAAAAAAATGTCACTTGACATGCACTTACCTGCACCAAGAAATAGAAGGTAAACTCCGGTGAACTCCAGCGGACCTCGGCGCAGCAGTGACACCTAGTGGATATCGGCGCATGGACCTTAGTGAATTCCGGCCGGAGCCGAATCAGCGTCGGCGAACCCGCCGCTGGATCGCGACTAGACCGGGTAAGTAAATGTGCCCCAATGTACAGTATGTACACAGCAAAGTTGATGCACAGGAATAATAATTCCATCATGTCCCAGTACAGGAATGACCAACACAATCATCACATCATAGCACACACACCATATACACTGGGTGATGAGTATGGGAATAAATTATATTATTACATTGTATGCAGTTGCAAAAAGTAATAAAAAGTCTATAATTGTGCATTCTCATCCCGGGAATGAGGCCCCATATGTTGCTCTCTATTACCCGGGTTGTCATGTCCCTCCACTACTCCTGTGCACTTTCTGCAGTTTATAGGGTAGTCACATATATAAATTTCCTGCGGATGTCACTACACGCTGCAGGAATCTACCAGAGAAGGAAGGCAGAGAGGGGAGCTCTAGCCTCAAGACATTTTGGAACCATATTAAGTCATAACAGTAAGAATCATCTCTCAGCGTTTCACGAGGCTAAAAAAAAAAAGTTTTAATACACACAGTGATATCACAATACTGGGATAATACACACAGTGATGTCACAGTACAGGATTAATACACACAGTGATGTCACAGCACAGAGATAATACACACAGTGATGTTACAGTACATGAATATTACACGCAGTGATGTCACAGTATAGAGATAATACACACAGTGATGTCTTGTAGACAAGGCACAAAACAGAAGGGAACAACCAACCTTTACATAGAATTTGGAACCAAAGATGCAAGGCATCAGAGCGAGGCATGGAGCCCCCGTGCTGCTCATAGTGACATGGACAAGGCAACAAAATGGAAAAGACACACAGAAAGATTAGGTAGGCGCAGCAAAGTCATTAACTAATTAATGCAGACAGTGATTACTTCCTTTTGCTGTGAATTGAATACAGCCTATTGTTCTCAGTTATCAGCCATATCAGGCTTGAGCAGTGCTTTTCAGTGATGTCTCTCAAGACGTCAAGAAAATCAGCAAGCCTCCAAGCTACAATTCTGAGCAGTATACGGAGCATGTACTCTATAAATTTCTCCGGAGTTATTGTTTAGGGGGTCTTGGCATAGCCTTGATTCAAGTTGCAGGGACTGTGAAGGGGATGCACCTCGCAACAATACGTAGGAACATCCTTCAGTGAGGGGACATGGAATAAGTATGGGGTCAAAACTGATGAATCCTACTCCCATTGTGTTTAATGGCTCAGAACCTGTTCACACTATCGCCTCCACCTGCAGTTCCTAAGATCTGACTAACTTTCAAGTGAGATTCAGCTCTGAAGCCGCATGAATGTGACTGCAGCTGTGGTGATAATACATCGTGAAGAAGGATCAGAAAAGTTAGGATGTCAAAAACGACTGAAAGAAAAGTTTCTATAAACAGGACTTTATATTTTTATATTTAAAATCCAGCATGATAATCCAGAGACATTATGTAGTCCAGGCACCTTGACTGTGGTGATCATCTTATATTGGTTATCCCTGGCCTTCCTTCTACAATCAACTTTACAATTATATTAATGAGCCTGTGGGCTCTGTTGGCAAACCAAGAGCCCCTAAATGGTGCAGATTCACCGGCTGTTACAGTGAGCAGAAATGTCTCACCAACACCCTCTTCTCTCCCTTTCCCCTGTCTGTCTAATCTAGCAGCAGCAGGAAGTATAGAGGGAGGGGAGTCCTGTTTGCTCATTGTGACAGCTATGAAGCTAAAGCACTGAGCTCTGGAAACACCCCCCAGAACCCTTCAGATCCATTACATAATTCTAAAAGTTGCTTTTAGAATGACAGGGCCATGGATAAGAAATATAAGACGATTACCAAGTCACGGACCTGCATCTATGAGTACGTCCCCAGTTCATTATGATGGATTTTGATGGTAGATTTCCTTTAAGGCCCTGTTGGGGTCATTAAAATATTAGAGATCCACTTTTTGTTCTTCTTGTACAACAGAAAGAATAGAAAAGGTTAGGGTAAGCCGTAATCTGCCATAAGTAGATGAATGGATATAGTCCTATACAGCAACTTCAAAAAGGAAGGTGGATGCCATAGCAATAGAATTCTCATAGAAATATACATTACTCCAAAAATTTGTATAGAGCAACTATTTTGTTCTTCTTCAAAATCAGCTTTGTACATGATGCGTACGGTTCTCAATTGTCACAGAATCCATAGTGTGTGATAGCAGCCTCCAAAGCCTCTGGACAACAAGTAGAAGTGATTTATAGCACACCGTGTTTGGAAATCATTGATTTGATAGCATTGTCAAGCCGAGGTCTTATTTTTGCTGATCTCCACTTTTTCCTTATTGACAGATGGAAATTTCACTGCATTATATAAAGACGCATTAGTGCGGTGTCATAGCCCTTTAATTAATATCTTGCTGCATGTTTTGTTCATCTACCAGGTCCCTGTTTAAAGTGATGAGGGGGAAAAAGCTTATACATTCATCTTATTTCTCCAACTTGATAGAAACCCAACACTCACTCTCAGGTTTATCTGCCCAGGCTTCATCTCTGCAGGATGGAAAATTCCTGGATAGGTCACTAATAGTCCCTGGTATCTATCTGTGTCAGATGTTTGCTTTCCATCCCTATCCTTATAGGGTTATGTTATCAATATCTTATGATCTTTCAGATGGATAGTTAATAAATGCTAGATAGGGAGTGGGCAGACCACATCGAACACCTGTATACAAGGCCAGGGAACCCGTTCTGAAATACTGTGGTAAGAAGAGATTAAAGGGGTTATCCAGGTTAAAAATTTCTTCTGGCCGGGCTGGGAGGGCTATTTAAACAATAAACATTACTTACCTCCGTTGTTGCCGATGTCCGCGCCGCGGCCAGTCTTCTCCGCCGGTTTCATTACACCGGCGCACAGGGAGCTTCCGGCCGCCGGATCTCCCAGCCACCATCTCCCAGCGCTTACAACTTAGAGATAGGGACGGATGGGAGGAGCCGTCCACACGCGGACCGAAGCTCCTTGCGCGGCTTCCTCCCCTGTTGTTTCGGCGCACGGATCTAAGTGACCGCGGCGCGGACATCAGCGGCATGAGGAGGTAGTCCAGTTTATTATGTAACTAGCCCTCCCAGCCCGCATAAAAAGATTTTTAAACTGGATAACCCTTTAAATGGACCTGCAACTTGTGGCGCCAGAGGAAACAGCAGGGCACCACAACTATGTACCATATATCTCAACCCATGTGATAACTTGGGGTCTCAAAATTAAAGAAATTAAACCCATGATGGCTTGTCCCATACAGTGATTTTTGGATTAGCAATTTTGTGGGGACTTTGGTCTGGCAGATTGTGTGACTTTAAGGGGTATCTCCTCCTCACATTTACATTTATGTAATTCATCTGAAAAAATTCTAACATTTCTTCAATTGGATGTTATTAAAAAAAAGTATCTGTGTGAAGGTAATTTACAATAAATGTAGCCATGTTTTCTCTAAGAAACTAGATAGTTCTCCTTGGATACGATCATCCTTCATTGTCTGGCATTTGTGGCCACACATGGGCTTTTGAGGCCTGTCCGACCTCCTGGATTGAGCATTCATTACACAGGGCGGCGTGGCACATGGTTAGCTCCCAACCTTTTCATATGCAAAAAATATTTGTTTCTTGGTGCATTCTTCCAGAGGTGGTCGGTCATCTAAGGACTACAATCTTGATTCTAAGAAAGCATGGTACATTTATTGGAAATTATCATCACACAGGAACATTTTTTATAACATCCAATTGAAGAAAGGTTTGTATAGAATTAAATTAAATGTAAAGTCTGATAAGAATACCACTTTAAGGCTCCTCCTGCGTCCTGGGTAGCCCAGGATGTGCTGCGCTCACTGCTAGTTAAGAACAAACTGCAGAGACTGTGAGATACCAATGGAGCACTGCCTGCGATTCTTACAGCTCATGGGGATCCTGGAGGAATCTACAATGGGTAATCCAAATACTCCTCCTTCCTTGTACTGACTTGCTGATATTAAAGTTGCTGTGTTTGCACTTTGTGGTTAATAAAGTAGTTTTTTTGGTGTAGTTTGGGCACTTGTAGGTTCACAATCACTGGCCTAGTCTATATAACACTTGCTGAAGTGAAGCTCGGAATTTTTTTTTCAGCATTGCAAATGATTTCTCTAAATCAGGACGATAGTAGTGAATGGAGCTGAATGTTATCCCTAATATACATAATTATAGCTGGATGATGATGATGAAAAGTATATTGTTAAAAAACATTGCACCAAAGACACAGCAATACTAGTGCATTAAGCCCCCGTGCGCCTATGCGCCATCCTGACTAAGAGGGCACAAAATGCCAAATTCTGAGCGAAGACTTGCCATGACTCGACAACTATGCTGAACTAAGGAACTGAGTAAATGGCAAAGCTTCCATGATGTTAATTATTTAAAAAATCCAAATGTACTATATGTAATAGATTCATCCAACATCTATCTGTAATAGATCCATGAAACTCTGCAGAATGCGGCTGCCACTCTAGGCCTAAACTGAAAGCCACAAGTTATGACATTCCTTCTGCTCTAGGGTTATTTTTGACATGCCGGTAATAAAGGGCTTATTCATGATATAAACTGGTGACTAGTCTGGCAGCTATCACTCACATGAGGAAACATGTAATAGTGCAAGAAATCATGATCATTAAGTCTATGCCTGTGCTGTGTGAGCACTAGGGTTAATAGTTTACTGCACAGAGTGATACTGCTGATAAGGACAGGACAGGAGACAGATAAAGTTCTGTAGAATCACAGACTGGGATGGAGGGACTGTAGGGAACAGGGGAGATCTTGTACCTCACTATTCTGTGCAGAGACACGTCCCCTCCCATGAAACTGACTCAGAAGCAAAGTGTAATAAAAAGTAGAGATTCCTAGGGTTATCGGCACATGGAGGAAGCAGCTATTGCAGCTCTGAGGTAATCTAAGGGGGTAGCAAAGAAACTACTGAATATGGGGTAACAAAAGAACAATATAGGTAACATCCCAAGAGCTATTGATTTGTAGGGGGGGGGGGAACCCTTGCAGTTACTCTTTAATGAATTCCTTATTTTGTTTCAGTCTTTTTTTTTTTTTTTTAGGCTGGGCAGGGGGCACTGGCTATATACTTGGGGGCAGGCCATGGCTATATACAGGGGGCATGCACTGGCTATATATAATAATGGGGCAGGCTGGCATATTACTGGGGGCAGGCAGGCTAATATGGGGGCAGGCAATGGCTAAATACTGGGGGGCAGGCGCTGGCTATATGGGGGCAGGCATTGGCTATACTAGGGTGCAGGCACTGGATATACTGGGGGGCAGGCACCGCCATATCTGGGGGGCAGGCACTGGTTTATACGGTGGGCAGGTATATTGACTATATACTGTGGGGCAGGCACTGGCTATATACATGGGGCAGGCATGGCCATATACTGGGTGGCAGGCACTGGCTATATATACAAAGGGGGTGCGGCTATATACAAGGGGGCAGGCACTGGCTATGTACTAGGGGGAAGGGGCTGTATATACTAGGGGGCTCCGGCATATACTGGAGGGGCATGTGCTGGCTGGCTATTAACTGGGTGTAGGCAGTAACCAATGTATTTCCCACTCTAGGCTTATACTTGAGTCAATAGGTTTTACCATTTTTTTTGTGTTAAATTAGCCTTATACAGGCGGTCCCCTACTAAGGACACCCGACTTACAGATGACCCCTAGTTAAAGGCTGACCCTCTGTCCACTGTGACCTCTGGTGAAGCTCTCTGGGAGCTTTACATAGTCCCAGACTGCAATGATAGCTGTAAAGTGTCGTAATGAAGCTTTATTGATAATCCTTGGTCCAATCACAGCCAAAAATTGAAAATCCAATGTGCATTGGGCAAAAAAATTTTTCGTCTGGATCTACAATGATAAAATATACAGTTCCGACTTACATACCAATCGACTTAAGAACAAACCTACTGAACATCTTGGTATGTAACCGGGGACTGCCTTTACTTGGCTTGGCTTATACTTGAGTCATACGGTAATATGTACAGCTCGGGCAAACGGGGAGACTATGGTGATGTTTTTAAGCGTAGCAGGTTTTTTTTTTTTTATAGGGGTAATGTGAATGGATTTATCTGAATGTTCATTATTTTTTTTTTCACCTTTTTGATTTTTAATTTGACATTTTATTTTTTACAAGTTTTCCCCTGTAACTGGGGCAACTATAACTGCCCCAGTTACCCCTGTAACTGGAGCAGTTACAGGGGAAAACGAACAGCTTTACTGTGTCTAATAGAATAGTGTGTGTTGTGTTGGTTTGTTATGTATTTATGACATGGGTATTTTCTTGCGATGCCTTGGGATATTTCAGGGTTCTGCAGGTATTTTGCTGACTGTGTCTTTCTTTTGACAATATGTTTCATCATCATTTAATCATGAGAATCAGAAGCCCTTGGAGCTGCGCACAGAGGACTCCACTGACTGTGATGAGTGGGTCAATGCTATCTCTCGAGCAAGGTAAAGTGCGCAGCAAGGTTACCGTACCGCACCGTAATACAATACTGTATAGGCTGCTCATACTGAGGATGGATTGTTAGTGCATAGAAACGCTGCAGTGTAGGTTTTTGTTAGTTTAGTTATGTACTGGAGTGAAAATGCATATACCATATATACTCGAGTATAAGCCTAGTTTTTCAGCACAAAAAAAATGTGCTGAAAACCCAAACTCGGCTTATACTCGAGTAAAAAACATATAGGTTTTACCAGTTTTTGTGGTAAAATTAGGGGCCTTGGCTTATACTTGGGTCGGCTTATACTCGAGATATAAGGGTAAATACAAATCACATCTTCGGTAACATGATGCATAACCGTAATGCAGCAGTATTCACAGCAGCCTCACACTTTATAGGGAATGATTCACACTGCCACAGGGCTGATCTTCACACCTGCAGATTTGCAGGGGATTTCACACTCCACTGTAGAAATTGCCAGTGATATTTTTAGGTATGAATATGGCTCATACTAAAAAACTACAAATATTAGTAAGTGGCGGATGGACATGAAGGCCCAAGTTAATTTTTAAAAAAATGTTGGATTTTTGTGCTGCGAATATACAAACGGATAAATAAGATTATATATTAGTTTTGCTGCCAAGATTGGTTTGCACAGTGACATCACAGAATAGACATAATATACACAGTTATGTCACAGTTACAGGATATACACACAGTATATCACATACAGAGATAATACACAGTGATGTCACAGTACAGATATAAACAGTGATGCCATGTGCAGGATATTACACCAGTGATGTCACAGTACAGTAATACACACAGCATGTACGTTACAGAGATAATACAAGTGATGCCACAGTACAAAGATAATACACACAGTGATGTCACAGTACAGGGATAATACACACATGATGTCCACAGTACAGAGATAATACACACGTGATGTCCAGTAAGAGAGATAATACACACAGTGATGGTCACCGTACAGGGATAAGCACAGTGATGTCACAGTACAGAGATATACACAGTATGCACCGTGCAGGATAATACACACAGTGATGTCACAGTACAGGGATAATACCACACAGTGATGTCACAGTACAGAGATAATACACACAGTGATGTCACATTACAGGGGATGAATACACACAGTGATGTCACATGACAGGGATAATACACACAGTGATGTCACCGACAGGGATAATACACACAGTGATGTCACAGTACAGGGAGATACACCAGTGATGTCACAGTATAGAGATAATACACACAGTGATGTCACCGTACAGGGATAATACACACAGTGATGTCCACGTATAGAGATAATACACACAGTGATGTCACAGGCAGGGATAAGACACACAGTGATGTACAGTTATAGAGCTAATAACACAGTGATGTCACAGTACAGGGATAATACACACAGTGATGTCACAGTATAGAGATAATACACACAGTGATGTCACAGTATAGAGATAATACACACTATGATGCCACAGTACAGAGATAACAAAATAAAAAAAAAAATACACATGAGTGTGGTAGTACAAACAGTGAAGTTAATGCACATGGATAATATGCTCGGTGGTCTCGATGCAGGTATATTGCAGCACAGGAATGACACAATAGAGATAGGTAGAGGGGGAATGAATTTACCGTATGTGATCTGCTTTGTTTAATCATGCAAAATGGGCCTCTGTGTATTTAGGACCATGGGGACCCCACCGATCTCACAGCCACCCATCAGCAAGTTGTCCCCTGTCCCATGGATAGATGATCCAGCCCCTTTCTAAATAACCAGTATTGATACATCCTGATTAGACCAGCAGTAATTCCCAGCCCTGTGGAGTTTGTGTTTTCTAGATTTGACAGGAGATGAATTCTTGAGTGACTCATGTGGAAAGGAATGAAGATGCCCCGGGCCATCTCTACTTACCACTCCTATCTACTAGGCCCTCAGCACTGCGAGCCACATAGCTGAGCAGTCTGATTAATATACGGTAATGGAGCTCACTAATCACGTTGTGGGGCCCGGCTTTCAGAAACGCTTAGCATCTTATATATATGTGTATATTACAGTATATACCGATATTCTGCCGTGAAATGAAGGCCATCACAAGCTCCTAGACCCTGGTGTGATCACTATACTTGGCCATCAATGTGACATCACTGCTGCATTCTGGTGCTTATTTTGGGTCAGCTCCTGCTATTGCACAAAAATGTATCAATCCCAGACAGCCCCTTTAACAAATGCAGCCTTTACTATTCTTTCATCTATTGACTGTCCGTCTCCTCCTCCAGCTACAAGACCCTCGTGACGGAGCATGAAGCTTTGATGCAGAAATACCTACATTTACTGCAGATTGTGGAAACCGAGAAGAAAGTTGCCAAACAATTGAGACAACAGATAGAAGATGGAGAAGTGGAGGTTGAGCGCCTCAAGTCTGAGGTGAGGGATCTTCATATAATCATATACAATAATTCCTATAAAGCTATGTTAGTATTAATATTCATATACAGATGCTCCCTGACTTAAGGACACCCGACTTACAGACGACCCCTAGTTACAGATGGACCTCTCTGCCCCCTGTGACCTCTGGTAAAGCTCTCTGGATGCTTTACTATAGTCCCAGGCTGCAATGATCAACATTAAAGTGTATGGGGGTCATTTACTAAGGGCCCGATTCACGTTTTCCTGACGTGTTACCCGAATATTTCCGATTTGCGCCGATTTTCCCTGTATTGCCCCGAGTTTTTGGCACACGCGATCGGATTGTGGCGCATCGGCACAGGCATGCATGCGACGGAAATCGGGGGGCGTGGCCGAACGAAAACCCAACGGATTCAGAAAAACCGCCGCATAAAAAAAAAAAATGTAGCTTACCTTCACTCAGCCTGGCTCGGTGAACTCCAGTGCGTTCCGATGCTCTTCAGCGCAGCAGCGACATCTGGTGGACGTCGGAGGAACTGCCTTAGTGATTCGCCGGAAGACCCGAATCCACCGCAGAGAACGCGCCGCTGGATCGCGAATGGACCGGGTAAGTAAATCTGCCCCTCTGTGTTTTTTGGGAGGCGTTAGAATTATAAAATATAACTGTTTCAACTTGTATACAAATTCAACTTAAGAACAAACCTAAAGAACATATAGGGGGTCTTCCGGCGATTCACTAAGGCAGTTCCTCCGACGTCCACCAGGTGTCGCTGCTGCGCTGCAGTCCGCCGAGGTCCGCTGGAGTTCACGATCCATTGCTGGGTGAAGGTAAGCGTGTATCCAGCGACACTTTTTATTTTTTACATGCGGCGGTTTCTCCGAATCTGTCGGGTTTTCGTTCGGCCACCCCCCACCCCACCCGGATGCGCCACAATCAGATCGCGTGTGCCAAAAACCTGGGGCAATTCAGGGAAAATCGTATCAAAACGGAAACATTCGGCTAACGCGATGTAAAACGTGATTCGGGCCCTTAGTAAATGACCCCCATAATGTACGTAACCTGGGGACTGCCTGTATACAATATACTGAGCTGAAGATGTTAGAGGGACATCTTGTAAAACCTCTCCCTTTGGATGTTGTATGTTTTAATATGTGACCTCGCACCCAAAATTGAAGGTACAGTATTAGTCAATTGCTATTTGCAGGTGCTGTCCTCCCATATGGAACCAAACTACAAAGTGGCTCATAGTAGTAGGAATCTCAATTACAGTAGCATTTTCTGTAGTCTTTTAGAGCCCACATTTTTTTAGGTCCATAGTATATTTTTCTGATGGCTCCTGTAGGGCAGGCACAGACATGCAAGTGAGTACATACTATGAGCATGCTAGCACACCGAAAGATTACTATATATTTCAGAACACTTTTAATACAGAGCCTAAAGGGTGTAACAAAAAAAAAATGAGATGCAGTGCTCTATTTACTTTTAAATTCTGACTCTTACTCATTAAATTTGCCCCTCCCAGTTGCCAGATTGTATGTCTGTACAGAAAAGATTCAGCCCCCTGAGTCACTGCAACTGCCATGGGTTGTATGCATGTGCAGTGACTGTGGGGGCCAAATCTCTTCAGTACAAAATCTACAATCCAGCCAGGGTCATATGATGCAGGAAATGCAGCCCTCCTGCTGCAGAGTAAAAGGACTTAACAACCTACATCCCATGTCTCCTTACATTCAAAGCTTCTGGTTTCTCTACTTCTGGAACTGTGCAATTTTGTGCATTTGCTGTGCACTAAAAGGGTTTTTTCCATATTATAAAACTTGGGTACTTCCTTCTCACAGTAGCTTTCCATGGGTAGTGTGTGGTATTACAGCTGATGGCCATTCACTTCAGTGATGGAGAAACTGCACTAACAGATACAACTCCTGCACAGGGACTTATTATTAGACTTATTTTTCTAATGCTGAACAATCCCTTTAAGACCACTGTGCTCAGTGTTAATGCACCGAGTGTTGTGCACTTTCATGTAGTGCTCCTTTTGTGTTGAGATAAATAGGAGGAGGACGTGGTGTCATTGGGATGTGATGTCTGTGTCACAGCTGCTGACACTTTGATGTGTTAATGAGAATTATTTCATATTAAAAGCTGAAAAGTTTGAATATTTATGAATGTAAGATTTTGTACTTTTCATAAGCAATTGCTGATCATTAACCTCTGGGATACTGGGAGAGGAGCTACAATTTTCATAATTGAATAACAACATAAAATCCTGCTTTGATAGGTTTATGTAGTTCCATGGTTTTTGTTTCTGGAGGGTGCATGCATTTACTGTACACTATACAGCTGTCACTGTACTTGTAGTACAGAGTTAGATGGTGACCAGTTGCTAGTGGTCCAAGAATCTATTGATGACGTTTAGGTTTTCCATATATTTCAACTTCCTAAACCTCATTATTTTACAATAACTCTTCCTATTTGGTCTTATACACTAATAAATTCCCTTCCTGCCAGTCCATTGTTGAGATCCTTAAGGAAGTAGCTTAGTTTGTAGTTCTTCACCCACCTACTGCTTCAAGGGTTTTTTGTTACCCAGGACGTTGAGGTTGGCCACTTTACCTCATGTGTCTCATCAGACAGACATTCCTGTCCACAAAATGGCTACAGATGGAGGGTCATGTGATCTCTATTCAAGTAGCTTGATCTGGTAGGGTGACTACACTTCGGCCTCTTGCTTCCAAGGAAAAACCTTTGTAAGATGTTGTCCAGTGTACTGCACTGTGTCAATTTCTTAGGGCAGTGATGGCGAACCTTTTAGAAACAAAGTGCCCAAATTTACTTTTATGTTCCAACATGACAATTTAAGCAGTAACCTATATATACCTGTTGTATGTATGACAAGTTTCCTCAGGATACCAATACAAAAGAAAGTAGATTTAGAAATATGGATTGTAGTTTCCCTCCAGGGTCTCCTGAAGAGGAGGAATCATGGGCCCAGAGCAGGAGCTCCAACGATAATCCATCTCTGCCTACAACTTGTTGCTCCTCCTGTAGTCCTGGCAGCCAAGGAGGTGTCGCTTTATAATAGCTCTGAACGTGGTACGTCCTGGGCTGTCTTGGACTCCAGGAGAAAGCCTTAAATCCTTCCTGGCAAATTCTGTGCTAGGATAAATCCCTGGGTGCCCACAGAAAGCGCCTGAGTGCCACCTCTGGCATCTGTGCCATAGGTACGCCACCACTGTCTTAGGGGCTCTTGGACCATAACCTGACCCGGGAGGTCTTCTAGACTTCTGTATTCAAGCCAGGGCTGTGGCCCAAGCCCAGACCCTATAAGGGAAGCTGCTCCAGGAAAGAGGGCATTATAAGGGGAGAGGGGCTGCAGCAAAGGGGTCGTTATTCTATGTAGGGGGCCGATACGGAGGGTCATATATAGCACGGAGGGTAAGGTACAGAAAAAGTGCTCAAACCCCTCTGTATTCCTCCACAAGAACAAGGTAGTCATACTTTCTCTAAAAGGTAGTCTTCTCTCCATCTCTGTTATGACATGTCTTACTGCCATGATTCTGTTACCCAATACATTTCACACAAAAAAATGATATATTAAGTGCAAAAACTATTTTTAAAAAAAGTCGTTTACAATGTCGTTATTGATTGATAGAAAGATTAAAATTCTCATTCATTCTATTCAGTTCATTCCGTAATTGAAACTGTGATGTAATATTCTTAGTGTTCTCTGAATGTGTATTTCTTTTAGATTGCGTCATTACTTAAGGACAATGAGCGGATTCAGTCCACTCCTAGCTCTGCATCCAGTGAAGATGCTGACCTCAAGAAAATAAAGAAGGTAAACTTTTCCACATCCCTCTATTGATCGTGGACTGTAATGGGGCCCTTTGGCGCAGGGTTTTATATGCCGCCTGCGTTCCCTGTCTGCAGGTGCAGAGCTTCTTACGTGGATGGCTATGCCGGCGGAAGTGGAAGAGCATAATCCAGGATTATTCAAGATCTCCACATGCAGACAGCATGCGTAAGAGGAACCAGGTGGTGTTCAGTATGCTGGAGGCAGAGGCTGAGTATGTGCAGCAACTGCATATCCTAGTCAATAACTTCCTGCGCCCTCTACGTATGGCGGCCAGTTCTAAGAAGCCGCCAATCACTCATGATGATGTTAGCAGCATCTTTCTCAACAGGTAGACACCCACGACCGCCAGTACCTACAGCTTTCTTTAGTCTGCTACTTTTGTCTGATTTTTATTTTTTTTTATTTCAGTGAAACCATCATGTTTTTGCACCAGATCTTCTATCAGGGTCTGAAGGCGAGAATCTCCAGCTGGCCCACCCTGGTGTTGGGTGAGATATAATTTCTGGTTTTGTTACCGTCATCTGCTGGATTTTCAGTCTCTATTAATCTCTATCTCGGTTTCTTTTTCTGATTGTGTCTTTCATCAGCGGATCTTTTTGACATTCTTTTGCCAATGCTAAATATATATCAAGAATTTGTGCGGAACCATCAGTACAGTCTGCAGATTCTGGCTCATTGCAAACAGAACCGAGACTTTGACAAACTATTGAAACAATACGAGGCCAAACCTGACTGTGAGGAGCGGACTTTGGAAACTTTTCTTACATACCCAATGTTCCAGGTTTGAAATTTTTCCCAATTTGTATGTATTTTAAGGCACATGGACGGTTTTATCCCATATATGGGATCAGGGATAACTTATTAATTGGTGGGGGTCCAACTACAGGTCCTATTGTTCTATCTGAATTGTACTCGCCCTAAGAAAGCCAGAAATAGTGCTGAGATGTCTACAGCAAAGTGGAACTCACATCACTCCACTGTTTACAAAGACACGGCTAACGGATAAGTTCTGCGTTCGGCAGCTTCCGTTTCCTCTTCCATTATTAATAGCGTTATTTAAAAGTGTAGCGGATGTATATTTAAGTCAATGGGGAACAGAAGAGGAACCTTCTGTTCACCTTCCATTTTAAGTTTCTGTTCCAATCTCCAAAAACGTAGAATGTTATAGAAAGCCCTGACGCAGGTATGTGAACTGGGCCATTGACCACACTGCAGCCCATTCTAATCCTTTTGAATTTTTCAAGCCATATTACCTGGATTAGTCACGCATACGGGTAAGCCAATATTCCTATGTAAAGTATTAAAAGAATACAGTGAATTACTTATGCTTATTGGTTAGATCACATCTATTGATCATTAGTGGCCAGTCTTAAAGGTGTTTTCTTTAGGATTTCATTTAATGATCATGTATCAGGTTGGGTGAATCAATAGCAAAAGGGTGGTGGTCCAATATCCTGCACTTTGCTGATCACTTACACTGAGTCTCTGCTTCACAGACATATCACATCACACCGATTCATTACAAGACCTATTTCCAGTTTGGTCCCAATAAAGTGAAAGTGACTGAGCTGTAATTCCAACCCCCACCACAATTTGTTATGTTTACTTACCTGAATAGGCAGGGGATCTGCCTATAAGATATACATTCTACTAATTCTCTGATCTAGAGTAAGTGATTGCATAGAATCATGGCACGTGTTAGATAAATATGTCATTGTATAGCCTTACTGCACACTGGACATTTTCAATAATATGTAATACCTTAGGTGCAATGGCAAAGGGTATCCTCTGTATCATAGCTTACATTAGAATTTTTATTTAGAACCCTAAAATGTATTTATTTTGTTGTTTATGCTCCCTGCAACTTGTACTGTATTGATAGAGGGTTATAGCAAGACTGACATCTGGTGGGCAAATGACAAAATGACATCAAGTGCATGTCAATTTTGCTGTATTTTTTATCAATAAGCTTTAGTTGGCAGTCTCATGTCATAATGTGATGTCAGTGCTGCTTCTTCTGGCCTTTTACATGATACACTCTAATTTATTATCGCTATGTTGCATTTGCACGGTCCATTTAGGTATTGAACGTATATATTTATAGGACCATGTATTTCCATTTTATCTAAAGTTTCAAAAAGCTGAAAATGGATCACCAGTCTTCTTTGGCCTGCCTTGCGTAGCAATAGGACTTATATTATTCAGATTTTATTTTGACAATCTATTGAATACATTTTGGTTTTTCTTGGAGTTCCCCTTTAATCTGAGGAAACGACAGAAGGAGAGACCAGAGAAACGAGTTGCTCTTTTTCTTCTCTGCAGATCCCACGTTACATTCTCACATTACATGAATTGCTTGCCCATACACCTCATGAGCATGTGGAGCGCAACAGCCTGGAATATGCCAAATCCAAACTGGAAGAGCTTTCAAGGTGAGGCTGGCCCTTTATACCATTGTAGTACTGCTATGTAGGCTCTGACCAAGTTCTGATGATGTAGCAGATTAGTAAAAAGCAATGTACAGTACAGATACGTGTTTCCCATCCCCAGGATAATGCACGATGAAGTCAGCGAGACAGAAAATATCCGGAAGAATTTGGCCATCGAGCGGATGATCGTGGAGGGTTGTGAAATATTGCTGGATACCAGTCAGACCTTTGTACGTCAAGGTATGATATCAGGGTCACTGTCCATGACCTATGGTTCACAACTAGGCTGAATATTGAGCTTCTATTGTGTTACTATATCACTGCTGAATAACATTCATTAGTATATTTTGAGAAAGCTGAAGCTAAAGCCAAAGATTGAACGGCATCTATTGTGTATTATTTTGTGTCAAAAATTACCATTTGTATTTGCCAAAACTCTCTGTTTTAGATAATAGTGGATTATTTAGAATAACATCATCAATTATGCAGTGACTCTTCTGAATCTTACTTTTAGGCTGCCTGATACAAGTGCCAATGTCGGAGAAGAGTAGGATGACACGAGGGCGGCTTGGGTCCTTATCTCTACGGAAGGAAGGAGAGCGCCAGTGTTTCTTATTCTCCAAGCATCTATTAATTTGTACACGGAGCTCCGGAGGGAAGCTGCACCTTACTAAGGTGAGAACATAACTATTTCTCTAATGTATTGGCTTTCTAAACTGGTATCGTTGCATTATTTATCATATATTGGTCTAGAGTAACCACAGCAAATACATGTGTGATAGATAGAACAATAGAAGATATATCACTGAGGATGAAGTAAAAAAACTATTCTAGTAAATTTTCTGAAATACCTTTTTTTGTTGCAGTAGCAAAATCTTGTGACAAAGTTAAAAAAAAAGGTCAAATTTACTTTTTTTGCAGCCTTTATTTTACAGGAGGAATCTGTTTTTTAATACCCCTCTGATTTTCTGGTTTTCTTGGATTGCATAATGTCCCATTGACTGCATGGTTTTACAGTGATTGCTTGATGTCCCAGTTTTTGTATAATGTCCTCATGATTATTTGGTGTTCTAGTGATTATCTAATTTCCCAGTGACTGCTAGGTGTCCTGATGACTTCAAAGAGTGTTTGTTACTGCATGGGTTCCTAGTGATTGAACAGTGTCTAATTGCTTGCTTGGTGTCCTGTTATTGCTCAGTGTCTTAGTGATTGCTCTGTGTTTCAGTGATTACTCAGGGATCCCTGTTACTGCTCAGTGTCTTAGTGATTGTGTAGTGTCGCTGTTATTGCTCGGTATCTCAGTAATTGCCCTATCTCCCAAGGATAGCCCAGTGTCCCTGTTATTGCTTGGTGTCCATGTCATTACTGGGTGTTCCAATGATTGTGCAATGTCCCGATGATTTCATGGAGTTCCGGGGAATGCACTGTGTCCTAGTGATTGCTTGAAGTTCCAGAGATTGCCTGGTGTCCCAATGATTTATTGGTGTCCCGTGATTGCTCAAAGTTCTGTAAATTGCACGGTGTCCCTGTTATTGCTGGGTTTCCTAGTGATTGCTTGCAATTTCAGTGATTCCACAGTGTTCTGGAGATTGCACAGTGTCACATGATTTCTCCGTGTCCCAGTCATTGTACAGTGTTCCGCTGATTGCTTGGAGTTCCAATGATTGTATGGTGTCCTTGTGATTGTGCAGTATTCATGGATTGGCCATTGTCCCTGTTAATGCCTGGTGTGCCAGGTATTGAACAGTGTTCCTGTTATTGCCCGGTGTCCCTTTTATTGCCGTAAGGCCCACTGTGATTGCACTGGCATCACAGTGTTTACTTTGTGTCCCTACTATTGCCCGGTGTCCCTGTTAGTGCCCGGTGTTCTGGAGACTGTGTATCGTCCGAATGATTGCCCAGTGTCCCTGTTATTGCCTGGTGTGCCAGAGATTGCACTGGCATCCTGGTGATCACTTTGTGTCCCTGTTAATGCCCTGTGTTCGGGAGACTGTGTAGCGCCCAAGTGATTTCCTGGTGTCCGTCCCAGTGATTGCGGTGATTACTTTGTGTCCCTGTTATTTTCTTGTGTCCCAGTGATAACCTGGTGTCCCTGTTATTGCTTGTTGTCCTGGAGATTGTGTAGCATCCCAGTAATTGCAAGGTGTCCCTGTTTTTGCTTGGAGCCCCGGTGATTGTGTCCCCATTATTGCTTGATGTGCCAGTTTTGCCTAGTGTCTCCTTTGTAATAAAGAAGACTGAATTTAGATATCCTCAGTGTTATAATTTTCTGATTAATAGTGTATCTGCTATAACTTACATTATGATTATCATTAAATAATTCAGAAGACATACAGGTGATGATGGGCTTAAAATATTTTCTCTATATTGTTGTGCACATGTGTAGCGTGTCCGTGGAGTGGCGGTGCTGGGATAGTTCTCTACATACAGTACATACAGTCACACGCCTCCCTTCACATCCTAACAATGACTTTGCTGATGCCACCATTACTATAGTTGAAGATTGAATAAAAGCTTTGGACTTATTATTCCAGTGTCTAGCCATCTGGTAGAGCTTGGTGACACAATGTTCCCCCAGTTGTGTTTTGGTTTGTCAGTTCTCGGGCTGCAGGCTTGTATCCTAGTATATCTGTGTTATGTCTGGTTATTATATTGAATATATCTGATGAATATTTCCCAATCCCTATCACTCTTCTGTTCCAGAACGGGGTGGTATCACTGATGGACTGCACGTTACTAGAAGATCAAGATGATGATGACAGTTAGTACCACAAACACTTAATAACCTTTTATGAGTTCACCACCATGACACCCAGTTTATTTAGCATTAACCAAAAAAAAAGATGCTGTCCCTTATATCATCTTTTTACTGTGATCTATGACATTGCATGCAGGCTCCATGCATACTTACCATATTATCCACTGTCTCCTGTTGCAGACAGACCTCCCACACAGGATGGGGATCACTTGGACTTTAAGATCTCAGTGGAACCCAAAGATTCTGCACCATTTGTTGTCATTCTGCTGGCATCTTCCAGGCAGGAGAAAGCAGCATGGACCAGTGACATCAGCCAGGTCACCACTGTGTCATCACTGTGTCACCTCCTTGCCACCATATATGACATGATGTCTTTACGTCTTCATGGTATCATCACCACTAACATAGTTTTCTTCCTCCCATTACCACTGGTTATTGTATCCAGTCTTGTGGAACCAGGCTCTGTGTTTTTTATCAGCAGTGGTAGTCAAATCCAGACAGACACTAGGAGGGTTTGTACTAACTATTTTAAGTTATCCCCTATCCACAGGACTGCTGGAAACACCAATCACGACAACGTGACCCAGAGAGATCCCGTTCTCTTACACAGCATTCGGCTATCTCCAGGATTTTCATATAAGGTTAATATCAGTGCTGGAGATTGCTGAGCACTGTGTTCCTACTCCCATGGTGTGACAGCACCCATTAGTGAGAACAGGGCCCTGTTCTGTAGTTCTCTGATCAGCTTGTTATCCCCTCTCCTGTGCATAGTGGATACCATACATAGTTGGTTTAACACTTTTAAAATAGTTTCCTATCATGAACTCATGCAAGGTCCTTCAGATCTTCTGTGCAATCAGATGATACCGGTACACAGGGAATGAAGCTGGAAGTCCAAAGAAAAGGGTCCAGTTGTCAAGGTGATTCTACCACAAAGAGAATGGAGACAGAAGTCCAGCTCACTTCTTTGTAAAGTGTCCAACATTAGGGAATCTTCTGATCGGCAATGGTTCAAATGCTGTTCCCCAACCGATCTGATATTGTTAACCCATCCTTTAGATATGTCATCACTATCTTAAAGGGGAAATAACCCTTTAAACCTTCATCCTCTGGATAGGTGATAAGTCTCTTTAGTGATCAAATATATCCTTCAAAAGGAGCTACCAGCCACTGAATAAATGTAAAATTTGCACTAAGTTTTGCCCAATTTTGTAAAAAAAATAAAATAAACAGACATGTTTTTTGACGTACCCTTCTATTAACTCTAAATTCTATGATAATATGTCTGAATAGGGGTTCCTAAAAGAAAAAAAACAACTCACTCTGGTCTGGTGCTCTGGTAGAGGTAGAGGTAGAAGACATGGCCTTACAAACCATATGTACAATTGGTGAAAGACTGGTGTTGGGTTAATTGTCTTTGTGCAGTCTATGTGTACCCCATTACCCCCCCCCCATGTTCTTCCCATCTATGTGAGCCGCTCTCTAGCCGCACCTGACCATGAGTCTGCTCTCTAGTGTGTGGATAACATCCGCTGTAATGGACTGATGATGAATGCCTTTGAGGAGAACTCCAAAGTCAGTGTTCCCCAAATGATCAAGTAAGTGAATAACGAAGAAAGCTACGATCTACGCTTTGTAATGTGGGTGCCTATATTTGCAGTGGGTCCTGCAGTACTCCATATGATAGTCCGAAACATGAAACTGCTGTCCTATGGCATCTATATGACCAAACACATGAGGGAAAGAGGCTGTCTTGTTGGTATCTGGTATGTTTCTCGCATTAGGTGTGCAATAAGTTTACAATGACCTTTTCTGGAATCCCTAGGTCAGACAGCAGCCTGTACTGTGACGATATCGACATTCGATTCAGCAAAACCATGAACTCATGCAAGGTCCTTCAGATCCGCTATGCAAGTGTTGAGCGATTACTGGAGCGTCTCACAGACCTGCGCTTCTTAAGCATTGATTTCCTCAACACTTTCCTGCACTCTTACCGGGTCTTCACTACTGCGGATATTGTTCTTGACAAGCTGATAGCTATCTATAGGAAACCAGTCAGCGCAATCCCTGCCAGGTACGTACCTGTCACCAAGACCAATCCTGGTGCTGACGTGAGAATGATTTATGTCCTGTATTACTTTATGTCTATATGCAGAGACATGGGCTGATTTTTAGAGAAGAATTCTCACCGATATGTGACTGAGGATGATTAAGGTTTTATGCTTGTAAACCCCAGTTGATCTAGAATAAGTCAAAGCAATAGCAATAGACCAAATTAATTAAAAAAAATATCTTCCTGGTAACGAACAGATTTATGGATCAATTTTATTCGACTATATCTAACCACACTATCATCCATCACAAAACCCAGTAATACCTTGTAATAGTTTAAAGTAGTTTTGTGACATGGCCTTGGAGATGTTCAAATCCACTGAACATCTTCTAGAAGGGAAATGCTCTCATTCTGCAGATAGCTGCTTCTGAGTTTTTGCTTCTCGTCAGTGCAGAGCAGGTAACTGGTTGGCTTGGTAAAAGGACCTGGAAATTTCATCCATAAAGACCAATCCAGTTACATATGGGAAAGTTGCTCTGAAGCAGAAACTGCTGCTCTAACGGTTGACATAATACAAAGCTTACCATGCTTTTTGTAATGTGTATGTAAGTGTGGGGGGCAGGGTATTAGATAATTTACCAATATTCATCTATTAAAAGTTCTGCTCCTCTTTCTTGATATGTAAAGTGAAGCCTCCTGTCTTTTTCCTCATCAGCCAAATATTCCTGACCATAAAATGGCTGCAGATGGAGGGTCATGAGATCTCTATCTGTCCCCCAACAATCACCCTGATAGGACCTTATGATACTATTCATGAATGTGAGATTAGGACCCTGGCAGGAACATTATTCAAGGACAGATAGAGATCACATGACCCTCCATCTGCGGCCATTTTATGGACAGGAATGTCTGGGTGATGAGGTAAAAAACAGGAGGCTCCACTTTACATATCAAAAGAACAATTAAGACAAAAATTAGAGACATGAAGTACAGAAGGGCCAGTATATATGTATAAATAGGTGCCATTATTTAGTTGTAGGTCCAATGTAGGTTGTCACACCTCACACCTAAACTAATGCCTCCCAAAAAAACCACAAAATATTAACTAGCTATTGTACCTCTCAAATTGACAGGAAAAAGTGAGGCAAAACAATGTTTTCAATAGAGGGGTAATAGCAATTTTTTAATTGTGTGTTTTTTGTTATATGTCTGCAACAATAAAGATTGTTAATCTATTAGCCTTCTATTGAAAACATTGTTTTGCCTCACTTTTTTTTCTCAATTTGAGAGGTTCAATAGCTAGTTAATATCAAAAGAACAGTAGAACTTTCAATAGATGTATATTGATAAATTACATAAAATCCCACCCCACACATTACAAAAAACATGAGGTGAAGTGTCCAACCCCTTTAATGACCACATGTTGATATTTGCTTTTGAGGGGTTCTCCAGGCCTTTTTTTTTAAACCATGCTACACCTCCGAATGGGTTGTTTCTAATATTGTGGCTGAGCTGCAATACCTCACATAACAGGCCTGGTGCTGTTTTTGGAAGAAAAGCGGACATGGCTTTCTAATTCTGGAAAGGGTTGTCCAGTTTTTTTTATAATTTAATTTAAATTTTTATTTATATATGACTTATTTTATATATGAATTTTTATTTAAAAATAAAAATCAGCATATGGTTATATACTTGCCTCTCTCCCCACTCCTCACTGCTGGGTCTCTATTTGTACAGAGGCCAGAGGTGCCGTCTCAGCCGAGTCCCTACTACAGCATTTGTTTCAGGCTGTAGCAGGCGCACGGCATTGATCGGGACGGCACAATCACAGATTCGGCCTTTTGAGGGGCGGCACCGTGGCTGAATGGGAGTGCGGTGAGAGGTGAGTATATGCTGTTTATTATTTTTAAAGCTCTCCACCTATATATAAAAAATGTATATACATAGACAACCCCTATAACTGTTTTCTCAACCAAATTTCACAGAAATATCCATATTTTTTCTTTTTCATTTCTCGATGAACCATTGTAAATTAGCTTCCATTCTCTTGCATGTTCCATTGTGATTAGGGCATCACTATTTATATCTTCATTTTTTTGTTTGCATTTTCACACCTTTAGATCTTTAGAGCTACTCTTTGCAAGTAATCAGAATAATAAACTTCTGTATGGAGAGCCGCCTAAATCTCCTAGAGCTACACGCAAGTTCTCATCCCCACCACCCCTCTCCATCACCAAGTCATCATCCCCGAGTCGTAGACGCAAATTGTCGCTTAATATTCCCATAATCACTGGTGGAAAAGCATTGGACCTGGCCGCTTTGAGCTGCTCTTCCAATGGATATTCAAGTGCCTGTCCTGCTCCTCCTCCATACAGCAAGACGAGCCTGGACATCAACAAGCTCTATGTATCTGGAAGTTTCCCAAGCAAGGTGGGAGAGGGAGAGGAGCCGCCCGCAGAGAGAGATGAGGAACCAGCGGCACCGCGCCAAAATAAAGGTAACTAAATACTACATTCCAGATGTATCAAGTGGATAAAAAATACTCTTTCCTGTAAAAACATTTATAGCTAGCACTATTTTATCATTATCTTACCTCCTCACATCTCTGAATTACATGCAACGTAATTGTATAGTTCTGTATTATGGTGATACGATCTAACTCCTCCCTCTAAGTGGGCGCTAACTTTCCAAAAAAAATTAAAAAATATCGGGAAATTGATGCAACTTTTTTGCATGATTGGCAAGCTGGTTTTCTGGAGTAGCAGGTATGATAAATTCCCTTCAGTATCTGTAAGCTAAAGACCCTTTTAAAGGGGTTGGCCAGAACTTACAATCAAGGCCATCCAAAGTTTTCCAGTACAAGAGGGACAGCACCAGACCCCTGCACCAATTTGCTATTTGGAGGAATGTACAGGGGGACATGGAGCTGGACTTGGTTGACTCGATGTCCTGTTCTGGCCAAACGTCATTGAAAAAACTTGGACCCAAAGACGCAGTGACCACATCAACCATAAGAGCAACATGGAGCATGGAGCAACAGGGATTAATTGGGCTCTAAACAGCGGATTGGGATAGATGTCAACCCATATTGAACCAAAGGATAGGCCATCAATAAGAAATCCTGATCAACCCCTTTAAATCGTTCCTGCCCACTAGAATGGTTCTGTGCACATGGCTACGGTTTGGTTACTACATAGTGATGAGCAGACTCGGCCGGGTTTGGGTTTGGCAAGTTTTCTCAAAAGTTGTTTCAAAAGTTTGTTGTTTTGCACCAATAGCAATTGTTCACTCTTTAAATACTGCTGGTGGCCTTCAAAGGGCTAGAGGAGTTCTCCAGCCATAGCCAAAGTTAGGCCTTATTCACAGGATAGACTTGCCGATTGGTGGGTATCTCATTGACGCGACCCCTACGGATTACATGAATGGGGGTCTGTTGTACCCCTGTTGTAGTTCGAGATGAATAGAGCAGCCGGTTGTGCATGCGCCAGGTGCACTATTCATCTCTATGGCACTGATAAAGATTGCCGAGTCCAAAGTCATAGAGATGAACGGAGCAGCCGGCGCATGCGAGACTGGCTGCTATGGTCATCTAAGGTGCAACAGGGGTACAACGGGCTCCCATTCTCGATGTCCCAATCAATAAAACTCCCACCAATCAGCAAGTTGGACCCTATCCTGTGGATAGGTCCTAATTTGCCATGAACGGAGAACCCCTTTAACATCAGTGATTGGTGCCAACACTGATTGCATGTGTTAGCGGTGGGTGTGAAAAGCTGGTTGATCAGCTCAGCAGGACATCAACTTGCTTTCCGGGGAGAGCCTGAACACCGAATCCCAACTTCTGGGTTTCCGTGTTTGGGTTTGAATCCAGGTTCAAGTTTCAGGTTTGGGACTTAAACCCATAATGTTTGGCGCAAACCCAAACACTGCAATTCGGGTCAGCTTATCCCTAGGTCTATACAGGCAGTTCCCGGGTTATGTACAAGATAGGGTCTGGAGGTTTGTTCTTAAGTTGAATTTGTATGTAATTCGAAACTGTATATTTTATACTTGAAGTTCTAGACAATTTTTTTTTTTTTTGCCCCAGTGACAATTGGAGTGTCAAAATTTTTTGCTGTAATGGGACCAAGAATTATCAATAAAGCTTCACAAGATAGGGTCTGGAGGTTTGTTCTTAAGTTGAATTTGTATGTAATTCGAAACTGTATATTTTATAATGGAAGTTCTAGACAATTTTTTTTCTTTTGCCCCAGTGACAATTGGAGTTTCAAAATTTTTGGTGTAATTGGACCAAGAATTATCAATAAAGCCTCATTACAGACACCTTATAGCTGATCATTGCAGCCTGGGGCTATAGTAAAGCATCCAGAGACTTCACCAGAGGTCACAGTGGGCAGAGGGGTCCGTCTGTAACTATGGGTTGTCTGTAAGTCGGGTGTCCTTAAGTAGGGGACCGCCTGTATAAAGTTTAAAGAATTGAAAAGCCGATGTGAACCAGTCATTATGTGTAAATGTGCGTCCTGATGACAGGTTCCCTTTTAATAGGGATTGTCTATTTAGCGCCTAAAATCTACTTTATGTCCAAGTTCCACAATCCCTGTTGCATGTAATGCCGCCATTGTCACTTATTTTGTAATTTTTTTGTCCAGACTTTACACTCTTCTCGTATAACAATGGAATTGTGATGACTTCTTGCCGGGAACATGACAGCAATCGCAGCAATCTGTCAGCAGCCTCTGCTTTTGCCATAGCAACTGCCGGTGCTAATGAGGGGACTCCAACCAAGGAAACTTACAGACGGATGTCTTTGGCCACAGCAGGTAGGTACCAAGTTGTTTTCTGGACATGGCAAATGCAAAGAAGTGTAATTTAAAGAAATTCAGCTGGTAAAATCAAACATGATAAACCAGGGACACTTACTCATAGATCCAAGCAGTGTGAATGTGGTAATCTTCTTAAATTTGTTATTCATGGCCTCCTTCCCTCTAAAATCAACTTTTACAATTATGCTAATGAGCCAGACATGCTATTGGCAGCATTACTAGAGCCTCTCTGTGTTTTGGCTTCACAGGCTGTTACACTGTGCTGGTGCATGTCTCATCAACCTCCTGCTCCTATAGCACTTCCCCTTACCTCTGCCTGATGTAATCTTACAGCAGCGGGTAATTTTAGCACATAGTGGAAGGGGGAAGTGCTCCTGCACAGTGTAACAGTATGTGAAGACAGAGCACGGGGAGCTCTAGTAAACACCCCCCCCCCCCCAGCACTTCTGGCTAATTATGACAAATATAGGAAGATTACTACAGTCACAGTGCCTGGATCTATGAGTAAGGGTCCTTGGTTTATCCATGCTTGATTTTGATGATAGATTTTCCTTTGAGGTTTGACTTTTACCATCGATGATGGGTTCGTGCATAGGATGATCTGAGACCAAACGGAGGACCACATTTTCTGCAGCTTAACCAATGTCTATATAAACTGCTTATAAAAGCAGAGTTTGGGTGAGGGGGCTCGATGCAGTGAATAGCAACCAAATAAAAGGGGCACCTGGAAAATTAGTGAGACCCCTACCTGCCTTCTGGTGATGGGCTTAGGCCCTATTCAGACATATGTTTATGGTTCATTATGGCTATTAAAGTCTGGGATTTGTTTAAATCACAGACAACCCACATCTGACATCCATGTGCTATCCAAAATTTTCACAGACACACTTTACAAATTATATTAATCTACGGTAGTTTTAAAAAAAAGGTTGATCTGTTTTATAATTAAGTGAAAAATGGATTAACTACTGAAAAATCACAGACTTGTTCATAGAGAACAAGGACTGCACACATCCATGAATTATGCATGTCTTATTATATGGCTTTCCCCTAAAATTTTAAAAATATTGCACCCAAAATACTCAATTTAAACGTGAAAATCTCTGGTTCCCTGGCACCTACAAGCACACATGAAAGAGGAGATTGCCAGGGATCCAATGTTATAGCCCACTTCTACGTCCTTGGCCATAGAAGTGCCACTCTGTAAAGATGAGATACATCCTTGGCTGGGAAAGGGTTAAAGGAAATCTACCATTAAAATCCAGACAGGGACAATTACTCATAGATCCAGGCACTGTGACTATGGTAATCTTCTTATATGTGATATCCATGTCCTCCTGTATACATAATGTATGTTTGTTTGTGTGTTTCAGGATTTCCCTCAGATCAGAGGAACGGTGACAAAGAATTTGTAATCAGAAGGGCAGCAACAAACCGCGTCCTTAATGTCCTGAGACATTGGGTTTCCAAACATGCCCAGGTACCTCTCATGATCACTGATGACACACACATTGGGCCACATTTACTAAGGGACTTTCACAATTTTTCTGTCGGACTTTGCACGATCTTTCTAATCCATACTGCTTGTACATGTATTTAAGAAGTGTCCACGCCACATTTCTGGTTCTGGTGCACAGTCGGACCGGGCACCACATTTATCAAGCTGAGTCCGACTAAAGTATTTTGCACGCCCTTGTTAAAGTTGGTGCACACTATCGGGGCAGTGCAGGGGGTGTCAGATTCTTGATGAACGGGCGCCGTAATTCCTGAATCTGGCGCCCCCTGCACCCTACAAAGGCAAACTGCGCCTAGTGCAGACTGCACTGTTCTTAGT
Organism: Engystomops pustulosus; assembly: GCA_019512145.1. NCBI lineage: Eukaryota > Metazoa > Chordata > Amphibia > Anura > Leptodactylidae > Engystomops > Engystomops pustulosus. The sequence goes on from CM033644.1 coordinate 31,251,563, forward strand.
AAATGTGCCCCAATGACTAGTGTTAATGATATGCGGGTCTTGAATAAACTATTACAACAGGTTTATTAACAAAGTTATTCATATGCTAATGTAATGGTCAATTTTTGCCTTCAACAGGATTTTGAGACTAACCTGCAACTAAAGAGCAAAGTGATCAGCTTCCTAGAGGAGGTTATCCACAATCCAGAGCTGCTAGCCCAGGAAAGGAAGGCTGCGGCCAATATTATCCGGTGAGTCATTACAAAGGGCCATGTGCAGACATCGGGGCACATTTACAAGGGGCTTTGCACCAAAGTGGCTGCACCATATTTGTGTCACAAGTGATCCTTTTGTGGCGCAGCTGCACTAGTCTTCGTGCGACACAAATGTTATAGGTCCATGTTATAGGTGCACCAAAAAAAAGTTGGTGCACTCTGCCGGAGCAGTGCAGGGTGTTCCAGAAATCCTGTATCTGGTGCCCTGTGCATACTACACAGGCAAACTGCATTTACACTGCAAACTGCAGTGTAAATGTGCCCCATTGACTTTAAAATGTATATAAACACACATCTTGGTCACATTATGCTTAAAACTTGTTGCTCTCCTGAAAAGGGGTTATAGGAATCCTATACAGGAAAGCCCCTGCATTCATTATTACCTGTATTGGTGAGTTGTGAACACAATGCTGATTTCTTTTTACAATAAGGTCTTCAAGGGCTTTTCCAGTTTTCCAAGGACTGAAAAATGTGGAAAAAACAATACCTTATACTTACCTCCACTGATGCTACCACTACCATTCCAATGGTGTTTGTGTCTCTGCTCTGCTATATCAGGCCAGACATGGCAGAAAGTGGAAGGAAATACCAACGTAAAGGGGTATTCTCGTCTTGGCACTCACATTTAATTTAACTAATTTGTCATATATATATACATTTTTTCAATTAGATGTTATTTAAAAAAAATTACCTGAGTGAAGATAATTTATAACAAATGTAGTCATTTGGTCCCTTAGAAACAAGACTGTGTCCTCGGATACGGCCTTGGAGGGATTGCGCAAAGAAACTAAAAATTTTTATATATATGAAATGTCCAGGAGTTACTGTATATCTTACAACCGTCCTGTGGTAATGAACGCTGAATCCAGGTGGTCAGGCAGTGCTCAATAGTATATGTTTGGCCACTGCTTCCAGAGTGCGGGGTGGTCGTATCCAAGGAAACTATCTTGTCTCTAAGAGACAACATGGCTACATTTATGAGAAATTATTTTCACACAGGAACATTTTTTTAATAACATCCAATTGAAGAAATTTTTACATATGGCAAATGAATTAAATTAAATGTTAACGCCCAGATGGGAATACCCCTTTAAGTCACCATTGCTTGAAGTGGGGCATAGTAATTGCCTCTCCTACTTTTTTCACAACCTACCTTTCTCAGAAGCCACTAGTCTCCTTTTAATATTCTAATATCAGTGTAAATGACCTGTAAATGAATGTAGGTGTGAATGCACATAGGAACATATGTACTAACAATGTATATGTTGTCAGAACATTGACACAGGAGGATCCTGGAGATAGTCAGGTCACGCTGGAAGAGATTGAACACATGGTAAGTGCTATAAACAATAACCGTGTATATATTGTTATATCTTTTATTGCATGGATAAGAAATTTAGGCAGTGTTTGCATTTGCATTATTGCTTATAATGCCATAATAAAGCACATGCATTTCATTTTACATGTTCTGGTGAAACCTTACGCCACATGCAACGAATCTCCGCCAGGCTTCTGTTTTGATGGCAAAGGTTGTGACAGTCATGCTGGGAAAATACTGAGTGACCTGATAGCAGTGTGAACAGAGCCTAATATATTGCACTGAAGTGCCTGGTGGCATATGTAATATGCACCTGGTATAGCCAAACGGTAAATGATGACTTTGACTACTAATGACATCTTGATGTTTTGTTGTGTGCATGTACTTTGCAGGTGTTGAGCACTCCTGTGGATCCATTTGAGGCTCTTTCAGCTCTGGAGATTGCAGAACAAGTAACGTTACTAGATCATTTGATCTTCAAGAAGATTCCATATGAGTGAGTTTCATTCTGCTACTCATTCTATGTATATAGCCACCTGCAGCCATTGTGGTGTCAATGTTGTTTTATCATATTAACCTCCAATTGTGCCCTGAAAAATGGGGTTTCCATAACTTTAAATGATTAAGGACCAAGTCTCTAAGGCAGGGTGCCCACAATTGAGTGCAATGCGAGAAAACATATTAGGCCACATTTATCAAAAGTAGTGCAATATGCTTGTGGAGTGTGCAGAGTGCACCATTGTCCCATTCTGCACCGGAAAGACCCTTTCTGACACTCACACCTTTTTTTTTTGCTCACTTAATTTGGGCCCAGTTTACTAATTCCGACACCGTTCTTGCGCCTCTAGGTTTCCTACGCTTTTTTTTTTAGAAATTTTGGTGCACAAACAGACAAGCTAAGAGCAAGTCTACCAAGTTCTATTTCGCCTTCATAAATGTGGAGCCCGTTCGGTACCTTTTCAGTTGTGTGCGAATTCATTAACCGCTTGCACCACAATCTAACATCCCAGTCTAAACTACTGCACAATTTGTGCGCCAAAAACATGGGCCCTTTGCCACAATTGATGAATGCTCCCCCCAATATGGTGCAGAATTCAACCTTTGCAAACTGCAATTCACAACGCTCTGCTCTTCCTCCTTGGACAAAGGAGTTTGACTCCGGGGAGCACACGGTAGCGTGCATGTAGCCTAACGACTGCAAAAAAACTAAGATGTGTACTAGTCCAAACTTGTAGAAGCAAATACATGTTCCATGTCGCCCATGTCTTTTCTTTTATTAATCCTTTTGCTGCAGGGAATTTTTTGGCCAGGGTTGGATGAAAGCGGACAAGAATGAGAGGACCCCATATATCATGGGCACAAGCAAACACTTCAACCATGTGAGTTAATATTCACCTATGTCTAACAAGGCTTATGGCTATTAACTTTAGTAAGCTACTTATATTCTGTAATAGGGATCTAACATGGCAAAATTGTAATCATGCCCCGTAGGGAACTATTAATGTTGTGTTAGTGGTAATAATTTTATAGTGAATCCTGATGTGAAACTGCAGTCTTAAACGTGACCAGTCACCAGAGGGCTATTTTTGTAGTGCTTGGGTTCCCACACACACATGCAAAATGGTTCTTCTAAAATCTCTGCCATTTATCGTTTCGTAGAGAAATTAGATCAAACTTTACCTGGTTCCCCGACAACGTTCATCCTTGAGTCTTGGGGAACAAGAGTCCACGTACCCTAATGAAAATGCTCATTATCCTCCACATTCAAATCCACCCTTCTCCTCCTTCAATTTTCACTGAATGCAGCAAGCAAAGCTCAGGCTTGCACAGTCAGCACCTAGTACTTGCCATGTGCAAAAGGTGACACACTCAGCACTGCTATGCCCCCCCCCCCCTCAAATCAAGAGCTTATCTTTCCTGTAGTTCCTCTGGTTCTACTGATCTCTGCCTCCTCCTCCCCCTGCTCCTGCAGAACAGGAGATGCGTGTTCATGTGAGAGGAATCTTAGCAAACAGAAATACCAACCCGACTATAGTCAGGACCAGGAGTTTCTGGTCGTATCCAAGGACAACCATAACATATAACATTAGGACTGATAGAAACACGTTAGGTTTATATCTGTGAAATACTGTATTTTTGTTGAATTAGAGAATATGTTATTTTGTCTTCGAGGGAATACCCCTTTAAAGAATAAAATAATAAGTAATTCTCCAAAATATACCGTCATATAGTGATTAATAATGTGACTCATCAGAAATTCACAATAAAACTGTAACCATATCTGTGGGTTGTGTTAGATGAGTAACCTGATCGCCACTGAGATCCTGCGGAGTGAGGAGCCGGCTGTGCGGGGATGCACCATTGAGAAGTGGGTGGCAGTGGCGGATATTTGTCGCTGTCTGCACAACTACAACGCTGTTCTGGAGATTACATCATCCCTGAATCGCAGCGCTATATTTCGGCTCAAGAGGACCTGGATCAAAGTGTCTAAACAGGTAATACAGTCAATTTCTGACAGATTGTGGTCCACCAAAGTGTCAAGATTGTAAATTGTTTGTTTTAAAACAAAACATTGGGGCACATTTACTTACCCGGTCCAGACACCGATCCAGCGGCTGGTTCTCTGACGCTGATTTGGGTCCGGCCGGGATTCACTAAGGTTTGTGCGCCGATATCCACTAGGTGTCGCTGCTGCGCCGAGGTCCGCTGGAGTTCACAAGAGTTCACCTTCTATTTCTTGGTGCAGGTAAGTGCGTGTCAAGCAACTCTTTTTCTATTTTTTAAACACTGCGGTTTTTCCGAATCCGTCAGGTTTTCCGACTGCCACGGCCCCAATTTCCGTCGCATGCAACCCGGCTCGATTGCGTCGAAATCCGATCGTGTTCGCCAAAATCCCGACGGAATTAGTCGCAAAATCGGAAATCGTCGGGATGCCCGACGGAATCGCGTGACCCTTAGTATATGAGCCCCATTATGTACAGTTTAAATGTGATGTACATGCAATGCTAATGTATTGTAAACGCAATTCAAACGCCAAATGTAAACGTGGTGTCTAGAAACGAGCTGTCCCGTAGTTTTAGTTAGGGGACACCACCCGTCCAATCATGGCCATGGTTAGTAGCCAGGGGCATCAATTGGCCAGATTGGCTGTTCCAAACCGGCAATACATCTGGGTCGCGCAACCGAATCCCAACTAAAACTATGGGTCTGCTCATCTAACAATGTCAATGCCTTGAATTATAGTAAGCCTAAAGCCATTTGCCAACAAGCAGGTTCAGTCTGAGAAAAATGCTCTGCGTGTACAATGGATTATCCATATCACTGCACTGAGCTGACACGCTGATTTCAGTCCAGTGATATGAGATTCAGTCTGGGAAATCCTAGGAGCACTTTTCACGGACCAAACTGGCTTGTGGGCAACTGGCCATTAGCTTTCCCTCTTGCTGGTAAACAGTCCTGATCCTCATTGCCAACACAGTCATTGGGCAACCCTGTGTTTTTTTCACAATACCAGAACTAAAGACCATCGGGCCTGGGATTGATTGAATTTTAATTAGACACGAACCATCCTGCATAATTCATTGAAGCACAGTAGTGGAGCAGATTGGATGCAGCCACGTATTTACCTTGTAAATGTGCCAAACTATTCATTAATAATTGAATTACCTCCATTCTAACCCCAAGTATTTTCTACTTAACAGACAAAGACCTTAATTGACCGACTTCAGAAGTTGGTGTCTTCAGAAGGGAGATTTAAGAATCTGAGAGAGGCCTTGAAGAAGTAAGTTTTTACATTTTTTTTGTTTGCTTCAACGGGATTTATTAACCACTTACTGATTTTTGTTTTGGTGATGTTTGGCATCTTAGGGGTTATGGAGGGAATTGGCAATCCACAGGTATAAATGGGGGAGATCACTCAGAATATCTTTAAACAATTACTTCTTTAAAGGGGTTTTCCCACAAAACAAGTTAGGCGCTATCCACAGGATAGGGCCTAACTTTCTGATCGTTAGAGGTCTCCGTGATCAGACTCCCACACATCATGAGAACGGTGGGCCCGATGTACCTCAGTCGGACCCTTCTTTGCTTCCCGAGATGAGTGGAGCAGCCGGTGGCGCATGTCTGGGCTGCCCCGTTTATCTCTATAGAGATTGCCCCCAACGGTGAGACCCCCCACCGATTAGCAAGTTAAGCCCTATCCTGTGGGTGGGGATGGGGCCCTACTTGTTTTGTGGAAAAACCCCTTTAAAGGACACCTGTCATCAGGTCTCTGTCACTGTTTCTGTCACTACTACTTGTTGGAGCAGCTCACAAGGATCCCATCATAGCCTTTATCTAGTTATTTCATACATTGATCATTGTAAAATCATCTATTCTTTATTATGTAAATGAGGTTGGTCACATGGTCAGAGGCAGTGATGTCACCCCTGTTACCCCTCCCCTCTCCTCCCCCTGCTCATGTCTGCGTAATGTATAGTAAAGCATTGCTGGTGTGTGTACTGCATCTGCTGACATGCTGCATCCTCCTAATACACAGAGACACAGACATCGGCTACACAAGTATCTGACATGTTCTGCTATAACATGTGAGAGACACAGACATCAGCTACACAAGTACCTGACATGTTCTGCTATATCATGGCCGCTGCCTGGAGCTGTTGTATCTCTCCTATACACACACACATGCACACACAGGCTGCAGGGGGTGTGGCCACCAGCAAGCACATGGAGCAGCCATTACATGTGTGGCTGTACCTCCCACTCATGAATAAGCTGGACAGCTTGAATATGCTAATGACTCATTGGACATTTCACAGGTCATTTGCATACAGCTTTAGGACCTCATTGCTTAGGTTTACAGGCATGTAGAGGGACAATGAAGGGATAGAGGTAATGCTCTCTAATGCCAGTTTATGAAAATATATTTAGATTAGAGGGGTTATTTTGCATGACGGGTTCTCTTTAAGGATGGAGGTCTGTAAAGCTGTCATGTAGAATACAGTAGCAGAGGCTCTTGGACTCCACTTGTATGTCAGGTTCTGAAGGTGCATTACAAGACAGTGTTCTCCAGGGACACAACTAATAATTTATATTTGTATAAGTAGCCGAACAAGAGTTTTAGTTTACAAAAGTCTTTACAAAAATCTGAAAATCTTAAATTTGTAAATATATTCAAGACCAAGCAAAGTTGTTGTACAGCATGGGATGTGCCCGGTGTCAGACCCACCCTAATCTGTTCACATAAGGGCCATTTCACATTATCTATGATCAGGCTGGTGTTTGCTGCATCATACATCAATATAATGAAAAGTCTTCCGGCATGGTCCATGATCACGGACTGGAACCGACCATGGCTTTAGATTCAGCTTTCTGTAATTCTGCAATTTACCCCTGCTGTCTTGTCACCATGTTGTAACTGCAATAAGAAACATATAAAATCTGTTTTTCTCTGTCATCAGCTGTGACCCTCCCTGCGTGCCGTACCTGGGGATGTACCTGACTGATTTGGCATTTATAGAGGAAGGAACACCAAACTACACGGAAGACGGTCTTGTCAATTTCTCCAAGATGAGGATGGTGAGTTGTATACATATCAATGCAGAGCTGGTGCCCTCTTTTGATTGACAGGGTAGAAATAAGGACCATTCTTTGTATTTATTTGAATAAATCAAGAACTTTATATTTTATGCACCACAAGACATTGCTCTAGAACAGGTTAGAAATGTATCTTCTGTTCGCCTTTTCTTCTGTTGTGCATTATTCTTATATAATTGAGTGATATTTATATTACACATATTATTTCATGTGTATATATTGAGTATTATATTACTCAATTTTTGTCTCCTATTAGTATATATAAGTGTTTACTCAATGATTATTATTGCTGTTTGACTCATAATTTACTCTAGATATCACATATCATTCGGGAGATAAGGCAGTTTCAGCAGACGTCATACAAGATAGAGCATCAGCCGAAGGTAAGTTAGCCGGATGCAGCAATTCTACAAGCACTTCACCCATCCACTTCTATCTATAAGTCTCTGACCCACAGACAGCAATAGTAGCAGTGCCGTTAAGGATGTCTCACTAAACTGACCCTTCTTTAAACATACTGGGTGTTTGCTGCATTATTCCAGCAAACATTATGCATTTACATAATGCATTTGAATGCTGGCGGCACATGGGTGCATCCATTTTGCCACTGATTTTTACCACCCCCTCTCTCCTGTGACATCCTTGGGGGCCAATCTGTCTACATGACAACCCAGAGTCTATATGAGACTCCAGTGACAGTCATTTCTAAAGATCCATTGGCACACTGTAGCAGATCATCAGCAAAATTGCCATATAGTGCAATGCAGTTGTAGTGTAGTAGGAACAATCAAACCCCCCTAGGATTAAATTACCCCAGGGGTCTGCAAATACAGTAAAATATTTCAAATAACCCCCCCTTTCCCTAAACCTGATACAAAAATGCGGGATGCGGCACTACATGTTAGGTAGTGGCGCATCCCAAAAGTTGCCATCTGTCAACCTAGTAATGGAAAATATGCAACACATAAATAATTTTAGAAAAACTGGTCCTACAAACCCCAAAATGGTAGCTTTGAAAACGCAGCTCGTCCCACAAAAAAATTACATCTTACTCAGCTCCGTACATCGAAGTATGAAAATTTTATTAGCGTCAGAATGTGGTGAAACTAAGAAATTTTCTTTTGTACAAAAGGTTTTCATTTTTTTAATCTATTAAAACCTATATAAGTGTAGTATCCCTGTGATCATACCGACCCAGAGAATAAAGGGGAGAGGTAGTTCGAAGGCCACAGTGAAAGCCGTAAAAACAGAGCCCACAAGAATATGTCACAAAAACTTATTTTCACCGCATTGGATTTTTTCCAGCGTCCCAATGAAAGGCAGTGAATATTTAAATACCATCACCAATTTGTACAGAAAACAAGCCCTCATACAGCTCTGTACACAGAAAAGAAAAAATGTTATGGATCTTTAGGGCAACAAAAAAATTTAAACTCAAAACCGAAAAAGGGTATTGACAGGGAAGGGGTTAAAAGGAGCTCATAATGCAGGGTTTTATGGCTACAGCATAGAGGATACTGAACCCTATAATTATACATGTGGTAATTCGCTTCCCACATATGGCAGGAGAATGCGTCCCTTCTGCCTGCTTTCAATCTGCGGTTTGAGGACCTTTGGAGGACCTTCAAAGGTTCTGAAATGACTATTCTGTTTATGTGTATTGAGAACAAGCACAGATGTACAAGGATTTCATGGTTGAAGGTCCTTTTCAGTATAAAATTTGGAGGGTTATTTTTGTGGCCATGAGCCCCCTAGAAGGTTTTGGCCCCAGGCTCAAACTGTCTGTATTGTAATCAACTACTTATGTTATTCAGTGATGTTCTGGTATTTGGCAGGTCACACAGTACCTCTTGGACACCACAGGAGTGCTGGATGAAGAGGGCCTTTATGAAGCTTCTCTCCGCTTGGAGCCCAAACTGCCCACTTGAAATTTTGCTGCTTTTCTTCTGCCTGTATCATATTGTACAGACCCCCCACGCCTCTCGCCAGATCCCTTTATGCAGGGTTAACCATGCAGGGGCAGAGATGTCTGTGTCTCCATCCATCCCAAACACCCAGCTGCTCCTAATGGAGGCCCCACTATGCCCTCACACCCAATGTTCCCCAAAGACGCCCCTAGAAAGAGTGACCAGGGTGGAGACTGAGATACCTCTCACCAGGAGCACCGGCCCAGTGCACCCTGTACTGTGCTGGCAAGGACTGAAGAGTTGCTGCTGTCTCCTATTGACTGTAAATTTCTGAACAAAGCAACATGTCGATGTGCAGCATCTCACCACCAAACCAGCGGTCACCACCTCCACCACCCGTGCTTGAATGGAGGAGTTCATGGCTCTGTGTGTCTATCAGAGGGAGCTTCATGTATAATACTCCATCATGGAGAAAGCAGAGGTGATACTATCCTGCAAGAAGAGGAGAGGGCACGTTCATAAGAGCAATGTGCACACAGCCCTAGAGTACAGAACCAGCTCCATGACCTGAGCAGTCTCTCATGCCTTATGGCACGGCACATGTCCAGTAGATTGCTACAGTTCTGCAAATTCTGGACTCTACTCCAGCTTTGTCTTGTTGACTTTGAGCAGTAGTATGTGTCCATGGCTGCAACACAAGAAATAAAATTGCACAAATTATCTAGATAAAAAGTACAATGGCCTGCAGCGTAATAGCTGATCTAGTTGGGCTGGTCCTATGGCTGCTTACAATGGCTGAGAAATCCAGTGCTTTACTATCGGAGTGACATAGCAAGGTAGGGAGCTACAGCAGAAGGCTATAGCCAGGGGATGCATATGGTATTAGCTTAGCAGTGTAAAGGGAAGCTGGGATTATACCGGCATAGAAGAACGTCCACAGAACGGCCACTTGAATCTTCTGTGGAGGTCCAGCAAATGTGTTCAGTAAAACAAAAAAAAAATCTGCAGCTACATTTTGTTTTCTTTATTTTTTGTACTATAAAGTGTTTCCTGATTACCTCTCGCTAATAAATCTTTTATCTCAGGGTTACCACCAATCACGCTTGTTTATTGAGATGTACAAAACTGAATAAAATATGACGTACAATGAGGCACTAAATATCCTTATGTGTGATCCAGTATCAAGAGGAAATTATTTTGTCTACAAGGAACCTGGGTTTGGCTGGGAAAGCGGAAGGGATTAAAACACCAGAATGGGCAGGATTTACTAATGGAGATATCAATGTCGCTACTTCTGCAAAAAAATAAACGGACATAGAAGCCACGCACTACATTCTTATACATAAGACAGGGCACCTTGGAGGCGTTGCTTTAGCATCATGTAAGCTCGGTCTCATACTTTTCACCATATTGTGTGATCCTACTTTTCCAGGAACAGGGCAGCAACATGCCCATATGTGAAAAACAGACTCACATTACACTACAGAACTGACCACTACAAAAACCTACAATATGCAGATTTTTGCTGCAGAATTTCTCTGCTCCCTCCTTGTACATTGCAATGGTTAAAAGGAATCTATATACTCCCATATAACCCCCACAGTTAGTATCCTAGGGTACAGCACTTCATAAGCTTTCCACAAATTTGGGGGAGATTTATCGGAAGTGTCTGAGAGCAGAACTGTTCTAGTTTCCAATGGCAACCAATCAGACCTCAGCTTTCATTTTTCCACAGCTGTTTATAAAATAAAATTTAAGCTGAGCTCTGATTGGTTTCCACTGGCAACTGGAACTGTTAAACATCAGACACTTTTGATAAATCTCCCCCAATTGGCAGCAGAAATAACACACCCTGCAGCATTATTTTGTACATCTAAGAAGACAGAAAACCAGATAAAATGAACCTTCCAGATTCATTTTAATATTGCATTAATATGGACACAAATGGAAATTTTTTTCAGTTGCATCTAATGCAAATGACTTCACATGGTCTTCAGATCCAGTTGTGTGAATAGGGTCTAAGTGGAGAGTCTATTAGAAGAGCAAGTGGTGGTAGAAGTATGTGCAGAGAATCTGACATTTATATGTAATGTAAAAGTCATTTATATATTGTTCACCACAAATATATAATCATAAAACCTTTTAAAAGGTGTTTTCTGGTTTTTAAAAAATTATTTTTAATCCCCCAATGTACTTTCAAATGGGAAAAGCAAAGTACTTAATAATAACATGAATTAAACAAAAACCAAATAAAGGACACTATTATTAGCGTTCTTACGTTATTCTTTCTGTGGTAGAAGACACTATGGGGGGCATTCATCAATTGTGGCCCATGGTCCATTTTGTTGGCACGCGAGTTGCGCAGTAATTTATGTTGGGATGTTAGATTTTGGCGCAAGGGGTTAATAAATTGGTGCACAACCTAAAGGGTTCTGAATTGTCTCCACATTCATGAAGTTGAAACAGAACTTGGTAGACCTGTCTTTAGCTAATCTATTTCTCCGCCAAAAGTTGTGCCAAAACTTTGGTGTCGGGGTTACCAAGCTGCGCCCAAATTAAGCAAGCAAACATTAAAAAAAATGTATGATAAGGACCAATATTGTAGCACCTACACTCTATAATTATAGTGCCCAAGGCGCAGCAAGAGAAAAAAACAACAACAAGAAACCGGCGGAAAGCCAATAATGAATGCCCCCCCCCTATGGGTATCCAGATGCAGTCATTCTCACTGCACTATTAGATGCTATGGATATCCAGACACAGTTATTCTCTTGGCGTTGGCAAACTCTATGGTTATACAGACGTGGTAATTCTCTCTAAAGGATGGAGTATGAGTATAGAAATGAGTAACCAGAAAACATTCATTTGCACTTTGAATTACATTGACCAATGGCATACAATGACAGCGTCAAATATACATTATATCAAAAATAAACAGAAATGGGGTCAAGGCAATATGTAAATGGAAGAGCACCTCTGAAAAACAAGCATGTAAACCAAGAAAAAGAGAAAGGCAGATGTGATGAAAATATTGTCGATCTTTATTGAATACAAATATGCATCATAAAACCAAATTAATAATCCCTTATAGGAAAAGACAGAACAAAGATTCCCCTCAGCCCAGTTAATGTAATAGAAATGAATGAAAAGCGATGTAAAATGTAACAAAGATAATTACTACCCGACTAAGGTAATGTTGAGGTACAAGGTATTATGCTACAATCGGTAAGTTCCCAAATACAATGAAGACAATAGTGCAAAAAAATGAGGTAGGCTACATTTACCAATAGGAGTCGGGCCTGGGAAAACGGGAGATCACAGGTGCCCCACGCGTATCGCCCTCCAGGCGGGCTTTCTCAGTGGATGCTAGGCGAGACAAGCTCACCTCCCTAAATGTGTGTGTCTGCTCTGTCAGGGCAGGGACGCTGAACAAGGATCCGCTCACTTCCATCCGACCTTTACACCATTTTTTTTTTCTGAAGATGGAGACTCACACACCCCGTAGCCCCATTACTATCAGTACAGTTACTATCACTGTACTATAGGACGGTATGAGTAGAGAAATGCAGTTACTATCACTGTACTATAGGACGGTATGAGTATAGAAATGCAGTTACTATCACTGTACTATAGGACGGTATGAGTTAGAAAATGCAGTTACTATCACTGTACATAGGACGGTATGAGTATAGAATGCAGTTACTATCACTGTACTATAGGACGGTATGAGTATGAAATGCAGTTACTACTCACTGTATACTAGGAACGGTATGAGTATAGAAATGCATTTACTATCACTGTCTATAGGACGGTATGAGTATAGAAATGCAGTTACTATCACTGTACTATAGGACGGTATGAGCATAGAAATGCAGTTACTATCACTGTACTATAGGACGGTATGAGTATAGAAATGCAGTTACTATCACTGTACTATAGGACGGTATGAGTATAGAAATGCAGTTACTATCACTGTACTATAGGACGGTATGAGCATAGAATGCAGTTACTATCACTGTACTATAGGACGGTATGAGTATAAGATGCAGTTACTATCACTGTACTATAGGACGGTATGAGTAGAGAAATGCGTTACTATCACTGTACTATAGGACGGTATGAGTATAGAAATGCAGTTACTATCACTGTACCTATAGGACGTATTGAGTATAGAAATGCAGTTACTATCACGTACTATAGGACGGTATGAGTATAGAAATGCAGTTACTATCCCTGTACTATAGGACGGTATAGTAGAGTGCAGTTACTATCACTGTACTATGGACGGTATGAGGTTACGAAATGCAGTTACAATCACTGTACTATAGACGGTAGAGTATAAATGCAGTTACTATCACTGTACTATAGACGGTATGAGTATAGAATGCATTACTATCACTGTACTAATGGAACGGTATAGTATAGAAATGCAGTTACTATCACTGTACATAGGACGGTATGAGTATAGAATGCAGTTACTATCACTGTACTATGGACGGTATGAGTATAGAAATGCAGTTACTATCACTGTACTATAGGACGGTATGAGTATAGACATGCAGTTACTATAACTGTTACTATAGGACGCGTATGATAGTAGAAATGCAGTTTACTATCACTGTACTATAGTGACGTTATGTATAGAACTGCAGTTACTATCACTGTACTATAGGACGGTATGAGTAGAGAAATGCATTTTACTATCACTGTACATAGGACGGTTGAGTATAGAAATGCAGTTACTATCACTGTACTAGGGACGGTTGAGTATAGAATGCAGTTACTATCACGTACTATAGGACGTATGAGTAGAAAATGCAGTTACTATCACTGTACTATAGGACTGTGCTGAGCATAGAAAGTGCAGTTACTATCATCTGACTATGACGGTATGAGTATAGAAATGCAGTTACTATCAGTGTACTGAGGACTGTATGAGTATAGAAATGCGTTACTATCACTGTACTATAGGACGGTATGAGTATAGAAATGCAGTTACTATCACTGTACTATAGGACGGTATGAAGTATAGAAATGCAGTTACTATCACTGTACTAAGGACGGTATGAGTATAAGAAATGCAGTTACTATCACTGTTATCTATGGACGTATGAGTATAGAAATGCAGTTACATCACTGTACTATGAGGAACGGATATGAGTATAGAATGCGTTACTATCACTGTACTATAGGACGGTATGAGTATAGAAATGCAGTTCTATCACTGTACTATAGGACCGGTAATGAGTATAGAAATGCAGTTATATCACTGTCATGGACGGTAGAGTATGAAATGCAGTTACCACACTGTACTATAGGCGGTATTGATAGAGAATGCAGTTACTATCACTGTACTATAGGACGGTATGAGTAGAGAAATGCAGTTACTATCCTGTACTATAGGACGGTATGAGTATAGAAATGCATTTACTATCACTGTACTATAGAACTGTCTGGTATAGATAGAGCAGTTACTATCACTGTACTATAGGACGGTATGAGTAATATGCAGTTACTATCACTGTACATGTAGGACGGTTATGAGTATAAAATGCATTACTATCAGTGTACTATAGGACGGTATGAGTATAGAAATGCAGTTACTATCACTGTACTATAGGACGGTTGATTATGAAATGCAGTTACTAGCACTGTACTTAGGACGGTATGAGTAAGAAATGCATTACTATCACGTACTATAGGACGGTATGAGTATAGAAATGCAGTTACTATCACTGACTATGGACGGTATGAGTAGTAGAAATGCAGTTACTATCACTGTACTATAGTACTGGTATGAGTATGAAATGCAGTTACTATCACTGTACTATGGACGGTATGAGTATAGAAATGCAGTTACTATCACTGTACTATAGGACGGTAATGGAGTAATAGAAATGCAGTTACTATCACGTGTACTATAGGACGGTATGAGTAGAAGAAATGCATTACTATCACTGTACTATAGGACGGTATGAGTAGAGAAATGCAGTTAACTATCACTGTACTATAGGACGGTATGAGTATAGAAATGCAGTTACTACACTGTACTCTATAGGACGGTATATGCAGAAATGCAGTTACTATCCCTGTGACTATACGGACGGTATGAGATAGAAAATGCAGTTACTACACTGTCCTATAGGACGGGTATGAGTATAGAAATGCAGTTACTATCACTGTACTATAGGACGGTATATAGTAGAAATGCATTTACTATCACTGTACGATAGACGGTATAGTATAGAAATGCCAGTTCTATACGGTACTATAGACAGAGTATGAGTAGAAGAATGCAGTTACTATCACTGTACTAATAGGACGGTATAGATAGAAATGCAGTTACTATCACTGTACTATAGGACGGTAGGAGTATAGAATCCAGTTACCTATCACTGTATCTATGGACGGTATGATGGAGAAATGCAGTTACTAACACTGTACTATAGGACTTATGAGTACGAAATGCAGTTTACTATCACTGTACTATGGACGTTGAGTAGAGAATGCAGTTCTATCACTGTACTATAGGACGGGTATGAGTGAGAATGCAGTTTACTATCACTGTACTATAGGACGGTAATGAGTAGAGAAATGCAGTTACTATCACTGTACATAGGACGGTATGAGTATAGAAATGCAGTTTACTATCACTGTACTATAGGACGGTATGAGTAGAGAATGCAGTTACTATCACTGTACTATGGACGGTAATGAGTAGAGAAATGCAGTTACTATCACTGTCCTATAGGACGTATGAGTAATAAAATGCAGTTACTATCACTGTACTATTAGGACGGTATGAGTATAGAAATGCAGTTATCACTGTACTATAGGACGGTATGAGTAGAGAATGCAGTTACTATCACTGTACTATAGGACGGTATGAGTAGCAGAAATGCAGTTACTATCACTGTACATAGGACGGTATGAGTAGAGATGCAGTATTACTATCACTGTCTAGGAACGGTATGAGTATAGAAATGCAGTTTACTATCACTGTACTATAGGACGGTACATGAGTAAGAAATCAGTTACTATCACTGTACTATAGGACGGTATGAGTTACGAAATGCATATTACTATCACTGTAATAAGGACGGTATGATTCTAGAAATGCAGTTTAGACACTGTACTATAGGAGGGTATGAGTAAGAAATGCAGTTACTATCACCTGTACTAGGACGGTATGAGTATTAGAAATGCAGTTACTATCACTGTACTATAGAACGGTATGAGTATAGAAATGCAGTTACTATCACTGTACTAGGGACGGTAGAGTATAGAAATGCAGTTACTATCACTGTACGTATAGGACGGTATGAGTATATGAATGCATTCCTATCACTGTACTATAGACGGTATGAGTATAGAAATCAGTTCCTATCACTGTACATATAGGACGGTATGAGTATAGAATTGCAGTTACTATCACTGTACTATAGGACGGTAATGAGTAGGAATGGCAGTTATCTATCCACTGTACTATAGGACGGTATGAGTAGAAAAATGCATTACTATCACTGTACTATAGGACGGTATGAGTATAGAAATCAGTTACATCACTGTACTATAGGACGGTATGAGTATAGAACTGCAGTTACTATCACTGTACTATAGGACGGTATAGTATAGAATGCAGTACATCACTGTACTATAGGACTTTATGATTATAGAAATGCAGTTACTATCACTGTACTTGAACGGTTAGAGTATAGAAATGCAGTGAGCTATCACTGTACTGTAGAGACGGTATGAGTATAGAAATGCAGTTACTATCAGTGTACTGATCGGAGTCCGTATAGAGTATAGAAATGCAGTTACTATCACTGTACTATAGGACGGTATGAGAGTAAGAAATGCAGTTACTATCACTGTACTATAGGACGTTAGAGTATAGAAATGCAGTTACGATCACGGACTATAGGACGGTATGAATAGAATCGTTATTCCTGTACTATAGACGGTAGAGTAAAAAGCAGTTACTATCACTGACTATAGGACCGGTATGAGTATAGAAATGCAGTTACTATCACGTGATATAGGACGGTATTTATGAGTAATGAAATGCGTTACTATCACTGGTACTATAGGACGGTATGGTATAGAAATGCAGTTACTATCACTGTACTATATAGGACCGGTACTGGAGTAGAGAAATGCAGTTAACATCACTGTACTATAGGCACTGTAGAGAGTGAGAAATGCATTACTACACGGTATATGGACGGTATGAGTTAGATGCAGTTCTAATCACTGTACTATAGGAACGGTATGATGTAGAGATGAGTTACTATCACTGTACGGTGGATATATGAGCTTACTTCAACACTGTACTATAGGGACGGTATTTAGACATAGAAATGCAGTTACTATCACTGTACTATAGGACGGTATGAGTATAGAAACATTTACTATCACGTACTATAGGACGGTATGAGTAGGAGAAATGCATTTACTATCACTGTACTATAGGAACGGTATGAGTATAGAAATGCAGTTACTATCACTGTACTATAGGACGGTATGAGTATAGAATGCAGTTACTATCACTGTACTAATAGGACTTATGAGCATAGAAATGCAGTACTATCACTGTACTAATAGCGGTATATGAGTATAGAAATGCAGTTACTATCCTGTACTATAGGACGGTAATGAGTATAGAAATGCACTTTACTATCATCGTACCTATTAGGACGGTATGAGTTATAGAAATGCAGTTCTAACTCACTGTACTATAGGCCGGTTGAGTAGAGAATGCGAGTTACTATCACTGTCCTATAGACGTATGAGTATAGAAAGTGCAGTACTGCTATCACTGTACTATAGGACGGTATGAGGTAGAGAAATGCAGTTACTATCACTGTACATAGGGACGTATGAGTATGAAATGCAGTTTACTATCACTGTACTATAGGACGGGTGAGTAAGAGAAAAGTGCAGTTACTATCACTGTACTATAGAACGGTCATGAGTAGAGAAATGCAGTTTATAATCACTGTACTATAGACGGTAATGGATAGAAATCATTACTATCACTGTACTATAGGTCGGTGTAGTATTAGAAATGCAGTTACTATCACGGTAACGATAGGAACGGTATGAGAGAGAAATGCAGTTACTATCACTGTACTATAGGACGGTTATGAGTAAGAGAAATGCAGTTTACTATCACTGTAAACGATGGAAGATAATGAGTAGTAGAAATGCAGTTACTATCACTGTTATAGGAAACGGATGAGTATAGAAATCAGTTCTATCAACCTGTACTATAGACGTGTATGAGTTCTAGAAATGCAGTTTACTATCACTGATATAGGACGGTATGAGTAAGAGAAGGCAGTTACTTCACTGTAAATATAGGAGGTATGAGTAGAGAATAGTACTATCACTGTACTATAGGATGGTATGATAGGAACAGTTTATATCACTGTACTATAGGACGGTTACAGTTCTGTTAAAGTTCTCGTTACTGACAAAGTCTGCATTATTTTTGGCCAGGTGTAGAACTGCACCATGCTTATGCCTGAATGGATGTAGCTTGTCAGTGTAGATGCATAAGGGGAAAACCAGGATTGTGGCGATTTCAGGCCTACAGGCTAGTTTTTTAGCCAATACATCCCTTATTAAAGTGCCCCTAGTTTTTCAAAAGGTTCTTGCAAATGCTGCCCACATTTTTTTGTGTTTGCAATGTAATTAATGGCAATGAGAAGATCTATGATCCACTCCCTCTCTGCATACTTGGCAGTTATTGCTAAAACATATCATCGTATACCAGTGTTAAGAGGCTGCTGCTAGGTTGGTCTAACACAGCACAACCCAAATATGAACAATTGTCACAGTCATACCTCCCAAATTTTTGGGCAAGAGAAAGAGGAAGAAAGTCCCTTCCCCTTTTTTAACCATTCCCACTGCCCCACCCCATTGTAATAATATTGACCTTAATGTGGCTCCAACTAGTATATAATTGCCTCCTCCCTTAGCCACTGCCTGTAGCCACACCCCTATACCCATACTAAACTCCCTAATTCAGCTCAGCTGTAAAATTACTCCTCTTTAATTTTATCCCTTTACTTCTTCCACCACTTTTATTATCTCCCCCAACTATAATGCCCAAGCTATGTACTCCTACCCCCCCACCCCTCCTCACATAGTGGGTCCCTGTCCTCATCCCCCTTCATAGTGTGGCCTCCTGTCTTCCATCCTCCCCCAATCATAGTCTCCTGTCCTCCATCTCCCTCATATAGTGGCCTCATGTCTTTTACCCTCATATTGTGGCACATGTCCTCCATCCTCCTCATATGACTGCCCACCGTCCTCATCCTCCTCATTGTGGCCCTCCTGTCCTCCATATCTGTGACCCCTTCTTCCACCTCCTCATATGTGGCCTCCTGTCCTCCATATACTGTGACCCCTTATCCTCCATCTTCCTCAATTGTGACATGCTGTCTTCCAACCAGCGTCCCCTGCAGCAGTCCGCTTCCTCTTCTCCCGGGCTCTGACTGTGACTCGGAGGAAGGGCGCTGTGCCAGCTGAATGGGGAGCTACCTACTCACAGTACCCTGTACTCGTGAGGATTATAAGCAGATCCCACCACCTCCTCCTGCCCCCGAAGCTTGGATGCTCTGCAACTGTAATGTAACCTTGAGAGAACCAGACATATCGGTGGAGAGAGGGGTGGCCGAGGCTGTGGACAGTGGTGAAAAACCTGGACTGTCCCTGCTAAATCCGGGTGGTTGGGGTCCCGCTAAATCTGGATGGTTGGGATCTAAAAAACGTTAACAATTAAAAATTATATTCAAAAATGTGTATGCCTTCCGTAACTAATTTTCCCTCTCACATCACCAACTTACTCTGAAAAAAACATGTGTATATATTATAATGTCTGATTGAGGTAACACTTTTGTTACAGTCTAAAAAAATTTCTGAAATCAGAATAAACATACACTGCACAAACAATAAGGGAACGCTCATATAACCTTAGGTCTGCATACCAATATTCGCATTGAAACCTAGTTCTGTACAACGTTGAATTTGGGGCTGACAACAAACCACAAAAAAAAATCATCATGGAACTCAAGTTTATTAACCATGGAGGCCTGGATTTGGAGTTACCCACAAAAATGAAATGAAAAACACACTACACTAATCCAACCCTTGATGTAATTTCCTTTATAACAAGTCAAAATAAGACTCAGTATTGTGTGTTGTGATAGAATAATGGCAAGAGAGGACAGGGGGAAAGCGCTAATGTGTTACACCTTTTTTGAAAAGATGAGTTTGGGTGAAAATTGTGCTCACCATTAGGTGTTGTGTCTAAGATAGGCACACACGCTATTAAGATGTTAGAGGTTAGATGGCAAATGATCTGGTGCTGCCGTCCGCGTGGAGGATTCCTGTGTGGTATACCGTATCACTCAGGGATTTTTGGATATATGAGGTTATGGTTGTTATTCACCAGATGCGGCACCGCAGAGTGTAATAATCACAATTCGTTTTATTCAAGATCTTAAAACATGTTATTTTATTGACGCGTTTCGTAACTACAGTACCCCTTATTCAAGTGTACAAAGACTGTAGAAACAACAGTGACAGAAGAAGAGGAGAAGGGATTATAAAATGTGGTTGGTACTTGGTTGGCAGCAGAAGTCAATAAAGTGGGAAATGGTACAAATGGAGGAATAAATATAATAATCATAATAATAAATGCATATAGTACATAGCGGTTCATTTTTAGACATTCATTTTAAACAAATATCCCAAATTGATAATATTATGATTATTAGATGATGAGGAAATAGATAAATCGATAATCATCTATAGCAATTAAAGAGATTCAGAAAAGGTAGTATTGGTGACAGTTTCGCGGCTATATATCAGCCATGTATCCAAAAAATGAAGTTGAAGTAATTAAATAATTCAAAAATTAAAAGCAACATGATCTAATTGATACAAGATAAAAATTATATAATGCGTTAAAAATTATATAATATAATACGAGGGTTTCGGACAGAGAGTGGAAATGGATGATAATAAGTGAATAATAATAATACATCAGTTGTTACATGATCATTACTCAATTAGTTTAACGCGGTAAATGCACAATATAAAATATTAAAAATAATAATATTTAATTGTAAAATGAGGGATTCTTGTAAATGCTTACCATTGCTGGTGTGTTGTCTAATCATCCACACATTAAAGGACATGGCGTGTTGTGAGGTATTTAGCTGTTCGCAGTGGGAGAGGCTCGCGCCATAAATATCGGCGACATGCGCAGTAAGCGCAGAACCTACCAAGATGTGCAGCCATGAGGATTGCGACACAAATTTGCGATGGCAATGCGCATGTGCTGAGCGGTATCTCGTACTGGTGATGGATGATGATCGTGACAAGTGCTCGGTGTTGTTAGGGGATTGAAAACTAAATATCAATGTCGCTCATCTGGCTTGGGATATAGGATGATATATGTGGGGGGCAGGTTTTGCATATATGGAGGATGAAAGTGGCGGGGGGCTGGATTGATTTATCTCTAATTGGAAAAAATTGACCAGATTTTGGGTCATAGTCCCTAATTGGAGGTTTGATGAAGGATTGTCTATCTAGGTTATGATCAGAAGGGGTTTTAATAGAAGGTTGAGGCAAGGTACTGGTGTAAAATGCGCACAAATGTATAAAATACACTGGACAGATGCCTGGATGATGGATATTAATGTGAGAAGGTGATAAAAGGTGGAAGGTTGGACCATATGGATCGTGGGAAATTCGATAGTTTCGAGTGTAAGAATCTTAAAATTACAACGCATCGGTGGTTATAGATGCTGGGGGATGGTGGAGAGTGGCAACGGTTACAATGGAATTTTGTTAAAAATTGGTGCTCTCCAGGGAATTCGTTGAGTCCGTTAGGATCTAACAGTTTTAGCTTGTAATCCAATACATCTCTCTCTGACAGAGTTTGGTGTATCTGTTGTTCCCAGGGGGACCTGTTCTATGGGGGTGACTGAAAAGGATGAAAATTCATCTTGATGGTACATGTCCATGCCTGGAGACGCTATGTTTAAGGAACCCATTAGTAGCGTTACTCTCCGATGTTTATTGATCCTCGTGTAAGTTTTTGGATAGTGCGTCCAATATATTGAGACCACAACAGCACTCCAGCAGATAAATTACGAAAGAGGATGTACATTTCAGGAAAGATTTGATCCTAAAGGCTTCCTCCTCCGTGATGTTACTTTTAAATTCTTTTGTTTTATGGTTTATATGCTCGAGGCAGCATTTACAGTTGGGTTGACCACACTTGTAGCTGCCGGTAGTTTTGGGTAGTAGTTGATTGGTAGTTGTTTGTGTTCCTAATGGTCCGGAGTTTACTTGGAGCAAGTTTTCTACAGTCTTTGTACACTTGATAAGGGGTACTGTAACCTCGAAACGCGTTGTGTTTTAAGATCTTTAATAAACCAAATGTTAATTACACTCTGAGTGCGCCATCTGTTAATCACAACATAACCTCAGTATTGTGTGTGACCTCCATATGCCTGTATGAACTCACTACAACGACTCATTATTCTCCTATAATGTTTGCGGATGGTCTCTTTGAGGGGTCTTCCTCCCAACCTTGGACTAACATCCGCCAAATCTTGGGATAGTCTGTGGTGCAATGTGACGTTGATGAGCTGAAGCAAGACATGATGTCCCAGATGTGCTCAATCGGATTCAGTTCTGGGGACTTCGTTTCAGTCCGTAGCTTCAATGCCTTTATCTTGCAGGAACTCTGACACACTCCTGCCACATGCAGGAATAGCATTGTCCTGCATTAGTAGGAACCCAGGGCCTACTGCACCACTATGGTCTCCACAAGGTGTGTGAGGATCTCATCTCAGTTACCCTCTGGCAGCACATGGAGGGTTTGTGGCCCTCCAAAGAATACCACCCCAAACCATTACCGGCCAGCAGATCGCTCTCCGCAGTGTCTCCCAGACTCTGTCAACGTCTGTCACATGTGATCTGGGTGAACCTGCTTTCTCTGTAAAGAGCACAGGGCGGCCAGTGGCGAATTTGGCCAATCCTGTTGTTCTCCTCTGGCAAATGCCAAGTGTTTCTGCACGGTGTTGGACTGTGGCACAACCCCATTTGTGGACTCATACCATCAATGGAGTCGGTTTGTACCGTTTGTGCAGACCATCACATTTGTAGCTGCTGAGGTCATTTCACAGGGTCTGGCAGTGCTCTCCTCCCTGTCCTACGTGCACAACGGCGTGGGTAGCAGTCCTTCAACGGCCCCCTCCAAGCTCTTCTTGTGTAAAGGCCTGTTTCCTGGTAGCACCTTCAGCCTCTGGACCTACCAACACATACAGCAAACCTTCTTTCCACAGCTCTCATTGATGTGCCATCCTGGATGATCTGCACTGCCTCGCCCCTTGTGTGGGTTGTAAGAGTCCGTCTCTTGCTACCACAGATGTGAAAGCACCACCACTTCAAAACTGCCCAAAACATCAGCCAAAAGCATGGTACTGAGAAATCTGTGGTCCCCACCTGCAAACACTTCTTTATTTGAGTGTGTCTTTTTATTGTCTGTGAATTTTCAATCAGTGCTGCTTCCTAGTGGAGAGTTTGATTTCACAGAGTATATGGTGTTGTTTATTTTTTTGAAGCAGTACATACCTTCCCAATGGTTCCCAGAAAGTGCAGCAGGACAATAATGTTTTTTTGTGCTCGCCCCACTGTCCCGGCTTCACTTTCATATAGCAGCAGAAGCAGGGGATCTGCTCCCGGGGGAACAGGGAAAGGTGGTATCTGTGTTCATTATTTACTGTTGGTTCACAATTAGAGGAAGAATTGCTGGGGTGGGGGTGTCACAAAAAGAGAGGGCACAATTTGAGGGGGAACTGGCCTGGGGGCCAAAATAAGAGTGGAAAGCTGCTGTGAGTCACAATAAGAGGGGGCTTATGCGGGGAACAAAATTGACAGTGAGCTTAGGGGACCAATTTGGAGGGAGATGAGGTCACTGAGGGGTAATTATACTGTGTGGGGTGGAGTAAGGGGCGGAGCAAAAGGTGTGTGTGCTAGGGCAAAACAAAAATTATCTCTCTTTTTCTGGTTGGAAGGTATTTTTTATATACCAAAAAAATAATTAAATTAGAATCACGTATTTCTCTCTCTGAAAAAAGCTGCACATAATCTTGTCATCAGCCTCCCGAAATAAAGTTAGAGACATTTAGAGAGCACATCAAAAATAAAAAACAGGAAGATTTTGCCCCCGCAACTGTTAAAGAAAAAAAAAACTATATTTTAATGCAAAAAGTGCAATTCCCGGGATGCGTTGCGTTTACCATGCGCATAGTCAAAATATGGCCGTCATTACAAATAATAACGGATAAGAAGGTGTATTATGTATATGAACCTCGCTATGTCACTATCAGGGGCGACATGCTATAGTCAGGATGTTGATTAGATGCTGTGCGCCGTTGCTATGGTCGCGTTGCTGCGGACGAGTCGAGGGTTATGACGTCATTGCGTTGCTTGGAATCGGCGGAAAACAGAAGTGGAGTGTGGAACCCGGTGACTGGATGTGCGATGTGACAGGACCGGACGACCACAGTACCCGGGAGAGGGGGGAGCGCTACTGTACATGCACAGCAGTGTGACTGTCACGCTCTGTACACGGGTGTGAAATATTTCGGGCGTCAAGCAACCCCCCTCTATATATTTACTATTGTTTATTGTAATATACGAGTCTCTTTCTTCTTTGTGCATGTAGAGGGGGCTACTATGCATTGTGCTGTGAGGATATATATTACGGGGTCGAAGTCACTTGAGGCATGGATACGGTGCTGATTTTGATTGGTCAGATTGTTAACACTTTATCATTGGTTGTGTGTTATATACACATAAATTAATCATAAAACATTGAGGGTTGCAATAACAGCAGCCCCTGTACACCAATCACTGGCCTTATTCACAAGCTCGGATGTCACACACTCGCGTGGTCACCCGACCATGGACAGGACATGGCTTCTGGAGGGCTGAAGGTTAAGTTTACAATATGTCTGTCACTATCTTTGTTTAGCCTCATACATGACATTTCTGAGGTAAAAACTGAAGCAGGCACAAATGTGAAGGCAGAGCAGACAAATGTTCTTCTGGGAATATTTAATCATATGAAATAATGTTTCAATCACATTGTATCACATATTACATAAAGAAATTGTAAAAAAATTTCTGAAAGCAGAGCTATGTATTTTAGGTAAAAATCATCCATTTTATTACATTTCATTACCCAAAACTTCATAAGTCTATATCCATTATTTGGGACAGTTTAAAACGCAGAGTAAAAAGTCCTCTAGATGGCATAGGGGTGACCACAAAATACAATAAGCCTTCCCCTAGTACGGCCAGACCGAAAATTTTCAGAGAATTTTAAAATGGAGCAGAACAGCTGGGGTGTCAGCCTGGTCTGGAAGGGGGGGGGCTTGGGTGTCAAGCCGTGGTCTGGAAAAGGGGGGGGGGGGCTGGGGTGTCAGCCGTGGTCTGGAAAGGGGGGGGGGCTGGGGTGTCAGCCGTGGTCTGGAAAGGGGGGGGGGCTGGGGTGTCAGCCGTGTCGTGGAGAAAGGGGGGGGGGGGCTGGGTGTCAGCCGTGGTCGGAAAATTGGGGCTAGGTGTGTCATCCAGGGCCCTGGACAGGGTGGGGCTTTGGGTTGCAAGATCCGTGGCCTGAAAAAGGGGGCCTCTGGGGCGTCAGCCATAGTGTGGATGACGGGGGAAGGAGGTCTGGGGCGTCAGCCATAGTCTGGTCTGTAGGTTGAAATTTTTTAAGGAGACAAAAGAAAAGAGATTATGCCCCATTATTTAATTCATGATGTCTAATTAATATAATTGTCTCAATTGGCTATTTATTTGCATTACTGAAAATTTCATACTCCTCCTCACCTATAAATAATCCTCAAAAATGGCCAGAGGAATATTATTACCCTTCTGGAAAAATGTTAGTGCGACCTCTGGTGGCGTCCATGCGCAGCTGGCTTTTACTGTAATTGGCGTCAATCGAAAGGTTAAGGTTGCTAGCACCGATCACTGGTGTTACTGGTGGGTGTTTTCTGCATATAGCAGCAAACACCCAGCTTGTATGGAGTGGGCTCAGACTGTGAGCCCTCTCCATACACCAGCAGCCGTTGAGTAACATACATCACACGTGATGCATCCAACTCGCATTGTGTACTTGCTGGAACGTCCGTCTCGAACACTCTGCAACCAAACCTGAACTAACATGCTGAGTTGACTTCCGATTGCAGAGTGTTCAGGCCGGACACTACAGCAAGCACATAATGCAAGTTTGATGCATCAAACTCACTTGTGGGCTGTAGACCTTAATCAGACCCAGTACTGCTCTGCCCCCACAGGGGTTTGTTTCTCCCTATATCGATGTTACAGTTGAAAACTTGTATATAAAGAAATGAATAAATCTTTTATGGCCTCACAGGGATATATTAAGGAAAAAAACACACACTAAATATAATATATGTCATTTCTTTAGATTATTGTATGTAGCCAAAAACTCAAAACTCAGTTTACACGTTCACAGATGAGGAAGGATGACTGATGACAGTCCGTTTTTGTTCCCTGGTGATGATGGGTGACCAGGTGTTATGTTTTCTTGCCCATATTAAAAAGAACCCGTCACCAGGGACCTCATTTTCACTCAAGACAGGTTGCAGAAGCCCATCACACCTGCAGTGCAAATATATTTGTGTATTATAACTTACCTTGCATCCTGACAGAATCCTAAGCCACAGGGGTTGGGCTTTGATTTGGATGCATTTCAAAAAACATGTGACCTGTCTCTGCTGCAAACTGCTCAGCTCTTGGCCCCCACCTTTGTGCTCCTGTACAGCTCCTCCCTCCCCTACTGATGTCATCTCACCAGGCTGTGACCTCTGTGAAGGAGCAGGATGGAATAGCTGTACAGGAGCACAAAGGAGGGGGCCAAGAGCTGAGGTGTGAGTAGCACAGACAAGTCACGTGTTGTTTTTTGAAATGCATCCAAACCAAAGCCCAACCCCTGGGACTACACAGAGGATTCTGTCAGGGTGCAAGGTAAGTTATATCACACAATTATATTGTAATCCCAATGCTTAGAGAAAGCAGAAAGGCAAATTTGCAATGCAGCTGTAATGGGCTTCTGCAACCTGTCTTTAGTGGAGATAAGGTCCCTGGTGACAGGTTCCCTTTAATCCTTCAGGTTTATTTTTTGCTGACATGATAAGAAAACAGTGGAAGCGTAAAGGATTTGAAAAAAAAAAAAACGATCTATTGTCAACGGACACATCTGTGTGAATTAGCCCTTACTCTGAAACATTATTAGTTATTGCTTGCATGATTTATCTTTTGCTCATGTGTTGTCTACTTCTTTCCAGCATGGCTGCTCTACCACAGAATAACCTCCAGAAGCAGCTAGAATTATTCTCTAACAAGGTTGCTGGGAATAAGCTTTCTCTGCAGAAAACTAAACCTGGGTGAGTTTAATAAGAATATCACAGATATACACATACCAACGTAACCTGCTACACAACCACACAGCACATTATCTTTTACATTTGCTTTAAGTGTCACCCCCTTTTTTTTTTTGACAAATCAGAAAACTGCATGGAAATAGTCCGACTTCCCGAACTGCAAATGATAGAATAGGCCCCATGACTTCCTATGTTTGCAGCTCAGGCCATCATCTTCTACAGTGTTCGACTAGCGAGCAGACATCATACAACACTGACACGCAGACCACGGACCTATATTTGTGACCTGAGCATGATAGTGGGCAGTTAGCCTAAGGCTACATGCACACAAACGTATGCCTGCCCATACAGCCGGGCGCAGTATAGAGGAGGGCTGAGTGCTGCTCTGCACTCTCCATAGAGAAGCGCGTGGCCAGTGCCGTAGTATGGCGAAATATATGACGTATCCTATATTTTTCCATGCACAGTAACCGTGCAGTGAGACAACATGTGCTCACCATACTGGAACCGGGCACCATAGATATTTATGGGGACTGATATCTAAATGTTTGTTTTCTTCTTTTTTTTTTTTTAAAGCGTTTTTACCTTTAAAAAGAAGAGTTCTCCCGATGGATCCACAACTAGTGTCATTCAGTCAAAGCAACAGGTTCCTCTTAAGGACAAAAATGTGTTTATTATGGTAGATGACCAAATAAAAAAGCAATTACCTGTTTCATCCTCCAAGGACAGTGGTAAAATCAATGGTTACTTTGCAACCAGCTTCCCAAAAGTGTCAGAATCCACCCCAAAGCCAACCTCCATTTTCCATAATGCAAACAATAGGAGTGAAAGTGTTCCTCAAGACAACTCAAAGACAAAAACAGACTGCAATACCTCCATCAGCTCGGTTCTCAGCCTGGAGGATTGGGATGACATCAATGATTTTGACACTTCTGTCTCGCCTCCAATAAGTCATACAAGGAAATTGGGAAAGACACCACAGAAATTTGGCAAAATTCAGACTCTGACATCTTCAAAAACCCTTCCTCCAGAAGTGGAATCAACAATTAAGAACTTCAGTCCTGATAGATCTGTTTCTGTCTCTAAGAAGCCGGATGTTGTATCTCCTCCAGTCTGTAGAGATGTTGTGGTGCACACAGGTTAGTTCTGTAAACTGTAACATTATGGTGTCTCTGATCCAACCTGCGTCACAATATTTTCACCGTTGATTGTTTCTATCTTGTAACACAAGAAAACCTCATTTCTACATGTCAAATAGTTTCAAATTGCTAAGTATAATGTTTATGTGCACTGCTTTAGATGATTAAATTGGACTACTTGTGTTATTGACTAACCAATACTTACCCCCCTCCTTCCCCATGGTCAGTGCCATATGAAGGTATTCATAAGGTAGATGCCTTGCCCTGCTCTACCTACCTGTTCTATATTATAGACAGATCGCTTGCTATCAGTGAATGAGAATAAATCTTTAGTATCCTGATGTGTGCCAACAGGTTCACCAATGTTTGCCAAATATATAGAGTTCATTGCACATTTCACACCTGCATACTGAGTGAGTTATTCATATTCTCCTGCAAGAATTGTAACATTGATTTAGATTTTTGAAGATTTTGGACTTCAGCCTCTGACTGCAATTTTGAATCAATTACATCTAAATGATAATGTTATGGGAGCTAAAAAACTAAGCATATCCACCACTTGTAAATAAAAGGCAGAGACATATCTGTTGACACCCTTTGTCCTATCCATTTGTATTAGATGACAATGAAAAGGATACGCTGGATGTCATTTCTGATGACATTGATGAGGAGGTGATACCTGTTGAGGATGAATGCGATGAAGATTTCGTTCCTCCGTCTCCAACAGAAAGTAGTGTGTCCTCTCCACCTGTGCTCAGGGGTATCTGGTAAGTAGTATAGGTTGCTGTGTGGATGCAGCGATTATACTAAGATGTATAGTAAAAAGTATTTCATTTATTCCTGAAATAGAGGAAAGCAAACATTGACATAAAAGCTTTGGATGTTTTGAACCTGTATTTTCACTGTAGTTCTCTACGGAAGTCATCAATAAGCCCTGGAACTACGGAGGGGAATAACACAGAACATCTACGTAAGGACTCTGTATCCTCAACACAGGGTACGTAGCATCCTAATGCTGCTCCCATTATTTAATGTTGTTTTGGTTGAGATCTAAGTTATTTTATTTTTTGTGTTTTAGGAAATTCGGTATCCCCTGAACTCTGCGCTGTCATGCTTGATATTTGTAAGCTAGTTGATAGGATTCCCACCACTGAGCTGCTGCTCCTGTCTTGTGGCAGAGAACTGCAGAAACACAGGGACATTTGGTATGTATTCAATAACCTCACTGCTCTGTCCTTCGCCTTGTGCCTCCATCTACCCTCACGGCAGGGTCCTCCTTCTGCATTTTTTGACCACTGTAGTTTTTGTGTTTTGTACTTGCATTTGTTCTGGTCGTAATGTATATGAATTCCTTATTGATCATACAACACCATGGAATTAATGGTGCTCTATAATAAATATGTTAATCAGATGATGATAACAACATTCATGTTATGTATCTGTTTTATTAACTTTTTTTGTGGCCTTTTATTTGGCAGGAAAAGGCTTTCT
This sequence comes from Engystomops pustulosus, assembly GCA_019512145.1. Lineage (NCBI taxonomy): Eukaryota > Metazoa > Chordata > Amphibia > Anura > Leptodactylidae > Engystomops > Engystomops pustulosus. Next base: position 31,281,773 of record CM033644.1, read on the forward strand.
TCAAATGATTCTTTGCCAAAATCTTCCCCTGTTGAAGCTCCTGTGTTATCTGGTGGTCCAAAGACATTGTCCTCTAAAATAAGTGATTTGACACAAGACTGTATGAGTACTCCAGTATCGGATGTTTCATCTCTACGCCCATTGGGAAAAGTTTTTAAATTTAACTCTCTAGCTGCAGAAAAGCCCAAAGCAAAGGACTCGTCTATGGGTTGTGGCATTGTGAGTGAACCTCCGGGAGAAAACAAAGGCAGATTTTCCTTTAAGACAGCTAGTTCTATATTAAAAGATTCTAGTTTCCAGGACTCTGTTTTAAGTGTCAGTTCTTTTAATACACCATATAGTGAGAAACCACTCACATCCAGTACTTGTGCCAAGCCCTCGTTACCTCAACCAAATACCAATGCCTCAGATATTGATGACATTTACTTTGATATTGACAATTTTGACATTGAAGACTTTGACGATGACTTGCAATGCATGGACAGCCCAGGACCACCACCTGCTAGTAAACCATTACCATCAGCACCATCATCTTTCCCCGCAATACGGGAAGCACCACCCATTACTAAGAGTAACAGAGTGTCTTTACCATCTTCTGCTAACAACTCCAAAACCTCTGGAACGTCAGGTAAATTATTTTTAAATGAAAATTATGAGTGGGGAACAGGTTTCTGATACCCCTAGGAATGAAGGAAGAGTTATGGACCCTTATATACATGTGCTAGTTTATTGGACTGTATGTTCACTTCAACAAGCTATGCACCATCACCAGCAGGGAATGATGTTAGGCATTTTTTAGTTATATAATTTTTTTTAACAGAAACTTTTTTTTATGATTTGCTCTTCTTTTTTGCTCCTCATTAGAGATGAGCCGGCCAATGTTCCCATACTGTTTCCGTTGCGCGTCCTTGACACTTTGGAAGCCGAGCAGCCAATCCACTAAAATGATGCAACTAGCCATGGCTATGATTGGTCAAGGGTATATCCCTGGGCAATCAAAACCATGGCTAGTTGGTAGTGGCATAAATTTGCCATATCCACTCATCTCTACTCCTCACCTAATTTTTACATTCTTGTTGATCTGGAAATTTTATGTGCTCTCATTTCTTTCATAGACTCTTTTATAAAGCCACCAATAGAGAACCCTGCTCATGAAAGATTCCGGGGCTTCAACTTTTCGCATTCAAAAGAAATGATGAAGATATTCCATAAGAAATTTGGGTTGCACCGCTTTCGAACAAATCAGCTGGAAGCCATCAATGCCACCTTGTGTGGAGAGGATTGTTTTATTCTGATGCCAACAGGTATTTTAATATATTATCCATGGTAACCCAATGAATCAACATTTTAACCACTTCACCGTGTGGAGGTTTTATTCCGTACTATTTAAACTTTCTTAAAAGTTTTAACCAGAGACCAATTGATTTTTCTATGACTTTTCCAACCTATTTGCATTTAACCAGAATATATAGAGATTTCATAATCCATAATAAAATAGAGGCCAGTTCAAATAACATAGGTTATTTCTCTTTGTTGTAGTCATGTGTTACTTTGTTATTGACAGACAGTGCTTTGTTATTTTGGTAGCAGACATTGTTTTAGTTTTAAGGGATGTTGTGCTTAATTTATATTATATCACTAATTTTCTTTCAGGTGGCGGGAAGAGTTTGTGCTACCAGCTGCCCGGCTGCGTGTCTCCTGGTGTTACTATTGTCATCTCTCCCCTCCGTTCCTTGATAGTTGACCAGGTTCAGAAACTTACCACGCTAGATGTAAGAATCTTGTCTTTTATGGTTCAATAAACTTTATTGTGAGCGAGCGAGAAGCCTACAAGTCAGGCACATGTTCGGGTCGCAGCCCCATATTTAGTTATGACAAAGATTCATAATCAAGTAGGACTCAAGCTCAACCAAGCAAAGAATCTTGTCTTTTAAACATTAACCTCTTACAATGAAATTTGTGTAATGCGCTAATATATGTAGCATAATTTACATCCATGAGAATAAACCACTTCCTTGTTCTTTGGCACATCATATATCTCGGAGGGTCAGCATTAGCTAATCGTCTAATGCAGTATGTAACTAATGCTTCAAAAGGATTTTTTGGGTGAGGGCATGTGATCCTTTTTTAGAAATGTTTCTAGAATGTGTCCCTCTCCTTCACAAAATTGTTTATCACAATATTGTAGCAAAAGAATTAAAGGGGGCTAGATGTTGTACTACACATGACTAAAAATTACTATACAGGCAGTCCCCAGGTTACATACAAGATAGGTTCTGTAGGTTTGTTCAACAATCAATCAATCTTAATTGCAGGCACCATTGATAACTGTTACAGCTGTTTATTGTAGCCTAGGACTAAAGTACAGTAAATTACCAAAATCCAGAGGTCCGTTTGCAACTAGGGGTTCTTAAGTAGGGGACCGCCTGTACTACACTGCTTGCTTTGCTACATGAACGATTTGGATTGCAAGCATGTTCCCAGTACAAATTATGTTCATAATCCAAGGTTCCACTGTTATATGTATTGTACATTTTACATTCATTACCCCAGCTCCTCAATCATTTTACACACTGAGCTATCTGGCATTGGGATAACTAAATGTCAGACTCTTTTCTTTTCTTATTTTTTTTCTTCCTCTAGTAGATTTGTGGGTCATTTAACATGCAGCGAAGGCAACTAATGTCTATAACTTGGTTTAACTGTGACATCTCTGATTTTCTGTTTTATAAATTTCACAATTGCTTAGACACCTCCCAGAATGAGGTTATATATAATATTTTTTTATTTAGTTGTCATATTAACGTTTAGTTGGTCTTTTCTAGATTCCAGCCACATATCTCACTGGAGATAAGACAGATGCCGAGGCTTCCAGCATTTACTTGCAGTTATCTAAAAAAGATCCCATTATAAAGCTGCTGTATGTCACTCCTGAGAAGGTAAATGTGCATCTGTACAAATATTGTTGGAAAATAAAACCTGTGTTGATATTTTATTATTATTTATATACTATATGTATTGAAAACAACAAAAATGCTCTGTTTATTATGTTTTACCTTTTTTTTAACATATTCTGTAGGCACAAGTTCTAGCAAAAGAGCTCTAGAAGCCCTAGTGCTGTCTGAATTTCCCCATCCATACACATATAACAATAATGTATAATAAGGGGATTTCATAGGGAGTCCTGACTGCTGAGATCCCACTGATTTATACAAATGTGGGTCCTGAAGCAGTAGGTCAATACACAATTAGGACTCCTACCACCTAATTGTTTATTCATTCTCTATTCTAGTGAATATCTAGAATAAATATGGCATGATGTGGAAGGACACCTGGAAAACCTGCTGCTTCATCAATTAGTTTGAACAGGACCCCCATTATCAAGATTAGAGATGATTGGACCAGTTTGGCGGCCAAACAGCCAGTCCAGCAAATTGATGCACCTAGCAAATAGCCTTGGCTAGGGGTGCCTCCTAACCACTTGTAGCCATGTCTTATAGCTAGGGGTTCCATTTGGTAAACTTGAATGCAAATGTTGGGTTCGCTGATATCTATTCCTATTCAATGGGGTTCCCAGCCGTCAGATGGGCTGTAAGGATGAGACAATGGAATAAAATTGGAATTAGTGAATTAGGAAGTTGTTATTACTGGTTAGCAGTACAAATCTCCCCCGTCAGAAATGCCTCCGAATTCTGTTTTGTTTCTGTATCAAAGTTTAGAACAACTTTTTCTTCATTTTATTTGGTTTTTCAAAAACACTACAAAGTAACAATTACAATGAGTCAATAACACTGTGAAAGGTGTAATTTAAAAACATTACAACTTTGTCTTTCTTAAAGGTGTGTGCAAGCGCCAGGCTCATAACCACTATGGAAAACTTGTATGAACGTCAGCTGCTGGCACGTTTTGTTATTGATGAGGCTCATTGTGTAAGCCAGGTAAGTCGTGCTTACAATTTAGCAAAAAAAATTTCAAAGGAAGAAGAGTCTCCTAGTTACCTTATACTCGCTGCTTCATTTGAAAGGGGTCTCTTTTTCTAAATGATGAGCAGGACTGTGTGGGGACAAATGATTTACCCCTTGCAGTAAGTTTTGGTGGGCTCTGGCAGCACTGACCTCTTCTTCCCCCCCCAAGTTATAGAGCCCTGACCTTGAGGCCTCATACACACGATATCAGCCGAAAGCTAGCCACACAAACTACAGCTAAGTCCCTGCTCTATTGGGCACTTTCATGGTGAGGCCAGATGTATGCCAAGTCTTTATTCAGGTGACATCGGCGGTGTGAGCTGATGTCAGGCGGGATGCAAACAGGTTGTGTAGATGAGGCCTTAGGGTACATTCACACGGCACACGGGTGACACCCTCCATAGAAAACTGCGTCTCACATCTGCACACACGGGGAAGGATCTAGCTTTTCCCTGTGTACGGCGTGGAACAGTGAAATGCACCCTTAGGCTTCATGCACAGGAGCTGCTCATCCCCACCCCTGTCCATAGGGATATATGGCGCACGGCGCCATATGCCGAGAGAAGATTGGACATGTCCTATGTTTTCACGGCTACTCTTTCAACCAGCTCCCATGCGGCGCCACACACTCATTGTCGGCATATGGAGGACATATACCCTGACGTATGTACGTCACCGTATATATTTGTCCCCCATACGGCCCTTACTCTGTACTTCTGTGCATCTGACATCTCTTAAGTGCTCTATGCCACTCATCTATGGCACCTGTCACATTTATCAGTTGCCAGGAAAAGAAGTTAGCTGCTTTTTTTTTTTTCAATTGCAATTTTGAATAATTGAATAACCCCTTTAGCTGCATCCTCTAAGGCAAATTTACAAAAACTTGCCGTAGCTGTTCTTCTGGGCGTTTCTCCACTGCGTTATAAAGGGCAGACCAGGAGCAGTCAAAGAAAAAGATGCAACTCTTTCCATTGTACTTTATCTCAGTATTGTTTTGTTTGTAAATGATATATTCAGCTTTGCATCTTTAGTTACGAAATATGACAATAGGGTGGAATGTTAGGAAAGAGGTTATTCATTTATGAGATGTCCGGGTCAATGAGAAACTTTGAAAATTGAAATTGTAAGAACCTTGTTGTGTTTCCCTTTAACAGTGGGGCCATGATTTCCGTCCAGACTACAAAAGGCTGAACATGCTGCGTCAAAAGTTCCCTTCTGCTCCAATGATGGCTCTTACAGCAACAGCAAATCCTCGTGTTCAGAAAGACATTCTCAACCAGCTTAAAATGACCAAACCTCAGATGTAAGTCTGGTTACAATTTGGAAATTATATGTGTTTGCTTGAAGAAAGAAGTGGGACCCAGACTTTTTTTATTTGTGTTTTTGTTATTTGGTTTTGGACGTAGTAGTAGGGTATGACATTTTTCATGTTATCATTTTAAGGTTAGCTCTGAAAGGGGGACCGTCGAAAGGTTTTTACTTAAAGGTGTTGGCCACTTCAAATATATCTGTTCCATTAGACATGTCTTTACAGGTGTATGTATACCACTATCTTCTCACAGTCTGTTCTCACTGAAAGACAGGAAGAGGGAAGCCATAACTCTCCTACTACAGGGTCTGCACACAGTACAAAAGAAAGAGTGGCCAACCTCTTTTGAGAAATTTTATACAGCGCCTTATGAAAAGCAATAAAGGTTTTGTATATAGAGCCTTATGAAGTGCATATTGTGTATCCCTGTGCAGGCAGCAGTTGCTTCTCCAGAGACAATGAGGGAAGTGGCTGCCAGGAATTCAGAGAAACTCATGGCACACAACCCTTAGGCTACTGTACATTCACACGAACGAATGCATACGTCTACCGTGATGGAGAGGAGGAGTGGTGACCCCTCTCCATAGCGATGCACGACGCTGTAACACAGGGAAAGATAAGACATGTCCTATTTTTTCCCCGTGTACGGTGCCGCACCGCATCGCTCTGTTCGCCCATGGCCAACCTATGGGGGACGTATGTACAGCCGCAAGCTTATGGGCGTATATACTTCCCCCTATGGTTGTGTGAATATAGCCTTAGAAAGTTGGCTTTTTTTTGCTTTGCAGGTTAATTCATTCTGTGTCAGATTTTATAAATATCATCTCTTTTTGTGTGTTTGTTTTTGTTTTTTTTTTAAATTATAGATTTTCAATGAGCTTCAACAGAGACAATCTGAAATATGAAGTTTTGCCCAAAAAACCTAAGAAGGTGGCTTTTGACTGTGTGGAATGGATCAAGAAAAATCACCCCAGTGAGTGTCATACTAGTCATGTCATAGTAATTACTCTCTCTTATAAGACCACAATCACACAGCGGTGAACATTATCCATTAGGTTGCCCAATTACCTGTGTTATGTAGTCACATTCACTTTGCTGTGTACAGCTCACCAGTTGAGGAGGAGGAAGAATTAGTTGTAGGAAATGAGTATAGTTTCTCCGTATCTAAACCATGATTTGAAAGATGAGATTTGGTAAAATATGATTTTATGGATAGAAATAGTAATTGATGTAGAGTGGGAAAATATTTTTCGTTATCAGATCTGTATAGTTGAAGGACCAGTAAAGTTAGAAATAATACTTCAGTTCTTAAGATGTATGTAGGAATTACTTGTATTTGTTTTGATGCTTACTTTTATTTTTCAGATGAATCAGGGATCATTTACTGTCTGTCACGACATGAGTGTGACACGATGGCTGAAATCCTCCAGAAGGAAGGCCTGGCAGCATTGGCCTATCATGCTGGTCTCAGTGACTCCAACAGAGACTATGTGCAACATAAGTGGATCAATCAAGATGATTGTCAAGTAATTTATTTTATATTTCACATTTAAAAAAGAAAATTCTGACAATTTTTACAATGCTTCTTATTTGTGTCTCCTGGCTGTAGGTGATCTGTGCCACCATTGCTTTTGGAATGGGCATTGATAAGCCTGATGTTCGATATGTTATTCATGCTTCTCTGCCAAAGTCTGTGGAAGGATATTACCAGGAGTCTGGAAGAGCTGGGAGAGACGGAGAAATGTCTCACTGTCTTCTCTTCTATAGCTACAGTGATGTGACCAGAATCCGCCGACTGATTCAAAGTACGCATGTTACCTACGTTACATTTCCGTTACTCATCCATTTTATAATGAGGAAATTACTTTTCCACGTGTGCATTTCGTATATTACTCCTATCATGAGATTATTGGCATTAGCTGGCTAAATATGCATATCATTTTTGAAGTGTAATTTATAATTCTAAGCTGATTTGAAATTGAGTTATATTCTTCTGCTTAGACAATATTTGAAGACGCCTAATGGAATAAATTGACCATTGTATTATGGCTTTAGCTTTTGTATGTGTGTGATAAAAAAGAGAAAAAGTATTGCTCTCCTAAGAACCCATTTACATTGCTTGTGAAAGATGCTAGGGGGTCACACCTTCTAGCTGTCACTGTAGGTTTCTGTACATGGGCTCCCAGTATGTATTATTAGTGGGTATATCTAGTTTATTTATTGGCTTATATGTATGATCATAAAGGTCATAAGGGGTTGTCAGCAAATAATTGATATGGTTTTTGTAATGAATAGTTATACAATTCTCCAATATACTTTCTGTATCAATTCCTTGCAGTTTTCTAGATCTCTGCTTGCTGTCATTCTATTGGAAGCTTCAATTGTTTCTTCCAGTGGATAGAAATCTGTACGTTGTCATGTGATCTCACACAGGTGCATGAGCCATTGGCATCACACAGTAATCAGAGCTGTGTGTTATAATGAACTGTGCACCTGTGTGACATCACATGACCATGGGCAGATTTCTATCCACTGGAAGCTTTCTATAAAAAGGACAGCAAGCGGAGATCTAGAAAACCATGAGGAATTGATACAGAAAGTTTATTGGAAAATTGTATAACTTTTCATTACACAAATAATATCAATTTGTTAAAACTTTCCTTTTGTTAAATACTACCATCAAAATCCACCATGATACACCAGGGACACCTACCGTACTCATAGATCCAGGCATCGTGACTGTGGTCATCTTATATTTGTTATCCATGGCCTCCTTCCTTCTAAAATCTTTAAAAATATGCTGAGACAGAAGAACTAAGGGAGGCATCATTACAGCCACTTCGTGCTGTAGCTTCACAAACTGTTACACTCTGCAGAAGCACAAATCACCCTCCCCCATGCAAAGGAAGTTTTATTAAATTAAGTTTTATTTAATTTATTAAAATTTAAACGTAAACTTCAAAATTTATTGTTTTGCTTTTCTTTCAGTGGAAAGGGACGGAAACAGTCAGACAAAACAGACCCACTTCAATAACTTGTACAGCATGGTGCATTACTGCGAGAATGTGCTGGAGTGTCGTCGGATGCAGCTTCTTGCTTATTTTGGCGAAAATACATTCAATCCAAAGTTTTGTAAGGAGAATCCTAGAGTTGCCTGTGACAACTGCTGCAGAACGACGGTGAGTGCTTACATGTTTTCTCCTGTTTAGTTGTTTTGTTACCCAGTGGCTATGCTGTAACTTTTTGTGTCGCAAGTCATTGATTTGTTGAGACGGCTTAAGCCCATAAGTATACCTTACTTGTACAACTTTAAACATTCATATGGATGACAGTTGCAGCTCATTAAAAGAAATCTACGGACAAAATCCATCATGATAAACCCGGGACACTTACTCATAGATCCAGGCACCGTGACACTGGTAATTTTCTTATTTTTGTTATCCATGGCCTCCTCCCTTCTAAAATCGGCTTTTAAAATTGTGCTAATGAGCCTGAAAGGGTCCTGGGGGTTGTCACCAGATCCATGCCATGCTACAGATTCACAGGCTATTAGTGTGTTCAAGGAGCACTTCCAACTCCCAATATGTGCTGAAATGACCTGCAGTGAAATGACTTCATGCTGAGGGGAGACAGTGTAACATGTGAAGCTGCAGCACAGAGGGGCTATGGCAGTGGTGGCTAACCTATGGCACGGGTGCCAGAGGTGGCACTCAGAGCCCTTTCTGTGGGCACTCGGGCCATTACCCCAGCGCCCCACACATTCAAAGAATCTTCCTGCAATTCCAAAAGATGTGGCTTTCGGTCCTATATTAAAGTGATACTTACTTTGCTACTTGGGACTGTAGGAAGAGAGAGAATGAGAAGACAGGGCTGAATTATCTTTGGAAGACCTCCTGCTGGCCCCACAATTCTCTGTGTGCAGAGGGACACTGGAAAGAAGCTAAAATTATGCAAATTTACCATCTTGTCCTCAGGAGGCCAATATAAACGAAAGTTGTTGAAGAACAGGGAGCAATAAGTTACTGCTTTAATTTTTTGTTGGCACCTTGCGATAAATAAGGGGGGTTTTGGGTTGCAGTTTAAGCACTCGGCCGCCAAAAGGTTCGCCATCACTGGGCTATGGTAATGCCCCAGTCCTTAAGGCTCATTGGCATGATTTTAAAGTTGATTTTAGAAGGCGGATAACAAATATAAGAAGATTACCACAGTCAGTGTCTGGATCTACGAAGAAGTGTCCCTGGTTTATCTTGATGGATTTTTATGGTATTTTTTCTTGAAAAATCATTTGTTAAAGTGAGATAAATAAGAGGAAATTATAGGGATGTTTTTTTTTCCTTTTCCATGAGCTACAATTTATTCACCTATTGCTGGGACCCTCAACAATCGGCATTCCCAACAAGTTCTCCTAATCTGCCCCATATATCCAACCCTGATGTCCCATAGGAATCCTTGACAAACCCGTATTGCAGCCTATTGACCTCCATTGGACTTTTGGGAAGAGTTAGGATGTGTTTAAAACGTTAAAACATTGCGTTTTGAGGCGCAATGCAACAGCTGAGGAGAGGAGATTTGCCTGATCACATTGCTATTAACTTTTGCATTTACAAAACACTATTGTGTTAACATTCAAACTTTGTTAAAATGTTAATGTAATTAGGCAAATTTCTTCCCCTCAGCTGTTGTATTGCACCTCTGAACACAATATAAATGCCATGGGGAAAGGCAGCCTAACAGGACAGCCATTCACAGAACTCCCATGTAGTGTCTGACAGCTCCCCCATACTGCTGAGCACCTACTTCATTATCAGAGCTTTATCCTGTTGATAGGGAAAAAATGTATTGGAACATAAATCCTCTTTTCTCTTAGTTCTCTCTTGGTGTCCCGCTGCCGTGCCCCTGTGGCAGCTGGTAGTATGACAAAGTCCTCCATATCCGCTATGTACGGTGCAAACTGTTAGTAAATCGCTGACTGATAAACCCGTATTGTAAAGGGTATTAAAAAAAATGTAAAAACCCTATTACAAATTGCAATTTTAGTGCTTCCTACTGCTCAAAAAATGTAATAGAAAGCGATCAAAACGTGAGATGTACCCTATAATAGTACCAATCCAACATTACTTTTTCCCGCAATAAAAAAAGCCCTAATAATCCTCTTTTGATTGAGGAATAAGAAAGTTATAGCTCTCAAATTATGGCGACACATAGGTAAATGTGTTTTCCTTAAAAAAAGTGTTTTATTTGCTAAAGTAGAAAAACATAAGAAAACCTGTACATGTTTTAATCGGACTAAGCTATAGAATAATTTTATCATGTTTATTGTATTGTGCGGTGAACTGCGTGAAAGTTTTAATTAGTGGCAAAAGAGCTGTTTTATTCTGTTCTGTTGCAGAAAAGAGTTAATAAATTTTAATTGTCATGCTATTTTTGACCATCAAAATTAACCCAATGGAAAATACAAATCGTACCACAAAAAAACAGCCCTAATGTGTCCATGTCGGATAAAAAATTATGTCTTTTGGAATTTGAGCAGGGAAAAATGTGAAAAAAGTTATGTATCCTGAAGGCCCTTTCAGGCCGTGTCCTTAAGGTCTTAAGTTTAAATTTCTATGATATATATTGATTTTAGGAATACAAGTCAAGAGATGTGACGGATGAGGTGAAGACTATTGTGAGGTTTGTCCAGGAGCATTGCACTGCTCAAGGGAGGGGAAAAGGAGCCAAAAATCGTTTGACTCTTAACATGATGGTGGATATATATTTGGGTAACTATCCTGGAAGTTACAGACCTTTACAGAGTTTTAAAGCTGAAGGGGAAGATACAAAGATATAATTGAGTTTTATTTTTTGTTTATGTTACCAGGAAGTAAATCTGCAAAGATCCAGACAGGATTATTTGGAAAAGGAGCCGCATATTCCCGTCACAATGCAGAACGATTGTTCAGGAAACTGATTCTAGAAAGAGTCCTGGATGAGGAACTATATATCACAGCTAATGACCAGGCTGTAGCATATATGAAACTTGGAGAGCGATCTCAGTCCGTGCTGAGTGGGTTCTTAAAGGTATGTGCCTAGGGTAATGTTACATTGCATTGTAGCATTAATACATTGAAGGGAACCTGTCATCAGCAATTGACCTAATAAACCACTACCAGAATATTGTCAAGCAGTATAACACCTTCTTGAAATGTTTCTTTCATGGACCAGTGTGGTGGCATCATCCAGAAAATCAACTTTGAAGTGAGAGGTAAATTGGTTGTGTAAAGTCAAGGAGGAGGAGAGTTTAACATTGAAGTCAAGGTGCGGAGCTCTGAACGCCTCCTTCTCTGTGATTGACATTTGGCATCTGACTTCAGGAGATCTGGTTAGTGATGTCTCTTGATGCAGGACCATCAATTACAGTGAAGGGGCTTTCTGTGGAAGAGAGAGCTTGACTTCAGTGTTAAAATCTCAGCTTGACAACATACTGGTAGTGGTTTATTAGGTTCATTTCTTCTGACAAGTTCCCTTTAATTAATGGGCTATGAGACATCCCCTGAAAATAAGCCCTAACCCATTTTTAGAGTTAAAGACTTATTTTTTGGAGAAACACGGTACCCGATTTACCATCTCAATCTTTTGACTCCTCCTTCTAACTCACAATTAACTAATGCAAAACTAAGATGCAACTTTATATTATTGACAGATTCAGTTCCAGGACACTGAAAATGCAAGTAGCCTCAGGAAGGCATCTGTTATGGCAACCACTTCCAAGAGAGAGGAAATGGTCAAGAAATGCCAGGCTGAGGTGACCGAGCTATGTAAACGCCTGGGGAAAATATTTGGGGTTCACTACTTCAACATCTTCAATACAGCAACCATCCGTAGAATTGCAGGTTTGTGTTATATGGCATATGTAACTTCACTTATTAAAGGGACAGTCCCTCATTAAAGGGAACCTGCCAGCAGAAACTAACTAAATAAGTTGAATTTGTATGTAAGCTGGAAAGGAAATATTTTACAAAAAAAAATTGCTAAATTTTGGGTTGTTATGGGAAAAAGGATTGAATAAAGCTTCCTTGTAGACACCTTAAAGTTGATTGTTGCAGTCTGGGATAAAGTTTAGTAACTTACCAGAATCCAGAGAGTATCACCAGAGGTCACAATGGGCAGAAAAATCAGTCTGTAACTAGGGATTGTCAGTAAATCAGGTGTCCTTAAGTTGAGAACTTGCCTGCACCTGAACGTTTTAAAGGTTGTTTTAACAACTTCTACATGGTCCTGTGTGGTGGCATCATCCAGAAAATCAACTCTGAAGCAAGATATAAATTGGTTGTACCAATTTGTTGGAATTCTTACCAAGCGTTAAAAGACCAACAGGGTTTGTCAAAAATCTATGTAATATCAATACCTTTTTTTTTTTAATTGATCCAAATGAAGGCTTATCTTCTTTAAAGGGGTTGGCCATTTACACACACATTACTTAAAACATGAGGTTAAGTGTGTGTGTGTGTGTGGGAGGGGGGGGGATGCAAGATACTTGGTAATTTAGCAATATACATCCATTAATAGTTCTGCTCCGCTTTCTTGAACATATGTAAAGTGAATCCTTTTGTCTTACCTCATCAGCCAGACATTCCTGTCCATAAAATGTATGCAGATGGAGGGTCATGTGATCTCTTATCTGTCCATGAACAATCACCCTGCCTGGACCTTTATCTTATATTCATAAATACTATCATAAGGTCCTGGCAGGGTGATTGCTCATGGACACATAGAGATCACATGACCCTCCATCTGCAGCCATGTTATGGACAGGGATCTCTGTCCATAAAGATGAGACGGCTTCACTTTAAATATCAAAAAAGTGCAGTAGAATTTTTAATAGTTTGGTATACTGGTAAAGCACCTAATATCCTGCTCCCCACACTTGCACATGTTACAAAAAACATGATGTTAAGTGGCCAACCCTTTAAAAGAATATAAGCCTTCGTTTGGAACCATTAAAAAAATTGTTATTGATGTTACATAGTTTTTTGGCTAACAAATGTTGGTGTTTTAACTCTTGGTAAGGATTGCAACAAATTGTAAATTTGCCTCCACTATTGTTGCTTGTGATTTTGAGAAGGGTTTGTGTCTACCTATGCACCAGTTGGGCACCATTGCCAGGTTGGGGGCACTCACATTCCAATATTCTAATAGTATATAGGGACCAGTGGTCGCACTAACATTTTTCCAGAAGGGTAATAATACTCCTCTCACCATTTTTGAGGAGTATTTTTAGCCAAGGAAGAGTATGGAATTTTCAGTAATACAAATATACAACTCCAAGTTGTATAAATTGTTAATAGCCAGCCCCAAACCCTCTATCTCCCCACACTGAGCAGGCGGAGGCTGCCGCCTCTAAATTTATTTCATTTATTTTTGGGGGGGTTGAGGGCATAACTTTTTTTTTTTTTTTTACCGCGTTTTTTTTTTTTACTAGATACAGGCAGTCCCCGGGTTACATACAAGATAGGGTCTGTAGGTTTGTTCTTAAGTTGAATTTGTATGTAAGTCGGAACTGTATATATTATCATTGTAATCCCAGCCAGAACTTTTTTGGTCTCTGTGACAATTGGATTTTAAAAATGTTGGATTGTCATAAGAACCAATATTAACACTAAAGCTTCATTACAGACACCTGTGATAACTGTTTCAGCTGATCATTGTAGCCTAGGACTAAAGTACAATAAATTACCAATATCCAGAGGTCCGTTTGTAACTATGGGTCGTATGTAAGTCGAGTGTTCTTAAGTAGGGGACCGCCTGTAGTCTTTCCCAAAAACATAAGCCTTCTGACCAATGCACTTGCGTTCACTAACCAGCAAGATGTGTTTGGCTGCGATAAAGTTGCTACTTACTGAGCACAAGTGTTTTGTTTCAGGGAGGATTTTTTTCAATAGAATGAGTTTCAATACAATGTGAAAACATTTGGGTCTATGGGGTATTTATTTATTTTATCCCTTACTTGAAATTGCCTGGATCATTGTACAAGCCCTGTCATCTCCTGTGTCCCCTCCTTCTCATAGATTGTAAGCTCCTGCGACCATTGTACAAGCCCTGTCACCTCCTTTGTTGTCCTCCTCATAGATTGTAAGCTCTTGTGACCATTGTCCAAGCCCTGTCATCTCCTGTGTCCCCTCCTCCTCAGATTTTAAGCTCTTGTGAGCTTTGGACAAGCACTGGCACCTCCTGTGTCTCGTAAGCTCTTGTGACCATTGAACAAGCACTGTCACTTCCTGCCCCCCCCTCCTCATAGATTGGAAGCTCTTGTGACGATTGTAAGATCACTGTCACCTCCTGTGTCCCATGCAGTCCACCCATGCATAGAATCTCAATCATAACTATTTTGTACTTTATTAAATACATCTTATGTCAGGCTCAGGTAACCGGTATTAACCAAATGAACTCCCTGGGAATAGGTCAGTCAACAAACCTGTGAGAACACCACAGCAGGCACAGGACCCCCACAGCAGGCACAGGACCTCCACCACAGATGACAACAAACACCTTTGGAATCAAAGGCTCCTCCACTCTCCTTCTTTCTCTCAGACTTTGCCAAGTCTGCTAGTGCGCATGTGCAGCTGTATATATTAGACCTAGAGAGATGGGTCAGGAGGGGAGGAGGAGCAGAGACCCCAGTAAAGGTCACATGTCCTGTCCTCCTGCCTGTGCCTTGCCCTGCCCCTCTTTCGTGTAATGTGATTCCCCTGCTGCTCCCTATATGTGAAATGACACGGGACACAGAGCAGCTTGGAGAAGACCGGCAGCGGTGAGTGCTCAGGGGGCGTGGCAGCGGTGAGTGCTCAGGGGGCGTGGCAGCGGTGAGTGCTCAGGGGGCGTGGCAGCGGTGAGTGCTCAGGGGGCGTGGCAGCAGTGACTGCTCTGTTCGCTCTGCAGCTGCACATCACTACTGCCGAGACCCATCGCTTTTACAAGAAAATCACCAAGCGTATTCATACGCTTGTTTTTTTGTTTTGTTTTTTTTTTGGAGAGTAAATCAGCCTCTGCGTGCGTCATAGACGCATGTAGAGGCGTTATCGCAATCTCTTACAGGAACAATGGTTTTTTTTTTTTTCATACATCTAATACTGTTGGTTCACAGTTTGTCTAATTTTGTGCATTTCAGAATCGCTGTCTCCTGAACCTGAAGTTTTACTTCAGATTGATGGAGTGACGGAAGATAAGCTGGAGAAGTACGGTGCTGAGCTAATAGATGTTCTCCAGAAATACTCAGAATGGACACTGCCAGGTGAGACCCTTTATTCTAGCACATGGATTGGGTGCGTGTTCCCCGTTTCTGCATGTTTACATTGTCGTCTCAATTTGTTTATCCTTACAGCAGAGGAAACTTCCCTAAAGGGTAGCGGGTCCACAAACCACACCGCCAGGATTCATCATAGCGACGAGGATGAGGAAGATGCAGAAGCAACTTCCTCTTATTTTAACTCATCCCGGAAAAATGGCACAAAGAGGAAAAATTCCACATACACCCGTAAAGCCAAGAAAAGAAAAACGTGGGGAGACGGTCAGCAATCCCGGGGCAAAAGGTAATTGTAGCAAGAGGTCTTCATTTAGTGTCATAATGGGCTTAAACATATGTTTCTAGTGAATTATGTTCTGTTATTCATGTTTTTTTTGCTTTTCCATAGTGGAGGTAACGCGTCATACGGCAAAAAC
Source organism: Engystomops pustulosus (assembly GCA_019512145.1). Lineage (NCBI taxonomy): Eukaryota > Metazoa > Chordata > Amphibia > Anura > Leptodactylidae > Engystomops > Engystomops pustulosus. Next base: position 31,297,745 of record CM033644.1, read on the forward strand.
AGTGGAGGTAACGCATCATACAGCAAAAACGCTTCTGCTGCGGCTAAAACTGGCAAGCGATACAATGCAAATTCCAGCAGTGGGTCCAGACCCGCAGCAGTAAACCGACCGGGCTTTATGGCGGTCCCGATGCCACAGAATAACCGGCGCTTCCTGAAACCCACCTACAGTTTTCTCTAATAGCGACAGTCTTTGTGAATACGTTTTTATTCTTGTTTGTAATAAAGTCTTGTGATATATTTTTTTCATAGATCCAAATATGTAATTATTTAATTTGTCTTACATGTCTGTAAGCTTTTTTTGTATACATTCTGACTAGTGCAAATATATATATGATGTTCTGTTTGTACAACTTTTTGTGTATCGTTTTCCATATTCCTATTTGCGTGCTGCCTATGAGAGGGACAGTGCTGTGAAATTTTTGTACAGTTCATAGCCACATCTGTATATACATCATACATTATTTACACTGAGCTTCACTATTCCAGGAAACGCACCAGATACACAATACCCATTTAAATTTACTTTTTATTATTTTTGGCCTCTCCAAGGCTAAAAGTAATAAACAGGTTGCCCCAGGAGAACCATTAGGGCTGCAGTCGCAAGTACTATCTAAATAAAAACTGCCCCTTATAAATCCAAAGACCCACTTTATGACCACAATTGCATTGAAATCCTCTTTAAGAAGACCACACATAAAGGGGTTCTCCAGTCACAACAAGTTGGCCCCTGCTTATTTGCAGATTGGTGGGAAACCTCATGGACCAAGTTGTCCAAAAGAATGGAGCTGCACATGGTTGTTGCTGCTCCATTCGCTGCCTATGGAACTGACAGCTCAGCTATTTGTCAGCTCTACAGAGATGAATAGAACAACAGGTTGCATGTGCAATCCATTTATCTGGGGTACAATGAGGTTACAATAGTAATGAAACACATTTACTGTATGAACGAGGGCTTACACTGATTTCTGAAGCAGATTTAGAGTTTTTTGAGTAACCAAAAGCTAATCAGGCTGTCGGATGGTTGGTCCTGGGTGGGAGCTGATAGCCTGTTTCTGCCCATCTTATAGTAGTGATCAGAAAATGCAACAGTGTGGGTGAAAAATAAATTTCCAACTGTGCCAGAATCCTTGAAATGGACCCTATAAAATGAAATCAAGTACATGGCTATAGTGGTTTTAACCCAAGCATACTTACATACTGGTATGTGTCCCCTGGAAAAGGATCTTTAAAGCTTACTTTTTGTGTAAAATGAGCCTCAGGGGCTCCTGTGTAGGCCACAGAACCCCTTTCTGGCTCAGTTGACTGCTTAATATTCATGCCTTCCTTCTTTGCTTATGCATCCTCCCGTCCCCTGCAAGAGAGCCAGTGACAACCAACTGAGCCAGAAGGTGCTTTTGGCTCATATTTATAAAGCAAATCTACCATTTCATTTCATACAAAAACATCTTGTTTAATCTATGATTTGAGTGGTTTTGCTGAAAACACGATTATAACATTCAGGACCTTGGGAAAGCTGGATTGCTTGAGCCTGCCATTGATAAACACATTACACTGAGCTTTCTAAACAGTCCAGACTGGACTAATACACAGCAGCTGGGGGATGGTGCAGTGATTTATTACTTCTGCCTTCAGGCACAACCCGGTGATTACATCATTCTCTGGTGCAGTGCATACTTTAAGTATGAGGAGAAGCCCCGGAGCCAGGCGCAGAAGCGACCTCATTATCATAATTTTATAATTTTTTTTTTTTTCAGTAAAACCACTCAAGTCAGGGGTTAGCCAAGATATGATCCTGTATCAGTGTAGCTACAGCAGTCTCAAGGTATGTTTGCTTCATAATGCATAAAATCAAATGGTAGATTTCCTTTAAAAGTCTTTTTACACGAAAAATAAGCTGTTAACTAAATGAAGAACAGATCCTGTTTCACAAACTGATTCCCAACTGTAAGTAGCGCTGTTTCGATAATTTTACATCTCCTCAGTAGTGTAGGGAACTGGTTTAGCTAAGAGGCTTTTGACTTGGGTCAGGAAATAAGAGTTCTTCCCTACACTTTACTGACCAGCTGCAAAGACATGAAACAGTGCTTCTGGAATAGATCTACTGGTTTAGCTCTAATCCTGCATTGTGTCATTAGGCCTTGTGTTGAGGGGCTGACATACACTAAAGCAAAAAGAAGCGTGAACTTTCTATATCCCATCCTGGAAAACCTATTTGCCCATTACCCCACATCAGTTTGGTGACTTCTTCAATAAGACAAGCTGCGTCATACTGTGCATCACCCTCCACTCAGTAGATGCCAGGGAGGTGGATGCTAGTGGAATAGATGCAATAATTACATGTTTTAATAAAATAAAGCAAAATGTATTGGCTCAGTCTATGAACAATGTGCTAATCCTACTCCACATGCATTATCAAAAATCATTTTGCATCATTTGTTTATTTATTTTTCCCTTTTCCCCCCCATATCTGAGTTTTCAAGGGCTAAAGTTGAGGATAGAATTGAGCCTTCTGACCGCTCCAATCCGTCCCGACTATGAGGTTTTAGAAGGACAAGCTATCAGAGGCAGGAAAGAGGCCATACATTTTTGTTGTATTTGAAAAATAATAGCGTGAAAAATCGCACAACAAACACCGCTGCGATGAAATGACATGTAGTAATGTATATAAACTTTAACTACGACTCTGTGACTAAGCCCCGCCCTCGTACTGGTAAAGCGGCCTCTGGCTTCTTACTGGCGAACGTCACTTCCGCTCTGGGGAAATGACGTCATTACCTGGGCGGGAGTCCGCTGCTTGTCGGGGTTCACTCCTTTGCTGTGTGCGTGAGGTGTTCGGCTCTGTTTCGGGTAAGTGTCCCGTGTAGTGTTATATACAGAGCTCGCTGTACAGTGCTGTATGTACAGTGACAGACTGGACTTCTCAATGGAGCATGTAAAACCTCTGTTATTTCCCCTGGAAATATATGATAATTAAACAAATGGGCGTTACCATTAGGGGATGGGCGGTCCTTACCCATGTCGGTAGCACAAGGGGAACGGTGACACCTACTTGTCAACATACATTTAATAGGGAAAATTTTCAGAAGTGTCTGAGGTAAAACTGTTCAAGTTGCCCAGAGAAACCAATCAGAGCTCAGCTTTCATTTTAAAAACAGCTGTGGGAAAATGAAAGCTGAGCTCTTATTGGTTGCAATGGGAAGGTTTGGTATAAGACCTCTATTCGCCCCATATTTCACTTGTCTTCCTATCCAGGGCTATTGTAATTGTATTGGCATCTTAAAGACATCCATACAGTTGATTATTAAAAGACATTTTCGTAACTAATACAGTGTTTTTGTTTCCCAGGATCTGAAGGTGACAGAACCTCCTCTTCCTTCATAGTTCTTCAGTTCATCATCCCGGGCCTGATAAGATAATGTCTCATCGCAGGAAGCAACCCTTAGAGCAGTATCACAAACAGGAAGAGGCCACGGCCAAGAAGAAGCGCTCGTCCCTAGTGTCAGACTGTCTCATGAAAGCTCCGATTGTTCTGCTCAATGACTTTCAGTTGGAACTTGTCCATCAGAGTAAAAAACCGAAAGAAAAGAATCCTGGGATAGAACACTCTCATCAGAAGAAACAGGTTGGAGCAGTTTTTTTTTTGCAGAACTGTCAATATTCTCATAGTAAGGGTTCTTCCCACCATTCGCGGCCAGATATCAGTCCTCATTGATGCCTATGGTGCCTGGTCCCTGTGCGGTCAGCACACTTTGTCTTACTGCACCATGACCGCGTACGTAGGACATGTCCTCTATTTCACGGTGTTACGGCACCGGCACTGCGCATAGTTATGGAGAGGGGAGCACTGCTCATCCCTCCTTTGGTCGGGCAAGCACAAGTTTGTGTGAATGTACCCTAAGGCTATTTACTATGAGAGCACACAGAGGAGGAGTGAGCACTGCTCTATCTTTTCTCCATGCACAATGCGATGCCACCCATTTGTGTGGCACCGTACCGCCACTAGGTGCTATATAGTCATCTATGGGGACGTATATTCGCCGCCGTGTATGAATCCCCACAATATCAGTGTAAATGGGGCCTTAGGGCTCATTCACAAATTTATATAATTGGCAGATTTTGGTTTACTCCTTGTATTATAAACATTCTTACCTCAAGATATCTAAGGAGGCTATAGAAAGGGTTATTCTTCCCTTATCCATAATTGGCTAAAATGAGAATACTTGCTGTTAAATTGTGGTCTGGGTCAAACAATGGTGGCTGAACGTTGGGTCACTGCTGTGGGTTTGGACCCTGATGAGCTCTATCCTAAATATTAGGGCCGCCTGCAGCCGTTTCGATGTTCAAACTGTGTTCTAAGCGGACACAATGCTCATCTTATTTCTTTGTTCTAATTATAGATCAGAAGGGAACCTGTCACCAGGAAAGTCATCTTTATCTTCAGATGGGTTCCAATGGCCTATGCTATGTTGATTTTAAAAATGCTTTTGTCAGCATTCTGATTCATTTATGTACTTTATAACCATATAATTCTACAAAACTGCCATTGGCAGGCTGAATATCCCATATCCGGACAGAACAATATATACAATAAAACGTCACACTTATTTTTCAATTTTAAGAGATTGTTCGAAAAAAATAGAAGAAACTGCTTAGTGCCAAGGGAGATGTGTGTTAAAAACACAGTGAAAGTGTATCTGAAGTTATTGTCAGCTATCCTTGATGTAAATTATGGGGCTTTAGAAAGAGTATGTAAGCCTATAGTGTGGATAGAAGTATCAAACCACATCTAAGCAACAGGGTTGGAGCCACTATGCAAGTGATATCTCCAAAGTGTTATTGTGTATATATTGTTTGTCTGGATATGGGATATTCAGCCTGCTAGTTTTGTAGAAATATATAGAGAACCCCTGCTGAGACAGTGGGTCCATTTTTGTGTAAAAGAAAAAAAAATATATAACCATATAATTCACATTACCTCGCTCCCTACCAGCAATGTGTGGCGAGTCCCTGGGGGAAGGGGCAAGTGCAGCCTGTGTTTGCCTGTGTCATAAAGATTCTTATTCTGATTTCACTCACTAAACAGGGACCTAAAACAGATGGTGAATTCTCTGCACCTCCTCTTGCACAAAATGAACTTTCTGAGCTGAACATCACAAGTAAAAAGCGCCAGCAGCAGGTGACTATAGAGGCCACAAGCTGCACATCACCGACAAAGGAATGTTTAAAGATTCCTGTAGTCAAACTGTACCGCTTGGATACTCAGCCTGAAACTTGGGAACGAGGATCCATGAGTGACTCGGACAGAGAGCAACATCATCTCCACCAGGTATTAGGTGATTCTGTGTGTGGGACAAAATGGGGGCTTCATAAGGCTTTTATATTTGAATGACACTACATGAATTGTGAGCAGCAGTGCAAGAGAGATAACATGACACTGTCTGTCACCATAGTTTACGGGAAGGTGTTCTACATGTGATGGGATCTGCTCTACTGGTAACCTTGAGCAAAATTCTATTCTTTATTTTTAATCATGTTATACAAGTATTACAAGTATTACAGGTAGTCAGTCCCCGGGCTATGTACAGGATAGGTTCTGTAGGTTTGTTTTAAGTTGAGTTTGTATGTAAGTTGGAACTGTATATTTTATAATTGTAACCCCAGCCAGAATTCTTTTTGGCCTCTGTGACAATTGGATTTCAAAAATGTTGGGTTGTCATAAGAACCACGATTAACACTAAAGCTTCATTACAGACACCTGTGATAACTGTTACAGCTGATCATTGTAGCCTGGGGCTAAAATAGAGTAAATGACCAAAATCCAGAAGTCTGTTCTATGGGTCGTCTGTAAGTTGGGTGTTCTTAAGTAGGGGACTGCCTGTATTTTCATCAAAAATGCTTACCTTTTGACCCGCTTTTCATAAAGGAGCTTAAGATGACAGACCAGCAGGAAGGTCCACATGCGAGAAATTCACCCACATCCCATACAGCGATCTGTAGGAGTAAGCAGCCGGTGGTTAAGTTATCCCGCTTGAAAAATACACCGCTCCAAGACAAGCAAATGAGGAAACCCAATAGTGTTGAAGATTCAGATCAGGTATGGGTCTTGCACTATATACAATTCTGTTGCTGTAACCTGAAGGCTAATAACAATAACCTATGTACGTTATTTATTTTTGTGAGTCAGTTTACAGAAATATCAAACATGTAATCGTTTTTGTAAAGATAAATTTATATATAATAGGATTTTACTCTTTTGGCCACATGAGATCTGTAACTTGAGTTTGTGAGGGGTAATTGAACACTTTCTATATTGGCTACAGATTTTTGTTACACGTCCAGAGAAGGTGTAAATGTTGCAGATGTTTTTAGTGTAACTTTATGTGGTATGGATTACTAAACCTGCAACAAAACGAACACGTGTTTCATGTGGATAATCTACTTGTCATTCCATACGGAAAATATACATCACATTCATTCCTTTGTACACTTTACTCTCATTTTTGGCATTTGATTAAAGTCTGTTGTCCACAAGAAAGTTTATTCCTAGAAACTTGCTCCGTGCATTTGTGGGATTGACCAGAATGGCTGAACTGAATTCGGCATTTCTGTTTAATTCAGTGATTCAAGGTTCAGTCTGGAAAGTTCTGCAAATGCACAGAGCATGTTTCTAGTCCCAAATTACCTTGTAGATATCAGGATTGTAAATTGACTTTTCCATATCCAATGTATTTATTGCCTAGCAGTTATCCACTTTGTTCCCTTTTGACCTTCTTCTCTTGAAATTATACTTTTATGATGAAGGAGCTTCAGAAGAAAGACCAGCGGGAAGACCCATGTGTGAACAATTCAGACACATCCCATAAAGCCATGTGTAGGGGGAAGCAGCCAGTGGTTAAGTTATTCCGCTGTAAAAATGCCCAGCTCCAAGAAGAAGAGCGAATGAGTAAACCCGACAGTGATCAAACTACACATCAGGTATATAACTATGAATCATGATTTCATTCCTGCACTGCTATTCTGTGGGGAAGCAGGGACTCTTTGTATCATGTATCACTATAATTCTCCTGTCCTCTGTACTGTAGTTCATCCATGAAATACACCCGCCAACCAACCAACCTCTGTGATTCACGTCTTGACCACGATTGTATGAAAGCCCATAACGATATTTTTATATTTGGCTATTTTTACACAATAAAATGGTTTAATCAACTTTTTAGATTTTTACGTGTAATAAAAAAGGTGATTTTGTAATAAAGAGATGGATATACAGGCAGTTCCCCCCCTGTGCCGGGGAGACCAAATGTCACTGTGGGTTGGCAAATGTCACTAGCTTGCTCAACCCCAATATCTCTGGATACAGCTTGGATATATGACAGTGTATGGCACACAGCTGTATTCAACGCATATTTTAAATGTTCCTGGAGGTTTCTATGGTTTGTACAGGAGAAAATAGGGCATGCGCTATGTGTGTGTGTATATATTAGTGCAATATGGCCATTTAAATGAAAGGCCACAATGGCTAATTGTACTGAATGCTGTGCTGTACGGTATAGTACATGACCATTTTAATACATTTGTGTGAAAGGGGCCTTCTCTGCGTGACATGGACAAGATCGTACCAGCCGGTAAGTATAGAAGAGAGCCTGTACACCAACACTCACAACCTTGGCCTATGAACAGGGAAATTAATTTACATGAAGCTAATACGAAATTGTATTTTCTGTAATGTGGTAGATGCAGATTATATTTGTGGTTTAGTTGGGAGGTAGTAGACAAGCTTTGTCCAGAGTTTGAAAAAACATGACTGCTTTCTTCCAAAAACAGCATCACACCTGACCATGGTCTCAGCTGGTATTGCAATTCAGCTTAGGAGGGGAATGGAGCAGAGTTGTAATACTGGCACAAACCATGGTCAGGAGTGGAGCTGTTTTTTTTTTTTTGGGGGGGGGCCCATATTCTTCAACCTAGGGTGAACTCCTTTTAAAGTATAAAAATAATACTGATTGAAAGTTACTTCTAACCATATTATTATATGAACAGGTAGCAAGCTGCAGCCAGACTCCTGACAGAACACATCTGTCTCCGGTACAAGAATCAGAGTCTACACTGAAGAGTGGTAAGCACAAAGACCAACTGGAAAGGGACACACTGTCGGCCTCCTGGAAGCAACCCATAGTTCGTCTTATTCGCTTAAATGTAGAACCCAGAAATCGATCAGAAAAGCAAGTCATGAACAAAGAGAGTTCTGAGCATCTCGGGGATCATTTACAACCTGCAAGTCCACAAGAGGACCCCTCCGATGACTCTGACAGTGACCAGTTTGATGAGAAGGTACACAAGGGGTAGACCCCTCCATCCGCCAGTGACACAGCTATGTGTATGGAAAAAGCCTTTAAACTAAATTCCAGAAGAGGACTACAAGTAAAAAAAAAAAACAAGCTGTGAAATTTCTTTTTTGCCTTTTTCAGGATCTTGAATTGTTTTCTGAATATGAGCTTGAAAGGCGAAGGAATATAAAAAAGAATGAAAAGTTTCTAAAGTCCCTGAAGTTACTTGATGTATGTTGTGGTTTCTTCTTCTTCTTCTTTTTTTTGAAATATATAGTATTGCTATTGTTTGTTCTAAATGTTTGGTGGTGTGTAAAGAGATATACATAAAACTGTAGTGACCGAGATCTCTTGTGATTGAGAATAAGGAAGCTTTGTCTCCATACCGGAATGGTGAGCATTCTACAACACCATTACATGGTGGATTGGTTACAAGCTGTGATCTGACCCTGCAAAGACAAGAAATGGGGCTTTTTGGAAGCAAAATACAAATGGGAATTTGGCTGTGTTGCTGCCCCCCAGCTTATAAGCTCTTACTTCACACCACTGTATGTAATAGACACATATATATTCCTTGCTCTGTGTCTCAGGCTGTCAGTGTGTGACACAGCCACAGAAAACAAACCCTAATTGTAACTGCATGATAGAGCTGTAGATCACATGCTCCTACACTAAGGGGATGATTATAGTCTTAACATGTTCTATTGATATGTCATAATGTTTTACAGATTGCGTCAGGTCTTTCTCGCCCACGTAAAAGTAGGCCGTTAGGCAAAAGGTAAAGTCCAAAACTTTGGGGCTGGGTAGGAGGGATAACTATATGTGCCCAAGTAATTTTGTACTCTGACAGAATTTCTTAGCGGGATTCTGGTAATAAGCAGTTACTGTAATTGAGAAGGATAGATGTACACATTAAAAGAGAAACCCACCACCACCACCCAAACATTACACACTTTAGGACTTATTCACACAGACCTGTATGTTGCACCTCCTCCAGAAAAAAAATCTGGTTGCAGTCCGTGTTGTATCAACATCCATTTTGGCAAAAAAAAAAAAAAAAAGAAGGGTTGTAGAAAAAAGGAGGCATACCTGGTTCCCCAGCATCATATGAGGAGAAAAAATTACTGTATTTTTTGCACATATAAGACACTACTTACTATAGGACACATCCCAGATTTAGGCTTCCAAAAAAAGGAAAAATATATTTTACACCAATTAAAATATCCCTATTGGTCGCACTAAAGCACAGCACACACAGCTCTGCAGCATCCATACAGTTACACACAAGCACACAACACGGGTCCTTTAGCCTGGGAGAGGGGAGAGCAGTGCAGAGGCTCTCCTCTTTGGGAGATCAGGGCATCACCTGATCTCTGTTTCAGCGGTCAGGAGGGTCTGGCAGCGCTGGATCCTCCTGACCTTTCCTCTATAATACGCAGCCACGTTTAGCAACATTTTTTTCTTGCTAAAAACTGCGTCTTATAGTCCAAAAAATACGATAACTTCCACATGTCATCTTGTTTCAGTTTTTTTTTTTCTTTTATGGACCCATTGACTTCTATGGAAGCCTATGGCCTGCAATTAAGGAAATAGCACATGCTTTTCCTTGGCGAAAAAACAAAACGGACATGTGAATAACCTAATTGAAATAAAGGGAAACATGACTTATCTGTGATGACTGGTAGGAGGAGCACAACACCCACAAATACAAGTGTAAAGATTGTTATGCAGATTACTTCTGAATTCCTAAATTGAATTGGGGATAACCCTTTAAAGGGGATGTCCACTTTCAGCAGATAATTCATATTATGTGTATAAAGAAGAGTTATACAATTTTCCCATATACTTTCTGTATCAATTCCTCTGAGTTTTCTAGATCTCTGCTTGCTGCCTTGCTGTAGAAAGCTTCTATGTTTATTTCCAGTGGGCAGAAATCTGACCATTGATAATAACTACTCGTGCACCTTTATGTCCATGACCATGGAGAGATTTAAGAAGTAAACAGTGAAGCTTACTATAGCAGGACAGCAAGCAGAGATCTGGAAAAAATGAGAAATTGATATACAATTTTCCAATATACTACATATAACTTCTCACTACACAAACGATATCATTTACTTTCTAAAAGGATCAAAAAATTGACCTTGTTCTTTGCAATGGTTGAATTTTACACAAGGATCCTCAGCAAAAACAAGTGACATATTCATAATCCTTCAGAATTCTGTAGCGGGAATACAAAATTTATTTTAATTGGCTGGTGACAGATAATTCTCAGCTTCTTTGACAAGACATTTAAAACATTTTTTTTCCCCCCACGTTTTACAAGAGTGAAGCCACCAAGTGACATGACTAGGCGCCGGTCCATGAGGCTGCAGGGGATCGTCGTGCCTTCACCTCCAATTGTGAAAGTTACAAAAGCAGCTGCTAATCCAGTAATAATAAGAGTAAGTAAAGATCCTCACATTACTATGTGCACACATGGTATAGTCGGGTCAAACTTACTATGGGCTCCAGGTGTTCATTGTACTAGTATTACCTGTGTCCCATCACTGCTGGCCTCTGTTGGTCAGCACCGCTCACTTACTGCATATGGATCCAGGCTACCTGCAGATTTTATAGTAGGTGCACACTGAGCCTCTGTATACCAAGAGGTGGACAATGATGGGTGGTGCTGCACTGGACTGGAGGTACCAACCGAGGTAAGTATTGCTACTTTACTGTAACATCACCCTGAGCCTATAGTGCAAAAAAATGGATGGAACCAGACATCCCCTTTAAGGTTTATGCATCGGAAAATGACCGGGTCAGACTTCCCAGCTATTTTTGAAATGTCCATAAACACATACACTCACCGGCCACTTTATTAGGTACACCATGCTAGTACCGGGTTGGACCCCCTTTTGCCTTCAGAACTGCCTCAATTCTTCGTGGCATAGATTCAACAAGGTGCTGGAAGCATTCCTCAGAGATTTTGGTCCATATTGACATGATGGCATCACACAGTTGCCGCAGATTTGTCGGCTGCACATCCATGATGCGAATCTCCCGTTCCACCACATCCCAAAGATACTCTATTGGATTGAGATCTGGTGACTGTGGAGGCCATTTGAGTACAGTGAACTCATTGTCATGTTCAAGAAACCAGTCTGAGATGATTCCAGCTTTATGACATGGCGCATTATCCTGCTGAAAGTAGCCATCAGATGTTGGGTACATTGTGGTCATAAAGGGATGGACATGGTCAGCAACAATACTCAGGTAGGCTGTGGCATTGCAACGATGCTCAATTGGTACCAAGGGGCCCAAAGAGTGCCAAGAAAATATTCCCCACACCATGACACCACCACCACCAGCCTGAACCGTTGATACAAGGCAGGATGGATCCATGCTTTCATGTTGTTGACGCCAAATTCTGACCCTACCATCTGAATGTCGCAGCAGAAATCGAGACTCATCAGACCAGGCAACGTTTTTTCAATCTTCTACTGTCCAATTTCGATGAGCTTGTGCAAATTGTAGCCTCAGTTTCCTGTTCTTAGCTGAAAGGAGTGGCACCCGGTGTGGTCTTCTGCTGCTGTAGCCCATCTGCCTCAAAATTCGACGTACTGTGCGTTCAGAGATGCTCTTCTGCCTACCTTGGTTGTAACGGGTGGCGATTTGAGTCACTGTTGTCTTTCTATCAGCTCGAACCAGTCTGCCCATTCTCCTCTGACCTCTGGCATCAACAAGGCATTTCCGCCCACAGAACTGCCGCTCACTGGATGTTTTTTCTTTTTCTACGTGCGGCACCGTACCGCCCCGTACCCGGGAAAAAGATAGGACCTGTCCTATCTTTACGCGTAATACAGCGCCATGCGCCGTGTATCCCTATGGAGAGGGGCGGGGGTGAGCAGGGCTCTCCCCCTCCTCCTCTCCCCGCACGCTGCCGTGTGCCCGCCGTGCTACGGTATGGCGGGCACCGGTCTTGTGAATCCAGCCTTACACCAAGGTACCAAGTAATGAAGCCCCTCGCAGAACTGCAGAACTGCAGAAGCTGTGCTGGACACTCAGGTTCCTTAGTTATTAATTGGATATAGTAGTCGGTCTTGCAGATTGCGGCATTACCTGACCTACCTTTAGCACTCATTTATTTGCCTGAGTCCATAGACATTACATAGAAGAACAGGGGTTACTCCTCCGCAGTGTAGTGTGAGGTGTGATGTGCCAACCATCATTTATCCAGAAACAAATCTAACAAATGAGCTTTGGATCATTTCTCCTTATGAAAACCTCCCAATCTTCCTGATGTGCAATGTCTGTGTTATTTACAGGCACAGATTCCTCCGGGTCCTATCAAGATGATTCCTACAAATTCTGCGGATGATCATTCTTGGGAATCTTTTAAGAACACATGGAGAAGCATCAGCAAGGACACGGTACATATATAATAATATGATTTCCAATATGGCTCCTCTGTGTAATTTACCCCAATCATGACTTTTATCTCTTTCCTCTTTATTTTAGTTTCCTAAACCTACAAGTTTGACATGTACAGATCTGACAAGGTGGGAATAGTTTGTCCTTTGCATAGAATTCTTTGTTATATTGTACATTAGACACCTAAATGCAGACGGCGCTGCACTCCCTATAGGGCAGTGGTGGCGAACCTATGGCACTGGTGCCAGAGTCGGCACTCGGAGCCCTCTCAGTGGACACCCAGGCCATCACCCCAGAATGAACTTCACCAGACAGAACTCAAAGAATCTTCCTGCAGAATCTTCCTACACCAATAGACGAATTTGCCCTCCTCCTTTCAACTGCGTTGGTGTCCTTAGGAGGCTGAACGATTGAAAGTTGTCAAAGAACATGGAGAGATAAATTGCTGCGCTGGCACTTTGCAATAAATAAGCGGCTTTTGTTTGAAATTTGGGCACTCAGGCTCTAAAAGGTTCGCCATCACTGCTATAGGGTTATGGGGCTGTGATCATGTACTTTATAGGGGAAAGCAGAAGAGTTAGATTTTTATTGGGAAGGGGACAGGGCTGGTTTTAGACAAAGTGCGGCCCAAAATTAAACTATTTTATGAGCAGTCACAGTCAGTAAGAGGCTCCTTTATCCCTGCACAATAATAACACTTTGTAGCTACACACAGTAGTAGGTAAGTATCTGTAATATGGTGCTGTAGGAGAATGTAATAGGACAGTGATGGCAAACCTTTTAGACACAGAGTGCCCAAACTACAACCAAAACCTACGTTTATGTCGCAAAAGGGCCAAGATGATAATTTAAGCAGTAACCTATAGATCCCAACTGTATCATAAGTCTTAATTGTATTGACGTTCTGAGGTTCAAAAGTCCACATGCAGGGGGCTCTTGGCAAATGCCCAGTTTACGCCCCCCTAACATCGGCCCTGCAATGGGATATTACTTTCTATATATACAGCCGTTCCCCCTATGCCTTACTTACAGACGGCTCCAAGTTACTGACGGGCCTCGTGGATTGATGTCTTATAACTTCAGCTTTTTATATTTCAGCTATAAAAACCGCCTGAAATCCTTGACAATGGAGGAAAGGGCTTTTACCCATGTAGTTCCTGGCGCTCTATCTGTAGCATTTCATCCATCAAATACACAAACCATTGTGGCAGCTGGAGGCAAACTTGGTCATATTGGGTTGTGGGATGTGGCAAGTATCATTACCTTTTTTAATTTTTAATGTTGGCACTCCTTTTGTGTGATTATAGTAGTAAACCCCAGTAAGAGGAATAGTGTCTGTCAATTTTCAGTTTCCACTATTGATATTCACATTACAGACACAAATTATATGTGTATTTTGTTCTTAAAGGGAACCTGTCACCAGGAATGTCATTTTTATCTGGTGTCCGGTTCCAATAGCCTATGCTATACTGAGTTTATTTTGAATAATACCTTATTTTGAATAATTTCAGTAGTTTATAATAGTTTGATTCACATAACCTGGCTCCCTGCCAGCATTGTGTGGTGACTCCTGGTGGAGGGGGCAGTCCTCACGTGTTCTTCCTCTACTACATACCATCCCCCACCTTCTCCTGCCTGCAAAATGCACATGACAGGAAGTGGGGAGGGGTGAGGAAGTTGCATGACTTTGGAGAACACTGAGACCAGTACAGACAGGCTGCTAGTGATGTCCGGCTCTTCTTAATGAGCTGGCTCAGCTCACTAAAAAGAGTCAGCTCATGTGGCTCCCCAGAGACTTCCTATAAAATGTATAATTTTATAGGTCCAGTGGTTCACCCCTCACTACACCACTTTTAATCCAATTTTTATTGGGTTAAAGGCATGTAGTTACCCAATTGGAGGCGGGGCTAAGTAAGCCATCGGCTCACTGCAGGGAGTTGACTCTTGGTGATTGGACACTACGCTACAGGTTGCAGCTATCTTCCCTCTTGGACTTGCCAGCTAGGTAATATGAAATAAACTATTATAAAGTACTGAAATCATACAGAATGCTGACAAAGGCATTTTATTTTTAAATCGGCATAGCATAGGCCATTAGAACCTGTCACCAGCTAAAAGTCATGTTCCTGTTGACAGGTTCTCGTCAACTGGTTCCAGAACACGCATTGTAGATTTACAGCCAGCAGTTTGAGCCCATACAGGGGGGATAGAAGGTAATCTTCTTATATTTGTTACCCACTGCCTCCTTCTTCTAAAATCAGCTTTTAAAATTATGCTAAGGAGTCTAGAAGGGTCTGGGGTTGTTAGAAGAGCTCCTCTATGCTTTAGCTTCACAGGCTGTTAGATTGTCTAACCCTCCCCCTGCTTGGACTTATGAGAAAATGGATTTTGATGCTTGATCACCTCTTGATCTGAATTAAAGTGTAAATATATATATATAAAAAAATATATATACATATATATATATATATATAGATAGATAGATATAGCCCAAAAATGTGTTCTCCTTTCCAGGCACATCCAGTTCTGTTTTAGGGTAACACTTAATATTCATATATTCATGAATACTATCATAAGGTCCTGGCAGGGTGATTGTTCATGGACAGATAAGATCACATGACCCTCCATCTGCAGACATCTTATGGACAGGAATGTCTGACTGATGAGGTAAAAGACAGGAGCAGAACTTTTAATCAATTTATACTGGTAAATTACCTACTGTCCTCCTCCCCTCCCCCCCTACTAACGCACACATTACAGAAGACAAGAGGTAAAGTGGCCAACCCCTTTAAGTGATTTGACATTACATAAATCCACACACACACACACACACACACACACACACACACACACACACACACTAGATGTTCTTGGGGAAAGTTTCTGTCCTGTTTTATATGGTATGGTTGCAAATGGAAAAATATTCTCATTACTCTTCTTTTTTTTTTTTAAAGGAAAAAGGGTCTGCGGGAGTCTATGCATTTCCAGTGCATTCAATGAGAATCTGTTCTATTGCCTTCTCACCATCCAATGCTAATCATCTGCTGTCACTTGGTGCAGAAGGGACGATACAATGTGGAGACTTCTCTCACTCTGTCTTCTCTGAGGTATCTATCAAACGGATCCATGTTGTCTGTGTAACACCGCATAGAGGATAACTAGCTGATCAGTGAGGGTCTGATTTCTGGGAGAATGGGACCCTCGAGTCTCCAAAGAAAGAGGATCCTGTTCTCACTAATGGGTGGAGTGTGGGGGGAGTATCCCCCTACCGCTCTGTGCAATCTGTGGGAGCAGCCGGAGTTATACAAACTATGAATGGCGCGGCAGGACACATGCTCGTCCTGCTGCTACACGCGGTAGTAAAAACAGGATCTTTGTCCTACGAAGAGCAGAGTCCTGTCTGGTAGGCGTCCTAGCAGTCAGACCCTCACTGATCAGCTAGTTGTTCCCTATCTACAGGATATATACTTGATTTGTATGGTTTGTAAACCACTGCAAAATTTTATGGCTTTTTTATTTATTACTTTGGACAACCCCTTTAAGACCTTAAAGGGGTTAACCAGATATTGCGCCTTATTCCAGCCCGTTTTCAAAACTTGTATATTTTAATGTATTTTATACAGCACTCCATTTCTCCTGCATATCTAAGCAGTTCTGAAGCTGATTATTAAGTGTAAAAACACATCGAAATTCTTCCATTTTCACAAGTCAGAGCCCCCAGGAAGCCAGAGAACATGGGCCCCGTTTACACTAATGGGTGGGGCAGCAGGTCAATCCACTCAATAGTATAGAAGTGATATCCGAGCACTGTGCTCAGCAATTTACGTCATTCTCATGCATTTTAATGTTTTCACCCATTACTACAATTGAGATCCCTGTTCTCCGGATTGCTGGGACATCTGTTCTTATAATCTGTGAAGGTTTGAGCAGTTGTATCCGCTACGTTTTCCCCTACCATGTGGATAACTTGAAATTTGATACAATCCCTTGAAGGGAGATTTATCAGAAGGTAAAAGTGTTCGAGTTGCCCATAGAAACCAATCAGAGCTCAGCTTTATAAAATGAAAGCGCTGTGGGAAGATGAAAGCTGAGCTCTGATTGGTTGACATGGAACACTATAACAGTTTTACCTCAGACACTTCTTATGAATCTCCCCCATGGAGTATGTGCTTGTTTTCATGTGTATTGTAGGAAGTTTATTTACTGACGTGTTTTAATAAATGTGACCTGCATTTGTTATTTTAAGTAAAAATAAGTTCTGCAATGTTTTCCTGGTGGTGAATGTTACTTAGTAAAACGCTGTGTGTATCTCTCAGGTGTACCGGGAGGAGGACACTGAACCCTCTTCCTTTGACTTCCTGTCAGCTGACGGCTCTGTCCTGCTAGTTTGTCACAATACTTCACAGCTCTCGGTGGTGGATCGCAGGACACGGACAACTAGGTGTGACGCTCGAGCTCGTCTAGCTGCGCATTATCCCCATTGTGTTAGTGTGCATCCTCTCCAGAGACATTTCTGTGTAGTGGGAGGAAGGGGGTGAGTTTTGTCTTTTCTTCATTCGTGTATCTTTTGACTTGGATGCCAATTCCCCCCATGACATCATTGGAGGGTTCTGTTTGGGTGCCATGACAGCTGGGCTCCCAAAAACGTCATTCTGCAAGAAGCAGACTGTAATACAGAAGAAGTATATTCACAAAATACTGCTATACAGTTGTATATAGGGTATAGTGGTATATAGGGGCCCTGAAAAAAAATGTTTTAAAAATTATGTAAAAAATTAAAATTTCAGGTTTAATGTAATTAAAATCCTATTAATTAATAAGTCATCCCATCCCAAAAACGCATCTCCCTAGACTGAAGTATGTAATGGTTACGGTGATGCAAGTTTTTTACATTTATGTTTTTTAAAGGTATTAAGACATAACTACACTAAATAAATTTGGTTTCTCAGTAATTGCACTGATTAAAAGAAGAAGGGGGAGGTGTCAGCTCAACCGCACATTGAAAGCCGTGAAAAAAAAAAATCTGGGTTTTTTTTTTACCATTAACCACCATATTGAATTATTTTCCAAGTACACGGCACAGAATATTAAGTGGGGTCAATGGAAATTACAATTTATCTTGCAGATAACAAACCCTCATGTAGTGTGTGTGTGTAAACAAAAAAAATTAAAAGGATAAGGCTTGTGGAAGGAGCCGAGTGAAAAAAGGAAACACAAAAAAAGGGAAAAGAAAGGTTTGCAGGGGTTAAAAACTGAGCATTTCTTTACCTTGTTTTTAATTGTCTTTTTCCGAAATCCATAAATTTTTATTTACTTTGCCCTCAGTTTTATTGGGAGTTGTTTTTTTTGCAAGACCAGTTGCGTTTTTTTTTTTTAATTGCACCATAGCAATCACTGAGCAAGGAGGGACAAAAAAAAAACCTTTTGATTCCATCTTTGTTTTTTAAGATGCAGCCGCAGCATATGTGTGCCTGTATCTCCTCATGCATTCTTCCTGTCCTGCACACTGTCCCCCTCCCTCCCCTGCCTGCTCAATGCACATGGCAGAAAGTGGAGAGGGGGAGGGAGCTGCACGAGTGCGGAGGAGAGGAGACTGACCACACGCTGCTGGCAGGGATCCAGGTAATAAAAAATAAACTATAGTAAACTACTGAAGTGCTTCACATTGCTGACAAAGGCATTATAACATCAGCATAGCATAGACTATTGGAACCTGCCACCAGCTATAAATCACATTACTGGTGACAGGTTCCCTTTAAATAACATTTTACATTTGTTCTACACGGTGGCATAATTATGGTAACACCAAATATGTAAAAATTTGGGGTTTTTTTGTGTTGCTACTTTCTAATGACCATAACTTTTTTAATTTTTTGGTCCTTGTAATTATACATACCGTATATATATGTATATATAATATTGGAATCATTGATTGTCTTTTATTTTTATTTTTACACTGTTGGTGAAAGGAAAAATGTAATTCTTGCGGGTATTTTTTTTACTTTTTTTGCAATTTATGCCAAGCAAAAGTGAATCCATGTCCCTTGAGTAAGTTGTTACTTACCAACTTCCCGCACCAAACCTGGGTACCAGATTTTTTGCTCAGCTACACCCATTCATTCACCCGCACAGTTCAGCTACATCCATTCATTCGTCCGCACAGCTCAGCTACACCCATTCATTCGCCCGCACAGCTCGGCTACACCCATTCATTCATTCGCCCACACAGCTCGGCTACCTCCATTCATTCGCCCACACAGCGCGGCTACCTCCATTCATTCGCCCACACAGCGCGGCTACCTCCATTCTTTTGCCCGCACAGCTCGGCTACCTCCATTCATTCGCCCGCACATCTCGGCTGCCTCCATTCATTCGCCCGCACAGCTCGGCTACCTCCATTCATTCGCCCGCACAGCTCGGCTAAACCCATTCATTCGCCGCCGCACAGCTCGGGCTACACCATTCATTCGCCCGCACAGCTCGGCTACACCCATTCATTCGCCCCCCGCACAGCCGGCTAAACCCATTCATTCGCCCGCACAGGTCGGCTACACCCATCATTCGCCCGCACAGCTCGGCTACACCCATTCATCGCCCCCCACAGCTGGCTACACCCATTCATTCGCCGCAAACAGATCGGCGACACCCAGTCATTCGCCCGCACAGCTCGGCTAAACCCATTCATTCGCCCGCACAGCTCGGCTAAACCCATTCATTCGCCTGCACAGCTCGGCTACACCCATTCATTCGCCCCCCGCACAGCTCGGCTACACCCATTCATTCGCCCGCACAGCTCGGCTACCCCCATTCATTCGCCCGCACAGCTCGGCTACACCCATTCATTCGCCCGCACAGCTCGGCTACACCCATTCATTCGCCCGCACAGCTCGGCTACCTCCTTTCATTCGCCCGCACAGCTCGGCTACCTCCATTCATTTCTCCATCTCTCCATTGGTCAGGAGGGTCTGGAAGTGATGTATCCACCTGACCTTTGGACTATAAGACCCAGGCTGTTCTTAGTAAGGCTTTTTCCTGCTAAAAAGTGCGTCTTTTAGTCTGGAAAAGTATCTGCAGCCAATAGGGAGCGACCAGAGAATGCACAAGGTTTCACATATGCAAAGACCCTGCCGCCCAACCAATAGGAAAGTGTTTTTTTTCTTTCTCATTAATGTTTTTCACCTTGTTCTTATATACGGTGTGTGTGTGTATATATATATATTTTTTTTTTTTTTACAGCGCTGCACTAATCTATGATGTCCGTAAGTTTAGCACGGAGAAGACCCTACCAGTAATGAGATTAAAGGGGACAAAAGGAAGATATATCAGGTCTGCTTACTTCTCCCCCGGCACAGGAAAGTGTGTGGCTACCTGCTCTAATGATAGACATTTGCGGTAAGAAGGAACATTGATTCTCGCTCTGAGTTGTGTGTTTTATGCTTTGCAGTGTTATGACTGCTTATGTACAATCTGTTTAGCTCCCAGTATGCTGGAGGGGTATAGCAGAGGAGCTAATACTCCTGACTTCAGTGTCCAGCTGCTGTACCAAAGTCTGTCACCCAATGAATTTTATAGGTTTAAAGGAGTATTATCATCTGGCATTAACATTTAATTTCATTCACCTGCCTTATATACCTACATCAATTGGATATTTTGTTAAAAAATTATATATACTTGTGTGAAGACATTTTCTCATAAATTAAGTCACATCGTCCCTTAGAAACTAGATTGTTGTCCTTGGAGACGACCACTGCTGCTGGAGGGATTTCACAAAGAAATAAATTGTTTCTGTATATAAAATGTCTAGGAGTTACTAGTTGTTACTGTAGTTGTCCTACAGCTGTCCTGTGGTAATGAATGCTGAATCAAGGTGCTCAGGCAGGACTCAATAGCGCATGTCTTAGCTGTCCTTGGATACGACCAGACCTCTCATTTCTGATTGATAACATGGATACATTTGTGAGAATTTGTCTTCACAGAGGTAGGTTTCTTTATAACATGCAATTGAAGAAATATATCTATATATGGCCGATGGATTTAATGAAATGTGAATGCCCAGACAAGACTATCCCTTTAAGTCACATAGTCCTATTACCATTGGTGTTAAGAAACCCCATTGTAGGCATAGCGGTGATGACGGTACAGTGGCTGCAGTCACTTCTTGTTCTTTTCCACCGTTCTTTTACTTGCTGGAGTGTTTTTATATATGTGATGCTGAAGTGTTGGTTTTGTTTCTCTATTAGGGTGTATGAAATGACAAACTTTGAGCAGAATGAGCTCAAGTCGCTCCGACGATTCAGGTAATGTAAGAGGACGGTGAAGGAATTTTTGCTCTGCTTTAGACTTGTTCTCCTTTCCTAATATTTAATCCAGTTCTGCTCTCTTTACGTGGGGGAAATGCAGAGAGTATGTGAGAGTCCACTGAAGTCCTACTGATCGCTCGCCTTATGGGAAAAACAACACAGGGGAATCTGAAATCAGGGTCTTAGCTTTAAAGGGAATTTATCAGCAGTTTTGACCATACATAGCTGCGAGGAGTGTTGGGTAGCAGCTCTTGAGATCTGTGGAATCATATCTTTTGAGTATGTAGTTGGTAGCAGCAGGACTGTGAAAAGTGACATTATAATCCAGCGCTAGCAAGGGCTCTGGGTGGGTCTATCAGCCTGAAGAGCTTTCTGCTATGAGTAGGAGCTGTATCAGGATTTTGTTTGGATACTTACAGCACTCAGTCAGAGGAGGGGTTGTGGAACAGTTCATTGCAAAGAGCAGAAAGCTCTTCAGGCTGAAAGGCCCATCCAGAGCTGCAAACCTCAATTTAAAGTTCATTTCTCATAGTCCTGTAGCTACTTACTAAACACGCAAAAGTTACACAGCTCTGCAGGGCAGAGACTTAGAACTGTCTGCAGTTTATTATGGTCAAATCTGATAACTAATTCCCTTTAAAATTAGCACATGCTTGATCCTTCCTGGAAAAAACTTTATGCAGGACCCCAGACCCCCAGGACGGCTGTTGCCCGTGGTGCTGGGGATCCCTCCAGGGGCACAGTCTTGTTATGTAATCATAATTTCTATACAGGATGGTAGTCTTGTAGGCCTCACTCATTACTATAGATGACTAGGATGCTAGTCCTACTCTCTGCAATGTTCAGTCAGGGATGTATAGCTGTAGTGTGGCACACGTCTCTCATACTAATTATAGACACATTGGGGGAGATTTATCAGAAGGGTCTGAGGTAAAATGGTTCTAGCTGATCATGGAAACCAATCAGAGCTCATCTTTGATTTTATAAACTGCTGTGGGAAAATGAAAGCTGAGCTCTGATTGGTTGTTATGAGCAACTAGGAAAATTTTACCTCAGACACTTCTGATAAATCTCCCCCATTAAATTTCTCTCCCTATATATGAAAACCAATGTGGACAACAACTGGATACTAAAAGCTGCAGCCAGGACAATCCCTCCAGATCTGCTTTTACCTGAGTTCCCGGGTCCGGGATCTGTGTCGCCTCAGCAATCTGCTTTTCTGTTTCAGCAATGTAGCAAATTTCCATATACCACTTGTATGGGACCCGAAGCAAGAAAACTGCTTTGCTCAAAGTGTTGGAGCCAATAGCAGGATAGACATCATCCACCAGGACGGACAAGTGGTTCATTCGTTATGCAGTGATTATGTAAGTAGTCGGATGCTGAGCATTGCCTTCCATCCCACCAGGGACCTGCTGCTTGTAGGAAGTAATGCTGGAAAGCTGCACGTGTGGAAGAAATGGGAAGACTAACTGTATACCTCTGCTTTCTAATCTATTTATTATGAGGTGGAAATACTTACCACAATGACTTCTGCAAATTTTAGGAATCTTTTTTTTTTTTTTGGAGTTGAGTCAAATGAAATTGTGGAAGGGGCATCTTTATCATACACCAGCGTGCACCAGTACTTTTGGACCACACAAATCTGTATTGGATTCATAATGATTTGTGAAATTGCTTCATTTTTTTAGTGAACGAAAAAAAAACTGTACAAAACCTGAACATGTAAATGGATTCATTTTTTTTTCATTGTGATGGATTGTAGCAATGGAATTTCCAGCAGAGTTGGTTGCAGGGGACACACCGGGGACATTTTTAAGTTGTCCTTGTCTTTTTGTATATGTTTTGATCTGTAATAAACCATATATTTTCAGTGATTTCCTGTTCTCTGTATTTGATTCCCAATACTGCGGAGAGCTTTGTGAATCGTGCAGATCCTGAACCATCAGGTAATTTTTGGAGTTTGGGCGCTCGGCACATGGCGGAATTATAAGTGCAGCTCTAACTTGCAGAAGAGAAATTACAAAAAGTGAAAAAAAAAAAAATCAACTCTCGTTAGCAAGAACACGTTTAGCCCCCTCATATGCTAATCTACTCATGGGGGGCTTTTAAAGATATCTACATAGAAAGCACAGATAACCCTTTTTTTTCATAATACAGGCATTCCCCGGGTTACATACAAGACAGGGTCTGTAGGTTTGTTCTTAAGTTGAATTTGTATGTAAGTCAGAACTGTATATTTTATTATTGTAATCCCAGCCAGAACTTTTTTGGTCTCTGTGACAATTGGATTTAAAAATGTTGGGTTGTCATAAGAATCAATATTAACAATAAAGCTTCATTACAGACACCTGTGATAACTGTTACAGCTGAGCATTGTAGCCTAGGACTAAAGTACAATAAATTACCAATATCCAGAGGTCCGTTTGTAACTAGGGGTTGTATGTAAGTCGAGTGTTCTTAAGTAGGGGACCGCCTGTATCTCACTATACAGGCGCTATGTATAGATGATCTGTTCCTGTTATTGAACGGAACCAAAAGAAGATATCGTTACTTTCTACAAATATCTTAATAACAATAACTGGGGTATTTCTTTTACCCTTGAAAGCAGTCACACAGATATTGTTTTTTTTAGATTCAGCGACTTATCATGAGGAGGATGCTTTTGAAACTAAAACTCATTTAAAAAAAAGTTGATTCTAACAACTATCTAGAATATACAAGCTCCCACTACAAAAAATGGATCGACAATGTCCTTTACTTAAAATATCAACGAATAAGGAAAAAATTGTACTAGCACTGATTCTTTCGATTAAAGAAACAAAACTATTGAAGGAACGTTTTACTGAAAAAGGCTATCCGAAATACCTACTCAAACGAGCTTACCACTAAGCCAGATAGAACAAATAAACGATAAACCTAATCTATACAAAACAAAGTTCATCACCCGTTCCAATACAGAATTTAAAGAAATAAAAAATATTATGCAAAAACATTGGCGCATACTGACCAACGATACATACCTAAATAACTATCTGCCGAAACATCCAAAGATCACCTACAGAAAATCTCCCAGTATAAATAATCTTCTAGCTCCTAGTATATTGAGACAACACAAATCAACCACAAACAATAAAGAGAATGAACATTTAAAAAAATGTGGCAAAAAAAAGATGCTTATGCTGTAGATCTATTAAACCGGGGCCATCTTTCATGTCTAACAACCCAAAAGAAGAATTAACTGTGAAAAAAATAAGAGGTCTTGCTAAACTAAATATGTAATATATTTATATATTTGTAGGAAGAACCGTTCAGTCGCTGAAAAGCTGTTTGAATAAACACAGGGAAAACAGAAAAAGAAAAAGTTTCTCTTATACTGAGTATCAAAACACTGTGCGTTACGGCATCCTAAAATGACATTTCCTATTTTCATTATGCCTATAGACCATATACCAGATCCAATGGCGAATAGCTTTCAGATGCTTTGCAGACGCAGTCTACTGGATCTACAAACTGAATACACTGTCACTGACTGGTCTAAATAAAGTTAACGAAACCATTCTTTAACTTGTCAGATGGTTTAGTCAATATCAGATATCTTACCTTTCAATATCAAATATATCCCTTTATATGCATACAACAGGTCCTCATCTTCCCTGCCAATTTGACCATAGCGCATTCTCTCACGTCTTTACCTTTTTGGTCAAAATCTTCTTCCTTAGCTGTAGTTCCACTGACATCCTTTCTGGCCATAGCCAGCTTTCATAGTTGTAGTTTCATGGAGTTCCGTGGAGCCAAACTGTTTATTAAAATCTGACCATGTTTTAAGTAAATTATAATATTAAAATAATACTTTACATTTTCACTTTGCACAAATTTACTAGTGCTTTTCCTGCTTAGCCGGTTTGTAATAATGTGTTTGTGACCTCTCTGATACCAGTGAACAGACTTTTTACATAGCATCGTGTTGTGTCGTCACAGTATGAACCAGTCCCAGCGCTAAACCCGTAGTTCTGAAAAATGATCTTTGTTTTTTATTACAACATATTTTAAGTTAATAAACAGTGTTTTAAATCATTTTGAAAGTCAACCAGCGCTGTGGAAACGCTCATCTCCTAACGCTGTTGAAAGGGAATTTAAATGGCTTGTCCATGACTCCATTTGGATATATGTGGAAAGACATATTCTATATATTCAAGTATAAGCCGAGGAACCTAATGTTAATACAAAAAAAAAAAAAACACATCAAGTCCAAGAAGTTCAGAATAATTTTTTATTTATTTAAAAAATACTGTCCACCATCAGGACGGTTATGCAAGTCACTCCTCCATAGCACATAGGGGGCGCTGTGGAGAACGTGACTAGGTATTGGCACAAGGACGTCATTTTATTTTTGTCTATGAAACCTAAAGATTCACAGTTGCGGTATGTTTCCCCCTGGCAAATCCATCATGCGGTCCTAATGACTCATGCTCGACCGCACTATATGTGCGCAGAACAGGAAACGGGCAAGTATGAGGAAAACACATGATGACCGCTATGCCAAAAAGATAGCCACGGCACGTGCCCTGGATGGCAGCTTTTTACAGTCACAAAGCAACTCAGCACCAGAATAATATCAGATGTTTCTAGATCGGGTTCTAGAATGAAACTGCATAGAAGGGTTTCCGCAGACGATG
The DNA here is from genome assembly GCA_019512145.1 of Engystomops pustulosus. Taxonomy (NCBI): domain Eukaryota; kingdom Metazoa; phylum Chordata; class Amphibia; order Anura; family Leptodactylidae; genus Engystomops; species Engystomops pustulosus. The sequence goes on from CM033644.1 coordinate 31,323,469, forward strand.
AATATGACTCTACTGCCTGGCTGTCAGATGGCAGCCGCCTGTCCAGTGTGGGCACAGGATGGGGGGAGGCATAGATACCAGCTATGCATGAGGAGGAGGAGGAGATGGTAGAATGGAATGTTACACAGGTGATGGCTCCTCTCATCTATGTGGCTTTAGTTCCTAAGTCACTTGAGGGCTTTTCTGGAGAAAGTTACGTGCTGGTTGCTCACCATTCCTCTATTTACGGTTTACTTAAAGGGAACCACGTTACCAGGACAGGCACCTTTTAATTATAGCAACTGTAGGACGCACAATTTTAATATCTCCAGCACCACCGACCCCGTAGCTGCTTGGTTCCACTTGTCCACTTTCTGTAAATCACTGATAATTGTATAACTTTTTCATTATATAAATAATATCAATATATTTTCTGCATCCCTCAGTTTTCTAGATCTCTGCTTCATTGATTACTTGCTGTGGATAAAAATCCATCCATGCTCATGTAATGTTACACAGGTGCACAGGCAGTTATATCCCTGGTCATGTGATGTCTTACAGGTGCACAGCTTGTTACCAGAGACATAATGGACCGTGCACGTGTGTGACATCACATGACGAGGGACATAAGGAAGTGTGCACCTGTGTGACATCACATGACCAGGTATATAACGTGCACCTGTGTGACAGATTTCTATCCACTGCAAGTAAACAATAAAGCTTCTTATAGAAGGACAGCAAGCAGAGATGTAGAAAACCGATGAAAGTATATTGAAAAATTGAAGAACTGTTCATTACACAATCTATGGTTGCTTAAAGTTGACAACCCCTTAGGGTGAAGACACGCATGGCGTTTTTAGGCCGTTTTTGGGCCGTTTTTAGTTAGTGCATTTTCAGATCGTTAAAAACGCATGCGTTAAAAAATGCATGCGTTTTTTGAAAACACATGCGTTTTTGACCAGTTTGAATTAAGATAATTGGTCAAACCTGTCAAAAACGCACGCGTTTTTCAACGATCTGAAAATGCACTAACTAAAAACAGCCCAAAAACGGCCTAAAAACGCCATGTGTGTCTTCACCCTTAGCGTTCACAAGTAGCAGTCTTCTCAGCTGTTCTGATGCGTTTGAAAATGCATGCGTAAAGGGTGCGGTCACACATTGCAGTTAAAACTGCATCACAGGTGGTTTTAGGTGGTATTACTTATTTTAACAAGTGAAAGACAACAAATCAACAGGTGAATGACATTTGTGGGACAGGTTTCTCCTTCAAAATCAAATTCACCCATTCAGTTCATGTCTTTCACCTGTGAAATTGACAAAACTGCACCTAAAACCACCTCAAAACTGATTGCGATGCAGTTTTAACTGCAACGTGTCACCGAGCAGATTTGTTCTCTGACCTATCGTCATAAAAAAAATCCTAATGTAATGTAAAAGGTGCCCGGCCAGGCGACTGATTCCCCTTAAGGAACAAATCCAAACCACAATGCACATACACAACACCTCACACTTAAACATATATTATTTTTATCAGACCGTGGCTCATTATTATGCAAGTTAATCTTTACAGTGGTTAAAAAATAAAGTGCACTGAGCTTACGGTCCTGACGTATTTTGCATAGTCCAAGCTTGGCCACATCAGTAAGGATGTCAGGAGGCTCTATGGGCAATGCCAGCTGGTGCATGAAATGGCCCTAAAGGCAGTCATGGGGGGATTATTATATCATTGGTGATCTTAAAGGGGAGCTCCAGTCATTTTTCCTCTTATAACCTGCTTTGTAATAGGGGGAGTGCACATTAGAAGCCGCCGTATGTTATTATCATGTAGAAACTACTATAAGAGCTAATATTAGGGCTTTTTTTTATATCTGACTGGAGATTTCCTTTAATTTGCACAACCCCCTCCGTTATTTATTGATAAATCAGTTTCACACTATCCCCAGGGGTGGGGGCTCTCATCTTACCTGGTGCATTTACTTTAGTTTCTGGGCGGCCTGGATAATATTATTTGCCATGAAAGTTGCTCTGTGACTATAACTCACTACAATTCTACGTTTTCGATTTTATTATTTTTACACATAGCACGCCAACGAAACAGAATCTAAAAAGCAATTAAAAAAAGTAAAGGTAATCTTGATAACAAAATAATACTATTTTCTTAAAATATAACCTTAAAACAGTCTCTGCGATACAAAAGTAAGGTACGATAATATGTCTGGAGGCAAAGAGGTCCCCAACTTCTGCGGGGAATGGGTACAAGGTCCATTGATAATGATGATGATGATGATGATATAGGCTATTGGCTACGAAGCACAACATAACAACTAGGGGAGAAAACAACACGACAGTCATTCCATCATGGACAGACCCCAGGTTTGGGCACAAGATGGGTTCATAATATGTATCTACACTGAATGATTCTTCCAGCCTGGCCACATACATGAAGTAATCTAGTCCTTGGTTCCCTATAACTTCAGCATGTGATGCAGCACTTAGGGACACTATTCTTAGGACTAGGGACAGACAATGCATATACCCCACTCCATCGCTCCCCAAGTGCATATACATCCTCACTACATGAATTGATATAACGATCATTATATATAAACCAGCAAAATCCTTGTCACCCAGCAGTTTTATGTGCAATCCTAGACCAGAGGTGGATCCTAAACATAGAAGATAGTTTCTCTCTATAGGACTAGGTTATGGCTTCCAGAATTCTTCCGTGTGAAACTAACCAAAGGCACATGTGACACTTTCCCATATCTATCATTACCACTATGTTCAGTTCTCACCCCCTAGTATCACAACATAGGATCACTGAGCCCTTATGTCCTCCCAATACACAGATGTCAGTAAAAAGAGCTCTAGCCGCAGGTAAGGGTGATGCCACACATGGAGTTTTGAACGCGTTTTTGGCCTGTTTTTAAGCAGTTCATCAAAAACCACATGCATTTTTTGAAAAGGCATCCATTTTTGACAGGTTTGACTAATTATCCCAATTCAAACTGGTCAAAAACGCATGCGTTTTCTGACAGACTGCCTAAAAACAGGCCAAAAACGTGTTCAAAACATCAAGTGTGGCATCACCCTAAGGGCGTTTAAGGGATTTCCTTGACCGAACCTTGAATCAGTGAATTGGACGGATATGCCCAAGTGGGCAGTAAGGGTGATGCCACACATGGCGTTTTGAATCAGTTTTTGGCCCGTTTTTAAGGAAAAAGCATGCGTTTTGCTTAAAAACAGGCCAAAAATCGATTCAAAACGGGTTCAAAAAGCCATGTGTGGCATCACCCTTATACTCTAACACTAAAACTGCTCTATTTCCACATATACACTACGTGTAGTTCAGGGTTTTAAAGGTTTTGATCCAGGAAATCCCACAAGCGCACAGAGCAAGTTTCATGGACTGAACTCACTTGTGGGCAACAAAGATTTATCCCCTCTTTAGGCTAAATTCACACTGCCTTGAGCCCGCTGCGCCGGAATACGGCGGGCACACGGCAGCGCGCCGTGCTCCATAGAAAGTAATGGCGCACGGCGCCGTAATACGGGGAAAGACAGGACATGTACCGCTCCCGTACAGGGCCGTGAGCCCATAGAAATGTATGGGGGACGTATATCGGCCGCATATACGTCGGCCGTATATACGTCCCCCGTACTGTAGTGTGAATGTAGCCTTACACACAGACATCAGGCTATAAAGCTCTCAAAGGGTTTGGGAACTTTGAGCAAATATATGATATGGTTTATGTAATAAAAACTTATACAATATTCTCATAACACTGGGAGATTTATCAGAAATGTCTGAGGTAAAACTGTTCTAGTTGCCCATGTAAACCAGAGCTCAGCTCTCATTTCCCCACAGCTGTTTATGAAATAAAAGCTGAGCTCTGATTGTTTTCCCATGGGCAACTAGAACAGTCTTACCTCAGACATTTCTGATAAATCTCCCAGTGTAATGAGAAATTGTATATCAGAAATGTCTGAGGTAAAACTGTTTTAGTTGCCCAGGGAAACCAATCAGAGCTCAGCTTTTATTTCATAAACAGCTGTGGGGAAATGAAAGTTGAGCTGTGATTGGTTGCCATGGGAAACTAGAACAGTTTTGCTCCCAGATGTAGATCTCTGCTTGCTTTCAGTATATGGAAATTTTCATGTACTTCCAGGGGATAGAAATCAGTCCCTGGTCATGTGATGTCACAAAGGCGCGAAGCTTGTTATAACATACAGCTAATATTACTGTAACAAGCCGTGCACCTTTGTGACATCACAGGGACTGATTTCTATCCACTGGAAGTAAATGCAGCTTTCCTTAGACTGAAAGCAAGCAGAGATCTAGAAAAGCATGAAGAATTGATAAAGAAAATATATTGGGAAATTGTATAATTTTTCATTACACTCACTATCAGTTTGTTGTTGAAAGTAAGAAAACCCCTATAAGTCCTTATGCTTAGACATTAGGAAAGAGTTGTCACCTCCTAACAGACAGATATGAGGACATAAAGATGTAACCTCAAGGCTCTTTCACGATGCTGTCGTATACAGATAGAAGGACAGAGAGCTCTGACTTCTTCCTAATACACAGACATCAGGATAGAACTGTCACTCCATCCTAATATACAGATTTGAGGACATAGAGCTCTCACTTCCTAGTTCACAGATCTCATAACAAGCTGCTCTCACTCCTCCTGATTCCATTAAACATCATATAAAGTGGAGCTGTCACTTTCTTGTATCTTTCTCTTTCCGGACTTTCATTGTAAAGTGTCTCTCATAAAACTTCCATATACCTCTCTACTAGAGGGTCATTATATATAGGGTGATCCATTTTCTAGGTGTTCTACCTCAGAAGAGCCAAACCACAGTTTCTGCTATAGTTTTTTTCCCCTTTTCTTTCTGCTATCCACTATTCTGACGCTGTAAAACTATCCCACTGTAGCTTATCCGCAGCCATTACAGAACATGTGCAGACGGCCTAAGGGTGACACCACACGTTAGCGTTTTGATTCACTTTTGTAATGGATTCAAAGCGCATGCGGTGTCCCGCATTTGCATTGTATACAAGTGGATATGCAATCGGCAGCAATGTGTGAACGCGGCCATAAGTTTTGCAGATGCAATTTTTTAAGCCAAAAGCAAGTGTGAATGATACCGAGTGGGAATATATCATTTCACTACTATCTTGGTTTGGACATTGAAAACTGCATTCCAAAAATTGAACGTGTGAGCGCGCTATTAAGTTAGAAGCCTGATTTTATAATGTACATTGTAGATACTTGATGTGATTTAGAATGAATTTAAGGGGTGATTGTACAGTAATTGTAACTTATTTTATGTAAGAATTGGGTGCAGTACCTACATGTAGCCTCTGGATGTCAATATTGAAGCAAATATTACAGGTCTGATAGGTAGATGCGGATGCGGCTACAGTTTCATGCTTTTCCATGGACCCTCGATTTAGATAACATTGACAAAGCTCTACAGCAATTGAACGCGCAAGACGCAAATGTGCTGCGACCCATTAACTAGTAACCAGGCACCAGATCAATCCACTGTCCACCATAACTGTTGTACCTATGCACTATAGAAGTGGTTGCTCACCACACAGAAGGCTTCAGTTTAGGATTTTGGCAGCCATGATAGAAGCTTACAGAAGTATTAAACTGGCTGCAATGTAAGTGATTACATGGTCTCCCATCCCCCAGCAATGTCACCACTGTGACAGATGTAATAATAATGGATAAAACCGCATGAAACAGGCAAAAACTGAGAAAAAATCTATCACAGTGGCGCATGAGGTTACAGCGAATTGACACATCTCACTAGACACTTTGCTCATGCCAACTCTTGGCCAAATATTGGCGCTCTTAACAAATTCACTTATGTTCTCCCCTTATTCTGTTAGAGGCATAAAAAAGGTCCAAAATGCATAATAAATTTGGCAGAATTTTTGAGCTTTCCACTCCTCTGGTCTTGGTGGAATATGTATGTAGCCAGGAGTTGGCAGCTGGCAAGCTTACAGCGTATCAGGCGTCCATCGCTGGCCTGTGTGCAGAGGCAGGAGGCTCGTGTCCTGGAGCTGAGGAAATCTAATCCTGCTGCACCCATATATAGGACACAGGCGTGTGATATTACAGAGCTTAAAGTGGCTACAGACCCCCCTCCCATGTAATGTCTTGGGGTACCCTCCACCTCTCTCATCCGCATCCACCCATTCACACCGGACAACCCTAAGCAAAGGTTTATTCAGACAACCTTTGTGCCATGAAGGGTTTGTGAGACAAGACAGGGGTGAGAAGGGGAGGACACTGGAAGACATCACTCCTCACAGTCAATGAGGGCCACATCACAGAACATCAAGAGTCAATGAGGCGAATGAGAGGGTGTAGTTTGCATGATACCCACCGGCGCAGGGGACAGAAGTATTGGTAATGAAACTGCTGGAATTCAGGGGTCAACCTGATGTCCCTTAAGAATGCTAACTCCAGGTCAGACTCTGCCAATATAACCAGCAATAATAGTAAAGCCAAGAGAAGACACAGAGTGACGGCAAGCAGCCGCAGAACGCTCTGCAGAAACGTATTTGCTTGTTGGGGTTCAGGTTCCTTGGGACTTGCTCGCTCTGGCCCAGGTAGAGCTGGTGGAGGTATCTCCAGGTCGGGAATGCTGGAGGCTGAAGGGTCACTCTCTTCATCCTGGGTTGTACAGGTCGTCCCATTTACCTGCTGGCCAAAGGATAACTCCAGGTTGGACTCACACACAGGAGTAGGAAGGATGCTGGAACAAGGAGTGTATGCCTCATCACTGATCACCGTCTCCCTGGAGGTGCAAGGAGATAACGCATCGAGGTGGTCAGTAGAACGCACCGGAGTGGAGTGGGCGCTGTCACGGAGAGACTCCAGACCTGCGGATAAGAGAGTACAGAAAATAACACACATATAGACCACGTGCACATGGAATCTCTGGGTCCGGATACAACCATAATCTATATATTGATATTTACCTTTTATGCCAATTTCTCTCCCAATTGCAGCTGAGAAACCTGGTGCAGGGGTTTCTCTTGCGTCGCCTGATATTCCTATTTCTCTTGCAGTTGGCGGTGGTGGAGTAGACACAGGGATCACACCAGTAAGAGCTGGGAATAGGGGCAGTGCACCCAATGCTCTACCCAAAAGCCGAGGCCCCAAACTAAGCACCCGAATCTTCACATCACGGTAGCAATGATTGATCATGCGGAGGTGGACATTGACTTTGGTTTTGATCCGAATAAGACACTTGACCATGGTGAATGGAGGATAGTCCTGATATGTGTACTTTCTTCCTTGCACTTGCCTGCTCCCTCTTTATGGACACTTTCTATAAGCCTTCTACTTCCCGTCTATTTCGGCTTGTGACTCTCCCCATTTCACGTCTGTATCTCTCCACCTCCTCTCTTTCTAAGCTCTGACATACAAGGTGAAGCTTCTGGCTCCAGGACGCTATTTTGGGAACCAGTATATTTACTAGTGAGCAGAATCAGGAGAATCCTCGGCCCAGCTGTCACTTACCACTCCCCCTCCTTACAGACGCTGTCCCACTTCCCAGACGTATGTCCTCAATCACACACTTCATGTCCAGATGAAGAGGATTTCTAAGCAGGTTAACCCTTCAGTAGCCATGTAGTCATTCTGCATATTATACATGCGGTATGTGAACCTTGGTAAACTACTGTTCCTATTATACTAGTGTATACATATCCCAAAAGCTACCAAAAGTCAATGGAAAGGTTGATTTCTGCACCGGCATCTGCAGTGACAGGTCACTTATTTGCTGCAGATTGTTTCCACAATGTGTATGAGATTGTCATCAATCCCATACAATCCAATGCTTCAGAATTACACTCCGGACTTGCCATGCGGCAAGTACAGATGCCTTAGTGTTCACACTTCTTGAAATGTGTATTAGGCCTCATGCACATGAGCGGATGCTCGCCTGGGCTACAGCATACAGCCGGGTGCTGTTCCTCAACTCTCCCTTCTCCATTGAAGCCCGAGTGGCCGGTGCTGTAATTTGGCGAAATATTCAACATGTCCTATATTTTTCTGCACTCGTTCACGGTGCAGTGAGACAGAGTGTGTGCACCACACCGCGACCGGGCACCATAAATCCGCCACAAATTGTGCAGCTGGATCACGGTCCACCTAACGTTTGTGTGAATGACGCCTTTATGCCATATATATATATGAATAAATAAATCTTATGGGCACAATACAAACATGTGACGCAATGCCTACCCTCCATGATGGATATGTGAACAGCTCGCCGCCGTGTACGGGGAACGCTGCTTAACCTCAGTCCATGGCTTATGGAGGGACAACTACGACTTGGCACCATCCCCGCCCTGCAACCACAAACATGACAAAATGTAACAATAGGCATCAATTTCAAGACTAAATTTTGTGCATAATTACTGATGGGATCTATGAAGTGACCTAATAAAGTATTCAATGTAAATATGAACACTGTCTTATCAGTTATAGAAAATGTGATTGGATGTCAAGTGCAATATATATGAAAGGGTCACTGCTGGAATCATTTTATGAGCCATTTTTTCCCCAAGCCTATAAGAATTGTACATCTTTAAGTTAAACTGGGTTTTCAGAGCTATGTGTTTGTGTGTTTTTGAGTGAATGGATGCAGCTGTGCTAAGTTTGTTCATGTGAATGACTGATAAGTGTGTACATGATCAAATTGTCATGCTTTGTGCAGCACTGCGTAATCTGTGTGCGCTATATAAATAAAGAATTATCATTATTATTATTACATGTGAATTAATGTAAAAAACGATGTGTGTAAGTAAATTGATGTAACAGAGCTGTGTGTCAGAGAATGGCTGAAGCGGAGCTGTGTGAGTGACGGATGTAGCAGGACTGTGTGAGACAATGGCAGTAACAGAGTTGTGTGAGTGAATGGGTGTAGCAGTGTTGTGTTTAAATGGATGTAGCAGGGGCTGTGTGATTGTGCGTGTGAGTGAATAAATGGATATATAGCAGAGCCACATATGGATGTAGCAAAGATGTGTCTGGGTGAATGGACATACTAGTGCTATGTGTGTTAGTGAGTGAATGTAGCAATGCTATGCGTGTGTGTGGCCACCAGGAAATATTTAATTGGTGTCAAATATATTGGCATTGAGGTTTGGTAAATAGTTGTTACCTGTGAATTTCAGGAGGCTCTCTCTTGATTTTGGCACTTGATTCCATTACTTCTTTAGCAACGCGACCACTAATGAAACAGATAACATTTAGCAACAGAAGAGCTAAACAATGGTTAATTTTGCCATAGAACTCAAAGGGATAGAACTCAAGTTGTCCACTTTCAGAGAATAATTGATATTGTTTGTGTAAGGAAAATTTATACAATTTTCCAATATACTTTTTTTAACAATTGCTCAGAGTTTTCTAGATCTCTGCTTGCTGTCATGCTATAAAAAGTTTGTATGTTTACTTTCAGTGAATAGAAATCTGTTCATGGTCATGTGATGTCACACAGGTGCACGAGCCGTGTGATACTAACAGCTTTTGAACCTGTGTGACATCACATGACCATGGACAGATTTCTATCCACTGGAAGCAAACAAGTTTTCTATAGAAGGACAGCAAGCAGAGATCTAGAAAACCGTGAGGAATTGGTACAGAAAATATGGGAAAATTGTGTAACCTTTTCCTTGCACAAACCATATCAATTATTTGCTGAAAGTGGCCATGAAGTGGCAGCCTAAATCCTCCCATAAACCAACATTTCTGTCAGATAGCCTCCATAGATCCACAGTCATAATGCAGAAGATTTATCAGATGGTTCAGAGCAAAACTGTTCTAGTCAATAATAGTGACTAATCTGAGTTAAGCTTTCATTAAACTGCTGTGGGAAAATGAAATCTGAGCTCTGATTGGTTGCCATTAACAAGTAGAACCCTCCCCCGATATGTCTATGGGGAAAAATACATGGACCACGTTGAGTGTAGAGCCAATATTTCCTCCAGTGATATTGGCATCAGTAGTGCATATTACTAACGTATAAGGGATAAAGCTGGCCATACACTTTAGCCATGTGCATACTCGGCTCAGATAGGCGTGCATACTTGGCTCAGATAGGCGTGCATGTGTGCAGAATGGAGGTTTGCTGCCAGAAATGGTGGTGGCTTATCTGCTCAATAAGAAAAATAACTAAATGCTACAATTTATCTCATCTTTGCCCTCCCACCCAAAAAAGGGAAGAGATTGGGAAGAACTTGGTTCCATGCATGACATGTGTAGGGCCAGATCCACATTTCTAAATACCTGTATCTAAAGCGGCTCCCTTTAAAGAACAAGTTACTGCTGGAAACTGTGCGGACCTGGTTTGAGTTCTCAAGTCTGCAGAAAGAAGACGAGAGGTTAGGAGGAGGATCTATGTTGTAGGTGAGGAGAAGGTTCTGGAGCAAGGAACCAAGTACTGACTTGTAAAAAGACTGGTTCTCCACTCCACACTTCCACAGGTGTTTGCAGGCCTCTGGAGTGGGGGCCACGAACGTCAGCACCAAGCGCTTTTCCTATACGGAAGACATGTGAATGTATAGATTATGCTAAAATTCTTAGATCCGAAGAGATCAAATGTAGTGCTGTCAAATCATGTCACTCCTGGTAAGGGAAGGGCCTACTATTTGACAGCCTGGCTATCTGATGTATGGTTGCCCATTTACGTTATATATATCCTGACTGACTGGTATATATAGGGCTTGTATGACTGATGAATACACACACATGGATAACACATATATAGGATCAGTACACCAAAATCATAATGTGGTAGCACTCATCTTTATGGCTCCATCATATAATATACAGGTTTAAATTAAAGTAAAATTAACTTTATGAAAATTAAAACGATGAATCCCTATAACTGCGTCACTGTTAGATCTGCAACATGATACCAATTTTCGACTGAGTGAGTTTTTTTTAACTGAAAAAATACATAAAAATAGTGGATTCTTTGCTTAATCATTGTATTAGGATAGAATATGTCCTAATATTGATGTATATAGAAGAAAAAGATGAAGGATCTATGAACTAGTGTATATAGAGGCGCAAGTTAAAGATGCTGGACCCCAATGAAAAATCCATACCATGCCCCCCTCTAAAAATAATGTATTTTCTATAGGCAACTCCAGTGCCCTGTGCTTAAAGAAAAATCTACCATCAAAACCCATCATTATAAACCGGGGACACTTACTCATAGACCCAGGCACAGTGACTTTGGTAATCTTCTTATACTTGTTTTCCATGGCCTCCTTCTTTCTAAAATCAACTTTTACAATTATGCTAATAAACCAGAGCCCATCAATGCTGCAGCTTCACAGGTTGTTACACTGGAGCACTTCCTTCCTTCCACTGTGTGCTGAAACTTTCTCCGCTGCAGCACGGAGGAGCTCTGCTAACACCCCCCAGGAGCCCTTAACGTTCTAAAGCATAATTTTATAAGTGGATTTTAGAAAGATGGAGTTAATGGATAACAAATATAAGATGATTAGCACAGTCACAGTGCCTGGCTCTGAATAAGTGTCATTCTAGATTTTGATGGTAGATTTCCTTTAGGTTACACGTCTGTGTGTATACCTGTCACTTACTGTATGAATACACATCAGTCATTCAGTAAAGCTACATATAGATCAAGCTCATAGCCCCTAATCTATGTAAATAAGGTGTAATACACATTCCAGTCAGTTAGTGTATATATATATTTTTGTAGATTTTCACATCATCTAGTCACCCAGTATATATACCAGTCCATACGTATATACCAGTCTGTCAGGGTATATATTGACATTTTACCTCCTTCTCTCTCACATATAAATGAAAAGTTTTTCCTTCAAATTTCATTTTTGTGGCATCACTCCTGAAACAAAACAAACAAAAAGAAATAAAAATCACAAAGACTTTCACAAGGAAAAAACAGAACGACGGGACATACGACAAGAACAAGTGTGACCAGGTAGAAGCTGAGGGAGGCGGCATGAGGGGTTACGTGACGGTGGAGGATGGCTGGTGTGAGACCACAGGGATTGGAATGGTAGGGGGTAGGAAGTAGCCCTAAAATCTTTCCTCTTTATCACCACTGTCTGGGCCCGCTACGCTTAACAAAAAAGTCCAAACCCTTGTACTTACCTCAGTCTGGATCTATGGTGCCTGTGCAATTATTTTGTGAATCCGACGTAGTACATTTCACCTTCACTGCGCGTGTGCCATAGGTCCTGTGCATGCACAATGAAGCCGGGGTGTACTACTCCAGTTTCAGTCTCGAGGGACGTATAAGTGTATGGATTTTTTAAACAGAATATATATGTTAACCATTCATGCTATCCTTTCACTGCCCATATAGTGAACACGGTATTTACTAAGAGGCTCCGGCATTTTAGTAAATCCAAAAGGGAGGTCCACCCCTCACACCAGAAAGAAATTGAAGTCAGCTGAAATGCTGATATAATGATCCTTGTTCAGCAAAAATCTTGTGGACAAGGTTTTGGGTGATGGCACACGTGGCGTTTTTGGCCTGTTTTTAAGCAGTGCGGCAAAAAACGCATGCGTTTTTGACCAATTTCAATTGAGATAATTGGTCAAACCTGTGAAAAACTGATGTGTTTTCAAAAGACGCATGCATGTTTTAACGCATGCGTTTTTTGACGGACTGCTTAAAAACGGGCCAATCGCGTTCAAAACGCCACATGTACCATCACCCATAGGGTGATGCCACACATGGCGTTTTTGGTCCGTTTTTAAGCATGCGTCTTCAGTCCGTTTAAAAACGCATCTTAAACATATCATAATAGATAAACAGGTTCAAAGCAGCCAAATGCATGAAAAACGGTAAATAAAACGGATGCATAAAAACAAACCAAAAACGCCATGTGGGACATCACCCTTAGTAAATTACGTTAATTAAGGAAAGGGGGGGGGGGACAAGCGAAATAAACCAGAAATACAAGCCTTCTTGTTAGGAATTTCTGACTTGGATGAAGATGTATGACTGACTAAATTATAGCCTGGATCACATTTAATGTAACATTAATAATAATAACAACAACAACAACAACAATATATGTACCTAGATGTGTTTTACCATCATACAGGGAAATATAAGAATGTTATGAGAAGAGACACAGTTCATTGGGGTTGACTTTAGGAAGGAGCAGAGGACACAGACACAGAGGTTGACAACACGTCGTATAACAGGTTACAAGACAAGACTCAAAGTGTGTGCCTTCTGGACAAAGTCACCCGTCCCTGCCCTGGGCCATCACACACGGACACATCACTACGGTCACTGCAAGATGTGACTATCCTCACTAGAATATGTAACATGTCAGAGAATGAATCAAGTTCTCCTTTATATCCCCGAATGGTGTCTGCAGCTGGAGCGGAGAGGACACTGTATTCCCCAAGTCAAGTCAGAATAGGAAATTCTGCAATTTTTACAGATATCAGGGTAAAGGACACAATATCGGATATGTAATCATCCCATAATAATATAGCGGACTTAGCTGATTTTGTAAGGCAACCAAATAGACTGGCGAATACATAGGTTGTCATAAAGGACGTGTCACTTTAATTTCCAATGTCAAACGTCATGTTTCAACCTTGTTTTCCAGCAATGATGAAGCCTCGTACAGAACAGGGACATGATTTTTGGTGAATAATGTATCACGCTGTTTCTCTATCCAATATGCATAGGATTATATAACTGCGCTATGTGGAGAACTCACCCTCCAGAGTCAGACAGAGAGTAGGAAAGCATACGGGTGGAGATAGCGCTCCTCTACACTCACCATTTTATAAAGTGAACCCTCTTATTTCCCTGCAACACGATAAAGCCGAAAGGAGTAAAGGCCAAAAATGCAGAGTTCCCAGAGACATCCTGAAAGATAGGGAGACAGAGAATAGAGAGGACAGGGGAAGAAAAGATGGAGGCCAAAGAGACAGGAAGGCAGAGGTTGCACAGCAACTACAAATGGGGTATGAGGTACCTTACACGGATGAGGGTCCACTCCATAAGTCTCCAGAGTCTGAGCTTTCCTCAGAAAACACAGCTCTGCTTGAGCGGGTAACAGGCCACTGCAAGGGAAACCAGAACCAAGGCTGAAATTATAACTTTATCATTAATTTACACAAATACACTGGTATTTGGGGGGTTAAAAGAACTATTCCCTAGCAAAGGGTTTCTGGCTTCCAATGTAAATTATGGAAGGGCCACCACCTACCACCTGCAAATTATCCTCAGAGGTCACAGACACCAGATCCCTTTGCATACATCTTTCTAAACCTTTTTAAAGGAAACCTGTCATCAGAAATTAACCTTATAAACCACTATCAGTATGTGGCCAAGCGGCTGAACACATTCCAGATAACGTTTCTTTCATGGCCTGGTGTGGTGGCTTCAAACAGAAAATTAACTTTGAAATGAAATGTAAAATGATTTTATGAAGTCAAGGAGGCGGAGACTTTAACACTGATGTCAAGCTCTCCCCGCCTCAGAACGTTCCTTTCAATGTAATTGGTGGTCCTGCGTCCTGGGACATTTTGACCAGATCTCCTGAAGTCCAGCACATAATGTTGGAGGCATTTATAGGCAGGGAGAGCTTGACTGCAGTGTTAAACTCTCAGCCTTCCTGACTTTATACAACCAGTTTACATCTCACTTCAAAGTTGATATTCTGGATGATGCCACCACCATGGTCCATGATAGAAACATGATCTAGAAACTATTTAGCTGCTTGACAATATACTGGTAATAGTTTATTAGGCCAATTTCTTATGACAGGCCCCCTTTAAGGACCCATTAACACAGACATGTTCTCACCCTGAATCTCAGGTGTAGCATACGGCTGGGTGGAGCAGGGAGGGTGAGCAGGTGCCTCTTATCTCCATTGAAAGCCTAGCATCCCCGTGACCCGGTTGCCATAGACTTCTATTGTGGCTGTGATCTGGCCGGAGTTTCTGTGGCCAGATGACGGCCACTATTACAGCTGTTTAAAGGAAATTTGTTGCAGCTAATAGCATTTTCCTTACCTGAGTTCACTGCGGTGAATCTCAGCAATCCGTCGTTCCAGCTTTTCTGAATGTTTTGGGAGGAATTGGAACTTGGAACTATAACCCTCCGGATGTTTCCCAGGGTCATAATCCCCAATTTCAGCTGTTAGAGAGACCGAGCATTAATGAAAGTAAAACTACTTTCTGTAGACAATGATCTGAGACAATCCACGGATGTAGGGTGCTAGGGAGCTTAAGAAAAGGACAGCAAGGCTCTGTTCACACTGGTACTAGGTGTTTTAGAAGGTTTGGAAGGCTACACAACTATATCCAGTCTGAGGGGGGAAATGCATCCCTCAAACAGATAATAAATGATCATGACAGATCCGTCCTGGCTCCTGGAAATAATGGCCCCAGTGTGAACAGAGCTGTACAGACACAGATGCAACAAGTATAAACATAAACACCATAAATTACATAGCGGAGACAACCTGTCAACAGAACATACCCTGTAATATGTACGCTGCCAGCAACGCGGCATCAGAGGTCTTACAAAGTAATCGCCCATGGTATAAATCCCTCTTCACTTGTAAGAAAACCAAGTACCTGTAAGAATCAATCACTTAGATCATTAGTCTGTCCACATGGATACAGCCGGACAAGGAAACAAATCATCACCTATTGTGAAAGGTGGATCCTATATGATCTATATATAGGTATAACATTTTAGTGTAATTCTGTGTGTGTGTGCTGAGAAGTGATCTCTACAGAACTGGAAGTATCATCCTAATGTAGGGGTCAGTGGCCAGTGTGAAAATTGCAAGACCTAACTTTCTCAGGAATATGTTTTTGGTAGCCCACATCAATGCAAAAGGATTGTGATTTGCAGACAATCAGAGATTTCCCCTCTGCCCTGCTGGACTACTGTTGGAATGTCAACACTTGTAAGGGGCATGATACCAACAATAACATTGCTATACATTTGTCAGCGACATAGTTCCCTAATCGAACCGTGTAACTGGTTCCAAAGTGGAGATTCATTTTTAATTCATAACTTCAACGCGACTGCACAATGTTCTGGCGCTTGCTAGAAGTCGGTGGCTAAGGTAACATTTGTAGAACAATTCGTCGCGGCTCTACGCTTTACACGCAGTGAACACCTTTTAGAGATAACATCACTTTCACATATTTGGCAGACTGCTCAAAACATCCCAGCGGGAAACAAGACACCGGCGTAATGAGGAAAGGATTTGTTGGTTAGTGAGATACAAGATGGGAAGATTAAGACACAAGTGAAATGATGCGTGGCTGAGGATCAAGTCTAAGGAAGTCGCAGATACAGAGAAGGATTCTGTACCACAAACTATTAGTAGAGGGTTACAAGGCAGCAGAGGACAAAGATGAAATAGTCCTGTGATAACTCAGAGACCCAGAATAGTTTACAGCTACAGGACTGCAGATGTAGTGACTAAGGGAAACCATAAAAGGTAACTAAACTTTCCACAAAACTGCAGAAATGAAAAGTGCAGATGATAATAGTAAACTTTGTTATATACTTTATTACAGTTCCTGTGTCCGTCTTTATCCTCCCTGTTTAAGCAGTTTGTGTAGATCAGCTTTCTGTCCTGTATCCACTGACAGCTGAGTGATAAAGGATCCTAAAAAAGTGTCCAATAACTTAACTCTTTGCAGACAGTCACTGGATAGTCAAATCTCCTTACAGTGCTGAAACATCAAGGGATACATGCTCTAGGTATGGAAAGAGTTAATCTGTGGTTATCACTACAGCCTTGTAGCGCTGGGGTCCTGTGTTCAAGTCCCAGGGTCAACATCTGCAAAGAGTTTGTATGTTCTCTCCATGTTTGTGTGGGTTTCCTCCGGGTCCTCCGGTTTCCTCCCACACTCCAAAAACATACTGGTAGGTTGGGGGACAGGGACTGATTTGGCGAGCTCTGAGTGCGCTATATAAATAAAGGAATTATTATTATTAGCTTAATTATCTGTCTGAAGTGAATGAAACTCTTTGGAAAACTTTTAATATATTGCACGCTAGAGGAGAAAGAAGCAGAAAAAAAGCCACGAAGAAGCAGGTGATAAAGTTTACCATTATCACCTGCTCTATTAATTTCAAAAATAAAAAAATTGCTTCAAAGGATACTATTTAAATTACAGTGAGTTCATGGTTTTACAATTTACCGTAGTTGAAGGGAACATGTCACGTAATTTTTCGACCTATATTGTCCCTAGCATCTTACTCAGCTGTCTTTCACTGAATAGTACAGTGATGTGACAAGCTATTACGGTAAAACCTTAGATCAGTATAAGCAAATACACTGACCGTATTTCACGGACTGAACACTGCCTCAGGGATGGGACACCACACATTCTAGTTATATATGATGCAAGGATTCCCTGCATCCCTTTTCTGTTGTGCAGAGGGGATAAAGGGACCCTTTGCATTATATATAACTACAATGCTTGCATCCAGTCCCTGAAGCAGCGTTCAGTCCATGAAATGCAGCCACCACACAGTGTTTCGCACATCATGCCTGAGACAAGTCTTAGAGAAGGTGTGACAACCCTATTATGAAATGCTTCATTCTTAGAATCATGGGGGATATCAGAGGGTGGCTGGGCCTATAATGAAGTGAAAGTGTAGAATAGTCAATAGTAGCGGGACAACACTGTGGTCAGTTCATGAATCATGGCTTGTGGACAGCCCGGGTTTCACAGATCGTACACAGTGTAAAGGACGGGACGGCAACTGCATTTATGATTATAATTTGGTGCTGCTGTATTAAGTGAAAGCAGGGACTCCTTGTATCATACATCACTATGATGCCTGGAGTCCCATCGTCTACACTGTGGTTGTTCGTTCTGTAAGCCTGGGCAGCAACCGGTCTGCGATTCACAGACTGACCATGGTCGTGACGCACTAGCTTTAGTGTCCGGTTAAACGAAAAAGGTCATTTATAGTACATCTCTCCTTTCCAGTAACTATTAGGACAGCGGGCTATAAGGAGCCCACAGGTGGCCATAAATCACTGCTGACAGAAGCAGGAATGTTGTACTTGGGCTGCTGCCAGCTTCAGTCAGGAACACAGAGTTCCTCCTGATAAAGGTATATTAGGAACCCACTAAAAATGCACTTTCCTAATAGACAGAGCTAATGTAATTATTCTAATTCTAATGTACCCATATTCACTAGTGCAGCAGAGGAGAGGGATTCAGACATTGTTACTACTGCTGCTAATATTCATGTACTGGTATACAGAAAGAAAAGCTTCGGACAGCAGAAAAGCACCTGTGTCCGTCTTCCGGTGGAGGTCACAGAATGGAAATTGTGCCTTAACATGTGACCCGATGATATAAATAAGCCCGTCACTCACCTGGTAATTTCTTCTTTTAGCGCCGCTGGATCTGGAGGATAAAACTTCACCCGAAAGCAGAGGATGAAGGGAGGGCGAGCTGGAGATGACATGTAATGAGCATAAGGCGGCTGGTAATACAATCTGACTGCCTCGTCCAACAAATATATTTACCATCTGCTGCAATTACATACAAATACATGTTCAAGCTACAACATCAACACATGCAGGAGCGCCGCCATCTGCGTACATGTCAATGAGCGACCGTAAACCGGCTCTTTGATGTGAGCAAATTCCACTCAAAAAAGCATATCAAAGGAATCCCTAAGGAGTTTTTTTTTTTTACATTTTTATACCAAATATTGAGGTGTATATAAAATATATCCATCCCCAGATTGCCCCTGTACTTTACAGAATGTAGAGATGGATAATACTTTCATACAGGACAGCATATCTACCAAAAAGATCATATGTTTTGACATCCATCGCTGCATATTCTACTTTACCTCTCATCTGTTTGGCAATCCCTTTGGAAAACTCCAGCCAATGCTAAAAAAAAAAAAAAAAAAAAAAAGAAAGGATACAGTCACATACACACCACAGCTTAAATGTACCAATAAACATCAGGGTTCACCCATGTTAAATGTTGTTATGGTTAATTTTGGCTCTTGGCACCTGAAAAAGTGCTATTGGTGACCCACTGCAATTCGTGAGTGATGGCGGTGATGACTCGTATAAGGAAGTCATCACTGGAAGATGCAAAAATCCATTCAAGACCTAACTGTGGGCGATAATATAGATTCAAGGTGCGATTCAATTTGAGGAGATGTCTGGCCTTCCCCGTAACAATAGCGATGCAACCCGTAGCATTTCTTCATTCAGAGGATGGGGCAAATTGTAATTTTGTTATTAGCAAACTGCAGTATTGTAATGGTTGATGTTCCTAGATGAACACTTACACCATAGTAACACCTACAGGCCATGACAATTTTTTTTTTTGCTTATCAGCCAATGACTTATGCCAAATGACCGAGTTGTGGCCCATTTTTCATATTTAAATGTGCAGATATTTAGTTACACTACAGGCCTGCCATACAAGTATTGGGTGATATTAGGACTATATACAAAGGACTATATTCTGTCCATCACCTTTTTTACCTGCACTGATAATATGCTGCATTTATTGTGGCTGTGAGGCCAGGAATCTACATCGGACCACACTGAGACTAAACACTGACACATCAAAGTCACAGAATGCACAGAATCGCAATCGTAGCATTCACTGCTCTTACAAGATTTTCTAAAATTCGGGCTACATACACATAAACGGATATAAACGCCTGCATATGCCCGATGCTCATTATTACAATAAATCCATAGGTGTAATAAATCCCATTTTGTGTCTATCTTACAAGATTCTCTCCATAAAAAAGTTCAGCCTGTACTCAATCGCCATCCTAAGTACGGTCTGTTTTTCAAGAACGCAAAAAGAAAAGGTAGCTCAGGGCAGTGGAGATCAGATGTGAAAATATCAAGCAAGTCAGGAGATACTGGAACTACAGGCAGAAATCAATAGAACAGGAAAGGAATAAAAATCACTAAAATCCCATGGAAATTCAGCAAGGTTTGGCTACCTGCAGACGAATATATCTGCACCCCATTATAACTACATGTATAGGAGTGATTATTACAGAGGGGCATGCAGACAGTAATGCCTGAAATCCCCCTTTTATCCGCCGTAAGTAAGCAGGACGCGAGGCGTCACAGGAAGACATGAGTCCTGCTGCCTGGGGGTCCTGTGGCCCGTTGCTCCCGGGAAACTTTTACAGGTAAAGTATAATATGGGTGAACCTATAGGGTCTTATACTTATCCTTTTCAAGTTTAATGTGAGTGGCCATATTATGACATTGTACATTCTGCTACACACTGATGAATGTGCAGGGACCACCGATCACATGTGTTTCATTACAATAGATGCATAATCCTTTGAATTCCCAGTAGATAACCCGTTCCCCATGGGTAAACCCCTATAATTTCTACACAATAAAATATCAGGCAGCCGCTTCTAAAGCCAATTAGACAAAGGGCTGCAATGTCAGAGGCCTAGACGTACATAATATGGAAATGATCTTACATGTACTAGACAGACACACAAAGAATATTATTGTAGTAAGGAGCTTCAGTCTATAGGGGAGACATAGCAGAGCTGAGATGGTTTAGAGGCCAAGTGACCAAAGTAATTAAGGGAATGTGTAAAAGGAAGATTAGCGTAAATGTGATTATTAAGTTTGGTGGAAAGGCAGATTATGAGGTGACCCAATTACCATGTGTACACATATCAAAGTTCAACGGGGAGATCTCTTTGATGATCCTTTAATGCCCCTGCCTGTAACTACATTGGGGGCAAGGTCACACATTCATATTTTAAAGGAAACCTACCACTTGAAGTGGCAGGTTTCAGATGCAAATACCGAGCACCAGTTCTGGGTGAGCTGGTGCCGGAGCTGATTTCTGTTAATGTTTTAAACCGCGGTATCGCGGTTTAAAACACTTTTTAAACTTTATAGCCGGCGCAGGGAGGTACGCGCTCGGCGCTTACCATGCGCACGGCTCTCCTTCACTTCCTATGTAGCCAGCTCAGCCTGAGCTGGTGCTCGGTATTTGCATCTGAAACCTGCCACTTCAAGTGGTAGGTTTCCTTTAATGTGTTAATGTTTTGTTAACATATGCATTTGTTAATGCTTTGTCATAGAATGCGTTAACACTTGCATTTGTAAACACAATGTTGACAAT
Source organism: Engystomops pustulosus (assembly GCA_019512145.1). Classification (NCBI taxonomy): domain Eukaryota; kingdom Metazoa; phylum Chordata; class Amphibia; order Anura; family Leptodactylidae; genus Engystomops; species Engystomops pustulosus. The sequence goes on from CM033644.1 coordinate 31,344,654, forward strand.
GTAATTAGGCAAATCTCTTCAGCTGAAAACGCTTGTGTTAAACGCTAACAAAACGCAATGTGTGAACGCAGTCTCAGATGAAGTTTTTGAAGCCAAAAGCAGGCATGGATCCTAATATTGAGAACATATCATTAAGAGAGCTTCTCCTCTTTTTTTATTGCATAGACATCAAAAACTTCATCTGAAAAATTAACGCACCTTGAGGACACATGAAGAGCAGGGAGACTGCAGGACTGGATCAAATTTGGTATAGGCATCAAAATATTATCAGGGTGCGTCCACAGGTGGTGTTAACGAATGCAATTTAAAATGCACCGCAATGGCTGAGAAGAGGAGATTTTCCTAATTACATGGCTGTCAACATTCTGTTAACACTATTTTAACATTTGTATGTTAACACATGTGCTTTGTAAACGCAATGTTGAGAGCAATGTAATTGGGCAAATCTCCTCTTTTTGAAAATTAATCCTTCCAAAAATGAACTTCTTATCTATCCACTGTCCACTAACCGACCTAACCCTGACCTCTCCATTTCTGTGTCTGTGATATCACCATAACCCTGGGGCAACAGGCACGCTGTCTTGGGGTTGTGGTGGACTCCGACCTCTCCTTTGCACCGTATATTCAATCGGTTGTTCGCTCTTGCTGGATGTATCTTAAAAACATTTCTAGAATCCGGCCATTCATTACAATTGAAACCTATAAAACACTAATTGTGGCTCTGATTCACTCTTGACTAGAAGACTGTAACTCCCTACTGATAGGCCTTTCACTTACTAAACTCTTTCCTCTACAATCCATCCTCAATGCAGCAGCCAGGCTGGTCTTTCAGTCCACACGCTACACGGATGTCGCCAGTCACTACACTGGTTGCCAGTCTCCTTTCGAATACAGTTTAAATTAATCACCCTCATACACAAAGCTCTGCATACTGCTGCACCTCCCTAGCTCTCCTCTGTTATTTCACTCTATCGCCCAACTCGTGCTCTTCGATCCGCCAGTGATCTTAGATTAATATCCTCTTTAATTCGAACCTCCCTTTCATCCTTCACATCCTAAGGACTTCTCCAGAGATGCACCAATTCTCTGGAATGCCCTACCCTGTCTATCAGACTAATGCCCAACCCCCAAAGCTTCAAACTTGCTCTTAAAACCCATTTATTTAGGCAGGCCTATCACGCTCGTTAACTGCATGCAACTTTAACTTTTTAATAACCAATTCTGGGTACTCCTCCCTGTCTGCCATCAGGAATATGGTTCTCTGCAGTCCCACTGACTTTGTCTATAAGATGGTGGCTCATGGCTGGTTCAAGCAGCAGAATTTTTTATTTATTAATTTATTTTTATTCTATTCCCTTATAAAGAATGTCTTGACCATTTTACAAGCTCTTATACCTCTTGTGTCACCTCCAGATCCTCATAGACTGTAAGCTCTTGTGTCACCCCCTCATCCTCCTTATAGACTGTAAGCTCTTGTGTCACCCCCTCATCCTCCTTATAGACTGTAAGCTCTTGTGTCACCCCCTCATCCTCATAGACTGTAAGCTCTTGTGTCACCCCCTCATTCTCCTTATAGACTGTAAGCTCTTGTGTCACCTCCTTCTTCCTCATTGACTGTAAGCTCTTGTGTCACCTCCTTCTTCCTTATAGACTGTAAGCTCTTGTGTCATCTCCTTCTTCCTCATAGACTGTAAGCTCTTGTGTCACCCCCTCATACTCATAGACTGTATGCTCTTGTGTCACCCCTCATCCTCATAGACTGTAAGCTATTGTGTCGCCCCTCATCCTCAGACTGTTAGCTCTTGTGTCACCCCCTCATCCTCAGACTGTTAGCTCTTGTGTCACCCCTTCTTCCTTATAGACTGCAAGCTCTTGTCTCACCTCCTTCTTCCTTATAGACTGTAAGCTCTTGTGTCACCCCAAATCCTCATAGACTGTAAGCTATTGTGTCACCCCCTCATCCTCATAGACTGTAAGCTCTTGTGTCACCCCCTCATCCTCATAGACTGTAAGCTCTTGTGCCACCTCCTTCTTCCTCAGACTGTAAGCTCTTGTGTCACCGCCTCATCCTCATAGACTGTAAGCTCTTGTGTTCCCCCCCCCCCATCCTCCCCCAACACCTTCCCCCCCCCCCCTCATCCTCAGACTGTAAGCGCTTGTGTCACCCCCTCATCCTCATAGACTGTAAGCTCTTGTGTCACCCCCTCAGCCTCATAGACTGTAAGCTCTTGTAACACTCCCTCATCCTCATAGACTGTAAGCTCTTGTGTCACCCCTTCATCCTCATAGACTGTAAGCTATTGTGTCACCCCCTCATCCTCAGACTGTAAGCTCTTGTGTCACCTCCTTCTTCCTCAGACTGTAAGCTCTTGTGTCACCTCCTTCTTCCTCAGACTGTAAGCTCTTGCGAGCAGGACTCCCTCCTATTGTTCCATATGACTGTTATTACACCGTAATGTCTTATTTTATTTGTATATGTTCACTGTAAAGCACTACGGAGTATGATGGCACTATATAAATAAAGATTATTATTCTCAGCTGCTGTGATGCATTTGAAAACAAATGTGTTAACGCCACGTGTGAACTCACCCTCAGCCTCAGCGTGGGTTAATGGAAGTGCAGAGTGTCGGGCTGGCATATGAACAGATAGACTAATAAGGGAGCAACATTGTCACAGTGGACTGTATGAGACCTTTAACATCAGAGAGTATAATGTAGATATGGAGGAATGTTATACATGCTAGTACTATGGGGATGATTTATCAGAAGTGTCTGAGGTAAAACTCTTCCAGTTGCCCATGGAAACCAATCAGAGCTCAGCTTTCATTTTATAAATATCTGTGGTATCTATGGGCAACTAGAACAGCTCTTATAAATCTCCTGCTGTACCTGTTAGGGTGATGCCAAACATGGGGTTTTGAGCCCGGTTTTTGTCCGTTTTTAACCCCTAGGGGACTCAGCCTATTTTGGCCTAAAGGACGCGGCCCCATTTTTCAAATCTGGCCTGTGTCACTATAAGTGGTTATAGCGTGGGAACGCTATGAGATATCCAGGGGATTTTGAGATTGTTTTCTCGTGACACATTGTACTTCAAATTAGTTTAAAAATTTGGATGAAATCTTTTGCGTTTAGTTATGAAAAAAAACTAAATTTGGCAAAAATTTTGAAAAATTCTTTATTTTCAACGTTCTAAATTCTCTACTTTTGATGCAGATAGTCATAGCACCCAAATAAATTCATAACTTACATTTCCCAAATGTCTGCTTTATGTTGGCATGGTTTTTTAAGATTCCACATATTTTACTAGAATGTTATGAGGCTCAGAATTTGGGTGCCATTTTTCACATTTTTTGTAAAATCGCCAAAACCTGTATTAGATGGACCTGCTCAACTTCTAATTGACACTGAGAGGCCTAAATAATAGCGAGACTCATAAATTACCCCATTGTGGAAACTACACCCCTCAACGTATGAAAAACTACTTTTAAGAAGTTTGTTAACCCTTTACGTGTTTTATAGGGGTTAAAACAAAACGGAGGTGGAGTCTGCAAATTGTAATATTTTTTCACAATACACTCATTTTGGGTGGAAAATTAAACATTTAAAATGGATTAAATGAAAAAAGGCTCCACAAAGTTTGATACCCAATTCCTCCCGAGTACACCGATACTCTATATGTGGTGGTATCCTGCTGTATGGGCGCACGGCCGGGCATAGAAGGGAAGGAGGGGCAATTCCAGATCAGATTGCTATGTCACATTGTACAGGCTATAATTTTTTTCTTTTTTTAATGAGGACCTATAGGGGCTTATTTCTTTTGCCACATGAAATGCACTTTCTAATACATAATTTTGGAGCCTCTATAGCTAATGGTGAGATTTAATTAACTCTTTGTTGGTGGAGGAAATGAAAATCATCAATTTTTAGGAAAATTTTTATGTGTTTTTTTTTTTGCCCGTTAACCATACCATAAAAATAGTATATTATTTTTCTTCTATGGGTCGCCACAATTATGAAAATACTTCATTTATATATATTTTTAATTTTTTACCATTTTTACTGAATAAAAAGTAATTTGGCAAAATTGTTGTTAATTTTAGCATCACCGTCTTTCATATGTATAACTTTTTTATTTTTCACCTCACAAATCTGTTTAAGGGCTTATTTTATGCGAGAATGATTGCTCTTTTTAGTGGTCTTATTTTAGATTGCGTAACTTTTTAAAATCACTTTTTTTAGAGCATTTTTAAAGGGCATTAATAAAAAATAATCTTTTTCAGAGAGAGTTTTTTTAGGTTGTTTTTTACGGGGTTCACTTTGCGGATCTAATAACGATTCTGTTTTATTATACAGATTGTTACGGACGCAGGGATACCAAATATGTGGGGGTTTTGTGTATTTTATTCAATTGTACTGAATAAAAACTAATTTGGAGAAAATCTTATTCATTTTAGCATCACCATCTTTTTATATGCATAACTTTTTTATTTTTTGGCTGACAAATCTTGTTAGGGGCTTATTTTTTGTGAGAACAGTTGTTCTTTTTAGTGGGCTTATTTTAGAGTGCATAAAATTTTTTAAATCACTTTTTAGAGCATTTTTTATAGGGTATTAATTAAAAATTATCTTTTTTCGGAACGTTTTTTGCGGTTTTTTCCTCCGGCGTTTACCGTGCGGGTCCAGTAACAATTCTGTTTTATTATGCAGATTGTTACGGACGCGGCAATACCAAATATGCGGGGGGTTTTTGTGTTTTTATGTTTTTTTATACTTTATTAAGTTTTTTTTGGGGAAAGTGACATTTTAGGGGCTTATATTTTATGTATTTATTTTTTATTTATTATAATGTGTAGTGTTAAGTGTTTTTGCATTTTTTTACTTATACATACTTGAACTTAAACCAGTGATGCTCTGATCACTGGTTTAAGTCCAATACACTGCTCTACAATACTATTTTATTGTAGAGCAGTGTAAACTGTCTGAGCAAGCTTGCGCATGCTCAGACAGTTTGCAGTCAAACCCGGAAGGGATCTGGCTGCCATGGAGACCGGGCAGCTCCGGGGCACATGCCAGTCCTCGGAGCTGCCCGGAAGAGGATCGGATCCCCCGGTAAGCGGCACGGGGGATCCGATCCACAGCTGGAACACCCTTACACGCCGCGTTCATGCTTGACCGCGGCGTGTAAGGGGTTAACACCCGCGATCGGAGTCGGCTCCGATCGCGGGTGTTACAGCGCGGTGTCAGCTGTGATAGACAGCTGACAGCCGCTGCTTCTGGTACCGGCTCCGTTCGTGAGCCGGTCCCAGAAGCTGGACGTCATACTACGTCCCGGTGCGCTAAGCATCTAGCCCCGGGGACGTAGTATAACGTCGTGGTGCGCCTAGGGGTTAAGCAGTCCGTTAAAAAACGCATGCGTTTTTGACAGGTTGTACCAATTATCTTAATTAAAACTGGTCAAAAACGGATGCGTTTTTGGATGGACTGCTTAAAAACAGACCAAAACGGGTTCAAAACACAATGTGTGGCATCACCGCCACACTTGGCGCTTTGAATCCGTTTTTGGCCCATTTTAAAGCAAAACACATGCTTTTTGCTTAAAAACGCGCCAAAAACTGATTCAAAACGGGCTCAAAACGCCATGTGTGGAACCACCCTTAGGCTGGCGCCACACATAGCGCTTTGTCTGCGCTTGCAAACGCAGACAAAGTCGCGCCCACCGGGGCGGGCCTCGGGCCGAAACGCCTGCGATCGGGAACGAGCCGCCGGTGTTTTGTGTTAAATTAACATTAAATTCCCGATCGCAGGCGTTTCCATCCGATGCGATCAGGCCCAGGCCCGCCCCGGTCGGCGCGACTTTGTCTGCATTTGCGTGCGCAGACAAAGCGCTACGTGTGGCGCCAGCCTTAGGGAAACCGCAGGGCGCGCTCCCAGGCTCAGTTTTTTTTAGATGTCCAAACCAGAAGTGCAATAAAAAAAGAGGAGGAGCAGCTTCTCTCAATGATAGGTTCTCAACAATTATGATCCACACCAACTTTTGGCTTCAAAAATTGCACCTGAAACTTGAACGTCTGAACCCACCCTAAAAGCCCTCAATTTCCAACGTAAATGTTTGGATGAATTGGGTGATCCTGTAACTTTTTTTTTTATATAATACTGTTGTGTGACCAGAGAAAAAGCTTTGCACGAGGAGAATATTACAAATATAATAAATATGGTCTTCAGTATAAAACAATACAGGAACAGATGTGCTTTCCCTTACCCTCTGCTTGTCGGGATCTACATATCGGATTCCAAAGTAATCTTTTTCCAACAGATTCAGGTGGTGGCAGAGGAGGTCAAACAGCTGCTGGCCTTTGGCATCTCTCTGCAGGACGAGACAGTAATAAGAAGTTATTATGACATTACACCTTTAAGAGCAACTTCACTAAATGGTGTAGATTTTTCTTGTTTGCTTTTGCCCAACTTTCTATAGTCAGATGCAATATATAAGCAAATATAAACATGTTGCAAATATACATTTTAATATATGGTGTTTTTATTAAAAAAAAAAAAAAAAAATCACAGCATGGCCATTTATTTCCAAATCCTTACCTATAGGATAAAAGAAATCTTGACCAAAACTCCTTGTGTAAAATATAAACAGCTTCCAAAACTTACTGGCAGTTTACAATGCGTTTGGCTGCTTAAAACCTGTTTATCTATTAAGATGATTGGGAAAAACTGACTAAAAACAGACCAAAAACGCCATGTGTGGCATCACCCTAAGTGAACAATGACTTTATTAAAAGGTGCTTATTTTACCCCTTAATGGGAACATACAGTAAGCATATCTACTGCCGCTATGTCTATGTACTATATATTCTCCTGCTATGTACATACTGCTGGCATGTATGTGTACAGGTATATACTGCTGCTATGTCTATGTACTATATATTCTCCTGCTATGTATATACTGCTGCCATGTATGTGTACAGGTATATACTGCTGCTATTTCTATGTGTATGCACTATGTATACTGCTGCTATGTATATACTGCTGCCATGTATGTGTATATGTATATACTGCTGCTATGTGTATGTACTACTATATCTACTGCTGCTATGTGTATGTACTACTATACATACTGCTGCTATGTATGTGTATACACCATATAATGCTGCTATGTCTATGTACTATATATACTGCTGCTATGTCTATGTACTATATATACTGCTGCTATATATGTGTATACACTATATACTGCTGCTATGTCTATGTACTATATATTCTCCTGCTATGTATATACTGCTGCCATGTATGTGTACAGGTATATACTGCTGCTATTTCTATGTGTATGCACTATGTATACTGCTGCTATGTATATACTGCTGCCATGTATGTGTATATGTATATACTGCTGCTATGTGTATGTACTACTATATCTACTGCTGCTATGTGTATGTACTACTATACATACTGCTGCTATGTATGTGTATACACCATATAATGCTGCTATGTCTATGTACTATATATACTGCTGCTATGTCTATGTACTATATATACTGCTGCTATATATGTGTATACACTATATACTGCTGCTATGTCTATGTACTATATACATTGCTGCTATGTATATACTGCTGCCATGTATATCTACATGTATATACTGCTGCTATGTCTATGTGTATGTACTATACATACTGCTGCTATGTCTATGTACTATATATACTGCTGCTATGTGTATGTACTATATATACTGCTGCTATGTATGTGTATACACCATATAATGCTGCTATGTGTATGTACTATACATACTGCTGCTATGTGTATGTACTATATATACTGATGCTATGTGTATGTACTATATATACTGCTGCTATGTGTATGTACTATATATACTGCTGCTATGTGGGTGTATGTATTTATATATTGCTCCTATGTGTCGCCTCCTCACACATTTGTCATGTGAATTTTTACTCTATATTCTCCATCCTGACAAATGCTCAGTGTAGGGGAAGCCTTTAACTCCCCCAGGCAAAGCTGTACCGTGCCTAATACTAAGTACGCTCCAGCTAAAACACGTCTTCTTACGCTCTGGAGGATTACTCCAGTAATGAAAAATAATGCAAGAGGAAAATATGAGCCGGGGCACCAGCATCTCACCCCGCGAGAGACTCCATTACTGGAGATCACTCACATACAGGGAGCTCCTCATTTACCGCTTGTTAGGAGTCAATTGTGACTTATAATTTGTCTTGTTGCCTTTTATATACACAGTATATATACTCAGGAGCCTCCGCTAATGAATTGCCTGGCAGAATGCAGAAATGCTAAGTACCTCATCCAAGCCAGGCCTACAGCATGAGTCATGTGCTGAGCCCCCTATCAGACACGGCCACACTAATCGGACATTTAGAGAGACAAGATAATCCTGTTATGTAGAAATTATCCATGAAATGAAAAAAAAAAACATGAAACCGGTCTCCTAGGGTTGGATTTAAATGGCCAAAACATTTCAGAGGTGATCGCTTAAGAAGCAATAGGCTCAGGGGTCACATGCACTATGCAATGCAATGTCAGGACCGGGAGTACGATGGGGGCGCTGGAACAAGAAGGTACCACTGGAGCTGCCTCTTATAGTGTTTCCTGTGGTGTCAGTGCCGGCGTCATGTTGACAGTGACCACACCCATTACAGAATGCAACTGCTGCTGTAGAGGCTGCAAGGCTGTCAATGCCACGTCAATACTGAGCTTCTGCATTAAGCAGAGGTCCGCAGTGATGTGTTAGTTTTATACCCCCATGAATCCTGGACAAGTTCTTTTACAAAAAACTCCAACACCAAAAGTGCTGATGTGATGCACTGAAAATTATGCGTTTTTCTAGGTTTTACATGCGTTTGGCTGGTTTGAATCTGTTTTTCTTCATTTCTGGAAGTGTAAGCAGCTGTGAAAGGGATTCAAACCAGCCAAACGCACTTAACGCATTAAAAAAACGCACTAAAAACGGTCTAAGAACTGTCCAAGTACGCACCGTGTGACAACACCCTGCGGGCTCATTCACACGAATGTAATATGGACAGATATGTGGCCGCATATCAGTCCCCATTGACGCCTATGACGCCCAGTCACTGTGTGGTGAGCACACGTTGTCTCACTGCACCGTGACCGTGCAAGACGAGATATAGGACATGTGCTATATTTCGCCGTGTTATAGTGCCAGCTCCGCTTGCTATGGCCCGGGAAAACATACGTGGTGTATATGTACCCTAAGGGTGAAGCCACACATGGCGTTTTTGGGCCGTTTTTACTAAGTGCGTTTTCAGATCGTTAAAAACGCATGCGTTAAAAAACGCATCCGGTTTTTGAAAATGCACTTAGTAAAAACGGCCCAAAAACGCCATGTGTGTCTTCACCCTAAGACATACAGTATTGCTTGTAAATTCAATGCAGAAATCTTTGGCGCAGCTTTACTATATATAGCGGGAGAAATGCTGGAATATGATAACGCTCTCATGTCCCGGCAGATGCAACAAGAGGCGTAAGCCCCTTAATGTATCCAGCGGGTGGAGTGAACAATGGCAAAACAACGCTAGGTCCAACCTGCAAAAGAGCGTTCACAGGTTTTTAAGAAGTGAAAGCCCTGTGCTCACCCACTAAACCGACCGCCTCGCCCCCGCATGCCCACACTGCACACGAATCTGCCATCATTTCACTGTTTCTATGTAGAGGCAGTGATAACTTCCGCCATTAATGTCTATGGAGCAATGATCGTTCACAGCCGAGTACACATGTTGTACTGGTAAGTCAATTTTTGGAAATAAAATCTTCGATTAGAAAAGCATGATGAAAAAAACTCCTCTCTGGCGAGGTCGTGCCTCTCTCTCCTATCAGTTCCAGGCTTGGGGCTTGCAGGCCCTGGATTAAATTGAGCGGCTCTGATCTTATTGTGTGCTTGAGTGGGCTATAATCTCTTAGCAGGGAAAGGGGAGCGAGGAGTGAGCTGATGTGCGGTCTGCGGCTCTGCATTATACGCCGCACGTACAGCATATGCTGCCAACAGGGCTTATAGGTCAGGGGCTGGTGATCATATATAACCTCAGTAGTTGTATTGTGCATCTATTTCTGTAATATCTTATACTGCCATCGTTCATTTTTTATTTCTTGTCATTCATTTTTGTTTGCTTATATCAGTATTTTTGGGGGTAAGCCCCATTGTATAGACCACAGAAATGAGGTGGCTGGTTTTGGACTGGACTTTGTAGAAGATAAACACCTTGATATCCCTTTCCAAAGCTCATGGTGTAAAAGCACATATGGTGCGATTTGGGATACTAAAGGTCCATATGATCTGGTGGTTTAGTGTCCCAAATTGCTCCATATCATCTATCCGGACTACATGGAGGAACAATTGTTGCCAAAGTAGGCTATGGGCGCCATATTAGCACAACTTGGGGCTCTTCCTACACCATCATCTTCTATACTGTTTGCTCAAATACTGTGCATATTTCCTACGTAATCTAGAAATATGAGGCATATTTGGTGTAATATAATGTTTGCTAATACTTGTAATGAGCTGATAGTGATCGTGGCAGCTCAGAGACTCTGTAGCAGTATGCGGCTATATCTTCATTTTTTCTGAGCATATTTACCCTTTAAAATAGCATTTGCTTTAGCACATACCCCCCAGAGATGCCGCACAAAAAGAAAGTGTCTGATGAAAGAACACAGATTTCTCATCAAGCCATTTAATTTCTTTATTCCCTGAGCTCCGGTTTACCAGAGTCTCTCTCTGCATGTTCCAGCTATAGACTCCCCTCCTTCCCTCACAGCGCTCTTAATAGAATTCACCCTGACTAATTCGTGTGATAACGCACAGGCACATGCCATCCTTATTATCACCGCATACCCCCTCCATCCGCACCTTCACACCCACCCTCTACGCAAGGGAGTAAAATACATCTTCTGAAATAGAACTAGGTCCCTTTAATAAAGCATTGTGCACACACACCAGTATCCTACCAACTAAAACATTCAGGACATTGAGGGGGTGCATCCACACGTTCAGTTTTTTAGATGCTGTTTTTGATGCCCAAACCAGGAGTGGAGTAAAAATGGAGCAGCTTCTCCCAATGATAATCTACACACACTATGATCCACATCTGCTTTTGGCTTCAAAAACAGTATCTGAAAAACTGAATGGGGCAGATTTATCATGCTGTCTGAAAGTCAGAATATTTATAGTTGCCCATGGCAACCAATCACAGCTCCCCTTTAAAATATTCATGAGCTCTGGTAAAATGAAAGCTGAGCTGTGATTGGTTGTCATGGTCAACTAGAAATATTCTGACTTTCAGACAGCTTGATAAATCTACCCCAATGTGTGGCTTGACCCTGAGGGTGAAGACACACATGGCGTTTTTAGGCCGTTTTTGGGCCGTTTTTAGTTAAATCGTTAAAAACGCATGCCTTTTTGACAGGTTTGACCAATTATCTTAATTAAAGCGGCCCCAAAACGGCCTAAAAACGCCATGTGTGTCTTCACCCTGAGGGTGATGGCATACATGGTCCGTTTTTTAAGCAGTTCGTTAAAAAAACGCACACGTTTTTAGCAATCGCATGAGTTTTTTGCAATTGCATCCGTTTTTGACTGGTTTTAACAATGATCTTAATTAAAACGGGTCAAAAACGGATGCGTTTTCAAAAACAGACTGCTTAAACACGGCCCAAAAACTGGTTCAAAATGCCACTTGTGCCGCCCACCTTAGGGTAAATTCAGATGTCCAAAAGTCCCCTTTTTTTAACAGATTAGCGACATTTTTAGACGTCAAGCATCTGCAAACTAATGACAAATTAGGCCTAACACTGAAAAAAATGAACATGGCGAACTTTAAAAAATGGCAAAAAAAGGTGCAAAAAATAAAAAAAAATAAGTTTGATACTTTTTGTCATGAGACCCAACAACTAAGACAATAGCACATTACCACTAGTGTGCTCATACAGGAGCTGTACAATGTTTGTCAGGAAGAAATTAATTAGCTCTCGGATGAAATGAGAAATTCATTATCTCATCCCAGGTAACGTGTATCTTACAAGTGTTTGATGTGTCCCAGGTGAACCCTTCATTACTTTTACTACCTGGACTTGGTTTGATCAGACGTCCCAAATATAAGCACAGCAGATCTAATGGGCTGTACGCTGAATTGTTAGCCAACCTGACCCACTTTACCAAGACTATAAATATGCAATGAGTCTCATTTTAATTAGCTGATACCCGGTCACTTTTTACGGATGGGTGGTTGGCGCACATAGCGTGTTTACACTGTATTTCCAATGTGTTAACATTGCATTTACATGAGGTTTACGTAAAAAATGCAGTGTAAACGTGAATGTGGCCTCAGGAAATCCATGCTTGGTACACATTCAATTTTTTGTGTATGAGGTTGCGATCACGTGGCGTTTGCAATGCGTATTTCATGTGTTTTACACGTCACCATGCCTTTGGCTGGTTTGAAATGCCACAAGTGACATTGCTCCTCCCATTTGACTCATGAGGGCCCCCAGAGTGAGGAAACCCATTTCGATTTCTCTGGGTGCTATATGAGGAAGTTTGGTAATACGGATCCTAAACACGTACACACGCCATTCCTTGGAGTTAGGAGATGAGTCACCCTATAAACCAGGAGAGGTCTGCTGATCACTAGTCATTAAGTCTTTACAGTTTTACACATCTGTGAAATCCATGACATCAGCAAGAATTCACAGCTATACATATTCACAAAGCAAGTGGGAATGTATGGATGTGGAAGTGAAGTGTGTACAGCACAAGCTGCTTCCATATATAAATGATAGTGTATCCATCACCACAGCCCTAGCATTGTACAGTAAACCACACATTACAGATAAAACTGATAAATGAGCCTAACAATAATGGATTGCAAAGAGGATTTATAATGCTCTGGTCACAGATACTCTGACATAATGCACAAACCATGGGGCACATTTACTTACCCGGTCCATTTGCGTTACAGCGGCGGCTTCTCGGAAGAGAGTTCGGCTCTTCCGGAGATTCATGAAGGTCCTGCGCCCGATGTCCACCAGGTGGCGCTGCTGCGCCGAAGTCCGCCGAGGTGCCACGGAGTTCATCGTCTTCATCGTGGTGCATGTGAGTATGGCCCGTGCGTGCGACCAATTTTTTTTTTTAAATGCGCCGGTTTTTCCGAATCCGTCGGGTTACCGTTCGCCCATGCCCCCCGATTTCCGTCGCGTGCATGCCAGCCGATGCGCCACAAATCGATCCCGTGCGCCAAAATCCCAGGGCAATTCAGGGAAAATCGGCGCAAATCGGAAATATTGGGGCAAATTTACTTACCCGGCCCATTCGCGATGCAGCGGCGCGTTCTCTGCTCTGGATTCGGGTCCGGCCGGGATTTAAGAAGGTAGTTCCTCCGCCGTCCACCAGGTGGCGCTGCTGCGCTGAAAGTCATCTCATCGCGCCAGAATGCACCACCTCGGACCAGGTGAAGGTAAGCGCTCCCCAAGCGACACTTTTTCGGTTTTTAAATGCGGTGGTTTTTCCGAATACATCGGGTTTTCGTTCGGCCACGCCCCCCGATTTCCGTCGCGCGCATGCCGGCGCCGATGCGCCACAATCCGATCACGTGCGCCACAATCCCGGGGCAATTCAGGTACAATCGGCGCAAATCGGAAATATTCGGGTAACACGTCGGGAAAACGCGAATCGGGCCCTTAGTAAATGACCCCCCATGTCTCAATACTGCTACTACGCTTAAAGAGAACCTGTCAGATAGTACCTAGAAACATGCTGTTTCATAGTAAAGATAAAGGGCCTATGATTGCATCTAACCTGGCATAGTTTTGCATAAAAACCAGCAAATGAAAGTTTGCTGGTTTTTCAAAAGAAAGGCTTTCAGATCTATAGAACCGGAGATACGGGCAATAAAAGAGAAAGGCAGCCATTGGATTTTCATCTGTAGTCCACATTTCCTACTGAGGGTAATGCCACACATGGTGCTTTGAACCTGTTTTTGGTCCATTCTTAAGCAGTCTGTTAAAAACCGCATGCGTTAAAAAACCGCATCCGTTTTTTAACAGGTTTTACCAATTATCTTGATTGAAAATGGCCAAAAACGCATGCATTTTTTAACAGACTGCTTAAAAACGGGCCAAAAACGGGTTCAAAACCCCATAACTCTCTGTAGATCACAGAAAAATAAGCCTGATGTGACCTGAAAGATGATATTCTTATCTTTAATATGACATCATGAGCATGTTTCAAGGTACTATAGAAATGAAGACAGGGCATCTGAAATGACACTCCCCCCGGGAGCAGCCGCTAAAACTTGACTCATTTCAGCTAAAATATGACTCTAATTTTCACATGACTGTGGAGGAGATTTTTCTTATAGGTAAATGGGTGAGACTTCGCATAAAAGAGAGAGTTCTATAAATTTCTACAAAAAGGACATTTCTTGCCCTACCTGAGGGGGCTGATTTATGGGGTAATACCCGGACGACAGGTTCCCTATAAGATAAAGGATACTAGTAGAAAACAAAAAGAAACAAATATCAGGCTACATTCACTTTCTGCAGTGCACAGTGGGTATTTACCAGCCACATAGCAAAGAGGGTAATATAATTGTACTGACAACGTGTAGCCTCTTTTAACCACAGAATAGACATTTCCTATGCATTTTGTAATTTATAGTTCATCTTCAGTTGAGAAGATCACTTGTTGGGAAACCTGCCCGCACTGATGACCTGTTCACACTAATGTCATGGCTTTTACATTGTGACAATCTGTTTTCAGGCAGATAACAGCAAACCCTTCACAGACCCTGCAGACTTCAATGGGCTCTGTATATGTCACAGCAGGATAAGCTCTACAGATGGCTTTATTTCTGTTATTAGAGAGGCCATTAAAAGCCCCTCTTATTAACCCCTTAGGAACCCTGCAACAAATCTTATATTATTGCAGTTTGTAGTTTGCGCTGAAGAGTTCAGTCGCTAGAATATTTCACTATCACAAGTCATAGAAATCTTATGGTTGTCTGCAGATCCCGATATTATAAAGAAGAAATGTCAAGGAGCAAGAACTCAACCCAAGTCACAAAGCAGAAGAGCCAAGGCTGGTCATACACTTGTGGCCAGCAGCTATTCCTCCAAGACCCCCAATCACCTGCAAGCACAGCTCAGCCAAGGATGCACATGTCCTCAGTAGGTAGAGGGGTGTAAGTTGTCAGACGCTTCAGATCACAACGTGTCCCCCTTTTTATCTCCAATAGTAGACATTGTCCTCGTGGCTCAAGATGTGTTAATAAAGCTGCATTCACATTTTATGGATCCGTTCAGCGTATACACCAGGAACGCTCCTTGAATATACACAATGTAAACATAAACTGGCAGATGGAGGCATTCTTATAGCCTCAGTCCCATGCTGCAAGAAACACAGGATGGAAATGTGTACGAATGTATTACACCCTCCCCCAGCCTCCACTGAGCATACGGAGGTCCCCGGTCATGTCAGCATCCATATAAGGACAGTGACATAACTGGGTTAAACATCCTCAACATTGGCAGCACCTAATCACTGGCGTATGCCGTTGTTTACTCCTCTTACCTCTTTCAGGGGGAACAGCTAAACCAGAGGCCACATACAGTGAGATATGTCCTAGTCCTCCGTTGTAAGGATATATCAGTAATCCGTCACATGCATCCTTACAATGTGATATGAACACAGCTCTATTGGGGAAAAGTCTTAGGTCTGCAGAACACAACTGTGGTTTTTCTATGAATCGTGGATGGTGTGTCAGGTGGATTAAACGGACCAACTAAAGTTCAGAGGAGGGGACTCCATGCATCATAGTGATATAGGATTTAAGGAGTCCCTTATTCCCCTGTGATAACAGCAGGGTAGAAGGGTCTCCTAGTGTCAGATATCACTCTGATGAATAGTCCTGAGTCCCATCCTACACACTGTGGACGGTCCGTGAATCACGGGCCACACATTGAGCAGATTTAACTGCTGGTCCACATTACAAAGAATGGGACTCCATGCATCATAGTGATAATAACAGCAGGGTAGAAGGGTCTCCTAGTGTCAGATATCACTCTGATGAATAGAGTCCCATGCTACACACTGTGGACGGTCCAGACTCTTTGTCTTATATATACGAAATTTTATGGCAATATATAAATAACTGATAAATCACTATGATGCATGGAGTCCCTTCCTTCGCACTGCGGCTGGTCCGCGAATTACAGGCCGCACACTGAGCGGATTCTCCATGCATCATAGTGATATATGATTAATTCCCCCGTGATAACAGCAAGGAAAAAGGGTCTCCTTCTCTCATATATCACTATGATGCATGGAGTCCCTTCCTCCGCACTGTGGTCTGTGGAATCTACCCGGCATGTGGCCTGTGATTCCTGGTTGTGTACAGCCCGCATTACTAAAAGTGTACATGGTATCCATATACTTCTGGAACCAGATAATTAAGGAAACACAAGGAGTGTGAATTGTGGAGCAGTCAGATCATAATACTGCACATGGTATGAGAAATCCTCTCATAGAGCTCATTGTCCCCATTATCATGTCCGACTAGACAGAATACTGAGCATTTACCAGCCACAAAGACTTATTCACTCACTAGAGACGCCACAAGGAGAAAAGTGTTTTGTGCAGAAGACAAAGTGGTCTCAGTCAAGGGCCGTCAATGCTGAGAGATGGGCGTAATTCTGATATAACTACAGACGCGGCCAGAGATATGGAACACTATAGTGTTCTATATAAAGCTAAAAGACAATAATCATTTCAGGTTTGAAATTTGAGGAGTTCACGTTCCCCTTTTCCTTGTTTTTTTCTTTTACTCTCATTTTTGGTGACTGAAACTAAAAGTGAAGAAGTTTCTTTTAGATAATGAAAAACTTGAGAGTTACCCTTAAA
The DNA here is from genome assembly GCA_019512145.1 of Engystomops pustulosus. NCBI lineage: Eukaryota > Metazoa > Chordata > Amphibia > Anura > Leptodactylidae > Engystomops > Engystomops pustulosus. The sequence goes on from CM033644.1 coordinate 31,361,599, forward strand.
TAAGAGAGTCATGCGGGGAGATTTATCAGACGTGTCAGCTTTAGTTTACCCACAGCTGGTTATAAAATTAAAGCTGAGCTGTGATTGGTTTCCACCGGCAAGTTGTACAGTTTTACCTCAGACATTTTTGATAAATCTCCCCCATGCTGGGGCAAGTGAAATAATTTGTGTCAGGTAGTGACTTGTGAGCTCCAGTCTACTGAGGGCTCCAGAAAAAAAGGATCTATCGCCACCTATAAAATCCATGAGGGTATTCCCCTGTACTCAAAGTCCTGCTACAATCCTGGAATCTAAATCGATATTTCACAGTGCTGCTGCTACTCACATATACATAAGTATAGTTACACAGTGCAGAACTGTTCGTAGTTCTCACTATAAATGATGATTTACACAGCTGCAGGCAGAAGCGTTTCTGTGATGCCTGGGGAACTCAGTGCCAACACGATTGTAAAGGTCGCAGCAGCAGGAAGTGGTGGCTTTTTGTTAGAGATAGTCCAAATCATATGAGGAAATGAGGAAAAACTCTCCATGCAGAATAAGCTTCAGGTTGTGCAATGTAACTACTCACACCTACTATTCACAATGAGTATCACAGACTCGGCAATGCGTGACTGTACGCAGGAATAGACGTCCTTTGTGTGTCTGATAAATAACCATAAGCAAAGTATATAATGTACAACGGATCAAATGTCCTGCAACATAAAGCTTCCTGTACGACTTCAAATCACATAAATCAATTAATTGCTCCACAAGTCAATAGAGAGAAAAATAATAGCAGTGGTTTTTTTCACATAATTCATCATGGGTTACATTTCTGTACTTGCCGTTCTGCCTATGACATCTATAGGTCTGGAGAATTTAAATTCCCTTTCCTAGGGGTAGCTGCTGATTTTAGAATCATCAGTCTATGTAAACAGAGCATCATCCTATAATAAAGTATACAGCATACTATGAAATATCTAAATATTCCAACTCATAATAAGTAAAGAATCACAAAAACAAACATAATCACTGACATTATTTAAGTAGTTAAAGAATTCTCATAGATTGTAAGCTCTTGTTCTTATCGTTTCATCTTCCCATGTTATTACTCTGCAGAATATGATGGCGCTATATAAAGATTTATTATACAACTCATATATCCTGTTGGAAAATCTCGGCTGTGGTTGGCCAAAAATCTGAGTTTATGGTCAATGTAAGTCCTGATCGGATGTTATAGCTACATATATTTGTATATATGAACAATAACACCATACATAGATCAGTCATCCACCAAACCTAGCCATCACAATTAGTGGTTACACAATGGCCCCAGTTCCAAAAGTCCACAGCCTTGGGGTAATTCTTGACCTTGCTTCATCTTTTAAGCCCCACATCCAGGCCCTCTCTACAACTAGAACATTGCTCCCCCACCACGACAACATCGCTCCCCACCGCAACAACATCGCTCCCACACCGCAGCAACGGCGCTCCTCCACCACAAGAACAGCGCTCCCCCACCACGACAACATCGCTCCTCCGCCACAAAAACATCGCTCCCCCATCGCAGCAACGGCGCTTCTCCACCACGACAACATCGCTCCCCCACCGCGACAACATCGCTCCCCCACCACAAGAACGGCGCTCCTCCACCACAAGAACAGCGCTCCCCCACCACAAGAAAATTGCTCCTGCACCACAAGAATATCGCTCCCCCACCACAAGAACAGCGCTCCTCCACCACAACAACATCGCTCCCCCACCACGACAACACCGCTCTTCCACCACGACAACATCGCTCTTCCACCACGACAACACCGCTCCCCCACCAAAGAATACGCCACCCCCACCACAAACAGCATCTCCCCACAGACAACAGCTTCCCGCACCACAAGAACAGCGCTCCCCCACCACAAGACAGGCTCCCCCACCACGGCAAATCACTCCCCACCACAAAACAGCGGCTCCCCACCACAAGAACAGCGCTCCCCCACCACAAGAACAGCGCTCCCCACCACAAGAACAGCGCTCCCCCACCACAAGAACAGCGCTCCCCCACCACAAGGACATCGCTCCCCCACCACAAGGACATCGCTCCTCCACCGCAACAACATTGCTCCCACACCGCAACAACATTGCTCCCACACCGCAACAACATTGCTCCCCCACCAAAAGAACGGCGCTCCTCCAGCACAAGAACAGCGCTCCCCCACCACGACAACATTGCTCCCCCATTACGACAACATTGCACCCCCATTACGACAACATTGCACCCCCACCACGACAACACCGCTCCTCCACCACAAGAACATCGCTCCTCCACCACAACAATAGCGCTCCTCCACCACAACAATAGCGCTCCTCCAATTCTTCCCCACCCCAGATTCTACAGAATTTCTAATCCATGCCCTCATCATCTACCGCTTGGACTACTCTAACATTCTTCTCTATGGTCTCCCAGCGAAGTCTCTAAAACCCCACCAATCCATCCTTAACTCTGATGCCCTCCTAATCCATATCTCTCCTCACCTCTCTTCTGCCTCTCCTTTCTGACAGTCTCTCCAATGGTTATTATCCATTGCACAACAAATTCTATATAAAATATTAGCCATGACAGAACAGTTTAACCTGCCCCCCTACATATATCTCTGACCTAGTCAGCGAATACTGTCCTACACGTGATCTCTAATCGTTACAAGACTTTTAGCTTTGCTCTCCCACAATCACAACCATCTCCTGGGCTTCTCCTGTCCATCCACCATAACTTGGACCTCTCATCAAACTGTGCAGCACCTCACAAGCCTCTAAAGTAACTTAAAAACCCCATTTATCTAGGATCAGGCAATATCTGCACTGCTATGCCCCTCACCTAATTTCTCCATCCCTCCCCCATTGTAGATTGTAAGCCCTCAGAGGCAGGGTCCTCCTTTTATTTGTTCCTGATCTTGTACTTGCATTTGTTCTTGTCTTAGTTTAATGAATGTGAACCCCTTCTTGTATGTACAGAGCCATAGAATTATTCCGCTCTATAAATAATAATAATTTCGGGTGCTAATAATGCGATGGCGCTATACCAGGAAGTAGTTACATGTAATAATGTGTAAGTTTAAGATCTCAATGGAGAAATAAGCAAAGGCACAAAGTGAAATGATGCATCCCCCCCTCCTCCCCAATATGGAATACAGGGGTGGGGTGTACATCTGCCAAAATGCTGCCCTGTGCCAAAAGAGGTGGGCACTGCCTAGGGCAATGCTGTTGGCATGCATGGTGCCCACCTGGGTATGAAGGGGCAGACGGAGCCATACATGTGTCCGTACATACATGGATAAGTGAGATAAGTGCGGGCAGCATGGCACAGCACGGGGCATTGTGTGCCAGGCCCGCTCGTGCCCTGCCTGTCCTTCGTGTCCCCCCGGCCACCATCCAGTCCCCTGCTCCCTCCTGTCACCTGCACGTTACACGTATACTCCGAGTCGTCCAGCAGCCGCACGGTGCACACACACGGCAGGTCCAGACTGCGGTTGCTTCCGCTCATCAGGCGACTTAACATCATCCCGAAACCGGGCACACAACGGGTACACACCCGCTCCGGGTCACAGTGCGCCCGCCGGGCTGTGCTGCAGACACAGCCCGCCTCTACAATCTAGCCGACCAATCGGAGCAGCGGAAAAAGTGACTGATGGCACGGTGGCCAATAGGACAATAGAATCGGGAAAGAAAGAAGCACTCTCCGCTAATTGGTGATAGGGGTGGTCAGGGGGGCGTGGTTTAGCATCCCCATCATCATCGCTACAATAATTGTTGGTACCCAGAGAGGAGGGTGACACTGAGCTGTGTGTATGCGGCCAGCACAGCATGGATACAGTACACAGCTATGGTTAACACACGTGTGTGCTAGGATGTTTGCAGCATTACAGTAAAACGAAATACAGGAGTGGGGCAGAATTTAGTCTCTGGTGCTTTTTTTGAGGTGAAAAGTTAATCTTTTTCAACCTCTCTCTCCCCAAGCACCTCCCCAAGAAATTAAGAATAATGACAAAATGCTGCCCCCTGCAGTCAGGGGTGGGTATTGTCTTACAAAAAGGGTGGGATTCAGGCTCCCTATTTGGGGGCTAGAAGATGGTCATGTGAAAAAATGATCCCTACTATAATAAAAAAGTATAATATTTTAAACAGTCTTTATATTAATATAATATTTATATTAGGGTTTTGGTATCTAAAAGCAATTTACATTTTGAAACTTTATACTATGGTCTTAGCTGCTCTGACCTCATGGTCTCAAGTCCTTCAGAGCCTGTCAGCAATCAAGACCACGTGGTCTCAGTGTAGAGAGATATAGAGTGCACAGCACACCTTCAGTGCTGCCAGAGAAACCAATCGCAGGAACTGAGTTAGGGGACTCTAATCCAGAGCTGCAGCTTCCACAGCTTCATTTAAATTATCCCAGCATGCATCTACTACCGGGCTGGTGCTTTATTCCAGAGGACTCATATCCACAACCACTCCAGTACCAGAATCCAGATCTGCTGTTTGACCCTTTAGGCCCTTTGCCTGCTACCCGTTGTTCAATAAAGAACTGTGAATTGATTTGCACAACGTTGCCTCCGTCTGTTCCCTGGATAAGGCTGTCTACTACCACGGGCTTCCCCATCCAATACCCAGTGACCAATCGTACAGACACTCAGGGGTTGCCCAGGGAGAATCAGTACCTCAGCCTCTCCCTCCATATTTCTTGCACACATAAAATACTGGTACTCCAGGGCTCACTTTTCTTGCCAGGCTTGTGACTGAAGTCCCAGTTTTAGTCCCCTGATGGAAGCTCTAAATGCCATGACTGCAGCCAACACAGTATAATGCTGAGTTCTATTTGCTTTATGCACATTGCGTGCTGACTACATAATACTGATAAACTTTAGAATGCCGTTCCATATAATAAGAAATAAAGTGGACTTCAGGTCTTAGATGGATTGGGATTCCACAAATTCTTTAGCACAGTCACACTAACCCCCCTGATGACGGCCCTGGAGATCAGGGTCAGGGTTAAATGCAGTGAGTGGATTGAGAAATTGACTGGTGGATGTTGTGGACTGGATTGTGTGGTGTAGCTTCTCTCAGAAGCTAGAACTGATTACATACTTTTTCTCCAGAACTTGTCTACTAAAGCTGCTGAAGCTTCCTCCCCTGCCTTGTCCCGTTTCTCCCTGGGCTCCTGTAGAAATAACTAAAAGCTGGGATGCAGGTCGGGAAGGGAGTTGGCTTTCATGCCTCCCAACCATCCCGTATCTAGAGGGACAGTCCCGGTTTCTGGGACGGTTGGGAGGTAGCGGAACATTAATTCTGCCTGCATCCTACGGGCGCCGACAGAGCTGATAACAGTGATAATGCAGAGAGCCAGCAGTATCCCTGTGCCTTTACTTCTGCTGTATGCAGCACAGTCAGCAGGCATCATGTGATGATGTCATCTCCTGTCGGCTTCAGAACTACATATAGCTGAAGGAGGAAAGAGAAAATCTGTTTGGGGGCAACAAGGAAAGGGGAGTATCTTTAATATTATTATATTACTGCGGAGGTCATCATAAGAGGGTGGGCTGCTTGGGGGAGTTAAAAAAGTGGGAAATGCTGGGGGGGCAAAATAAGAGGGGGAGGTGTTGAGTGGTCATAATACGAGGGAGCACAACTTGTGGGGGCACAAGAAAGGGACCTGCTGGGGGATCAAACTAAGAGGGGCCACAATAAAAGGGGGAATTACCCCGTACACCCTGTTCCCTAACACACCCAACACAGTGTGCAGGTCTGAGAAGCCAGGGAACTGACGGGAAGGGAGAGATTTATGCATAATGAATCTCCCCCATCGTGTTAGCATTGTGTTTTGAAAAACAGTGCAAAAACATCAGAAATATGTAACTCAAAACACCAATATGTTTTTACAATCATTAATAATGATGTCTTTTGACTAATACTGCACATGTGATATATCCATGTAGCAGGTGGACCCCCAGAATCAATTTCACTGGTGGGCAACAAAGACCTACCCTGACTAACATGACCTTTATTTTGTGAGTCACTTAAAGGAGTGTGCTTGGAATATAGGTCATGTCGCTACTTGGTAGCCCCCTATTAATGTCAATTGAGGAAGGATTTTGCCAAAGATTTTCCCCAATTGATAAGCCAAAAATGTGAGTAGAGTAAAACTTATAAAAATTAGTTACTTCAACTCAAATAGTCTTTATTTTTATTACTAATAACAAGAGAAAAAAACTTTATACATTTGGTACAATCTAATACTGTCCTAACATACATAATACAGACAAAATGTAATTTTTGTCAGGCTAGCGGGTGTGGATCCTCTGGACCACTGCAGACGAGGACACAAGCCACTACCTGTGACCGGAGTCTAAGTGGTACCCGGTTTTCACCAGAGCCCGCTGCAAAGCAGGTTAGACAATCTCGAGGTCAAAGTCCAGGGTCAGGGCAGGCGGCAGAGATGCAATGTCAGAGTCCAGGGCCGGATTAAGGGTGGTGTGGGCCCCTGGGCACAAACTGGTGGGGGCCCTTCCAACAATGTTTTTGGAAGTATAAAGCCTGCCAGACTCTTTAGTATATAGCCTGCCAGACCCTGTAGTTTATAGCCTGCAGCTCCCTGTAGTATACACCCACAAGCCCCCTGTAGAATTTAGCTGCCACAAAATGGCCACAAAATAATAAACTTCATACTTACCCTCACCTTCCCTTCCAGTGATCCCATGATGCTGCAGGCTCTTCCTCGCTCTTCAGGCACCCGCCGGCCACTGAAGACACAGCTGCCATCGCTGGGGGAGATTGCCGATGCATTGTTTTGGCAGCAGCATGTAGTGATCGACTGACTGTTGGAAACTGGTGGGAGCCCCTTAAAAAGTGAAAGTGGTGGGGGCCCCGGGGCTAGAGCCCCAGGAGCCCCTCCTTTAATCCGGCCCTGTCAGAGTCCGATCCGGGGTCAGCAACAGGAGGTCCAAGCAGATGGGTACGGGAACACGGCACACAGGACAGCAGCACAGAGGAACACTGGTACACAGGAACACGGAGGAGCTCATTTAACACAGGAACACAGAGGGACTCAGGAACGCTGGAGACACAGGAGGCACAGGAATGCAGGAGGCACAGGAATGCAGGAGGCACAGGAATGCAGAAGACACAGGAACGCAGGAGACACAGGAACGCAGGAGACACAGGAACGCAGGAGACACAGGAACGCAGGAGACACAGGAATGCAGGAGACACAGGAACGCAGGTAAATCGCAGGAAACACTGGAACGCAGATAACTAGCAGAAGAGCTTTCTCTCAGGCTGTAAAGATCGGGCAAGGGTGTAAGGAAGGTGCTGGATTTTTAAAGGGGAAGTGATCAGCCAGTGCACCAATTAGCGGTGCACTGGCCCTTTAAATTTCCTGAAGGTGCCGCGCGCGTCCCTGTCTCCTAGGGCACGCGGAACTCGGCTGAGATTCCGGAACGGGGAGAGGTGAGCTGCGCTGGCGCCGCGCCTGCGAGCCCCGGGGGTCGTGGGACCACCCGTGACAGTGCCCACCCCCTTTGGCCTCCCCCTCCTCTTGGGCTGTAGAAATCTCTGTAAGAGGTCATGGTCCAGGATGTTGTATTGAGGCTCCCAAGATCTCTCCTCCGGCCCGAACCCCTTCCAGTCAACCATGAAGAAACGCTTACCCTTTACCGTCTTCATGTCGAGAATCTCCATTACCTCATAAATATCCGAGGTGTCAGCCACCGGAGTAGGAGGAGGTACTTGCCGGGAGAAGCGGTTCAGAATAATAGGCTTGAGTAGGGAGACATGGAAGGAGTTCGGGATGCGCATGGTGGAAGGAAGGCGCAGCTTGTAAGACACTGGATTTATGTGGGATAGAACCTCGAAAGGACCCAAGAATCGTGGACCAAGCTTATATACAGGAATCTTCAACGGGATGTATCTGGCGGACAATCAGACCTTGTCCCCAGGAGAAAAAACAGGTGATGGCCTGCGTTTCTTATCCGCTTGGAGCTTGGTACGGGTGGAAGCCTGCATCAATGAAAGGCGAGTCTGCTCCCAAATGGTCTTAAGATCTCGTACCAACTCATCAACGGCAGGAACCTCCATGGACACAGAGGAGGACGTGGATGCTGTCCATAAACGATGAAGAAGGGAGTAGAACCAGAAGAATTGCATGAGAATTCCGCCCATGGCAACAAGGCAGCCTTGGCGGGCCGAGACAAAATGCCGAAGGTAGAAGCCTAGAGTTTGATTGACTCTCTCTACCTGTCCATTCGACTGCGGATGATATGCAGACGAGAAGTACAATTTCACCTGGAGATGATTACACAAGGATCGCCAGAAGTGGGAGACAAACTGAACCCCACGGTCCGAAACAATGTGCAAAGGGAGTCCATGCAGCCAAAAGATGTGGGAAAATAACAGGCTGGCAAGACGCGGAGCAGATGGCAAACCTGGCAAGGAGACAAAATGGGACATTTTCGAGAACCGGTCGGTTACCACCCAGATGACAGTATTCCCAGAGGACGATTAAAGGTCTGTGACAAAGTCCATGGCCACATGAGTCCACAGGCGGCAACGGCATCAGGAGACCGGCAGGTTTGAGGCGTGATTACTTATTTCGGGCACAGGAGATGCAGGAACCCACAAAATCCTGCACATCTTTGGCCAGATCTGGCCACCAATAGTAGCAGGAAATAATGGCAATGGAACGCTGCACCCCAGGGTGTCCAGCCACACGAGAGCAATGTCCCCAAGTCAGGATCCTCGTTCGAAGGGCAGCTCTGACGTACGTCTTGCCTGGTGGAAGCTGCCGAAGGTCAACTGGAGCTGCAAGGACCAGACGTTCCGGAGGAATAATATAACTAGGCACAGGGTCTTCTCCAACCACATCCGAAGCACGGGAGAGAGCATCGGCCTTAACATTCTTCTCCACAGGACGGAAATGGATTAGGAAATCGAATCGGGAGAAGAAAAGGGACCAACGGGCTTGACGAGGATTGACGAGGACCGCTGAGCGGTCTGGAGATACAGGAGATTTTTGTGGTCAGTAAAAATATGAACCACATGACGATAGCGCCATTCCTCTAAAGCCAGCTTTATGGCCAGAAGTTCCCGATCACCAATGGAATAATTCTTCTCCGCAGGTGAGAAAGTCTTTGAGACGAACCCGCAGGTGAGGGTACGACCTTTGGTTCCCTTCTGGGTAAGGACTGCTCCAGCACCAACAGATGAGGCATCAACCTCCAACTGAAAAGGTTTCTCCGTATCAGGTCTTGTGAGCACAGGCGCAGAGGCAAAGGCAGATTTCGGCTTATGAAAGGCTTCTTCTGCAGCCGGTGACCATTTTCTAGGATTGGCATTCTTCTTAGTCAATGCCACAATGGGAGCCACAAGAGAAGAGAAGTGGGGAATAAACTGTCGCTAGTAATTAGCGAGACCCAGAAATCTCTGAACGGCACGCAGTCCCACTGGGCGAGGCCGCTGAAGTACGGCATGGTTAGCGTGTCAAGCCTTGATGTGAGACTCTGATTTGCGATTACTCGCGCTCCACCAGGTTTTTGAGGTTGATTACCGATACCCTATGAGCTTTTGGTATACATACCTCCTATTTTTGTTGAACAAACTACTTCATTTATTATGGATTATGTGTATTCTGTTCGCCTGGTGTGTCTGGATTTATGAATGAATGTGGTTACCTCCCCCATGTGATGTCATCTTTCTTGTGATTTGTTGTTAGCCCTACCCATCATGCTTAAATATCTTTGGTATTATTACCCCCTGAGGAAGCGACGGCGAAATGCGTGTCGGGGTTTAGTGGTCCATCGCCATATTGCCTGTTCACAATGCAACCTGGTTAGTATATATGAACTGCTATGAATTTTTTTGCACAATGCACTTTACATTATGGTCTTTGACTCCTACATGACCTCCTAACATAATCCATTTTATACGGCCAGGTTATATGTAAAGTAGCACTGTTTACTTGTATTTTGCTGTATCCATCTACTATTGTTTGCGATATTATGTTTACAGGATTGGCTATGCACTTTTTTGTCCACCCGGGATTGTTTTATGGGTTGATTTTAATTGTAGTGATCAAATATGTGTTATTTTTCTGTATTATGAATAAAATTTATAGAATTTTGCATAATTGCTTGTCACAAACCCGACTCACCGGAGTTCACACACGGGATGCCTACTCTATGGAGTCCCAGAATTTAGCCCTTAAGCTCCGCTCACTTCCACAAAATGGCATCCCTACGCTAAATTTACTCCACAGAATCTCAGCATCCAGCCAATCCACTGCCACCACACACGAGTTACTTATGCAAAGAAGGCCGTAGGTACCTCAACCACACAGACAATGCACTCTGTTGATAACTCAGCACATGCACTCACCACTTGTGACATTTATAAATTCACACATGCAATTGCTTACTACATGGACTATGCTAACAATGACCTCTGGTAACGTAATTCCCTTCAGAGACCCAGATTCTTTAAGGCTACAAGGAGAGACTAATAAAAAAAAAATAATTTACATAAAAATGCAGTACACTCAAAGAATTAAATTGTCAGATAAAATGAAAAAAGGATTAAAACAATACACATACGATACTTACAAACAGTGAGGGAAGAGAGAATCAAAAAAATTCTTGCTAGTGAAATAGGAAGAAATTCTTTGGCCCGAGGACAGGGCATAGACATCGATCCAGCCTTCTATCGTCATAGAATCCCTAGACTGAACCACATCATGTGGTTGCTTCCATAATTTAAACCCAGGTGATTTTTGACCCCCACCCCAGGCTGTGATGTCACTGTGAGGGGGAGTTTTTCTATCCCCCTCCCATCAGTGAGCTACTTTTTGGGTCTGGGTTTTTATCAAAACCCCATAACTTTTGACTGGAAGATGGCACAATTGTGCCATGGCTTCCAACCAAATGGGTACGTTATTCCCATCAACCACATACCAAACTCGGGGTGTTTTAGCCTAATATCAGGGGTGTTTTGCTGTTGGCTGCCTTTCCCTGGTGCTAACATTCTGATTTTCGCTCCAGGGGTGTGTCTAGACCCCATAACTGTCCTGTGTAACTGGGGACCCATAATTATGAATTATTCCCCAGTTATGAACAGCTATGATATTCCCTTTGTCTAAATTTAGAGGGAAAAACTAAAGTCTGTGGGTTCTTCTCTGTGGACCATCTCTGGCCAAATGTGTCAATTCTACCACTTAAGAAGACCATGCTCCTCTGATCAAACATAGACTCCCTGGGGTGTTATAGACACACTGCCAGGCTCCTCTTCCTGGCTTTTCTTAAGACAAATGGAGCCTAATGACTCATAACAGGCAGAATGAAACAACACAAAAGAAACAAAAATAAAGAATATAAAACAAACAAACTGTGGAGGAGTAATATTATTATCACATTGCTGTTTATGGTTTTTTGAATATTGTATTCGAGGCCTGTATATAGGTATACATACACTGAAGTACGGCTGCCAATTTAGAAGAATCCATCTGGAGTCCCTTGCCAGAAATGACGTATCCCAGAAACGGAAGACTACTCTGGTGAAATTGACACTTCTCGAGTTTGGCGTATAAATGATTAGTCCTTAAGCGTCTGAGAACCCTTGGGACATGGGTTAGGTGAGACTGTAAATCTGGAGAAAACACCAAAATGTCGTCCAAGTAGACTATGACACAGGAGTAGAGCAGGTCTCTGAAAATATCATTAACGAACTCCTGGAATACCGCTGGACCATTGCAGAGTCCAAAGGGCATTACCAAATACTCAAAATGCCCGTCACGGGTATTGAAAGCTGTCTTCCACTTGTCGCCTTCCCGGATACGGATGAGGTTATATGCCCCTCGCAGATCCAGCTTGGTAAAAACCTTGGCACCTCGTAGGCAGTCAAAGAGTTTGGTGATGAGAGGCAAAGGACAGCGATTTTTCACCATAACTTTGTTGAGACCGCGGTAGTCTATGCAGGGTCGGAGGGAACCATCCTTCTTGGAGACAAAGAAAAACCCAGCTCCAGCGGGGGAAGAGGACTTACGGATGAATCCCTTCTGCAAATTCTCCTTTATGTAGGCAGACATAGCTTCAGTCTCGGGCACAGATAACGGGTATACCCGACCTCGTGGAGGAGACATACCCGGCAGCAAGTCAATGGGACAGTCATAGGGGCGATGTGGAGCCAGGACCTCTGCTTGCTTCTCAGAGAAAACGTCGGCAAAGTCTCGGTAGCATACTGAAAGGCCCTTCAGAGACTTGTCAACCACGGTAGTTAGCATGAGAGACACAGGGTGAGGAGCCTCCAAGCAACGGGAATGGCAGTCTGGGCCCCAATGAAGAACCTCCTCCATCCTCCAATTAAGGACTGGTGAGTGGAACCGCAACCATGGAAGACCTAGCAGGAGGGGCGAGGTAGAACGTGGCAGAACCAGGAAGGACAAACTCTCCTTATGCAGAGCACCGACTTGCATGGTTATCGGCTCTGTGCGGTACCGTACCGGGTCAGAGAGAACTTGTCCACTAACTGAAGAAATAACCGCTGGTTTGTCGAGTAGGACCACCGGAATGTGGTACAGGGAAACCAATGAAGCATCCATGAAATTCCCAGCGAAGCCGGAGTCCGAGAAGGCTGAAACCTGAGTCTGGTTGCCAGAACCAACGCTGAGAAGCACTCGAATCAACAGGCGTGGACTGTTTACACCTAGGGACGCTTCTCCCAAGAACCCTAGGTGTTGGCGTTTCCCGGACGTTGGAAATGCTCAGGACTACCGCAATAGAGGCAGAGGTTTCCCTGGCATCTTCTGATATACTCCTGCGGTGACAATTTGGCTCTGTCCACCTCTGTAGACTCCTTTGCAGGTGATACGACTGGAGGCTGGAACGGTCTTTGGAAAGCAGTAGCTAGACGAGGAAGGCGTCGTGGACGGACGGGAGGTTGCTCAAAACGTGACTCTTCGGCACGCTCCCTGAAGCGCACATCAATCTGGGTGGCAAGGGAGATTAAACCACTCAGAGAAGGTGGCAGGTCACGAGTGGCCACAGCATCCTTAACCTGAGAGGATAGACCCTTCTTAAAAGCTGCAGACAAGGCCGCATCGTTCCAGGAAAGTTCCGACGCTAAGGTACGGACCACATACTCTCCCACGGAGGAATTCCCCTGCCGCAAATTCAATAAAGCAGACTCAGCAGAGAAGGCCCGCGCAGGTTCTTCAAATACGGACCGGAATTCAGACAAAAAGGCTGCCAGAGATGGCGTAACTGGGTCGTTACTGTCCCAAAGAGGAGTAGCCCAGGCCAAGGCTTTCCCAGAGAGAAGGCTGATTATAAATGCCACCTTGGATCGCTCCGAGATGAATTGGGTCGGCATAAGTTCTAAGTGCAGGGAGCACTGAGTAATAAAACTCCTGCACATCTTGGGATCGCAATCGTACTTGCTGGGCATGGACAACCGCATTCTAGGTTCAATGGCAGGCAGTGAGCAGTAGGAGTCGTTAAAGCGGCCTCAGGAACCTGTTGCTGTTGCTGGTTAGCAAACAGTTGTTGCAGCATGGCGGTGACTTGCTCCAGCTGATCACGCGTTGCAGCAATCTGCCGGGACTGGTGGATCACAATGGTGGCAAGATCTGGCTTGCTGGGAGATGGAACCTCGGCGGGATCCATGGCCGGATCTTACTGTCAGGCTAGCGGGTGTGGATCCTCTGGACCACTACAGACGATGACACAAGCCACTACCTGGGACCGGAGTCTAAGTGGTACCCGGTTTTCACCAGAGCCCGCCTCAAAGCGGGTTAGACAAGCTGCGGCGTGGTACCACCAGGTCGTTCCTCAGGCGTGACTTGTCTGCAGTGGCGGCCAAGGTCGAGGTACAGAGACGGCAGACAATCTCGAGGTCAAAGTCCAGGCACAGGGTCAGGGCAGGCGGCAGAGAAGCAATGTCAGAGTCCGATCCGGGGTCAGCAACAGGAGGTCCAAGCAGATGGGTACGGGAACATGGCACACAGGACAGCAGCACAGAGGAACACTGGTACACAGGAACTCAGGTAACACAGGAACACGGAGGGACTCAGGAACGCTGGAGGCACAGGAACGCAGGAGGCACAGGAACGCAGGAGGCACAGGAATGCAGGAGACACAGGAATGCAGGAGACACAGGAACGCAGGTAAATCGCAGGAAACACTGGAACGCAGATAACTAGTAGAAGAGCTTTCTCTCAGGCTGTTAGGCACAAAGATCCGGCAAGGGTGTAAGGAAGGTGCTGGATTTTTAAAGGGGAATTGATCAGCCAGTGCACCAATTAGCAGTGCACTGGCCCTTTAAGTTTCCTGAAGGGGACGCGCGCGGACAGAACTTGGCTGAGATTCTGGAACGGGGAGAGGTGAGCTGCGCTGGCGCCACGTCTGCGAGCCCCGGGGAGCACGGATGAGCCCGCAACCCGCGATATTGGTCGTGGGACCACCCGTGACAATTTTACTATGTTGATATAGGGGTAAGTGGCAGGGAGGGATAGATTAAAAAAGAAAACTGAAAATTGTGTTTGTCCTTGAAAAGAAAATGGTGAAGGTTTAGTGTACCTTGTGTCACCATGTTATTCTCCTACTTAAGATATCCTTATATTTGTAAAGATTCAACGTGGCAGAACATACTTCAAGGACAAGGTGACATCAAGAACTTCACCAGTCACATCAATGAGGATAAACATCATAAGAAAGGGACAGATTGCTCTGTAAAGAACCAGAGTAGAGAGAGAGAGCATTTCAGTTGACAGCATGACAAAAAAGAAATTTTCTGTTTCTAGCTTGCCCTAAGGGAAAACATTGTTTAGTGCTTGGACCGAAGATGGGCACCTCTTTGAAATATTCATCTTTACAAGTGAACCTACTATCTGTACTTATGGTACATTCAGACCGATGTATGCCAAGGATCGGGTGAGAGGAGGATGGATGAGGTAGCTAGAAACGCGTTGACTTTGACAGATATACCTGTATTTTATCTGTGGATGCCATGAATTAACCAATAAAGGCAGTTTTATTCTGCAAGAAAGCTGGATACGGAAAGTTTTTGGATCAGAATAAAGACTGGGCCCTGGGCTGTATGAATATTATAACCCCTACAAGTCCAGAACTTCCTACAAATGGTACTAGAATGAAGCTCCCTGGGGAACAAAGAATGTCAATCTTCTGCCAATCTGTAGTTAAAGGACCTTTGGAGAACCGTCTTGTGCATTGAGAGCAGTAACAGATTTAATGGGTGAAGGCAAATTCTTAATATTAAATTTGGTGGGTGGTCTTGGTGGCCATGGGCCCCCTACCAGATATCCTGAAGGCTTCAGCTACTAACATGATTTCATGTATTGTTAATAAGTATTGTGAATGTATATCATTATCTATGTGCTTTTCTATCTCTTGGTTATTGTCTGCAGTCAGGTGACCTTTGGGGATGCGGTGCAGGTCATGTGGTGGATGTACATGTGTAGTGCTACTTGTCTTTCACTATTTATTTTCCATATACTGCTTACATATCTAGGGATGAGGAAGGACCTATCAATGCAGTGAAAAACATGTCATGTTTTTTCTCTTCATCTTATGAATGTGATCCCTTCATGTCTCCAAAAATGTGATGAATAAGATATTTTTTTTGTAACTAAAACCAATTTTTTATAACCAAAAGACAAAAAATTGCATTGCCCATGGTGACCAGTCACAGAGCATTTTAGAATAGAAATTAATTGAATGAATCAGTCCAAAAAAAAAAAACACAATAGGGACATAAAACACACTTCATTGGGAATTAAATGGCCAAATCTGTACTTATAATCCCAATCCCATGGCAGCCCCTTTACTGATGAGAAGTCACTCTTCAGCACTCTTCAGCACTCTCCTGTGGAGGAAACCTCTAGGGAACCATCGCTAAAGGGCTGTGCAACACCCCTGCCAATACACAGGCTCTCTCCAGGTTAGGAGCTGACGGAGGGAGTCATGAACCCACTATGAAGGTTCTAGAACCTGGTCATTATGTAATAGCAGCTGTAGATTCTGCAATAGTTGAATGGGTGTAAATGTTATCCAATTATATGGCTGTATTGTAAACTGGAGAGTGATTGGAGAGGTGCTACCACCTGACCAGGGGGACTACAAAACCCCTGTGCAGTGGGAGCACAGGCCTCCAGACCTCATGGTCTTTCCACAGAGCAGCAGTCCAGTCTGCAGAGAAAGAGTGAATAGAGAGTCAGTGTTCAGTACACCTTCAGTACTGACACAGAAACCAATCCCAGGACCAGAGACGGAGACTCTAACCAGAGCTTAAGCTTCCACAGTTTGGACACAGCTCCATCTCCATTATCCCAGCTTGCATCTACTACCAGGCTGCTGCACTATTCTAGAGGACCACTCTCCACGAGCACTCCAGTACCAGAATCTGCTGTTGACCATTTAGGACCATTGCCTGCTACCTGTTGTTCAATAAAGAACCGTGAGTTGATTTGCACAACGTTGCCTCCGTCTGATCCCTGGATACGGCTGTCTACCACCACGGGCTTCCCCATCCATTACTCAGGGACCTATCTTACAGACAGTCAGGGGTTGCCCCAGGGAGAACCAGTACATCAGCCTCTCCCTCTACATTTTCTTGCACACACCACCAGCTGGAGTCCTGCCAGGGTGTAGGTCAGCCCTCCGGACCCCATACCAAGCACCGTGACATCAGCGCGCCCTAGGTCGCAATCGCCAGCCACGCCGGTATTCTGGGCCCTGGCTGCCTGCTTGCCCCCAAAAAAGCATGGCCCCGGTGGGGGATGTTGCAAGTGGCGTCACGAACAGGATATTCACTTTTGGGCTTTATACTGGCACTATAGACTGTCCCGTTTATTAAAAGACTGTGCTGCCTAACCCTGCTGCCATCCGGGGTTAAGGCCCAAGTGATTGTGTGCTACAGCATAAAATGTGCTATTGCATGGCCACGTGCTGTCATGCGCAGCTCCAGCACCCAGGAGAGACTTATGGTCGGTTACTCTAAGGAAAAAGTTATTACTTATTACACTTAATGCCTTTCTTTTTAGGAAGTGGACATTCTGTTTTTTCTTCCACAGGAAAATGGACATTGCTATTTCGCAACCCAAGGTAGCCATGCTGCTTCTAGTAACGTTATGTAACATTTTAAGCTGTTAAAGCCAATGTGATCAATGTTTTTGCACAACTATAGTATTAATACTATTAGTCAGTTTCCATTTAACCTCTTTCTTTAGGCTTTGCAGGTATGTAGTCGAGACTGTGTAAGACCGTCTTTTGTCTTTGTCAAAATCCTGACTGCAGGCTTACACCTAAAACCTAAGCTCAGTAATTGTGTGGCTTCTGTAAACCGTTGGTATTTAGGGGTCCGGGGGTGCTCAAATAGTGACACCTAGACGTCATACACTAGGGTAAGACCATCAGACGGCCGGCATACCATATGTACTTTACATACCATTTATGTTGATAATAATTCCACCGAGGTGACGTGTCTGCGGACAAATTTTCAGGCCTTAGTGCAAGGAGTGAATTACAGGACATGACATGGAGAGGGCTCACATGTAACACCTGCAGCCATTGCTGGCATCGATCGCGGGTGTTAACCATGTAAATGCCTCTGACCCAAGGCTGTCTGGTTTTAACGTATTTATTACAATGTGCAATTTGCACATTGTAATGAATGATGAGGAAAATCCCCATATACTGCCATACAGTAGGAATCAGACAACCTAGGGTTAAAGTAAACTAGGGGGGAAAAATAGTAAAAAAAAAAAGATATGAAAAACACCCTAAAAATTAAAACCACGCCCCCTTTCCCGAGAACTCATATAAATATAAATAGTAAAAATCATAATAAACATGTTTTATGCTAGGTATCACTGTGTCCCAAAATGTCCGATCTATCAAAATATAATAACGGTTATTCCTGGTGTTTAACCCAGTAACGGAAAACAGCGCCCAAAGTAAAAAATGTCACTTTGCCATTTAGAAATATACCATATTTTTTGGACTATAAGACGCACTTTTTAGCAAGAAAAAATCTTGCTAAAAAGTGGCTGTGTCTTATAGAGCGAAGGTCAGGAGGATCCGGCACTGCCAGACCCTCCTGACCGCTGTAATGGAGATCGGTTGATGCCCTGATATAAAGCTGTACCCGATCTCCGAGAGAGGAGAGCCTCCGCACTGCTCTCCCATCTCCTGGGTGTCCTACAGGATCTGTGATGATGTCAGAATCATGTGACATTATGATTCTTATTCTAATGGGGACAATTTTGTGTGTGTAACTGTATGGATAAAGCAGTGCTGTGTGTGTAACTGTACGGATGGAGCAGTGTTGTGTGTGTAACTGTATGGATAAAACAGAGCTGTGTGTGTAAATGTATGGATGGAGCAGAGCTGTGTGTGTAAATGTATGGATGGAGCAGAGCTGTGTGTGTAAATGTATGGATGGAGCAGAGCTGTTGTGTAAATGTATGGATATAGCAGAGCTGTGTGTGTAATGGATGATGAAGCAGTTCTGTATGTAACTGTAATGAGAAGCAGAGCTGTGTTGTATCTGTTATGATAAGAGCTGTTTTGTGTACTGTACTGGATGGAGCAGTGTTGTGTGTGTAACTGTAATTATAAAGCAAGCTGTGTGTTTATATTGTATGGATGGATCAGACTGTGTGTGTAAATGTATGGATATAGCAGAGCTGTTGTGTAAATGTATGGATATAGCAGAGCTGTGTGTGTAAATGGATGGATGAAGCAGTTCTTTATGTAACTGTATGGATGAAGCAGAGCTGTGTTTGTATCTGTATGGATGAAGCAGAGCTGTGTGTGTAACTGTATGGATGGAGCAGTGTTGTGTGTGTAACTGTATAGATAAAGCAGAGCTGTGTGTGTAAATGTATGGATGGAGCAGAGCTGTGTGTGTAAATGTATGGCTGGAGCAGAGCTGGGTGTGTAAATGTATGGATATAGCAGAGCTGTGTGTGTAAATGGATGGATGAAGCAGATCTGTGTGTAACTGTATGGATGAAGCAGAGCTGTGTTTGTATCTGTATGGATGAAGCAGAGCTGTGTGTGTATTTGTATGGATGAAGCAGAGCTGTGCGTAACTGTATGGATGAAGCAGAGCTGAGTGTGTAACTGTATGAATGAAGCAGAGCTGTGTGTGTAACTGTATGGATGGAGCAGAGCTGTGTGTGTAATTGTATGGAGGAAGCAGAGCTGTGTGTGTGTTTGTATGGATGAAGCAGAGCTGTGTGTGTATCTGTATGTATGAAGCAGTGCTGTGTGTAACTGTATGAATGAAGTAGAGCTGTGTGTGTATCTGTATGGATGAAGCAGAGCTGTATGTGTATCTGTATGGATGAAGCAGAGCTGTGTGCACCGAACCGCTCCATAGCCGTAGAAAGATGGGACATGTCCTATCTTTCTACGTGATACGGCGCCAATTGCTGTATACTCCTGTGGAGAGGGGCGGGGTGAGCTGCACTCATCCCCTGCTCCTCTCCGGAGCGCTGATGTATACCCGCCGTACTACAGTACGGCGGGCATACATCGTGTGCATGTAGCCTTAGGGCAAAACTTTGTTACAGTCTGAAAGTTTTGTTGAAAAGTAAAAATCTGTACCAAAAAAACAATAAATAAGAATTTTGTATTTCTCCGGCAGGAAAAAAGATGGAATTGCTAGCCAAAAAGAAAAAGTTAGAGCCATTAAAAGAGCACATGCAAAAAAAAAGGAAAATTGTGCCTGGTCCTGAATCGGTTCATTTTTGGTAAAATAGATAAATAAAAAAGTTGTACAATAAGGAGATCTTGGAGATAAGGAGATATTGTATTTACCATAAAATATTATTTACTATATGCAGGGCGCAGTGTGGTCAGTTGCTATTGTGTATATTATTTAGGAGCACAGTGTGGTACAATTTTTATACTGCTGCAGTTTTGGCAACATGCAAGCGACTACATGACCGTATTCAGATTCATAGACTAATGACGATTACATTTAATTTATGGCTTTTCCAATTTTTGCAGTTCCTAGCAAGGGCGGATTAAGACTCCCATTGGCCCTGGGCTGTATGAATATTACTATTATTATTATAGTTATTATTACTGGAAGTCTGGAATCACTTCCTACATATGGTACTAGTATCAGTTTTTTGGGGAATGGTGGATCATGCGCCCCTTCTGCCTGCTATCAATCTCCATTTTCAGGACCTGTATAGAGAGCAGGAACAGATGTATGGACCACCTTGTAGGCTTAAACTCAGGGCTACAGCCCAAACTGCCTCTATTATAATCCACTACTGGTTCCTATAACAATTCTACATCTGGATACACAGAATACACACTCAGGGGGAGATTTATCATCACGTTTCTGAGGTAAAACTGTTCTAGTTTCCCATTGAAACCAATCAGAGCTCAGCTTTAATTATATAAGCAGCTGTGGGAAAATGAAAGCTGAGCTCTGATTGGGGAACTACAACAGTTCTGTTCTAAGACACTTATGATAAATCTCCTCCTCAGTATCTACAGGAGTTTCCAAAATGTATTAGTGGCCACGCCCCTCGGAGACAGGCAACGCGGCCATGACAACGAATGCGGAACTGTACCGCGCATGCGCTCCCCTCCGCACTCATCTGTTCTCTTTCAGGTCAACCCAACAGTGTGGGCGGGGTCAGTAAAACCTGTTCATCCAATCATCGCTTGCGTGATGCTGGACGCCTTTCACCCTATTGGAGCGCCGCCTGGCCTCTCGAGCTGGCTGTCACAGCAGGTTCGGCAGCGGCGGAGAAGGCAGAAAGGAGACGGACGGTGTGAGAGCGGACAGGGATAGGCCGAGGGGGCGATCATGGTGGGGTTCGGAGCCCCGAGGCGTACGGGCCGGCTGCCGCCCTTTGTGCTGGTGGCGTTGTTAGTGGTGATCGCCCTCCTGGCCTTTAACTACTGGAGTGTGTCGGGCCGCCAGGCCGCGCTGCAGGAAGATCTGGCGGCGCTGCAGGAGCAGGTCCAGCGCACGGAGGTGGCCCGCAGCCGCCTGGAGAAGAGGCACTCCGAGCTCATGGTGCAGGCCGAGAGCAACCGGCGGCAGCTGGAGCAGAGGCTGGGCGAGCACCAGAGCATGAGGGATCGGTTCCAGGCCCGGGACGTGGAGGCCCAGCGCTGCGAGGCGGACAGGGTGAGAGCCAGCCCGGGGAGTGGGGGAACCTTTGTGTGTGCTGATGGAGGCTGTGATGTCATCGGTGTGACGTCACTCTCCATAAAATCCCAATGTGATGTCTATGTTACTAGCTTTTCAGTCCCATGTTCACTGACAGGGGGACTGGTAATTGATGTAGATATCTTTTCTCCCTTTCAACAAAGCATTTGGTACTAGGACAGTCTGATCTGAATTGTGCGCAACATTAAAGGCCTCTCCATAGTCTGTATATTGTACCAACTCCCCGTTACTTTCTATACCGCTCTGCTGCAATACCAGCACAAACCATGATCAAGTGTGGCGCTGTTTTTTTCCAAGTGAACAGTCATGTTTGACCAGTCCTGGCTGAAGTCTGTGATGTATGAGATCCTCTAACACCACAAATGTCATTGTATATTATACATAGATTCAGTCTATACTAGGGAAAAACCCACAGAAGTTTATACCCCTGTCCCTATGTGTGTGAATATGACCATAGTAGAGGGAATAAGAATGAGTCCTTTGTTTTTTATCTTTTGCCCATGAGGAGATGAATTGTTTATGTGGTGGACACAGTGCTTGACCCTTCTGATCTATTGTCTCCTGTACAGTTTGGGGAGAAATGTTGATAAGGGGCTTGTGATAGGGGCAGGGTAAATAAGGTTTAGGTGCCGCAGTCTGTGGTTTTTGTCTGGGTTTCTGTATTCTTTAATTAGGGCTAATACACACGTCATCGGTCGGGCCATGCACTGGATAGATTTCACCGGCCACAGTCCAGTGATCGTTTATTACAGTGGGAAGCAGGGAGTCCTTGCATCATATATCACTATGATGTTCCAAGTCCCATTCTCCGCACTGTGGTTGGGCTGTGAAATCATGTCCCAGATTCACAGACCAACTACAGTCATGTCTCTGGCCTTAAAGGGATTGTCTAGGTTTATGGCTGGTGAAGAGATGAGTAATTATATTACTGGACAATCCCTTTAAGGTTGAATTCACTCAATCTGTTTCGCAGAGCGTAACACATGAGAAGTTAGTTCCATGTCCAATCCATGTTTCATGCATGTGTCTTCTATGTGCTCTTTACCTAGATATTTTCCACAGAAGGAGTTTAGAAATATAGTTCTTTCGCGGAAGGAGTTTCTCCCAATCGTGGATGTGTTTAGACCTAATTGCTTACGACTTCACACTTGCTCATAGATCCAGATACAGTTACTGTGTTAATCTTATATTATCCTTTAATTGAAATTCAACTTCTAAAATAATACCAATGAGCCTTAAAGGGAACCTACCACCACATATCTACCTATAAAGGTAGATGGGGTGGTGGGTGGACCTATAGGACATGTCACGGCTACTCCACGCCCCGATAGCCTTTTTGTTCCGCCTACCAAAATCTTCGGCGCACAGCTACGACGAGCTTGACAATTCTTCCGTCTGCGCATGCGCAAAACAGCGGTCCTGCGGCTTCGTGGTCATTGATCCGGAGCCACTGCGCTTGCACAGACGGTAGGATCATTGGACCAAAGATTTTGGTAGGCGGAACAAAGAGGCTACCGGGGCGTGGAGTAGCCGCGGCGTGTGGCCTCGGCGCTGGCTACTCCACGCCCCCAGTAGCCGCGTATGGAAATTTACATATATACTGAATTAAAGATTTCAGGGACGTGAGGATTAGCCCTTAAAAGGGTTTCCTCACGTCCTATAGGTCCACCCACCGCCCTATCTACCTTTATAGGTAAAATGGAAAAAGTTCAAGTCCGCACAGTAAAGTGACTCCTGAGGAGGGGTGCAATGCCTCCAAGGATTTCAGCAAATCAGTGTAACAGACTATTTAGCTACAGCTGCGGCTCATTACCATAATTTTTAACGCTGATTTAAGAAGGAAGGAGGCCATGCACAACAAATATAGGAAGATACCCACAGTCAGTGTCTGGATCTATGACTAAGTGTTCCTGGTTTATCATGATGGAGTTAGATAGATTTTCTTCACTTAGTGAAGTTTCCCCATATCTATGTGCATAGAACTTGCTGCATTTCCAGCAGACAGTATTGTAATATAGAAGCTCAGTTTGCCTGTAACTTATGATGGGTTTTGTGCAGAGCAGAATTACAAATGCAGCTCCTGGCTCTATAAGGCAATAGGAGGATGAGTAAAAGGTAAGTGATTCCTCTGTAGTGTGTAAAATGGTTTTCCTTTGATATGAAGGCGATTTGTGTCATAAAGAAATGACTATTATTAGGGCACGAGTCACTTTATAATTGTCAGGATCCAAAACACCTTAGGAATACGTAAGAGCGGCAGTAATTGGCCGGAGGTGAGTGATTTTGCATTAAACTGAGTCACCGTATATTGTAAAAGGCGCCAGGAACAACCATTACATGTAATTTATATGGAAGTGGTAGGGAATTAGTTAATTTTGAAAGAAAAGTAATTTTTTTCAGTTTTCTCCTCTTTGCCTTTCATAGCGATCACTTGTCATACATCATCACGTGGCCCATGGGCTCTCGCTGTCAGTCACCTGACTTGCGTGCGGGCATGAATAATGCACGGCAGAGATTAGGGGGAGACCAGCCGTGACCCCTGGAGTGTAGGCAAGAATGGGTTTATTATTTATTTAAAGGGGTTTTATGGTCCTTAACTATTAATGATCCGTCCACAGCTGACACTATGGTCGGAGCTGTAGAGTAGCCGCTGTCCTTGCTCGCTGAAGTGCAGGAGATGCGACAGATGCTACATTGCGGGGCTGATCAGGAGGGGTGCTGGGTGTCGCACCACCATAAATCTCATATTAATGACCCCACCCTATGGTCTAATTTGGACCCGTCTAATGCACGGGCACTACATCTCCATTAGTTCTTGTTGCCTAGTTACAGTAGATTATGCGTGCCGCCTCTCCTGCTATATAATATCTAAGTGTAATGCATTTTGGGCAAGACATGGGCCGCACATTCATATATTTTTATTTATTTATTTTTTTACTTCATTTGATCTTTCATTGTTCAATTACCTTAATAAATGCAGGTACAGATGATGCACAGCAAAATGAGCACAAGTCAGATTCCTTCAATAAGGAGCACGGTCCATGTCTTGTTTACGCACCCGTCCCTAATGTCATCTATTCCGGTACCAGAGGCAGACGTTAAACGCAGAAAAGGGATCAGAAGAACAGCTCTGTTATTTGTGTATTGGTCAAGCTAAGGTCTCATGTATATGGAAAGTCCTGCTTGTTGATGGCCTTAAAGGTTGTTGGGATCAAAACCCCTTTAATATAGTAAAAAAATTTACTGCTTTCTTATAAAAACACCATCATGCTTGAAGCTGAGATCTAATACCACACACATCCCTGAGAATAGATCACCTGCGGCGTATAAGAGACATGTCCAGGATATGGCACAAATGATGAGTGAATCCAGTATATACAGATCCGCCTCATGGTCAGGTCACCTTGATCATCCATAGGGAAGGGGAGGATGTCAGGAGAGTGGAAACGTCTAATAGTGGCATATTGAGGTCACTTAGCCGTATTATACCTGCATCCTTATATTACACTGTTGTAGAACATTCTGAAATAGCATTGATTTTAATGTAATTTTCCTTATGACAAGTGTTACCTACTTTGGCTTACGGTACCTTTTTTACATTGCAGAATGACATCTAAAAGCAAATCCATCTGTCTGTCTTGTGTCTTCAGCCATGACCAGAGTAAAGTCACTAAATTGGTTTAAATGAAAGCTTAAAGGAGTATTCTCTTCTCGGGACTTCATATATAATTTAATGCATCTGCCATATATATTTCTTCAATTGCTTGTTATTAAACCAAATGTTCCTCTGTGAAGATAATTTCAAATAAATTTGGCCATGTTGTCCCTTAGAAAACAAGATAGCTGACCCTGGATATGACCACCACCGCACTATGGCAGCAGTGGCCAGATATGCAGTATTGATTTAGTGTTCACTACCACAGGACGGCTGTGGAACATGTTGTGACTCCCAGCAATTTCATATGCAGAAACTATTTGTTTCTTTGAAAAATCCCAGCACGGGTGGTTGTATCCAAAGACAGCAATCTCGGTTCTAAGGGACTCCATGACTACATTGATGAGAAATTATCTTCACACAGGTACATACTATTTAATAATATCCAATTGAAGAAATGTATCTATGGCCGATGAATTAACTAAAATGTGAATACCTCCTTAAATGTCTTTTCTAAGGCATCTATGTGTTCCTGTGTGTTGTGTGGCAAGGATGACGTGAATAGGTTTACCGACTTTTATTTAGCCTCTTATATTACTGGTAATGGCATAATGTAGCGTGAATGTAGATAAACGTGTCTGTCCAGCAGCTAGCGGATAAGAATGGAGCGTAATCCGGGTTATTGCAGGATATTTAAAGGTTCTGAATAAACATTGAGTTCCTATTGTACAGGTGCATAATAGTCACAACTTATCAGACAAAGAAGCCAATTTATTCTCCTCTGGTATAATAGTCGCTGCTTACAGCTGTGTTTTCTTAAAGGAGAATTTACCTAGTTGATGACTATGTGGGGGTCCTAATATTGAGACCTTCGCTGTCACTTGAGCGGAAGGGAAGAGAAACTCTCTGGATTCCAAACCTGAAATCAGAACTTGGCAGGTGCTTTCAGTTCAGGGATTCAAGTTTATGTTAGAGAAATCCAGTTTCTAAGACTAAAGTTGCTTGTGTGCAAGCAGTTTATAGGGGTTTTCCCATGAACACAAGTTAGGCCCTATCCACAGTGGGGGTCTCGGTAATGAGACCCCTACAGATCACAAATACGAGGGGTCCCATACGAACTGCCATGTTGGTATATATTGCTGCATTGTCCAGCTCAGCTACAGCGGTTCTGAACTGAACTCGCAGAATAATAAGGGGACGTTATCAGGATTTGTACGGATTAAATCAGGATATGGATCAGGATTCATATGTTGACGCATGGAGCACCGCCATATTTGACATATACCCCTGGACCACCACCAAGGAGCCACGATTACCCTGCATTTACCAACCATGCATGCAGAAGACCCTACCCTACACTTGGACTTTATGATATAAGATTTTTAGAGCTGTAAATGGCTTGCTGATGATCTGAAGGTTTGCTCTTAGTTTGCATAGTGACAGATCATTTAGCACCCTCCCCTACAACATCTTTGGAGGAGGTAAAGGCAATTTGTATTTCCATAAACTAAAGGTCAATGCATCACTATGACAGATGCACGTGCAATGCTTGCAACTATGATGAATGCTGGGCAAGGCAAGAATGACTCTCTCCCCGGATTCCTCTGCTGTAATGAAGTCGGTGAATATTCAGGATTGATGTGGTAAGTAGACCTAGAACCATGGGCTGGGCTCAATCTGATTTTCTTTAAGTAAATCCAATAAACCTTCAGGGCCATTTGACACCTCTGCACCTTGTGAGCCACATCCAGGAGAGGTTCTATACACGGTTGAATGTCTTTCCATGTATAGCGGCCTCCTGACAACCGGTGTGGGGGAGGATCGGGTCATGTGTGATTCCAACATATGTGCTTTCAGAGTCTCTGATCAACACTCAAGGCATCAAGAGATGACCCCCTGCCATAATGCCTACCGGTTATAAGGGTCAATATGATCATAAAGAGCCCTACTGTAGAGACCCCTAGTGATCTATACTATCTAAACCATCAAGGGTTGCACATGGACCTATTACACATACGTGGACAAAATTGTTGGTGGTTCCTGTTTAATGAAAGGAAACCCCACAATGGTCACAGAACATTTCTATGAAAATGAACAAATTAAAGACATTGCTCTTTAATAAGATTTTAAAAAATGTGAGGAAATGGACATGTTAAATGGTGGTGTGTCCCCTAATTACCATCACAGGTGTCTTCATTCTTGTAGTATGGTGTTCCTGTGACTATAGTTGCACATATTATTCAGATATGTAAGATCTATGGGATTGTAGCCACAGGAGGAAAATTGATGACAAAACAAGTAGACGAATGGTAACAAGAGGCCAGAAAAACTTTGAAGGTGAACTTCAAGATCAAGGAACACTCATGTCAGATCGCACCATCCAATGTTGTTTGAGCCAAGTGGACTTAATGGGAGACGACCAAAGAGGACAACATTACTGAAAACAAATCCTAAATAAGCCACAAACTTCTAGAAGTCCTATAGACAAGCTTTTTGGCAGGGCACATCAGCTCTATGTTCAGATGGAAAAATGAAGCATATCTTAAAAAGAACCCTGTCCCTACTGTGACACATGGAGGAGGCTCTGTTATTTTCTTGGGTGGCATTGCTTCATCTGGCACAGGGTGTCTTGAATGTGTTAAGTAAATGCAATGTTGACAGCATTATAATTAGTTGAATTTCCTCCAAGGGTGCGGTCACACAGTGCGTTAAACAGACTGAAATCGCATATGTTTTGTATGCTTACCATGCGTTTGGCTGCTTTGAACCTGTTTAGCTTCATTTCTAGACATTTAGGCAGCTGTGAAACGGATTAAAATCAGCCAAACGCATGGTACAAATACATAACGCATGGGTTTTCAGTCTATCTAAAAAACGGACCAAGAACGCACCTTGTGACACGTGTTAACGGAACACAGCGTCACATATTTTGGTCTGTTTTGCATGACAAGAATCACTTGTCATGTGAGGTTTCCTCAGCCTGCACATTGCATATGGATTTTTTTGGCTTGATACCGTGTAGTGGGAAAATACTGCAGTGTGAATAAGCTCCTAGGATTGAGAGTGTATTAGAACATATCCTTGGTGGTCAGGAATGACCCTATTATCTATACTGTACATACTGTATTAAGACTCCTGGAGGAATAATTTTTCCTTCGGTATGATATTATGGATACATCAATAGTTCACGGCTTGGGGATGATCGAGGAGAGCGAGGTCTTCTCATCCTTAATCTCTCTCCTCCCAGCTGCTCGGTAAGAAGATTGAGGAGTTTGTAGATTCGCTTTTCTATGCAGTTTTCCATCTTGGTTCTTAGTGTGACTTAATATATTTAGTGGCTTATAAAATTGTTACTGATCCCAGAAATTGCTCCTTTCACTCATTGTGTTAGAGGAAGGCGTATACAAGGGTTTAATTTTTTTTTAGCAGTTGCCAGGTCCACCTAGATCTGCGGTAACTTTTATCCGCTTGCACGGATCCACCCCGCTGCAGGGCAATATACAGGCAGTCCCCGGGTTACATACAAGATAGGGTCTGTAGGTTTGTTCTTAAGTTGAATTTGTATGTAAGTCGGAACTGTATACTTTATCATTGTAATCCCAGCCAGAACTTTTTTGGTCTCTGTGACAATTGTCTTTTAAAAATGTTGGGTTGTCATAAGAATCAGGATTAACACTAAAGCTTCATTACAGACACCTGTGATAACTGCTACAGCTGATTATTATAGCCTAGGACTAAAGTACAATAAATTACCAATATCCAGAGGTCCGTTTGTAACTAGGGGTCGTATGTAAGTCGAGTGTTCTTAAGTAGGGGACCGCCTGTATCCACGATAAGAGAGATAATTCCGGATCCAGGTTTGTGTAACCACGTGGCGGCAGAATGGGTCGGTGTGGAGCAGGCGCTATACTTGGTGAATGCTATAGCGCAATAATGCTCCAGGCTGGTCCAAGCGTAAAAGTGTCCCGGGACAGTGTCAAATATTATATGATACACCAGCATATGATAAATCTTCCTCTTGCCACAACTAGTCCGGGTAGGAAAATGTGCATCCTCTGTGTATATGCAGGTGCCCACAGGAGGCAAGTCCTCTCACCTTTTCTCGCTGTATACTTCAGATCAACACTGTTGCAGGTGTCATATGCATCGCTTTAGTGACATGTTAATTTTTTGGGGGGGAAAGGTTTAGAAGTCAGGTGAGGTGGTTTATTGCAATGAAAAAGGACAGTTTCTGACTTGGAATAAGGCCTCATTCATAAGATGCGTTGCGTTACGTTTTTTGATGCGTTTTTGGTGCGTTTGCAGCACTGGGGTCCTGGGTTCAAATCCCATCCAGGTCAACATCTGCAAAGAGTTTGTATGTTCTCTCCATGTTTGCCTGGGTTTCCTCCAGGTCCTCCGGTTTTCTCCCACACTATAAAACATACTGGTAGGTTGATTCGATTGTGAGCCCCATTGGGGACAGGGACCGATTTGGTAAGTCCTGTGTAATCTGTGTGCGCTATATAAATAAAATAATTATTATAATGTACGGCGTGGTTGTAGCTGTAGCAATGACTTTGATTTTTAGGGGTAGGCTTCTATTTCAAAGCTTGAAGAAAATTGTACTAGATCTTATTTTCGTGGGAGGTCTTAACATTGGGGAAACAAGGTACCAATACCCTCAATAAATTGAGCTGAAAAAAAAAAAGTTAAGTTCCTTTTACCCAGTAGCACATGTTCTATAAAACAGTAGTAGCTAGTCGCCTCTTATTTGGTGTGCTATGGAAGCCGAGACAGTGCTTGATCCATATTGGGTAAAAAAAAAAATTGTGAGGTGTGATGGGTACTAAGCCTGAATGGACTGGCCAATATCATACAGAGACGGAGAATGATAGTTTCACAAAACCGTATCACAACAAATCCAGAACAGTAGGAGTCGGCTTTCTGTAATGGATACCTCCACCCAAAAATAGTCATTGAGCAGTTGAGGAAATATTTTTTTTTTTTACCCAAAAAGACCCTTAAAATACGCTCCTTGGAAGTAGGAGAGCTTAAGAGCAGGATGGTTAGGTGTACAATACATTGCTTTAAATGTGTACACTATATAATTTTAAAGTCTGTTATGTTTGTTTCATTATAAGTTGTTTGTAACATTTTATGCTTTTATGTGTTTGTATAATGTATTGTTTTAAAGGGAACCTACCACCCCAATTCTACCTATAAAGGTAGAAGGGGTGGTAGGTGGATGGATGGGACGTGAGGATAGCCCTTTTTTGGGCTAATCCTCACGTCCCGGGTGTCTTTTACAAAACTTTATTACATGTATATGCAAAATTTTTTATGCGGCTACTGGGGCGTGGAGTAGCCGGACATGAGGCTAATAGTCGCGGCTACTCCACGTCCCAGTAGCCGCGTTACTCCGCCTACCAGATAATCTTCGGCGCGCAGCTCCTGGTAGCTGCGCGCCCTCGTCCGAGTCCCCCGGCTACTGCGCATGCGCAGTAATTCCAGCCCCGCGGCCGCGCAGGCGAACGCATGGGACCTACTGGTAGCTGCGCGCCGAAGATTATCTGGTAGGCGGAGTAACGCGGCTACTGGGGCGTGGAGTAGCCGCGACTAGTAGCCTCATGTCCGGCTACTCCACGCCCCAGTAGCCGCATAAAAAAATTTGCATATAAATGTAATAAAGTTTTGTAAAAGACACCCGGGACGTGAGGATTAGCCCAAAAAGGGCTATCCTCACGTCCCATCCATCCATCTACCACCCCTTCTACCTTTATTGGTAGAATCGGGGTGGTAGGTGCCCTTTAATGTGTTTAGCTGTATTGTAATAATTTACTCCTGGGATTATTAGAGTTTCTATCTTTCCGTCTTTGGGCTGGTAAACCTGGTGCATAAACATACTGAACTTG
The DNA here is from genome assembly GCA_019512145.1 of Engystomops pustulosus. Taxonomy (NCBI): domain Eukaryota; kingdom Metazoa; phylum Chordata; class Amphibia; order Anura; family Leptodactylidae; genus Engystomops; species Engystomops pustulosus. The sequence goes on from CM033644.1 coordinate 31,392,376, forward strand.
CCAGCCGAAAATATTCAGCTTTCGCCTACACTTGACATTGGTTTGTGTGATAAGCCGGTGTTGAGTGATATGAAGGGAACAATACGAGATGATTGATGTAGATACATATTTGCTGTGTACACACCTCACCATTAACCCACTACATGATAAGAGGAAAGTAATGGTGATAACAGCAGCTTATGATGAAACCAGACGACTAAACGCGGAGACCGCGAAAGACTTTGCTCTTCAGCTAAGTTATTTTTAGTGAGGGATAAAATAAATTCTGGGTAGTAAAGTCCAGAGGTGTGCCCTGTCTAAAGATCTGGGTATTGTGCTGAGTTATGTAGGTACAATACGAGAAGCAGTGCACCATGTACACACCTAACCAACCATCCTCATATATAGACTAGTGTTAGATAACGCCATAGGAAGCTAAGGCACTGGTGGAAGATTTAATCTCTGACCCAGTATTGCATCAGATTACACTATGTACACACCTAGTTTAGATCATACATTCAGGGAGGTGTAGCAATGTGGCGCAGACATATCTAGTGCAAAGACGGCAACACTAGTTTTTTTTTTTTGCTGCACCACATTTATCACTATGACGTTAATGCATGCGTTAACATCACGCTTACTATGCTTTTTGTGAATGCAAATGTTAACAGTAATGTCATTATGCAGATTACCTCTCCTCAGCTGTAGTAATGTGTTTCAAATCGCAATGAAAACGTAATCAAAACACGATGTGTGACTGCGGTCTCATATGTCGTCATCTCCCCGGGGTGTGACTAAAGTGCTTAAAAATGCAGGACAGTGCCTCAAATCCAAAATTTATAGTAGTGTCCACTCCTGTATATAACCCCTCACATTTCTTGTGTCTTCTCCTGTATATAACCCCCTCACATGGCTTTTATCCTCTCCTGTATATAACACCTCACATGGCTTGTATCCTCTCCTGTATATACCCCCTCACATGGCTTGTGTCCTCTCCTGTATATAACCCCATCACGTGTCTTGTATCCTCTCCAATATATAACCCCCTCACATTGCTTGTGTCCTCTCTTGTATATAAACCCTCACATGGCTTGTGTCCTCTCCTGTATATAAACTCCTTCACATGGCTTGTATCCTCTCCTGTATATAACCCCTCACATGGCTTGTGTCCTCTCCTGTATATAAACCCCTTCACATGGCTTGTGTCCTCTCCTGTATATAACCCCCTCACGTGGCTTGTATTCTCTCCTGTATATAACCCCCTCACGTGGCTTGTGTCCTCTCCTGTATATAACCCCTCCCGTGGCTTGTGTCCTCTCCTGTATATAACCCCTCCCGTGGCTTTGTTTCCTCTCCTGTATATAACCCCCTCACATGACTTGTGTCCTCTCCTGTATATAACCCCCTCACATGACTTGTGTCTTCTCCTGTAAATAACCCCCTCACATGACTTGTATCCTCTCCTGTATATAACCCCTCACATGGCTTGTATCCTCTCCTGTTAATATCCCCCCTACATGGCTTGTGTCCTCTCCTGTATATAACCCCACCCCCTCACATGGCTTTGTTCCACGTCTCTTATACACCCCTCACGTGGCGTTGTAGTCCTCTCCTGTATATAACCTCTTACATTGATTTATCCTCTCCGGTATACAACCCCTCACATGGTTTTACCTCTCCTGATATAACCCATTCACGTGGCTTGTGGCCGTCAACCTGTATATAACCACCCTCACATGGCTTGTTCCCTCTCCTGTATAAACCCCCTCACATGGCTTGTCTCCTCTCCTGTATATACCCCTCACATGAGCTTGTATCCTCTTCCTGTATATAACCCCTCACATGACTTTATCCTCTCCTGTATATAACCCCTCACACTTTGCTTGTATCCTCTCCTGTATATACCCCTTGCACATGGCTTTTGTCCTCTCCCTGTATATAACCCCCTCAATCTGGCTGTGTCTCTCTGTAATAACCCCCTCACATGCTTTTATCTCTCTGCTATAAAACCCCCTCACAGGGCTTGTTGCCTCTCCTATATAACCCCTCACATGCTGTGTATCTCTCCTGTTATACCCCCTCACATGGCTTGTATCCTCCTGTATATAACCCCCTCACGTGGCTTGTGTCTTCCTGTATATAACCCCTCACATACCTTGTATCCTCTACTGTATATAAACCCCTCACATACCTTGTATTCTCTCCTGTATATAACCCCTCACATGGCTTGTGTCCTCTCCTGTATATAACCCCTCACATGGCTTGTGTCCCTTATCCCCTCACGGCTTGTATGCTCCCGTATTAACCCACTCACGTGGCTTGTGTCCTCCTGTATATAACCCCCTCACGTGGCTTGTGTCCTCCTGTATATAACCCCTCACATGGCTTGTATCCTCTCCTGTATATAACCCCTCACGTGGCTTGTGTCCTCCTGTATATAACCCCCTCACGTGGCTTGTGTCCTCTCCTGTATATAACACCTCCAGGCTTGTGTCCTCTCCTTGTATATAACCCCCCTCATACTTGTGTTCTCTCCTGTATATACCCCCTCACATGCTTGTTCCTCTCCGTATATAACCCCTCACAGGCTTGTGTTCTCTCCTGTATATAACCCCCTCACATGACCTTGTGTATTCTCTCCTGTAATAACCCCTCACATGGCTGTGTCCTCTCCTGTATATACCCCCTCACTGGCTTGTCTCTCTCTGTATATAACCCCCTCACTGGCTTGTATGCTCTCCTGTATATAACCCCTCACGTGGCTTGTGTCCTCCTGTATATAACCCCTCACGTGGCTTGTGTCCTCTCTGTATATAACCCTCACTGGCTTTATCCTCTCTCGTATATAACCCCTCACGTGGCTTGTGTCCTCTCCTGTATATACCCTCCACCCTCACGTGGCGTGTGTTCTCCTGTATATAACAACCAGCACGGCTTGTGTCCTCTCCTGTATATACCGCCCCTCACATGACTTTGTGTTCCCTCTCACTGGTATTAACCTCCTCACTGGCTGTAAAATCTCTCTCCTGTATAACCCCTCACATGGTTCTTGTGTCCTCTCCTGTATATAACCCCCTCACGTGGCTTGTGTCCTCTCCTGTATATAACCCCTTCACGTGGCTTGTGTCCTCTCCTATATATAACCCCCTCACGTGGCTTGTGTCCTCTCCTGCATATAAACCCCTAACATGGCTTGTATCCTCTCCTGTATATAACCCCTCACATGGCATGTGTCCTCTCCTGTATATAACCCGCTGGATGAGGGGGTGGGGTGAACATCGGCAGCAGCCAGTGTCTGTGAAACTGCATCATGGAGTAGCTCTGGTTTATGCCCCCACCAGAGCCCTTCTGGCTCATTAGCATCATTTTAAAAGTTGATTTTATAAGGAAGGAGGAAATATAAGAAGATTACCAGCCATGGCGCCTGTATCTGAGAGTCGCTGGTTCATCATAATGGATTTTGATGGTACATTTCCTTTTAAGTAACATTATACTAAGAACAAAAATTCTTTATTCCGGTCTGTACGGCCGAATCTGCAGAGTCTTGGCTTTGTGCTATTTGTACACAATTGTCAGTAATGAGCCTTTGTATGTTCCCTTGTCGCATTTAACAAGAGAAAGAATTAGTGAGCATTTACCAGGCGTCCATTGTGGTGGCCTAGTCCCAGTACTGCACCGGTCTCATCGGATACATCCCATTTCTGTTTTATAGGAGAAGCTGCTGGCTAACGTGTCGCTCCAGACGGCAGACATCGCTCATCTGAAGGGTAAGAGAGATTCGGGTCCCTGGCACTGTATAGTATGTATAGTAGATAACTGCCTAACAATATACAGGAAAGTGACACATTGCTGCGTCTCGTGGTGTCTCACGGTGTCTCATTTCATGATGCACTGTTTTCCTCCATGGGCCAATAACTTATAGCAATACTGTATTTTTCGGACTATTCGCAGAAATCAAAGGTGCGCCTTATATATGAACCTTGCTTACAGACAACAGCTGTCTTGAATTGTCCACAGGTCTGCCACCTGCTGGTCATTCATCCTTATAATCAGGTGCACCTTATAATCTGGTGCGCGTTATTTTTGAACCTAGACATTTAAGCAGGCATTTATTGATGGTGCGCCTTATAATCTGGTGTGCCTTATAGTCCGAAAAATACAGTAATTAGATTTGTAAAGCGCTACAGAATATGATGGCACTATATAAAGTTTAATAAATATTATTATTGTTATAATATTTATAATGTCTTTTTATAAATTGTGTTCAGAACAATGTGCTGGCGGGCATGGGATGTTCTTGGATCAGTGGTCCATTTTTTGCAGTCTGCATGTCCTAAATGTGTAATACATTGCCATGACATATGTCTGCAAATACGTTGCGCGTGTCATCGATTTTTGAGAAAGGCTGGCCAATGATGTTACTAGCGAGTCCAACCCCTTGAAGGGTCAGACCTTATGTTTGTATTTGGCTGCATGACCCGGACGGATTGCTGGAAAAGCCAATCTGGCAAATTGAAGCACTTGGCTAATATAGCCAAGTCTATGATTGGACAGAGGGGTCATCAGGGCCGCTCATCTCTCTATCAACTTATCCATAAACACGGATGACACCCACGTGGCAGTCTTATTTTTCACATTCACTTCTATGGGACGATCTGGGCCACAAACACAGGCAGGAATAGGACCTACTCAAAACGGATCCAGTGATTCGTGTGAATGCGTCATTAAAAAATAATGTTTACACTTTGGACAAAAGGATCAAATGAATAATAAGCTGGACGCAGGATGTCCCATAAACACTCGGTTTGGAGGTCGCACTAGCCCTGGCCACTTCATACAGCTGCTCTGTACAGTGCTCGGAGTCCCCCGACTCCACCCCACCAATATCTCATGTTAATGACATATCTTATGTACAAGGATAAGGAATAACTTCCTAGTCGCTGAGGGTCTGATAGCTGGGACCCCAAGCCATTAGGAGAACGAGGATCCCAATCCCCCTAATGGGTGGAGCGGCAGGACTAGCATGTGTCCTGCCACTCCATTCATTTCCATGAGAGCGGCCAAAGATTGCTGAGCACAGCGCCAAACTGCAATCTCTGATGTAGGTCAATGTGGAATTGCATTTGTGAATATTTTTGCTGTAATTAGAATTAGTTTGCATAAGACATTTGTCCTTTCTATAGCAAAATATGTTTATGCAAATGGGGCAATCAGATTATATTAAATAATGGCCCGCGATTAGATATCTGCTCACTGCTCTGATATTCGAGAATACCGCACCCTGTACAATGTGTTCCTCCCTTTACAGAACAGTTACACGAGCTTCGCCAAGAGTTTCTACGACAGGAGGATCAGCTGCACGAATACAAGAACAATAACACCCAGCTGCTGAAGACGATGAAGGAAGAGAGGTGAGCGCGCACCCTTGTGTGCGGCAGTACTAGTTAGATGGTCACCTGCTACATTAACTAGTTCACTAATCCTGTGGTGTTCATGTTAGTCTACAGTGCGCAAAGCAGCTGGCGGATCAGAGGCGCGAATATGAAGAGAGCATAAAGAGGCTCCAGCACACGGACAAAGACAAGGTGGGTAGACTACATCTAGACCCGCATGGACATTCAGTTGCTATTAGGACACATTTACACAAGCGTATGTCCTCCGGTTGACCCCCTCCCCTCTCCACAGAGATACAAAGTGCATGGTGCCGTAACACGGGGATATATAAGACATGTCCTATCTTTTCCCCCATCTAAGGAACCGTACATTGCCGCACTGTACCACTCGTGCGTCTATTGCTGGCCTATAGGGGACGTATATATGGACGCAAGTTTGCAGCCGTACATATACGTCCCCCCAACGGTCATGTGAACGTAGCCTTATACAGGTCCTACTCTGGCAGTGTTCCTTGCCTAAGGCACCCCTGGGAAACAGCTAGGAAGTAATAATATGTTGCCTCAATTCTGTCCAAGCCGCTCATAAAGAAGGCTCCCAAATGGGGAAAAACATTTATGTTGGCATGCTTTAATAGGGGCTAGAAGTAGTCATTTTGATACCATTCTAGTCAAGGAAGGGGGGTGGTTGATCTACCCCATTTCCTATTTCTTAAAGGAGTTTCCATATTACACACAACATAATAATAATAATAATAATATACTTTCTCTGCGTTTCACCTCTGGCCTCTGTTTATAGGGGCTGGTGTTAATGTCACAGCCGCGTACCTGCTACAGTCTAAAACTCCTGCTGTAGCAGAGCCATGTAGACAAATTGTCCCGGGTGGCACCGCTGCTGCATGGGAGCGCAGAGAGGGAGATGAATATAAGTGGTGTTGTATTTTTACGGGCCCCCACACACAATATGTTAAACGTTTTTATTCCCCGACAATCCCTTTAAGAAAGAAGACTCCCACTTTATGCAGAACTTTCACCTGATGTGTATATCACACTCTTCTTTGTTTTTATACATTATGCATTGAAGTGCAGCCTTTGCTTAATAAAGGCTCTATCTTGATTTTTTTTTTGTATCTTTTTATTGCTCTTTGCTTTACTAATAATCCCATGATGCCTCAGCACAGCCTCACTTTAAAGGAAACCTACCATTTCAAATCGTCGGTGTAAGCTGTAAACACCGAGCACCAGCTCAGGGTGAGCTGGTGCCGGTGCTTAGTTTCGTTAGTGTTATAAACCACGGTATCGCGGTTTTAACACTTTTTAAACTTTATAGCAGAAGCTGCTTCGGCGCTGCACGCGACCCTGCGGCATTTCCTATGTAGGCGCGCGCACGATCGTGCGCACGCAGCGCCGAAGCAGTTTCTGCTATATAGTTTAAAAAGTGTTAAAACCGCAATACCGCGGTTTATAACACTAACGAAACTAAGCACCGGCTGGTGCTGGTGCTCGGTGTTTACAGCTTACACCGACGATTTGAAATGGTAGGTTTCCTTTAAGAGTCCTGGACAGTGAATAGCGTAGGGAACATTTCTTGCTTCCCCCCAACAAAATTGGTTGCCATAAAAGGAATTGGGGTGTTTAAAGTAAACCATTTACATTGTCCATATTCCTTTGATTACTTTTAGGGTATTCTAGTATTTTAATGCCTACAGGGACCTTCCAATGGCCTCCTGATGGCAGATGTCATATGAAACAAGTATTGGGCAGCTGGGTGTCTACATGCTTGAATGCTACATCTTCTCAGACTATACATAGATGTGTGTGTTTGTTTAGATGACAGCTTCTGTAAATAGGGCTATGTTCACACACCCACATAAGTCTTTTCCATTGCTGGAAGGGAACCAACTGAGTCTAAAATATCACTTTAACTATGGGTCTATTGGGATGTCCTTCTTTTTTACCAGGCAAAAAAAAAGTGAAGGTCATTTTCATCTTGGAGTTTTGTGGGATTCTGATTTGGAGGGTCTGTATAAAGTACATCTGAAGACATAAGTTTTAAGGTGTATTGGGGCTCCTCCACGCAATTAAAGGGGAATTTGAAGTCGCATATAGACTCGCACAAGATAAATTTATGATATTTAAGATTTAAGAGTACAAGGAATTCTGCTTAAAGGGACTTTCCTACTTGATAAAACTCTGTCTAGTACAAGTTTGTCAAAGTGAGAGCTTCTGTCATAGGACATTCTTTTCCTAAAAGAGGTGCCTAGATAACCGCCTGTGATCCACTATTCCTTGTAGGTGGAGACAGGGAAGACTGACAATACGGCAGTAGGTGACATTGGACAAGACAGTAAGATGCACACAGTCTCTGCCATAGCCAAAGAGGAACACGCTGAGGACCCTTCAAGTAACCGTCTGCATTTTGATAGAGGTAAAGAGCTTTTTGTACCTGTAGATCTGGCACCTTGCATATTTTCTTTATTAAAGGTTTGTAATCTTTCCCTGCTATATATTGTTCGCATTTTTTCAACATTTTATTATATAATTTTAATAATAATTAGAATTTTGAGGTTTCTAGTGTATATAATCTTCTGTGTGTCTCCTGACGCGCACATAACCAAGATAATAGGCGCCACATGTAATACTTCCCCAGATCCTATAGTCTTTAAAGAGAAACTGTCACCAGGGTGCTATAGATAAGGTACTGTATATACCAAATATGTTTTTTTTTTAAATGTCTGTGTTATACGGCGTTTAAAAGTAAAGTATGTGAAACTTTACCTGGCTCCCTGCCAGATGTCTCAGCCGAGTCTCGGAGAGGAAAAGGACAACTTCCATCTGCTCTGCAATATATTCCCTGCTCTCTACCTCACTCCTGGCTCCTGCCCCTTTGGACCCTTGGTATCAGAGACGGCAACATAGGCTGGTGGGTCACAAAATCACTTGTTATAAGAGAGAGATTCTATATATCCTTATTTTAAAGGAGGTCATATGAAGCTGACAGAGAATCCTCATTCTAATAACATGTGAACCACGGTATGTTACTGCCTTAGATTTCAAGGGCCAAATCAATAAAATCTAGAAGTTCTTTTTTTTAACATGACATAGTCATATATCACTAGTATATAGATATATACTAGTATATAGATAGTAGATATTATTTAGTTAGGTTGCAGAACTGTATGTAATTATGAATTGTAATGATAATTATCAGATGCTGCCAAAGCTGGAGGAGATGCAGGAATGCCCGAAATAGAAGACAGCGAGCCAGCCAAACCAGACGTGGTCCCCACCGGTGAGTCTGCAGAGGCCAGGATGGGGCTTTAGTGATTCAGTGTGTCCTGAGTCTTACTATTATTACGTCTTATGTAGTTGAGAAGAAGGCAGATGGTGCACTGGTAAATGAAATTGGGGAGTCTGAGAAGCAACCCTCTTTACAACCGGACTCCATTGCAAACACTCAAGGTAAGTGGTTTTCTCTCTATGTGGTAATAGTGTATTGTATTGTGTATAGTAGAGTGTGAGGAGCCCCTCTTAGGTCCTAATAAAAGGGTTTTCACAAAAAAAGTAGAATTATTCACTTATGATCCTACCCCTGATAATACAGTGATGAGCAGAGCTGAGGAGAGCTGTTTTGAAAGGAGTCGTGATAAAATGGTCCGACCTCGACAACGCAAGCATATAATATATTATAAAAATTATGAAATTTGCTTTAAATGTCTGTTCTACTCCTAGTCTAAGGATTTAGGCCAGGGGTGAGCAACATTTATTGGTCAAAGGGCCATACTGTAATTATTTCTCAACTTTTAACATAGTAACCAGCACCCTAGTTGCACCAACAACCACAGGGCAGCACAAGATGCCAACCCAGAAATCATAAATACATTAGTAAAGCAATAAATATCACCCCAGCATCAGGAACCAGAGCAGAGCTGTGCTAGGAGGACCTGACAAGTACTTGCCATATCTGATCTGTGTCCCCTCCTGCTCCCCTGGGTCGCTCTGCTCTGTGTCCTTATTCACATATAACCAGTGTCAGGAGTCAGGACACCAAATGGAGCGGGTGGAGAGGATTCAGGAGCAGTGAGGATTTCTCAGCTTTGCTCACTGAATCCCGGCCTACTGAACCAATGATCTGCCACCAGTGGTGGAATCACTCATAGGACTGTGTGTCAGCAGAGTGCAGACCGCAACTCATGGCTTGACAGGCTGCATGTGGATGTGCGTCATCTTCTAGATTTAGGCTTTTAGTTGAGATGAATGTGGCTGCACTTTATGTACATGCTCAGTGATGAAGCTCCAACACTACAGATCATAGGAATAAGGCGCCGGTAAGGAACGGCTGCATTTATCGCAGTAATTCTAGTGACCAGTAAAACATGACTGTGGAGTAAGAGTTGAAGTCGGGGAAATTGAGGCTTTTCTGTAGCCAGTCGCGGGGTCGGGTATGTTATAAGTGCAGAGACCAGAACTGCAGCAATTACTGCACAGATTCATGCTAGGGCACCAGAGACAAGCTGCTATTGGGACCCCCTTTAAAGTATATAAACATAGTATAGTGACCCCTCTGCTGGTAAATATGTAAATGAATGATTGTTGGATATGTCAGTCACTTGTACACAGGATCATATCGATCACTCACTATAGGGCAGGAATAAGGCTACATGCACACGAATGTATGCCTGCCGGGCGGGCATACGTCTGCCGCGATGGAGAGGGTAAGGGGAGACACCTCCCCTCTCCATAGTGATTCATTGTCCACGGCCTGTAACAAGGGAAAATATAGGTTATGTCCTATCGCGTATGGAGTGGTATGGTGCCGCACGTGTGACTCCGTGCGCCCACTGCCGTCTATTGGGGGGGGGAGCGTATGTAAGGCCACCGGCCGTACCCTCTCTCCCCTGACAGTTGTGGTCATGGGGCTTAAGTAAAGCTGATGTATTTTCTGTGAAGTTTGTTTTCTTGTGGAAGGATCCGATCCTATCACTATTCCTGCAAATAATCGCATTCCTCATTACATAACAATTCTGCAGTGTGTCCTGTGCTAATCCTCCTGCAAATGTATGAATAGGCTTATAACTGGATTTCAACATTCCCATTGTCAGTATGTGCCTTTACATCTTTTGACACTCTACCATATTACAAGTATAAATTGGGGAAGCAGGAATACCTATTTACAAAGACTATGTGATTTGGGCAGGGGCAGCTCTAAGGGGCAGAGCTGTAATTTGTCTTTTTATCCCCGTAATAGCTAAATATCTCCCACCTGGTGCCAAGAAAGACTCCGCATCCCCAGCAGAGGACAACGCTATTCACTTCGGACAGCTGCCACCGAAGCCAATCCCCAAAGAGCCTAAATCCATGATATTCCCAAATATTAAGCAGAGTGAGTATGAAGTGGCATAAAAGTGTTAGATGAAGTGGCAACAAAAACAGCATTGTTTACAGAGATTTATCATTGTTCCCTACTAGTATTATTATACCACCGGTTTTATCATGGTCATTTTTCAGTATTGTCGCCCATGGCAAGTGCTTTCTATCTTTCTATAGTATAAAGGTGATGTATGGGGAGAATAAGAGAGTATGTGCAAGACTATGGAGCGCTAACCATTGAGGCAGATGGACGAGCTGCCATCCTGTGGTCTGATCCGGTATTACAATTGCGTAACCTAGATTGCACAAATACCAATACACAAAATGGGTCAAATGTATCTCCTTTCAATATCCTGTCACACATTTCCTTCTTTTGTAATTTTATATACAGTACACGTAATACACAGTTGTTATTATGTAGAGAAATGGCCCAGTAGAAATTCTCAGTATTTTTTTTTTTTTTTGCTGCTGTTTAAAAAGTCAATATATTTTGTTAAAGGGCACTAACTTGTTGATCGGTGGGGGTCTCGGTGATGAGACCCCCACAGATCACAAGAACATGGGATCCCACGTACCTCAGTCGGACCCCTCTTTGCTCCTGGAGAGTAATGGAGCAGACGGCCGTGCATGACCGCTCTGCTTCATCATCTCTATGGAGCCGACAGAGATTTCTGAGCGTGGCGCTCTGCAGTTTCCGTCAGCTCCATTGAGATGTATGGAGCAGAACAGTCATGCGCAGAACTCTCCTGGAGTAAAGAGGGGTCAAACTGAGGTACCTAGGACCCCATTGGACCCCTCGTTCTTGTGATTTGTCCCTGAGACCCCCTCCGATCAGCAAGTTTTAAACAACATTTTATTTGTCTCACATTTGTACATATAATGAAATAAAACATCCATGAAAATGTTTACTAAATACCCGACCCTTTTTTATTTTTATAGCCATCTGACCTTTATCTGGGTTGTCCTGGAACCAATTTATTATATTTCTATGTAGTGAACATCTGATATCTCCTTTTATTATGTATAAAAATGGGTTTTCTCATGAACACTCGTCATGACCCTTGATTGGATAAAGAATGAGAATGGAGGTCCCCCTATAAGTTAAATCCACAGTCACACTTGTCCATTCTTTGTGTTTTTGGGGTCACTCCTCTATAGAGACATGCCATCAGTATAATGCTAGACCGCTGGTCCTTCCCTCTGTACTTAGGCTCAGTATAATCCCCTCTCCCTTATGGCTACGCATGTAGCACCTGTTTTGAATTAATTGATTAAACCTTTGGCCTCTTAATAATTTACGTCCATGGAAATAATATATGAAGTGTGGAGTTACCCTGTGGATTGATGGAAACTGATGCCATGTTTACCACTCCTCTTATAGAGGTGATATCTGTATTTGAGGGTTATTGCCAACAATGGGACATTCTGGCATGGCTCTCTCATAGGGCAATGGAGGATTGTCATTTAAGGAGCAAATCAGTTGTCTAATTGAAATTAAGAGACAAAGTAAATCACACAAAGTAGCTTACCCTATATATTGCGTAAAGGCATTTAAATGGCATTTACCCAAAAAATGTTACCATGCAAAGCTGCATATAGTGTTAGGCCCTTGAGCGCTGTTTATTGTTAGTAGTAGTAGGTATGTGAAATATGAATGTATACCCTGGGTTATAGCATATCACAGGGTCATTTCCTGACACTGCTGTGCTCTGTGCATTGACCTGCTCCTAGTGTCAGGTTTTCTACAGGTTATTGAAGTATAGCTGCCACACCGCACCTTTTCCTGATCTCTGACACCCCACCATGACTTATACCAAAGATTTGCGTCAGATGAACCTTCACTGTTACAATATCATTGTAATTCTTCTCCCAGTGATACTTCTCATCCCTTTTCCAATAAGCAGCCTGTCTCTATATGTATGTAACTTTTCCTAGCTGTGACAGGGTCTTGGTGATTTGCTTCTTAAATTAAATCTACCATCAAAATCCATCATGATAAACCAGGGACACTTACTCATAGATCCAGGCACTGTGACTGTGGTAATCTTCTTATATGTGTTATCCATGGCCTCCTTCCTTCTAAAATCAACTTTTAAAATTATGCTAAAGAGCCAGTAGGGCTGGTGGGGGGGCTCCTCCTTGGTGTAGCTTCACAGAACCTGCAGAGGCTGCCTGTGAAGCTGCAGCACAGAGGGGCTCAAGTAACGCCTCTTCCTGCCCCCTTCTGGCTCCTAATATAATACAAGTTGATTTTAGAAGAAAGGAGGCCATTGATTAGAAATATAAGAAGATTACCACAGTCACAGTGTCTGGATCTATGAGAAGTGTCCCTGGTTTATCATGATGGATTTTTATGGTAGATTTTAAAAGGACCTTTTGCCTCTCCTGACAAATATGTAGTAAAATAGAATTATTTCCATTGAAATAAGAATGATGACTCCTCTGTGTTATGTCTGATGGATGGAAGGACACAGAGAAGAGACTCCTCATTTCTAAGGGCTTTAAAAAGAGACTCATTTTTGACCAGGATACATCGAAACTCTGGGACGCGTGTCCCAAGGTTGATGTCCAGGTCACTAAAGTATTTAAGAAGACGGACCTCCCATTTGAGAACACCACCCAGTTTACACAACCCCATGGACAGGAAAACGGAGTCACTATTTAAAGGGAACCTGTTACCAGGAGACCCATTTTTAGCACTCCCCCAGTCCCCATAGAGCATAGCACATACACTGCCAAAGTGTTTTTGTATAAAAAATAGGTTTTACAGAAAAAAAGATATGTTATATTGTACCTTTCATTAGCATCTGCTGTGTGACTAGGCAGTTGCCAAATGGGAGGGGCTGGAAAGGAGCAGTTCCCCCCACCCTTGGGAAACAGCTCCTCCATGTGACCTTTTCAAATATATGAAAACACCCATCACTGGGCCTAGCGACGCCCCCTGCTCCTCTACAGCCAATCCCGAGTGTGGGGAGTTATTCATATATTTGAAAAGGTCACATGTTTCCCAAGGGCCTAGTCACACAGCAGATGCTAATGAAAGGTACAATATAACATATCTTTTTTTCTGTAAAACCTATTTTTTATACAAAAACACTTTGGCAGTGTATGTACTATGCTCTGGGGGGTGCTAAAAATGGGTCTCCTGGTGACAGGTTCCCTTTAAAATGATTTATCTATGAATGAACTAGATAAAGGGTGGGATGGATCCTTCGGAGCTGCTCCAACAGGTAGAGGTGACATAATTGGTTACAATGACCTGATGACAGGTGTCATTTAACTATTTACAGACGGTGCTTGGATAGTCTGATCTCTACAGGGTGTGAATAGATGGAGTGACATCAATTAAGGAGTTGTGATGCTAATTCATGACAAAATTATTATTTAGTGACAGTTTCATGTACAGGCAGTCCCCGGGTTATGTACAAGATAGGGTCCGGAGGTTTGTTCTTAAGTTGAATTTGTATGCAAGTCGAAACTGTATATTTTATAATTGTAGATCCAGACAAAAAAAATTTTGGCCCCTGTGACATTTGGAGTTTAAACATTTTTTGCTGTAATGGGACCAAGGATTATCAATAAAGCTTCATTACAGACACCTTACAGCTGATCATTGTAGTCTGGGACTATTGTAAAGCATTCAGAGACTTCACCAGAGGTCAGAGGGGTCTGTCTGTAACTATGGGTTGTCTGTAAGTCGGGTGTCCTCAAGTAGGGGACCACCTGTACTGGTAACATGAAGCTGTTACTAAATAATAATTTTGTTGTGAATTATTGTCATAATTCCTTAATTGATTAAGCCAGCCGCATCATAGACATTTCCTGGCCCCACTGCTGAATTGCAACCTTACAGAGCTTAATGGTCAAGGGAAAAATTGGGTGCGGAAAGAGTTAATCATTCGGTAGTAGATGGAGCTCAGAAGGCTTTCTCCTACACTGCTCAGTACAGGAGAAAGAGCAGAAAAAAAGCCACAGAGAAGCCGCTACACTTAATGAATTATATTACAACGGTTACTGTTTTCATCTGCTCTATTCACTTCTGAAATAAAATGAATTCAAATGTTTAGTTATGCTTTTAGTATGATTGATTTTGGAAAAAAGATGAGATTCCTGACCTCTCTTGGGTGTCGCCTGCACAGTACAGGTGACCAGCGTCCTGTATCCTATGAATGGTTTATCTTGTCCTGATGATGTAAATGTTGCAGCTTTTTGCCTCCTGCATCTACAAGACAACATCCATGGTCCTCGTAGGATTACACTTGGATACACTCCTGCCCGCGAAGGAGGAGATGAAGCTGCTAACATTGTATTGACTCCATTATAGATCTCCTCCTCATCTTATAGCGTTGCCTTTCTTTTTCTCTTTGCCGTGCCTTGATCCCATTATCAATATTTTGGGGGGACTTCTGATTTATTTTGTGTAATTTTATTCTTTGATTAAAGTTTCTGAATACTATGATCATGGATTCTGCTCCCTTTTCATCCTGTATCAGACCATTTGCTCTTCCTAATATGATAAAGCTGCTGTGGATCTCCTGTCCTTGTCTTTGCTGGCTAATTTCTAGGTCTCGGTATTGTAGTAGATCTTGAAATGACCCAGTCTGTGGGATAAAAGTCCTTTCCTGTCTATACTGATGTTTCCTAATTTTCTCACATTTTCCTTCCTTCTCTCCCTCTCTTCTATCCCTTCCTGCTCCTTCCCACTCCCGACTTCCCAGGTCGGTTTTTTGATGAGAATGAGTCCCCTGTAGATGCGCAACATGGTTCTAAAGTGGCAGATTATAACGGGGATGATGGTAACGTGGGTGAGTACGAGGCAGACAAGCAGGCAGAGCTGGCCTACAATGAGGAAGAGGATGGTGATGGGGGAGAAGAAGACGTACAAGGTGAGCGTGGGCTCTGCCTGCGTCAAATTATCCCCATGTTGTATACAATCCAGCTCTGGATTATCCGAGTCTCGTGACTCCGTTCACCAGGAGTGGCTGCTATTTATAACCATTTCACAGCTATGGCTTTCAATACATTTATTGCTGGAGACGTTAATAACTATGGGGTGTTGTGCTCCGTTCTGCATGCCCGACTTCTGTGCATGAATTCTGCTCTATAGGCTTGATTTTATGAGCTGCGCAGCTATTTAGTATCAGACTGCATGTATTTCATTCCGTATTTGCTGAGCTACATATGTTGCTTTTTACTCACTTCGGCGTGGAGGGTTCATCTGCTTCGTAGTGTTACATTCATTTTATCTTTGTTAGCATGGGGACTTCTGCTTTTGTTGCTAATCGTGTTACATAATTGTTGCTCATGTTTTTTTGGGACAGTACTTAAACATATTCTAAGGTTGCTAGCATGTGGATCTGATTTTGCTATGAGATTTCCTTGCCCAGCACATTGTGACTTTGTGGAGGTGGGATGGTGATGTTAAAGGACATCTTTAAAAATGATGCAAATGAGTCGGAGGGGCTACAGGCTCTATTAACACCTACGAAGCCCAAAGCCCCTCTGGCTCATTTACATAATTTTAAGCCTCTTTTATAAGAAACTATAGAGCATAAGAAACTAAAAGAAGAACATATCATGTAAGTGTGCTTGGTTTACAGTCCTTGATCTTGATGGTAGATGTACATTTTCCAGCTAAGGCCGCGTTCACATGTGACGTTTGCTTTGCATTTTGAAACGCAACAGCTCCTTCACGTTGTGTTTCCATCGCATTTACCAAGTGCAAGTAGAATGCCTCGTGTGAATGCGGCCTAAAGGAACCTGACAGGAAGAAATGAGATGTTAAACAACCCACGTGTCCTTGTGGACTTCTCCAATCTAAGCACTATCTGAGAGCATGGTATATTAAAAAAGTATAAAACGGAAACACTTACACTTATGTTTTAATTATGTTTATTTTTACTGCTCCTGGTTTTGTGAAGGTGAAGTAATATACCCCACCTTCAGAGACAGAGCTAAAATGCATGCACAGTGAAGGCAGTTCTTACCTCCCTGGTTTCATGAGAGTTTTGTGCTGGTACCAGAAGTGCTAGAAATGAGTCTGATGTGGCTCATAAGATTTGGTTTTTAAACCTGGCTGATTTTAGGTGGAACACTCCAGTCCTCGCAAATTAATTGAATAATACAAGGGCGGTTCAATAAGTACCCGTGTTTGACTACAGAGGGCGTTCCTGAGGGAAGTTGGTGTTATCATCGTGTGCTGCCATCTATCAAACGACGGCAAAACAAATTGCAGACTCATTGATTGGTTAGTTTGGATTTGGCAGCCATTTGAGAGACGTGTTTTGTGATTTTCTCTAAGATGGAAAAAGCGCAGTATCGTGGGTAATTCGCTTTTTGTTTTTGGATGGGGGAAAAAAATGCCAGAAGATAAAGAAAAGTTTGATGCTGTTCATGGGGACACTTCACATTTATGACCACAGTTAGATATTGGTTCAATGAATTAAAATGTGGGAGAACCAGGACGCCCGGCAGTCGTGGTTACCGAGGAAATCGTTCAAAAACTCCACGACATGATACTCGACAAACGAAAGTTACCGATGTCGCAGAGGCCGTAGGTGTGTCGACCGGAACGGCAAATAATATTTTACATGATAAGTTAGCGACCGCAATTGGCGAAAAAGAAGGTGCTGTTTCAACACGATAACGCACCAACGCATTCATCCGGAGTTGTCGCCGTCAAACTGTGAATTGCATTATGAATTGCTGCCGCACCCCCCGTATTCACCAGATTTGGCTCCCTGCGACTTTTTCTTGTTCCCTAACATGAAGACATGGCTTGCGGGAAAAAAATTTAGCTCAAACGAGGAAGTCATCGTTGAGACAGGCTTATTTTGGAGAGTTCAACAAATCCTATTTTTTGGAGGGGTTAAAAAAAATGGCAGGACCGTTGGGAGAAGTGTATCTTTCTAAAAGGGGACTTTGTTGAAAAATAAATAAAAATTTAAAAAAATGGTGTCTTCATTTCTAACATGGGTACTTATTGAGCTGTCCTCGTACATGGTGCGTGGCCTTAAGGGAGGAGCAGGACTCATTTTCTGTGTATTCTCAGAACCCGGAGTCCTGCTCCTCCCTTCATGCCCTGTGCACGATATAATTAATTGAATCCGCTGTGACTAGAGCGTTCCTTTTTAGTAGTAGTATATAAAGTGCTTGCACATATACGGTAAATATAGGTAATTTAAGTTTAGTTTCATAGGGATCCGACTCTCAAAATCTCCACATATTAGGGTAGGAAGAGTTTAGGTTCTATTGAACAATATTGTGGTGAATTTGTCCAACCTGATGAGTTCTGCCTGAGCCCAAACTTGGACAAACCAATCAAGAAAGCATCTATTGACTGAGAAGACTAAGATGCTCTGAGATAAGGAGCACCTAAAAACCAAAGAATACTCCTGTAACATGTTGAAAGAATTATAGGGATGGAAGAAAAAAAATCTACAACATGGAGGTAGAATATTGGCAGCCCCACCTAGGGCCCGGTAAAGAGTAGTTGACCTTTCTATCCAACCACTAACCAAAGGTGAACAGAAAGAAGTCTGTCCCTAGTTTTAGCAGAAATGCCACATCCTGAATGCTGTGTGTGAATAAGGTAACAGACAAGACATGGCTTGTGCACTTATCTAAAAATCCCTATCCTGAGAGTAATAATTGCCTTAAAAATCTTTAAGGAAACTATTTCCTTAGGACGTGTGTGGGGTTTCTTAGCTCAGAAGTTTTCTGCTAGCTTGAGTTTGTCCTGCTTCACTCACGTTCTGAACAATGTTCGGCTCATGCTACAGGAAACCTTGTTTTAGATCATTGTTGGTAAGGGACGGTCCCCATACTCTATACATAGTTTTCCTCTGTGGTGTTTTTTGGAGATCTATTAGTGTTAGATGTAGTATTAGAGTAAGATGAGCTGAGCAGATTATACTTTGTGTCATTTCTACATGTAGAATGTTGTAGAGAAGTAGGAGCTGAGCAGATTGTACATGGTGTCCTCTCTGCAGGCAGCATGTTATAGAGCAGGAGGAGCTGAGCAGATTGTACATGGTGTCCTCTCTGCAGGCAGCATGTTATAGAGCAGGAGGAGCTGAGCAGATTAGTGATGTGACGTCTAGCCGGCTCTTTTATGTAAATGACTGGAGTCTGCTTCCTGCAGTGAGCTGATGGTTCGCTTAACCCCTTCCCTATCGATCTTACCACACCCCCATTAACCCGATACAATCAGGTTAAAAGTGGTGTGGAGTCTGGGGACTGGCTGGACTGTGGCTTCATATTATACATATAATAGGGAGCCGTTCAGGAGTCAGAAGAGCCTAATGATGCAACTCACTAAGAAGAGCTGTAATTCCCAACATTAGAGCAGATTGTATATAGTGTCCCATCTGCAGGCAGCATATTATAGAGCAGGAGGAGCAGAGCAGACTGTGCATAGTGTTCTATCTGCAGGCAGCATGTTATAGAGCTGGAGGAGCAGAGCAGATTGTACATAGTATCTTATCTGTGTTCATTCTCCTAGACGAAAGGTAGTCATAGAGTAGGCCCAACCACTTGATTCCAAAGGTTTAAATGACAATATAACTAATTTATAATTTTAGTTAGAACAATATGTAAATACCATTTTGATCCGCAGAGGGTAGTTTCCTTCATCGCTGTACACATCCAATGCTCCTGTGCAGTAGTTAGTGGTTATGCAAGTGACCAAAGAAACATGGATATCACTTGCTTCAATAAGCCCAAACTCATGTGCATGCTACCTTTCTAATATGGGTCACTGTATTTTATTGCATGTATAATCCCAGTCTTCTGCTACCAGGAAATAACACTTTCCTTTCTTACTGTAGATGATGAAAATGATGGACAAGTGGACGCAGCTGAATACAGAAAAGATCATTTTGGTGAGACCCTGTAACCCGTGGCCTGGAAATATAGAAGAATGGAATCAAACGTGCCAAGTGCTGGGGTCTTACTCTAGTCTATCATTTGTACTGTAAGAGGAGAATCAAAGACCAGGACCAGATGATGATCATAATGGTGCAGGGGAGGATCAGACCTCTTCTATAGTTACTTGCCCCTTTCTTTGTCGGACGGGGCATTAGGAGGCTCTAGTAGGGCTCCACCTACAGAGGCCGTCACACAGTCCACTTGTGGCTGTAGAAGTTGAGCTTCCTCCTTGATTGACTCTTTAATCATCTTCTCCCTTGGGGCTGTAAATAGGAACTTTTTTCTGGAAATATTGTTCTGGATTCAGTTCCCACTTAGTGAATTTATAAACTGCCCAAAAAATGCCTGGACGTTGATGACTGTAATGTA
The DNA here is from genome assembly GCA_019512145.1 of Engystomops pustulosus. Lineage (NCBI taxonomy): Eukaryota > Metazoa > Chordata > Amphibia > Anura > Leptodactylidae > Engystomops > Engystomops pustulosus. Next base: position 31,412,412 of record CM033644.1, read on the forward strand.
CATAGATATTCCACCTGTGGAGGATCCGCTGCACATATGATTACAGTGTTGGATACATTAGGATTTGTACACTCCCAGAACATTCAATGTCTCCTATGGATTCTGACTTTCTGCTCCAGGTCACCATATCCTCGGGTTTCTATAACCGGTTCTATGTGAATGAACGGGCTGTGTCTTGGAAAAGTTTCTGAAGAAGGGTCCAATCTTCCCTAGTGTAAGCAGTGCGGCCAAGTACCAGTTTCTCTGCAAATATATTTATAAAATCTTTGTATTTTGTATGTAATATGTGTAAATAGACTCATGCACTGTAATATGTGACACGTAGGACGGTCAAGCAGATCCTGCACCTTCAAATGGAGTCCAGATCACGCACCGTACTCTACATATCATGAAACATTACAAGGGTTTCTTAGGGTTTTACTGTTGGCTGATTCAACACAGATGCCCACTGATGGACTGTCCGCTCCGACCCTATTACTGCTTGTATGTATAGTAAACGTTTTTTGTATTCACCCAAGGGGGTCCGATGGCACAAGTGAGTGTGGTAAATTTTTTTTTTTTAAGAAGACATCGCATACAGCCTTAATTTACTCCAGTCCATGAATAGAAACCGATTTAGAAATCCTATACTTAAAAGGGAATCAAATTGGTTGGATGTGACGTTGCTCCTCTTAGTGGACATGGACCACTGAGTGTCCGGCTTGCCGTTGGCACCCGTAAAATGGAGTGGCACTTGTTGTCCACATACAATGATCAGTCACTTACATTATTCAAAAAGTTTGAAAAGTTTTGTATTTATTACAGCTGGTTATTTACTCCATAGATTTAGTCTGGATTTCCGTGGTAGGGAAAGGAAAGATTTAATTAAAAAAAAGAAAAAAAAAGAATTTCCTACACTCTCTATATTGGGATGTAAAAAAAAAACTGAGCTGTATGAGTAGTTATCAGGAAGTTAAGTGGTGCTCAGTGGAGCCATCTACAGGCCTGAGTCTACACAACAACTCACTTCACCTCTTGGGATATTTTAAGCCCTTTAAATATTTCAGTACCTCACATAATAATTGGTTTGCAGGAAATATTTAGGTACAGGAAACGCGCAAGGAACACGGCCGCGTCATTGTAGGCTCGAGCACAAGGACACTTTCTTATATGCAAATATTGAAGGAAGCAAAGACTAAATCATCTGCCCTGTTTTATTGGAGTTGGTTTGACTCCTGTATCTTACATTTGATTATTGTCTATCATTCCCTATTGTAATAAATGTTCTTCCTGTATTGTTTGGAGGAAAGATGAGTGACAAGAAATAAAGGCCTCTAAATTTTTTTTTTTTTTATGAACCCTTTTAAAAAAAACAAAGTAAAATTATTTACTTGCCCTGTATTCCAATTCCCATCCTTTAATGTCAGTTTTAAGCCTCATGCACATGACCCTATGGGGCCGGTGATGTGGCCGCATAATTTGTATATCACCGCCCCCATAGAGGCCTATGGCACCCGCTCTTGGTCCGTGGATCACATGTCCACCTGTACTGTGACCTAACTGGAAACAGAGGGGCTGCTGCCACAGAATTGGGAGTGATTCTAAGAGGTGAGGTTTTTTTTTAATGTTAGTCTTTATTGCCCCTTATAAAAGTTCTAAAATTAGTTGGACATCCACCTTTTCACATGGTGCAATTGCGGTCATTGTAATTGTCACACAACTTTTCCTGAAATGCGTACAAGAACTGTTTGAATAGTGTCTTAGAATGGCAGGATTTTTTTTTTTTTTGTTACTTTTTCAGGGACTCGGATGTGATCATGTGTATACTGTTTTTCGGGTCCCTGACAATGACATATTCCTTCTGTTAATTTCATATTTCCAAAACAAGAACATTTCTTATTTGTTGTTTTAACATTTGTATATTTGTGTGGGAGTGTATGAGCTGCCTTTTGGGGCATTTGGTTGAGTCTACAACTTGCCCTGATACCTGTGTCCTTGTCCTGCAGTGTGGGAGAGAAACCTGTCTGGGACGTTCATAATAAAGGTAGTAAAAGGTTCTTGGTGTGTGTCTATTATTCTAGGGCATAAATTCCTGTAAACTTTGCTTTTGTTTCTCCTAGAACCAGAGGTGGACTGTGTTTTTGCACTGGCCTAGGGCAGTGGTGCAGAACTTATTGCACGGATGCCAGAAGTGACACTCAGAGACATCTCTGTGGGCATTCAGGCCGTCACCCCAGCACAGCGTTTTCTAGACCGGTTGAGTGAATCACGGCCTCCTCCTGCAGTCCTGGGTAGTTGCAAGAGGAGCGCAGAGGTGTGGACAGGCCTTGATTATCATTGAAGATCCTCCTCCACAATTCTTTCTGTTCAAAGGGACCCTAGAGGGAAGCTACAATTATAATCCGAATCCCCCTTCTCCTTTCTGTCGTATTGGTGCCCTCAAAATGCCAATACGATTGAAAGCTGTGGCAGAGCAGGGAGCATGCTGATTAAATTGCTGTGTTGGCACTTTGTGTTAAATAAGTGGGTTTTTGGCTGTAGTTTCGGCACTTCAGCCTCTAAAAGGTTCACTGGCTTAGGGTCTAGAAAGGGAGAGTAGCAAAGGTATCTTCTATCCATCATAAAGATGATGGTCCTTGACTGTAGACCTCTGCTTGAAGTCAAGTGGATTGTGTTCATATTATTTTTTTTTTAATAAGTCTCTTCCCTTATCCTCAGGATAGACCAGAAAAAGCCTTAAATGTCTTAGAGATATGGCCGTATCTACGTGAGCTGCAACAAACCCCTCAGATTCCCAACGGGTGTTATAAAGATAACGCTCTGAGTGTTGTTGTATCCAGTACTTCTATAGAAGCAAGTGAGAGTTGCAGAATGAGCTTAGATTATTAAAGAGAAATTGGCCTAATAAACCACTACAAGTATATTGTCGATCAGTTGAACAGCTTCTAAATCATGTTTCTCTCTTGTCTCAGTGTGGTGGCATCATCTAGAAAATCAACTTTGAATTAAGATGTCAAAAGTCAGGAAGGCGGAGAGTTTAACACTGAAGTCAAGCTCTCCATGCCTCTGAAAACAACCTCATACACCAGATTTAAGGACATCTGGTCAATGATGCCCATGGACGCAGGACCATAATTCCAGTGAAGAGGGCATTCTAAAGCATGGAAAGTTTCACTTTGGTGTTAAACTCTCCTCCTCCTCGTTGACTTCATAAAACCAATTTACATAATTATAATAGTGGTTTATTAGGCCAATTTCTGATGACAGGTTCCCTAACATTTTGTTTTAATACATTGTGAATTAAACATACCTTGAGAATGCAGTAGCGACACCGATGCAGAAAAATATCATCTTTAATCCATGAACTGAGCGGTTTTGCTGAAAAACTGTTATAAAATTAAGATAATGAGGGAGTAGAGACAGGTGCAAGGGTCTGTCTTGTAACTTTGAGACATTTGTAGGATATACTGTGGATATGTCTGAAATGTCCCCTTTATTAATTGGGTTTTCCTGGAATGCAGAAAAAACCTAGTGGGGGGTCAGGAATAATAATAATAAAAAATTATAATGCAATCTAAAATTTAAACAAACAGAAAAAGAGGATAGGACATGCCAAATATGATATTAAAAAGTAATTTTTATTAATTGCAAAATTCATTAAAATGTCGTATAAAATAGCATGTCAGAAGAGACGTAAAATATGAGACACAACAAAGTATACTGTCCATACAATAGTATATTAGCAAACAGTGTAAACAACCAGTGTAAACAATGATAAACTGCAATGCAACATGTATACTATTGACAACATATTGCCTATATCGGCCTGTAGTTAAACTACAGTATCGTGCCTTAGTAAATGGTTACAAAGTTAAACATTGCATGACATGTAATGATTGGACATACTACCTGGCGTGCCTCTAGCCCCCAACGCGCGTTTCAACCCGCCTGGTCTTTCTCAAGGGGTAGTGTTAATGCACACGCTCCAGGATTATATGTAGCTGGGGGCCAATCAGCCGCCAGATTCAAATTAGGGGTCCACGTTCACCCGTGTGTGTGGCGCATGGTCCACCTATCGGCCCCACGTCATCGGCGGGGACGGGCCCATGACGTCAGAGGGGCAGAGCCTAAGTTAATTTTGCAATTAATAAAAATTACTTTTTACTATCATATTTGGCATGTCGTATCCTCTTTTTCTGTTTGTTTAAATTTTGCATGCATACCCAAGAGGGCAGCCATAGTGGTCCTTGCGCTATTTTTTCAGTAATGGATTAGTCTTGTTTGATCAGTTTACTGTTAATCCGTATATGGTACAACTTGATTTTTGATTATAATGCAATCTACTCCGGCTCCCACATCCCTCTGGTCCATACAACAGTGTATTACATGGACAGACATTATGGGGCAGATTTACTTACCTGGTCAATTCGCGATCCAGCGGTGCGTTCTCTGTGGTGGATTCGGGTCTTCCGGCAATTCACTAAGGCAGTTCCTCCGACGTCCATCAGGTGTCGCTGCTGCGCTGAGGTCCGCCGGAGTGCACGATCCATTGCCGGGTGAAAGTAAGTGCGTGTCCAGCGAACCTTTTTTTTTTATTTATTTTTTTTATGCGGCTGTTTCTCCAAATCTGTTGGGTTTTCGTACGGCCACGCCCCCCGAATACCGTTGCGTGCCTGCCGGCGCCGATGCGCCACAATCCCATCGCATGCATCGAAATCCTGGGGCAATACAGGGAAAATCTGCACAAAACGGAAAAATTTGGTTAGCCCGTCGCAAAAACGCAAATCGGGCCCTTAGTAAATGACCCCCTATATTTCCCTTGCTGCATCCTGCATTTATTTATCTGCTTAAAAACGCCCCAAAAACTGATTCAAACCGCCATGTGTGCCATCGGCCTTAGGCCCCAAGGAGACGAACGTATGGCACCCGGTCTTAATGTGGTGTGCACTATGACCGATCCAGAAGGCGGCATGGAAAAATTTTATTATGGTGTATTATTATTACATTACATTATACATTATTATGTATTATGGTGCCGGAAGCTCTGCCCTCAAAAGAGAATGGAGGTGGCCTCTCCACCTGGTTGTACGCTCACCCAGGCAAGTATCCATTTGTGTGCATGAGGCCTTATCTTTAGGCTACCAGCTGAAGACGGAACCCGGGTGTAGGAGGGAAGGGGGAGTGAGCGCTCCTTACCACTCCCATCTCTATTGAAAGATGAGCAGCAACCCGGCCGAATTAATCAAATGCATGAATGTATTTTCCATTGAAAATAAAGCTGATAGCCGTAAAGAAAAAAAAAAAAAATGTTGCGGTACATTGAGCACAGGGCCAGAATATACAGTTATGTGCATGTAACCTTAGGCCTGTGTGTCATTGGGGTGTGACGTCCGCTGCTGCACTGATAATTAGAGTTGAGAGGACTTCATGTTCTGGTTCGGTGTTTGGCCGCTGGACCCAGATGTAATGCCGGATTGGCAATCTGTCAAAAGAGCGCTGCTAGCCATGGCTATGGAGTTCCCGTGGCCATTCATAGCCATGGCTAGTTGCTAGGGGCATTAATTTCGCCATTGTTTGGTGTCGAGCAGCCGAACCAGGATATGAAGTCTGCTCATCTCTAGTGATGACTGTACAATAGACTGCCCCTGGCAGAAATACTCTAGTCCAGTGATGGCGAACCTTCTAGAGACTGAGTGCCCAAACTACAACCAAAATCCACTTATTTACCATTAAGTGCCAACACAACATTTTTAGCAGTAACTTATAGCTACCTGTTCTTCCTCATCTTTCAATCGTATCAGTCCCCTGAGGCCACCAATACAGTTGAAAGAAGGAGGGCAAATGCAGACTATCGTTGTAGCTTCTCTCCAGGGTCTCACTGTAGAGAAGAATGGTGTTTCCAGCAGGAGGACCTCCAAAGACATTGCACTTCTGTCAACACATTCTCACTTTTCCAGCAGTTCCAAAAAGCCAATGAAATGTCACTTAAAAACATCACTTAATTTTCTTACGACTGCAGGTGGATTTGGTCCTATTTGGTTAAATCTGACCTGGAGCGATGGTCTGAGTGCCCACAGAAATGGCTCTGAGTGCCACCTCTGGCACCCGTGCCATAGGTTTGCTACCACTGCTCTAGTCCTTGGCTTGGGCAATCATCTCATACACAGACCCATGTGTATGAGCCCATAGAAATGAATTTATCCATGTTCTATTGGCTGATTCAATCTTTTTTTTTTTAAATTTTTTTTATATATGGCGCCATCCTATTCCACAGCGCTGTACAGATCATCAGGGACATGTACAAAGAATATAAGACATTACAGGGCAATAACTTGCTCAAATAAAACAACGAGTGCCTGGCTCCTAAGAGCTAACAATCTATGTTTTGTTCAACGGCCTTTCATTGAGTTTGAAGGGAGAGAAAATCTGTGCCAAAATACACAGGTACATGGTACCAAAGCTGTGGTATCCGCTAGGCATGTGCAGGTAGTTAGTCCCCCAGCAGGTCCTATGTGTGTCCCAGGTTTTCACTATACATTTTATTCATTGCAAAGCAAGTTATAGCTTGTTCTCACACATTTCAATATATTTACATGATGCCAGGATACGACTTGTAGTAGCCAATGTCTTCTCATGTAAAGAGGGTTAATGCTTACATCTGAGACCAGGACAAACGTAATATATATTGACTTGTAGTGAATCCTGGTTATTGTCTAACAATGACCGCACACATCTGAAAATAAAAAATATTTGGTTGCAGACATTTCCTCAAATCTGTGGGGTGTGAACCAGTAACACTACATAGACTTTATGGAAGTGATTTTTTACTTGCTTGGAGGTGCATAGTGTGTACAGGTGCCTAATATGGACCTATGGGCATGTGTGATAGATAGATAAGATGGATTAGATAGATAGATTTTTAAAACATGTATAACAAATTTTATTTTTTTTATTCAAGACTGGATGTTTTATGTAGACCTTTAGTTGTGTGATAAATACGACGTTTATTTACTGACTGATAATATAATGCCAACGTGGTAACACTCGCCGTGCCAGTGCTAACACTATAGGGCACAAGACATGGGCTATGCCCCTCCTGTGCCAGACCCATAGCTGGTTCCTCTCAGGTGCTGAGATATTAGTACAAGGTGTATGTGGGCAGCAGGACATTGTGGAGCCGGCTCCATCCCTTCCCTCAGACTGTACACAGCTCCCTCCTCCCTCCACATTCCCTCCTCCCCCCCTCCCTACTCGCAGTCTGGCCGCGCATGCGCACTGCCTTGTATCCGGGTACTGCGTTCCCTCGGTCGGCGGGAAATGGCGCCCGGGATTTAGCTGCCGCGGTCGGGAGATACGGAGGACACCGGGCCCGGGAAGGCGGAGAACTAGTCAGCAACACCCGGTGATTTTATCGCTTCTTACCCGGAACCCACCGGGACACTCCAGGTGAGGATCAGGAAAGGCTATGGATGGGAAGAGGCCTTCAGGGGAGGGAGGCCTGGGGAGGTTCGGTGTGTGTACACACATAGCCGCCTCCTCCTCCGGTGCGTTATCTGTGTGACTGGCGTGTGCGACCACCGCGCTGTGTACATGGGACATGTTGTGTGTATGTGCGATGTATATAGATGGAGCTGAGTATTGTGTACAGTGCTATGGGGAGGCGGGGGCTGTGTGCACCTGGATACATGGAGTATTGGCGGCTGCGATGTTATGTACCTGTACGTGTATAGTATAGGGGGCTGCTGGTGGTATGTACCTGTAGGTATATAGTATGGGGGACGGGGTGTAGTAGTATAAGGGGGTTGGCGGTTTTATTCTCCAGGATGTGTGTAGTATTGGTTGTTGGCAGTGTTATGCACCTGAATGTATATAGTATGGTGGGGTGTAGTTGTATAGGTGGCTGGTGGTGGTATGTACCTGTAGGTATATAGTAAGGGGGGGGGGGGTGTAGTATTGGTGGCTGGTGGTGGTATGTACCTGTAGGTATATAGTATGGGGGGGGGGGGTGTAGTATTGGTGGCTGGTGTTATGTACTTTGATGTCTATAGTATTCGAGTGTGTGGGGTATTTAGTCTTTGGTCGTTTTATGTACCTGGATGTATATAGCGTTGCTGGTGTTATGTACCTGGATGTATATAGTATTGGGGAGTGTATTAGTAGTACGGGGGGCGGTGTTATTAGTGTTTGTTCATGTTACGTACCTGGATGAATGTAGTATTGGGGTGGGGGAAGGTTGTAGTATTGGTGGAGGAGGGTAGTAGTAATGTAGGTGGTTGGCAATGTTATGTACCTGGATGTACATAGAATTGGGGGTGTAGTAGTATTGGTGGTTGGTAGTGTTATGTGCCTGGATGTATATAGTATTGGGGGGGGGGGGGGGGGGGGTGTAGTAGCAGCAGCAGTAGTAGTATTGGTGGTTGGCGATGTTGTGTACCTGGATGTATGTAGTATTGGTGGAGGGTAGTAGTAGTAGTAGTAGTAGTATAGGTGGTTGGTAGTGTTGGATGTATATAGTATTGGGGGGGGGGGGGTTGTAGTATTGGTGGAGGGGGGACGTAGTAGTGTAGATGGTTGCCAGTGTTATGTACCTGGATGTGGTGGGGGTGGGGGGTGTAGTAGTATTGGTGGTTGGTGATGTTGTGTACCTGGATGAATGTAGTATTGGTGGAGGGGAGTAGTAGTAGTATAGGTGGTTGGGGTTTTAGTATAGTGTGGAATTTTAGCTGGTTCTATACAGTAATGGCCGGGGTTTGCAACTGAATGTATATAGCATTGTACATAGATTTGGAGGTGGGGGTTGAATAGATGTGCATAACCGCTCCCCCTATATACAGCTGTGTGTGTCTATCTAGATGTATATTGGTGGGGGTTGTGTGTACCTGGATGTATATAGTAGTATTGGTGGTGGTCAGTGGTATTTAGTACCCTGATGTATAGTGGTTGGGGGTGCAATGTACCAGGATGTATATAATAGTCATATAGGCGGAGCTTGTAGATGTACACAACACGCCCCCTGTATACAACTTTCTGTGTATACCTAGATGTATGTTAGTGGGTTTGGTAGGGGGGGGGTCTTGCTTAGATGAATAGTGGTGGTCAGGGATTGCACCTGGATGTATAGTGTACTATAAATTGTTGTTTTATTTTTTGTTTATTTTGTTATTTTGGGGTGTGGTAGTGTGCATAGATTTATGTGCAAACAGGTCTGTGATATATATTTTATTTTAGTGGTGGGATTGTACTTGTGTGAGTATATAGTAGTGTACATAGTTTGCAGTGTGTGGGGTGTATTTTTCTGGATGTATATAGTAGTGTATATAGCTGGGGGGGGGGGGGGGTAGTTTACCTGTATGTATATATGTGTGTATATAGTAGTGCACATAGTATTGGAGGGGGTGTTTGTTTACCAAGCTGTATAGTGGTGTTCCCCTGTCTGTGTTTTGTACACATGGGCAGGGGGTGTGTAGCACATATTATACATTTACAACAACTTGCAGTACTATTTACTCTTCCCTGGACAATAACTGCTGGAGGGAGAGCACGTAGTGGTCATATCCATAGGAATGCATTAGATTAGCGTTGTGTACATTACACTTCATGTTATGTCTATATGGAGTCTCCTTTTAGTGAAACTCTGTTATTGTCCAGTTTATGATCTGACTCTTCCCAGCAAGACCTCCGGGAGAATAGTGCGGGCACAGCAGGCAGACAGCGCCACCTGTGTCCACTGACAGGCTGCGGGGCAGTCACAGATCCCCTCTGTATAGAGGAGGCAGTGCTGGTAATAGCCTGCACAATGGTGTTATCCAAATTGGATAATCCCTTTCTTTCAGGAGTTCTATGGTTTAAAGGAGTTGTGACACATATGTCCAATGCACAAGTTTAGGAGGGAATCTGATTGGTGGGGGTTTAATCTATGAGACCACATTGTGTAGTACATTGGCACTGCAGTTATCTATTGTTCCACTTCTGTGATGGAAGAAAACAATGGAAATAACCAGGTGTGAATGAAGCCTTAATGAGGCAGGGGAAGTGAATGAGGGCAGATGTGTAAATCCTTTCACCTGTGATGACCTTGAGGTCTTCTGGAGTCGGAGGTTAGTATACGCTGATTTGTAAAGCGCTATGGAATTTGAGGTTCTATATAAATAAATATTATTATTGTTATTATACACAGATTAATCACAATATATTTTTTTTAATCTAAGGTGGTGTTCACACGCTGAATTTGTTTTGAACTGCACCTTAAAGGGTGATGCCACACATGGTGTTTTCGTCTGTTTTTAAGCATGCGTTTTCAGTCCATTTAAAAAGGGTGTGTATTTAAAACGCATCTGTTTTTTTCACTGTTTAACGTGTTTGGCTTCTTACAACCTCTTCATTAAAATAATTGGGAAAAACTATCAAAAACGGACTGAAAACGCATGCTTAAAAACGTCATCGGTGGCATCAACTGTAGGCAGCAGGGAGGAGCTTAGCTGATTGCACGTGCTTTACCCCTTCACGATCCATGGCGGATATATTAAAAGTTCAAATCACCCCCCTTTCCCTAGAACTGATAAAAAATCTAATAAACAGTAAGGTATCGCCGGCTCCCAAAATGCCCGATCTATCAAAATATAAAAACAATTACGGCCGGCACGGCAAATGGCGCCCAAATGTCCAAAACGCAACTTTAACACCTTTTTACATGACATAAAAAATGTAATAAAAAAATTATCAAAATGTCGCACAGTCCTCAAAATTGTAGCAATGAAAACGTCGGCTCATTTCACAAAAAATGGGGTTAAGAGGTTAAAGCGGAAGGGACAAAGTGTTTGCCAGTGTTTACAAATTAGGTCTGCACAAGATCCTTTTTGGGGGCCATAAGCTCGCCACACAAATAACAAAATAGAATGTCTAAAAGTTTACCCCCCTTCTCTCCTACAATAAGGGTGATGTCACACATGGCGTTTTTAGCACGTTTTTGGGCCGTTTTTAGTTAATGCTTTTTGAGATCGTAAAAACAACATGCACTAACTAAAAACGGCCCCAAAACAATCTAAAAACGCCATTTGTGACATCACCCTAATATGTATAAAATTTCCAGAAAAAAAAAGGGATCTAAGATGCCCATGCTCCACCCAAAAAATTGGATTTGCAATAAAAATAAAATATCCAAAAAAAACCTATGGTTGTCAGAATATGGTGATACAAAGAAATAGCTTTTTTTTTTACCAAGTTTTTGAGAAGTTTCCTTTTTTTTTTTTTTTTTATTTAGAAGTGATTATAGCAATAATAGTGACCCATAGGGCGCATTCACACCCAGTGTTTGTGTTGCGTTATGAAACTCAAGTGCTGCAAGTGGAGGGGCTTTACCCCATAACAGATGCGTTTTTAATGAAAGGCTTGCGATCCAAGCCGTGCATTGTTTATATGAATAATATATGGAGCTTGTTTCCGATTGGATGTTTAACAATGAAAATGTTTCCTCAGTCTTTTTATTGCACTTCAAATTGGGACACAATTGTTGCGTGTGAATGCAGCCATTGGATCAAGTTGATGGAGGATGCCTCTAGCAATCGCAACATTTTATTAATTTTTTTTGTCCTGTGTTTCTCTTGTTTCATCGATTCTTGGCCTCTGGTGTTTGGCAAACCCTCTGAAAAGGCGCAGTTGCGTTTCGCACATATTTGTAGGCTTCTTTTACTTCACTTGCAGAGGGCCATGGTGCCGCTAGGAAGTACAATGTGTCCTTCAGAAAACACGCCCTACTATGACTCTGTACATGGAAAAAGTTATGCTTTCGGAAAGTGGGAAGTAAAATAAAATGGAAACAAAAGGTTTCTTGGTGCTAAAATTCATAGAGGTGGGGGGAAAAATAGCAGGAATACCTACTTCTAATTCCAGGAACCGTGACTTTATATTTGTTATTCATGGCCTCCTTCCTTCTAAAATCAACTTTTATCATTACGCTAATGAGCCATAAGTGCTCCTGTGCATTACCAGAGCCCCTCCATTCTGCAGTTTTGCCGGCTTTTACTCTCTTGCCTTGCTCCCTGTCCACTTCCAATTCCTGCTCTGATCTCGGCAGAGCACAGAGGGGGCCTGGTAACACCCCCAGAGCCCTCCTGGCTAAAGTTGATTTTAGAAGGAAGGCGGCCATAGATAATAACTACTAGTAGAACACCACAGTCACGGTGCCCAGATCCCTGATAAGTGTCCCTGGTTTGTCATGGTAGATTTTCTTAAAGGCTTCTTTGTTGGCGATTGAGTACTGTTCACACCTCTGATGTCAACAGAAAATGACGTTGTCGGCTTGGCCACAGGGCGGTGCGTGAGGCCTTACAGTATAGTTGTGTGTCCTGTTCAGTGGGACACCTTCCCCTATGTCTTCAGTATATCCTGCTTGTCCATCTCCCAGTAGTGAGGTTGGGTCCCTTCCTGCGTTGGTGCCAATATCAAATTTTCACTAATCTGAACAATCTGCAGGGCCGAATTAATCCCATTACATCTAAGCCGCGTAACGTAAAAGGTTTTTTTTTTTTTTAAACAAATTGTTGTGTTGTACTAATACTCACAACCTGAAACCACATGAATCGGTTCCGTTCCAGCACAGAAGGTGCTACTCTGCAAATTATGTGCACCCCCTTTAATAATTTGAAGAAATGAATTTAAAATTAAAGCACCAGACCTCTAAAAGAAGAATTTTATATGAACATAGAAATAAGATCTATTAAAAGATCTATTAAAATTAAAATAGAAAAAAGATCTAGATTTAAATACATTGCCCCAAATATTAGTGCGGGCACAAGATTGGGATTAATAAAGTGTAGGATAACAGTAGCTCTCTTGTTTTGTGTGAAGATGGTGGGTGCCATTGACAATTAGGCCATGATATTGTGTAAGTCATGGGGACCTGTGTCAGTGCTGACCAGCTTGTCGTTCATTGGGTTCCTCTCTTGACGTTGGGGAATGATGACACCCAGTTGATTTATTCATACATTTTTAGGAGGATGAACAGATATGACACAGCTCACAGTCCGTGTTCTGTTTTGGTGAAGACAAATTTGGCCCGACCTTGCTCCACTTTGTACAGACAATTAGGAGCTCTATGGATGTGTATAGCCCATCAGCTTTATAAAAGTGAATTTGCCCCCTATTGTGTGTATCCTGACTAGTAAAAAGAAGGATTGCAGGTGTTGGTAGCAGATCCCCTCTGCACATCCTCTAATGGCAGGAGTGTGGCAGCGGGCGGCACATGCCAACTAGAGCAGGTGATGTGTGGGATGTGGACTGAGCGCCATTCTGGGTCGACAGTTTTTCCTTCTCTTGTAGCAGAATAATAGTAATTTCGAGCATCATTTTGTGGAGCTTATAGTAAACATGGAGTTTACTTCCCTGTAAGCCCTGTAACAGTAATAAATGAGTCTCTTGTCCCCTTAGCCACATCACTGGTATAATTTGTGTAGGGAACTTCCATGCTCTCCAGACCTTGCTTACTTTGTCATTTTAGGGAAAATTCAGTTTTTATCATTACAGGCGGTCCCCGACTTACAGACTGACCTCTGGTAAAGCTCTCTGGGTGCTTTAGTCCCAGGCTGCGATTATCAGCTGCAAGGTGTCTGTAATTAAGCTTTATTCCTTGTTCCCATGACAACATAAAACTTTTAAGATTGAATCATCATAGAAACAAAGAATTTTTTGCCTGGAGCTACAATTATAAAATATACAGTTCCGACTTGCATATAAATTTAACATTGGAATAAACCTAAAGAGCCTATCCTGTACATAACTTGGGGACTGCCTATATTGCCCTTTAGCTTTGTGACTCAGTGACAGGGCCGTGTTTGGGTGGGTGTGATTACACTGGGATTTTATCATCACATCTATAGATATGTTTCTTTTAGTAAAAAGTTTGTGTTCTATCTATCCTCTGTTAATCCTCCTGGAAATGTAATAAATTGCCCCCAATATGTAACCATCTCCTTGTTCATAAGGTAAATCCATACAGGGTGTCAAACCACGAGAGCTTGGGCTGGTGTGGGACTGTTAAGGCCCACTTATTAAAAAAGAGGTGTATTGTTAGCAGCAGGACTCTGTCACTTGTTCTATTCTCATGATATCACTTTTCTTAGCTGCTTGTTTTGTATATGGTTGAGTGATTTATTGCATTAATAGACACCTTATTGTTAAAGGGGTTCCGTCGGGTCCATAATGTTTCCAAAACCAACAATGGTGTCATGTTAGGGCATTTATTGGATCAGAGACTCTTTTGGTCCACGCACCTGACCATTTACAGCCATGATGTTGAAGGGGCACTGCCTGGCGTTGATTCAATAACTTTCTTGTTTGCATGATATTACATTGACGGTCATGTGTATTCTCCTTTCTGGCAGCTTTTATGTGGCGCTCATAAAGATGAGGCTAAGGACGCGGAAGGGGTCTCCGCGCAGCAGTCACGGACCTGCCGGACGCACTGCACGTACTAAGAGGAAGCACTCAGAAGAGGAGGAGGAAGAGGAGAGCTCCCCACTGGCAGAAAAGTTGTCCAAGCCAGACACTGGTCTGCTGTCCACCATCAAAAATTTCATCAAAGGCAGCACAACAAAGGTAAGTCCAACTCAGCATGTCAGGGTTCATTGGGTGTTTAATGTACATTCAGTATATGTTGTGGGACAAATGAGGTATAAGACAGTGGATTATTTTCCCATTTCCATTGATAAAATGTGCATGATTGGCCAAGATGAGTATGCATGTGTATTGTAGCAAATAAAAAGAAAACATATTATGCGCCTCACCCCATTGGAGGGTTTCACACAGCTGGGGAAAAAATCAACACGTGTATCCAGCAATTTGCGTAGCCTGCTAGGACTCCAGGGGAAAATCTTGATTAGTCCAAAGTAACGAGTTACCGCTTCCTTTTAAACAATGTGTTTCTTTATTTCATCTTTTTAAATCGTCAAGCATTAGGTAGGAGTCAAGCCTACGCGTTTCGAGCACCTCCGTTTTTAAATCCTTGATGTTTTAAAAAGATGAAATAAAGAAACACATTGTTTTAAGGAAATGCCGCGGTAACTCGTTACTTTAGACTAATCATGCATGTTTATAGGTTGTGTGTCTTGGAACAGCTATTTGTAAGCATGAACTAAAAAGCATACTTAACTTGACAACTTATTTAATTTCTTTTTAAATTTATTGCTAGGAGGATCGAGAGAACCCCGCCAAGAGAAGCAGAGTGGAGCGTGACCTCGATAACAACCTCATCACCTCAACTCCACGTACCGGTGACAAACCAAGCAAGCCCATTGCACGCGTCCGGCGGAAAAGTCAAGTTAATGGAGGTAAAGCCCAGGCCCCATTGCACCGTTACTAAAGTTCCTCTATATTGTTCTGAATCTTTTTCTTGTAGTAGGTCTCATTTTATATTTACATTTTACTGTCCTGTCTATTAGAAGCTGCGAGCTATGAGGTGACCCCTCCACATCTGAAGCAGAATGGAAAGCTGGACGATGCATCTGTTGCAACCAGCCCACCCAGGACCACACTGCTGGGGACCATTTTTTCTCCGGTCTTCAACTTTTTCTCACCAGCAAATAAAAATGGTAAGTGAATTATGTAAATACACTGGTGGTAGAGATAATATAGTAATTGCAACTCCACCTTGGCATAAAATGAACCAAAATGTGCAGTGTTTTCTAACCTTATTTAGCAGAACGCTAAAACCAAACTATCTGTATCTTAGGCACGTCTGGATCTGACTCTCCAGGACAAGCAGTGGAGGCTGAAGAGATAGTGAAACAATTAGAAATGGAGCAGGTGGATGAAATCAGTACCAGCACCACCACATCCACTAATGGGACATCCTATCCAAGTCAGGTGACACCTGTCCGTACAGGAGCCAATAGCTGGCTAGAGGCCAGTGAGGATTCCCCTGAGCGCGAAATCCCGGCGTTAACAGGTTGGTGACCTTTTATATATGTAATATATTTTGGTGTGAAAAGCACAGAATTATTTTTTGATTTGCATTAGAAAAAAACACTGCACTACATTTATAGAGTTCTAGTTTTCTGGCGGTCCTACGACTAGTTCGACAAAAGGACAGTGGTCTTGTGCCAAAAAGTTCAGTGCATCAAAAATACCGCTGACCCGACAACATTTTGTCCTAGTTTTCTAGCGTAAAGTAAGGCATCTAGTAGGAAGTGCACAGTACGACAAGACAGTCTAGTGCTACGACAGATTTCTCATCCAGTATCAGACACTTACATTAAGCTTTTGCAGCATTCCTCTGTCTTATCTTACAACAATTTGTATAAATCTGTCCCTTTATCTCACTGGAACCTATAGTCCTAAAATAGATGAGCATGAAGTCCTTTCTTTCTAGTGCCCATATGACTTGCTAAATACATATTCTCCATCCATCTTTTATTTACTTGGTCTGTTGAATATAGAGAATTGAACATAATGTTTGTTGTTTCTTTTAGCGCCTGTGTCTCCAGATAGTGGTTATTCCTCGGCACATGCTGAAGCAGCATATGAAGAAGACTGGGAGGTGTTTGACCCGTGAGTTACATTTCTCTTGTGTGTTTATAGCTTACATTTTATGCTCCTTAGCAAACCGCAAAAACACTTTGGACATTCTTCTACTGCTTGCGTTATTCTTTCATTATATATATTTTTTTTCTGTAAGCATGACACAAAAAGGCGTTCTGATCAGTCTTTGTAGCAAATGTTTCTGCTTTAGTCTGTGTAGTTCTGCAGGTAACATTCTGCAAAGTCGAATTGTGTAGCCACAGACTAAAGGAGATTTAGTAATTTGAATGTCTGAAACGTGGCACAGGTTGTGAGTAGAAACCAGCATAAATATTTTGTACCATGTTTGCGTTAGAGAAAAGTCGGCCTTAAAGGTTTTGTGCCAAGCTTTTCCACAGGGTAGGGGATAATAGATTTGAAGGTGTCCAACTGCTGCAGACCTCCTGTAGTTCACAAGAACACACCCCAATCAAAATTGGGAAACGGGGATCCTGTTACTGAATATGATGGCGCTATATAAATAAAGATTATTACTATTCTTGCTGCTATGGGAGCACTAGAAACAGCACTGTATTTTGCACTTTCCAGCACTCTAGTGGTCACATGCTAAACCTGCCCCTCCATCAATTAGTAAGAACACAACTCCCATTCTTCAGATTGCTGGGTTCCAGATGTCAGACCCCCAACTTTTAATATAGCTTCCTCCATCTGGTAGATATAGGGTAAAATCCATACTTCTATCAATTTTATATCAAAATTTCCAGTGCAAAGCTTTTCCAACAGGACGGCAATACATTCTTGAAAACTTTGTAGATCTTTTATGCAGCTATTCCATACTATATGGGGGAAATAAATAATGCTCCTCTCCACTGTAGATACTATTTCATCAAGCACGTACCACCCCTGACTGAAGAGCAACTCAACAGGAAGCCAGCTCTCCCCTTAAAGACCAGGAGTACACCAGAGTTTTCCCTTGTCCTGGACCTGGTAAGTTTTAACTTGTATAAACTTACTTCATTGGCAATCTTTATTTTTGGAACCTGGTTTAACATATTTTTTTTCCCCCAGGATGAGACACTGGTTCACTGCAGCCTCAATGAGCTGGAAGACGCAGCCCTGACATTTCCAGTCCTCTTCCAAGATGTCATTTACCAGGTGGGAGTCTCCTTTGACTTAGGGTTTTCAACCTACAGAAGCTTACAGTAGAAGTAGCTGCTGAAATAAGTGAAACAGATAATAATGTAGGTTTTTGAATTTTGGGAAATGAATAAAAGCTGAAGACATTTAATAAAATTTATTTATTTTTTTTCTGTATTAGGTTTACGTGCGGTTAAGGCCTTTCTTTCGTGAGTTCTTAGAACGTATGTCTCAGATTTATGAGGTAAGTTATTTTCTTTTAAAAATATATTTAATCCTATAATCCAATCCAATAATTTAAGCACTATAAAGAATTTCCCTACTAAATATTAAAAAAGAAATTAAAAAGATACTGTAATTTCTATGCTTGGTTCAGAATGTCAGAAAAGACGTATTAATGTGTTTGTGTTTAGACCAGTGCAGAGGAGAGTTGGACAGTTCTGTACTGCGGCAGATTAACCCCTTATCGGGTGCGGGTACATGGAGAGGGCTGAGCCCTCTCCATAGCCGGTGAGTCTTTGCTGCATATTGGAGCAAAGACTTACCGGTGTCAACCGCTATAGGTGCTAGCGTGGGCGCCGCCATCTTGGTGACTATTGACGCTCCCTGTGACGTCATCGGGGAGTGACGATCGGTCGCCATGACAGCCTGGGTCTTCCGGACACCCGAGGCTGTCTCGTTTTAACCCATTCATTACAATGTGCGATTTGCACATTTTAATGAATGAGGTGGAATATCCCCATATACTGCCATACTGTAGTATGATCAATCAGACAACCTAGGGTTAAAGTACCCTAGGGGGTCTGAAAAACGGTGAAAGTAAAAATAAAAAAAAGTTAAAAAATGAAAAAAAAAAAAAACACCTCCTTTCCCTAGAACTGCTATAAACATTAAAAATCATAAACACATTGGGTATCGCCGTGTCCGAAAATGCCTGATCTATCAAAATATAATAGTGGTTTTATACTGTATTTAACCTTGTAACGGAAGATAGCGCCCAAAGTACAGAGTCATACTCTGTACTTCCTATTAGTTGGTCTAGTTTGCGGCACACTATTGGTTTTTCTGGTGACTGGGCCATTTTCTGAAAAGCTATACTGAGGACTCGCCCTTCTTCAGATGTGTCTGGAAAACTATCATAAGCCTTCAATAAATATGCTGCACAGCATTTCCGGTGAAGATTACTGCAGTGTTTTGGCGTAGACTGACTGATACATCTCCATAGTCTCACATCCAAATCTATTGGTGTCCTGTTTTCACTCACTGTTATGGTCCTAAAATTTAAGGCTACTGTGAGAAAGCACTTCTCAGAACATTCTGGATATTTTTTTTCTGCATCACAGAGTCCCTCTTTTGTTGAAATGTTTTATTCTTGTATTTCACAGATAATCCTTTTTACGGCCTCAAAGAAAGTCTATGCAGACAAATTACTGAATATTTTGGATCCCAAAAAGCGGCTAGTCAGGTAGGCTCACTCTTCAAGCAGCAGAATTATTGATTGCTCTATGATGTCCATTGCGACTCTCTGAAACTGATATATCTCCTTGTTCCTCAGACACAGACTGTTTCGAGAGCACTGTGTATGTGTCCAAGGGAATTATATTAAAGACCTGAACATCCTGGGGAGGGATCTTTCTAAAACAATCATCATTGATAACTCACCACAAGCCTTTGCATACCAGGTACATATCATTTATTGTGTGCATATATTTGAATAATGTGAGAATAATATTTATGTTGGGTTCTGAATCCTAATATCTGAAACTTTGTTCTGTTCTTCCAGCTTTCGAACGGTATTCCCATTGAGAGTTGGTTTATGGATAAAAATGACAAGGAGCTGCTGAAGCTTGTCCCGTTCCTGGAGAAGCTTGTAGAACTGGTAAGCCTGACCCTTCTGTATATACAGGTTTGAAGACTAGTTCGGCACACACAGGCACAGAGGACAATGATTTTGGATGAGTTTATACTCTGGAAACTCGGTGCAAGGTGTGGAGAATTTTTTTTCGCACTTCCAGGCTACCAGCAGGTTTTCAGGTCACCTGCAGAGACATTTATTCTATACAAGTTCTTCTTCATTGCTCCTTCCTGCATCATAGAGATGCAGATTAGGAAATTTGTAAACTCCTCACACTGTTTGTTGCAAATTTTGATTTTTATTATACAAACTTTCAAAAGTGACGTTTCAGTCAAGCAATTGTCCTTCATCAGACTGTTTGCACAAGATATAGGAATGCTGTTTTCATATAGCAAAATTGGCGCAGTCATGCTGGAATGGCGGTCTCCGCCGCTATTTGGAAAAGGCGCTTCAATTGCTTGACCGATACATCACGTTTGGAAGTTTGTATAATAAAAATCAAAATTTGCAACACAAATAGTGTGACTGGAGTTTACAAATTTCCTATACTTTAAGGGATTAGGACCCTCTCCAGAGCACCTGCATATCCCACGGATTTTAGTGTGCAGCAGAAATCCTTTCTCTACTCTTAAGAGATACAGATTACAATCCACATTACACCTAACTACAATATAATACAACTGAGTTTAAAAGGGATGTCCCAGAATGGAGAATCCACACACCCTATGGAGGATATAAAAACCCCACATTCCCCCAGCAATTGGACATTTATCACCTATCCACGGGTTAGGTAATAGGTATTGAATATAGAACAGCCCCTATAATATGGACAATTAAGCTAGACGGACACAAGATGATTCCTGGCTGTGGAGAATGGATGCTAACATCCATTATTCATGATTGATCTGCATTCCTTTGGCATCTGTTTTTCATGTAACAGATGTATACGTATAATTTCATGAATTATATAGTTAATTCTAACTAGGATATGTGCTACTATGTTTTTTAATTACTTACAGTATTGCATATAATGCAGCAATGTGTCCATCGAGAAAAAAAGAAAATTGCCACATTGTGGTTTTTCACTGTTCTATGCATTTAGCCTTAACCTTGTCTGATAAGTGTGTGAATGGCTAAAGAATAACTATTAAATGCAATATTTTCTGTTTTCTTCTGCAGAATGAGGATGTGCGGCCTCACATCAGAGACAGATTTCGCTTACATGACTGTTTGCCGCCAGATTAGAGGGACAATGAAGTACCTGCAGGATCCCCTGACCACAGGGGTGGGGCAGCTTTCAGATGCCTGCAGGGGAGCAAAGCTGCACAAACCACGGGACTGAAGCATACATGTACACAACCATTTGCCATAACTGCTGAAGGCATTTCTTTACTTTGCTGTCAAAAAAAAAGTAAAAAAATTGAAAAAAATAATTATATATGGGGGGGTAAAAAAAAAAAAGGAACGGTTTCACCGTGACGTGTTGTGACTGGTTTGGTGGCACATCACTGGGCAGCTTGGCCTCCTCCCAGGAATTGTTATGTCTCCGAGAGAATCCCTGCTGTCGGTGAGCTGCAGATCGCATCCTGTCCGCTGTTGAATAGTTTGTCCGTGTCAGCAGGAACAGAGTATTTTTTTCTTTTCCCCTCAATTTTCGGATTATACCGCCTACAGTGATCCTGATTAGTGTAGATTATTCATTATCCATTCCGTGTATTTCAGTCGCTTCAATCTGTTCTAGTAGCCAAATTTTATTTTTTATTTTTGTATGATATGTTTGGCTGTTCCCTATCCTCTGCTTGCATAATGTGCTTTTTTTTTTTGTTTTATAGTTATAATTCAATTCTTTAAGGTTCAATCCATGTAAGCTCCATTTAGAAATACATATATGTTTTATATTTTATGTGTAATCCATTCTAGTACCTTTTTAAAAAGATAAAAGCTTTTAAAAGGCAAAGTAGAGAGAGAGAGAGGAAACGTGGAGGTCTGTACAGAAGGTGTGGTGCCTGCCGTGCAGGATAGAAGGGGATGTATATCCTGCCACTAGGCCAGGGGTAGCCTCTCTGTCTGCACCGCAGATCCGTACACCCATCACACACACACACATATAAATATATATATAATTACGTTGTCACATGTATCCGCGCAGCCTCTCCCTCCTATACGTATCCATCCACAGCTCTGGTACTGATGCAGCTAATATAAATATGGTGGGTGCTCTGTCCTGCAGGGAAGAAGTGCAGAAGTTGTGGGTGCAAGGTCGCTTGCCGTTTCTGGCGGGTGCACCGTGTTTCAGTGGTGCACTCGCCGTGTAAAGAAAGAAGAGAAGGCACTTTTTTTCCTTTTCATTTTTTTTTCTCCTCCTTTTTCTAAAAAATAAAGAGAAAAAAAAGGTTTGTATTTTGTAAGCTTGTTCAGAGAGTACAGTATTGGAAATGAAAGCTCTACAGAGGAGGCTGTTCATCCTTTTTTTTGTTTCTATGTATATTACCTGTTTAACTGTATGCCATTTTATTGTATAAATTTACACATGGATTCATTTTCAAGTCACTCCTTAAAGTAAGGAGTTTTTTTTAGTAAGTTTTTAGGAAAACATTTAATTTTTGTATTTTTGATTTTAAAGAAAAAGCATGAGTTCTGTCATATTTTCAGTGTATTAATGAAGATTTTAACCTTTCTTCTTTGTGGCTGTTTTTATTCCTTATGGGGTCTCTGTGTGTTCTTCATGCAATCTCATTTGTTCAGTTTTCCTCTTGTAAAGTAGATGGCGTTTCGGCTGCACAAAAAAATGCAGATTTTTGGTGTTTGTATTCATCCCATATTGTATGCGCAGGTTTTTTTTTTTCACATATGCAAAAAAAAAAAAAGATTTTCTAATCTACTTCTTACCCAGTTAGTTGCCTAGCAACATTTTATAATAAATGGACGGCATACAGATGTCGTCCGTGCATTGGACTTCTTTTTTTTTTTTTTTTCTGGGCGGATCCATTGACTTATTGAGGTCCGTGGGCTGCATATGAGGAAAAAAAAAATAGTGCATGCTGCAGCTGCAAGTTTTTGCTCACTGTCTGCATATCTGTAAAAGATGGATGTGTGAACAGGCCCATAGGCATCAATGGCATCTGCAAGGAATAGCCTGTTATCGGAACAATGACCTCATTACTTGGCAAACAAATTTGATTTAGATATTACTTTAACAAAGGTTTAGAGCATGTAAATCCCTTTTTGAGGTCTTCAATATGTTGCTAATCAAAAGAACAAAAACCGGGACTAGCTCCATAGATTATACTCCCTTATTTGAAAATCTTTTAATTTCCTACTAAAGGCTTCCTTTTCCTACTAAAGGCTTCCAGTATTATGGGCAGGAATAGGGCCTGTCCTATCTTTTACATCCCTGCCATCATGCACATGGCCTTGTGCATGAGCCCACAGAAGTGAATTCGGGCTAGCAGTAGAAAACACTGTTGGCACACATCCTAAATCCCTAGCCGTGTACATGTAGCCTTAGGGTGATGGCACACGTTCAGTTTTTCAGATGCAGTTTTTGAAGCAAAAAGCAGGTGTGGATCATAATGGGTGAGACGAATAATTGAAAGGTAAAAATTGCACCAATCCACACTGCTGGTCAGATTGTATAAATGCACATCATTTATTAACTATAATGGTTAAAACACAATATATGGTACGTCAGTTGATACATCAGATAAAAAATGCAATAATGTACAATATTATGGTATGCATACCAGTGTATAACACCTTATTAGATCTCGGGCTCGGCTAAAAAGGGGCACAAATGGCACTATAGGGCCCAAGTGCGCATCTGTGCCTTTGATAAAAAATACAAATGAAGATATAATGTACCGTGGGTTATAAACCTTTTAACTTTTTCCAATGGAGTTCAGAGTGATATGGTGGTTTGTTATTGAAATATGTCCCAATAATGTTCACTGAAGATGTAACTTATATATTTCTTAAGAGATACTGTAAACAAGGGTGATTGTCCATATTTCATACATTAAATCTGTCCAGGTTTCTGGTCACCCGTGACCAGTGTCACACTCACGGTTTCCCCGTAAACTGGGATGTCGCGTCACTCGTGACCAGTGTCGCATTCACGGTTTCACCGTAAAACTGATGTGTCCTCTTTAGACTCGGATGCCGCGTCGGACGGACTCGGCAGTGATGCGAGGATGGGAACTGTCTCTGTGTCCTTGGAGTGGATGTGCGCATGCGCCAATGCACTCCGTCTGATTGTTCCAGCTGCTGGTCGTCTCTGGGTTGACCAGGTAAAGAGATGAATCTTTTTTGGAGGATGTGTGACCGCTCCTATTATCTTAGCTGTAGTAATAGTGCTCAATATAACTATTACTATCTCCACGGTATCTGTTCTTGTTATATATCACTAGACGCGTTTCAGAGCTCTGCTTGGCTCTTTCTTCAGTAGCTTAGTAAGAAAGTGGACTGGCTGCAATGCCTGTTATATACAAAAAACTTCTGCAAAAACCCGGCCTGGATCTGAAGTGTATGTTTGTTCCACAATTGCCATCTGCTTAACCAGAGAGTAAGCTTAAAATAAGAATAAGTCAAATACGCAAGTCCATAAAAATGAATGTATGAAAAACCAGAGATTAAAATACAGAAATAAAATATTTAAAATACAAAACCAAATATGTATAAGCTAATAAGTGTATGACCTATAGATGGTAGGCTTATCGCCGTTTCACCGTATTTCATCTTACACATACAAATTGGTCAATTTGAGCATGCTCAAACATAGTTCAGCATACAATCCTATGTTACCATCTATTTAATATATGGTCATAGAACACTAAACTATTGGACCAATGTGAGGACCTATGTAATATATGGTCATAGAACACTAATTATTGAAAGGTGCTGCAGCTCCTACTTTAACTCCATTCCTGGTTTGGGCATCAAAAACTGCATCTGAAAAACTGAACGTGTGACATCACCCTTAGGGCACTTTCACGTTGCACCTGTATTGGTATGGGGGGGGGGGGGGGGAATACGAGTGAAATTGTATGTTACACATATAATAAATTTGTTGATACCCTGGCCTGAAGCAGGTTTAATGCACAGATTGTAAATGGCAGTGAAGAACCTCAGTCTTGCTCCAGTCCTTCGAAGTGTAACTAAATTGCACATGAGTATGAGGTGAGAACAGTAAACTTTGTAATATACTTTAGTAGAGAAATCTGTTCCTGTGTCCTCTGCCTTTCTTCCTTATTTACAGGAGTTTTCCCACGAATCCACAGGTTAGGGCCGAACTTGCTGAGCTGCGGGGATCTCAGTGGTGAGACCCCCACTGATCACGAAAATGAGGAGGCCAATGGGGTCCCACTTACCTCAGTCGGACCCCTCAGCACCCCCAGAGAGTAATGGAGCAGACGGATGCACATGACAGTTCTGCTCCATACATGTCAATGGAGCTGACAGAGATCGCTGAGCGTCTTACCGGAGCTCCTCCATGCTGCAGATTCACAGGCTGTTACAGTGTGCAAGGAACTCTGTGTACTAAAACCTCATGTTCTGCAGCGAGATTACAGAATGCAGGGGGAGGGGGAAAGAGAGGTTAGAAGAAACAGGGCTCTGTTATCACGACTAGGTGCCCTTCAGACTCATTAGCATAATTTAAGAAGTTGATTTTAGTAGAAAGGAGGTCAAGGATAACAAATATAAGAATATCACCACAGTACCAGGATCTAAGAGTAATCTATGCTATATAGATGGTGGTAGGTGGTAGATTGCCTTCAACCTGTAGAAAAACATGGTTCTAGCCCAGTGCTGCAGTATAGTCACTGGCCACTAGATGTCAGCACAAGCAAACTATGCAAAATGCACAATTATTTAAAAGAAAATACAAGGCAATGTATACCCTGTGACTGGAGAAGAGCAGAAAAAGGCACAGAGAAGTTTCTGTCACCAGGAATGACGCTATGCTGATTTAAAAAATGCCTTTGTCAGCATTCTGAACAGGTGAATGACATTTGTGGAGCAGGTTTCCCCTTCAAAATCAAATTCACTCGTTCTGTTCATGTCTTTCACCTGTTCAATTGACAAAACTGCACCTAAAACCAACAGTTTTAACTGCAACATGTGAACGCACCCTTAGAAGCCGACACCAGTTCTCCTTTAGTATAAGCCCGGTCTGTAACGGGATTATATAGGGTGAGGAACCAACCCAGTAGCATGTATATAAGCCAGACTTGGGGATTTGTGGGTTGAGATAAAATAGCAACACATATTAGATTTTATATTTAATTGCCTAAAGGGCACACTAGACAAAACAATATATACAATTACACAGAGTACAAAATACAAGGTAGCACTACAAGAAACAGCAGTTTAGTAAGTTTGTTACCTTGTGTGTGGTGAGCCTATTGGAACCTGATAATCCACACGTTAAGATCCTTCTCTGCTCTTGATGTTACAATGGTTCCCAGAAAAAAGACAAGGTGCATTCAGAGGTGCCTGATTATATCAGGTGGAGTCCCACCTCTGCCCACCCAACAGGAGGCGTCAGGGGTCCCTCCTAACTGGTATTACAACCAGAGCCCTGGAGAAGCCATAGCTTCTCAAGAGGAAGTCGTAAGTTCCGGTATCATTGGATCCGGGTGAATCCCTGGATTGCATTTATACCAAACCTAACCCATTTGCTATGGTCCTATCCAGAAATATTGATATCTCTGGACCCAAGTGTTCTAGAGCGCCAGAAATTGGACTCTTGTGATTTCCTGAAAATAACCAATCCAAAAATGTATTTGTTCCTCTGGTGAGATGGACCATAACTCTATAACTGTTCCTATTCAACTTAGTGGATTAAGAGGTTTTTATGGCCCTTTGTCTGTATAAAGTGGTGGGGGATGCCTGGAGACGATTCAGCTGTAGAGGTCCTTTGAAGCTACAACTCCTGGAGTAATTCTAAACAACCTAGCTCAATTATGGCCAATTAAGCTGAGGCTGGGGGAAAGTCACATTTATCACAAGCAGCATGGGGAGAGTTAGAAGCTACGACAGATAAGTTATTTATCTGGGGAAGCACAGCAGATCTAGTATGTTATTGAATAGCAGAGATGCAGGAGAGCTGACTATGTCATTATGTGTAATGGGCTTCTAATGGATCTCATCTCTCTCTGTGTCAGTTATTACTACAATGTTTAGAAGCCAGATAAAAGTATATATAAACCACATTGTCTGCTCCCAGAACTAGATGGATTATAATGTGTCTGCTTAGAGAGTCCCTGCCCACACCCTGGTATTTTGCACTGAGCAGCCTAGGGAGTGATAGGAGCTAAAACAGCAATAAAAATGAGTGAATTGGGATGTAAAGGCTTATGATCTTTATTGTGTTAAAGGAAACCTAGCATTTGATTTTATGCATTATGAACCAAACATACCTTAAGAATGCCGTAGCTGCACTGATGCAGGATCATATCTTGGTTAATCCCTGAAAAAACAATAACATTTAGGACCTTGGGATAGTAAAATACACAGCAGGGTATATTGTTCAATGTTTTTGTGATGGTAAAAAAAAAATGAGGACACCTTACACAGCTCCGTACACCAAAGTGTGAAAAAGTTATTGTTAGAATAGGGCAAAACAAAGAAAAGTTTTCTGTACAAAAGGTTTTAATTTTAAACTCTATCAAAACCTACATAAATTTGGTATCCTTGCGATCATAACCACCCAACCCGACGCCCATTTCGAGCGCACAGTAAAGCCATAAAAACAAAGCCCACAAGACTATCTGCTGTAACCAATCACTGCATAATTTTGCAAGTTACAGCAATGCCTGGTTGTAGCCTCACACTGGGGATAGTGGTAAGTGGGATGGATCCTACAACTCCCTATATTATGGTAAAAACTGGGTACTGGGTCCTGAGTGTATTACTCCCTTGCTCTGCCATAGACGCCAATTCAATTCTCTGAGCTAGATGGTTCAGAAGAGCTGGGAGAACAGACCGATTCAGAGAAGGCCCGCTTTATAATATGGTTGATTTGGGCGGCAATGGGCCAACAGGATCATCGGGCTCCAGGCACCCACCTGAAATGCCCAAATTATAATCCGCCATTGGCAGTTAGGAACTATGCTCTGCAATAAACAATAAACAATAAAATGATACTCTTGTCAATGAGTAAAAGAATGACATTTTCTTGAATGACATTTTCTAAGAACATTAGATATAATATGTATTGGATAAGCTGCATAGCAACGTGGTCCTAAAATATACAGCCCAAAATATATTAGTAATTAGAACAAGTGACAGCTTCTGTTAAACACATTCCTGAGGGGTAACCTGTCAGGTTCTAGTATTACTAGTGCTCTACACTCCACTGGTTCTTGCTAAATTAACGGGTCTGTAATTGATCTGCTTGTTGCTACAACACTATTGTATCTCCGTATGATGATTACAGGGCATAGCTGTGGTTTTCTAGTTTCCAGCCAACCCATAAACACAGAGAAATGGTTATATTTAAACATTTGAGGTTTTTAGTGCTTTCTTAGATGGGGTTTTCCGGAAATACTATCTGCAGAATAGGTTGGTTATTGATACTTGGCCCCCACATTGATCATCTGCTTGGAGCCATATAGAAAGAAAGCAGTGACCCATGAGATGGTTTTATACCCCTGCAGTGATCAGATACCAGCATTGCCAATAGTATATATTGTACCATCTTGCATCCTCTTTTCGTGCCCCCATCCTTTATAAAACGACCTTCATAACAGGCGGATTCAGTCCAAAAAATACATTCAGGCGTTACATCACTATAAAATGACACTGGGCACATGCTTATAGCATCTTAAGAAGAACCTTCACCCATTCAATCCTCATACATCTGTTCCTGCTCTCAATACACATGTACACAAGAGCCGTTTCAGGACCTTTGAAGGTCCTCCAGGGCTCCTGA
Organism: Engystomops pustulosus; assembly: GCA_019512145.1. Lineage (NCBI taxonomy): Eukaryota > Metazoa > Chordata > Amphibia > Anura > Leptodactylidae > Engystomops > Engystomops pustulosus. The sequence continues at coordinate 31,440,827 of CM033644.1, forward strand.
AACCACAGATTGAAATCAGGCAGAAATCAGTTTGAAATCTCCATTCCCCCAAGAAGTTTGATTCTAGTACCATATGTAGGACGTGATTTCCAGACTTGTAAGCCCCCCCACCCCCTCCATGGAGAGCCTAATGCTTGTTATGGTGGCCCCCCTAGAAAGATCTGGAGTTCTCATGGAGTCCTCCATGAGATCACTTAAGCCTACTAAATTGAAGGATCCCATAAATAAATAACTAATAAATCTTATACTGTCTGAATTCTATATTTGGGTAATAGTTCGGAATGTTGACCCAGGTATGAACTTAGCCTAAACTGCTCTTAGAGAAACAACCAAGGCACTTGTACTCTAATGGTGAAAATGGTTACTTTTAACTCATTGTCAAACATCTAAGAACCTTAACAATTTCAATAAATGTTGTTTATCTAAAGCCATCCTCCACAGGACAGCGTTGTTTTTTTTTTAGAAGTGATATAATCTTTCATCTCATCTGGTAATCCGACCTGTTCTTCTCATGGTCAATATGAGCCGGGGGACTGACTGCATCTTTCTGGTGTCATCTCTCCAAGGCACTTGAAAAGATTTATTATTTATGATCCTGTGATGGTGTTTTACAACAGATACAACACAGATATTTCCAGGTACACCTCACATATTTCTGCTACTGAACCTCCAAGGTCTACTACAAGATGTTATGGGAGAAGATAACTTCAGGTGGGTCGTCCAAAGCATGCGTCTAGGCTGTCCTAGGAGAAGGTGAGTAACCAGAATTTAGGAATATTTGTAGTTGCCGGATACTTGGGGACAGTAGGTGGAAACAAAGTTTTAGTTTTTTGAAGTTAAGTCTTACTATATTCATATTGGCTTTGTTGCCTCTTGCAATTTGCTTAAAGGGGTATGTTTATCTGGGCATTGACATTTAATTGAATTCATCTGTCATATACATGCATTTCTTCAGTTGGGTGTTATTACATAAAATGTACTAGTGTGACAATAATTTAGCATAAATGTAGTTATGTAAAAACAAGATTGTTGTCCTTGGATACGACCACCACTGCTGGAGGGATTGCACAAAGAAACAAATAGTTTTTGCATATGAAATGGCCGGGAGTTACTGCATGTCCCACATCTGTCCTGTGATGTCCCCACAGGGCAAGGCTGCCAGGGGGCCGGGGTGGTCGTATCCAAGGGAGCTTTCTTGTTTCTAAGTGACACCACAGGCTCATTTTTGGAAATTATCTTCACACTGGTATATTTTTTTTAATAGCATTCAGTTGAAGAAATATATATATATGGCAGATTAATAAATGTGAATGCCCAAATGATAATACCTCTATAAATGAATAATCATTACTACAAAATCAAATATTGTAAAAGAATAACTCATATTAAATAAGGAATGTCTGCGATGTAACAACACAAAGTGTTGATCTGTTCCAGTCTGTGGTACAGACTATAGCCAGCTATATCAGATTGGTGGGGATCTGACAGCTTCATCATTGCTCACATTGAGGCCAGACACTATGGGTACTATACTTTCAGGGGGGAAGGTAGAGGGTGTTAGGGCTTTGCTCTTTGGAAGTAAATAAGGCAAACTGTAATACAGAGCACTACAGCTACTAAAAGTATAGAAAGTGCAGTAGGAATGGGGTCCGGCAAACAATGAAGAGGCTGTCTGATGTCTGTCCCTAGGCGATTGTTTAAAGCCCCCAGCCTCAATCTCCTTCAGTACTGAATTATTATAGAAGAATAACTTATGTCACGGAGGGACCAATCTTTGAATAAAGAATATAAAATTGATCGGAAATGTATGGAATACTATGGTATATAAACCCTCTATACAGAGCATATGGAAATGTACAGGAGGTATCCCTTCAAGATCCAGAGTCAATTTCAGAAATCTGCATTTCTAAAAATGTATCACAAAAGTAGACAGTGGGGGACATGTATCATTATTTCTGCTAGTCAAATTGTCTCATTTTTGCGACTTTTGTCCTTTTTTGCAACTTTTTTGCGACTTTTTTACTCTTTCGTTTTTCAAGTACGCCTTGGCTACACCTTATGTTTGCCTTATGTATCATTGTTTCCCAGATGTTCCGTGCAACTTTTCACTTATGTATCACTTTTTTGGCTTATTTTTGTGACTTTTTAGGCGCACATCTGCACCTGGTCCGGGGCAGGTGCAAAGAAAGGATTTTTTTCATGGACCCTATTTTAATATGTAAATTGGAATTATTTCACACACTTTAAATGTTTAAAATTTTGCACAGTAACCTGTTTTTTTAAAATTCAGAAATTTTTGCATTTACAATTTTTTTAAATGTATTAGTTACTTCTAAGGGTGAGGTCACACGTAGCGTTTTAATTGAGCTTTAATTGCATTTTGAAACTAATTACAACAGCTGAGGAGAGGTGATTTGCCTTATTACATTACTGTTAACATTTGCTTTTACAAAACACAATATAAACGGAATGTTAACGCATGTGTTTACATTGCGTTTACTATGCGTTTTGTAAAGGCAGATGTTAACAGAAATGTAATAATGCAAATCACCTATCTTCAGCTGTTGTAATTGGTTTCAAAATGCAATTAAAACCGTGTGACCTCACCCTTAGAAGTAACTAAACATTTAAAAAAATTGTAAATGCAAAAATTTCTGAATTTTAAAATTTCCAAAATTTGCGCCTGCCAGGATAGGAAAAACTGAAAATGTATCACAAGTAAAAAGACATGATCATACACAAGGTGCAAAAAAGAGCCAAAGGTGTCAAAAATTCACCACTGAGAGACAACACTATGATATATGTCCCCCAGTGTGTGTTGTTAGTAGCAGCAGGACTGTGAAATGTGCATTTATATTTCAGGATCATAACTAAACTTGGAGCACTAGTGAAGTGTTCTCTGATCCTTTGTCCTTTGATCTCTGCATTCAAACATTTTCTCAGACCATTCCTTCTGCTGTAATATCCAACTAGAAGCCTTCAACATCTCTTACTCAGAGGGGAGGACCTGTGCTGTGAGATCTAACAAAGGACTGCACCAAGTCCAGCCACAATCCTGGAATACAAATGCATTTTTTACAGTCTTGTTGCTACTAAAAACTCACACAAAGGTAGAGTGACACAGATCTCCAGGGCCAATACCTGACACTGTCCACAGCGTTGTGGAACGGTAGAAGGGGAAACTCCAGCATCACAAACGGTAAGTTGATTAAAAGTCCATTTTATTAGAAAAAAAGAATATAACATTGTTACAGCATGAGGTCAGAGGAACTGACGCGTTTCGGACGATGACCGTCCTTAGTCGTAGCATAAAACATAGTGACCAGAGCAGACAATATATAGTAGATGGGGAAGTCAACACCTTCATTTGGCTCCACCCCACTTCCGTTTGAAAAGGTAACAGGTGATGTCAGGGGAAACAGCATGAATGTGAATAAAAGGAAAGGGAGGAATGCGTCAATACAAATAGAGCAGATCACTTTTATAGTTGAGCCCTAGGGGTGATCGTGTGCGTAGTGCCAATATCCAAAAAGCTTCCCGGGACAGAAGTTTCTTGAACCAATCCCCACCTCTACGTGGGCGTGGTATTCTTTCTATGGGAACGATATGTAAACTGGTAAGATCTCCTACATGTGTGGATCTAAAATGTTTAGATAAACCTGAAATGTTTTTATTTATGGTTAAATCCTGTCTGACAAGAGAGTCATTGCAGTGTTCGTAAATTCTTTTTTTCAATTTGCGTGTGGTACATCCAATGTATTGTAACTTGCATGTGTTACATGTAGCCACGTAAATGACATGGTCGCTTTCGCAATTAAGATGGGTGGCAATATTATAGGTTTTGGATGTGACCGCAGATGAAAAATGTGAGGTTTTGTCGATGTATTTGCAGGAACTACACCTGGGGAAACCACATTTAGTGCTGCCTTTATGTTTAAGCCAATTTTGGGTAGTAGGTTTAGAAACAAATAGGTTGGGAGATAATATTTTGGCTAAAGAGGGAGCATTTTTTGAGACAAACCTGACCCCACTTTTCAATATTTCGGATGAAATGTCATCTTGAAATAAGATGGGGAGGTGCCGTCGGACAATATGGACTATATCATTGTACCTATTGTTATAAGTGGTACTAAATGTAAGTTTAGGAGTATTGATCTTACGTTCTCTCTTTTTTTGGGGATGTAAGAAATTGCTTCTTGATTCTGTATTTAGTTTATGTAAAGTATTGTTTACATTGTTCCCGGTGTAACCCCGAGTGTGGAGTCTTTGGCAAATGTTATTGGACGACACTTGAAAAAGTTCATCCGAAGAGCAAATGCGTTTGGCCCTTATTAATTCACCTTTTGGTAAATTTTTTATGACATGGGGTGGGTGATTGCTGGTGGCAAAGAGAAGTGTGTTGCCTGATGTAGATTTACGAAAAAGATCTGTAGAAATCTGTCCTGTGGATATGTTACCAGTTAGTAGGATGTCTAGAAAAGGTATGGTAAGTTTGGCTGTGGTGTATGTGAAATTAAGATTGTATGTATTGTTATTCATGTAATTTACAAAATTCACAATGTCACTAGCCGGACCTGTCCAGATTAACAGGTAGTCATCGATATAGCGCCCCAGCCAACCAATGCATGTGCGGTAAATATTGTTGGAATTGTAAATCATATTCTCCTCAGGTGGGGGAAAATTTAGACCCCATGGGGCACCCCTGTTTTTGAAAGAAGAATTTACAATCAAACATAAAAAAATTGTTAGTTAAAAGAAAAAACAAAACGTCCAATATGTAGTAGATGGTGGTTTCTGAAAAAGAGCTATACTTCAGTAGATGATAATTGATGGATTCAATTGCTAAATGGTGAGGGATGGAAGTGTACAGTCCTACTACATCACAGGTTAGCCATAAATTGTTCCCTGTCCAAGTGACATGTTCCATGGCTTGGAGGACTGTAGTGCTGTCCTTGATGTACCCCGGGGTGCGTTTCACAAAGGGTTGGAGAATAGTATCCAACCAAGAAGATAGCTTTTCCAGAAGGGAACCAACTCTGGAAATGATGGGTCTGAACGGTGGGGGAAAAAGATTTTTGTGCGTTTTTGGTAACGCGTAGAGGATAGGGATATTTGGGAAATCAGTTGTATGGTTAAAACCAGAGTCCTTCTAACAAATGTAATGTGTGCTGGAAAAAAAGCATCTCACCTAAAAATTTCCCCATAATACTCTTGTCACCTGTATAGATGGCCCTAAGATTTTCTTATTTATTATCTTCTTTTCATAAAGGAAATCTCAGAATTTTCAATGGAGCATGTGTGGTCCCTTCTTCTGCTGGGACTTCTGTCAGGTAAGAATATATACCTTAGCTGATATAATGATTTTATTGGTTTACAAATGGATGTTTTTTACCAGTTTCTGATTAGGGGAGCCTGGCGTAAGTGTAGTGTGGGCTTCATCATTGGTACCCAGAAAATCTACCCAGAACAGTGTACTAAACACAAAACTGAGAATTGTACATCTGCAAGTGATATTTTAATTTATGTCACTTTATAAAGGTCTCATCGTATATCCAGAAACCTCCACAGGAGACCCGTCAGTTGCCCCAGGGCCCCCATATTGGCCTCCTCGTACCACTCAGGACTTGGTGTCGCTATTGCGGGGAGCGGACCCTCGCTGTACAGTGAGTGGGCAAACAACCTCATCTGCATTTAAAAGCTTACGACAACTCCTTGGACTTGTGCCTCAGATGATCACAAGTGGAAATCCCACAAATTGGCTTTATGGGGCGTTAAACACCCTCCTAAATGCAAGCGGCCCCCAAGGTAAGCGGCGCAAAGAACATTTATTTGTTAGTATTGCAAAAGGTGAAGACCATTTGTGAGAAATTTGAGCAGAACAAGAATAATGGGAATCAGAAACTGTACAAAAATCTAATTTTAGCTAAACTTTTGTAAATGTTCTGCAGGTCCAGTAATGAAAGAGTCCTGCATCTCTATCATCCATCGCCCATTAATTCACTTGCTTGGGTTTAAAAACAATTACCATATTTTTCGGACTATAAGGCGCACAAAAAATCCTTTGATTTTCTCAGAAATCAAAGGTGCACCTTATAGTCCAGTGCGCCTTATATATGAACCGTACTTACTGACAACAGCTGCCTTGAACTGTGCACAGGTCTGCCACCTGCTGGTCATTCATCCTTATAATCAGGTGCGCCTTATAATCCGGTGCGTCTTATAGTCCTAAAAATACCATTTTTCGATATATATATATCGATGATATATATCATTTCTCCCCTCTTCTTTACAGATAAGGCCAGGAGAATGCTGTAACCCATGCAGCTGAATTTTTCTCCACACAGCCTTAATATTGTCTTAATATTGTGCATTAATATGTTAATACTCTCCTGACAAAAACTGGGGCAGGAAGGGGATGGGTGTATGTCTAGAAACCTGTATATCATAAATCTCAGTTAAGGGAGCAGAAGGGAAGAATTTATGATACTCAGTCTTCCAGACTTCAAAGTGAGCCATTGAACCTATGTTGTACGGGTCTTGTTGCAACTGCAGCTAACACATTTGCTAGCCCTGGCGACAGCGGCCCCCTACCATCTGCCATTTATAGCACTAGTGTCCTGCTATGTGGTAAAATTCCCTTTGGGCCCCCCAGCCAACAGAAATATCTGAACCCACCTCTGCATGGGCTATATTGGCGCCCCTGTAAATGTTAATACTTCTAAGTAATGTAAGTCCTTACTGTGTTACCGTATCTATCCTAATCCGAACATAAGCCCTAGTTATAAGGGGGCAATTTCAAGCGAATATATATATTATTCGGAGATTTTAAATTGTGCAAGTGCCACAGAACCAGACATAACCAGAGATACTAAGAAGCTGTTAAATTTCCAGTGAGGAGTGTAATTTCCATGTACAGTTCCCACTCCTGACTGTAATTTTAACTGTTGATCTCTGTGTATGAAGGCAGCATGGAGAAGGAGGAGGGAGCTGTACGGAAGAGGGAGCTGACAGATGCAGTGGTTACAAGGAAAGTGCCATTGCTAGAGAAATTGGGGGCAATGAAAGGCAATAGAGTCCAATAAGGGTTTGGAAACTTATGATGATGTTTTACAAGATGAATAAATTTGTTGCTTTTGTTCAGATATCCCATGAAAATAAGCCATAATCCAATTTTCAGAGTAAAAAATAACAGAGAAATGGAGAAATGCGGTAGTAAAAATATTATTTCTGAGCCAGAAGAACTTAACCTGCCCATCTTGTCCATCTTTCATAATTGCTTTATTAATTTAAACTGTTTATCAAAATCTCTCTAAAATACCCTTTTCTCTCTTTCAGGAGATCTGAAGCATCTTTTGTTATGGTAAATAACCAATTTGAAGAACTGTAGGATTTACTTTATTTTATGAAGTATATCTAGACAGGGAGGGGATGAAAGGGGATGAGGAGTGAACTAATGCTTAGCTTTTATTTGTTAATTTTTTATCTACCTATGTTCTGTATTAAAAGTGGTGAATGCACAGCACATTAACCCCACTGCAGAGTACCTGTCAGGTTACAGGGATAATATTATTACTGAGGTGTCCACTGGGTAAATATTTTGCTTCTATGGGGGAGATTTATCAGAAGTGTCTGAGAGCAGAACTGTTCTAGTTGCTTATAGCAACCAATCAGAGCTCAGCTTTCATTTCCCCACAGCAGTTCCCACAGCAGAAAGGTGAGCTCCAATTGGTGGTCTTGGGAAACTAGAACAGTTCTGCTCTGAGACACTTCTGATAAATCTCCCCCATTATGTATTTGGTTGCTCCAACGTTTCCATAATGGAGCAAGCAACTGATCCCCACTGAAGTGCAGCAGACGCCTGTGTCAGTAAATAGCAGGCCATTACTGGATGCAGGTGTGCAGAGACAATAGCAGGGAAGGATTCAGCCATCTTTGTAATAGAGAAGTTTCAGATCTCGGTCCCTGCTGTACTGCGCTCTGTCACCACGTCCTTTCCCTTGCCAAAGCTCCCAGCACGAGCAGCAGTATGAGGGCAGGAGGTGGCGTCATTGAGTGATGCAGGTCACATCCATTTAGACGGCCGCAGCCGAAATTGCTACCACAGAGGCTATGTCCCTTACTGACCTGAAGAGATAAGATGTTTCCCTCTACTCTGTAATGGGGGTTGTCTGCAGGATTAGTTGTTTGCTCCAGTAGGACTCAGACCAGGGCGGGCGCTAGGACTTGGCATACCTGGGCAAGTTCTGGGGCCCAGAGCTGCTGGGGGGGGCACATAAGGCTGTACATAAGGATTCCATAGGGGGTAAGGGGCTGTATCTAATGGGATGTGAGAGGGGCTTTATATAAAATAACCAGGGGGCTGTTTGGTATCATAGACTAGGGAATATTCTAGGGAACAGGGGACTATTTTAGTTTCCGAATTTTTAATGCCGCCACATGAGTGCACTGTAAAGGGACCCACTGAGTCTCTGGTGCCCAGGGGCCTACTGACACCTGGAGCCGACCCTGACTCAGACGCGGGTTTCTGACATCAGTATACTATCCTTTTTGTGAATGGCATAGTGACTCATCTCTGTGGGTCTGTCCACGGGTCCGTATTTTTCCCAGATGTGCTTACCGTGTAAAAAAATGGCATCATGCATAGTTTTTTCTCTCTTCTTTTCAAGTCTCTTTTTTACAGAATAATTCTACATTTTTAAAGATAACATGTAAATATAATATTTATACACATAGGGGCACATTTACCAAGGGTCCGTCGGACGCATTTACGTCGGGTTTCCCGAATATTTCCGATTTGCCCTGAATTGCACAGGGGTTTTTGGCGCCCGGGATCGGATTGTGGTGCGTTGGCGCTGGCTTTCCTGCGACACAAATCGGGGGGGGCGATTCGGACAAACCATGGAATATAAAATTCAAATTGTGTTGCAAGATCAGCTCTCACATACACCAGGAAGAAGATGGTGAACCCGGGCAGACATGAGCGGGGAAGCTACTACACATTCAAGAAATTGGGCGCACGCTGTAAGTGAATTGCGGCAGCTCCGAATCCTCGTCGGACATTACGGATCGGCGGACGCAACGGGACGGGTAAGTAAATGTGCCCCATAGTATTATTTTTTCTCACATGCATACCACGGAAATCCATAGAAGTATATGGATCTGCAAAAAAAACTAATAACACAAGGATGACATCCATATGAGGACCGTTTTTTCTCAAATGTTGCTGCACACGTCCGCATTTTTTGTGGATTTGCAATGGACTCGCCCGTCTGAATGCATCCTTATTGAAACAGTGGTGCAAACAAATACATAGAGACAAAATATTTACCCAGGAGATGCCTTAGTAATAATACTATCCCTGTAACCTGATTTAAAAAAGGAAATCTGTGATGTGCATTAAGCAGTTTTAGTACAGAACATCTATAGATCCAACACCAAAGGATGAATTATTAAAATTAACAAATTTTTTGTTTTCGTTCACTTACTACTCATCCACTCTCACTTGCCCTCCCTGTCTAGATGCTGTATACTTGTACATGTCGGTGGTGCACACCCGGAGGGGTGAACATTGAGCTGAAGTGCTATACTTATCTCATGAAGGCTTTCAGTGACATTTCCTTTAATTTTATCCATGACATTAATAATCATTTTGCAAATGTATTTGTGGTTATTGCATCTAAGACATTCATTTGTGTTTTATTGTAGGGGTATGTCTCACAACTTGAGCTGGGGATTTGTTGACTTGCCACTTGTTACACCACCTTCTGGTCAATCCCAGTTTCTTGGCCTCTCCATGAAATCTGACCTCCCAACCTTCTTGAAAATCTGCTCTGATAGCTTGTTCCCTGCATTAAAGAATGTATGTAACTCTATGTACCATTCCATTGGCGAGAGCCTGCAATCCCTGTGTCTGGTGATCACAACTTCTCCATCTCAAGTGGGCACTCAATTCTGTACAATGTTCTTCACATCACTGTCGGATCTTCTTAGGGACCCCTGCAATACTACCAAGACGAGTAAAGCCGTTAGATCCATCACTGTCAATTGTGCTTATGCAACATGGTATAATTCCAGCACAGTGTCACCTTCTGATGTGTCTACATGTAGTGAAAGTGATGGACAGCAGTTTATAAGCTCAGTGTGTGGAGATCAGAAGCTTCTACAACAACTCGCCAGCCAGTCCGCTAATAGCTGGCTTCTAGGATATTGTTCATACTATAGCAATCCAGACAATATGTGCCACTATGTTTCCTGGCAAGGCAATGTTGTCTCAGCTTTCTCCGTTGCCTATTGCTGGCTATATGATCAAGATCAGTTAACATCCTTTCTCTGCTCAAATCCAGATTTATTGGCTCAACTTAAAGAAAATGTGGACAATCAATGGCTTGACCCAAGCTGCCCGACTGCACCACCAACAAATATAGTCCCTACTGTACAGGGACTCTGCAACTATGACCAGTGGTATCTGGAAGTGGTAAACCCTTCTGTGGTGGCGTTCTGTGCAGAAACAGATGAGGATGCGTTTACTCAGTATGTTTGTTCATCTCCTGTGATTCTCCAGAAATTGCTCATTGACACATTTAATTCATGGGTTGCCACTCTTTGTCAATATGTTATACCAAGTCCTCCAACAAATGAGTGTAACTATACGCTGTGGTACAAGATGGACAATGGAACTCTGCAACTACTTGTTGATCCAACTACAGTTGCTCATTGTAGCCAAGTAGATGAGAACCAGTTTTTATTGTATGTTTGTACCAATCCATCTTTGTTGTCTACCTTGACCAAAGCCATAGACAATAGTTGGGTTCTACAGTTCTGTATTGATCACATGTGTAATTACTCGACATGGAATTCCAGTACTCCTGATCCTTCAGCCGTAGACTTATGTTGGCATGTTGACCAAGAAAACCTAACATCTTACCTTTGTAGCCACCAAAAGGTTCTCCAGAACATTGGACTGAATGGTACCTCAAATATCTCCTGTCCTGGAAATACCACTAGCAATTACAACTGTAGTTACGACCGTTGGAATCTGTCTGTAGTAAAACCTTCAATCTTAGGTTACTGTGCAGAAGAAGATACACAGAACTTTCAGACATACATCTGTGGGAACTCATATTTTGTTTCATTACTTAAAAATAACTCAGAAATGAGCTGGGTATTAGCATTATGCAATATATCGTTATACAGTAACATCTCCAATTGTACGAATACCCTCCTTAACTTACATTTACAGTCTTGTCCTAACTGCAACAGAACTGAACTAGAAAAGTTATTTCTTTCAGTCTGCAATAACTCAAATCTAGTTCCGGTTCTGGCTCACCTCTGGAATTCATCAGCACTTCTAATCCAGTTTATTGTGTGGAATCTTTGTAATTCTTCCTCCTGGGGGGTGGTGACTCCTTCACCATTTTTACTGTCGTACTGTTGGACATATGACAATAAAACTGTCTCAAATTTTTTATGTAATAATTTTCAGTTCTATGACAAGTTGTTACCAGATATCAATATTCTAGAAACTCCTATTTGTGACCCGATTAAGACATGTCGGTACTCAACATGGAATTTAACAAATCCGCAGATTTCCTTGGTAAAATATTGTGCTGACTGGGACACTCAGGCCTTCATGCTGTATTTTTGCAGCAATAGCACAATTGTGAATTTTTTGAGTGAAAACTTAAATTTGACTTGGATTAAATTATCCTGTTTAGGATCCAATACATTGAATGGCTGCAATTATGAGGATTGGATCCCTGATACTAAAGGATGGATGGGACGAGTAGGCTTCTCTACTGTGTATTTATGCAGCAAAAATGATACGCTGGGCTTTATGATGAATGTGTGTAATAATTTGCGGATCCTGAGCGCCATGAGTGAAGGTCCTGCAATTACATGGACACTGAATATCTGTTACAAGTTATCTACGTCTAGTGTGTTAACACAGATGCTAATATGGGATGTATGCGACTATTCACAAACCATGACCTTCACCCCATATATGGTGGAATTCTGCTGGTCGTACGATGAGCAAAATTTCTTAAATTACCTTTGTTCCAATTTGACCTTTTACGCTCTTATCATATCTCAGCCACAAAACTTCTGGTTAAAGCCCACTTGTACGCCCCTTATCCCTACATCAGCAAGCGGAGCTCTGAATTATTCCATTGTCCAATGTCACAACCAATATTTGAATCCAACCAATCTGGACATTTCTCTGATAACATTTTGTGCTACGTATGATCAAGGTATGTTCCTTAATGCATTCTGTAACGCAACAGTATTCCAACAAGAAAATGGAAGCTGTTCATGGGGTAATAAGTTATGCTCTTACCACAGTTGGCATGGGGCCTATGTTCATCCAGTTGTTGTGAAGGCTTGTTGGGCATCTGATCAGCTAAACTTTATGATGGGTGTCTGCTTAGACTCATCACTTTTTACTCAGTTGTCACTATACGCTGCCAATTCATGGCTCACACCAGTATGTGGAACCCAAAGTGAAAACCAGTTGGAGAACGTAGTTAATACCCTGTGTAGATACAAGGACTGGGGGAATGTGTCTTTTGTTCCTGTCTCTATAGTAGCATTCTGCAGCACTTACAATCATGAGATATTCAGCCTTGATATCTGTGACGGTCAACAGGAGGCAATTTGCAACAATACCATTGAACAATGGCGGGATCAAAACCATGACTGTAGTTATGCCACGTGGGAAATCGGCTCCATTGATATCAACAAGATTCTAACGTGTTGGATCCTGGAAAAAGAAAACTTCACTACTCATGTGTGTACACAGCCGAATTTGCTTTCAAAGCTTTCCAGTGACTCAAGGAACTCATGGGTAGCTTATGTGTGTATGATTTTCAGTACATGGAATCAGACAGATACCTGTCTATCAGAGAATGATAAAAGGCAGCTACAGTGGAATTGCAGTGTTGACCTCAGTGTCGTATGTCCAGTAAATGGACTCACGTTGCTCAGTTTTCTCCCTATCGGTATCTGCTACTTACAGAATGCAGGTCTCAATGTGTCCACTCCCAGTATCACCACAATGTACACCCAAGCTGTGGACACCACCATAGTCCTCCTCCTTCTTCTAGAAGATATGCAGATACTTAATTTATCAAACACTTCTGGGATACGAACTCAGATTCTTCAAACTATACTCAACGCGATCTCTCAAGAAACATTGCAAAAGAAACAGAAGACAGAACTTTTACAGATATTTGGGGTTGGTTCTCTTATTTTTTTAATACAATTTCATATATTGAAGAATCTGGGATTTAGTTGATAATAAGCAAAAGGGATGATATTTTAAAGTAGGTTAAAGGGGTATTCTCATCTGGGCATTCACATTCCATGTTCCATTAATCTGCCATATATAAACATTTCTTCAATTAGATGTTATTAAAAAAAATTTACCAGTGTGAAGATAATTTCTCATATATGTAGTGATATGGTCCCTTAAAAACAAGACTAACTCCTTAGATACGGCCACCTCTGCTGGAGAGATTGCACAAAGAAACAAAAGGTTTTGGTACATGAAATATCCGTGAGTTACTGCATGTCGCACAGCCGCCCTGTGGTAATGATTGCTGAATCCAGGAGGTCAGGCAGGACTCTATAGCGCAAGTCTGGCCACAGCTGCCAAAATGTGAGGTGGTCGTATCCGAGGAAGCTATCTTGTTTCTAAGGGACAACATGACTACATTTATGAGCAATTATCTTCACACAGGAAATTTTTATTAATAACATTTAATTGAAGAAATGTTTACATATGGCAAATGAATTAAATTAAATGTAAATGCCCAGATGGGAATACCCCTTTAAGCACATTATCTGCTAAATTTAGATTTTAGGTGGAAATAAATTCACAGCTTAGAGATGGATTAACCTAATCATACATCACTCTAAGTAAATGATTATGGTCCTGTGTGTATTTATTGCTTGACTAGACAATATCACTTTAATTTAGACAAATTCAAACTAAAATATAAATTATTCTTTTATTACTGAGTTGAAGTCAGATTTTTGCCAAAATTTACCATACCTCAGAATCAAGACAGGCATACCCATAACATTGGCTAAATCTAACAATGTTGGTAGACCTGGATCTAATGTATATTGAAGTCTGGTTTCTCCCTGACACAGGTTTGGGGATTTTGGATACATCCATTTGACCTCATGAAATAGGTATCATCTACCTAGAGATAATGGTTGCTCTATGAACTACTCAGTCTGCTGCATCTTATAAAAGAAACAATCAGTGACACTTCTCCTAAAGACCATCTCTTTAATAAGACCAGATCAGATCTCAATGCAATTTTAGTAGTCTTCTGTTTTCACTAGCTATGAAGGATGGTAGATTCTGTGTAGGACCAGTGTATGAAAAAGTATATTTTTATGTTATTTATCTTCTTACAGAATACATTGCTTCTCCTCGTAGAAGAAGAACAATCACCATCTGGTTTCTGGGCCATTGTTGAGGTTGGATTTTCTGTTGCCATTGACTAGTATATAAAGATAACACTTGCTCATGTAGATACCAAACCTTCATATATTCTTTCTACCAACAGGCATTTTTTAATCTTACAGTGTCTGAATTAAAAGCGTGCATCTCCTCTCTCCAACCCAAATCTGCCCAAAAATTTATGGGAATCTTGACACAGAACTTGACATCCTTACAGGTATTGTCCAATTTGCTGATTGTTCCATTACAAAACAATGGTAACTACTGTATATAGTCCATGTTTACAACTTAATTTAATAGTGTGATTTTTTTTTTAGATTATCAATGAGTGGAAGTCTGGGCTCTTTTATACTTGCCAGGTTTTTTGTGGGGTTGATCCATAAATGGATGTCATGTTTTCTTGATACCCCACAATAATACAAGCTAAGGCTTTGGGTCTGTAGTGTCAAGCAATCACCTCTAAACTTAGAAAAAAAACATCTTTGCAGGGTTTTTTTGCTATAAATTAAAAATTTTTATTCTACTTTCACCAGCCAAATCGCTATTAAACCACAAAAAGTACCTTATATGGCTGGTTGCCTGTGTGCTAGACTAGTCTTTATAAAGGGCCAACGCTGCCTGCAGCCAGAAAAATTAAAATGTATTGTAATATGCATAAGCAATCTTCTGTTGGGTAAAATATTTAAAATAATACATTTTGCAATAGTTTTTTTGGTTTTAATGTCACTCACTTTTTGGGTAAAATTATTTTGCCTATTTATATGAGTTTAGCAACACTATATTAGTATTTTCATGTTTTACCACTTAAACAAAAGTAATCAGTTTAAAACTTTATTGTCATATTTTGACCCTCCTGTGTAGCTGTATAAGGACTCTCATTCTGTTGTTTGTTTGTTTGTATTGTATTGTATTGTATTGTATTGTATTGTATTGTATTGTTTGTATTGTTACTATTTTTCAGACATAAAATTTTGATTCCTTTTTATTATTTTTTTAAATCTGATTTTAGCAAAAAGCTGTGCCTCAGGCATTTAAATTTTTTGTATGGTGCTTACTGTGCAACATGTTTTTACTTTATTCTAGTGAAAGGACATTTACTGTAATTGCAACATTTTGAAATATTTATTTAGATATAAAATGGCAAAAGGGTGAATTGAAGTTTTTTTTACAGACCACTGACTATAAAAATTGTAGATTCACACCAAAGGCATCAAAACTACACATGTGGAATTATATACTTAACAATAAAGTGTGAAACAACTGAAAACTTGTCTTACATTCTAGGTCTTCAAAGTAGCCACCTTTTGCTATGATTACTGCTTTGCACACTCTTGGCATTCTCTTGATGAGCTTCAAGAGGTAGTCACCAGAAAAGGTTTTCATATTACAGGTTTGCCTATCAGGTTTAATAAGTGGGATTTCTTGCCTTATAAATTGGATTGGGACCATCAGTTGTGTTGTGCAGAAGTCTGGTGGATACACAGCTGATATAGAATAGACTGTTAGAATGTGTATTATGGCTAGAAAAAATCAGCAGCTCAGATTAGAGGTCACTGCCTCAGGTCACTGCCGCACAGAGGTCTAGCAGCAGACACATCTCTACAACAACTGGTAAGAGGAGACTGTGTGCAGCAGCCTTCATGGTAAAATAGCTGCTAGGAAACCACTGCTAAGGACAGGCAACCAGCACAAGAGACTTGTTTGGGCTAAAGAACACAAGGAATGGAAATTAGACCAGTGGAAATCTGATCTTTGGTCTGATGAGTCCAAACTTTGGTCCCAACCACTGTGTTTTTGTGCTAAGCAGAAAAGGTGATTGGACTCTACATGCCTGGTTCGCACCGTGAAGCATAGAGGTAGAGGTGTGATGGTGTGGGGGGCTTTGCTGGTGACACTGTTTGAGTTTTATTCAAAATTGAAGGTATACTGAACCAGCATGGTTACCACAGCATCTTGCAGCGGCATGCTATTCCATCCAGTTTACGTTTAGTTGGACCATCATTTATTTTTAAACAGGACAATGACACCAAACACACCTCCAGGCTGTGTAAGTGCTGTTTCACCAAGAAGGAGAGTGATGGGGTGATGGGGTCACCAGACCTGAACCCAAACGAGATGGTTTGGGGTGAGCTGGACCACAGAGTGAAGGGAAAAGGGCCAACAAGTGTTAAGCATCTCTGGGAACTCCTTCAAGACTGTTAGAAGACCATTTTAGGTGACTACCTCTTGAAGCTCATCAAGAGAAGCCAAGAGTGTGCAAAGCAGTAATCAAAGCAAAAGGTGGCTACTTTAAAGAACCTAGAATATGAGACACGTTTTCAGTTGTTTCACACTTTTTTGCATATAATTCCACAAGTGTTAATTTGTAGTTTTGATGCCTTCAGTGTAAATCTATCATTTTTATAGTCATAAAAATACTAACAATTCTTTGAATGAGGTGTGTCTGCACTGTATATATACCTTTTAGGTGTTACCCACATATAGATTTTGAGCCCTTTCTCCTTGTACCAGTTCTGTCTAGTTTTGAGTCTTTTGTGCCTGTTTTATGTAAATCATGTGAACCCATTTTAAATGTACAGCCCTTGGAATTACTGACACTCTATAAATAAATATTAATAATGTAATATTCACATTTCCTCCAGGTTTCGGATGACTACTTTTCCATGATTGTGTCCACACTTCTCTTAGTCCAGGTGCCCACTGAGTCTCTTCTCTTCTGTGATGTTGTCCCCTTTTTACATTACCTAGAACCAGATGAGCTTTTAATGCTTCTCCCTCCACTGCAAGACAACATGAAAGTGTAAGTTTCAGAACTCAAAATGCACATAAACAGATTCTCATTTAAATTATTGCCATGTTAATTTTTTTATCAACTGCAGCCATAGCATTTTCACTGGGATCAGAGTTGGGGGAGCTGGGAGAAAAATGTACTCATCCTTCTAACATCCAGACAGCAGAAATTATCCACACTGTTTAGGCCACACGGACACAGTTGTGTGCCATCCATGGTCTGCATAAAAGTAATACTTCACTCCTCAACCTGTTTTTATAGACCTTATTGCCTGTTGAAGTGAATGAGTCTGTGAAACCAATGGAGAAAAAAAACTGGCAGATGTTTTGCCATCTATAAGAATCAGCCATAGTTGTGTGCATTTATCCTTATTCTAATTTTATACATTGAATCAAAACAATTAAAGACTTTTCTTCCTGAAATTATTGCTGTGTCGGAATAGGCTTTCCCTCTATGCTCGCCTATAGAGGTCTAATAGATAAGGAGAAGCTGATAAAGTTTGCATTGATTTAACTCCTTACATAACTATATAACAAGGATTACAATTTTCATCTACATTATTAATTTCTGAAATAAAAAAAATAGCTTTAAAGGAAATCTATCATCGTAATCATACATCATAAAGCAGCTTTCCCTTTAACAATAGTGGTATTGTTGGTTTTATCCTCCATATAGGCTTGAGATCCTGAGTGTCTATGTTGGATCTCTGTCTACTGAGCAACAAGATGTCCTGGGGTTCTGGCTTCGTAGATCTACAATATTTCAGAATTTTACCAAAATGGATGATATGTTTATACAACAAGTAGGAAATCTTCTTCCCCTATTTTCATTGGATGTGTTTTGGCAGCTTAGTTCACAACAGGTAAGAGGCAATGACTGATAATATCTGAATAAAAGGACTGCTAAATATAGCTAGAAATTGCATGTTTTGGCTGAACCTACTGATATTTGGAAGCTGAAGTACAATGTTCTGGTCCATTTAAAGGAAATCAAGCATGATAAATCAGGATTTAGGCACCATTACTGTGGTAATTTTCCTATATTTGTTATACATGTTATCTATTACTTTCTTCTAAAATCAACTTTTAAAATGATGCTAATGAGCCAGTCTGGTTTTGGGGGGGCGTTACCAGAGCTTCTCCATGCTGCAGATTCACAGGCTGTTGCACTGTGCCTCTGTGCCCCCCCCAGGCCTCCTGTATATTTTTTTAAATACCCTGACAACCCCTTTAAGTTTTCCAGGATGGGAAAAGGAAAACTATGCCTCCAGTACTACCTTACATAAGGCAGCTCCTTTTTCAAGATCCTGAAAATCTGTCCTGCGAAGGCTTTATCCATGAGGGGAATTAATTACTTATCAGTTTTCTCTTTATCTTGAAGCACATTTTTTGTGTGTATGAATGAAATAAAGTCTCTGGGAAGATTCTTCCATTGAAAATGTTTTCCATGAATCTGGAAAACCCCGAGGGAGCCGGAGTAAAAAATAAAAAGAACACATACTCACTCTACTTTATTTCAATTGTGGTATCACCGGCTCTCCTTCATCCGATGAGTGTCCTTATCTGACATGGGAAGTCACTTCCAGAGACTTTTCTTCCTATGTTGTCCCTTGGTCCAAGGAAGCCACTCATTGGATGAAGACGGTATCGGGATGAGGAGCGGGTAAGTATGTGTTGTTTTTTTTCCTTATCTCAGTCCCAGGTCACCTGGGGGTTTAACAGAAGAAAAATATTGGAAAAGTGTCATGGAATAATGATGATGATACTCTTCTATCAGGTGGTGAACATTCTCCCGTCCCTTCCGGCAGATTTATCTTCTCCATACCAGAGGATTGTTGCAACCAAAGTGTTGCAAGCCCCAAATATAACGGTGCAGGATGTGGACTTGTGAGTACTATAGGGCAATGCTTTGATTGCTTACTGAATATACATGTTATAGACATGTTTTTATATACACAGGATGGGAAGATGTGTATGTCAGGCTGATGTTCTGGAACTGAAACGGTATGAGCAGAATATCAATATCTCCTCAGCATTGAGAAGAAACCTCTTTCAGTGTATAAGAAGAGGAGATCTCTTCCCTGACTCCATGGTAAAGTTTCATAAATGAACACAAAAAACATATCTACTGCACTGTACAATTACTATTCAGGATATCTATTCTTTTCCATCTAAATCTGTCTTCCTCAGGTCTCTTAGAAAAAATATAAAGAACAGATACACACAGTAAAGACCACCACTCGGTGGTAATGGGTGGTAACCTGAAAGAAACTGTTGAATAAATTAGCAACTTTATTTTCTTTATTCACCCTTTTTGATGGTGAGATTTTCCAAAAAGTAGCACAGCGGCTCAATGGTTACAGTGCACATTGCACTTCATAGATAAAAAATATAAAATTTACAGATTATTTTGTAACAACTGTGTTGGTATCTTCCTCTGTCCATGGAACGTGGCTGAGGAGGTGCTGATTATGTCTTTATTGAACACTGTCACTGGCTTGCTGGATTGATTAGCACCCACACCTATTTCTCTCCTTCAGCTTGGCTCTAGTTATCGACAGGCTCTCCCTCTACTTACATTATTCCTTAGCGTCTCTATTTTATCCTGATATCCAAGATCTGATCCAACCATTGTTGGGGTAGGGGCTCTGATATCACATAACGGTACCTGCTGTAGAGGCTCCTTATCAAGCTCCAGACCTTTCTTGTGATTCTGACCTCTGTCACCTGCTATTCTGACTTTTTGGCTTATGTTTTGACTACTCTCTGCTCTTGTGATTAGGCACTGCATATGTCTCGACCTGGCTCAGCTAACTCCTCTGATTTGTTTGTATTGTCTTTTCGTCAATTTGTGTTTTGCAGCATGGTGCAAGAAGTGAATGTCTCCTAGTTGTCTATTCCACTAGGGCAGTGGTGGCGAACCAATGGCACGGGTGCCAGAGGTGGCACTCAGAGCCAGGACAGAGTTCATCAAATATGACCAAATACACCAAATCTTCCTGCAGTCCCAGGCAACTAAAGAGATTCTGCTCTCAGCGCTATTTTAAAGCAATCATTTCATTGGCTGTTTGGAACTGTGGGAAAAGTGAGAAGGTGTGGACTGGGCTGCATTATCTTTGGAGGTCATCTCGCTGGACCCACAATTCTTCCTCTCCAGAATGAGACCCTGGAGAGAAGCTTTAATGAGCGTCTGAATTTTCCCTCCTTCTTTCAACTGTATTGGTTGCCTCAGGGGTCGATATGATTGAAAGATGTGGAAGAACAGGTAGCTATAAATTACTGCTTAAAATGTTGTGTTGGCACTTCATGGTAAATAAGTGGATTTTGGTTGTAGTTTGGGCACTCGGTCTCCAAAAGGTTCGCCATCACTGCACTAGGGGTTCCGAGGCAATCAGGGATGGACAGCTTGAAAGTGGCTTTAGCGTTAGGGCCCACTGTCTTTGTCTTTTGTTTCTATCTGTTTCCATAATCAAAAGAAAACGCACATAAATTAGTATTTCGGAACATATGGATAACCCATGACAATGATTGTTCCTTTTTCGAATAGCAGTTCTTGATCATCTGTTTTTATTGTTGTTATCTACATAGATGATGGAATTTCTATTTGGTGATATGCAATCTCAGAACCTGGGAAATTTCACATTGGAATCAGTCCCCAGTCTTTCTGTGATGATACTTTCTCTGGGACACCATTTCCTACAAGGTCTACGCCCAGAACAACTTCTACCTGTCTTTTCTGATGTGGCCTCAGTGACACTGACATTGGCCCAGGTAATACTGCTTAAAGGGGTAGGCAAATTTCAGCAATACATTGTTTGCATAATGAAAAGTTAAACAATTTCCAAAATACTTTCTGTATTGATTTATCACAGTTTTCTAGATATCTGCTTGCTGACATTCAACAGGACAGTGCTTGGTCATATGATATCACACAGGTGCATGGCTTGTTATATTCCTGGTCATGTGATGTCATCACAGGTGCACGGTTCGTTATATCCCTGGTCATGTGATGTCACACCAATGCACGGCTCGTTACATATACCTAGTCATGTGATGTCACATACCTGTCATATACCTGTGTGACATCACATGACCAGGGATAGATTTCTACAGGAAGTAAACAATGAAGCTTCCTATTGAATGACAGCAAGCAGAGATCTAGAAAACTGTGAGGAATTGATACAGAAAATATACTGGAAAATTGTAGTCATACAAAGGAAAAGTGTTCTGTCTGCACGTGTATAAATATCAGCAGAGCATCTCGCTACATGAGAGCCTCCATAGCAGGAGCCTAACAGACCCTGTAATTGAATACTAGAAACATATATTGCTTATATATTGTAAATTGTTTGCATTTAGCTTTTTGTTAACCATTTATTTCTGCATCTATTTTAGGCCAGGGAATTGGTTCAGAAAGTCCTATATCCAGGAAATGTGAGTTTAAGTCTTTGTTTCCCTTTCCTTTATTTACAAATCCCAAAAACCTCCCCCCGAAAGATCTAGAAATGCTTTCATAAGGGACTGAGCAGCAATATCGGATACATCCCATGGAAAATAGTGCCCAATAAAGCAGATCCTGCTTCTAGGAGGGAAGTTCCCTGTCCTCTTCTTTCCTGGTGGGGTAGTCTCTAGTGATTTAAGGGTGCGGGGGTGCTTGGGTGCTTTTAAGAATGCTTGGCAGTTTCTGTGACTCCCATGGAAGTAAATAAAGATGGACAAGTGCATCTATTAATTATAAATATGTAAATATGCAATGTATAATGTGGAGGAGCAAGAATATCTTTAGACTATCAAATTAGTAGTATGCCTAATAGCAATGCATTTTTTAAAGAAAATATCCCTCCCTTAAACTACTCATCCACTTAGAGGTCCTGCCATATCAAATGCCATGCATAACCTCATGGTTCCTGGCGACAATCACTTTGACTCAACTACCACATGTACATGCAACTTTAGAAACGTGAATACAAGTATGAAGCATATTCTTTACTTTTCTCACACATTGGGGCACATTTGCTAAGGGCTGTGCTTCTAATGCGAACTGCTTGCAAAGGTATTTCAGAAGTGTCTGCAACACAAATGTGTCGCACGCGGCATTATGCATCATGCAACACAAATTAGGGGGCGTTCCGGTGCTCAGTCAGACCGTACCCCAGATAAAACATGCAAGTCCGACAGAATTGTATTGCACGCCCCATGTTAAAGTTAGACCAGAAAAAAAGTGGTACAGTCTGTCGGCCCAGTTCAGGGAGCGCCACATTCATGAAGAACGTGCACCAGACATCATGAATCTGACGCACCTTGCAATATACACAGACACGCCACACTTAGTGCAGTTTGCCCCATTCTTAGTAAATGTGCCCCATTATCTTATGATTAAGCCATTGGTGATAATTCCCAGATAACCCCTTTCTCTGCTGGAGTTATCCAGGTCGACATTACATCAGGCTACGAAGAGCTTTTGGATCCGCAAGGAGTGAGATTCCATTTCCATAGAACCGCACTCACATTTCATGTGAACTGGAATGAAGACTACAATACATGTCTTAATAGCCCACATCTGTGACTCACCTCATCACTATTCATATCACTACCTTTAATTGAACACACATAGCCATGTTCCAGATAAGTGAAGGTTGTTAGACAAGTATTGAGATGTTCCTCAAGCTTAGGTTGATTCACTGTTTAGGTGTCTGTTTGATGATCTACGTATATATAATGTATTATCTTCCTTATATAAAGCATATGTTCTGAGTAAAACTTGAGATTCCACACAGGTCTCAGATGAGGTGCTGTCACATATGGGTTCCTTGGTGTTGGGGATCAGTCCTGAGCTTCTTCATCAGTTATCAGAAAATCAGCTCACAAAGCTGATGCCTGCCCTGACCAGCAATGCAGATATACTAACCCCTGCTCAGACTATGGCCGTCTTCAGGACATTGTGGGTATGTTAAAATGGCCATTTCTATTAATGCTTTTGTTAAGTGCCAAAAATATATGTGTTCTGAAAGGTTCATGATTTTTGACTGGGATTATGAAGATGTAAACCAGGACATAGAAGGTGAAGCTCATCAATATTCTATGTAAGCTCATGGAACATGTGCCATTTTTGTGATTTTTAAGGTTTATTTTGACCTGTTGTGACACATTTTATGTTGTTGGACTGCTGTAATTTCCCTCTGGAGATATAAAAAAAGGGTTTTTGTATTGTATTGTGGAACATATAAATTACTATGTTCTCTTTGGGTGTGCATTTGTCACATGCAGGCATCATGGAACATTTCTCAAAAACTTAATGACCTGGGTCCTCTCCTACCATCATTACCACTAGTAATGTTACGTGCAAAGAGCAAAGAAATACTGTCTAACCTGTCTAATCTGAGCTCCATGCCCGGAGTGAAATGGAACCGGCAACAGGTAAGGCACTGATCAAAATCAGTCATGATAAACCAGGAACACTTACTCATAGATCCAGATACTGTGACTGTGGTAATCTTCTTATATATTTGTTATAATTGTTATTTGTCTTCCTTCTAAAATCAACTTTTATGTTAATGAGTCTGAAAGGCTCTCTGAAATCTTTCCAAAGCCTGTAATAGCTTCACAGGCTATTACAATGAGCAGCGGAGGTCTCCCCTCCCACTGCAATTCTTGCTGCTGCTATATTAAACAGGCAGAGGGAAAGAGCAGGGGGAACAGGAGACATGTTCTGCTCATTATAACAGCCTGTGAAGCTAGAGCACAGAGGGGTTCTGATAACACCCCCAGGAGCCCTTAAGTCTTATTAGCATAATTTAAAAGTAAATTTTAGAATGAAGGAGGATAACATGGATAACAATTATAAGCAGATTATCACAGCCTTGGATCTATGAGTAAGTGTCCCTGGATTCTGATGGTAGATTTTCTTTAATTATCTGTAGCTTTGTTGTAATATGATATATATTACACACATATATATGGTTTATTAATCTACAAGATACAAAATTACATCAGTAAATGTAAATGAAAAACATAAATTGTCTTCTTCCTGTACAAGGCGTTGCTGCTGATCCGACAGGTTGCACAGATGATTCCTGTTTCAGATGAAGTCAGGTAGGTTTGCCTATCCCATCCTGTATAACATTCCTTGGATCTCTTTAGCCTCCTGCATGTCAGTGACATGAAGACATTTCACCTAATACATGGCCAATTTGCTTAGAAGTAATACTAGTAGTAATTTGGCAATAATGACAAATACCGGTAATAGATAATAAGGACTATTCTGTTGCATCTGTTATATCTGTTGTGTGTCTGTAATCCAGGTAAGTTCTCAATTATCCTTCATTATGGCTTTTAGGTCTTCAGTAAACTCAGTGACTGTAACCAGTTGTGATTCCCTGAGAAAACTTCTGCAGAATAACACCATACAAGTTATAGAGCAATTCCGGAATATCATCAGTTCATTGCCGCACCATGTGGTGAGTGGATATATAGGATGCATATCTCTAAATTGGCTTTTCAGTAATCAGAAAATGTGAAAATTAAAATCTGATATGTACAGGATTCATTAGTCCTGACTATCTGGCATGTATGTGACCGATATCATCACATCTGATATAACTGTTTCATGTATCTCTGTAGATCCGCTGTGCGCTGGATACAGTGATCACACCATCCCTAACACTTCTGAAGAGTTTAAGTCCACAAATGATTGCTGAGATTCAGTAAGTCTACTTATAGTTATGGGAAGAGTATGTGGCAGGACGGTTGAGGATATGTGGTGGCAATTTTTTGCTTTGTTGGGATTTAAAGTACAATTACCTTATTTTTTGGACTATAAGGCGCACAAAAAATCCTTTGATTTTCTCAGAAATCAAAGGTGCGCCTTATAGTCCAGTGCGCCTTATATATGAACCATACTTACAGACAACAGCTGCCTTGAACTGTGCCCAGGTCTGCCACCTGCTGGTCATTCATCCTTATAATCAGGTGCGCCTTATAATCAGGTGCGCCTTATATATGAACCTAGACGTTTTAGCAGGCATTTATTGATGGTGCGCCTTATAATCCGGTGCGCCTTTTGTCCGAAAAAACACGCTAATATCAGAGCTACATTATCATAATCATTTATGGGCTGTAAGCTAAGATTGGTGACTTATGTATCTCAAAGGAAATTTACCGTAGGTTTTTAACTTTATTAACCATTCATGCTGCTCGGTAGCCCCCAGCAGTGTGAAAATGAGAGTATGATTATTAAAAGTTTTAATAAAATGGTTAAAGGACATCACTAGTTTATCGGTGGTAGTCTGTCCTATAATGTAACCTTGTTACCTCTAGGGCAGTGATGGCGAACCTTTTAGCAGCCGAGTGCCCAAACGGCAACCCAAACACCCCCTTATTTATCGCGGGTTGCCACCAAAAATTAAAGCAGTAACTTATTGCTCCCTGTTTTTCAACAACTTTTAATCATATTGGCCTCCTGAGGACAGCAACACAGTAGAAAGATGGAAAATTTGCATTATTCTTGCTTCTTTCCAGTGTCCCTCTGCACACAGAGAATCTTTGGGCCAGCAGGAAGTCCTCCAAAGATAATTTGGCCCTGTCTACCCATTTTCCCTCTTCCTACAGTCTCAATTAGTGAAGTATCACTTTAAGATTCATTTGAGTCCTGACTGGTGCGCTGGGGCGATGGCCCATGTGCCCAAAGAAAGGGCTCAGAGTGACGCCTCTGGCACCCGTGCCATAGGTTCGCCACCACTGCTCTAGGGGATGCTGAGCCAAATCATTCTTTCACACATTCGTTTCATTTTTGAAAATGTATTAAAACCCAATAAAATAATGCACCAGTGCTTTAGGGGGCATCACCAGAGCCCCTCCGGGCTCCCTTACACTCCCACTGAAGCAAAAACACCACAAAGCACCTGTCCCGTGCTTCATTTAAATAAAGTTCTAAGTTAATTTTATAAGTTAACCATCGTATTAAAACATTTAATAAACATATCCCCATACGTTGCTGGGAGCTACCCTGCATCCTGAATTGTTAAGTTAAAAATCTGTGGTAGCTTTCCTTTAAGTGTGTTGTAGTATTATTCATTCCTTGTTTAGCACTATTATTATATTATTTTATCTATGAAGTTGTTACTTAGTTGCTGAACAGTGATATATTGGGGCACATTTATTTACCCGGTCCCTGCGCGATCCCCGATCCGGAGTGTCCGACGAGGATAGATCGTGCACCCGATATCCTGCATGTGTTGCTTCCCCGCTCAGGTCCGCCGGAGTTCACCTTCTTCTTCCCGGTGCATGTGAGTGCTTGGCTTGCGACACAAATTTAAATGTTAAATCCCACGCGTAGTCTGAATCCGTCGGATCATCCGACTGCCCACCCTCCCCGGCACAATCCCCAAAAAGTCGGGAAAACCACCGAAAATGTGGGACCCTTAGTAAATAAGCCCCATTATGAGCACAACATGTTGCCATTATTTAAGCAGTATAAAGAAAGTGTAAAGAAATCCCTACACTGCTTACAGTATATTGTTTTTGCAGTATATTGTAGAGCAATGCTAGTCAAATATAATGTGCTGGTTTTATTTGAATAACATATGAAATTGTTCTGTGGCCACTGAACTGTATGCTACTTGAGGCATTATATGATATATATATTTATATACTATATGATATTTATCCATTTGTGGATGCTAATAAAAGTACCATAAAGGGCACCATGCAGAGTTTTGTGTGCCCATATTAAAGGGGTTTTTCCACAAAGAAAAATATACTTAAATATACTCAGAATAACAAAATAACACATTCTCTAATTCACTGTTATAACAAAAATACAGCAATTCACAGATATAATTCCAACCTGTATCTATCAGTCCCGCTCTACACAATTTCGGTAGTCCATGGATCCGACCTTATATCTTCTGACTATGTTGGGGCTTGACAGATTCTTCTCACAATAGCTTCTCATGTCTGCACACTGTGGTGCTCTCTGCCTCCAGCCCATCGCCCCTCCATTACAAGACCAACTCAGACGCAGGCACTTCCTGCTGCAAGCAGCGTGCAGAGTTTAATCTACAAGCTACAGATAAGATAAGGTCTTTATCCAGAGGCACTTGGTGTGTGTTATAGCTGAAATGCAGTAGAGTTGACAGTGTGTGTTATAGCTGAGATGTAGCAGTGCTGAGAGTGTCATTGTGTGTTATATCAATCTCATGGATCTCATCTCTCTTTTTCTATGTGTCATATACTATTAATGTATGTTCAGAAACTAAATGAAAATGTATATACACATGTAACCTGATAATCTAAGCACATTGTCAGCACACTGTATCTCATAGCACAGAGGGATCATGAAGTGTCTGCTCAAACTCACACTCACACTCTGGAATATTACACTGACCATCACTGAGTGATAGGAACTAAAACAGCAATAAAACAATAAAATTGTAAAGTAAGGGTTTACAAATGAGCTTTATTGTGTAAACATCACTAGGGGAATAAAATTTGAGAACTTTATTGGCAAACCCCTTTAATGATTATCTTTTATTTTGTTTTCAATTTATCTCTTCTTGTCTTTTTCAGGCCCAGTGTTGTATCACTTCTTCCAGCCAAGAGCTGTAGATACGTACTACATATACTGAAATCAGAGCCTCAGTTTGTGGCAGACTTACCTCAGCAGCGCCGTTTTGGGATGCTTGACGCACTGATACGTTGTTTGGTGAGTGGACTTATATATGTGGTCTGCAGACCACTAATTTACAGATATACATTTATGTAAGAGCAAATCATTCTTTCTTTGCAGAATTCAGCAGGGGCTACTTCTCCTCGGGCACAATTTATTCTTCTTGGGGTCTTAGCTCCACTTCTCAAAGGCTCGGCCTATCTCACATTGTCCCAGGGAATGATGCTACACAATGTTGAACGCCTGACAAATTATTGCTATCCTCAAGAAACAAAGTCGCCGTTATCCCAGCTACTGCAAGACTCACAGGGCTTTGGGTATGTTATATACACCTTTTATTTGCTTGCATCATATTATAAGAAGCAGTAGCACAGACAGCTATGTGAAGGAGTTGCACAGACTCTATAACAGCAAAATGATTGAATGAAGACTTCTCAGAAAACGGCTTGGTTTTGCTTTTAGGAAACAAAAAAAAGGAAATCTCCAAGGATGCTTCACTATGTTATTTGTCTTTTAGGTATTTCATCCACCATCTAGACACATATTGTAAATGCCCAGCCTACTATTACATTGTCCATGTTCAGAAAGATTTTAACTACCAATTTAATATTGAAATTGAGGTGTACGGTCATTTATCTTTATTTTCATTTAAGGTCTTCAACTCTTTGGAAATCTCAGATACTGGAACGTTTAGACAGACTGGTTCCTTTGCTGCCAATTACCTCCCTACAGTCTCTCAAAACAGTAAGTAGCAGGCTATTTATTTGAAGACCTTATACAGTGCATATGTTTTTAAATTTTAACTTCTCAACTCTTGAAAGCTGATTGTCCAGCTTAAGACAATGGGCCAGATTTACTTACCCGACCCAGTCATGAACCAGCGGCGCGTTCTCTGACGCTGATTCGGGTTCTGCCGGGATTCACTAAGGTTGTGTGGCCGATGTCCACTAGGTGTCGCTGCTGCGCTGAAGTCCACCGTAATTCACCTTCTTCGTCTTGGTGTATGTGAGTGCTATTTTTGCGACACAATTTTTTTTATTTCCACGGTTTTTCCACCCCCCTGAATTCTGTTGCGTGAAAGCCGGCACCTACGCGCCACAATCCGATCGTGTGCGCCAAAATCCCGGGCAATTCGGCGCAAATCAGAAAAATTCGAGAAACCCGGCGGAAAAACCTGATTCGGACCCTTATTAAATGTGCCCCAATGTTAAAGATAAAGGGAGTCATTGGTTTTGCTGGGCTTCTGTGGCGTAAAAAGTCTCATAAAAAGTCAAATAGGACTATTTCTGCCACTTCACTAATTAAGCGTAAACATAGAACTACTGCTAGTGCTAAGCCAGATTCATAACTTGCGACTTTTTTTTAAAATTACATAATCATTTCAGTCCCATGCTGGCGTATGTGCTAAGACTTTTCATGCAATTTACTGAATCTAATAGCCAACGGAGCTCCAAAAATAGACAGAACTGTCCCAAGGAGCCGCCTGATGACAAATAACCCCGTAATGTGATTTTTTTCACTCCAATTTGGACCATCAAAATCAAGTATGATAAACCAGGGACACTAACTGTGGTAATATTCTTATATTTGTTATCAATGTCCTCCTTCCTACTAAAATCAACTTTTATAATTATGCTGTTACCAGAGCCCCTCCGTGATGGGCTCTGTGCAGGAGCACTTATCCCCTCCCACTGTGTGAAATAACAGCAGACAATGGGAGAGGTAAGTGCTGAGGGAGCAAGAAGAAGGGAGAGACGTGTTGCCCCCCAGAGCCCTTCTGGCTCATTAGCATAATTTTAAACATTGATAAATATAGGAAGATTACCATAATTGGTAAATTAATGGTAATTTAGAATGGTGAATTCTAATAGAGGAGGCTGGCCTGATGACTTGTTATAGGCTAGCTGAGAAGACAATGTAGGGAGAAAGGATCCTGGCAGAGTGTTGTATGATCAGTATATTTTTGGTACACATATTCTATTACAAATTTATTGGTATTGTAAATGGCAATTGTAAACTAGCTTGGTCTTGTCTGGTCTGGTCGAACCCATTTCATATAACTGTATTCAGTTGTGTAATATTATGTTTGTTTGAATTTCATTTATCTGCATTTACAGAATGAGAGATAAGACCAGTTTGGCCATTAAGGTCAACATCATAGTTTGTACGACTTATCTATAATATCCCTTCTTATATCTAGGCTGCACTTTCTAGCCAGTGGTTATCTCAGATGTTATCTAAAGAACGAATTTGGAGGAGGTCAGCGCTGGGTACGACCTGCAGGAAGAGTGAAACGGCAGATCAGCAAGTGGAGGCCATGCAGAAACTACGCACATTGTTTCAACGTTTGCTCTTGGCTCGCTCCATGCCAAAGAGTTCAGGTGAGAACGAGCAGGATTAAAGTGTAACCGTCATTTTGAGAAAAAAAAAACCTAAAATACATAATTCTGCTCCAGGTGTCCCTGGGAATTATTCCTAAAAGTATTTTGCCTCTCGGTCCCCATTTAGTACCTTTTTTGGCCCATAGCAACCAGGGTTTCCAGCTCTCAAAAAACTACAATCAGCAAGATGGAGGGGCGGAGCCTCCTGTCACCTCATCACAAGCCGCGCTGCTGACCAATGAGACCGTATCCATCCATCTCATATCTATCTACTTAGCCCATATCTATCTATCTATCTATCTATCTATCTATCTATCTATCTCATATCTATGTATCTATCTATCTCCTATCTATCTATCTATCTATCTATCTATCTATCTATCTATCTATCTATCTATCTAATATCTTTCTATCTCCTAGCCATCTATGTATATCCTATCTATATCATATCTATCTATCTCCTATCTATCTATCTATCTATCTATCTATCTATCTATCTATCTAACTAACACTCCAGCACAGCACATAAGGGCAGAGCTTGGAGATTGTCTCCTGCCACTTCCTTGTGTGAGGTGATGAGGGGAGGAGGGTGGGCTGCAGTTTCTGTCTGTGTGGATTATTTGTTATACACAAGTGTAGGGAAAGCTGAGGAGAGATAAGAGTGAAGGTGTTTGGTCACTACATTAGTGAGGGCTTCTCCCTGCACATGAGTGCTGGGGCAGTGACACATGAGGTAATCAGCTGTGAGCAGGGAGGGGGATGGGGGCGTGTCTCTCCCTCCGTAGTCTCAGCTTCTTTCTGAAGAAGGAATGAGCTTAGCAACAGACATATGTGAGATTGCTGACATCTAGGGGAAGTCTGCAGAATACAAGAGAAAGGAGCAAGATTCAGGTAACTAATCCAATTGCGAAAGTTCTTAAAATTACCTGCCCTACAACATATCAAAAGTTTTTTGAAATGACGGTTACACTTTAAGTAGGGCATAACTAGATTTAATGTTTCCTTGCAGTACATTTGTTAAAAAACTGATTATGGGTAAGTTCACATCTCCATCTAATTGCAATGGGCTTCTTTTACTATAATGGGTAAGGAATATGGAAGAGAAAGAAAACTATGCCTCAGTGCTACCTTAAAGGTAACCTGTCATTAGCAAGTGGCCTAATAAACAACTACCAGTACATTGTCAAGCATTTAGCTAGTCTTCTAGTTTCTTTCATGGACCATGGTGGTGGCATCATCCGGAAAATCAGTTTTAAAGTGACATGTAATTTGGTTGTATAAAGTCAAGGAGGCGGAGAGTTTAACACTGAAGACAAGATGGAGATTTCTGAACGCCTCCTCCTCTGTGATTGACATCATGCCTCAAACTTCAGGAGATCCATATAGTGATGTCTCTGGATGTAGGACCATCAATTACAGTAAAGGGAAGAGAGTTTGACTTCAAAGTTGAAATCTCAGCCTTCTTGACTTTATACAACTAATTTGTATGTCATTTCAAAGTTGATTTTCTAGATTATGCCACCACATTGGGTCATGGAAGAAACATGATTTGGAAGATGTTCAGCTGCTTGACAACATACTAGTAGTGATTTATAAGGTCAATTTCTGCAGACAGGTTCCCTTTAAATTTGGCAGCTGCCTCTAATGTCTGACTTTATGGGGCACATTTACTTAGGGCTCCGCAGCTGCGAATCCGTCAGGTTTTTCCCGAATATTTCCGCTTTGCGCTGTATTTCACGGGATTGAGCCGCACGCAATCGATTTTTGGCGCAATCGCGCTGACTTTCATGCGACAGAAATCGGGGGCGTGGCCAACGGACAACCCAAAGGATTCGGAACAACCGCGGAATTTAAAAAGCCATTTGTGTCGCAAGATCAAGCACTCACATACACCAGAAAAAAGCAGGTGAACTCCGGCGGACCTCGGCGCAGCAGCGACACCTGGTGAATATCGGCGCACGGACCTTAGTGAATCCCTGCAGAACCCGAATCAGCGTCGGAGAACCCGGCGCTGGATCGCGACTGGACCGGGTAAGTAAATGTGCCCCTATGTCTTTAATATCTGACTAAAGCCTTGTGACATGACATACGAAAATAGCCAAACCAGTAAATCTTTTCTAAGAGGAATAGCCTCCCGATTGTTCTTTGGAGCTGGTCAGTGCATTATAAGGAATTGGTTTAGGTAAGTGAGAAGCCATAGACGTGGGTCAGGAAGGAATTCATTCCAATTAGAGAGAAAGCCTTTGCCTTTTGGTGAAGCATTTTTACTTTTTTCAAGAACACAAAAGGTGGATTTTTTCACTGCCAACGGGGCATTATTGCTGTATAGGGGGCAAATACTATGTGTGTACAAAGCAGGCCATTACTGCTGTGGAGGAACATGAAGAATACAATCTGAATTGGACATCCACCAACATTTATGAATCCACCCACCTTCATGTATCTAGCTTTAGGCTTCATGCACATGAACATGTGCTTTTCTGGTCCACAATCAATGAACCGTGATCCCTTGTACCCTGCCTGTCTGTCCAGCACTCGGCATACCTGTGCCCAGAGCTGCTAGGGGGCCCACATAAGGCTGTACATAAGGCAGTGGTGGCAAACCTATGGCATGGTTGCCAGAGGTGGCACTCAGAGCCCTTTCTGTGGGCACCCAGGCCTTCACAGAAGGCACAGAATTTGCCAGACAGAAGCTTCCTCCTGTGGTCCAAGACAGCGCAGGACTGCTGTACTCAGTGCTATTGTAAAGCGACACCTCCTTGGCTGCCAGGACTACAGGAAGAGGAAGAAGGTATGTACAGAGATGGAGTATCGTTGGAGCTCCTGCTCTGGGTCCCCTGATCCTTCCTTTTCAGGGGACCTGGTAGGGAAGCTACAATCCCAAATTCTCCATGATCTTTCTATTGTATTGGTGTTCTCAGGATGCCAATATGATTGAAACTTGTGATACAGCAGGGGTAAATAGGTTATGGCTTAAATTGTCATGTCGGCACTTTGAAAAATAAAAGTTGGTTTTGGTCTAATGAATCCATAGGGTGTGAGGGGGCATATATAAAATAACCATGAGGAGGGGGCTGTTTAGGATGATAAATTAGGGAATATTTTAGGCAACAGTAGACTGTGTTAGTTTCTGAATTTTGAATGCTGCCACATGAGTTCACTGCAAAGGTGCCCTCTGAGTCTCTGTCGCCCAGGGGCCTACTGAAAGGTTAATTATTTCGATTACAACTCACTTGTATGGCCTCACACATCAAAGGGGCCTATTGAAATCTGGAGCCGACCCTGTGTCTGTCAAATACTGTCCTGACCGAAAAGACAGGGAGGAATAGGACCTTGTATATATTTTGTGGGCTGCCTAGGCAACTCATGCAAGCTGTGGACATAAACCCATAGACAGGGGGCCTCTAAGATAACGTCCAGCACCCAGCCCTAAAATATGTTTGTGTGTATGAAGCCTTACACTGAATTATAATTTCTCTTCCTTCACCAGTGTATTCTCCTGCATGCAGCATGCTTCGTGGTAGCATTGTCTCAGCTTGGGGTATAGAAGCTCTCCTGAGAATGACTTCAGAAAATTTTATGGACTGCCTTGAAGAAATGGGTCAAGATCGTGACATCCCAGACAGTGAGCTGGCTCCGTTATTGAATAAAGTACTAGAGGTAGGAATCAGAAGTTTTTCTATATGAGGCTTGAGATACACATAGAAGAACATGGCTGTATTCTGTCTACAGATAGCTGGCCCACTGTCCGTTCTTCCTAACGACGTCCTCATGAGACTTGGTCGTTTGGCGACTAAGATTGATGTGCAGCAAGTGAAGGTGGTTTCATTGGGAGATCTACAAGTCATGGAGGCTTTTGGACAGCAGCAAGAATGGACAATAACTCAGGTATAAAAAACATGTTGACTTATTATTCATGAAATATGTATCGAACTGTAGAATATTCATTGGCCTCCAGAATATTCTTTATCCCAATGTTTTCTTATTTCCTAATCTCCACAGATAAATACAATAGCCAGCGGATTTATGAAGGCTAATAATGTCACCGCCAAGGATCTCAATGCAGTGCACTTGGTGACGCTTGGATATGTAATTTGTGGTTTACCTGAGATAGACATCAAACAGATCAAGCCAGTGGAATTTTGGTACTTTTGTTTTCATTCCTAGTATTATAATCAGAAATCGGAGACCAGTGATAACTCCTGTTTTCTTCCCATCGTCTCGGCTGTAGCTCAGCTGTGATGTATCTAGGACAACTTGCTCTTAGCTGCACTGAACTACAGTTTGAGGCACTTGTGCGGCTCTGCACTGGTAGTGACATGTTTGGACCAGTCAGTGGTTGGACAGAAGATATTTTTCGTGAGATTGGATCTGTAGCCGGTGAGATTCATTTCCATGTGCATTTGTATTTAGTTGAAATCATATAAGGGGTGAGGAAGGCTAAGTTCTCTTGTTCTCTATAGTACTAAAAGGAATGAAATGAGAGATAGAAATTTGGTGGTTTGCATCTTTTTATACTACATTTGAGCAAAATGATTGACGGAAACTGAATTTTATGAGGCCTTCGTGAGTACCCAGGATGTAGTGGTGTAAAAGGTGAAGCCAAAAGCCTCAAATTGAACAACTTTAAATATCCCAAATATCCACATATCCCAATTACAGACAAAATTATTGGTAATGGGGCTAGTTACATGCCTTGTCCGCAAGAAATTCTGTACAGACGAGTGCTACTAACCTCACTTCCGTTTCCTAGTCCATGTCCTTTGGCACAACAAGCTGTTGTATGACTTCTACTGGTAAAAATATGTTTATCTATTAGATTAATTAAATATTAGTTTATATATGCCATGGTGTATATGTACATATAGCAAATATACAAGGGAAAAGTGCCTGGTGCCCACACCAGATGGACTCATAACATACTTTGTGTCATTACTTGAGCTGCACACTTGAGATTTATGTGTAGCTCAGTGAAAAAAACAAATGTAAAATATGTGCAAGAAGTATTCAGTAGGGATGAGCGGACCTGAACCAGTCAGAAGTTCAGGTAATCACTTGCTGAGTTTAACACACAGTTGGTTTGGGCCAGCACCAACTACCCACTTAAGTCCTCTCATCCCTAGTAATGAGCGGGGAATGTATTCTGCCATATTTAAAATTGGAGTAAGTTTTTATCTCTTTAGATGAGGTGATTTACAGTGAAACCTTTAGTACAGTGATGGCGAAGCTTTTAGAGATCGAGTGCCCAAAATGAGACCCCAAAAGTGCCAACACGGCAATTTAGGCAGTAACAAACGTATTGCTACCAGAATCTTTGAGCTCCAATCCGACACCTTTTCACTCTTCGGACAGGACCAAGCAGCACAGGATGGGTCACTTTAAAATAGCAGGGCACTACTTGGACCGCCTGAGAATGCAGGAAGGTGCCATGTCTGGCAAACTATAATGATAATGTTGATTTTGTTGTATTTCTCTGACAGCTGGACTGCAGGATATGGAGCTTTCTTCCCTGGTCCTAGAGCAGATCCGAGGTCTTACACCTCTTGCAATATCTCTCATCCCTCCTCAAAAGTTTGCAGTAAGTATTATCACTGCCAGTCAGCTTGTCTTACTACATCATATTCATCCAGATTCTGTGAGACTTTACTACATCATTCACTTTATTCCTCTAGGTATCATTCACATCACAGCAATTACAATTGTTCTCTTGGTCTCAGGCCAAAGCAGTCACGCAACAACAAAGTAAGCTGCTGGATAGTGAGCAGATGAAAGCTCTCGCCTTTGCTCTTATAGAAGACAGTGGAAACCAGACATACAGAGGTATTAAGGGGCATAAAATGTGCAGAGATGCAGATGGAGAGTGTCCTGCAACTTATGATTTTGATCTCCAGTATTCTCATTCTCAGGATAGGGCCTAACTTGCTGATCAGTGGGGGTCTCAGTGATGAGACCCCCACAGATCCTGAAAACGAGGGTTCCAATGGTGTCCCACGTACCCCAGTCCGAACCCCCGTCGCTAAGTCAGACTAATGGAGCAGACGTCATCTCCATAGAGATTAATGGGGTAGAATAGTCAGGCTTGGCCGTCTGCTCCATTACTCTGATGGAACGACGAGGGGTCTAACGGAGGACCCCTCGTTTCGTTATCTGTGACCCCTGAGACCCCCACTGATCAGCAAGTTAGGCCCTATCCCATGGATATGGACTAACTTTTGTTTGCGTGAAAACCCCTTTAACTCTTCTTCCTTTCCATTATTGTCCTCTCTGTATTCACCATTAACCAGTTTGCTCATCCAAACAAATACAAGAGATATTTTGGGAAATAGTAACGTAGGAGAAAAAAGGAAACCCTTTTATTTCTTACTTTACTTTCTTATCCATTCATTCATGACAAATGAAATAGAATGAGATAATTCTGATGCCAGTGTCACATTTCCTTTCTTGTTACAATGTTCACTTTTCTTTTCAGCAGGAAAATCCCAGGCCGGTCACTGCTCATACTACCCTCTACTCCATGTCAGCGCTCTGCTTCCAGTTCTACATGTCATGTACATGGTCAAACCTTTGTTGTCTTCAGTCCCATAAATCGGAAACCATAGCATTTACTGTGTGATCCTCCATCATAATAATTGCTCTCCTGTTCTGCGTGACATGAAGAATCTATGGACCCGGGGTGATATCTGCAGTAGACTTTATGGGAATTAACCGAAAACAAGTGATTGTCTGCTCCAGAAACCCAAATGTCCTACTGTTCAGCTCATAAAACGGGGGTGGTAATTGCTGTACTGGACCCTCTATTATCACCGTGTAGACCCAGCAGTGGACTTTGTGGTGGAGTGGTTTTATCCAATAACTATTGCTAAGTAATTTATAGAGGGTTATCTGGGCTAAGTAGGAGAAATATGCAGTAAACCCAAGACTCTTATGGGCCAGTCTAACCTGGAAAGTCATTAAATCTCAACGCATGCTTTATCACTCACATGTGTTACGTCTATATGTACATACATGTGTGCCGAATAAATTTGTTAATACATCCTTGAAGGTCCAGTCATCCGCTCAGCCTGACCATGCACGTGGCTGTACACAAATGGTAAGAAGCAGTAATAGGACCGCCATCTAAGTGCTGGGTGCCACTGTTTTTAGGAGAAAAATTTCACTCAACAGGAAGTGTCCCCAGAAGTTTGATCGCATCTGGTCCAGATGGTGCGTGAATCCCCATACAGCCTAATAATCACCTGTAGTATCTACTTCTCTCCATAATGAAGGAGACAGAGTGTTCTGGTATGTGTGTTGTGTGTGTGTATGACTGATTGTCTATGTGTCAAGAGTTATTTATGTTTTAACAAGACGTCTGGCTACACTATTCTGCTGTCAGTTATTGTGTGATATCCCTCAGTTAATTTTGGGACGTAGTAAGACCCTGATTGTTACCACTGGATGTTATTTCATAATCCTGCATTATGGGGAAGAAAATATGTAACAGACAATCTTGTTCTTTGGTTCTGTTTATTGTTATTTGTTAAAAATTGCAAAAATTTCACTGCAAGACCTTAAATTATCCCGAATAATAGTAAACTCTCATTTTCCCTAGTTGGGTGCAAAGTTTCATTGATTATGTTATCGCTGGCTGTTTCTTTTCAGTAATGTTATATTATACCCCATTTTAACACCAGACCGGAATGGGTCACCTCTTAATATATCCGGCATGACCGGTAGAGGGAACATCAAACGCTGGTGCATTGGTGTTACTTTAGATACCCCAACAGAAAATAATCAATTGAATGAAAAATGTAGGCAGCACAATAACTCAAAAAATCTTAAAACTTAACTTTTACTTCCATAGTAAAATATGGCAAATTACTACTAGACACAGCACATGCTAGGTATATCAGTAAAACAGCCGGTAGACATTACCACTCGCTTGTTACCCTGATGAATGTATCGTATGACTTTTATGGGCTAGTCTGGGCAAGGTGTGGGCACAGTCCTTATGAGGACGATAGTTAATATACTGGGGCGGGGGTTAGTGACAGCATGTGTATGCAGATTGAGTATACTTCGCTTGATCCCTCATGTACCCAAGTGACATTTGGTAATACCGATCCATTTACTATTTGCACTGATTTTTATCTGCACAGATTGTTGTGAAAAATATTGTGACGTCTACCGGCTGTTTTACTGATATACCCTTGTTTGTAAAAGTTACGTTTTAAGATTTTTTTTGAGTGATTGTGCTGCCTACACAAAGTTAAGATCTCCCATGTTGAAAAATCTCCACGATTGAGTATAAATAAAAAACGATAAGCAAAAATAAATATAAATGAGAAAA
Organism: Engystomops pustulosus; assembly: GCA_019512145.1. NCBI lineage: Eukaryota > Metazoa > Chordata > Amphibia > Anura > Leptodactylidae > Engystomops > Engystomops pustulosus. Next base: position 31,479,463 of record CM033644.1, read on the forward strand.
CATTCCAAAGTAAAACACAAACGTACAAAACCTTTTTAAGAATCAATTTTTATTTAATAAGGGGCAAAAAAGTCTTAAAACATAAACATATATTTTATATATCTGTATCTGTACACCTAGTAAAATAAGCTGAAATGTTAATATATTTCTTATAACTTATGTGATCTCTTCTACTGTCACTTATTTAATTCCCTTTTGTTGATGACATCCATCCATATATCCACTACCTAATACAAAACTTACTTCTTCATCCCTCTGCTGCTCCCGCACAGCTGCTCTGGTGGTCTCTTCTTGCTGGTTTTAATAATAACATGATTTTGGGTTCTATGTGACCCTTGTAGACAGTCATAGTGATGATGGGCATGTACATTTTAGCATGTCATTGTTACAAAACTGAAGGCAGGGACTGGAGGCAACCAATTTATATGCTGTGTATGAGCAGTGGGGAATAAAAATGTCAATTATATTTTGGGGGGTTGAGTAAGGGGACAGTGTTCAAGTGTTTTAAAGGGTTTGTCTGACTTTGGCAAAGATCAGGCAGTTCAGATGGGGTGGTTAGTTTTAAAAAAAGAAAGCTGTACTCACCTCCTCCGTTGCTCCCAGGGTCCCGTCTCGCTGGTCCATGCTCCTGTAAACAAACAGGGGCGCAGTAGCTCTGCTGAGTTTGGTTTCCGCCCCGGCCAAGGTAGCCGGCCAGGCCCTCCCATCCCTACTCCCAGCGTCGTGTCATGATATTCCGGGTCGGACCGGATGCCGAACTCAGGTTTGTTTACAGGGGCATGGACCAGCAAGAGGGCGGCGCAGGACCCTGGGAGTGACGGAGGAGCTGAGTACAGCTTTCTTGTTTTAAAACTTATTTCCCCTGCCCGCCTGCCTGATTTTTGACAGAGTCGGACAACCCCTTTAATTGTCACCCTCTAGCAGGAAAAACTATAAATGTCTCTTCTCTGACCCTAAATATCAACCATCGCTAGCACCCATGACAATTAGATGTAGAAGAGGGAATACTTACAGAGTAGCATCACAGTATTTTATATAAAGCATATTTCATTTAAAAAATGAAAGGGCCTGGCCTCCTCCACCCCTTAATAGCCAGCCATCACTCACCTCATTTCCCCATCTACAATGACAATAAGAGTAGATGTCATAGAAGAGGGGGGAATGTAAAACTACACTCATCGGTGGTCACCGGTAAATGTAATTGTGGCGTTTTGTGTAACTTTATATGATGTATATATACAGTGTGACACTATACATATAGTATCATATCATCATCTCATATGTGCATGCAGTGTGTCTGGCATAGCCAGGCACATCCTTATGCCAAATATAAAAAAAAAAAAAAGGGTCTGGCCTCCTCCACCCCTTAATAGCCAGCCATCACTCACCTCATTTCCCCGTCTCCAATAACATGAGATGTCATAGAAGAGGGGGGAATGTAGAACTACACTCACCGGTGGTCACCGGTAAATGTAATTGTAGTGTGTTTAATATCTTATGAAGTATATATATAGGATAGCACTATATATATAGTATCATAGTATTGTATTCTTGGCATGTGGTGAGCCTGATACGGTCAGGCTCATCTAATGCCTCACACATGAAAACACACAGAAACGAACATACCTACCAACTTACCATCTGGCTAGATCCAGTGAAGAATATCTCCGACCTTGAAGTGGTGAAGTCTTGATCTTGATGTTTCTTGTCTTGATCTTCTGCGCTTGGTGGTCCACTTGATCTTGATGGTCTTCAGCTCTGGGGTCTTCTTGGGGCTTAGGAGGACAGCTCGCTCTGATGATGGTACAGAGCTGGTGCATGTTCCAGGGTTTTCCAGTTGACAAATGAAAACCCGGTGAATATGGCCTGCTGGTTTGCTGGTATTGGCCTTTGAGCCTCTGCTGCCTCCATCCGTTCGATGTTAAACGGTCTGAAGCCGCGCCTGATGTTGTTTGGCGGTAAGGAAAGTGTGTGCGGTGGGGGCACTCTAAGGGCTTGCACCGAGTCCCATTGAACATGCTGGAAAAACCTATGGGCTCTGATGTTTCCATTGACTCCTAAGCGCTTGGCTGGATCTTCCCGGAGGAGCTAAAAAAGAAATAAATCTAATTTAGTGACTGTAAATTACTTCTGTTTGACCATCTAGGATCTGGAAACTATTACATATGTTGAGCGACAGTCTAGGAATGATTGGACCAGTGCCAGGAGGTATAGAGAGACAGCTATGAGGTGGTGGTGGTGGTGACCCATGTACACCCTTGTAACTAAACATTAGGCATAGATATATTCTCACCTTTTTAATGATGTTCTTCGCCTCCATGTTGGAGGCATTGAATAGTCCTCGATGGTATTTGGACTTGCCGGTGATCATGATGTTAAGGATTATGCCCAAGGCATACCAATCCACTCCAGCATTGTACTCCTCCTCAGCCAGCATCTCAGGAGCCATGAAGCCAGGAGTCCCAGCATATCCACTGACTGTCCGGTCTCCATAGATGTTCTCAAGTGCCAGACCGAAGTCGGCAATCTTTATATGGCCCGTTTCAGTCACCAAGATGTTAGATGGTTTGAGATCTCTGAAATAAAAAAAAAAGATAAGTCAGTTTTCATCCACTGAATGAAGACATCTCATGAATCTGTCACTAGTGAGACGGTCACCATCAAGTGTCTTCTAAATCATACACATGGACATTGATCTCAACGGCTCAACAAAGATTTAGAGAAGCAATCTAATATTTTATTAGCATCGGCCCCATTTTTAAACTACACAGGGAATGGTGTATCCCAGGCATCAGATGATACTGATGACCTAACCTATAAATAAATCACCTACATGTGTCTAAACTGCAGAACCCCTTTAATACCATTAAATACATTCACAGCAGATCAGTCTATTATGTAAAAAAAAATAATGAAAAAACATAAGAATGTACTTACCGGTGGACAATACCCTTAGAATGCAGATGTTGAATCCCACACACAAGTTCTGCGGCATAGAATCTGGCAAGAAGGAAAGAAAGGACAATAGTATCAAGAGGATGGAGAGAAAGTCGTGAGACATACATAGCACAAAGCAGACAGGCAGAACATCTGACCAGATCATATTATGCGCAGACAGATTCAAGAGCCCATGTAGTGGGTATATATTGTAGACCTTGTGGTGACCTATGGAACCTTAAAATTTGCCTCTAGAAGCAGACAGTAAAAAACGTTTTCTAATTATGAGCTGGTGTATTAATTTATATCAATTTGGGACCTGTATGACTGTTTGATCATTTTATATTCAAATATTAATGGATGGAAAAGTGGGAAAAAAGTGGCGTTTTGGACATTTGGGGGCGCTATTTTCCGTTACAGTGTTCACGGCCATGAATAATCTTTTTTATATTTTGACAGAAGGGGCATTTTGGGACGTGGTGATACCTATCATGTTTATGATTTTAACTGTTTATTTATTTTTATATGAGTTCTAGGGAAGGGGGGAATATAAACTTTAAAAAAAAAATGTTTACCATTATTTCAGACCCTCTAGGGTACTTTAACCCTGCAGAGTCTGATTGCTAATACAATACAGTGCAATACTACTGTATTGCAGTATATAGAAATTTTACTTCTGATCTCTAATAGCCTATTATAGTACGTGATCACGGTATGGAGTGTTTACACATGGAAATTAACATAAAGATTAGATTTTTTTGCTGCAGATCCACAGTGTAGTCAATGGGGGTCCCAATCTCTCTCAGTGGGAGAGGAGGCTTCCTCTGTGAATCTGTAGCAAATCCTGCAAAAAAATCTGTGGTAACTTTAATGCTTGTGAATACTTTACCGTGCACTGGCGATGTCAAAAGGCCCCTTCCGCTGCAGGAGTTGATGGAAATCTCCGCAGTTCATGTACTCCATTCCAAGAAGCAGGAGCCCCTTGGTCTGAAATGCAAATTGTCCATGGACAAGGAAGGGGCTGCCAGATGCAAGGTGTAACACGTGCCGCTCCACCATCGCACGCTCCTCTCCCTCCACAAGCAGGTCGCTCTTGGCGATGACTTTCACAGCAAATTTCTGGCGAGTATCGATGTTTTCAGCCAGAACCACCTAGAAAGACACTGACGTCAGTAACTTTAACATATTATACGGGAACAAGAAGCAGAAAACGTCAATATTCTTTTAGGGCATATTCACACAAAGCTGTGTGTTGCAGTTTACTCCACTACACAAAAATGGTGCAGGTTTTTCAAAAATTAAGCCGGAAATTTTTCCATTGCTTTTGCAGAAATTTAGCTATGTCTCTGCCACTATGTGTGAATATAGGCTTAAAATTTTGGTAGCCTCATCCATATACTAATAGTGATAGAATTCTCAGCATGTGAACATTAACTTAGCGAGGGGCATTTATTAATTTTGGCACAGGAACCGTGCTACATTTGTCAGTGGGATGTAAGTTTGTGACTCAAGGGATTAATGAATTGGCGCACGGAATAAAAGGGTTAGAACTCCCTAGACTTGCTTTTAGCTGCTCTCTTTTCTCACCACAAATTGTGCCGAAAAGTAGAAGAGCCAGAAAACTGTTGGATTTACAAGCGGCGCCAAAATTTTGGGCCCAAAAACAGAACAAGTCGAGAGTGTTGGAAAACATTGATATTTATGTGACACTTCATAGGACGCAAGAAGCGCAGAAAGGAAAAAAAAAACACCACCAGTTTTCCATTGGAAGGCCATAATAAATAATAAATGCGTGTTCACACATTGAGGATTGTATCAGGTTTTACAAGTGGATTATATTATTGCTATATTCATTTATAAATCCCAGCATAACCAGACCACGTTGGGACCTCAATAGCTCATGGTTATGTCTGCACTGTTACAGGTCTGTAGTAACCTGATGAGCGCAGTCACATGCACAGTATACCCTGGTTACAAAATTGTTCCCCTGCATTGAGAAGAACTTGAGAAGGGAAAGCGTTTACCAGCCAAAAGAGCCAAGTGAGGCTCTACATCCAATAAAAAAAAGCGAAAAAATTGCAGCACTCCAGAAATGTGAACAAAATCAAGTGGACTTTATTCCCAAGCTGTTGGGAATCAATTCGTTTCTGGAATGTTGCCATCTCATATCTATCAATCTATTAATGTAAAAAAAAGAGTGACTCCAAAAATCACTGATTATTCAAACAGAGGGGGAGATGTATTAATCTGTCGGTCTTTAACCCCTACTGGATTCAGCCTATTTTGGCCTCTAGGACGCGGACCCACTTTTATTTTTTTAAGCCATTTTATTGATTTTAAACAAAAATACATATACACTGAGAGATGTTAATACAGTGTTATACATATCTTATCAGTTCTAAGTGCAATGTGTTGAGTCTATATGGTTAACTACCTCTTATCGCATTGCATTGTTATGTAATTATGGTACAACCGAATATTCTTTCTCATATGAGAATATCAGCATTTCTAGAACTGAAGCATAATGTACAGAAAGTAACACTTAAAGGGGTATTCCAGGAATCGGCATAATTCATATACAAGTGGGTACTCAAAATATAAGCTAATATGTAATTAATTGTTATTTAAAATGTTGCTCCCCTTAGCAAAAAAGTTCATGACATAGACTGTAATGAAGAATTAAAATGCTACTGGCCCTTTAATCAGTCCGTTAATTTCCTCCGCGCGGTCCGTCGCAGAACAGAAGATGGCCGCTGGTCACATGTCCACATCACATGTCCTGCACCTGCCTGGGCAGGTCATGTGTTCACCACCTGTTTTGGCTGTAGTCGGTTGGTTGCAGTGCATCCAGTATGGCCGGTGATGTGGTGATGGCAGTTACACATCATTACTATGGCAACAGAGCAGGAAAGTCTGTTATTTCATCACTGGGAGCAGAGCATAAGAGAGGGGAGGAGTTACTGAGAACTAAAGGATCATGGAACTTGTAGTTTCCAGTGGCGGCCATCTTAGTGATAACTTCACCTACTTTAGAGAGGCCATCAATTTTGTAAATAATAAAATCAAACTATTTTAGCTCCATTTTGTGACTAATGACATTGAGTATTGTTGTATTCATTTATTTATATCATCATGGGTTCTTGTGTCAGACGTTCATATTCCCGGAATACTCTTTTAAGAACAGTCAAAAACAGACCATTTAAAAGTTAAATCTGCCCTGTGTCACTATGAGTGGTTATAGCTTTGAAACGCTATAATATATCCAGGATTGTACTGGGGTTGGGGTTGGGGGTGGGGGAACAGTAGGGGGGGGGGAATGTTTGTTGGGATTTGTCTTTAATGTTATAAATGGAAAAAGTGATGGAGTTGTTTCAATAAAAAGGATCTGATTTAAAAAAAAATAATATATCCAGGAGATTTTGAGATTGTTTTCTCGTGACACATTGTACTTCAAATTAGTTGAAAATTTTGGATGATATCTTTTGTGTTTAGTTATGAAAAAAAACTAATTAGGCAAAAATTTGTAAAAAAATATTTATTTTCAAAGTTCTAAATTCTCTACTTTTGATGCAGATAGTCACAGCACCCAAATACATTCAGAACTTACATTTCCTAAATGTCGGCTTTATGCTGGCATGTATTTTTAAGATTTCATACATTTTACTAGAATGTTATGAGGCTCACAATTTAGGTGCCATTTTTCACATTTTTAGGAAAATCACCAAAACCCGTATTTTAGATGGACCTGCTCAACTTCTAATTGACTGTGAGAGGCTTAAATAATAGCGAGACTCATAAATTACCCCATTACGGAAACTACATCCCTCAGCCTATGAAAAAAACACTTTTAAGAAGTTTGTTAACCTTTTAGGTGTTTTATAGGGGTTAAAACAAAATGGAGGTGCGGTCTACAAATTGTAATATTTTTTGACATTACATTCATTTTGGGTGGAGTACACTCATCCCCCATATGTGGTGGTAACCTGCTGTATGGGCACACGGCCGGAATGGATGGAGATCCAGAGCAGATTTGCATTGCCAAATTGTACATTTGTATAATTTTTTAATGTGTACCTATAGGGGCTTATTTTTTTTTGCCACATGAGATGCACTTTTCTGGTACATAATTTTGGGGCATCTATAGCTAATTGGTGAGATTTTATTAACTCTGTTGGTGGAGGAAATGAAAATCATCAATTTTTGAGGAAGATTTTTTTTGGCCGTTTATCATACCATAAAAATAGTATATTATTTTTATTCTATGGGTCGCCACGATTATGAAAATACCTTATTTACAGTATATAGGTTTTTTTTATGTTTTTCCCATTTTTACTGGATAAAAAGTAATTAGGCAAAAATGTTGTCAAATTTAGCATCATCCAACTTCCATATGCATAACTTTTTATTTTCGGCTGATGAATCTGGTCAGGGGCTTATTTTTTGCGAGAAAAGTTGTTCTTTTTAGTGGTCTTATTTTAGAGTGCGTAACATGTTTTTAATCACTTTTTAGAGCATTTGCAATCGGAGCAATCGGATCGCGTGTGTTACCGCGTGGTGACAGCTGTAATAGATAGCTGACAGCCGCTGCTTCTGGTGCCGGCTCCGTTCATGAGCCGGTGCCAGAAGCGGGACGTTATAGAACGTCCCTGTGCGGGAAGTATCAATGCATATCTAATATATAAAGCTGGATGTATGTGTGTATGCATGTCCGCTAAATGAATTTGTACCGTCGCTTTACAATCACCAAATTTTTGGGCCGAAATTTTCACCCCGCGCTTTCCAAAATTCACCATATACAGGAGCCAGTGTCTGCTGCTGCTGTGGCAGTTGGAAGCAGAGCCGTGATTGGTTGTGGTTCTGCCACAGGTCATTAATATGAGCTCTGAGCTTTGATTGGTTACTATAGGCAATGAATAGAAGATGCTTATGTGTGAGGTAAGATGGATAGGGATACAGAAATAGGGGGAGATTTATCAGAAATGTCTGAGGTAAAACAGTTCCAGTTGCCCATGGAAACCAATCAGAGATTAGCTGTAATTTTATAAACAGCTGTGGGAAAATTAAACCTGAGCTCTGATTGGTTGCCAGGGGCTCTCAGACACTTCTGATAAATCTCCCCATAGACAAAGTGACAGTCGGAGACAGAGACAGTCACTGGTATGAGAGTGTCAGAGACAGTCACTGGAATGAGAGAGTCAGAGACAGTCACTGGAATGATAGTGTTAGAGACAGTCACTTAAAAAAGAATGCCAGAGACAGTCACTGAAAGAGACTGCCAGAGATGGACAGTCACTGCAAGAGACGGCCAAAGACAGTCACTGAAAGAGACAGTTACTTAAAGAGATGGTCAGAAACAGAGAAGGTCAGAGACAGAGACGGTCAAAAAAGTTCATACAAAAGAGACGGTCAGTGACAGAGACCATCAGTGAAAGAGACGTTCAGATACAGAGATGGTCTGTTCTGATAGTCTGAGACAGTTTATAGATACATATAAAATATTTTTTGTTAACCCATTCTATTTTGTTATTGCAAAGAGCAGTTATTTACTATCCCGGGAATGCCAGGAGCTACAGCTAGTATAGTATAAAAATTTAACTGTGAACAGTATACAGTCCATGCTGTATACTGCATTACAGAGCCTATACACTATGGAAGCTACACTATTGTATATAGCTACTGCAGTAGAACTGACTGTATACATTCACCATATGTATAGTCATCTATATAGTGTATACAGTGACTGTAACTTTATTGTAATTACATTATATATTGTATACATGCACTTTATACAGTGAACACCGTTGTTGTAACTTTACATTATATACTGTATACATATAGAATTTGTTACACTTCTAGACATGACGCATTTTTCTGCATTAGCTATATTCTAGTTAGGGTATATGGTAGGGTATAGCAAAGGGGGCAATATATATCGGAAGTGCCTCAGAGCGGAACTGTTCTAGTTGCTCACGGAAACCATTCAGAGCTCAGCTTTCATTTTCCTATTGCAGTTTAGAAAATGAAAGCTGAGCTCTGAATGGTTGCCATTAGCAATTTAAACAGTTTTGTTTCCTGACCCTTCTAATAAATCTCCCCTATGTGTGTGTGTGTTAACAAGAATATATGTAGAGAAAAATTAAAAAAGGTGCGGTTGGGCTCCCATCCGTCCAACATTATTTCATCGGGGGACAGATTCAATACAGGCAGTCCCCTACTTAAGGACACCCGACTTACAGACGACCCCTAGTTAAAGACAGACCCCTCTGCCTGTGTCTGTAATGAAGCTTTATGGATAATCCTTGGTCCCATTACCGAAAAAAAATTTTGAAACCCCAATTGTCATAGGGGCAAAAAAAAAATTGCCTCTAACTACAATTATATATAATATACAGTTTCGACTTGCCTCTAACTACAATTATATATATTATACAATTTCGACTTACATACAAATTGTATGTAACCCGGGGACTGTGTACATATCAGATAGCAATATTTCCTGGTTATTTAAATCGTTAAGCAAATATAATTATGGAGGCTATAGTAATATTTTTTAATTTTTAGAATCTGGCATTAAGTCCAAATATATCATGTTTTTTTTTAATAAACACTGACAATATACTTTTTTATTCCCCTTTTCCTCATTATTTATTAAATCACTTTAGACAACACAACATAATGTAGTAAAGATAAACCTGTCTCTTAATTCATGTACTTATCTTTGGGAATGCGTGATAGCTAGACAGGGAATTATAAGTACGTTCACTTTCAGGTGACGCAAATCTATTGGCTTTTGGTTGGGTAATTTTAATGTAAATATGGCTATTTTTGATATGCTGTCTGAATCTACCCATTTGAGTACATGTGTTTAGTCACCTGAACGCGAACTTTTAAAATATTAAAATATTACATATTTTTTTACAAGTTTTTTAAGCAGCATAATGCTGGGGCAACACAATTTAGTTTGGACTCATTTACATTGTCTACCCGCTGTGCTAGTGTGAGTTGTAATAGGTAGCTCTTATTGTTATGTTAATATTCTATATAAAAATAAAATCTTAAAAATAAAAAGTTAGTTTATACGGGGGAGCTGGGTGGCTATGCCTTTTTCCTGCCCCATTGAAGCCCCATTTTGGAAACCAAAATATTCAGTGCAAATGTAGTAGAAAAAGACATAAACCAGTGGTGCCAAAAAATAAGGCTTATCAGTGTGTAGCCCCATGGCACAGTTCTAGTGCTGTTCCTGGTGCTGAAACTGACACACAATAGGGCAAAAATTGCTAAAAAAGGACTGTCCAGCTTCTGATTTCATGGACCAACCAGAATTCAGAGGACGGGACTCTATATTTCTCTTGAAAAATCACAAATAATGCAATACAAAATAGAATCAATCTTTTTTTATCATAAAACCAAGTTGGTCATCAAGGCCTAAAAAGAGTTAAAATTACACATCACATAATTTTAAATACATAACAAAGAGAATAATACCATAGTTATTGCACTATAGTATATTACAATCCAAGCAGAGTGGACAGGGGGCCCTAGGCAGATGCCCAGTTTTGCCACCCCCTAAAACTGGCCCTACCCCAAAGCTCAAGGTTTGTGACTCAAAGACTGACCACGGCCATGTGAATGAGCCCCAAAACACTTTTACAGCATAAGAATAATTTACTGCAACAATAACGTTGACTGAATCAGTGAGATTTCTTACCATTCCAAAAGTCCCCCGGCCGAGCACATGATGGAAAGTTAATCTCTTGATGTTATCAGAGATTGTGCTGCCGGGGTAGGAAGGCCGAGCACCGCTGTCTCCTAGAAAGGGGCTGACTGCAGAGCGCTCTTCACTGGAATCCAAGACGATGATCTCAACTTCTCCATGGCCTTTTTCTTCCTGGTCTTCATGATCTTCCTTCTTCCAGATGATCTTCCCTCCAGAGCCTAATCGCCTCTTCCTCCCGGGGCTCTTCCTCTTCGATGTCTTCTCCTCTTCGGATGAATCTTGTCCATCCCTTTTCCTCTTCTCTCCTCCTCTCCCAATCTCCTCTTCCTCCATTTTTGATTGCTGCTTCTCAAAGCCGCTGTACATCCAATGTCTCCGCCAACTGTCACTACAACTGTCACCTGCCGATCCAGGCTCAAGACCCACATTGCCGCATGCCACTGGTCATGTGACTGAGCAATAACATCCACATATATGTGCAATATAGATACATGGAATATCATTGCTGCTCTATCAAATATGTAGACATTTAGATTTTATAATCCAAACTAGTTTAATATGTATTTTGGATATTTATTATAACAACTTGGACTCCCAGGGACAGGGCCGGAGATACATATTTGGGCCTATGTTTATACTACTTTTTAAGCCCTTTAGTCTCAGCAGCAAATGACCATAGATATTTTGGCTTCAGAGCTGTACATGAAGGGCAATGACGCTGTCTAGAGATGGTTCCATGGGGTAGCAGGTGTCAGCTTTAACATACAGGTCACTAGTGTTTACCCCGAGTTGCCTGGTTAATCATGATTGGGGAATCGAAGGTGTTACTTACACCATTACATAGGTGGGCAAAAAGTAGTGAATACTGTAATCCCAAAGACACAATTTTGCTGTGTGAATCCATCCATATAAAATACAAAAGGGATTTGGCTACTTCCCATTTTATGGTGTTGATGCGTGTCACCGATAATCCTGTGCCTATCAATGCTCCCAGGTCTAACATTTTTATGATGCTATTGGGTCTTTAAAAAATAAACAATTAATTAAATAACATTTATTTTGAACAATAAATTTGGATGAGAGGAATTGTGCCTCATTTTATGGATTGTACTGTACATGCAACTTTTAATACACTCTACAGCTGAGAGTGAATGGACTCAAAGCCACTTTCCCATTCTGGGCACGGTCCCACGTGCGCATGTACCAAATACTAAGTAGAGGGTGGAACCCCACATACACACACAAGCGCACATGAAGAAATCAGTACTTATCATATATAGCTACAGGAGAGATCGATACCAACTACAGTGACCTCAGGTGATGTGTCCTTAAACATGTCCTCGTTCCTTATCTTCTCCATTAGTTCCACCATCAATTTGTCTCTTCTTCCAGTCACACAACAATCCTGCAGCGCTTACCACACCGACATCTTATGTTCTTGCTTTCCCCTAACAATGTTATTCTTCTTCTACCACTAATACTGTGCCCCAAATACTGTAATAGAGCTTGACCCACACTTGAAATACTATTACCACACAAAGAGTGATCCAGTGGCTCATTGTAATGAATACTGTGAAAAAAATGCCATATACTACAATACAGTAATATTACAGTATATGGTAGGTCCGATCAGACATCTAGGGTTAATGTACCCTAGAGGGTCTAAATAATAGTAAAAAAAAGTTTCCAAAAATGTTAAAAAACCTAAATGTTCAATTTACCCCCCTTTCCCTAAAACTGATATAAAATGTAATAAGTAGTAAAAATCACACACACAATAGGTATCGCCGCATCCCACAATGCCTGATCTATCAAAATATAAAAACTTTTTTTGCTGGCGGTGATCCCCATAACGGAAAATAGCGCACAAATGTCCGAAATGTGACTTTTACTCCATTTTACATCACATAAAAATTGTAATAAAAAGTGATCAAAATGACACAAAACGCAGCACCATACACCAAAATATGAAAAAGTTATTAGTGTCAGAAGATGGCAAATATTTATTTTTTGTACACAATCGTTTAACTTTTGAAAATGTGTTAAAACGTAATAAAACCTGTAAAAATTTGGTATCACCATGATCGTAACGGAACAAAGAATAAAGCAGAGGTGTTTTTCCACATTTGACATTTTTTTCCAGCTTCCCAGTACACGGCATGGAATAATAAATAATGCAATTGAGAAGTAAAATAATCCCTCATACAGCTCTGTACACAGAAACATGAAAAACTTATGGATCTTTGAAGGTAGAGAGCAAGAAATGAGCGAAAAAACCCTGCATCCTTAAGGGGTTAATAGAGAGGCGGAGGTTGTATGGTGGAACAGAGAGCTGCCAGCTCTCCATTCTACCACTGCACTCAACACTCTGCATTCAGGGAATGTCGCTCGAGCAGCGTAAAAATTGTATTGCGGACATGGACATTCGGGGCACTGGGCAAAAATTCCTCTTTTCAAAAGGCTCTTCAGTACATTTCTGCACAGTGTGAATCACACATTGATCTCACATAGTGCTCAACAGACAATCTAAGGCTAAGTTCACATTACAGTTCAAATCTCAGTTCCTTACCTACAATAAAAAGGTAAAAAAAGAGAGGCTTAACATATCAGTTAAAAATCCCATTGACATCAATGTACATTTTACATTATCCGGTATGGTCAGCTAGTAGAGATGGCCAAATTTGTTGAAATTCGGTTCGACCTGATTCACCAATTTTTTTTTTTTTAAATTCAATTCGACCTGAATTGAATCATGACGAATCACGCTAAAAACAGTTATTTCCTGGCTGCAGAGAGCTTGTAGGGTTTTGTAGAACGTTGTGCCATGCTTAAATATGCATAGGGAGCGTGGTTTGGTCTTCAAACAATGCTGTGTTTTAGTATGACACGCACATGACAGCCTCAGCAGCTCTTAGAATTGCTTCACTCTTCACTTCCATGTGCACTTACAGAGGCCAACTTCCCCAAATAAGCGAAGCGGGAATGCAGCCTGACAGGGTAACGTCTGTGCCAGCTCAAAAGGACCGAGCTGAGGGCCAAGATCCCACTATAACATCAAAGAGTGCACTCTTTTTACACTGACATCAGATGATTCCATAGATTACGACAGAACCTGTTCTGTTAAACGTGGATACATGTAGAAACCCCCCCCCCAAAAGAGTGCAGAGGGCGTCGGGTGTCGGCAGTAATTCTGCATTGACGTCACTGATCATTTTGCCCTTCGTCCATCATTGTCTGCTTTCAATCGGTCAATAATCTATCATCAGTATTGCTAAAGCCAAAAACAAACAGGAGTGGATCCAAAACAGAGATGACCAGTAAATGGGATATTTGCATGTCCCCTGTCTATCAATACTGAGGCTTTTCATTCCTTCTGACAGATGAAACAAAGGGGGAAACTAAACATAGTGGCAACGCCATAGAGTGGTGGAGGGTGAAAACAGCCTTATGGAAATCACAGGGTGTTCCAAGGAGACAGCAGTGAGTTGGCAGCAGCATGAGTAGGCCACAGAGTGGCACAATGGTACAGTGTGGAGGTGGCGGCAACCTGGTAAGCCACAGAGTGGCACAATGATACAGTGTGCAGGTGGTGTCAGCAGCAGCCCACAGAGTGGCACAATGATACAGTGTGGAGGTGGCGTCAGCAGCAGCCCATAGAGTGGCACCACGATACAGTGTGGAGGTGGCGTCAGCAGCAGGAGCCCAAAGAGTGGCACAATGATACAGTGTTGAGGTGGAGTCAGCAGCAGCAGTCCATAGAGTGGCACAATGATACAGTGTGGAGGTGGCATCAGCAGCAGGAGCCCACAGAGTGGCACTTTGATACTATGTGGAGCTGGCGGTAACCTGGTAAGCTACAGAGTGGCACAATGATAAAGTATAGAGGTGGTGTCAGCAGCAGGAGCCCAAAGAGTGGCACAATGATACAGTGTGGAGGTGGCGGCAACCTGGTAAGCCACAGAGTGGCACAATGATACAGTGTGGAGGTGGCGGACAATTCCAGTCCCTGGTAAAGATGGTAGGGGGTAGATGGAGCAACTGGCAGCAGATGTGTGGCATCAGGTGGGTGGCAGCATGAGAATAGTGGCTGAGGCATGAAGTTATAATCCAGACTCATTTCTCAACATTTGGGGGAGGGGTCATGGCTGATCTAATCTGATGCATAAGGCATTGATGATTTGAAATCCGGGCCGATCAAAGCTTGATTCATTTTGACAAAGGTCAGTCTCTCCACATTATGGGTGGACAAGCGGGTTCTCCTTGGGGTAACGATGGCCCCCGCCGCACTGAACACCCACTCTGATGCCACACTACTGGCCGGTCAGGACAGCTTCTCTACTGCAAATTCCACAAGTTGCCAAGCATCAAGTTTGGCTGCCCAGTAGTCCAGCGGATCCTCTACTTGGGGTGGTAAAGTGCTGTCCAAGTAGGCCACCACCTGCTGGTGCACGGTCTGCTTCATGTCCTGCTGCTGCTGGCGGCTACCCTCCTCACTAGGCGGGTGAAGGAAGTTGCTTATTAAGGACTCCAGACTTAAGCTGCTGCTAATGGAGCTGCTACTGCTCCTACTCCCTCATCTCCCCACAGCAGCCGTTGCAGTATGTGAGCGATCACTGCAAGTCATCCCTTTGCCGGATGTTGACTATTCAGCTGTCACTAGTTAGGCAAAGCAGCGTGCTGTGGGCCATCTGTGCAAGTGACTCTGAGGGACTCCTGGCCTCCATCTTTACTGTATACTGCCACTGTGCTTCTGGGTCATCTTCCTCGTCTTCTAACTCCTCCTGATGCTCCTGCTCCTCCTCTCTTGTCACCTGAGTGGAAAAACCACTAATTTCACCAGACTCTGCTTGTGCTCCAATGTCCTCCTACTCCACTTCAGCCCCCACCGGACTCATGTGGCCATGAGATGTAGTCTCCACTTCTCTAGTGCCCTGACCAGACAGATTTTGCAGCATCAGTTCCAGGACATGAAGCAGTGGAATGACGTTATTCATCCTGCAGTCCCGGTGATAGATAACGTGGTAAATAATGTGGCTTCTTCAAAGGGCCTGAGCAAACGGCAGGTGTCACGCATGAGCTGCCAGTGGCAGGGGAGTACTCCGGTCCGCTTGCAACATCAAAAAATCATTGATGGCTTTTTTCTGTTCATACAGGTGGTCTAACATATGGAGGCTGGAATTCCAACGGGTGGAAACATTGCATATCAGACTATGTTGGGGAGCCCGTTCTGATGCTGCAACTCATCAGTGCTTGGCTTTGTAAGAATGGCTAAAGTGCGTGCACAGTTTCCTGGCCATTGTTAGAATGTCTTGCAGATGGGTGAAAGACTTGAGGAACCTGTTGACAACCAGATTGAACATGTGCGCCATGCAGGGCGCATGGACCGTCCCTCCTCAGTGCAGGGCGGAGACCATGGTCCTCCCATTGTCTGTCACAATGGTTCCGTTTTTCAGTTGTTGCGGAGAAAACCACAGATTGATTTCTTCTTTCACGACGCGGAGCAGTTCCTCCCCTGTGTGACTGCGTTCACCCAGGCAAACCAGGTGTAGAACTGCGTGACACCGCTGTGCCCTGCACATGTGGTATGATGGAGCAGCACTTAGACTTGTGGAGGTGGTGGTGGTGAAGGAGGAGGTGGACACTGGCACAGGAGCAGCAAGTTTAACAACGTGGAGGAGAAAGCGGCGTCTCTTGGAAGAAACCGATAAGCTCAAGGACTGGCCCACCTTCTGTTGTACATATTGGTGAAGGGCTGGCACTGCCTTTTTGGAAAAAAAATGCGGCTTGGAACTCTCCACCTCGGTTCAGCACAAGCCATTAGTTCTCTGAAGGGTGCAGAGTCTACAACTTGGAAAGGGAGAGACTGCAGTACCAACAATTTGGACAAGAGCACGGTCAGCTTCTGCACCTTAGGATGGCTGGACGCATACAGTTGTCTCTTTGTAATCGCCTCGCTCATCGACTGCTGGTGCCATGCGTAGCAAGGAGCAGGAGCATCTGGACAAACAGCTCCCTTCGGCAGAGGTGCTGAAGCCTTGACTGGCTGAAACGGCATGTGTGCCACTAGGTGCTGCTGTTGCTGTGGCTGCAGGATGGACCACCACATCTGTTCCATGTTTCTCCCAGGCCATTGGATGGTGACGCTGCATGTGTTGGCGCAGGGCCGTGGTGCTAATGTTCTGCCCGCAGATACGACATATACCCACGGTTGGCTCCTCTGGTGTTTTAACAAAAAACAGCCACACCGCCGAGGTGGTGATTTTACTGCCAACAATCTGCACTGAGTGACTACTACCGCTGCCTCGCTGAGCCCCTGCTTACTTGGACCTGCGAATCAGGATTTGTACCCCGCGGCCGTTTGGCTCCCGTCCTCGCAATGCTGCTACCCTGCTGACTCACGGCCACAGTAGCAACTTGCTGCCTGCTCCGCTGTCTGATGCGCAAGCTGACACTTCCTTAGCCCAACGATGATGAATCTCTTGCTACACCCGGCTCCCAAGTGCGATCAGCTACATCATCATCAATTTGCGTTTCCCTGTCACTGCTACTCTCCTCACCGGTGTCAGTATGCACAGTCTGCCTAATGCAGGAAGCAGTGGATGTCTGCCCCATCTCTTCACTGCCAAGCAGCTGCTGACTGTCCTCAAACACTTCGTCTGCGCTGAATATTGGCGCTGAGCCAAGGCCACCTAGTAGCTCTCTGGCTGAGGGAAATGAACAGGACAGAGGCAGGTTGAGGACAGGTGACGGCCGCTGACCTGCTTCTGGGCCATACCAACTAATTGTTGTATCTGACAAACCCACAGACTCTTGGTTGGGGTTATATTTGAGGAATTGGATGACCTAGTCAACCAATAAACAACCTTTGGGTTGTTGATCAACATACTGCCGATAGATGACAACGGCAGTTCTGGCCTCACAGTCACCCCTGCAGCGACGTCGCCTTACTGTGCTGCGACCCCTGCCTGCTCCACCTGCCACCTTTCTGTCTGACATAGTGGTTTATAAACTACGTGGATTTAACACATATTTCTTGCTCTCAACTTTAGCAACACAAAATTTGCGTTATCCACCTATCCCACAACAGACACCCTGGGAGAGGAGCAAAAATCATTACAGCAGCTGTGTGGATATTAAACAGATTTCTTCCTAGTGGCTTCAGTAACAAAAAAAGAACTGCTATTTGGGGTATACAGATCCCCCTAAACGCACATCCTGGGATTGGAGCAGGGATCGCTACTGCACAGCACAGTAGCAGCAGCCAGACGCTACAGACAGCACATGCAGTGTAAAATGCCAGGATTGCAAATGGCCGACAATTTTATAGGGCTGTGAGCATGTGTGACATCACATAAGCTTGACGGTCGCTGATTAGCTTACAGGTCTGCACATGTCATCGGGGCTGTTGCTTTCTCCTTCCCAGAGTTCTCTGCCCCATGTAACACGTTGTGCTCGAGACTTTGATTCCACTTAGTTCGTCCATCTCTATCAGCTAGGCATTGATCCGTTATTCATGCGTTCTTTGGAAAAGTCCTCCAGTCTCGTTATTTTTTCTGTCCAAAAACATATGGATAACAGATCCCTGCCTAAACAGAACATAACAGATGACATGAAATTTACATTGATGTCGATGGGATCTTTAAATGATACTTTAAATTACGTTCTTTCCTTTTTTTAATGGCGGTTTGAACAGTAGTGTCAACATAGGCTTAACACAACATGTGATTACGGCCTCAATTACACTACACACAACATGTGATTACGGCCTCAATCAGTATTTTTTTTTTTTTTTACATCTTTCACACACAGCTTTCTTCTTATAAAAATAAAGTCAAGAATAAAATAAAAGTGTTTTTTTTTTTCTTTTTATCGCTGTAATACAGACACACCCCTAAACCCGCTACTACTCGGGTGGGCATTTCTTCTCCGCACGTGTCTGTGTGTGAACAAGGCGGCTGAGGCGCTGAAGGAGCGTCGCGCGCGGCGCCGGCCGCAGCCACCACGTGACGCCTTCACGTGCAACCGCCAAGATGGCGGAGCTCAGTGCCACACTGCCGGCTGTGCTGTCCCCTCCCTGCCTCTCTCCTGTCAGGCACAGGAAGTGGCTCCTCGCACCGGGCCAGTGTTCTGTAGTAGACGAAACGACTTCACCAACATCAGTCGCCTATGCGAAGCTATATAGACGGCCTGGGAGGCGTAATATGGCGGCCAGCGTGGCGCTGGGTGGAGTGACGCACTTCCGGCGAGGGGCCCACTAGTCCTGGGAGCGCTGCGCGGTGAGTCAGTGAGAGCCGGAGCGGCAGCGGGAAGACATGGCGGAGACCGACAGCTGGGGTGAGAGCGCGGCGCACATTGCCTGACTGCGACGCTTGTGTATCCCCCTCCCTCCCGGGCCCTTCATATCTTTCCCCCAGGGGCCCCGGGTGTGCACGTGAGGCCCCGGCTCCTCCATATGTCTCCTTATCTCCCCCGTAGCACAGCGGCCTGCACATGTCATGTCACTGCCTCCACCTTCTAGTGACTTCTATCATGGCAGCTCCATGCACTGGGGGGCTCCATCCTGGCCCTGCCCTTGGAGGAGCTGTGTGAGGGCTGATGGCCGACTGAAGTGGAAGTTACAGGGGTCCACAAGGGAGTTTTTAATGGCACCCTAACTTTGGGTTATATGGTGTATGGGATGTATGGAAAGGCTTGTCTCCCTATAAAGTCCAGTGCTGACCCCTGTATAGGGGCTCTGGGACCTTAAGGTGCAGTGAACATTGGGCCAACAATGCAGTTGTTGGGTGTCAGCACCAAAACTTTTTTTTATAAGCGGTGAGTGTGGTTATGCAACTGGAGGGCAACCATAGAGGTGGAGTGTGCTGGCTATATGGATCAGCTCAGGCCAGGCAGCATGTTATAGAGCAGGAGCAGCGGAGCTAATTGTATATAGTTTCCTTTATGTAGGTGGCATGTTATAGAGCAGGAGAAGTTGAGAAGATGGGACATGCTGTCCTGTTTGCAGGACGTATCTATGTGCAAGTTTCATCATTTGTGGTGGTTATAAATAAATTATGGGCTACAGATTTATTTGAAGGAACCCTAGAAGTTTTTTTGTTTTTTTTTTTGACACCGCATTATCAGACTTCAATTAGACACTTAAAAAAATTTGCTAAAGACCCTTGGTATCACCTTAAACAAAAAAAAAAGCACATACTGGTGGTCTGGTCACAAACCCAATGCCCATTAAGATGGTATAAGATATGAGGGGAATTTACCATATGCAGCCATATCATGCGGATTATCTGATCTGCGGGCAGCCTCTTATAGAGCAAGAGGAGCTGAGCAGATTGTACATGGTGTCCTATCTGCGGGAGGTGGTGAGCAGGTTGTACTTGGTGTCTTATCTGCAGGCAGCATGTTATAGAGCAGGAGGAGCTGAGCAGGTTGTACATGGTGTCTTATCTGCAGGCAGCATGTTATAGAGCAGCAGGAGATGAGAGGTTGTACATGGTGTCTATCTGCAGGCAGCATGTTATAGAGCAGGAGGAGCTGAGCAGGTTGTTACATGGTGTCTTATCTGCAGGCAGCATGTTATAGACAGGAGGAGTGAGCAGGGTGTACATGGTGTCTATCTGCAGGCAGCATGTTATAGAGCAGGAGGAGCTGAGCAGGTTGTACATGGTGTCTTATCTGCAGGCAGCATGTTATAGAGCAGGAGGAGCTGAGCAGGTTGTACATGGTGTTTATCTGCAGGCAGCATGTTATAGAGCAGGAGGAGCTGAGCAGGTTGTACATGGTGTCTTATCTGCAGGCAGCATGTTATAGAGCAGGAGGAGCTGACAGCAGTTGTACATGGTGTCTTATCTGCAGGCAGCATGTTATAGAGCGGAGGAGCTGAGCAGGTTGTACATGTGTCTTATCTGCAGGCAGCATGTTATAGAGCAGGAGGGTGAGAGGGTGTACATGGTGTCTTATCTGCAGGCAGCATGTTATAGAGCAGGAGGAGCTGAGCAGGTTGTACATGGTGTCTTATCTGCAGGCGGGGTGTTTTCTAGCAACTTGTCTATTTATATTCTTGCTTCTGATCTTGGGTGTCCAGTGAGCAGTTTCTTAAAAGTGATTAGTGGCTTTAAATGTATTTGGATAGAGAGATTAATCACTTATGAATCCACTTGCCCATTAGCAATGATAATCAATTACGAAATGCTCTTGAACTTTTCCCATCAAACTGCTCAAATGCTCAATTCTTCTCTTGCTGTATAACCTGCTGCCTGTAGATGGGTTCCTTGAAACCTTGGCGTCCATATAGGATAGCTCAGATGATATTGGTGATGAATACAAGGGGTATCTGTGTCTAACACATTTAAATCCCTAGAAATGTTTACCACCTTTACTTGTGTTGGAATGTTGGTCTCCACAGTGTAATGTTTTCCATATTCTGTAATTGGGTAATGAAAATTGTTCTTCTCCAGTCTCTATTGGTTGGGGAGATGCCAAACCGCCCCCCCCTGTGTTTCCTGACACCCCATTCATGACGGTGCGGTCTAATACTTCATGCGTCCAGCAGCTTCTCTCGCGATAGCAGCAGGTTGCTGATCGCACCACACCTTGTTCAATACTGGGGGTTAAGCTGGTGACCACAATCTTCCAAAACAGGATTTTACTGCATTTATAGTGGCTTGTAGAGGTCAGACTCTACATATATATGTGTATAGGTGACATCTTTGTACATTCACTCAGTATTCAGTTCACTTGGTTACAGTGAACTAATAGTTCCATATGTTCTTGGAAGTTGGCAGGGGGGGGGGGGACTTAAAATGCATTAACTAAGTTAACAGTTCAGTCATCTGCCCAGCTCCTCCTGCTCTATAACTCTGTACATACTATACCATCTGTTCAGCTCCTCCTGCTCTATAACACTGTACATACTGTCCTATCTGCCCAGCTCTCCTGCAATAATAATGTACATACTGTACTATCTGTTCAGCTCCTCCTGCTCTATAACACTGTACATACTGTCCTATCTGCCCAGCTCCTCCTGCTCAATAACACATGTACTACTGTATATCTGTTCACTCTCTGCTCACAACACTGACATACGTCTATTGCCCAGCTCCTCCTGCTCTATAACACTGTACATACTGTCCTATCTGCCCAGCTCCCCTGCTCTAGAACACTGTACATACTGTCCTATCTGCCCAGCTCCTCCTGCTCTATAACACTGTACATACTGTCCTATCTGCCCAGCTCCTCTGCTCTATAACACTGTACATACTGTCCTATCTGTTCAGCTCCTCCTGCTCTAAACACTGTAACATTAGTCTATCTGTTCAGCTCCTCCTGTCTTATAACACTGTGACATCTGTCCTATCTGCCCAGCTCCTCCTGCTCAATAACACTGTACATACTGTACTATCTGTTCACCTCCTCCTGCTCTACAACACTGTACATACTGTCCTATCTGCCCAGCTCCTCCTGCTCTATAACACTGTACATACTGTCCTATCTGACCCAGCTCCCCTGCTCTAAAACAAGTACATACTGTCCTATCTGCCCAGCTCCCCTGCTCTAGAACACTGTACATACTGTCCTATCTGCCCAGCTCCTCTGCTCTATAACACTGTACATACTGTCCTATCTGCCAGCTCCTCCGCTTAAACATACGACTTGTCCTCTTGTCACCTATCCGCTCATAACACTGTACATACTGTCCTATCTGCCCAGCTCCTCCTGCTCTATAACACTACATACTGTCCTATCTGCCCAGCTCCTCCTGCTCTATAACACTGTACATACTGTCCTATCTGCCCAGCTCCCCCTGCTCTAGAACACTGTACATACTGTCCTATCTGCCCAGCATCTCCTGCTCTATAACACTGTACATACTGTACTATCTGTTCAGCTCCTCCTGCTCTATAACACTGTACATACTGTCCTATCTGCCCAGCTCCTCCTGCTCTATAACACTGTACATACTGTCCTATCTGTTCACCTCCTCCTGCTCTATAACACTGTACATACTGTCCTATCTGTTCACCTCCTCCTGCTCTATAACACTGTACATAAGTCCATCTGCCAGCTCTCCTGCTCTTAACATGTACATACTGTCCTATCTGCCCAGCTCCCCCTGCTCTTATAACACTGTACATACTGTCCTATCTGCCAGTCCTCCTGCTCTATAACACTGTACATACTGTCCTATCTGTTCAGCTCCTCCTGCTCTATAACACTGTACATACTGTCCTATCTGTTCACCTCCTCCTGCTCTATAACACTGTACATACTGTCCTATCTGCCCAGCTCCTCCTGCTCTATAACACTGTACATACTGTCTATCTGCCCAGCTCCTCCTGTCTTATAACACTGTACATACTGTCCTATCGTTCACCTCCTCCTGCTCTATAACACTTACTATGTCCTATCTGCCCAGCTCCTCTGCTCTATAACACTGTACATACTGTCATCTGCCCAGCTCCCCTGCTCTATAACACTGTACATACTGTCTATCTGCCCAGCTCCCCCTGCCTATACACTGTACATACTGTCCTATCTGCCCAGCTCCTGCTCTATAACACTGACTTACTGTCTCTTGCCCAGCTCCTCCTGCTCTATAACATGTACATACTGTCCTTCTGCCCCTCTCCCCTGCTTTACAACACTGTACATACTGCCTATCTGCCCAGCTCCCCTGCTCTATAACACTGTACATACTGTCCTATCTGCCAGCTCCTCTGCTCTATAACTATGTACATACACTGTCCTATCTGCCCAGCTCCTCTGCTCTATAACTATGTACATACTGTCCTATCTGCCCAGCTCCTCTGCTCTATAACACTGTAACATACTGTCCTATCTGCCCAGCTCCTCTGCTCTATAACACTGTACTACTGTCCTATCTGCCCAGCTCCTCCTGCTCTATAACACTGTACATACTGTCCTATCTGCCAGCTCTCCTGCTCTATAACACTGTACATACTGTACTATCTGTTCACCCTCCTCCTGCTCTATAACACTGTACATACTGTCCTATCTGCCCAGCTCCTCCTGCTCTATAACACTGACATCTTCTATCTGCCAGCTCTCCTGCTCTTAACACTGTACATACTCTCCATATGCCCAGCTCACTCTGCTCTATAACACTGTACATACTGTCCTATCTGTTCACCTCCTCCTGCTCTGTACCAAGCTGCCTGTAGATAATCACCACATTCGTAACAACCCAACCTTATGCAGCTGTTGTGTACCCCCTACAGTGAATGAAAATAGGAAAATGCTTTGAGAGAACTTTTTAAATATTTTTTTCTCGCTCTAGTTGTCTGGATAATCTGCTAAACTAAGGTTGTAGGGATGTATAGTGATACCTGCACTGGGGCTTCCTTTACCTATGGGGACATCAAGGTTGGATCCTCTCAAGGAATTGCTTTATCAAGTTTCTGTCTCCTTCATAGTATTTCCCTTGTATTTACAGAGGCAGAAGACTTTGAGCCGGAAGAACCTGTTCCAAAAGGTGGTCCAATAACCGTAAAGGATCGCTGGGAGGGAGAAGATGAAGAGGAAGATGTTAAGGTGCGGAGTAACTACTAATATAAGAGAGTGGCACAAGTTTATAGAAAAGCCCTATTCACACATGTTAAAATTGCTCTGCAGCCACATACAAGAAGCAGTGACCTTATATCTGAGCTGGTACATTGCTTTGGGTAGTGTTAAGATCACAGGCTGACTATGATGTTGTTTTTTTTTTTACTATTTTCATGGGTGTGTCCTAGAAAGTTGCAGGATCACTTTTTAGGAGAGGGATCAAAACTGCTGACTGTTTCCCTGTAATGTTGTGTCAGCGCAGGAAGGCCACAGGCAGTTCACACTACTGCACTGGATGAGTACACAACAGTCCAAAAGATGGTTAAGATCTCTGTATAACCCTTTTATAGGGATATTTCACTTGTTAGAGAAAAGGACATCTAAGTGTTGTAGCCACTATTAGCCTAAAAGTCAGATTAGGTTGCACCAGATTACTAGTGTCTGACACTAAGAGTCTAGTCCTACTTTATACCTCAATAATGGTGAACCTTTTAGAGGCTAAACACCAAAGTACAGCAAAAAATCAGCTGATTTATCACAGTCCCAATGTGGCACCAGCGTTTTGTTCCCTGCTATGCCACAGCTTTCAATTGTATTGGACACCGATACTTTTGAAAGAAGCCCAGTCTGCACCTCCTCACTCCTCCTGAAGCCCTGGAAGTGTTTGAAATCGCGCTGATCACAGTACATCGGGGGATATCGAGGACTGCAGGAGACGGCCTTGTTCACCTCAGGCAGCCATGCAATAGGTTTAGCACCACTGTTGTATTTTAACTCCTTCAGGACGCAGCCATTTTTGTAGCTTAAGGCTCAGTTCCAGTTTTTGGATTCTGACATGTCGCTTTATATGGTTATAACTTTTGAACTCTGTTACTTATCAAAGCGATTAGGAGATTGTTTATTTTCCTCAAATATTGTACTTCACTTTAGTGCTAAGTTTTTTGCTTTTATTTAAAAAAAAAAAAATAAATAAATAAAGATAAAAAGTAATGGATTTTTTTTAAATTTACCATTTTCAATATTTGAAATCATTGCGTTTTCTGGCAGATAGATTTACCATCTAAATAAGTTGCTGAATAACATTTTCCATATGTCTACTTTAAAAAATTCGGAAAATGCAAATGCCTGGATAATTTATTTTGATGTCACACGGCTTACAGATCGAATATCGATTTTCCGTATTTTCAGAATCTACTATTTTGGGGATGAATACTGTTTTTAATGAAATTTTAAATTTAACATTAAAACCCCACTACATAATCAACCCATTTTTAAATCTACACCCCTCAAACTATCAGAAACTTTTAGGAAGATTGTTAACTCCTTGAGATCTTCATAGTACAGTAATTAAATGAAAATGGAGGTGACATTTAGAATTGTCAAATTTTGTCGGTTATTTTTTAATTTAGCCCTAAAATTTACTCATTTCCAAAGGATAAAAAGAGAAAACCCATCTTAGAATTTGTTATGCAATTTCTCCTTAATATAGAGAACCCCCACATGTGGCCGTTACTTGTTTTATGGGCGCACAACGAGGCGCAGAAGGGATGAAGCGCCCTGCAGCTGCCAGGATTTTAATTTCTTCATTGTCCCCTTTTGTAGGATTTAAAGGAAACCTACCACTTGAAGTGGCAGGTTTCCGATAGCAATACCGGGCACCATCAGGGTGAGCTGGTGCCGGAGCTTATTTTCGTTAGTGTTTTAAACCGCGGTATCGCGGTTTAAAACACTTTTTAAACTTTATAGCCGGCCGCAGGCAGGTACGCGCTCGGTGCTTACCTGCGCGCGGCTACATAGGAAGTGAATGAGAGCCGCGGTGCAGGTAAGCGCCGAGCGCGTACCTGCCTGCGCGGCGATAACGTTTAAAAAGTGTTTTAAAAGCGAACCGCGGTTAAAAACATAACTAAAAAAGCTCCGGCACCAGCTTATGCATGAACGGGCGGCTGCCCGGTATTGCCATCGGAAACCTGCCACTACAAGTGGTAGGTTTCCTTTAAAATGTTTGCTTTTTCGTTATTGAGGCCACGTGACGGTATCTTTTCTGCAGGATGAGATGCTTTTTCCATTGTTACCATTTTGGGTTGTTCCCCTATTGTTAAAAATGTATGAAATTTCAAAAAGCATTAACTCTGTACAGGATTTTTAAACGTTTTCTCTTTTTTTGGTGTTCACCATATAGCCTAATAATCATGTTATCTTTATTCTATGGGTCGATATGATTACGGGGATACCAGCCTTTGCTATTTCTTAAGTTTTACTAAATTTACCAAAAAACCCCTAATGTGGGGAAAAATGTTTAATTTTTGCATTGCCGTCTACGAAGTGGCATAAGTGTTACTTTTTTGGCTATGGAGCTTTTTGTGGGATAATTCAGAGACCCCTGTCAGGCAAGTTAAATGCCGCAGTCTTGCTGAACACTGCATTCTCACGGGTTTAACATCCCAGAACAGAGCCCACTCTGACCGCGGATGTTACGCTGGGATGTCAGCTACTGGCTTCAGCATCGAGCCGGCCTCAGCTCGGACGCAAAGTCACTGTGCTCGGTGTCCGATATATCGGACACTGTGTTAAGCAGTTAA
This sequence comes from Engystomops pustulosus, assembly GCA_019512145.1. NCBI lineage: Eukaryota > Metazoa > Chordata > Amphibia > Anura > Leptodactylidae > Engystomops > Engystomops pustulosus. The sequence goes on from CM033644.1 coordinate 31,506,256, forward strand.
AAGAACACTCCAGTGATGCATGGTGCAAGGCCTGAAGGGAGAAGCATGACAACTTTCTGGATGCTACATTGATGAGCAAAATGGACTTTATACTCGCCACCAGATATGTTATTTGCTCTTTTGCTATAATTTGCTTTTCTGCAAATATCCACATGAAAAAAAGTTAATGCTATATGTAACAGAGTTGTTCTCTTAAACAATTAATCTTGATTAGGCTGCCTGATTACTGCTAAAAATGCCAGGCTTTTTTTTTTTTTTTTTTTTTTTTCTTCAGCAAATAATTTAAAGGGCTTTTCCTACAAAGACAAGATTCTTAAATATACACAGCATAACAAAATAACATTCTCTAATTCACTGTTGGTAACAAATACAGTATTTCACAGATATAATTCCAACTGGTTTATCAGTCCTGGTGTTTAAAATTTTTGTTCCCCTTTTAAAACTGTAAATCTTCTGACTCTGGTCGGATTCTTCCCATGAAGAGCCTCTTTTCTGCAGACTGCAGTGCTCTCTGCCTCCTGCCTCTCTCCCCTACATTACAAGACCAGCTCAGACAGACTCTGCAGGCTGCTGCTTGCCTGCAGGAAGAGACTTGTTACAAGCTATAGACAGATAACGTCTTTATAGCAGGGCTGAGTGTGAGTTAGTAGAGCTGAGTGTCATTGTGTTATATCCATTTCATGGATCTCATCATCACTCTAGTGTCAATATACTAGTAGAATGTTCAGAAGCTAAAGAAGTGTATATAAACATTGTACCCTGATAATTTAAGCACATTGCCAGCTCACAGCACTGCAGGGATCATAATGTCTGTTTAGAGAGCCTTCAACCACACTCTGGAATTTTACACTGACCATCACTGAGTGATATGAGCTAAAACAACAATAAAACTGAGTAAAATTGTAAAGTGGTTTAAAAATGATTATTGTATAAACATTACTAGGGGGTTAACAGTTTAGAACTTTCTTTCATGGATAAAACCCTCTTAACAAGTGAAAGTCAGTTCTATTTTTCTGAATTGATTATTTTCTGCAGGATGTAATAATACTCCCTATTTTAACCATCAAAAATGTCTTTTTGTTAAGCAAACTAACAAACCCCATTTCTAGGGAGCAATTGTAAAATCCTGCACACTGACTTCTGTTCCTGTTTTCATTTAGGATAACTGGGATGATGAGGAGGAAGCGGAAAATAAACAAGAGCCTCAAAAAATAGGTTAGTAGTCCGCGAAACCATGTAAGTGTCATGATCCAGGATTCTGCTAATCTGTCGGTATTTGTGGGACTGCAGATATTGTTTTTAGGAATCAATGACCAGTTGTCGTGATTAATCACCAATACAGGCAGTCCCCGGGTTACATAAAAGATCGGTTCTGTATGTTTGTTCTTAAGTTGAATTTGTATGTAAGTCGGAACTGTAAATTTTATCATTGTAATCCCAGCCAGAACTTTTTTTGGTCTCTGCGACAATTGGAATTAAAATTTTGGATTGTCAGAGGAATCAATATTAATACTAAAGCTTAATTACTGACACATTTGATAACTGTTATAGCTGGTCATTGTAGCCTAGGACTAAAGTACAATAAATGACCAATATCCAGAGGTCCGTTTGTAACTAGAGGGTCGTATGTAAGTCGAGTGTTCTTAAGTAGGGGACCGCCTGTATAGGAAACTTGAAGGGGATATTGATATAATCTAACTTGTTTGATTTAGACTAAAAATAGAAATAGATTTGTGTGGTTTACAGCTATTTCTCCATCCCCATAGAACAGAAAGTTCCTGATAAGAAAAAATTACAGGAAAAAATAAAAGAAAAAGAAAAGGCTTCTAAAAAGAAACAAGAAGAACTTAAAAAGAGGGTAAGTCATGGGGAATCCTAATATTGTACAAAGGTTTGTTTTGAAAACCACTGTTTGTATGAAGGCTTCTAAAATTCTTATGTTTTTTTTTCCCTCTCTAGTTAGAGGAGCCTGAAGAACCTGTAAACTTGTCACCAGAGGAACAACTAGCAGAAAAGCTCAGGCTAAAAAAGCTACAAGAAGATGCAGATCTAGAGTTGGCTAAAGAAGCTTTTGGTGAGAGTTGTTGTAAATTTGTACAGAGCATCAATAGCCAGTGCCTTCTGGTGATATTAACTATGTTGGTGCTAGCAGCTTTTTGGCCAGTGATAAAATTGTAAAAAAAATTTTTCCCCCTTTCACACAGGTGTAGGAAGTGGTACTGGAATCGATGCCATGAATCCGTCATCAAGAGAGGACTTCACAGAATTTGGCAAACTGCTGAAGGAAAAGATCACACAGTATGAGAAATCCCTACACTACCCCACCTTCTTAGAAACACTTGTGAGAGAGATCTGTATTTCACGTGAGTATTGAGCCCTGTATGTTTTACCTTTTATTAGCAGGCACAGTAAATCTTTGAGGTTCCAATTGTTGTTGTGTCTTTTTTTTAGTGGAGCTTGAAGACCTGAAGAAGATATCCAATTCCTTAACAGTTCTCTGCAGTGAAAAACAGAAGCAAGAAAAAGTAAGTTTTGGGGTATCTGTATACAAAAGCAATTACAGCGGTAATGTGGCAGAAGGTTCTCCCGATAAAGTAAAAAAACAAACTGAAATATAGTTGTAATTTCTGAAATTCTGCAAATAGAATAGAAAACATTGCAATGTACTTCATTGACGGAATCTGTTGCCACCTTTTACAACATTAAACTGCACACCTTCTCAGCTAGGGTATGAAATGTCCCTTTCATACAATTATTTAACGTTTAATGTCTATTTCCATTGTATTAATCCATTTAGATGTATATTAACCAAGAGGAAGATACAAGAATTGTGTCTTTGTCTCAGAACCATTTTACCCCTGCCTTGGGGTGTAATCCAGAGCACATTCCCTTTTGGAATACATTGCAATCTGTGTGCTCTTGTAAATTTATTTTGTGAAATCTACCCCATTTACCAATATTTAAAAATAAAAAAAATTCTCAATTTTAAAATGAACTGCGAAAAGCAATTTTTGTCAGATGCATCTGAAGTGTTGGTGTCACTTCAGACACCCCTATCTTACGTTCAGTAGCACCTAAATATGTGCATTTTGGTGTCACATTAAAGGAAATCTACCATCAAAATAATTCAAGATAAACCAGAGGCACTTTCTCATATAACCAGGCACCTTGAGTGTGGTAATCTTATATTTTATACGTGGCCTCCTTCCTTCTAAAAGAAACTTTTACAATTATGTTACTGATTCCGAAAGGGGATTGCTAAAGCCCCTTCCCTGCCCAATGCAGTCTCACAGCAGCAGAGGAAGCTTCAGCGTTAGAGGGAGATTGTTCCTGCATAGTGTAACAGCCTGTTAATCGGCAGCATGGAGGGGCCCTGGTAACACCCCCAGGGTCCTTCAGGCTAATTAACATACATTGAGATATTTGGAGGGAGGGAGGCCATGGATAACAAATATAAGATTACCACAGTGGAAGGATCAAGGAGTAACTGTCCCTGGTCATGTTTGATCATTTCTTTTAAATCGGAAACTTTCACATCAGAAGCTATAGAGACGGGAACTGGTTCTTTATTTACAACTCGCATTCCTAAATAACTGTTTTGCTGGCTCTGTAGCTCACAGAACCCCAAGCTTGATGTGATCTAAAATATGATTCTTGGCTTTGACACAAAGCATGTTTCTAACCACTAGAACCTCCCTATGCAGCTTCTGAAGTTCACTTAGGGCAAAATATGACTCTTCTCGTTTTCACATGACTTGGGGATTCTTTAATAGGCAGAAGGTGAGATTCCATATAAGGTAAAATTCTAGAAAGGACATTTCATATTTCAGGTGCAGATTAATTCTATAACTTAACATTTATTTCATATTTAATGTGTAAGTTCAGTGCACCCCATGAGATCCTGCCCAACAGCATTGAATGCTAGCAGGACCTGCAAAAAAATCTTAGTACTTTGGCAAACACACCAGAAATTTGACTTAATTTGTGTTTTTTGTTTCTTTTTAGCAAAATAAAGCCAAGAAGAAGAAGAAAGGAGTGGTTCCTGGGGGAGGTCTGAAGGCCAACATGAAGAATGACCTGGCTGACTACGGCAACGCCGACGATGAATATGGAAGGGAGTTTGAGGATTTCATGTGACACTCATTCAATACTCACGACTCTGAATGTGAGTGTTTTCTCCCCTCTTCTGGACTCTGCCAAATGCTACAGTCAAAGAATTTAAACCCTTCACCCAGCCTGAAAGTCGGGATGGGTACATCTGGATACAATGGGGTTAATAGACCCCCCTTTACACCCTGCATATTTGCTCATGCACTATATTTCCTGGCCTGTGATCTCTTCCGCTCTGCAAGTGGCATAAATGTACACACTTGCCATGTTACAGAGTGGCCTGTGCTTCCCATCCACTCTCCTACACACATAAGAGGAACACCTCTGGTCTCCCAGTAAGCATCCTCTCTTTTCATTGGTCCCATTAGGTTTTACATGGCAGTTCCTGAGCTTTGTACTAAGCTCTGGCTTGTGCTGAGCCCAGCTCAGTGCTTTTTCATATGTTTGAAATAAAGACTTAAAACTACATGGAATTATCTTGAACTCTGCTACCATGCACATGCAGGAACCATCGCTGCCTCCAGTTCTGGGGTCATTTATTGGTTCTCGGAGAGAGAGACTTAAAATATCATTGTGAATCTGCGTGCCACGTGTGATGCCCATTTTGAGAGATCACAAATCGATGGGTCTTTTTAACATAATTTTTTTTTTTTCTTTTGGGTGGCTTCATATTTATTTAGTAGTCAAAAGTTGCCGTGGTTATAAGATTGGTTAGATGCTTTCTGACTCTCGCTCAGAGGTGTGGGGTCCGACCCTTTTCTCTTAAATTCTGCTCACTTAACGGATGACGCTTTGCCAGCAGGTCCTTCCATGGGAGAATTGTTATATTAACAATGAGACTGCAATGTTTGTTTTATAAGACAACTAATTTAATAAATTCATCCTTGTGACAAGGTGCCTGCCGGGCTTTCTGGTGCAGTTACTGGGTTCTCTTCAGTTTATTAAAGGGGTTTTCCAGAATTCACACGGTGGCCAGAAAGTATTGGTCACTTCTCACATTTTAAGTTTTTCTACGATCAAGCGTTAAGAAACCTTGTTACTCCTTATTGGAGTAAAATAAAAAAATCTTCCACCAGGATGGAGGATTGTAAAACAAGCATACTTAAATGCTGGTGTGTGCCTCCTCTGGCAGGATCGGCTCTGCTTTTAGCTTCTTATGTCCTTGTTATTACTAAAAAGCTTTAAAAATTATGCAAGTGAGCCATGAACAGCTGTGGGCTCAATAGCTTTTAATAAAGCCTTCTACAGCCTCTTGGGCTCATTTTTTGTAAAAACAAGGGCATAAGAAGCTAAAAGAAGAGTGGATTCTGCCAGAGGTGCACACACCAGTAAGTGTGCTTGGTTTACAATCCTTGATATTGGTGGCAGATGTCCTTCTAAAGGGGTTTTCCCACCAAACAAGTTAGGCCACAATCAGCAATTTGGTCCCCATCCTGTGGATAGGGCCCAACTTGTTTGGTGGGAAAACCCCTTTAAGGAAAGGTGTTTAAGTATCAGGGTTTTTTTCTAATTCGGTCAGCAGTTTTTGATGCTATTATTTATTTGAACTTTAAAGCTGTTCAGAGAACTAGATCATGAATTTCAGATTGTGAAGATTTTACATGCCAGTCTTCCATGGCCATTAACCTTTGCATTATGAATGATAGCTACTGATAACTGTGGTCTAGAGCTTAGATGCAATGTCAAATTTTGATAGCCTTATTGCCATTTTTAGAACAAATATTGCATAAATCAGTAGCATAAGTAACTCAAACTTTGGAATATAACTTCTCACTTGCTGTGGCTCTTTTCATCCTTCCTGATATATGTAGTTGCAGCAATAATCCTACTTTGTTACATCTTGATAGAAAAATGCTCCCCATTGTTCTAGATGTAACAGAAGTTGCAGAAGTCATAAACTACCCAAGCGGTGTTGTTTCCTTCAATGTACACATATTGGACTACTGATTTATACAAACAATAAGGTGTACAGGTAGAGCCTCGAAACCAAATGTCACACCGGTGTATCTTCATGTGCTGTGTAATCTCTGCTCTGAAATCTCATAGACTATTGAGGTCTTGATCATTACAAAATTTTCCTTAAAACTACATTGAAACCTGTTGCCCGTGAGCAAGTTTGCTCTGACACTGGTGGAATTTATCAGACCAAACCTAGAACTGAACTGTTGGACCAGACTCGCTTGTGGGCCAGCTGCCTTTAGGAAAGTTCCCTTTCCAGAGATATGTTTTCCTGAATAGAACAATGAAAACATTTCCTCTTGTGCTACCTTGTAAGGCAGTCCCCTTAACAATAGGCTTTCCGAAAGTCACGTGATGTGAGATGAAGCCAAAGACTCAAGATTAGAAGTGGTGTTGGAGCAGACCCTAAAAGTGAGGGAGATTTTGAGGGTAAGGCCTCTTTCACACAATAAGAACACTCATTGCACTCTGTCCCACTGGGTTTTGTCACACTTGCATTTTTCGTCCTGCACAGTGTTAAAATCTAATTTTGCTCTACTGTAGCAAAACGCACGCACATGTGGAAAATGCACCGTACAAGTCTATGAAGATGCATCCTCTTCAACTGCCACAGAAAAGATAGACCACAGTCCTGAGTCTTTTTCACGCGAGTTGTCTGCGTCTTAAAAAACGCATTGAAAACACTAAAAATGCACATGGATTAAACACATTGAACAAACTGTTCATCATAAAAAATAAGTTAACAATAGAAATGTAATCTTTTTAAAGTGCAGGGATAGCATTGGAAGAAATTAATCAGATGGGCTTGTTATCGCTAGCGGTGCTAAATTTGGGATCATCCTCAACTACATTGGGCACATTCCTCCTATGCTGGAGCCCGAAAAAAAAAAAAAAAAAAAACTCACTGCATTATTGTTGCTGAGAGGCTGAGTGAAGCAGAAAGGAGCATTTCTAGGAAATGGAGCAGCACGGCCGTTTTTACGGCCGAAGATGTAGCCGACCGGGCGCCATAGCCGTCTATGGGGACGTATATCCGGTGGGGTCACAAGTACGGCTAGTGCTGTCTTTACAAACATAGGCCTAGCGTACGAGGGCTGGCTTTGGCCCAATTGCTTATGTTTCTATGGAAACGCATGCGATTGGTCACCAGAAGCCGGTGTCTTGCGTTAAACAATGGTTCTGGTTACTGATGTAAACACAGCGCTATGTGTGACCGCACCCTTAACACTTCTTGGACCGCCTGCAGGCGCAGGTCCGCAGTCTAAAGACGTTGCCTCGGTTTTCTACTGCTCTCGTGCTAGCCACAGGAGCAGGACCCAGTCTCTGGTTGTCAGAGGCACCTGGAGACCCTGTCCGTTTCCACTTCTCCCTTCTCCGCTCCTCACAATGCGATGCACGGAGGAGCAGAGCTGGCGCTACCACCGGCTCCATAGACTTGGGGGTCACATGACTGCTGGGTCTGAAGGGGTTAATCAGAACTGCTGGGTGACCCAGTACAGCTCTGATCAGAACCACCAGTCACAGGTGTTTGTTTTCACTCTGTAATTGAAGGTCCTTTAGATGTCCAGTTACAGAAGAAAACTTGTAAAATTAGAAGAAAAAAAACGGAAATTTGTCCCCCAGGGGTCTTTTATGACCTCATGGGGCACATAAAAGTAAAAAACACGCACACACACAAATATTAATGAATATGCATAAAAATATGACATTTCTTCATATAATAAATTACACGCTATACTGCAAGAAGCCATATAGAAGAGCATGGCACACACGTAGAAGTAACCATGTCCGACATACCACAGAGAAACGCCAGATGTAATGTGACAAAGGTCACCGTGACCAAAAAGTTGTATCTAATTTGATCTGTTATACTTACCTCTTTATATGTATGCATTATGGCGAAGGCCAATATCATATGAAATGCTTTGCACTGAATAAAAGAGGAAAATATTACTTCTATGTATGTGCCATGCTCTGCTATATGGATGTATCTGGATTGAGAATCCAACTTTGAGCACCACCCAATAGTGTGAGGTCTCTATTATTCTACCTAACACAAAAAAAAGCATCACCGTAAAATGACAAACTAGGGAATGCATTATTAATTTTGAGTTAATTTGAAAATTAAAAAAAGGAAATATAAATTACATAACTTTTTTCCACTTTTAACCCCAAATAACAAATGAAAAAAAAAATTTTAAAACTTTTTTATGTTTTAACCAGCTCTCTGTGTCCTGAAAAAAAACAGCAAAAAATTTTAAGCTAGCAGGGGAAAAAAAAAGTTATGGTCCTTAAACTGCCACTTATGAATATTCACTAAAAATGCCCGGTTACTAGAGCCTTTTCAGGTCACGTCACTAAGGGGTTCATAAAAATGTTTTTAAAAATAAACCCGGCTCCCCAACATACAGTGCTACATATAAGACACTCCCTGAAGCCTTCCAACATAGTCGCATGTAAATGTCCCCTCAACCTCCTAACATGCCGTCCCATGTAAATATATCCCTCCTGCCCCCCCAGCCCGTAACATGCAGCCCCATGTGAATACACCCCTCCTGTCCCTCCAATCCCAATAAATCACATGACTATTGTCCATTCCCCATGCACATCTACCTCACACACCATTAGTTCTCTACTCCAAGAACTGACCAGTCTGCCCAGAGATCTGAGGCTTCCCTGCTCCGCCCACTATTCACAATAGTCCTTAAAGGGAACCTACCACCACGGATCTACCTTTAAAGGTAGATCGGGTGGTAGGTGCATCCTTAGGACGTGAGGACAGCCCTTTTAAGAGGTAATTCTCAAGTCCTCTATATCTTTTGATAACTTTTAGCTAATATGTAAATTTTCTAAAGAGGCTACTGGGGTGTGGATTAGGCGCAGCTACTCCACGCCCCAGTAGCCTCTTTGATCCTCCTACCAAATAACTTCGGCGCGCAGCTCCTCGTAACTGCGTGCCCTTGTCCGCAAAGCCTGCCGTGTCCGCATGCGCAGAACAGCAGGCCCACCGTCACTGCTCCAGAGCCACTACGCAGACGGCAGGCTTCGTGGACGGGGGCAGGCAGTTATGTGGAGCTGTGCGCCGAAGTTATATGATAGGAGGATCAAAGAGGCTACTGGGGCGTGGAGTAGCCGCACCGTGTAGCCTAAGCTCCAGCTACTCTACGCCCCGGTAGCCTCTTTAGAAAATTTATATATTAGCGAAATAAAAGTTATCAAAAGATACAGGGGACTTGAGGATTAGCTCTTAAAAGGGCTGTCCTTACGTCCTACAGATGCACCTACCACCTGATCTACCTTGTATAGGTAGATCCGTGGTGGTAGGTTCCCTTTAAACCGTGACCTGCTCAGAGAGCAGCCTTCTTCAGTCCTGTGCTTCCTACTCTGGGACAAAGTTATAGAACTAATTGAAGGGCCAGTATCATTTTAATTCTTCATTATGGTGTATGTCCACTGCAAGCATAGTAACAAATGACGTTATATTTTAATGATCCATTTGAATATTAATAATGCGTTTTACAGGAATTCCCCTTTAAGGAATGCCTTAAAAGGGGTTGGCCACTGTCCCTCATGTCTTTCTGTAATGTGTGTGTAAGTGTATGGGGCAGGGTATTAGGTAATTTACCAATATACATCTACTACAAGTTCTGCTCCGCTTTCTTGATATGTAAAGTGAAGCCTCCTGTATTTTACCTCATCCGCCACAGATTCCTGACCACAAATGGAGGATCATGTGATTGGTCACGGACAGATAGAGATCACATGACCCTCCATCTGTGGCCATTTTGTGGTCAGGAATCTCTGGCTGATGAAGTAAAAGACACTTTGAAGTAAAAGACACTTTACATATCAAGAAAGCAGAGCAGAACTACTAATAGATGTATACTGGCAAATTACCTAATATTCTGCCCCTACACTTACATTACAAAAATCATGAGGTAAAGCGGCCAACCCCTTTAAGGCCACACTTGGATAGCTATGCCCCATCTCCCATATGCAGATTTAGATTAACTCAGAGACATATCTATCTTATTTTGGTAGAGGAGAACGCTAGGAATGTGTAGACCTCTGGAAGTATCCTGCGGGGCGAGGAGGCTCTCTGCCCTTGTATTGTGCCAGATGAAGGACATATGGAGGATGTGCAGGGCCTTAGACAAGATCTTGTTTTAATGTATTCTACACACAGGAATTGGAAGAGGGTTCTATGGCCCCCATATAATTAACCTTGTAGTAATACTATTAATATTAATATCTATCAATGTAACTTATTGGGAGTCATTATATAATGTGTGTGCATAGTACAAGCAGGACATATTCTCTCTACATCAATATTGCCTATAGGTTGTCCTGACATTTAGGAAACTTAACCCTGCACCTGTGGACCATTAAAAGTGACTCGGCTCACCGGAAGCTCTGATCACATTTCTAGTTGGTAGTGAATGTGATCGTACATCGGTAGTGACACATCAACCTGTTTTCTGACTATGCTCTGCCTGCCTTTTTCCTTCACCTTGACTTTGCATGAGCGCTTCTTGTCCTGAGATTGTTTTCTGACTATGTCTCAGCCTGTTACTTTTGTACCTTGCTCTTTAGCTTTTAACCTTGTAAAGCGGACACATACATTGTCCAGATCCCTCTGAGGGACACTTTGATAACATTCATGAAAGTAGCAAAACCAAAACTGGTTAGGCGATATGGTGGGTCCTCATCAGCTTTGGGTAACCCCTACCCCCCTTCTAATATAACCCTGGCTGACCTGTGTTCTGAAGCTATAGGACTGACCTGTCTCTGTTGATAACATGGTCTGCATAGGAGCCAAATCTATCAACCGGATACACATCTGCTTGTAGAGCATGACTAGTGTCAGAAACAACAGGTAACATACATTGCATAGGACCCTATGCCCAGACTACAATGCAGCTTTCTGTAGCGCTACTGCCCAGTTTTATTTGTCGAGTTACTACATCTTTGTATTCATGTAATTCATTTATGTAATTTCGGGCCGTGCCAGCAGGTCACCGAATAGATAAAATCAAACAGTAGTGCTACAAAAAGTCACAGTGTAGCCTTAGCCATAGTATAAAGCAGTCAACTATGATATCAGTCTGGAAAACAACACTGCAAGTTTTAATAAGTTGGAAAAAAGTGAGCTCATCTTTAGACCCGGAATACAAAATATTGGTTACATCAAACAAACAGTAATAATAAGTGGCCTATGCTCCAACGTAAAGCAAAGATCACACGTCGCAGTGTAAGGCCTCATATTCATTCATTCATGCGGCAGAGCTTGGTCAGAGATTCATCATATGATACAGCAATAGGATTAGGCCTCCTGTTGTATGCGTCTGGTGGTTGCGCCGGCGGCCAGACTATGTGCGAAAACCATTAAAAAAAATGTTGAAGGTGAATGTTCACATAGTCTAGGTCATGCTCAGCCGCGTCTCCTTTTCCATTTAGCGTAAATATATTGCGTGAAGGGGAAATCAATACTAATTTCACAAGTAATGGCGATTATTTCACGACTTCTATGCCAGTTTTCTGGTGTAGAAGACCTGATAAATGTCCCCCATGTACTGCATTTTACAGACTCTGTGCAGGGACGCCTGGTATAGATATCTTTGATGCAAGGAGTCCCTGACCATTATTCGGTATTGTAGGCACCTACAGTAGTTCAGTACAGGGCTGTATTCCAAACATTTTTTTAGGGCAATCAAACAAAGTGGGAAAAGTTCCCAAATCAGATACCCTACTTCTACTATTGGGGTTCAGTTCCATTTCGGCAATAATTTATAGATTGGAAACTACTACTAAATCTGCTTCTGTAAAAAGCCAGTAGTGCAAAATCAGCGTAAAGTGGTATATAGTGATGCGGTATAGCAGCAGCAGCATATACAGATTGTTCTATTCGTCAGCATAGTCTAGTAACATATAAAAGACAACAGTGCAAGTATTTGTTCCTTCATTCCACTAGGAGCCGAGGGAGGCAGCTGTAACAGCGCAGGTTTCCAGCAGGAGCCTGGGGGAGTGGGACGCGGCTCATGAATATCCATGTTTCTTCAGAAGGATTCCCAGGAGATGTATCCTGTTCAGGTCTTCTATCGAGACAGCATGTCTGTCAGGCAGCATCGCGTCTGCGAGTCTCTCATCAGTACATCAGTGATATCGTAGAACTTGTTCTCTATGGCCAGTTTATAGCGAGTGTTAATGGCCTCACAATAGCAGATCACTCGCTTCAGGTTCTGCAGCCCGGTGGGTCCAGGTGGGTTCACTTTGCATCTGAAAATAGACGAATCACATGATGAAAAGTTCTCTTAGCAATGGCCATGAAGGAAAACTAAGTAACTAAAATCTCTGAGATGTCAGATTACACAGGGGAGGGGGAGTAGTAGCAGATTACATAGAAGTTTTATGCACAGGGTAGGGGTACAGTTTTCCAAGTATTTATAGCCCCCAGAGTATAGTTTACAGGCCTGTCCCACTTGTCATTACAGGTACAGGCGGTCCCCTACTTAAGAACATCCCACTTACAGACGACCCCTAGTTACAAACGGACCTCTGGATGTTGGTAATTCACTGTACTTTAGCCCTAGGCTACAATAATTAGCTGTAGGAGTTATAAAAGGTGTCTGCAATTAAGATTTATTGTTAATCCTGGTTCTTATGACAACCCAAGAGAGCAAAAAAAAAATCTGAATGGGGCTACAATTATAAACTACAGGCTGTCCCCGATAACGTACAAGCTAGGTTCTGTAGGTTTGTTCTTAAATTGAATTTGTATGGAAGTCGGAACTGTATATTTTATCATTGTAATCCCAGCCAGAATTTTTTTGGCCTCTGAGACAATTGGATTTTAAAAATGTTGGGTTGTCATACGAACCGGGATTAACACTAAAGCTTCATTACAGACACCTGTGATAACTGTTATAGCTGTTTATTGTAGCCTAAGGCAGCAAATGACCAACATCCAGTGGTTCGTTTGTAACTAGGGGTCGTCTGTAAGTCGGGTGACCTGCATACAGTTCCAACTTGCATACAAATTCAGCTTAAAGGAAACCTACCACTTGTAGTGGCAGGTTTCCGATGGAAATACCGGGCACCAGCTCAGGCTGAGCTGGTGCCGGAGCTTATTTTAGTTAGTGTTTTAAACCGCGGTATCGCGGTTTAAAACACTTTTTAAACGTTATAGCCGGCGCAGGCAGGTACGCGCTCGGCGCTTACCGTGCACGCGGCTTCATTCCCTGCATATGTAGCCGCGCCACGGTAAGCGCCGAGCACGTACCCTGCTGCGCCGGCTATAAAGTTTAAAAAGTGTTTTAAACCGCGATACGCGGTTTAAAACACTAACTAAATATAAAGCACGGCCACCGCTCACCCTGAGCTGGTGCCCGGTATTGCCATCGGAAACCTGCCACTACAAGTGGTAGGTTTCCTTTAAGAACAAATCGACGGAACCCGGGGACTGCCTGTAGATAAGATTTGAAGTAATTCCAGATGGTTTTCAATGCTTGGCCTGTCTTATCCAAGTAAAGGAAACCTTCACGATGAAAAACTAGTAAAGCAAAACATGTATGAACAAGACAGAGTGCGTTGTACTGAGATATTAGTTATGACGCCATTCTGATCTGCATCTAAACAGCGTATTCTGCTGAAGTCAGCCTTTGGTTTTCTATAAAATACCGGAAACACAACCGCACCCATCTCTTTCATTCTCACACTGCTCTTACCTTTTTGACAACTGCTCGAACAATCCAGGACCGAGATAGCGACGTTGCTTGAACTCCTCCAGGTACTGAAAATCCCCTCCAACTATCACTTTGTTGTACAGGACTTCTGACCAGTCTGGCTGCAGGTCATAGGCTTCAGTAATAATCATGGCCTAAGAGAAAGATTAGGATGAAGGCAATTTTACATACAAGTGTGATTATTTGACCTTGATCTAATCTTGTAAAAGCACATAATAAACATGTAACAACAAGTAAAGCCATCACTTTCTCACTGGTCAGTCAGATTACCGTGATCCCCATTACCCCTACAAAAGGGTCTGCAGGTAAGGGGATATTTCATAAAACTAAGGCTACATTCACACGGCCATTGGGGGCTGTATATATTGGCCAGCAACGGGTGCGCGGTACGGTGCAGCATCGTACCACTCTGTACCTGCGGAAAAGATAGGACATGTCCTATCTTTCCCCGTGATACGGCGCCGTGTATTTCTATGGAGAGAGGCGGGAGTGAGCAGCCCAGGTAAAGCAAATTATGTGGTTTATAACTATATTCAATACAATGATTCCCTATTATTTATTGTGTTGTAAAACTGATCTCGAAAGATTTTCCTAGGTTTTCACAGGTCATAGCGACACAGAGGACATTCTCAAACTACTTTATTATAACGTATGGAATAAATGACAGACTGGAAGAGAACAGAATTGTATTGCAATTATTTGTACCTGGTAAAATCTGGGAAGTTCTAATATTGGCACCATCAAGTTCTCTCTTTCCAGGTTTATTAGCTTTGTTTGGTGGCCACCATTTAGCAGATGAAGTTGTAGGATCAGAAGACGGGTCAGACGTCCACAGCGTAAAGACTGGCGGACACATGTATCCTGTATAGAGAGATAAGGAAACTCATCATGAAATACCTCGTTTTTACTGTGTGTGTTCCATTGCGTTTTACAAAGACTTTTGGGCCCATCATTTTCAAGTAAATTGCACTTCATCTCGCTCTCTCTGTTCACCTTTTCCTGTCTCTCCACATTGTAGGTCCATTTCCAGTGACACATGGAGATGCCAAGACTTTTCTTTTTTCTACCATTTCCCCAGTTCATCCCCAGTATAAGGCAAACTGAAGATGGGGTTATTCCTCAGTTTACGTGACATCACCAGTGATGATCTGCGGAGGGGTTGCTAAGATTAGCCAATCAGGGGCACATTTACTAAGGATTGCACACTGCACTTTTGTCGGACCGTGCACATTTTTCATGGCTATTACGCACGTTTGTAAGAAGTGTCTGCGCTGAGATTGTGTCGCACGTGACCCTTTTGTGGCACAACTGCGCTGGCTACCATGCGACACAAATTAGGGGGCATGCTGTTGGTCGGTCTGACTAATTCGGCCCGAGTGCCTAATATAACTTGCAGATTATGTTGCACGCCCTAAGTTAAAGGTGCACCACAAAAAAGATGGTGAAGTCGGGTCAGTGCAGGGAAGCGACACATTCATGGCGCACAATCTTAGTGAATCGCCACATCCAGCATTATACACGGACAATGCACTTTCAGTGAACTCTAGTGACCTTGTAAGTAAATGTGCCCCTCTGTGTGAATGCTGCCTAAAGGATTGAGGGACGCTAAGGAGTAATGACATCAGGATGCAATCTGCTCACCTTAGAATAACTCTCCTTAGCATCAATAAGAAGAGTCATGGCCTTCATTATGGAAGATCTTAGGTCCCCCAGATTAGACACCCAATACTCTGAAAAAAGCAGATGTAGAATATTTCACACACACACACACACATATATATTATATGCGCAAGTATCACATATAAAGAGATCTGTATCTCAGACCAAGAAAGATTTGACCACTTACCCCAAGGCCTGGACTGGATTAATTTCAGCTGGATTTTTGCGGCCTGTTCGTGGTTGTGGCCAATATCGCGATGCAAGCTGAAGCACAGTGCAGCCATGTTGTGCTTCTCACTGTCACCCGGATGGCAGCGCTTAATATATTCCAGGAGCGCCAGCTGCAATCCCCCTTTCTAAATGCAGGTGGCAGATAAAGAAATGTATCAGCAGATAAGGACATATTATCAAACTCAATTACATACAAAACCTTAAGGCTGTATTGATTCTCATTCCATTAAAGATGGATTTTACCAACTAACAAACTGTTCGGTGAGGGTCCAACTGTCGAGACCCAACCAATCACAAGAAGTGGATCACCAGAAATCCAGAGAATGTTAGAAATTGCCCAGTAGACCATTCTGCACTTACAAACAGTGAATGGGATTGGCGCACATAGCCACAGACTGTGCTCACCAATTTCTCAAAAATTACAAATATATTTATTATATATATTTTTTGTACAGATTCAAGTTTAATTCAAACATCCATAATGCATCTGTATTATAGCAACAAATCACATTCAGACCATGGGCCAAATGACTTAAATTTACAGCACCGTAGAGCCGATACACTAGCGGAATTTGGCTTTAAGTCTAATATTTGAGACATCCTTTTCACAGCAAATGATCTCATAAATCTTACACACATCTCATTATTACCGTATCAAGCCGTTTCCTTAGCAGAGCCTCAAAGTGCTGGTTTTTGTGCAGAAGATCAAAGATGTAAGCCAGATCATTATATCGTCCAATGCCTGATAGGAGCCTGACCTAAAAGGACAAAAAGAAAGACAAAGGAAAATACTCTATATAGTAACACAAGCTACAAAATAGAGAGAAGAACATTAGGGAGGCCTTTTACCATGAGGCTATATTCCCGGTTGGGAGCCAGGTGAATCTCTGTTATGTGGCGACATGTGTGCAGGACACGCCGTATCCCTTCTAGGTGACAGGTCAGACTGAAGCAATCATGAGCAGCGATGAGAACTTCAATGACTAAAGCAAAAGAAAAGTCAGAGTAAGACAAATCACAAATATATATTACAAGTGAGTGAGTGTGGGTCCTTGAGACTGTCCTGTCCTTTGGCTCTACCAGGGGGCAAATTGAATTTCAGTGTGTGTCTTTGTGAATGAGATGACCCATGCCCTGAGGTGTTGGGTAAGGTGAAAAGCAGATCCCGGCCCATTAAAGGGTGATACGAATTCGTCCGCGTGGGATGTGGAGGGACAAGCTGGTCCACTTAAGGGGAACTTGTCACCTACTTTTACCCCAATAAACTAACAACTCCCTCAGGTAGGGTATGGAATATACTTTAAAGGACATCTACCACCAGGATGAAGGATTGCAAACCAAGCACACTGACATACTGGTGTGTGCATCCTCTTGTAGATCTGCTCTTCTTTTAGCTTCTCATGCCCTGTTTTTTTTTTTCTACAAAAAAGGCTTTAAAAATTAAGGAAATGATCCTGAGGGGCTCTGGGCTCCAAGGACATAGGAAGCTTAAAAAAAGAGTGGATCCTGCCAGAGGATGCACACACCAGTATGTCAGTGTGCTTGGATTTCAATCCTTCATCCTGGTGGTAGATGTCCTTTAAATAATACCCTATTTTAAGTTAAACCCTGCCCATTTTACCTCCAAAGTCATATAAAAATTTTTTAGCAGAGTAGAGTCATCTTTTGCCAGAGATGATTTAGGCTGAGAAGCTGCAATTGCATTAATCCTTTTTCTTGACTTCTACAGCAGGTAGAACCATGGTATGATATCCTCTTAAAAAAAAAAAACCTTACCTTTCAAAACACAATGGGGCAGATTTACTTATCTGGTCCAGTCGCGATCCAGCGGCGCGTTCTCAGATGCTGATTCGGGTTCTGCCGGGATTCACTAAGGTCGTTCACCCGATGTCCACTAGGTGTCGCTGCTGCGCTGAAGTCCGCCGGAGTTCACCTTCTCCGTCTTGGTGTGAGTGCTATTCTTGCGACACAGTTTTTTTTTACATTCCGCAGTTTTTACGAATCCATTGGGTTTTACGACGGCCACACCCCCCGATTTCTGTCGTGTGAAAGCCGGCGCCGATGTGTCAAAATCCCAGGGCAATTCGTCGCAAATCGGAAAACCTGACGAAAATGCGCGATTCGGACCCTTAGTAAATGAGCCCCAATAGGCGTGTGGTTTAAAGAACTACAGTTAAAGTCAAAGTTAGGAAGAAAAACTGAAGATACAGGTCCAATTCCATGCAATGTCTTTAACTCCCTGTTTAACTCACCAAACCACAGACCTGATCAGATAAGATTCTCTTGTTAATCCGATACCCAACGTATAGGCATCTGAGCGGACACCACCCTTTTTTATAGGTAAACTGTGAGATTTCACATAAAAGAGGGAAATCTAGACATTCCATACCCTAGCTGAGGGGTTAGTAGTTTAGTCGAGTAAAAGTCGAAGACAGATTCTCTTTAAGATTTAGAGGTCCCTATATCAGGCTACTACATCCTGGATAGAACCTAGGTCCCCATTCCTTCCCAAATATATTGCAAGGATGAATAACCTCATTTGTTTAGAATCTTTAACTGAATTGTGTTGGAAAACCAAACGTATATGGGGCAGTCGGCTGGGATGCAGGTCATCTGTTGTGGGGAGACCTCTACAGTATACTTTACCATGACTGTACCCGACAAGGATCTGGTTTCTTGGGTGGTTTGGGTTGTGTTAGGTAGGATAATTGCAGTATATCTCATATTGTAGTACTATTAGTATGTCATTGCTGTGTGTGTGTGTGTCTTGTATGTAATGTATGATAAATGTATAATAAAAAAAAAATACATTACAAGTATATAATAATTCCAGGTACTGACTGGTGTGAAGCTCAGCAACTGGGACAGCCTCCAGTTTATCCAGTAGATATAATCCCACCAGAGTCGGCTCAGGACACAGCTTTGCAAGTTGAAGAAAGTTAGCGATTTTCTCTGAGACGTCGTAAACCTCAGAATAACCTGCAAAGATTCACAGATTAAGAATGTAATAATATAAAAATAACCGGCCTCCTCAAAGCAACCTCTAGTCCGGCACCTACCACCATTCTCATGCAGTGTCCTCCATATTGTCAGACTCTCTTCAGCTACAATCTGGGCTACAATCTCAGAGGAGAGCCCGTGTGAGGAGATGACCGCCTGTGCTCGGTCACACAGTTCCGGGCGCTGGCTGGACAGCACCGTGCGCAGAACGTCGCTAGGATCTCGGGAGGATATTTCGGAGAAGGAACAGCCGAGATCCTAAGATGATGTTGGCAAATACAAAAGTGATATCAGATAATTGTATTGATCATGGAAGGCGGAGTAAGATAACTTGTGAATTTCACATTTAACAATGCACATACCTGACTCAGCTCAAACATACACAACATCTGTCTGCAATACATCTTTCCGTGTTTACATGCGTCTTTGAGGACCTCCATATAAGTGACAATAGGGTTAATGGGGGTCTGAGAGGACACAGAATCCACACTGGATGCTGGAGATAAAGGAGAGAAAGTCATGCAATCTGTGGGTTATATATTTCCAGAAGTGTAACAATACTCCTTTCACCATTATTGATAAGTATTTGAAACTGTGGAAAAGTATGACATTTTCAGTAATACAAATAAACTCCTAGGTGTATAAAATGTTAATAGACGTCTATTTATTCAAGAAAATCATTAAGGACAATGTTTTCGTTGGGTAAATTGACAAACTATGGTTAGAAAGGTTCTTCTTTCCGGCATAAATACAGCCAAAATTCACTTACAGCTTTTAAATCTCAGTCTTCGGATCCATGTGTTTTCTTGTGCCTTGTCTATACCCTTAGTGATGACAGTCTGGATGTCAGGATGCAGTTCATGTATGGCCACTTCTCCAGACGCCAGAGCGCGACAGCTCAACACAATCCATACATCGCGATGGGATAGCTGGAAGTATCTACATACACGGCTGGCCTCGTAGACCTTACTGTCATCTAGTAGCCGGTCTACTAAATAATGCAGTACCCGGGAGGTTGCACTTTCATCTGCCTGTGAAGGATGACTCTCTAGTGGAGGAAGAGTGGACATGTCTAGAAGCTGCGGGGTGTTTAGTGCGGGGAGACCAGAAAATGACAACTCTGCAGACAAACTATTAAAAGAAGACAGGGAGGACAGGGATCCTCCAGTCCTATGTAATAGTTCCTGCTCAATGCGATACTTCCAAATCTGCTGCTCTAATTCCTCTAACGTACTCAATGAAGTGCTGTCATCAAGAGCAAGCCAGTGTCCTGCAAGTGTGAGCAGCAGCTCTTGTTCTGCCAGGCTCTCCATCTGCTCTCCTGTGTGCGTAGCCGTGGCACTGTGCTGGGAAGCCGTGGACTGAAAGAAGTTGGCTGCTACTAGAGGGGTCAGCTGGTTGGTGAAAAAAGTGGTATGACACCTATGCCAATACTGAGCGCGGCTCTGTGGGCACTCCCACTGCCCCATTTCTTTAAGAAGGCGTTGGTCTCGTAGCACCTATACAAAAACAGAACAAATTAGTTCAGTATTGAACATCAAGACCAGTCTTTATCTGAACACAACATGTTGGATGTTATAAGATAAGATAAGATAATTCAGGGTACATAAACTCAGGCCTATATAAAGAGTGACTAGCGGCTCTCAACCCCTTAGCTGCCTCCTAATAGTACAATAACCCGTACATTAGTAACAACGGCAGCACAGAGACCTGAGACAATCAGAAGCTATCAAGTTGGATTGTACTTACAAGAAAAAAAAAATGGTGTATAAAAAACCTATACAATAGAGATGTACATGGCCATTTTAAAGGATAGGAGTAGTCCAAATACGCAAAAGTAATTACCTCTTCTATAGCCAGGTTGTCAGTGGGCAATTCTGCCAATTCAGCAATCCGACGAGCCATAGTAAAGAGTCCTCCTTCCACCAGAAGTTGCAATAATCTCTTACATTCCAGCTGGAATGCTTCAGGACTATAGTCTATTAGAAGCTGCTTGCTGATGATAATCGGGTGACCCTGCAGGATCTGAGAGAGTCTACACAGCTTGTGAATGTCCACTCCTACAAGAAACAGCAGAGAGATCATATCTTCAATAACACTGGCTTTAATATCCATCTCTTATCAACCGATCTGGTATCTAGCCATCAATTTCATATCTATATCAATATCATATCTAGCTATCAATACCCTGTGTATCGATTTCATATCTAACCATTTCGTATACATCTCCTATATCCAGTCATCCATTTGATTTACAGAAATGGGGCTCAGGTACTTCATAAAGTCTATATTAAATATAGACAACTAAAGCAGGAGATGAGTTTATGGACAAATATATTGTATTCAAAAAACAATGAATTTAAAACAATTAGTATCCATCTCGCATCCATCTGAGAATGCATTTACCTCCACATAAATCCTGGCTGTCGCTATCACAAAGAAGCTGAAAAATCTGTAATATCTCATAAGAATTGTTGGTCTGGAGGAGGAGAAGCTGCACTAGATGAGAAGCCCGGGCCTGCAGCCATGGGATAGGAATTGGAGCGACAGAGGTGCAATCCAGAGACTGAAGCTGTAATATAATATTCATTATATATATTATACATCACAGCACCACTCATATATAGACATAAAATGCATTACTTACATTTCTTATGCTGCTCTGGAAATCCACTAATTTGTGCTTGGCCTGAGTGTAATTCTTGTGGCGGACACAAAACTCGCACATTTCAAGCAAAATATGCAAAGGGCAGTCCTAGAAGATACAACAGGATCTTAGAGTGGACTGTACTGCACAATTTATACATTTTATCCTGAAGTAATTAGGTTTCTCATCAATAGATCTCCCATCATAAGTACCTGCATAAATATCCTGAATGCTTTTAGCAGGATCCTGCAGTCCATTCTTGCCAGGAGAATATCCCATATTTGCAGAAGATCCTCCAGACTCCTCTTATGATCCACAGAATCGGACAAGGTCGTTGTGATCTCTGTATACGCAGCCGCATCCACGGATGTTACAATCCAGGCACATAGACAGGAGATGCGGTCTGCATCCTAGTCGGCAGAGGATGGTACATTTATAGAATGAAGACCACTGGTTACATGACCAGAGAGCATCAGCTATATGAATGGATAATCCTCCCTGGTACATCAGCAGAATATGTGGCGTTATATATATCCAAACCTGGCGTTCTATAACAGAGGAAGGGCTGATGCCAGGGCAAAGAGATGACTTCTAACGGGTTATCTAGGGTAGGGAGAGGTTCATTGCCCATATTACTTGGGCAGGTCTTCAGGGGAGGAATGGTTACTGCCAAGAGTTAATGAAATCATTTCTGACGGCCTATAGAAGTGAAAGGGTTAATAAGACCATCCTTTGCAGCTTATGGCAGAGAGAGGCTAATGCAAAGCTCCCCGATGGCCGGTGAAACTGTAAATGTCCAAATCTCAGATTTACTAGCACAGAGATGGGGTTAACGCAAGTAAACATGGGCACATATGGCACAGAATGGCGTTTTGATTTATATCCTCATGATCCGGGGTTAAATTTTGAATTTTCATGTACAGTGTAGGAGTAAGGCCTAGTTCACACCTGCGTCTGGGCTTTCTGTTACAATCTATGTCCAAATTTTTCATAAAAGTTGGACAACCCCTTTACTTTGAGGAATTCACTTCAACTTCGATTCCCCATAGACTTTAAAGGACCTTTTGTTAAGCATCCAGAAGACACGGACAGCTGCGCTATTTTTGACATTATAAATAACAGAATGTGTAATGGATCCTGCAGAATGTAGGTGTGAACTTAGCCTTATCAGCTCACAACTGAGGTCCTGCAAGTTACTTGTTCCTTTAGGATCCAGCATTGAAAAAGTTGAATTTTTATACCAAATATAGAAGCAGATTATACATAGGCCAGGCCTATGTGGAGCTAGAAGTGTTGCCAACTCACAATACAAGATACTGTCTAAAGTCTTAGGCTGGATTCACACTGCCATTGCCTGCAGTACCGTAGCGCGGTGGGCACACGGCAGCGCGCGGGGAGAGGAGGTGTGCACTGCTCACCCCCTCCCCTCTCCATAGGGATATATGGCACACGGCCCTGTATGCTGTGAAAAAATAGGACATATCCTATCCTATCTTTTCACTGGGTACGGAGCGGTATGGTGCCGTGTGCCCATTGTCGTCTATGGGGGACGTATATCGGACGTATATACGTCCCCCATGCGGCAGTGTGAATGTAGCCTTACTCTACTGTGTGCACTCACCTGTGTGGTGGCAGCCAGCACGCTGAACAGCGGCACTTTCCATCTCATACACTCCTTCAGAAGCGTCCGCCCTGGTTCCTCCACCTTAAGGCATCTTTGCAGCACATGCTGCAGTCTGTCCGTGTTCGTGTCCCTGCCAAGTCCTTGCAAGGAAGAATCGCTGGAGATTTTGTCTTGTAATGCCAGGGAGATATGACTATATAAGACTGGATTTAACTCATCCAAAACATAGATGACCTGGAGAAGAACAGAAGGCAATGTAGATCAAACTGGAAATGACATCCGGAGGATGAAGAACATTGGGCCTGAGTGAACTGACCTGTTCTGGACTAGATGAATGCACCAGAAGCTGCAGCCAGTCTTGTCTTTCTGCGCAGAACCTCAAATAGCTGGTGCTCAGAGCAATACCATGGAGGAGACAGAACTGCACCACCGTCACCCATAACCTTTGTGGAGGAAGAGGACTGCAAGGAAAACAGAAATAATTCATTACATTTAAAAGCAGAACACTGGGGGAGATTTATCATAAGTGTCTTGGCATGGCAACCATGCAACCCCACAGCTGTTTATAAAATTACAGCTGAGCTCTGATTGGCTTCCATGGGCAACTAGAACAGTTTTACCTCAGAAAACCCCACTGGGTCTTTTTCAACATCTTAAGCCCAGTTCACATCTCTGTTCATTTATTTCCTTCAGTTATGGTGAATCAAAACCAGGAATGGTGGAACACACAAAAATTGATACCCATCTCTATATCTTACCTCTGTGAGTACTGGCTCCTGTTATGTGTATATGATCACTCTCTCTTCTGGCTCACAACAACTGAAGACCTAATGGAGATGTGAACTGGTCCCAACACCCTCCACAGCACCAGCAACAATATCCCCACTCCCATAGGACTAGGGTCACAGCTCCGCAAACAGAAAGGTAAACTTTCATCTAACTTATCTTTTTTTACGGAAAAGACAGTTTTACTATTAAAACTCTTTAGCAATATGTACATTATTCTCCATGGGAACATGGGGAGCCAAAAAAATGGCTCCTTATGACAGGTTCCCTTTAAATCTTCTTTCCAATGATGTGTCTCATTTTCGTCATTTCATACCTGTCTTCCTGCTGCAAATTTCCTTCCACAACCTCTTCTAAGCTCAGTAAAAGATCTCTCGCAGCTTCTGCTTCATTTTCCACTAGTTTTACCAATCTGTGAGCTGAAAAAAGACAAATGTTATAGAGTAGGTGTAGAAGTAGCTACGATTAGTACACCATCATCCATGTATAGGCAGTCCCCTACTTAAGAACACCCTCCCCCTAGTTAAAGATGGACCCCTCTGTCCACTGTGACCTCTGGTGAAGCTCTCTGGATGTTACTATAGCCCCAGACTGCAATGATCAGGTGTAAGGTGTCGGTAATGAAGTTTTATTGATAATCCTTGGTCCAATTACAGCTAAAATTTTAAAACTCCAACTGTAACTGGGGCAAAAAAAATTTTTTGTCTGGTACTACAATTATAAAATATACAGTTTCGACTTACATACAAATTCTACTTAAGAACAAACCTATGGAACCTATCTTGTATGTAACCTGGGGACTGCCTGTATTACTTTGTATATTGGTGACCTTGCGGCTCATGTGGGCTTCAGCTGAGGTGTAGTAAATGTAACATTTTCCTACTGTAGAGGCCTATATCTTGTCTGCGTATCCTCAATACGGGCTCCCACAATGCTGCTCGTAATATTTTAACTCTCTATCTAGCGAATATCTGATTGTTGGGACTTCAAATGCAGGGACCCAGAAATCACAACAACAGTGTGTTATGTGATGGCGAGGAGGTGCAAATGCTCCGCCACTGTAGAAATCACTTCTGTGGGGCTGACAGGACGGCAATATCCTCTTGTGCTGATCACACATATGCACCACTGCTCTATCCACTGGGGGCCATTGCAGGTCCTACCTCTCATGATCCCTGGGGGTCCTATGTATAGCATACTATGTCAGTAGTAGAAGAACCGCTTCAATGTCAGTTTGCAGGAGTAATAGTAAGAAACACAACAAAGTCAATTCAGAATGAATAATTATTACCTAATGCCTCTATGTGGGATTTGTTCCCTGCCTCCTCCTGGACAGGTGAACTGTGCTGTAAAATCAGATTGGCCACATTTACGTCCACACGGAGCTTGTAGCTACTAAGTCCGAGTAACTCAAGGAAGCAAACACATGAAGAAACCACCACGGGAACATGGAAGCAGGACAAGGCCAGTGAGTACACATCCTCTGCAACATGATGGATTCTGAAATAGAGAAGAAAAAAATGAGGGATGTAAAGCAAAAATTCAGAATAGAAAAGCAATAAAATGAGTAAGAGAAATAAAGTACAAAAATACTTGATCAGTGAAAACCTTCCATATGACATAAAGGAGGGCTCAGGACTTACAGCTGTTTAGGCACTCTGCTTTTCAGGAGATGATGCATAAGGAAAGTGGAGAAGGCGACAGCCGGTCGGCCACTACGTATATAGAAGAATGTGTCCAGCTGCTCCGCTACAGACAGCTTTTTCACCAGTTTTGGACAGGAGCAGTGTGGGAGTGAAGAACTGGCATCTGTAAAAGAGTGTGTGCTATAAGTACGACCAGACAGGTGCCTATGTGTGGGTCAGGTACCAGGTAACTTACCATTTGCTGCCAATGAGTTTGTTGGCTGCCATGTAAAGAAATGTGCAGGATGAAAAGGGGACAATGCCTACAAGGAAAAAGGTAATAAGTGACTTAAAGAGGAAGCAAACACATGTTATCACTTGACATGATCCACCTTTAACCTGTAAAAGGACATGTACCACCAGGATGAAGGATTGTAAACCAAATCCACTGACATACATAGTGTGCCCCCTCTGGCAGGATCTGCTCTTCATTAGTCTTAAGATACCATTATTTTGAGAAAAAAAGGCTTTAAAAAATTATGGAAATGAGCATGTGGGGCTCCAGGCTCCATTAAAACCTATGTAGCCCGGAGTCTAATTTGCATAATTTAAAAGCCTTTTTTTCGTAAAAACCAGGGCATAAGAAGCTAAAAGAAGAGCAGATCTTGCCAGAGGGAGCACACACCAGTATGTCAGTGTGCTTGGTTTACAATCCTTCAACCTGGTGGTAGATGTCCTTTAACTTAGGAGCTCTCCAGGCACTCTCTATTGTGAGAGATATCCACAATAACATGGACGTCCCTTATGTCACCCACTGCCAAGGTGTCAATTATCAAGCATTGGATACACATTGCATAGTTTGTTTGTTTCAGATGTGACAGATACAGTATAGATATTTTATGGATGTCATTATGAGAAACAAAGAGGTGTGAATCAACCAGGGGTTAGAGAAGCCTGAACGCCTACAGAGACTCCACACTTATCATAAAAACTAGACTTTCCAGTTTTATAGGATTTTCACTGTACCTGCAGAAGATGATAGAGAGTAATGTCAGGAGGGGATCCACAGTTAGATGGGTGCTGTGAGAAGAGGGCCGCTCTGAGTTTGGGGTAGGGTGTCAGCGCCATCTTTAATAACGGAAGGTCTACGTTCCATTGGCAAAGGTTTGGCTCTTCACTCTGCTTCAGTACCTGTTGTCAAGAAATCAGCAACATTAAAAAGTTTTAGTAAACTAGATGTAAGAGAAGGAGTAAAGATATAATAATGACATGAATTACCCCATCAATTCCACCAGGAGCATACATGATGGTCGCAAGAGCCAGCAACGTATGCCCATCCAGGAGCATATTGTTCACACTTGGCTGGCATCCGGGCATCAGCATATGGGCGTTGGACAGACTGACCTGGAACATGTGATCGGCATCTGGTGGGGAAATATAACTTTTAACAAAAATCCTGTAGGAAACTATGATTCTAGACGGAAGGACTATTATATCTTACCTGTATTCTCAGTTAATTTTCGAAT
This sequence comes from Engystomops pustulosus, assembly GCA_019512145.1. NCBI lineage: Eukaryota > Metazoa > Chordata > Amphibia > Anura > Leptodactylidae > Engystomops > Engystomops pustulosus. Next base: position 31,533,165 of record CM033644.1, read on the forward strand.
ATTCACCAAGAACCCAAACCACGGGTAAGTCTCATGTAAGGTTGTGTTCGTTAGAGCAGGACACACTTCTGGATTTAATCTGTAAAAGTATCCGATTAGGGAAGTATATGATACAGATCCATCAATGTCATCGCTGTAGTAGAATACAATACAATAATTGACATCTACTAGAACATACCTATGACGATCTAGATAACTGTACAGCAGATAGTGAAGGCCACGCTCAACACACAGGACCACAAAGCGGTTATGAAGATCTGGATGTCCTGTATCAGCGCCTTCCGCATCCATCAATCCTCCATTTATTGCTAAACGTTCCACAAGATGCTCAAAATTGCTCACTTCAGAGGGAATAAAAATGTTCCTCCTGCACAAGAAAAAAACAAAAAAACAAGAAAAGGACTTAAGCGTAGAAATAAAATGGCTAATGTATACCTAATGCACAATGGTTTGGGACAAGTCACTTAGGAATTTTGTACAGACCTTGATAAAGCATCCAGTATTTTCTGCCTCATGTAGCTGCAGCATAAGGTATCCTCATCAATGACTGCTGGGCTGAGGAGAGGCCAGAGGGGGCGCTCTAAGGTTTCCTTTCTCTGGGCATCGTCTATGCTTTCAATCCATGATGCAATCCTTGTCCAGTCATGCCATAATGTCAAATAGCGCCAAAGGATTTTGGGTTTGACAACAGACAGGTCTGTGAGAACAGAAGGGAAGACTTATGAATCAACATTGCAACACAAAACTGCATCACCTGTTAAAAGGTCGACCAATTGGGGGTCAGCGAGTTATTTTAAAGGGATCTATCATCTCCCATCCTGTGCCTGCTAATTACATGCTTCTATTTTGAAAACAGAAAAATTAGGATAAAAAAAATTATAGATCTATTACTCATATGAGCCTTTCCACACAAATCAGATGGGATTTTTACTATAATGGGGTTTCCCCATGAATACATTTTAACACTGATCCACAAGTTCAGGTAAGGTGTCTGAGAACAGGGGTTCCCGAGTTCCCTGTATGTACATATGGTTCGGGGGTGTACCTGTTTGGCTACCGTTCCATTCACTTCTACTAAAGGCTGTATCCTGCTACCGGTTCATTTCCATAGAAGTGAAGGGAATCATGGTCAAGGAGCAGCTACACTGCTAGAATCACTAAGGTCGATATCCCCTGTTCTCAAGAAATTATTAAGGTCAGACTGCTAATCTCTGGATAGGTGATAAGTTTGTTTAATAGTAATATCCCTCTAATTTTCTTGCTGCTGCTTCATATTGATTTCATTTTGTGGAATTTATGGATTGATGATGGATTGACTATGTAAAACAACAGACAGTACTCGGTATTGGCCCTGGAGATCTGTGTAACCATACCTCTGTCTGTGTTGTTAGTAGCAGAAGCAGCAGGACTGTGAAAAATGCATTTGTGCTGCTTGCATACTTGTGATGGTGGAATGCTGAATATGACTTGATTACATTTTGTGTGTAATGTGTAAACTTTAATAAAATACAGTTTAAAAAAAATGCATTTGTATTCCAAGATTGTAGCTGGACTTTGTGCAATGAGCAAGTCTCCTCCCCTTGCTGTGCTGTGAGACCTCCGCATTGAACTGCTGCACAGCTCCTCCCCTCTGCTCTGTGTAAAAGCTGTAGCAGGTTCCTGGTTAAATGCTATATCAGTCACCCAAACTACACATTCATCCCTTACCTGTGTCTTTCTTCCAGGGCAGCAAAAGGGACTCTTGTGTCTCAGTGTCCCAGTCCTTAGCCCAATCAAGTAGTAAAATCTCTGGCTCATCTCTTACAGGACTCAGTGCATCTTGTAGTGCCTTCACCTCCTGAGATGTGGTACAGATTCTCCAAGAAGAGCTGGAATAGATATCACAGTGAGCAATGAATGTCGATGTAACAGACTCTATTGTACAATACTGCAGCACAAGATTATTACCTGGAGTTATCCACATTGTCCCTCTTTTCCGTGGTCTGGCTACTCAGTTCCTCAAGCTTGCACACCGTATTAACTGCTCTTATTTTCTGTTCTGAGAGAAGCCCTTCTTTCTGGAGCAAATAAACCTAAAAGAAGACAGTCCTGGGTCAGTCATCCTCAAGCGCAACCTCGCAAGACAGCTGTAAAATATACCCACCAGTAGTGTCCGTATTGTGAGATCTGACGTGTGCAGACATATGCGATGAAACTCATCCCATATAGAGTAGCCCTGAAATATACAGATTTAAAGGGGTTGAATTGTAAAAGATTGACAGATTTGATCACATTTTAACCCATATTGCTTCTTCATTTATCAGGGCTAGAAGTTGTGCCCATTTCCTCCAATTAAGCCAAGGTGTGTGAAAGTGGGTGCAATCAGTGGGAGATTAGGTTCCTGCCCTGCGCCTGTGTATTGCCTGAAGCCTGCGCCTGTTCAGTCAAAGGTTAGGGTGCAATTCCATGCCAGGTCAGACCTGGAGGCAGGGGCACCATCAAACGTATGCTAAATGTGTCCCTAAGGCTATATTCACACTGCCGTTGCCCGCCCGTACCGTACCGGGCAACGGCAGTGTACGGGGAGAGGAGGAGGAGGTGAGCGCAGCTCACCCCCGCCCCTCTCCATAGCAACCTATGGCGCACGGCGCCGTATTACGGGAAAAGATAGGACATGTCCTATCTTTTTCCCGGGTACGGAACGGTGCCGCACGTGTGCTGCACCGTACCGCTCCCGTAGGGTGCCGTGCGCCCATAGAAGTGTATGGGGGACGTATATCGGCCGTATATACGTCGCCCGTATATACGTCCCCCATACGTTCGTGTGAATATAGCCTTAGTATCACACGGTGGCTTAGTAGCAGCGAGACAATGAATACTTATGGTATCAGTTAGGAGAGATGTTTGTGTTCATCAATGGCTGCTGTGCATAGGCATCATGGGATTAATAACACAAAGAAATATAAATCTAAAAATCATAATCGAGTTTTTTCCAGCCATTAAGAGGATGGCCTGCAACAACTAAATATAGTATTATAAAAGGAAAGAAACATGGGAAACATTACTCACCAAGTTCTGTAGAAGCTGTCGAGCCTCTGACACACAAGCCTCTTTAAGACGTTTGTAAACTAGTTTCAAACCTTCCCTTTTCAACCAAGCCAAGCTGGAAGGGTGATGGCCCTTTTCTCGTAGGAAGGCTTGGGCTTCAGGAATGCAATTTGTCAGGATGGCATCAGAAATAATGAGCTTAAAAAGAGAAAAAAATGCACAAACATAAGGGATACTAAAGGAAAAAAACAAAAGATCCAAGTAAATTATCTGTCACGTTACCTCTACAGGCATGTTCTCCCACGCTCTATGTCTTCTCTCAGGACACAAGGTCCTCACAGGTAGTGGCTGCTGCTTCTGATACTTCTTCATGAAAGGTCGAAGCTTAGTAATGTAACCGGTCAGAATATCCAAGCATTGTTCTAGATCCTGGTCCGGCTCTAGGCAAAGGACACACACAGGTTTATTTGGTGGAATTTATCAAAGAAAATCTACAAGGGGGAATCTCTTTTTTAATACTTAGTTATGCTAATTAATTTCAGAGGCACTGCAGACCCGCCTCTACACGCTCCAGCCTGTTCTTCTGCTGAAGACCCGAGTAGACTGCCCAAGTGTAGAGCCCACTGCTACCGGCACTAGAATGGGAGTTACTGTGCATGCGCAGAGTTTTCCTGCAGCTGGCGTGTCCCCGGCAGCGGAACAGGTGTTACTGCGCTTGAGCACTGCTTAAATGCTGCAGGAGGCGCACCCAAAGAGCGCAGCCAAGTGTAAGTAGGAAAATCCTAAAAAGTTACTTTCAAGATGTGCTTTCAGTCACTCATTTTTTTCTAACCTTTCATAGTAATTTAAAACAGTTTTGTGATTTGCTATAGTAGTAAAATGCTGGCAGACATGAACGCTGTAGGACAGCTAAAACAGATCTAAGGGACCACCAGAGCATCAGTACTTGAGTGGTGGATTATATGCTTATATATAATAATGAATATACCAGTCAAGTATATATTTTTCTGCATTTAATAGTATTCCTGACTTCATGGACAGTTTAAAACATGTTCTAATAAGTTGTCTTGGTATGGACAGATGTCTTATAAGGATTTTTTTTGTCTATATGATAACAAAATATCACATTTTATCCATATGCTACCTGTTAATTTACCAGATAAAACACAAACATATATTTTGATGGGCTCATAGACATGGCCATGTGTGATCTGACTGCTCATGCTGCAAAACTCATAGCAGGTCCTATTCCTACCCGTCTTTACATCTCAGGAAACTTGGATAATGTAACAATAACATAATAAGGTGATTATAGGAGGTTGTCTGATAATTCAAAGGCAGCAACCTACCAGACTGCAGATCACAGAGTGTCAGTAACTGAGCGTTGAGGAATCCGAGGGTGAGCTGCAGCAGCTGCTCCGAGAAGTGTTTACTCTGCGTCTCCTGGTCTGTGTCATGGATGTAAGAGCAGAGCAGATCCAGGGCTGGGAGGAGGTCCTGCACATCTGTGGGAAAATATACGAGAGAAAGTCAGGAACAAAAAGAGACCGATTGAAGTAAAACACATCAGCTGATATTTTTTAGTTTCTTGCAGCTCACTTGTTAGGCTCAATTAGGCTACTTTTACACGAATGTCTGCAACGCTCGGGCCAGGACCTGGGCATAGCATACATTCGGCTACAGAGGCGGAGCGAAGAGGTCATCTATGTTTTTTATGGGTAGGTGTAGTGGGAATATATGCGTGTGGCTCCTCTTCACTGTTGTTTTATACAAGTGGGGAAACAATCGGCCATTTCAGCAATTCACACATCTACAGACCAACAATGGTTGTGCCTCCATTTTGCTTTGAGACAACCGATTTGTTAATAATAATAAATAAAATTGCAACTTACTGCGGAGGTAGATCGCAGACTGGACACCACTGCGCTCAGAGGCGAAAGAGCTCAGGATACTTTCTTTACTCTTCAGGAAAAAATCAACTGTATCCAGTTGCCTGTTCTCTAAGCCAGCCTGTATAAAAGGAAAAAGGAAAAAACTCACATAACATACTACCCCAGAGAACGGAGAGATGGGAAAGATTTCACATTAATTTACCTCTAGTGTGTGAATAGGTACAGAGCAGCGATCCCAGTTATTTAGGTGGCACAGGGCATCCGCAGTACTGGCACTACCATGAATCATTAAACGGGTCAGGAACTCATATTGTGTCACCTTAAAAAGGACTAGAGAAAGGCCACGGTCTGGAGGAGAAAAGACACAGAGAGAAGTCATTATACTCAATGTTATCACTCTGAGGCGATGTTCACAATGTAAAAATGGCAGAAATAGCATGAGTTATAACAGGACAAACTTCCTTAGGAGGTGAGTTTTGTTTACATTGCAACTTATCATGTAAAGGTAGATGAGGACACACCCCAGGTTCCGAAGCTTTTTGGTTGTTTAACCCAACCTGGTTAATACAGCCATTTGTTGCATTTATGTACTATTTTTAATTGTTTTTAAACGTCTGTGTTCTTCTTGTTTGACATGGGTGCTTTTTGTGAATAATTCACTTTATTTTGGACATTGCCTCTGTGACACACATTCTTTTCTTGTTATAGTGTGTTGGCTTAAACATATTGATCTGGTTGTTGCATGGTCCCATTTTTTGCCCTTAAAAAATAGCATGAATTATAAAAGAGCAAACTTACTACTGGTAGTACATCTAATAAACTTACCTGTGATCACCAAAGACGCTTCATCATCAGGGCTATAGACACACAAAGCGTTTCCAATAGCATGGTAAGTAACAAACTGTCTATCCAGGTCCCAGTGTACCAGGGTGCCACACGCTTCTTTTTGCAGCACATAGAACAAAGCACTATATGAGGACACGGACCAGATGTGGAGAATTAATGGATCCTCCATGTCACCCTTAACGGCTTTTACCCAACCTCCTCCAACTACTGCCCAGTAGAAAGGTGCTTCAGAGGAGAAGTTTCTTGACTGTGAGCTAGTAGGAAATTCTGAGAAGATGCTAGTCTTGTTTAGAAGCGATGATAACATGGCATCCCATGACCTAAAAAAAGAATAAGTTAACAGTGAGATCACTGAATGCAAGAAGCCAGAGTGCTGTGCGCTGGCATGTGCCACAAAGATGTATTCATTTACCTAAAATATTATATTACACAATGGAAACCCAGTGGAGCTAAGAAAAATTACTGAAGGGGAGCTAAGTGTCTGAACTGTAGAGACCAATGGCCCCTCACTAATGATGAGAACAGGGGTCCATATCAATGATTTTCTGCTTTTTCAATCTTTATGGGGCTGCAAAAGTAGGCTTGATAACATGAAATCAAAATCAAGCCTCAGCCACAGCATTTATACTGGGATACAGGGGAAGACATGAAACAAAAATATATAAATACATATTTTGCCCACCCAAGACCTTTGACCCCCCACTGGTTATTAAATGGCTTATTACTGATCTCATCTGCTATCTAACAAGTTACCAATGCCCACTCAAAGCACTAGAACGATTGAAAGCACAAAGTGATGACTGCCATAAAAAACTTTACAGGATAAAGGTCACCTGTCAATCTGTAGAGAATATTCGTCACTTTCTTTAGACAATGACATCCTTGATTTCTTTTCCTGACGCCATGCCTGTAGCCTCAGTAGAATATTCTCCCTGGACAAGAAGAGCAGTCATTTAATATTATTCCAAATATTTTGTCCCAATATATTCTACCAAACAAAAAAGATTTTTACCTGAGACTTTCCCTTAACCTCAAGGGAAGAAAGCAAGAACTTCTGGAGGACACAACAATCAGATCTAGATCTGGAGATACACGGATACTTGTCAGCGGTTCTGCCTTATCAGTATCATTCCTTATAGGAAGTTCTATGTCAGCCACTTGTGACCCATCTTGGGTGTCAAAAACATCTGAGAGAAAAAGTTAAGGAACCACAACCTCTATGATGCTCTATGATACAACAGATTATACACAGTTATTACAATTATTTGACGTGAAAGCACATTTTCACATGAAGGATACAAATAAACCCCGAACTGACGAGAAGAAAGAGGATTTCATGTCTGAAACATGCATCTGAGATGTTCTCTGTGGTGTCTGGGTCCAGGTCCAGGCAAAAGCAGGACACAAGGCTTGGCTTCTGGTCACTGCTGGTATAGCAGAGATGCACAAAGACACTACTGCTGAGCAAAATGAAGATGTCCTTGTCATGAAGAGACAAGAGGTGAACCGAGGGCAAGGAAGGAATACCTGAGAAAAGCAAAATCATACAGGTTAAGGCTAAATTCACAGTAATGTGTGCCCGCCGTAATGTAGCACGGCGGGCACACGTTGGCGCCGGGGAGAGGGAGGGGATGAGAGGCGCCCCGCCACACTCCCTAGAGAAACATGGGGCACGGCACCGTATTCCGGGGAAAGATAGGACATGTCTTTCTCCCGGCTATGGACTGGTGCCGCACATGTGCGGCACTGTACCGCTCCATTTAGCGGGTTGCGCCCATTGCCGGCCTGTGGTGGGCGTACATACGACGCATATACGTCCCCCAAAGTCCGTGTGTATGAGGGCTAATTAAACTAGTTAAAACATTGGGATTTCAGAAAACTAACAAAGTAGTACTCTTGCCTAGGGGCTGATTGTACAGTTCAGTCATATACAAGTGGATAGAGATGAGCTGTAATACTAAATACATAAAAAGAGGGGCGCTTTGTCTTGAAGAACAATCCATATCCATTCTCTACTCCTGCTTCTATCTTTAGGTCTAGGTCTACACATTACAGCAGGTATCCCGCTTCTTTCAACCCTTTACAGCTACGGTGAAATAAATAGACACTATGCGGGACAAATGGATCCATCTTGTGGGTTGTTTTAGCAGGCAGATGAGATTTCATAAAACCTCTGCTAGTCTACTGGTACTGTACATTGCAGCAGGTAAGCCTTAGGCCTAACCCACTGTTGCTACACCCTATTTGGACCTGGACTTAAAAGGGTCTTCAAGAATATCCGGGGCCTGACCCAAACCAATCTGCTGTTTCAGAAGCTGAAAAGGAGCTTAGTTGCAGTTCCTCTGCATAACCACTGTATAGTGAACTGAGCCTTTTGCATCTGGATGCATCCACTTTATAGGTTCTGGTGCCGGAAGGCTACCACCATAGCTAATCAGTGCAGGGCCTGTAGGACCCCCACTCATCACATAGGTCATTGGTATGAAAAATCAAGGGGAACGTCAATAACTGAAATTTTAGCAGAAAACAGTAAACATGAAAAACTGTTAGAAATCAATGTAATCTACCATCTAATAAAAGGTAAGTATAAACTCTCATTGTTACTGCGGACTCATACTCACAAACATGATTCTCTGCACAGAGCGCTCTCAAGGTGTCCTGATCACAGAGAGAAGTCACAGTCACCTGCGCATCCTCACTACACACGTCATAGACACAAATGTCATTGTTCTGACCAAGAGTCAGGAGACGTGGGCTCCGATCCAGCACAGACTCATTACAGGTATCATCTTCCCATAAAAATCTGGGGAAAAAAGTATCACAGGTTATATCTGACAGCATATATATAGCCCAAAGTCAAATTATACCGCTGTACAAATGTGGGGTACACTAGGGTCCATCAATTTTGAGAGGTTTGCAGATGCTATGTGCTTCGTTACAGATACATTTTAAGGTGTCATGTGAATGTCAGGGAAAATTATTTATGACCATACATACATTTAAGTGCATATTTCTCTTTTTTTTGGAAAGGTGGTGTATGGAGACTATTGTATCTGGTGTGTAGCTACTGTCATGTCTCCCATTCACTGCACCCAGAGGTCGCACTAACATTTTTCCAGAAGGGTAATAATACTCCTCTCACCATTTTTGAGGAGTATTTTTAGCCGAGGAAGAGTATGGAATTTTCAGTAATACAAATATATAACTCCTAGTCGTATACATTGTTAATAGCCAGCCCCAAACCCCCTACCTCCCCACACTGAGCAGGCTGGGGCTGCCGCCTGTAAATTTATTTCATTTATTTTTTGGGGTGTTGAGGGCATAACACTTATTTTTTTACACTGTTTATTTTTTACTAGATAATCCTTCCCAAAAACATAAGCCTTCTGACCAATGCACTTGCGTTCAATAACTAGCAAGATGTATTTGGCCGCGATAAAGTTGCTACTTATTGAGCACAAGTGTTTTGGTTCAGGGAGGATTTTATTCAATAGAATGAGTTTCAATACAATGCGAAAACATTGGGGTCTTTGGGGTATTTATTTAATTATCCCTTACTTGAAATGCCTGGATCATTGTACAAGCACTGTCACCCTCTGTGTCTCTTCCTCATAGATTGTAAGCTCTTGTGACCATTGTATAAGGACTGTTACCTCCTGTGTCTCTTCCTCCTCATAGATTGTAAGCTCTTGTGACCATTGTATAAGGACTGTCACCTCCTGTGTCCCCTCCTTCTTATAGACTGTAAGCTCCTGTGACCATAGTATAAGGACTGTCACCTCCTGTGTCCCCTCCTTCTTATAGATTGTAAGCTCTTGTGACCATTGTATAAGCATTGTCACCTCCTGTGTCCTCCTCCTCATAGATTGTAAGCTCTGGGGACCACTGTACAATCACTGTCACCTCCTGTGCCCCCTCCTTCTCATAGATTGTAAGCTCTTGTGACCATTGTACAAGGACTGTCACCTCCTGTGTCCTCCTCCTCATAGATTGTAAGCTCTGGGGACTATTGTACAAGCCCTGTCACCTCCTGTGTCCCCTCCTTCTCATAGATTGTAAGCTCTTGTGACCATTGTACAAGGACTGTCACTCCTCATAGATTGTAAGCTCTGGGGACCATTGTACAAGCCCTGTCACCTCCTGTGTCCCCTCCTTCTCATAGATTGTAAGCTCTTGTGACCATTGTACAAGGACTGTCATCTCCTGTGTCCCCTCCTTGTTCTCATAGATTGTAAGCTCTTGTGACCATTGGACAAGCACTGTCACCTCTTGCCCCCACCCCCTCCCCCTCATAGATTGTAAGCTCTTGTGACCATTGTAAGATCACGGTCACCTCCTGTGTCCCATGTAGTCCACCTATGCATGGAATATCAATTATAACTATTTTGTAATTTATTGAATACATCTTATGTCAGGCTCAGGTAATCACTATTCATCAATTGAACTCCCTGGGAATACAATAGGTCAGTCACACAAACCTGTGAGAACACCACAGCAGGCACAGGACCCCCACCACACCAGGCACAGGACCACCACAGACGACAACAAACACCTTTGGAATCAAACGCTCCCCCACTCTCCTTCTTTCTCCCTCTGCTAAGTCTGCTAGTGCGCATGTGCAGCTGTATATATTAGAACTAGAGACGGGTCAGGAGGGGAGGAGGAGCAGAGACCCCCAGTAAAGGTCACATGTCCTGTCCTCCTGCCTGTGCCTTGCCCTCAGTGTAATGCGATTCCCCTGCTGCTCCCTATATGCTATATCACACAGACACAGAGCAGCTGGGAGAAGACAGTGACTGCTCCGTGCTGAGGGGGGCGTGGCCTGAGCTCCTCTTCTGCGGGGGAGGAGCAGAGGCATCTCTGCAGTGTAGTGGGTCGGTGTGCACATGACTGCTCTGTGTCTGCGCTCCGCTGCCCGCTCTGTCCTTACACACTAGCAGGCACATCGCTACTGTCTAGAGCCAGACAGCGGTAACACAATTAAATTGCCATGCGTATTTATACGCTTGGTGGTTTTTTTGGAGAGTAAATCAGCCTCTGCATACGTCATAGACGCTTGTAGAGGCGTTATTGCGATCTCTGACTGCACCCCTAATGTGAATCAAGGAGGTGAAATAGAACCTTACTAAAAGCAGCAGCAACTGTAGGCGTTTGTAATTTCCCATTGCAGTTTCTCCCTCCTATTCCTCCCCCTTCCAACTCCATAGACTTCCATGGGAAGCAACTGTGTACTGATGTTATCAGGAAATCTAGCATCAACATCAAGCATGATAAGCCAGGGACAAATACTCATAGAAGATCCAGGTGTCGTGACTGTTGTAATTTTTCATTTGTTTTCCATGGCCTCCTTCCTTCTAAAATCAATTTTAAAGTTATGCTAATGACCCGTTACCAGATGCCCTCTGTGCTGTAGGTTAACAGGCTATTAAAGTGTCTCACCCCCCCGGCTGGTTGCTTTATTCTCACAATAGAGCAGCACACACAGTGGAAAGGGAGCAGGGTGAGGGTGAGACCGAGGGTGAAACAACCTGTGAAGCTACAGCACAGAGGAGCTCAGGTAATGCCCCCCACAGCCTTTCAGGTTCATTAGTATCATTTTAAGCGTTGATTTTAGAAGGAAGCCATGGATAACAAATATAAGAAGATTACCACAGTCACCGTGCCTGGGTATACGAGTGTCCCTGGTTCAAGGCTGGATTTGGATGGTAGGTTACCTTTAAAGGGAATGATAAATGCAGGGAGGAGTGAGAGGAGCCTGAAAGTGGAGAATGAGCCATTTTTAATCAACTATACAAGTCATAAGCGGTGGATATATGTTGTCAGTATTTCAAGGCCATTGTCCATTTCATATAAAATATCATATCATCTAAGGTCTTACTGAGTGAACGGTCCATCCAGCTGGGTACGAGTGCCACGGACTGTCCCAGAGGTGAAGACATCGAGGCATAGTCTTCCTCCTGGTAGAAGGCTACATAAGGTGAGGTTTTTGAGTCTGGTCAAGGACACCTTCAGCGGCCGCTCAGTCCAGTCTTCTCGAGTTATAGAAGGATCCAGAAGGACACTAAGCTCCATTTTATCACTGAAACTGTAAGTGTTTCGGCCTAAAGTTGTAAAAAAAAAAAAAATTCCAATAAAACTACATTTAAGCCACATGCTTCATGCATATCTTCCTTCTGGATCTCACACCAGTACATAGTATAAATCCTCCTATGGTTATGGCAGAAGAGACCATTTCACATGATAGTTCTAAGAGAAGAATTTCTGTGATGGCGAGTCATATGTAATATTTGGTCATTTATACTTCAAATCATATGGGTGGTCCTACAACCAATGCAAACATTTAGAAGAGGAATAATAGAGGAACAGCACAATGTAAGCAGAGTTTTAAGTAGAGATACTGATAAACTGTTACTCCAGAGGGGATACAATTAACCATTAGTAAACCCTTACACATGTTTTTACAGTGCCCAAATCTAAGTATATTTCAGACCTCCTGTGCAGGGTAAAGCAGCTGCTCAGGGTTTTTGACTGCTAGGGATCTGCTTTTTATAACTCATTAGATCCTGTGCACAATATTAACCATGTAATCCAAATGCTTTCTGAAGGAGGGAGCGCTCTGTCTCATCCTATGGCAACCAGATGCTTTGGGTCTTCCATATAGCAATATCCCTTCAGATGACAGTGTTTAACACAATACAATATACTGTAGCAGTATCGCAGAGCATTATGAAGCGATGAAATCTGAGAGTCCCATGGTAGAAACAAAAAAACCTGTCGTCTACAACAACCTCCAACTACAAGAAGTCCCCGGGTTACGTACAGGATAGGTTCCATAGGTTTGTTCTTAAATTGAATTTGTATGCAAGTCGGAACTGTATATTGTATAATTGTATATCCAGACAAAAAAAAATTTTTTTTGCCCCAGTGACAATTGGAGTTTCTACATTTTTTTGCTGTAATGGGACCAAGGATTATCAATAAAATCTTACAACAGATCATTGCAGTCTGGGACTATAGTAAAGCATTCGGAGAGCTTCACCAGAGGTTACAGTGAGCAGAGGGATCAGTCTTTAACTAGGGGTCATCTGTAAGTCGGGTGTCCTTAAGTAGGGGACTGCCTGTATACACATTATATGATTGAAGAAAATCCATTATGATAAACCAAGGACACTTCACCATACTGAGCCTGGATCTTTGAGTAAGTGTCCCTGGTTTATCATGTTGGATTATGACTGTAGATTTCCTTTAAATTAAAAAAGTAAGCTACCCAGAAAATGCTAGTTTTTAAATTTTTTAGTGCCTCTACCTGCCAAAAAGCACAATAAAAAGTAGAAGAAAAAAAAAACAATGTTATCAACGCAAACAACAACTGGTTGTGTAAAACCCAGGCCCATGAACAGCTCAAACACTGAAAAAAATAAAATGTAAAATACAATTTTTCCTTTTTGTAGGAGCCAATTCCCATCTGCATTTTGCAGTTTTGTTGTTTTTTTTAAAAATTGATTGTAGTTTAAACAGATGTCTGGATGGATACATTAATATAAAAGTATCAGCTTTTTAACAGATGAGATCCAAAATGCAGATGGGAGCTGGCCCTAAATAGTGATTTTATCAGAAATACATAGATATTTAGTATCACTGTAATCGGAACAACCCGGAGAGTAAAGATTGTTTTTTCATTCTGCACAGGAAACACTGTAAATGTATCATGTAACAAGTCAATAACAGTGTTAATGTTTAATGTTATTAAGTTAATCAATTGTAATCCATAAGTTACAAGTATGTGAAAATGGAGCCATTAAAATCTATAAATAATCATCAGTCCTAACACGGGCACAATACAGGAAAATAAAAACATTATCATTTTTATTGGGGAAAATTACAAATACTGGCTTGGTCACTAAGGGTGCATTCACACGATCAGGTTTCCAGATGCAGTTTTTGAAGCCAAAAACAAGTGTGGATCGTAGAGGGGAACAATATATTATTGAAATAAGCAGTTTCTCCTATTTTTCTCACTCCACTCCTGGTTTGCACATTAAAAACTGCATCTGAAACAGTGAAGGTGTGAACGCTCCCTATGGGGATAAACGGCCGGGACGCTATGGATGGGGGAGGGGGAACTAAAATCAGGGCCGAAATCTGATTGGTTACAATAAAGATAGGCTCTAGTTTTCCCTTTTCTCTTTGGTACGGATAGCAGGAGGGCACATACCTCTTCTACAGTAACAACCCAACCGTTTACCGGGGGCTTTGTGATCACTTACCTGCCTCCATTCATCCCCGTGATTTCGACCTGTTTACGGCCTACCCACACCTGACCCGGGCGGCGCCATCTTGTCTCGCGATCACGTGACCGCACAGGTCAGGCGGAACGATGACGTCACCGTGGGCCGCTGGTTGGCTCTTAGGTGGCGTGACGTGAGCGGGGTGGGCGGAGTTGGTATGGAGTTGCTCTCCGGGCTGCTGTCAGCTCTCCGCCGCGGATCCAAGGGACGGAACCGGGTCATGGAGGAGCGCGCCCTGGAAGTGTATGGTAACCGGCCCCCGCGCTGCTGCCCCCTATGTGTGCGCTATGAGGGGGGCGGTACTTATACTACGGTCATGTGACCTGATATTACATGACCTCCATGTGATATCACAGTATTATACAGGGTGTGCTGTCTCCTTTAGGGATCATGTATATATATACATATATGTGTATAAAAGCTCCTGTCTATATGGAAAAGGACCCAGGACCGGAGGACCTCTGCCCTGTCCTGGTGTCCTGTTCTCTTCCTGTTTCCAGGATCATATGACCTGTACTACAACTCCCATCATGCTGCAAGTTATAGTGAAATTGGATATTGTGCACGTGCTAAAAAGACTTATACATTTAAAAACTCTGGAGTTGTGCTGTGTCACCTCATGGTGGTGCCCGGGTTCATACAGATGTCTTTAGGTGCCATTAATGCCTCAGGTCCACATCCGGCATAGTAGTCCCGACCTTATTGGTGTCAGACCCGTAGTCAGGCCTGGACCTTTGATTGTAATAAGGGAGCAAATAATCACAAGTAGTAAACAGTAAATGACTTCTCGCCCTTCAATTCTAGGTTCGGTCCAGGAAATCCCACAAGCACTCAGACCCAACTTACTTGTGGGCGAAAGGCTTTATGGCAGTTAGCACCCATTCAACTCTGCACAGCTGATGTGTACAATTTAGGCAGAAATTAAACAAATACAATATAAAACTCGAAATTTCAGTGGTATGCTCTAAAAACAAGTATAAAGCATGAATTCCCACATCGCAGTATACTAAAATCTAGGACAGGTGCAATATATACTGTCCTAACTCCCCTCCTCCATGACAGTACTTGTAGAATTGATGCCTATAAATTGAATCCAAATTTCTCAACATTCTATAGTCCTGTAAGGTGCATGTGTATCCTCTTTTAGTCCAGTATCTAGAGATCCACGATCTAAAATAACGCTGCATTAAATAAAGTACAAACAGAAATATCATGAGCAGGAAATCGGAATCCAGTTTTGAACCAGCTCAAGCAGGGCCGTTGCACAGCACTTGTGGAACTAGCAAACAGATGTTGCCCACCAGTTTTTAAATGCTGTGTTATAAGAATGGTATTCTTCCTGTTTCCGTAGATATAATCCGAAGCATTCGGGATCCGGAGAAGCCAAGCACATTAGAAGACCTGGAGGTTGTGTCAGAGAGCTGTGTGACTGTAGAGGAGCTGGATGATGAATGCTTCTTGGTGATCATCAAGTTCACCCCCACTGTCCCACACTGCTCCCTGGCCACGCTTATTGGTAAGAGGGATACTGGTTGTGTGAAGGAACCCACCATGAGGATTTAGGACAAGTAACCAACAACCACTGATAAGGATCACAATGATGTCCTTCTATAGTCCAAGAGATTCAGTATTACATAGAGAAAGATCTTGGACTGCTTCATATAAATGAACAGTCACAGGGATGAAAAGGAGGACATCCCAGCGTGACTCTTCTCATCTTCCATTAGACCAAGAAGCTTTAAGGCCCCTTTTACACTTGCATTTTTGCACAGGGGTGCCTTTGACGTGCAGAAGGTGCATTGCACTCTGACCCATTGTAATCAAGGGGCTTTTTTAAAAATTGAATTTTTTTCTCGCACACACTTGTTTTTTTTTAAACATGCGTTTAAATCTCAGCATGCTCTACTTTTGCAAGTCACACGCGTGAAAGAGGCACCATAAAAGTCTATGGAGACGCATCAAAAACGCATTGCTCTCTGAGACACATGCACGTACAATGCACGTTTTTCACGCATCAATTGCCATAGAAAAGATAGACCTGAGTCCTTTTCATGTGCGTTATCTGCGCGTGAAAAACGCATTGAAATTGCATTGTAAATGCATTGAAAAATGGAGACACTGAACAAACTCTGACTGAAAACTGATTGAACTCTGATGAAAAATGTCAGTTTATCACTGACCCAACCCTGATCAGACTCTGACACGGTTTGCAACGCAAGTGTGAAAGTGGCCTAAGACAAAATTGTCCTTAAAGAGTTTTCCTGCAAAACAAGTTAGGCCCAGGCTGATCGGTGGGGGTCTCGGTGATACAGCCTAATTTGTTTTGTGGGAAAACCCCTTTAAGTTGGTTATAGACACATATTAGAGTAATGCATGTCTATTACAGTATACACATAGACCAAAAACGTGACACGTGAGAGCTAGTTGTAAGAAAAATAATTAAATTCAGTATCTGTGTTCCTTATATACAGTCTAGGGCCTCATGTACGCAGACACATGCACACGAACGTTGCTTGAGGCCTGACATTGGTGGTTGAGCACTACTCACCTGCGTATGTCCGTAGGAAGTGACCGTCTGCGCTGCATATCCGGGAGTTTGAGTTTTCCGAGATTTAAGTGATTATTATAATTTATAAATTATGAAATGGTAATTTTGGTGGTGTGCCGGAATTGATGAGCTTCCTTGACCTCTGTAACTTGTCTCTGGCCTCGGTGATGTCACCACTCTTGTGCCTGTGTTCATCGGAGGCTGTGTACATTTTGTGTACTTATTCTTCACTAGGTCTACACCTGGTTCTGCTGGTGTTATATGTATATGTCTTCAGAGATATGGAAGCATTTACCATGGTCCTTCCTGTTAATATTCACTAAGGGTCTGTTCACACTTACCTGCAGATTTTTTTATCTTTATATCAGCACAACCGATGCTAAAACTGGTGTAAAGATGCTGATATGAAGTTAAAAAAACTGATGGAATTTAATATATATGTGAACAGACCTGATGAGAGTTGCTTTAGTACAGAACAGGGGTAACTGCCCCTGTCCTGTGCTGCCCTCTATGTGTGCGCTATCAGCGGGAGAAGGGTCCTTATACATGACCTCCATGTGATATCATAGTAATGAATAGGTTGTGTTATGTCATTTAGATTGATATTACTCAGCATTGTACAGATCCTGCTTCTGTGTAACTGGATCCAGACCTGAGCCACTCAGCCGTGTCCTGGTGTCATGTTCTCTTCCTGCTTATTTCAACACTAGTCCAGAATCCTATAACCTGTTAGAGGAACCTGTACTACAACTCCCATAGTGCTGGGTGGTATAACGTCAGTAAGACAAGATGTCATGTGTCTTACACTTGTTAAAGAGTCAGAAATGTTAAAATCTTGAGTTATGCTGTGTGTCTACTCGGGGGTCCTCTGTACGGTGCCCCTTATCACCTGCAGGTAAAGGGGCCATGGCCAGGTAACATCTTTAGGTGCCATTTATGAAAATGGATATTCCTGAAGATGCTGATTTGAGCATTTTGAATTGATGGCATCTGATATATGTAAACAGACCTAAGTTCCAGAAGATGACCTCAATAGTCTTCCCACAGTAGACATTTATTACCTGTTTATTACAATGGAAAATGTAGATTTAAAGAATGACTGACTGGTAGAATCCCTCTATGCAACGAGTGGAGCGTGATGGGGTATGTACATCTTCGGCTGCCTACACTTGGAAACGGGCCTGTATCTCAAGTAAAGCTACGGACTTCTCACCTTGTACAGAACATATACAAAAATATGATGCAAGGACTCCCCATCGGTTGGACATACTGCAGTGGCAATTCTGTAAAAGTTAGTATAGTGCCGGCACTGCATTACTGATGCAAGGACATGTGCAAGTCCGTGGGATCGTGCCAACACACAGGCCTGTTTCCGCAGGCTGCGCAAGATTGTGCAAAGGCAGCATTAAAATCTTAAATGCAGCAGGTTCAGATGATGATAAATCTGCTGTAGGCTGATTGGTAAAGGTTTACTTCATGTCATAGTTGATTTAAATTGGTTTAAAATTCTTTGGCATGTGAAAATACTTGTATATTTTTATTCTTTTTTTTTTTTTTTCAAAAATACCATATATTGAATAATTTTAAAAGGTCTATTTAAAATGCAATACATGAACATTTATGATGTCAGGTTTTTTTTTTTTTTGAGATTATTCTCTCAGGTTTTCTGCTTTTCAAAAAGCAACAAGAACTCAACAAAAGAAAACCTAGTGTAAACACAAACATACATTTATGAATGTTTGTATAATTTTAATATATGTGCCGCAATATGTCGGTTATATAATATACAGGTGTAGTTGTAGGTTTCTCATACTAGTTTTATCTGAATAACAGGAGTTTTTTTTGTGTCTTCTGAATGCAGGTCTGTGTTTGAGAGTAAAGCTGCAGAGGTGCCTTTCTTTTAAGCATAAGGTAAATCATCATTCCTTTCTTACTGGACAATCTGCTATGGGATTTTTCCAAGTGTTTTTCCAAGTGATCCTATTGATTTCTCTGGGAGTTTATAATGCTTGCAGATGGATCATGTCATTTTTCTATCATTGAGCAGAAATAATCGCAAACAGACAGGGGCATAACTTTAGGGCAGTGATGGCGAACATTTTAGGGACTGGGTGCCCAAACTGCAACCCCAAAGCCCCCTCATTTATCGTGAGGTGCCAACCAAAAATAAAGCAGTAACTTATTGCTCCCTGTTCTTCAACAACATTCAATCATACTGGCCTCCTGAGGACACCAACATAGTAAAAAAATAGATGAAAAATTTGCATCATTGTAGCGTCTTTCCAGTGTCCCTCTGTACACAGAGAATCATGGGGCCAGCAGGAATATTATTAGAGATAATTAGGCTCCGTCTATGCATTCCCCTCTTCCTACTGTCCCAAGTAGCCAAATACGTATCACATTAAAATATGACTGAAATCCGCATCTTTTAAAGGAAACCTACCACCACAAATCTACCTATAAAGGTAGATTGGGTGGTAGGTGGATCAATGGGACGTGAGGATAGCCCTTTTAAGGGCTAATCCTCACGTCCCCACACTTTTTTGATAACTTTTATTACACATATATTCAAATTTACTTATGAGCAGGCCCGTGCCTGCGCGGTCACTGCTCTGAAACAGGCGCGGGCCTGCTCTTCTGCGCATGCGCAGACGGCAGGATCGCCGGACGAGGGCGCGCAGGGTAAAGGAGGGGTAAAGTGGCTACCGGGGCGTGGAGTAGCCGCCCCGTGTAACCTCAGATGCGGCTACTCCACGCCCCAGTAGCCGCATAAGTAAATTTGAATATATGTGTAATAAAAGTTATCAAAAAAGTGTGGGGACGTGCGGATTAGCCCTTAAAAGGGCTATCCTCACGTCCCATTGATCCACCTACCACCCAATCTACCTTTATAGGTAGATTTGTGGTGGTAGGTGCCCTTTAAGTTGTTTGGAACTGCTGTAAAATTCTTTGAGTCCTGTCTGGTGTGCTGGGGCGATGACCCGGGTGCCCACAGAAAGAGCTTGGAGTGTCACCTCTGGCACCAGTGCCATAGGTTCGCCACCACTGCTTTAGGGGGTGCAGAGGCTTAGGGGGCCCATAAGGTCTCACTTTACCATATGAAAAGCCTAGCACTATAAACCCCACATTATAGTCGGGGGCCTGGCACAAACTTTGCACTGGGGCCCATCAGCTTAAAGTTACGCCACTGGCAACAGACTAAATGCGAGACGGATTATGAGGCAGATTTTTCTGTGTCCGAATCCTTCCATGTGAAGGAGTACAGTAGTAAGGAACACTGTTGTGGGGTCTTGCTATGTATTGTCCCAGTACAGAGGTGCTACCATCTACCTGATGTGCAGAGACCTGCAGCACAACCCTACTACAGTATCACACGCTATAGGTGATGCACTCTATAGTACCCTATGTCTTCCTTATCACTATCTCGCCCTCCTCCACACTGTTCACTGTTTCATCTATGTTATCTGCCTTCTTCAGACATGTCCACTGTGTGAATCTATAATGTCATCAGTTTTCCGGCCTCTCTCACCATTGGATTTTGTGTGTATTTTTTGTTTCTCTCTATTCTAAGGGCCATTAAGGCTTGTGTTTGCTTTGAGGTGTTATATTTTTCAGGGGCACCATTTTGGGGTACATTTTAACTTTTATTGAAGCGTGCAGTAAAACAGCAGATAATCTAAAATAAGAAAAAAGTCATATCCACAACCACTCTGCTTCCTGTTTTCTCTAAAAGTTCAATCTCGCTGACTGTAGTTAGTAACTATCCTTTTGGTTAGCCTCAGTCTAGCTTTCACATCAATGTGCGCTGTTCCTGGGCCTCAGCACAATCCGTAGTTGGACAAAACCACAGTATCTCCACACCACAACGTATATGGGGATAGGTTAGGCCTGGTACAGGATAGGTGTTAGGGTTCTGGAGATATAGGTGTGAAGTGTGCCCCCTCCAGCCTCTAAGCTGAAGGCAGAATATAGAAGAAGGTGCAGGAGAATTTCACTTTAACTTTGCAGAGGTACATGCACCCTCTGCATCTGTAGCTAAACCTTGGAAATAGTGATGAAATAATGCTGTACATGTTTATAACATATTTTGGTAAAAGTTACTACTTATTAAAAAAAAATACTTTAATCAGAAAAATGACCAAAAAAATTATTGGCAAATTTTATAAAGAAAAAAATGTAAAGTCTTTCCTAGACATATCGCCATTTACAAAAAGCACATAGTAGAATGTCTAAAATTGACCTGGACATTCGGGCACCAACTGACCATTGGTCGTGAAGGGGTTAATGATCTGTTTAGACCCCCAATACCACTAGTCCCAGTGTAATGTGCAAAGACCACTATAGAAAGTCAAACATATTGGGGGAGATTTATCAGAAGTATCTAAGAGCAAAACAGTTCTAAGGGCTTGTGGCAACCAATCAGAGCTCAGTTTTCATTTTATAAACAGCAGTGTGAAAATAAAAGCTGAGCTCTGATTAGAACAGTTCTGCTCTGTCATTTCTGAGGGTGCGTTCACACATTGCAGTTAAAACTGCATCGCAATCAGCTTTGAGGTGGTTTAAGGTGCAGTTTTGTCAATTGAACAGGTGAAATACATGAACTGAACGGGTGAATGACATTTGTGGAGCAGGTTTCCCCTTCAAAATCAAATTCACTCGTTCAGTTCATGTCTTTCACCTGTTCAATTGACAAAACTGCACCTAAAACCACCTCAAAGCTGATTGCGATGCAGTTTTAACTGCAACGTGTGACTGCACCCTGATAAATCTCCCCCACTGAGTGTAATGATGCATATTGTCCACCAGATGGCAGTACATTGTAATCTTATACTGGTAATACCAGTGACTGCCATCTCTGCGCCCAGAACGTTTAACCTCTTCAATGCTGATGTCTTCAGCACATTGTGCGGCAGAGGAATAAATTACAAATCCTGGTTTCACACACCCACAGTCCTGGCAGGGTAGTTTGGACCTCAGGGATATCTGGCAGGTTTTCTGCATTCCTCACTCTTCCAGACACTCTGGTAAAGTCCTGACCTGCACATTTGCAGTGGTTTCTGTGGGAAGTTAGTGTCATATAATCCATTTGCAAACAATGTCCTACATTGTGCCAGACCTGTACCTGCTATCATGTGTTGCTTCTTTGATCCCACTCTCTCCTGCAGTGGGTGAGTTCATGTCCTTCTTCTGTTTCAGCTGGAGATCTATATTTCCGAAGGGACGCACTCGACGGAGGAGGATAGTAAGTTCATGCTCTTTTTTTTCCAATAAGACCGCTTCCAGTAGCTGAGAGATGAGTGTAGGACAAGGGGAGCTTTGTAGGTTTTATAAATGTAAAGTCTATAGCGTTGACCTTATTGACCTTTATTTAATGTGAACCTGTTACCAGGAATGTAATTTTTAGCTGGTGACAGGTTCCCATGGTCTATGCTATCCTATTCTATGCTGATTTTAAAAATGCCTTTGTCAGCATTCTGTATAATTTCATTAGTTTATAAAACTTTATTTCACATTACCTGTCTCCCTGCCAGCAGCGTGTGGTGAGTCCTGGGTAGGAAGGGGGGAGGGGAACATCAGCTGCAGCCTGTGTCTCCTCATTCCTGTGTAATGTGCATTGAGCAGACTGGGTAGGGAGGGAAATGATGCGAATTAGAGGAAAAATGCATGAGGAGACTAAGACACAAAAGGCTGTGGCTGCTCTCCCTCATCCACATAGCCCCAGCTCCCACCCCCCATTCCTCCTTCCGCCCCAGGACTCGCCACACACTGCTAGCAGGGAGCCTGGTAATTTGAAATAAAGATTTATAAAGTAATGAAATGATTCAGAATGCTGGCATAGGCTATTGTAACCTGCCACCAGCTAATAATTACATTCCTGGTGACAGGTTTTGCTTTAAATCTTATTTAGAGTTTGAGACTGATTATAACCTAGCCAAAAATAGAGTTGGCTTCCTGGTGGATTATTGATCTATTTACTTTAATATAGAGTACAAGGTGCATTAGGTAGAAAGGTAGAAAAACAATTGGAACTAAGCCCGTTGATAGGGATTTGCCCCTGGTCATGTGATGTCACTTTGGTGCACGTCTCGTTATATCACAGAGAGTGATCAGAGCCATGTGATGTAACGGATGGTGCACGCACCTGTATGACTTTACAGTACCAGGGATATAATGATCCGTGCACCTGTGTGACATCACATGACCAGGAATATAATGACCCAAGCACCTGTGTGACATGACATGACCAGGGATATAATGAGCCGAGCACCTGTGTGACATCACATGACCAGGGATTTAACAAGCCAAGCACCTGTGTGACATCCCATGACCAGGAATATAATGAGCCGTGCACCTGTATGACATCCCATGACCAGGGATATAATGAGCCGTGCACCTGTGTGACATCCCATGACCAGGGATATAATGAGCCGTGCACCTGTATGACATCCCATGACCAGGGATATAATGAGCCGAGCACCTGTGTGACATGACATGACCAGGGATATAATGAGCCGTGCACCTGTGTGACATGACATGGCCAGGGGTATAATGAGCCGTACACCTGTGTGACATCACATGACCAGAGATATAATGAACCGTGCACCTGTGACAATTCACATGAGTGGGATTATAATGAGCGGCACCTGCGTGACATCACATGATCGGGAATAATGAGCCGGCACCGTGGTGACATCAAGGACCAGGGATAAATGAGCTGTGCACCTGTGTGACATCACATGACCAGGGATATACGCACTTGCACCTGTGTGACATCACTGACCAGGGTATAATGGCCGTGCACCAGTGTGACATCACATGACCAGGGATATAATGAGCTGTGCACCTGTGTGACATCACATGACCAGGGATATAAGGCCGTGCACTGTGTGACATCACATGACCAGGAATATAATGACCCAAAGCACCTGTGTGACCTGACATGACCAGGGATATAATGAGCCGAGCAACGTGTGACATCACATGACCAGGGATTTAACAGCCAAGCACCTGTGTGACATCACATGACCAGGAATATAATGAGCCGTGCACCTGTATGACATCAGAAGCACCTATTTAGAAATTAGGCCAATTTACACATGAAAAATAAAAGTAGCAACGTCTTTATTAATATATGCATGAACATTACAGATATATATTAAATACAAGATAAAACAGGGGAAGGGGGAATAATGCAGGTAATCGGAAGGGGGTGAAGATGGAATACATCCATGGATAGAGTCAAATAACGTGGGGACATCAGTGGGGGGGGGGGGGGGGTGGGGGCGCGGAAGTATCACTTAATATCTAAAGTGCACAACTGCAAATAATGGATTGCCACAAATTCTCAACAGGCTAGTCAAGTGACTTAGTGCATATTGGGAGAAGGTACAGGTTATGTTCTCCATATTAAGGCCAAAGTGCATTCAAAAAGGTGGAGGAGAACATTGCTTACCCCTAGTGTCTATATGTCCCAAGTGTACCACGGACCGGATGATCCCCCAGGGATATAATGAGCCGTGCACCTGTATGACCAGCCATTTATACGACCTGCACCTGTATGACATCCCATGACCAGGGATATAATGAGCCGTGCACCTGTATGACTCCCATGACCAGGGATAAGAGTCCGGCACCTTGTGACACATGACCGGGATTACATGAGCGTGCACTGTATGACATCCATGACCAGGGAATATATGAACCAAGCACCTGTGTGACATGACATGACCAGGGATATAATGAACCGTGCACCTGTGACATCACATGACCAGGAATATATTGACCCAAGCACCTGTGTGACATGACATGATCAGGGATATAATGAGCTGTGCACCTGTGTGACATCACATGACCAGGGATATAATGACCCAAGCACCTGTGTGACATGACATGGCCAGGGATATAATGAGCCGTACACCTGTGTGACATCACATGACCAGAAATATAATGAACCGTGCACCTGCGTGACATGACATGACCAGGGATATAATGAGCCGTGCACCTGCATGACATCACATGATCTGGGATATAATGAGCCGTGCACCTGTGTGACATGACATGGCCAGGGGTATAATGAGCCGTACACCTGTGTGACATCACATGACCAGAGATAAATGAACCTGCACCTGCGTGACATCAATGATGTGGGATATAATGAGACCTGCACCTGCTGACTCACATGATCTGGATTAATGAGCCGTGCACCTGCGTGACATCACATGATCTGGGATATAATGAGCCGTGCACCTGCGTGACATCACATGATCTGGGATATAATGAGCCGTGCACCTGCGTGACATCACATGACCAGGGATATAATGAGCTGTGCACCTGTGTGACATCACATGACCAGGGATATAACGCACTGTGCACCTGTGTGACATCACATGACCAGGGATATAATGAGCCGTGCACCAGTGTGACATCACATGACCAGGGATATAATAGCGTTGACCTGTGTGACATCACATACCAGGATATAATGAGCTGTGCACCTGTGTGACTCACATGACCAGGGATATAATGAGCCGAGCACCTTATGACATCACATGACCACGAATATAACAAGCGAGCACCAGTTGACATCACATGACCAGGATATAAAAAGTCCTACACTGTGTGACATCACATGAACCAGGTAATAAAAAGTCCTCACCTGTGTGACATCACATGACCAGGGATATAAAAAGTCCTGTACCTGTGTGACATCACATGACCAGGGATAAAAAGTGCTGCACCTGTGTGACATCACATGACCAGGGATCTAACGCACTGTGCACCTGTGTGACATCACATGACCAGGGATCTAACGCACTATGCACCTGTGTGACATCACATGACCAGGGATATAATGAGCCATGCACCAGTGTGACATCACATGACCAGGGATATAATGAGCTGTGCACTTGTGACATCACATGACCGGGATATAATGAAGCCGAGCACCGTATGACATCACATGACCAGGGATATAACAAGCGAGCACTAGTGTCATCACATGACACAGGGTATAACGAGCCGAGCACCTGTGTGACATCACATGACCAGGGATATTAAAAAACCAAGCACCTGTGTGACATCACATGACCAGGGATATAAAAAGTCATGCACCTGTGTGACATCACATGACCAGGGATATAAAAAGTCATGCACCTGTGTGACATCACATGATATGTCAGGAGCAGATTTCTATCCCTAGAAGGAAACATTGAAGTTTTCTATAGAATGACAGCAAGCAGAGATGTAGAAGACTGTGAGGAATGATTCAGAAAGTATATTGGAAAATTCTAAAACTTTTCATCACAAAACAATATCAATTATTTGCTGGAATTTTAATAAATCCGAGAACTATACTTTAGTTAGAGGATAACTTTAGAACTTGGGCAATCCTCTAAAAACTCTTTTGGGGGAATTTATCAGAAGTGTCTGAGAGCAGAACGATTTCTAGTTGCCCATGGAAACCAATCAGAGCTCAGCATTTTTTTTCCCACAGCTGTTTATAAAATGAAGCTGAGCTCTGATTGGTAGCCATGGAAACTGGAACATTTTACCTCAGACACTTCTGATAAATCCCCCTTTGTCTTTACACTGCCCAATCTGTCCCTGCTGTTAACCTTGTGTTTTGTTAAATTCCTTGTATTAATGACTCCTATTTTATCTCAAGTTAATAAGCATTAAACGATAAGGAAACTCAGTGTCGCAGCAATGGAAAACCCAAATCTACGAGAAATGTGGAGCAGTGTGTAACAGACACCAGATTAGTTCCTGGAGTCCTTGTTGGGAGGTGCACGAAGATGTGGAACAAGGGACATGGACAATGATACCCCATCATGACAATAAGACTGGACGTGCCAGATTTTGGGCCCCTTCTGGTGTCTGGGAGGCCTTGTTCTATAGGACACTTTGTAGTAAGCTGCAGCCTCAGGACATGGACTAGTAAATGTATTAGGGTGTAATATGAGCCATGTATGAGCGGGCAGGAGTCAGTAATAAATCTCTCTTTACACTCTGTTTCTAATAATGGAGTCCGACATAGAGAACATCTGCACTGGAGCACATATTTCTCTTTTCAGCTCAGTTTGGGATAACTCGCCTCTATAGACCAGGAGTCGTGTATTTAACAAGTACGCTGTTTAATGACCCATAGGGAACTACTGACCCTAGTCTATGAGTGCTGACCTCTTGCTCCGGGAACACAATTTGTTTTACAATGTGGGGGTGGGATGAGCTTGTTAAGGTTGGGAATCCATATGTCATCTAAATAGGTCAGTTCACCTTTTGTGGGCTACTTGTTCCAAGCGGGAGTCATTGTATGTGAGAACAGAGTCCTATAGCCTGCAGTAGATTAAGACCTACACTCAGCATTATAGGGAATATATCTAATGGTCATATATCTGTCATGAGGTTGAGCTGTCATGGGAATTCTACAAGATGTCATGTCTACTTAAAGAAGACCTTCAAACCACCCAACTCTTTAAATCCTTTAACTGAGGTAAGTAATTAAAGGAACCTGTCCAGAAAGAAACATGATCTGTAAGGTGTAAAGCTGCTAGACATCATACTGGTAGTAGTTTTATTAGGCCAGTTTTGATGACAGGTTCCCTTTAATTTATGACTTCCAGCTCTTCACCCATCTGCCAGACTGTCTAATCAATATAATGCACAATATACATATTAGGCTCTCTACTGTCAGATGGGATAGGCTACTCTGGAACAGAGAGAATTCCACTTTACCTGTTGTGTACTTTCTCTGAAACTGACAGTTTGGGTTATCTTATTTAAAAAAAACAACTTTTAATTCTCAGATGAAAATTGTTTTGGACTAGAATAGTACTACAAGAGGAAACAATAAGATAAGCCAAAAAAATAGGCGTATCGGAGGATGTGACAGGTCCACCTTTTTTGGTGTTCAGTTTTTATTTTACAATATTTTATGTAAGGAACAATTCTCCTTGGATGTGCATAATCCTCTCCCCATTGTGAAAAGTCTGTGTTACAGTTATAATGTAGAAGATGACAGTGCAGCCTCCTGACTGTATAACATGTGGACAAATTTGTTGGTACCCCATGTTTAGTGAACGAAAAACCCATAATGGTCATAGAAATACTGAATCTGACTAAAATAAAAAAATATCAATTTCTATAAAGTGAACAAATGAAAGGCAACATTGATTTTCTACTATGCTTCACACGGAATTAAAAAAAAAAAAAAAACACTCATGAAACAGGCCTGGGCGAAATGATGATCCCCTGAAAAAGATTGAGCAAGGGACCGTTAAATCTGGTGTCCACTAATTAGCATTGCAGTGTCTACTCTTGTAATCAGTCGTGGCCTGTTATATAGGGCTACGTACTCACTGTACGCCTATAGGGAGCTACAGATGTCTGATATACATCGCTATCCTGTTGTAATATGGGCTACAGCTCTCATTACTGCATATAGACTACACTACTCACTTGTATTGTATATAGGACTACAGCTACTCACTGGGTATGTATATAGGACTACAGCTACTCACTGTGTTGTTAATAACTACAGCTACCATGTGTGTATATAAGGACTACAGCTACTCACTGTGTTGTATATAGTACTACAGCTACTCACTGTGTTGTATATAGGATACTATCAGACTACTCCACTGTGCTGTAATAGAACAGTACTACTGTGCTGTATATAGGACTACAGCTACTACTCACACTACATAAGGCTACGCTATATGCGATTGGATACATCACTACTTCTGCTGATGTCACCTAGTCATCTGCATATAGGACTACAGCTACCACTGTGCTTGTATATGGGACTACGCTACTCAAACTTTTGCATAAGGACTACAGCTACTCACTGTGTTGTATATAGACTACAGCTACTCACTGTGTGTATATAGGACTACGCTTACTCACTGTGTCGTATATAGGACTACAGTCTAAGCTACTGTGCTGTAGTCATATAGGACTACAGCTACTTACTGATGCTGCATAATTAGGACTACAGCTACTACTGCTGCATATAGGACTAACTTCTTACGCACTCATGTTTGTATATAGGACTACAGCTACTACTTGCTTTATATATAGGGTACAGCATCACCATGTGCTGTATATAAGGACTACAGCTACTCACTTGTTTGTATATAGGACTACAGCTATCCCTGTGCTGTATATAGGGCTACGCTACTCAGTGCTACTGCATGTAGGACTACAGCTACTCACTGTGCTGTATATGGACTACAGCTACCTGTGCTGTATAAGGGCTACGTACTCACTGTACTGCATGTAAGGACTACCTACTCACTGTGCGGTATTAATGGCTACAGCTACTTACTGCTGCATATAGGACTACATGCTACGCACGCCGTTGTATAGGATACAGCTACTCACTGCTGCATATAGGACTAACTGCTACGCAATGTATGTATATAGGCTACATCTACTACTCGCTGTACTGCATATAGGACTTACAGCTACTCGCTGTGGTTGTATATGGAACTACAGCTACTCACTGTGTTGACATAGGCTACAGCTACTCACTGTGTTGTATATGGACACAGCTAGCTCTGTGTTGTATATAGGACTACCACCACTGTGCGGTATATAGGATACAGCTCCTCACTGCTTTACTTATGGACTACGCTTTCACTGTGCTGTAATAGGACACAGCTACTTACTGTGCGGGTATAATAGGACTAACAGCTCTCACTGTGCTGTTATAGTGGACTACGACGGCTATTCACTGTGCTGTTATAGGACTAAGTATGTCTGTATCATAGGGTGCTAACAGCTATTCACTGTGCTGTTATAGGACTACAACTATTCACTGTGCTGTATTAGGACTACAGCATTCACTGTGCTGTATAGACTACAGCTACTCCTGCTCCTGTGCGTATATAGGGCTACAGCTACTCACTGTTATTGTATATAGGACTACAGCTACTCACTGTGGTTATATAGGGCTACAGCTACTCACTGTTCTGTATAAGGAACTACAGCTCCTCACTGTGCTGTATATAGGGCTAAGCTAACTCACATGTGTGCTGTATATAGGCGGCTACACAGCTACTCACTGTGTTGTATATATCGGGACTTGCAGCTACTCACTGTGCTGTATATAGTGGCTACAGCTACAACTGTGACTGTATATAGGACAGCAGCCACTTGCAGGTGTCTAACAATCTTGTAATCAGTCGGTGGCCTGTATATGAGGGCTACCGCTACTCATGTACTCCGCATAGAGGCTACAGCTACTCCCTGTTCGTTATAGGACATACGCTACTCCTCGTGCTTGTATAGGACTACAGCTAATCACTGTGCTGATTGGTACATGGTGTGAGCCACACTCACATGGACCAGAGGAAGCGAAGAGAAAAGAGTTGTCTCAGGAGATTAGAAAAAATATTATATACAGCATGGTAAAGGTTTTAGAACAGATGAGACTAAAAATCTACATTTTTGGCAGGGGTACAATAGCACTATGTTCACAGATGAAAAAATAAAGTCATCTGAAAAGAACCCTGTCCTTACTGTGACACATGGAGGGAGTCTTTATAGTTCATGGTGGCTTGTGCTGCATCTGGCAGAGTGGTCTTGAATTCGGGTGCCGGGTACAATGAAATCTCAAGACTATCAATGGCATTCTAGAAAAAAAATGCTGCCCAGGGTCAGAAATCTTGGGATTTAGTTGCAGATCATGGGTCTTGCAACAGGATAATGACCCAAAAGAACACAGCTAAAAACACCCAGAATGGCTAGAGCGTGAACATCGATATCCTGAGGTGCGTCTTATGAGCCCCGACCTAAAATCGATGGAGTGAAACACGCGCCTCTGGAAAAGGTTTTCTTCACACCCACGTTACGTTTGCTTATGACAAGTGGCCCAAATACTTGCTGAGTGGTGTAGACCTTCCATTACCGCAATTGCCCTCAAAAGGTTGCGCAACAAAATCATTAAGTTAGGAGAACCATCATTTTCTGTCCAGACCTTGTTTCAGGAGTTTATTTTTTTTACAAATCTGTTGAAGCAATGTCTCCTTTAATTTGTTCATTTTCATAGAAATGTAATTTATTTTTACTTATGTCAGATTCAAGTTATATAGTGACCATTATGGGTTCTTTAATTAAACAAGAGGGCACCAACAATTTTTGTCCATGTGTGTTACATATAGATTTTTTAGGGTATTTGGAGAATATATATCATACAATATCATTACACTCTCCTAGCTGGCAGAGTGGCTCCTGCCATTCAGTTCCAAACTACCCATTGCAATCTGTGAGTAATAGGCGTTTGCAGGGATTTGAGTGTCTCTCTTCATTTTATTATCTATATTGCAATTGGGTCATAGTGCCGATGGTTAGGGAAGGCTTTTTCTGTGCAAGGACACAAGACAGCATATCTTCACAATTCTACTCTTTTTCAGCTCTGTGACATATATGGTACAGTTACCTGGTCTTCAGGACCCTCCGGTTGTAGAGATATTTTATGGTACCAACACTTGGGGACACATTTACTAAAGCTATGCGCCAGTTTTCTGGCAGACTTTGCCCGTTCTTTTTAGTGCAAACTGCTTGCACAGGATTTAAAGGAAATCTACCATTGATTCATGCATTATGCAAAACATACCTTCAGAATGCTGTAGCACGACACTGATGCAGAATCATATCTTGTTTTGTAAGTTGAGTGGCTTTGCTTAAAACAATTATAAAATTCAGGACCTTGGGAAAGCTGGGTGCTGCTGGCTGCCATACATAAACACACTTACACATGGAACTTCCTGAACAGTCCAGACAGGACTAATCAACATGAGCTGGATCGTCATACCAGCAGCTAGAGGTGGTACACAGCGATTGATTACTTCTGCCGTCAGGCCACACACTAATTACAGCATTCTTTTCGCAGCGTGCAAGAGGAAAAACGCGCGAGCCAGGCAAAGGAGCGCGACAGAGCCTCATTTATCATAATTTTAAAATGTTTTTTTCAGCAAAACCACTCAGCTCAGGGATTTTATTACACAAGATATGTACCTGCATCGACTAGCTATAAGATTCTAAGTATGTTTGGTTCATAATACATGAATCAAATGGGAGATATTCTTTAGATGTGTCTGCACAACATTGTGTCGCACGCAACACCCTGTTGTGGCGCAACAGCACCAAGCATCATGCGACACAAATTAGGGGGCGTTACAGTGCTCAGACATACACGGGCGCCGATTTTAGTCCGACAGAATTGTGTCGTGCACGCCCCATGTGCCCAAAAAAAGTGGACGGGCAGTGCAGGGGCACCAAATTTCATGAAGAATGTGCGCCAGAAATCCTGCATCTGGTGCAACCCTGCACTATACACAGGCAAAATGCTTATAGTACCGTTTGCCCTTCTTAGTAAATGTGCCCTATTGTCTCTGGATCCATACACTGTGTTCTTTTTCCGTTCTAGGTAACGTGTGTTAAATCTGACACAGTTCTACTTGTGCCTGGATCAGTGAATACTACTTTGTGCATGCCGCTCCAGCTTTTCTGCTGTCACAGGATACGTGGAGATGAAACGCTCTCCAACAGTTGAGCATTTGTAGGGTGACATTCTAGGGGATAGAACTGTTTAAGTCATGAGGAGGATGAAAAAGGCAGCCAGTGTTTATTAAGAGGAGGGCGGAGGAAAGCGAGGACGGCGCGGCAGGGCTCATATGGGACTCTGTCCCCTTGTTTCTTTTCTTTCCATATCATTTTTGCACATCCGACTAATCCGGAGCTTTGTAAAACTATAAATACACCTATTGTGTGGTGAGTGCTCTCCTGAGACTCAATGAGTGATCATCCTAGTCCCAGCTGCGCAGCAGCAAAACATCACTTTTCCAGGCTGTGGTCCGTCACACACCCAACGCACACATAATAATACCCAATTAATTATAATAATAGCGGGATAAGGTGCTCCATGCAACGCTGAAATTATAGTTCATTGGATGCGGTGAGAACCCCTCGCAAAGAGAACATCCTGTAATAACCACCAATTCCCATAATGTCAGACAATCCTGATTTTAGTACGGAAACAAAAATCCTTCCTCCACAGCAGTGTCCGTTGTAATCACTCTAACATATTAGGGATCAGTTGAACCTTATTGACTTAATACTGAAGGTGAACAATTAGATCTTTCAACCTTATATTTCCCAAAGGGTATCAAGGGAGCTCTTTAAAGTGGGAAAAATGAAAGCAATTTTCGGCTCTAAGGGTGATGGCAGAGGTATGCGGTTTCAATGCGGTTTTTAAGCAAAACGGGCCAAAATGGATTGAAAACGCATACGTGTGACTCACCATCAATAAGAGAAGGGTATGTCTTTGTGTCCTGACACTGCTGTGCTCCTACTCTTCTCTCTGCATTTAGGTGCTCCACAGCCCTCCCCTGTATAAAGGATGTACCATCAAATACTATGATTTATTCAGCCCTACGGAATATGAATTGCGCTATATAAAATAAAGATTATTATTACTATAGCAGTCAATGGGGTTGTAGAAGGTTTACTGTTCAGAAACCAGAGCACAGCCATTATGATTTTTATAATAAATATATTTTCTTCCTCACAGGCTGAGCTAACAACAGATGCATGGTTATCAGATACCCAGCTCTCCAGGCCAACAAGGAAATTACCATCAAATCATCATGAAAAGCCAAAACACTTCTCATAGATCCAGGCCACTGTGGACTGTGGGAATCTTCTTATATTTGTTATTCCATGCCTCCTTTTTTCTAAATCAACTTTACAATTATGCTATGAGCCCAGAAGGCGTTTGAAGGGCGTTACCAGAGAGCCTGTGCCTGTAGCTCCACAGGCTATTACACTGTGCAGAACAAACTTCCCCCCTCCCAGTGGGTGGGCAATACATTCAGGCAGAGGGAGGGGTAGGCTGGGAAGTGTAACAGTCTGTGAGCCAGGTCCTCATAACATAATTTTATTAATTGGACCATAAAACTGATCTGCCCAGGGTCATGGGGGAGGGGGAGGGACACAGTGGGATGCTTCCCTATGGCAGAAAATGACTTCACATAGGTACAGTTTTATTATAGAAGCTACCGTTCTTAACAGATGATTTCAGACCTGACCTACAGGACATCAATACAAGATCAGCAAGGAATGGAACACACCGCAGCTAAGTGTGTTTCTGCTCCACCCCCATGACTCCTTGCTAGCTCACCCATTTTGAATAAACGCATTCAAAGTTCTTTTCTTGCTGATTGCATATAGGAAACATTGTGGTGATCGCTGACACAGAACAAACAAATGACAGTGAAATAAGAAAGGCAAAAAAGTTATTGTCATCTATGGGTGCAAAACTAATCCACGCATACCATATGAGTACCAGTCGCGTGTATGTTTATGAGTAATTCGCAGTGACTAGTCAAAAACATATGTTAATTGGAATATAAAATGTGCTATTGAAACATAGGGCGATAAAGTATAGGCACCAGGGGATCTCTTACACACGTGTATAGTTCTTCGGATTGCAGTATGTGATTACTGTAGGATTAGCACCCAATAGGGGTTCTATAGAGGCCGTAAGAAATAACTGGACCAGCAACAGTCTTAACGAGGCCATTTAGTTGTACTACAACCTCCAGGCCACCAGACATTAACAGTGGTATAGAGTATTGATTTGTAATCATATCGCTTATTAGCCACATATATTCTGAGTTATGTCCCTGGTTCGTGGGGGTCGAACGTCACTAGATAGCCTAGTGGCAACATGGGATTCTTTCTAGATGTAAATCCAGTGAGGTATGGTTTCCATAGTTCGATAGAGGCCACTTATTTCCAAGTAACGCGAGGCTTATAGTACTATGTGATAGTTTGAGCAGCACCAGGTGTCGATTGGCTGAAGATGTCACAAGAAGTGGTCTTGTGGGACAGATGAAATAGTGTGATGCTTATGCCAGTATTGCATTACTTATTACATTGGAATTTGTTCACCATCATGGATATCTTGGCCAGTCAAAGACCATGTCACATCACAACTCTTCGTGGTTTCACCAGTGACAGGCTCTCGAGTGGATGGAAACCAATCGTAAACGGTTCACAATGCTCACTGAGTGAAGAAATGAGTATAGGCCAGAAAGAGAAGAGCGGGCAAGGACTCTCTTGATCTTGGTTTGGCACAGCATAGTGTTGATTACAATAAGTATGTTTGTTTCTAATCCGATTAAGAACCTACAGCACCAAGAAGCAGAATTTTCTAAGGGCCATGAGAACCATCACTGCCGCCTAGCGAGTTCTTTCAAGAGGTCACTTGCAGACAATTAGCACACAAAATCTTTGTATTTTTGGACGGGATTCTGCCTTATAGACCTGGAAGTCAAAAAGTCATACCATTCTAGATAAGAGACGGTTCTCCTAAAGACCTTTTAGGAGAACAGAAAAATCTGCAAGGACGGGACGATAGATCTATAGACCTTCTTCAGCATTGAGTTTTGATAAACCAGTTTCTGGAGTCATTTTGGTCCCTGAGATTGGAGACAGGGGAGCTGTGCACCTGTGTGACATCACATGACCAGGGATATAATGAGCCGTGCACCTGTGTGACATCACATGACCAGGAATATAATGACCCAAGCACCTGTGTGACATGACATGACCAGGGATATAATGAGCCGAGCAACTGTGTGACATCACATGACCAGGGATTTAACAAGCCAAGCACCTGTGTGACATCACATGACCAGGAATATAATGAGCCGTGCACCTGTATGACATCAGAAGCACCTATTTAGAAATTAGGCCAATTTACACATGAAAATAAAGTAGCAACGTCTTTATTAAATATATGCATGAACATTACAGATATATATTAAAATACAAGATAAAACAGGGGAAGGGGAATAATGCAGGTATCGGAATGGGGGTGAAGATGGAAATACATCACAATGGATAAGTCAAATAACCGTGGGGACATCAGTGGGGGGGGGGTGGGGGGGGGGGGGGGGGGGCGCGCGAAGGTATCACTTAATATCTAAAGTGCACAATGCAAAATAATGGATTGCCAAATGTCTCAACAGGCTAGTCAAGTGCTAGTGCATATTGGGAGAAGGTACAGGTATGTCTCCATATTAAGCCAAAGTGCATTCAAAAAGGTGGAGAGAACATTGCTACCCCTAGTGTTGCTATGTCCCAAGTGTACCACGGACCGGATGATCCCCCAGGGATTAATGGCCATGCCCGTATGACCATGACGAAATGACCGTGCACCTGTATGACATCCCATGACCAGGGATATAATGAGCCGTGCACCTGTATGACATCCCATGACCAGGGGTATAATGGGGCACCTGTGACATGACAACCGGGTTAATGAGTGCACCTGTTGAATCACTATGACCAGGAATATATGACCCAAGCACCTTGTGACATGACATGACCAGGGATATAATGGCCGTGCACCTGTGGACATCACATGACCAGGAAATATATGACCCAAGCACCTGTGTGACATGACATGATCAGGGATTAATGAGTGTGCACCGTGTGGAATCACATGACCAGGGATATAATGACCCAAGAACCTGTGTGACATGACATGGCCAGGGATATAATGAGCAGTACACCTGTGTGACATCACATGACCAGAAATATAATGAACCGTGCCCCTGCGTGACATGACATGCCCGGGATATAATGAGCCGTGCACCTGCATGACATCATGATCTGGGATATAATGAGCCGTTGCCGTGTGACATGACATGGCCAGGGTTATAATGAGCCGTACACCTGGTGACACACATGACCAGAGATAAATAACGTGCACCTGCGTGACATCAATGATGTGGGATATAATGAGCCGTGCACTGCGTGAATCACATGATCTGGGATATTAATGAGCCGTGCACTGGTGACATCACATGATCTGGGATATAATGAGCCGTGCACCTGCGGACATCACATGATCTGGGATATAATGCGACGTGCACCTGCGTGACATCACATAGACCAGGGATATAATGAGCTGTGCACCTGTGACATCAATGACCAGGGATATATAACGCACTGTGCACCGTGTGACATCACATGACCAGGGATATAATGAGCCGTGCACCAGTGTGAAATCACATGACCAGGGATATATTAAGAGCTGTGCACCTGTGTGACATCACAGACCAGGATATATAATGAGCTGTGCACCTTGTGACATCACATGACCAGGGATTATATGAGCCGAGCACCTGTAGACATCACATGACCACGAATATAACAAGCCGAGCACCAGGTGACATCACATGACCAGGATATAAAAAGTCCTACACTGTGTGACATCACATGACCAGGTATATAAAAAGTCCTGCACCTGTGTTGACATCACATGACCAGAGGATATAAAAAGTCCTGTACCTGTTGGACATCACATGCAGGGATAAAAAAGTGCTGCAACTTGTGTGACATCACATGACCAGGGATCTAACGCACTGTGCACCTGTGTGACATCACATGACCAGGGATCTAACGCCACTATGCAATGTGTGACATCACAGGACCAGGGATATAATGAGCCATGCACAGTGTGACATCACATGACCAGGGATATAATGAGCTGTGCACACTTGTGACATCACATGACCAGGGTATATTGGCCGAGCACCATGTATGACATCATGACCAGGTTATTTACAGAGCCATGTGTACATGACACAGGGATATAACGAAGCCGAGCACCTGTGTGACATCACATGACAGGGATATAAAAAACCAAGCACCTGGTGACATCACATGACCAGGGATATAAAAAGTATGCACCTGTGTGACATCACAATGACCAGGGATATAAAAAGTCATGCACCTGTGTGACATCACAGATATGTCAGGACAGATTCTATCCACTAGAAGGAAACATTGAAGTTTTCTATAGAATGACAGCAAGCAGAGATGTAGAAGACTGTGAGGATTATTCAGAAAGTATATTGGAAAATTCTAAAACTTTTCATCAAAAACAATATCAATTATTTGCTGGAATTTTAATAAATCGAGAACATACTTTAAGTTAGAGGATAACTTTAGAAACTTGGGGCAATCTCTCTTAAAAACTCTTTTGGGGGAAATTTATCAGAAGTGTCTGAGAGCAGAAATAGTTAGTTGCCATGGAAACCAATCAGAGCTCAGCATTTGTTTTCCCACAGCTGTTTATAAAATGAAAGCTGAGCTCTGATTGGTAGCCATGGGAAACTGGAACATTTTACCTCAGACACTTTGATAAATCCCCCTTGTTTTACACATGCCCAATCTGTCACCTGCTGGTAACCTTGTGGTTTTGTAAATTCCTTGTATTAATGACTCCATTTTATCTCAAGTTAATAACAGATAAACGATAAGGAACGAGGTTCGGCAGCAATGGAAAACCCAAATTACAGAAAAGTGGGAGCAGTGTGTAACAGAACCAGATTAGTGTCCTGGAGTCCTTGTTGGGAGGTGCACGAAGATGTGGAACAAGGGACATGGACAATGATACCCCATCATGACAATAAGACTGGACGTGCAGATTTTGGGGCCCTTCTGGTGTCTGGGAGGCTTGTTCTTATAGGACACTTTGTAGTAAGCTGCAGCTCAGGACATGGACTAGTAAATGTATTAGGGTGTAATATGAGCATGATGGCGGGCAGGAGTCAGTAATAAATCTCTTTTACACTCTGTTTCTTAATAATGGAGTCGACATAGAGAACATCTGCACTGGAGCACATTTCTTTTCAGCTCAGTTTGGGATAAATCGCTCCTCTATAGACCAGGAGTCGTGTATTTAAAAAGTGACCTGTTTTAATGACCCAAGGGAACTTCCCTAGTCTATGAGGTGCTGACCTTTGCTCCGGGAAAACAATATTGTGTACCAAGGTGGGGGTGGGATGAGCTTGTTAAGGTTGGGAATCTAATGTCATCTAAGTAGCGTCAGTTCACCACTTTGTGGGTACTTGTTCCAAGCGGGAGGTCCTTGTATGTGAGAACAGAGTCCTATAGCCTGCAGTAGATGAGACCTACTACTTAGCATTATAGGGGTAATATATCAATGGTCATATATCTGTATGAGGTTGCGTGTCATGGGAATTCTACAAGATGTATGTCTACTTAAAGAAGACCTTCAACCATCCCAACTCTTTACATCCTTTAACTGAGGTAAGTAATAAAGGAACCTGTAGCAGAAAGAAACATGATGGTAAGGTGTAAAGCTGCTGACATCATACATGGTAGTAGTTTTATTAGGCCAGTTTCTGATGACAGGTTCCCTTTAATGTTATGACTCCAGCTCTTCACCCATCTGCCAGACTGTCTATCAATAAATGCACCAATATATATAGGTCTCTCTACGTCAGATGGGATAGGCTACTCTGGAACAAGAGATTCCACTTACTGTTGTGCATTTCTCTGAACTGACACATGTTGGGGTTTCTTATTTAAAAAAATCCTTAATTCTGATGAAGTTGTTTTGGACTAGAGATACGGACAGGAACAATAAGATAGCCAACCAAAATAGGCGTATCGGAGGATGTGACAGGTCCCCTATTTTGGTGTGTGTCAGTTTATTTTACAATATTTTTGTGGACAATTCTCCTGGTGTGCATAATCCTCTCCCCATTGTGAAAAGTCTGTGTGTCAGTTTTGTTAGAAGATGACAGTGCAGCTCCCTGACTGTAACATGTGGCAAAATTGTTGGTACCCCATGTTTGTGGAAAACACAATGGTCTAGAAATCCTGAATCTGAATAAAATAAAAAATAAATATCCTTTCCTATAAGTGACCAGAGGGCACTTGATTTTCTATATGCTTCACGGCATTCAAAAAAAAACCTCCTGAAACCCTGGACGGACAGATGATGCTCCCTGGGTATGTGAGCCAAGGGAAGTTAAATCTGGTGTGTCATATTGCCTGCAGGGTCTACAATCTTGTATCAGTCAGTGGCCTGTTAGCTAGGTACAAGTACTACAGTAGCTATCGGATCCAGTATAATGTATGATTAGGCCCCGTCGCCTGGGCGTGTTGTATAGGGTATCAGAATTAATTACTGATAGGAACAGATCCTGGTGTTATTAGGATACGCACTCATTTGTGTTATAGTGACTACAGTACGCACTGTGTTTAATTTATCCTATCTTCCCGCTACTCACTGTGGGATAGAGGACCAGCCGGTGTATAGAGATTAAGCTAATGTAAGGTTTGTCGTATAAGTGGGAAGTCGAGGGTATATATGTATACGACTCTGTGGTTAATTCGGACACAGCCTTCTGGCAGTCAGCTCACTGCTGAATGTTAAAGTGTGCTCGTTGGGAAGTATCCTGGTCTATAATGAACGCAACTAGTGTTGTATATAGGATAAAATATGTGGGTTCGGACACAGATACTAGTTCCATGTGAAACGATCAGTGTGCTGGGAATACAAAACGGTGATAGGTATTTCTGGCTTGACATGCAGATTAGGAATGGTAAGGGGGGGGGAGGCGAAGGTATCACTTAATATCTAAAGTGCACAATGCAAATAATGGATTGCCACAATGTCTCAACAGGCCAGTCAAAGTGCTAGTGCATATTGGGAGAAGGTACAGGTATATGTCTCCATATTAAGCCAAAGTGCATTCAAAAAGGTGGAGAGAACATTGCTTACCCCTAGTGTCTGATATGTCCCAAGTGTGCCACGGACCGGATGATCCCCCAGGGATATAATGAGCCGTGCACCTGTATGACATCCCATGACCAGGACCGTTTGTCTTGACTATTAGTTTTACTTACCGTTGGATGTACTCTTCCAATGGTACACTACTTTTTCATAGCATTCTGTAAAGAGATTGTGCAATCACTGTACATAAATAACTTCCCCTAGCCGTCCACCCTCCCCTGTGCTCCCGAACTCTACCATCACAATTGATGCCCTCAGTCCTCTTGCCCGTCCACCACGCGTTGTCACACACTAACTGCTCACACCTCTGTGCCTACCTGCTTCTCATCAAGATTGAAGCATACATGGACAATTGTCCCTAAGTGACCTAAGCGTGACCTCCGCGTGTACCATCTCCCACCTACATACAATAGAATAACCCCTTGTAAGAGTCTACTGCGGCGACATATTGTCACCAGCCCCGTCAACACACCTCTGCTCGTCCCCACCCCCCCACCAACCACAACCAATCCTCTACTACCTAAGATTGTAAGACATCATTGTGCACAGCCCCCAATCTGTAATACGCGAAGTCAACCTCTGTGTCTCCTCCTCATAGATGTCAAGGCTCTGGGCGACCATTTACACCACCCCATGTCACCCTCCAGTGTCCCCCCCACCCTTTTCAAGATTGTAAGCACCAACCCTTCTTGTGACCATTGTAACCCAAGAACTGTACTCTCCTGTGTCCCTCCTGTTCTCATAGATTGTAAGATCTGTGGACCATTGGAAACAAGCAAGTCACCTCTTGACCCACCCAAATCCCCTCATAGATTGGTAAGTTATGATGACCATTGAGGTAAGATCACCGCGTCACACCTCATGTGCTCCCATGTAGTCCACCTATGCCTGGAATAATCAATTATAATATTTGTAATTTATTTGAATACATTCTGTCAGGTCAGGTAATCACTATCATCAATTGAACTCCCTGGGAATTACAATAGGTCAGTACACAACACTGTGAGAAACACCCAAGCAGGCACAGGACCCCACACACCAGCACAGGACACACAGACGGACAAACAAAACCTTTGGAATCAAACGGCTCCCCCATCTCCTTCTTCTCCTCTGCTAAGTCTGCAGTGCGAATGTGCAGCTGTATATCACTAGAAAAATAGAAAGACGAGGCATCGACGGGGGCCACAGGCGAGTTCGCTTGTTTTGGAGGAGTGCAGGAAACAGCAGTAAAGGCAAATGTCATTCCTCCTGCTCTGGCCTGCCTCCAGTTGTGTGCACGTGTATGCGATTCCCTGCTTGCTCCCATATATGCATATACACACAGACACAGAGCAGCTGGGAGAAACACGACAGTTGACTGCTCCGTGCTGAGGGGGGGCGTGGCCTGAGTCTCTTCTGCGGGCCTGGGGAGGAGCAGAGGCATCTCTGCAGTGTAGTGGGGTTCGGTGGGCAATGACGCTTGTGTCGCCTCTCGATGCCGCTCTGTCCCACCCTACCCACACTAGAAGCACATCGTCTTTTAGAGCCAGACCAGCCCACCCCCGCCCCCCCAGCCCCGGGCACCCAACACCCCACTTAAATGCCATGCTTATTTATACGCGTGGTGGTTTTTTGGAAGTAAATCAGCCTCTGCATACGTCATAGAAGCTGCTAGACCCGCGGGTTATATCGCGCATCCTCTTGAATCCCACACACACTAATGTGAAAGGATCACAAGGAGGGGTGAAATAGAACACTTACTAAATAGCTCTAGCACAGCAACCTTAGGCGTTGCTAACTCGAACCATCTGCAGCAGTCATACCTCACCCCCACATCTCTCTTTCCTCCCCTTGCCACATACCATTAGACTTACATTGGGAAGCCACTGTGTACTGATGTATCAGGACCTCCCCTAGCATCAACATCAAAGCACGTATCAAGCCGGGACAAATACTCAATAGAGATCCAGGGGTCTGACTGTTGTAAATTTTTCTATGGGTTTTCCATGGCTCCTCCTTCTAAAAATTCAAGTTTAACAGTATGTAATGACCCGTTACTAGATGCCCTTGTGCTGTAGGTTAACAGGCTTATCTAAAAAAAATAGTGTCTCACCCCACGGCCTGGTGGCTTTATCTACAATCTAGAGCAGCACACACATGGAAAGGGGAGCGGGGTGAGGGTGAGACCCGAGGGTGATTGATGAAACAACCTGATGAAGCACACCAGCGGAGCTCAGGTATGCCCCCCAAGCCTTTCCAGGTTCATTAGTTCATTTTAAGTGGTGATTTTAGAAGGAAGCCAGGATAACAAATATAAGAAGATACCACAGTCCACCGTGCCTGGGGTTACGAGTGTCCCTGGTTCAAGGCTGGATTGGATGGGTAGGTACCTTTAAAGGGATGATAAATGCTCAGGGAGGGTGAGAGGAGCTTCGGACAAAGTGGAGAATGAGCATTTTTAATCAACCTATACCAAGTCATAAGCCGGTGGTATATGTTGTCAGTAGTTCCAGGCCATTGTCAATTTCATAAAAATATCAGATCATCGAAGGTCTTATAGTGGAACGGTCCATCAGCTGGGTCACGGTGCCACGGATGTCCAGAGGTGAAGACATCGAGGACATAGTCTTCACCTCCTGGTAGAAAGGCACCAACTACATTAAGCGCGAGGTTTTTGAGGCTGGTCAAGGCACTTCATGGCGCTAGTCCAGTCTTTCTGAGTTATGAGGATCCAGCAGGACACTACACAGCTCATTTATCACGAGAACCCCACCGCTAGTGTTTCGGTGCTAAAGTTGTAAAACAAAAAAAATTCAATTAAACTAAAACTCAGTCCCAACGTCCCCTCTTCAATTCCTATCCACATGTTCCCGGCATGCCTAATTTCCTCGGATCTCACCAGTAATAGTATCCCTCCCCCACTCGATGCTTCACTGGCCGCCGACCGACATTCCCCGCCTCCGCCTAATTACTGAGTTTTTTTTACGCTGTCTGTCTCTTGCTTTGATTTTATGTGATTTAGGTGAGTTAGTGTCATACTTTGCTAATACATTTTTTTTGGCTTAGAGTTTATAATTTCAAATATTTTCACCTTTTTTGATGGCGTGGTCTACAACCAAGCAATACTCCCCTTTAGCAGCCAGGATAATAGAGGACCCCAGCACCAATCCTGCTAACGCTGTCATGGAGTTTAAGTAGAGTTTGTATTTATTTGAAGTATTTTATATCGACTGACTCCAGAGGGGGATACACTTAACCAAGATACCACCATTAGTAAACCTTACACATGTTTTTACCCGTGCCCAAATCTAAGTATCCATTTCAGAAATCTGCTCGCCACCAGGGCTACTAAGCTCCACGCCCTGCCAAGGTTTTTGATTGCTCGGGACTTGCTTTAATAACAACCCTCACTAAGATCCTGCGCCGCTACAACTTATTAACATTGTAATCCAAAGCTTTTGAAGGAGGGAGCCCGCTCCACCCCGCGTGCCCTCTCTATGGAACAGATGCTTTGGGCTCTTCCATCAACTAAGCACACATATCCCCCCCCCTCACGATGACAGTGTTCTAACACCTAATTCCAATAACTGTAGCAGGATCGCAGAGCTTATGAAAAGCGATGAATCTGGAGAGTACTCCCCATCGAGTAGAACACAAAAAACACCCCTGTCGTCCCCCCCCACAACAACCTCCAATCCCCCCACAAGAAGTCTACCCGCCGCTTCGTAAAGAAGGGACCATAGTGTTCTCGTGCTTCCTTAATTGATTGTATGCAAGTGGAACCTGCCTATTGTCATACATGTATATCCCGGACAACAACAAAATTTTTCTGCCCCGTGACCTTGTTGAGTTCCCAGCTTTACCCCATTTTTTGCTGTCATGGGCCCAAGGCTTCTCCATCCAATCTACCAAGATATTGAGTCGGGCCCCAGCTACCGATTCGGAAGCACGAGCCTTACGAGGTTACAGTGAAGCGGGAATACAGTCACGCCTTTCCTAGCGCGAGCTTATCGCCGCAGTGCGCCGTGCTCCTTTTCGAGGGGGCGCCAGGTTATACCCACCCTATCACGCGCCACTGAAGCACCAAATCATTATGATACAACCAAGGCCACTTCCCCATATGAGTCTTACCTGGATTTTGCTTAAGTGTAGGTTTACTCCTGTGGCTTTATGTCTGTCCGATTCCTTTAACTTCACAAAGGAAGCTACCAGCACCATGTCGTTTTTAAATTTTTGTGCCTTACCCCGGCTCAAATCTCTTTGACACTATATCAAAGTAGAAGAATCAACTCAACATACCATTGGTTTCACAAGCTCCACCCAACCACCTGGCTTGGTACATAACCAGGCCATGAAACAGCTCAAACCCTGAACACCCTAACTGGCCAACTCCCCTTTTTCTTTTGTAGAGCCATGCACACCACGAGAGAGACGCCCG
Organism: Engystomops pustulosus; assembly: GCA_019512145.1. NCBI lineage: Eukaryota > Metazoa > Chordata > Amphibia > Anura > Leptodactylidae > Engystomops > Engystomops pustulosus. Next base: position 31,577,809 of record CM033644.1, read on the forward strand.
GCCAGCTCTTTGCTGTGCGCTTTCCTTTAAACGTGAGTCGTTTCTAGCTTTAAACAGATGTCGGGATGGATACAGTAATACTAAACCAGTTCCGCTTTTTACAGAAGAGTCCACAAACTGCAGATGGGAGTGGCCTCCTAAATAGTGCTTTCTAGCATCATCGATATTAGTTCTCATGTATGGAACAGGCGCGTACAGAGTTTTTTTCTGAAGGAAACATGTCCTGTCTCTGTACCCGCCTATGTCGTTGTTAAGGTTAATGTGTATGGTATGTATACGATTGTTCTCATCGTTCCGTATGTGACTGAGCCTTCAACTTTCCTCCTCATGTTTCCCCCGGGCCCACCTCGGCAATGTCCCAAATATATCATCGCTTAGTGGGCACTTCCCCATATGGTTGTGGCTCCATCGGGTGGCACTTTTAAGATCGGTTACAGCTGGTTTAGCACGCACCCCACCAACAGGCTGGATGTCCGAAGGTCGCCACCCACCCATATTCACAGAGACCCCACTGCCCCGGTCCTCCCCCCAATTATTTTGTCTTAATCACCCTCCTCGTTTGACCTTAACAAATGCACAATCACTGCAAAACGCTCTGACAGGTGTGACCCGCTCCTACTCCAGGGCCGAACTAACACGCCCGCCCCCGCGCGACGTACCGCTGCCTGGACCTGGGGGAACCCCCACCCCCACCCGCGCGCGTGGGAACTAAAATCGGGCCCGAATCTGATTGTATCCCCATAAAGTAGGTTAGTTTGCCCATAATTTCTCTTTGTATCCGGCATAGCATCGAGGCACCATACCTCTTCTCACCTAGTACACCAACCCACACCGTTACCTTACCGGGGGGGCTTTGTGGATCACCTTACCTGCCTCCTTCATCCCCGTGATCTTCACCTGTGCTTTACTACGGCCTACCCAACGACCCGGACCCCGGGCTTCGGATTCGAGCCACCCCCCTGCACTGTCCCGCCTCACCGATCAGGTCTCGTACGACCGCCGTCAAAGGCACCTGCACGACTACCCCGTGGGCAGCTCGGTTGCTCTTGGTGGCGTGACTGAGGTGGGTGGGGCGGATGGTATGAGTTGGTTTATGGAGTTGCTCTGGGTGCTGTCGCTCTCCGCCGCGGATCCAAGGGACGGAACCGGGTCAGGAGGAGCGCGCCCTGGAAGTGTATGGTAACCGGCCCCGCGCTGCTGCCCCTATGCTGTGCGATTGAGGGGGGCGGTACTTATACTACGGTCATGTGACCTGATATTACATGAACTCCATTGGATATCCACAGTATTATACAGGGTGTGCTGTCTCCTTTAGGGATCATGATAGATATATACATATATGTGTATTAAAAAGCTCCTGTCTATATGGAAAAGGACCCAGGACCGGAGGACTCTGCCCTGTCCTGGTGTTGTTCTTTCCTGTTTCCAGGATCATATGACCTGTACTACCAACCCCATCTGCTCAAGTTATAGTGAAATTGGATATTGTGCACGTGCTAAAAGACTTATTACATTTAAAACTCTGGAGTGTGCTGGTCACTCATGGTGGTGCCGTGGTTCATACGATGTTTAGGTGCCATAATGCCTCCGGTGCCACATGCGGCATAGTAGTCCCGACCTTATTGGGTCAGACCCGTAGTCAGGTGACCTTGATGTATAAGTGCAAATAATCACAAGTAGTAAACAGTAAGAGACTTCTCGCCACTTCAATTCTTAGGTTCGGTCCAGGAAATCCACAAGGCACTCAGACCCAACTTACTTGTGGGCGAAAGTCTTTATGGCAGTTAGCACCATTCAACTCTGCACAGCTGATGTGTACAATTTAGCAGAAATTAAACCAATACAATATATAAAACTCGAATTTCAGTGGTATGCTCTAAACAACAAGTATAAAGCATGAATTCCCACATCGCAGTATACCTAAAATCTAGGACAGTGCAATATATACTGTCCTAACTCCCCCTCCATGACAGTACTTGTAAACTTGATGCCTATAACATGAATCCAAATTCTAACATTCTATAGTCCTGTAAGGGGCATGTGTATCCTCTTTAGTCTCAGTACTGAGAATCCAGATCTAAAAACGCTGCAATTAAAAAGTACAAACAGAAAATATGAGCAGGGGAAATCGGAAATCAGTTTTGAACCAGCTCAAGCAGGTGCCGTTTGCACAGCACTTGTTGGACAACTGCAAACAGATGTTGCCCACCCAGCTTTTAAATGCTGTGTTATAGAATGGTTATCTCCTGTTTCCGTAGATATAATCCCAAGCATTCGGGATCCGGAGAAGAAGCAAAGACATTAGAAGACCTGGAGGTTGTTCAGAGAGCTGTTTGACTGTAGAGAGATGGACTGATGATGAATGCTTCTTGGTGATCATCAAGTTCACCCCCACTGTCCACACTGCTCCCTGGCCACGCTTATTGGTAAGAGGTATTGGTTGTGTGAAGGAACCCACCTGAGGATTTAGGACAAGTAACCAAACACCAGGATAAGGATCACAATGATGTCTTCTATAGTCCAAGAGATTCAGTATACATAGAGAAAGATCTGGACTGCTTCATATAAAAGAACAGTCACAGGGATGAAAAGGAGGACATCCCAGCGTGGACTTTCTATCTTCCATTAGACCAAGAAGCTTTAAGGCCCCTTTTACACTTGCATTTTTGCACGGGGTGCCTTTGACGTGCAGAGTGCATTGCACTTGACCCATTGTAATCAAGGGGCTTTTTAAAAATTGAAATTTTTTCTCGCACACACTTGTTTTTTTTTAAACATGCGTTTAAATCTCAGCATGCTCTACTTTTGCAAGTCACACGCGGTGAAAGAGGACCATAAAGTCTATGGAGACGCATCAAAAACGCATTGCTCTTGAGCACATGCACGTACAATGCAAGTTTTCACGCATCAATTGCCATAGAAAGATAGACCTGAGTCCTTTCATGTGCGTTATCTGCGCGTGAAAAACGCATTGAAATTGCCTTGTAAATGCATTGAAAAATGGAGACACTGAACAAACCTCTCTGATGAAAAACTGATTGAACTCTGTGAAAAAATGTCAGTTTATCACTGACCCAACCCTGATCAGACTCTGACACGGTTTGCAACGCAAGTGTGAAAGTGGCCTAAGACAAAAATTGTCCTTAAAGAGTTTTCCTGCAAAACAAGTTAGGCCAGGCTGATCGGTGGGGGGTCTCGGTGATACAGCCTAATTTGTTTTGTGGGAAAACCCTTTAAGTGGTTTAGACACATATTAGAGTAATGCATGTCTATTACAGTATAACATAGACCAAAAAGTTACACGTGAGAGCTAGTTGTAAGAAAAATAATTAAATTCAGTATCTGTGTTCCTTATATACAGTCTAGGGCCTCATGTCCGCAGACACATGCACAGAACGTGCTTGAGGCCTGACATTGGTGGTTGAGCACTACTCACATGCGTATGTCGTAGGAAGTGACCGTCTGCGCTGCATATCCGGGAGTTTGAGTTTTCCGGATTTAAGTGATTATTATAATTTATAAATTATGAAATGTAATTTTGGTGGTGTGCCGGAATTGATGACTCCCTTGACTCTGTAACTGTCTCTGGCCTCGGTGATGTCACCACTCTGTGCCTGTGTTATCGGAGGCTGTGTACATTTGTGTACTTATTCTTCACTAGGTCTACACCTGGTTCTGCTGTGTTATATGTATATGTCTTCAGAGATATGGAAGCTTTACCATGGTCCTTCCTGTTAATATCACTAAGGGTCTGTTCACACTTACTGCAGATTTTTTTATCTTTATATCAGCAAACCGATGCTAAAAACTGGTGTAAAGATGCTGATATGAAGTTAAAAAAACTGATGGAATTTAATATATATGTGAACAGACCTGATGAGAGTTGCTTGTAGTAGAACAAGGGGTAACTGCCCCTGTCCTGTGCTGCCCTCATGTGTGCGATATCAGCGGGAGAAGGGTCCTTATACACTGACCTCATGTGATATAAAGTAATGAATAGGTTGTGTTTGCATTTAGATGATATTTATCAGCATGTAGCTCTGCTTTGTGTAACTGGATCCAGACCTGAGCCACTCAGCCGTGCCTGGTGTCTGTTCTTTCCTGCTTATTTCAACACTAGGCCAGAATCCTATAACCTGTTAGAGGAACCTGTATACAAATCCCAATAGGGCTGGGTGGTATAACGTCAGTAGACAGATGTCATGTCTTACACTGTTAAAGAGTCAGAAATGTTAAAATCTTGATTATGCTGTGGTGTCTACTCGGGGGTCCTCTGTACGTGTGCCCTTATCACCTGCAGGTAAGGGGCCATGGCCAGCGGTAACATCTTTAGGTGCCATTTATGAAAATGGATATTCCTGAAGATGCTGATTTGAGCATTTGAATTGATGGCATCTGATAGTGTAAACAGAACTAAGTTCCAGAAGATGACTCAATAGTCTTCCCACAGTAGACATTTTTACCTGTTTATTACAATGGAAAATGTAGATTTAAAGAATGACTGACTGGTAGAATCCTCTATGACAACGAGGGGAGAGCGTGATGGGGGTATGTACATCTTCGGCTGCCTACACTTGGAAACGGGCCTGTATCTCAGTAAGCTACGGACTTCTCACCTTGTACAGAACATATACAAAAAATATGATGCAAGGATCCCCATCGGTGGACATACTGCAGTGGCAATTCTGAAAAGTTAGTATAGTGGGCACTGCATTACTGATGCAAGGACATGTGCAAGTCCGTGGGATCGTGCCAACACACAGGCCTGTTTCGCAGGCTGCGCGAATGGTGCAAAGGCAGCATTAAAATCTTAAATGCAGCAGGTCAGATGATGAGAAATCTGCTGTAGGCTGATGGTAAAGGTTTACTTCATGTCATAGTTGATTTAAATTGGTTTAAAATTTTGGCATGTGAAAATACTGTATATTATTCTTTTTTTTTTTTTTTCAAAAATACCATATATTGAATAATTTTAAAAGGTCTTTTAAAATGCAATACATGAACATTTATGATGTCAGGTTTTTTTTTTTTTTGAGATTATTCTCTCAGGTTTTCTGCTTTTCAAAAAGCAACAAGAACTCAACAAAGAAAACCTAGGGTAAACACAAACATACATTTATGAAGTTGTATAATTTTAATATATGTGCCGCAATATGTCGGTTATATAATATACAGGTGTAGTTGTAGGTTTCTCATACTAGTTTTATCTGAATAACAGGAGTTTTTTTTGTGTCTCTGATGCAGGTTCTGTGTTGAGAGTAAAGCTGCAGAGGTGCCTTTCTTTAAGATAAGGTAAATCATCATTCCTTTCTTACTGGACAATCTGCTATGGGATTTTTCCAAGTGTTTTCCAAGTGATCCTATTGATTTCTCTGGGAGGTATAATGCTTGCAGATGGATCATGTCATTTTTTATCATTGAGCAGAAATAATCGCAAACAGACAGGGGCATAACGTTAGGGCAGTGATGGCGAACATTTAGGGACTGGGTGCCCAAACTGCAACCCCAAAGCCCCCTATCTTATCGTGAGGTGCCAACCAAAATAAAGCAGTACTTATTGCTCCTGCTTCTTCAACAACATTCAATCATACTGGCTCCTGAGGACACCAAATAGTAAAAAAATAGATGAAATTTGCATCATTGTAGCGTCTTTCCAGTGCCTCTGCTACACAAGAGAATCATGGGGCCAGCAGGATATTATTAGAGAAATTAGGCTCCGTCTATGCATTCCCTCTTCCTACTGTCCCAAGTAGCCAAATACGTATCACATTAAAAATTGACTGAATCCGCATCTTTTAAAGGAAACCTACCACCACAAATCTACCTATAAAGGTAGATTGGGTGGTAGGTGGATCAATGGGACGTGAGGATAGCCCTTTTAAGGCTAATCCTCACGTCCCCACACTTTTTTGATAACTTTTATTAACATATATTCAAATTACTTATGAGCAGGCCCGTGCCTGCGCGGGTCACAGCTTGAAACGGCCGCGGGCTGCTCTGCGCCTCGCAGACGGCAGGGAGAGCCGCGGAGGGGCGCGGGTAAAGGAGGGTAAAGTGGCTACCGGGCGTGGAGTAGCCGCCCCGTGTAAACTCAGATGCGGCTACTCCAGCCCCAGTAGCCGCATAAGTAAATTTGAATATAGTGTAATAAAAGTTATCAAAAAGTGTGGGGACAGTGCGGATTAGCCCTTAAAAGGGCTATCTCACGTCCCATTGATCCACCTACCACCCAATCTACCTTTATAGGTATTTGTGGTGGTAGGTGCCCTTAAGTGTTTGGAAACTGCTGTAAAATTCTTTGAGTCCGTTGGTGGTGGTGGGCAGGATACCGGGGTGCCACAGAAAGAGTTGGAGTGTCACCTCTGGCACCAGTGCCATAGGTTCGCCACCACTGCTTTAGGGGTTAGAGGATTAGGGGGCCCATAAGGTCTCAATTTACCATATGAAAAGCCCTAACTATAAACCCACATTTAGTGCGGGGGCCTGGCACAAACTACTTGCACTGGGGCCCATCAGCTTAAGTTAGCCACTGGCAACCAGACTAAATGCGAGACGGATTATGAGGAAGATTTTTCTGTGTCCGAATCCTTCCATGTGAAGGAGTACAGTAGTAAGGAACACTGTTGTGGGGTCTTGCTATGATTGTCCCAGTACAGAGGTGCTACCATCTACCTGATGTGCAGAGACCTGCAGCACAACCCTACTACAGTATCACACGCTATAGGTGATGCACTCTATAGTACCTATGTCTTCCTTATCACTATCTCGCCTCCTCCCACTGTTCACTGTTCATCTATGTATCGCCTTCTTCAGACATGTCCACTGTGTGAATCTATAATGTCATCAGTTTTCCGGCCTCTCTCACATTGGATTTTGTGTGTATTTTTTGTTTCTCTATTCTAAGGGCCATTAAGGCTTGTGTTTGCTTTGAGGTGTTATATTTTTAAGGGGCACCATTTTGGGGTACATTTAACTTTATTGAAGCTGCAGTAAAAACAGCAGATAATCTAAAATAAGAAAAAAGTCATATCCACAACCACTCTGCTTCCTGTTTTCTCTAAAAGTTCAATCTCGCTGACTGTAGTTAGTAACTACCTTTTGGTTAGCCTCAGTCTATTTCACATCAATGTGCGCTGTTCCTGGGCCTCAGCACAATCCGTAGTTGGACAAAACCACAGTATCTCCACACCACAACGTATATGGGGATAGGTTAGGCCTGGTACAGGATAGGTGTTAGGGTTCTGGAGATATAGGTGTGAAGTGTGCCCCCTCAGCCTTAAGCTAAGGAGAGACGACGACAGAATAAGAAGAAGGTGCAGGGAATTTCACTTTAACTTTGCAGAGGTACATGCACCCTCTGCATCTGTAGCTAAACTTGGAAATAGTGATGAAAAATGCTGTACATGTTTTATAACATATTTTGGTAAAAGTTAATACTTTAATTAAAAAAATACTTTAATCAGAAAAATGACCAAAAAAAATTATTGGCAAATTTATAAAGAAAAAATGTAAAGTCTTTCCTAGACATATCGCCATTTACAAAAAAGCACATAGTAGAATGTCTAAAATTGACCTGGACATTCGGGCACCAACTGACCATTGGTGCTGAAGGGGTTAATGATCTGTTTAGACCCCCAATACCACTAGTCCCAGTGTAATGTGCAAAGACCACTATAGAAATAAACATATTGGGGGAGATTATCAGAAGTATCTAAGAGCAAAACAGTCTTTAAGGGCGGTGGCAACCAATCGAGCTCAGTTTTCATTTTTAAACGCAGTGTGAAAATAAAAGCTGAGCTCTGATTAGAACAGTTCTGCTCTGTCATTTTCTGAGGGTGCGTTCACACATTGCAGTTAAAATGCATCGCAATCAGCTTTGAGGTGGGTTTAAGGTGCAGTTTTGTTCAATTGAACAGGTGAAATACTGAACTGAACGGGTGAATGACATTTGTGGAGCAGGTTTCCCCTTCAAAATCAAATTCACTCGTTCAGTTCATGTCTTTCACCTGTTCAATTGACAAAACTGCACCTAAAACCACCTCAAAGCTGATTGCGATGCAGTTTTAACTGCAACGTGGGACTGCACCCTGATAAATTCCCCCACTGAGTGTAATGATGCATATTGTCCACCAGATGGCAGTACATTGTAATCTTTATATGGTAATACCAGTGACTGCCATCTCTGCGCCCAGACGTTAACCTCTTCAATGCTGATGTCTTCAGCACATTGTGGGCAGAGGAAAAATAAATTACAAATCCTGGTTCCACACACCCACAGTCCGGCAGGGTAGTTTGGGACCTCAGGGATATCTGGCAGGTTTTCTGCATTCCTCCTTCTCCGACACTCTGGTAAAGTCCTGACCTGCACATTTGCAGTGGTTTCTGTGGAAGTTAGTGTCATAAATCATTTGCAAACAATGTCTACATTGTGCCAGACCTGTACCTGCTATCATGTGTTGCTTCTTTGATCCCACTCTCTCCTGCAGTGGGGAGTTCATGTCCTTCTTCTGTCAGCGGAGATCTATATTTCCGAAGGGACGCACTCGACGGAGGAGGATAGTAAGTTCATGCTCTTTTTTTTTCAATAAGACCGCTTCCAGTAGCTGAGAGATGAGTGTAGACAAGGGAGCTTTGTAGGTTTTATAATGTTAAAGTCTATAGCGTTGACCTTATTGACCTTTATTTATGTGAACATGTACCAGAATGTAATTTTAGCTGGTGACAGGTTCCCATGGTCTATGCTATCCTATTCTTGCTGATTTTAAAAATGCCTTTGCAGCATTCTGTATAATTTCATTAGTTTATAAAACTTTATTTCACATTACCTGTCTCCCTGCAGCAGCGTGTGGTGGGTCCTGGGTAGGAAGGGGGAGGGAACTCAGCTGCAGCCGTGTCTCCTCTATTCCTGTGTAATGTGCATTGAGCAGACTGGGTAGGGAGGGGAAATGATGCGAATTAGAGGAAAAATGCATGAGGAGATAAGACACAAAAGGCTGTGGCTGCTCTCCATCATCACATAGCCCCAGCTCCACCCCCCCATTCCTCCTTCGCCCCAGGACTCGCACACACATGCTAGCAGGAGCCTGGTAATTTGAAATAAAGATTTATAAAGTAATGAAATGATTCAGAATGCTGGGATAGGCTATGTAACCTGCCACCAGCTAATAATTACATTCCTGGTGACAGGTTTTGCTTAAATCTTATTTAGAGTTTGAGACTGATTATAACCTAGCCAAAAATAGAGTGGCTTCCTGGTGGGATTATGATTTCTATTTACTTTAATATGAGATACAGGTGATTAGGTAGAAAGGTAGAAAAACAATTGGAACTAAGCCCGTTGATAGGGATTGCCCCTGGTCATGTGATGTCACTTTGAGTCTCGTTTATATCACAGAGAGTGATCAGAGCCATGTGATGTAACGGATGGTGCACGCACCTGTATGACTTTACAGTACCAGGGATATAATGATCCGTGCACCTGTGTGACATCACATGACCAGGAATATAAGATGACCAACGCCGGTGACATGACATGACCAGGGAATATAATGAGCCGAGCAGCACCTGGTGGACATCACATGACCAGGGATTTAACAAGCCAAGACCTGTGTGACATCCCATGAACAGGAATATAATGGCCGTGCACCTGTATGACATCCACCAGGGATGAATAGCCGTGCACTGTGTGACATCCATGACCAGGGATTATAATGAGCCGTGCACCTGTATGCATTCCATGACCAGGGATATAATGAGCCGAGCACCTTGTGTGACATGACATGACCAGGGAGTAATAGCCAAAAAAATGAGCGTACACCTGTGTGACATGACATGGCCAGGGGTATAATGAGCCGTACACCTGTGTGACATCACATGACCAGAGATATAATGAACCGTGCACCTGCGTGACATCACATGATGTGGGATATAATGAGCCGTGCACCTGCGTGACATCACATGATTGGGATAATAGACGGCACCATGGTGACATCACATGACAGGATGTAATAGAGTGTGACCTGTGTGCATCACATGACCAGGGATTTAACGCACTGTTGCACCTGTGTGACATCACCCAGACCAGGGATATAATGAGCCGTGCACCCGTGTGACATCACATGACCAGGGATATAATGAGCTGTGCACCTGTGTGGACATCACCATGACCAGGATATAAGAGCCGTGCACCTGTGTGACATCACATGACCAGGAATTAATGACCCAAGCACCTGTGTGACATGACATGACCAGGGTATAATGACGAGCAACTGTGTGACATCACATGACCAGGGATTTAACAAGACCAAGACCTGTGTGACATCACATGACCAGGAATATAATGAGCCGTGCACCTGTATGACATCAGAAGCACCTATTTAGAAATTAGGCCAATTTACACATGAAATAAAGTAGCAACGTCCTTATTAATATATGCACTGAACATTACAGATTATATTAAAATACAAGATAAAACAGGGGAAGGGGAATAATGCAGGTATCGGAATGGGGGTGAAGATGGAATACATCCAAGATAAGTCAAATAACCGTGGGGACATCAGTGGGGGGGGGGGGGGGCGCGCGAAGGTATCACTTAATATCTAAAGTGCACAATGCAAATAATGGATTGCCACAATGTCTCAACAGGCTAGTCAAAGTGCTAGTGCATATTGGGAGAAGGTACAGGTATATGTCTCCATATTAAGCCAAAGTGCATTCAAAAAGGTGGAGAGAACATTGCTTACCCCTAGTGTCTGATATGTCCCAAGTGTACCACGGACCGGATGATCCCCCAGGGATATAATGAGCCGTGCACCTGTATGACATCCCATGACCAGGGATATAATGAGCCGTGCACCTGTATGACATCCCATGACCAGGGATATAATGAGCCGTGCACCTGTATGACATCCCATGACCAGGGATATAATGAGCCGAGCACCTGTGTGACATGACATGACCAGGGATATAATGAGCCGTGCACCTGTGTGACATCACATGACCAGGAATATATTGACCCAAGCACCTGTGTGAATATCCCTGATCATGTCATGTCACACAGGTGCTTTGGGTCAAATATATTCCTGGTCATGTGAGTGTCACAGGTGCACGGCTCATATATCCTGGTCATGTCATGTCACACAGGTGCTATGGGTTCATTATATTCCTGGTCAGTGATGTCACACAGGTGCACGGCTCATGTATATCCCTGGTACCATGTATGGTCCAGGTGCCGGACTCATTAAATCCCTGGTCATGGGATGTCATACAGGTGCACGGCTCACTATATCCCTGGTCATGGGATGTCATACAGGTGCACGGCTCGTATATACATGGTCATGGGGTGTTCATACAGGTTGCACGGCTCATTATATCCCTGGGGGAGTCATCCGGTCCGTGGTACTTGGGACATATAGACATAGGGGTAAGCAATGTTTCTCTCCACCTTTTTGAATGCACTTTGGCTTAATATGGAGAACATATACCTGTACCTTCTCCCAATATGCACTAGCACTTGACTAGCCTGTTGAGCATTGTGGCAATCCATTATTTGCATGTGCACTTTAGATATTAAGTGATACTTCGCGCGCCCCCACCCCCCCCCCCCCCCCCCACTGATGTCCCCACGGTTATTTGACTTATCCATTGTGATGTATTCCATCTCACCCCCATTCCGATACCTGCATTATTCCCCTTCCCCTGTTTTATCTTGTATTTTAATATAATCTGTAATGTTCATGCATATATTAATAAAGACGTTGCTACTTTATTTCATGTGTAAATTGGCCTAATTTCTAAATAGGTGCTTCTGATGTCATACAGGTGCACGGCTCATTATATTCCTGGTCATGTGATGTCACACAGGGCTTGGCTTGTTAAATCCCTGGTCATGTGATGTCACACAGTTGCTCGGTCATTATATCCCTGGTCATGTCATGTCACACAGGTGCTTGGGTCATTATATTCCTGGTCATGTGATGTCACACAGGTGCACGGCTCATTATATCCCTGGTCATGTGATGTCACACAGGTGCACAGCTCATTATATCCCTGGTCATGTGATGTCACACTGGTGCACGGCTCATTATATCCCTGGTCATGTGATGTCACACAGGTGCACAGTGCGTTATATCCCTGGTCATGTGATGTCACACAGGTGCACAGCTCATTATCCCTGGTCATGTGATGTCCACTGGTGCCGGCTCATTATATCCCAGGATCATGTGATGTCACGCAGGTGCACGGCTCATTATATCCCACTCAGTGATGTCCGCATGCCGTGCAGGTTCATTATATCTTGGTCATGTGATGTCACACAGGTGACGGCTCATTATACCCCTGGCATGTATGTCACACAGTGCACGGCTATTATATCCCTGGTCATGTCATGTCACACAGTGCTCGGCTCATTATATCCCTGGTCATGGGATGTCATACGGTGCACGGCTCATTATATCCTGGTCATGGGATGTCACACAGGTGCACGGCTCATATCATCCCGGTCAGGGGATGTCATACAGGTGCACGGCTCATTATATCCTGGTCATGGGATGTCACACAGGTGGCTTGTTAAATCCCTGGTCATGTGATGTCACACAGGTGCTCGTCCATTATATCCCTGGTCATGCATGTCACAAGGTGCTTGGGTCATCTATAGATTCCTGGTCATGTGATGTCACACAGGTGACGGATCATTATCACCTGGTACTGTAAAGTCATACAGGTGCGTGCACCATCCGTTACATCACATGGCTCTGATCACTCTCTGTGATATAACGACGTGGCACCAAAGTGACATCACATGACCAGGGGCAAATCCCTATCAACGGGCTAGTTTCCAATTGTTTTTCTACCTTCTACCTAATGCACCTTGTACTCTATATTAAGTAAATAGATCAATAATCCACCAGGAAGCCACTCTATTTTTGGCTAGGTTATAATCAGTCTCAACTCTAAATAAGATTTAAAGCAAAAACCTGTCACCAGGATGTAATTATTAGCTGGTGGCAGGTTACATAGCCTATGCCAGCATTCTGATGATCATTTCATTACTTTTAAATCTTTATTTCAAATTACCAGGCTCCTGCTAGCAGTGTGTGGCGAGTCCTGGGGCGGAAGGAGGAATGGGGGTGGGAGCTGGGGCTATGTGGATGAGGAGAGCAGCCACAGCCTTTTGTGTCTTATCTCCTCATGCATTTTTCCTCTAATTCGCATCATTTCCCTCCCTACCCAGTCTGCTCAATGACAATTAACACAGGAATGAGGAGACACAGGCTGCAGCTGATTGTCCCCTCCCCCCTCCTACCCAGGACTCACCACACGCTGTGGCAGGGAGACGGGAGACAGGTAATGTGAAATAAAGTTTTATAAACTAATGAAATTATACAGAATGCTGACAAAGGCATTTTTAAAATCAGCATAGAATGGATAGCATAGACCATGGGAACCTGTCACCAGCTAAAATTACATTCTGGTACAGGTTCACAAAATTTAAAGGTCAATAAGGTCAACGCTATAGAATTTTACATTTATAAAACCTACAAAGCTCCCCTTGTCCTACACTCATCTCTCAGCTACTGGAAGCGGTCTTATTGGAAAAAAAAGAGCATGAACTTACTATCCTCCTCCGTCGAGTGCGTCCCTTCGGAAATATAGATCTCCAGCTGAAACAGAAGAAGGACATGAACTCACCACTGCAGGAGAAGAGTGGGATCAAAGAAGCAACACATGATAGCAGGTACAGGTCTGGCACAATGTAGGACATTGTTTGCAAATGGATTATATGACACTAACTTCCACAGAAAACCACTGCAATGTGCAGGTCAGGACTTTACCAGAGTGTCTGGAAGAGTGAGGAATGCAGAAAACCTGCCAGATATCCCTGAGGTCCAAACTACCCTGCCAGGACTGTGGGTGTGTGAACCAGGATTTGTAATATTATTCCTCTGCCGCACAATGTGCTGAAGACATCAGCATTGAAGAGGTTAAACGTCTGGGCGCAGAGATGGCAGTCACTGGTATTACCATATAAGATTACAATGTACTGCCATTGGTGGACAATATGCATCATTACACTCAGTGGGGGAGATTTATCAGGGTGCAGTCACACGTTGCAGTTAAAACTGCATCGCAATCAGCTGAGGTGGTTTTAGGTGCAGTTTTGTCAATTGAACAAGGTGAAAGACTGAACTGAACGAGGTGAATTTGATTTTGAGGGGAAACCTGCTCCACAAATGTCATTCACCCGTTCATTTCATGTATTCACCTGTTCAATTGACAAAACTGCACCTTAAACCACCTCAAGCTGATTGCGATGCAGTTTTAACGTGCAATGTGTGAACGCTCCCTCAGAAAATGACAGAGCAGAACTGTTCTAATCAGAGCTCAGCTTTTATTTTCACACTGGTTTCTAAAATGAAAACTGAGCTTGATTGGTTGCCACAGCCCTTAGAACTGTTTTGCTCTTAGATACTTCGATAATCTCCCCAATATGTTTTACTTTCTATAGTGGTCTTTGCACATTACACTGGGACTAGTGGTATTGGGGGTCTAAACAGATCATTAACCCCTTCCCGACCAATGGTCAGTTGGTGCCGAATGTCCGGTCAATTTTAGACATTCTACTATGTGCTTTTTGTAAATGGCGATATGTCTAGGAAAGACTTTACATTTTTTTCTTTATAAATTTGCCAATAATTTTTTGGTCATTTTTCTGATTAAAGTATTTTTTTTAATAAGTAGTAACTTTTACCAAAATATGTATAAACATGTACAGCATTATTTCATCACTATTTCCAGGTTTAGCTACAGATGCAGAGGTGCATGTTACCTCTGCAAAGTTAAAGTGAAATTCTCCTGCACCTTCTTCTATTATTCTGCCTCTCTTAGAGGCTGGAGGGGGCACACTTCACACCTATATCTCCAGAACCCTAACACCATCCTGTACCAGGCCTAACCTATCCCCATATACGTTGTGGTGTGGAGATACTGTGGTTTTGTCCAACTACGGATTGTGCTGAGGCCCAGGAACAGCGCACATTGATGTGAAAGCTGACTGAGGCTAACCAAAAGGCTAGTTACTAACTACAGTCAGCGAGATTGAACTTTTAGAGAAACAAGGAAGCAGAGTGTGTTGTGGATATGACTTTTTCTTATTTTAGATTATCGCTGTTTTTACTGCACGCTTCAATAAAAGTTAAAAGTACCCCAAAATGGTGCCCCTGAAAAATATAACATCAAAGCAAACACAAGCCTTAATGGCCCTTGAATAGAGAGAAACAAAAAATACACACAAAAATCGCAATGCTGAGAGAGAGGCCGGAAACTGATGACATTATAGATTCACACAGTGGACATGTCTGAAGAAGGGAGACATAGATGAAACAGTGAACAGTGTGGAGGATGGCGAGACGATAGTGATAAGGAAGACATAGGTACTATAGAGTGCATCACCTATAGCGTGTGATACTGTAGTAGGGTTGTGCTGCAGGTCTCTGCACATCAGGTAGATGGTAGCACCTCTGTACTGGGACAATACATAGCAAGACCCACAACAGTGTTCCTTACTACTGTACTCCTTCACATGGAGGATTCGGACACAGAAAAACTGCCTCATAAATCCGTCTCGCATTAGTCGGTTTGCCAGTGGCGTAACTTTAAGCTGATGGGCCCCAGTGCAAGTTTGTGCCAGGCCCCCCGACTATAATGTGGGGTTTATAGTGCTAGGCTTTTCATATGGTAAAGTGAGACCTTAGGGCCCCCTAATGCCTTGCACCCCCTAAAGCAGTGGTGGCGACACCATGGCACTGGTGCAGAGGTGACACTCCAACTCTTTCTGGGCACCCGGTCATCGCCCCAGCCACCAGACAGGACTCAAAGAATTTTACAGCAGTTTCCAAACACTTAAAGGGCACCTACCACCACAATCTACTATAAGGTAGATTGGGTGGTAGGTGGATCAATGGGACGTGGGTAGCCCTTTTAAGGGCTAATCCGCCCCACGTCCCCACACTTTTTGATAACTTTATTACACTATATTCAAATTGACTTATGCGGCTACTGGGCGTGGAGTAGCCGCATCTGAGGTTACACGGGGCGGCTACTCCACGCCCCGGTAGCCACTTTAACCCTCCTTTACCCGCGCCCTGTTCCGCGATCCTGCCGTCTGCGCAGCGCAGAGAGCAGGCCCGCGCCTGTTCAGAGCAGTGACCGCGCAGGCACGGGCCTGCTCTAAGTAATTTGAATATAGTGTAATAAAAGTTATCAAAAAGTGTGGGGACGTGAGGATTAGCCCTTAAAGGCTATCCTCCGTCCCATTGATCCACCTACCACCCAATCTACCTTTATAGGTAGATTTGTGGTGGTAGGTTTCCTTTAAAAGATGCGGATTCAGAGCATATTTTTAATGTGATACGTATTTGGCTACTTGGGACAGTAGGAAGAGGGGAATGGCATAGACGGAGCCTAATATCTCTAATAATATCTGCTGGCCCCATGATTCTCTGTGTAGCGAGGGACACTGGAAAGACGCTACAATGATGCAAATTTTCATCTATTTTTTTACTATGTTGGTGTCCTCAGGAGGCCAGTATGATTGAATGTTGTTGAAGAACAGGGAGCAATAAGGTACTGCTTTTTTTTGGTTGGCACCTCACGATAAATGAGGGGGCGTTTGGGTTGCAGTTTGGGCACCCAGTCCCTAAAATGTTCGCCATCACTGCCCTAAGTTATGCCCCTGTCTGTTGCGATTATTTCTGCTCAATGATGAAAAATGACATGATCCATCTGCAAGCATTATAAACTCCCAGAGAAATCAATAGGATCACTTGGAGAAAAAATTGGAAAAATCCCATAGCAGATTGTCCAGTAAGAAAGGAATGATGATTTACCTTAGCTTAAAAGAAAGGCCCTCTGCAGCTTTACTCTCAACACAGACCTGCATTCAGAGACACAAAAAAAACTCCTGTTATTCAGATAAAACTAGTATGAGAAACCTACAACTACACCTGTATATTATATAACCGACATATTGCGGCACATATATTAAAATTATACAAACATTCATAAATGTATGTTTGTGTTACACTAGTGTTCTTTTGTTGAGTTCTTGTTGCTTTTGAAAGCGAGAAAACCTAGAGAGAATATCTCAAAAAAAAAAAAACCTGACATCATAAATGTTCATGTATTGCATTTTAAATAGACCTTTTAAAATTATTCAATATATGGTATTTTTGAAAAAAAAAAAAAAGTAATAACATATACAGTATTTTCACATGCCAAAGAATTTTAAACCAATTTAAATCAACTATGACATGAAGTAACCTTTACCAATCAGCCCTACAGCAGATTTATCATCATCCTGACTGCTGCATTTAAGATTTAATGCTGCCTTTGCACCATTGCGCAGCCTTGCGGAAACAGGCCTGTGTGTTGGCACGATCCCACGGACTTGCACATGTCCTTGCATCAGTAATGCAGTGCCGGCACTATACTAACATTTTACGAATTGCCACTGCAGTATGTCCACCGATGGGGAGTCCTTGCATCATATTTTTGTATATGTTCTGTACAAGGTGAGAAGTCCGTAGGCTTTACTTAGATAACGGCCGTTTCCAAGTGTAGGCAGCCGAAGATGTACATACCCCTCCAGGCTCCCTCGTTGCAATGAGAGGGATTCACACAGTCAGTCATTCGTTAATCTACATTTTCCATTGTAATAAACAGGTATAAAAATGTCTAACTGTGGGAAGACTATTGAGTCATCTTCTGAACTTAGGTCTGTTTAAATATCAGATGCCATCAATTCAAAATGCTCAAAGTCACGCATCTTCAGGAATATCCATTTTCAAATGGCACCTAAGATGTTACCGGCCATGGCCCCTTACCTGCAGGTGATAGGGCACGTACAGAGGACCCCCGAGTAGACACCACAGCATACTCAAGATTTTAACATTTCTGACTCTTTAACAAGTGTAAGACACATGACATATTGTCTACTGACGTTATACCACCCAGCACTATGGAGTTGTAGATACAGTTCCTCTAACAGGTTATAGGATTCTGGACTAGTGTTGAAATAAGCAGGAAGAGAACTGACACCGGACACGGCTGAGTGGCTCAGGTCTGGATCCGTTACACAGAAGCAGGATCTGTCAATGCTGAGTAATATCAATCTAAATGACATAACACAACCTATTCATTACTATGATATCACATGGAGTCATGTAAAGACCCTTCTCCCGCTGATAGCGCACACATAGAGGGCAGCAGCAGGACAGGGGCAGTTACCCGTTCTTGTTACTAAAGCAACTCTCATCAGGTCTGTTCACATATATATAAATTCATCAGTTTTTTTAAACTTCTATCAGCATCTTTACCACCAGTTTTAGCATCGGTTGCTGATATAGATAAAAAAATCTGCAGGTAAGTGTGAACAGACCCTTAGTGAATATTAACAGGAAGGACCATGTGTAAATGCTTCCATATCTCTGAAGACATATACTATAACACCAGCAGAACCAGGTGTAGACCTAGTGAAGAATAAGTACACAAATGTACACAGCCTCCGATGAACACAGGCACAGAGTGGTGACATCACCGAGGCAGCAGCAGAACAAGTACAGAGTCAAGGACGATCATCAATTCCGGCACACCACCAAAATACCATTTCATAATTTATAAATTATAAAATCACTTAAACTCGCGGAAAACTCAAACCCCGGATATGCAGCGCAGACGGTCACTTCCTACGGACATACGCAGGTGAGTAGTGCTCAACCACCAATGTCAGGCTCAAGCAACGTTCGTGTGCATGTTGTCTGCGACATGAGGCCCTAGACTGTATATAAGGAACACAGATACTGAATTTAATTATTTTTCTTACAACTAGCTCTCACGTGGTCACTTTTGGTCTTATTTTATACTGTAATAGACATGCATACTCTAATATGTGTCCTATAACCAACTTAAGGGTTTTCCCACAAAACAAATTAGGCGTGTATCACCGAGACCCCCACCGATCAGCCTGGCCTAACTTGTTTGCAGGAAAACTCTTTAAGGACAATTTTTGTCTTAGGCCACTTTCACACTTGCGTTGCAAACCGTGTCAGAGTCTGATCAGGGTTGGGTCAGTGATAAACTGACATTTTTTCACAGAGTTAATCAGTTTTCAGTCAGAGTTTGTTCAGTGTCTCCATTTTTCAATGCATTTACAATGCAATTCAATGCGTTTTTTCACGCGCAGATAACGCACATGAAAGGACTCAGGTCTCTTTTCTATGGCAATTGATGCGTGAAAAAACGTGCATTGTACGTGCATGTGTCTAGAGAGCAATGACGTTTTTGATGCGTCTCCATAGACTTTATGGTCCTCTTTCACGCGTGTGACTTGCAAAAGTAGAGCATGCTGAGATTTAAAACGCATGTTTAAAAAAAAACAATGTGTTCGAGAAAAAAATTCAATTTTAAAAAAGCCCCTTGATTTACAATGGGTCAGAGGTGCAATGCACCTCTGCACGTCAAAGGACACCCTGTGCAAAAATGCAAGTGTAAAAGGGGCCTTAAAGCTTCTTGGTCTAATGGAAGATGAGAAGAGTCCACGCGGGATGTCCTCCTTTTACATCCCTGTGACTGTTCATTTAATGAAGCAGTCCAGATCTTTCTCTATGTATACTGAATCTCTTGGACATAGAAGGTACATCATTGTGATCCTTATCCGTGGTGTTGGTTACTTGTCCTAATCCTCATGGTGGGTTCCTTCACACAACCAGATCCCTCTTACCAATAAGCGTGGCCAGGGAGCGTGTGGGACAGTGGGGGTGAACTTGATGATCACCAAAAGCATCATCATCCAGCTCCCTCTACAGTCAGCACACGCTCTCTGCACAACCTCCAGGTTCTTCTAATGTCGTGCTTGGCTTCTCCGGATCCCGAATGCTTGGATTATATCTACGGAAACAGAAGAATACCATTCTTATAACACAGCATTTAAAAAGCTGGGTGGGCAACATCTGTTTGGAGTTCCCAATCGTGTGCAACGGCGACACCTGCTTGAGCTGGTGTCAAAACTGATTTCCGAATTTCCTGCCTCTATATTTTGTTTTGTACTTATTTAATGCAGCGGCGTTATTTTAGATCGTGGATTCTAGATACTGGACTAAAGAGGATACCACATGACCCCCTTACAGCGACTATAGAATGTTGAGAGAATTTGGATTCATGATATAGGCATCAATTCTACAAGTACTGTCATGGAAGGAGGGGAGTTAGACAGTATATATTGCACCGTCCTAGATTTTAGTATGATGGCGATGTGGGAATTCATGCTTTATACTTGTTGTTAGAGGACATACTACACTGAAATTTCGAGTTTTATATTGTTGTTAGTTGTTAATTTCTGCTAAATTGCTACACATCAGCTGTGCAGAGTTGAGATGGGGTGTAACTGCCATAAAGACTCTTTCGCCCACAAGTAAGTTGGGTCTGAGTGCTTGTGGGATTCCTGGACCGAACCAAGAATTGAAGGGCGAGAAGTCATTTACTGTTTACTATTTGGATTATTTGCCCTTATTACAATCAAAGGAGTCAGGGGCCCCTGAATCTACAGAGGTTAGCTGAACACCAACAATCGGACACATGCCAGGGATTGGGGATAGGCATATAAAGCGCAGACCTAATGAGAAAAACACGGGAAAGTAGAGGCATTAGATAAGTTACGATATGATCACAGAACCGGCACACACGAGCAATGGCGAAAAACACCCATGAGGTCGACACAGCTCACAACTCCCGAAGTTTTAAATGATAAGTACTTTTAGCACGTGCACCAATAACTCCAATTTCACTAGAACTTGCAGCAGTAGGGAGGTTAGTAGTACAGGTCATATGATCCTGGAAAACAGGAGAGACAGGACACCAGGACGAGGCAGAGGTCCTACCGTCCGGGGGTCTTTCCATATAACAGGCTTTATACACATATATGCTATATATACTATCATGATCCCTAAAGGAAGACAGACGCACACCCGTATAAACTGTGATATCACATGGACGGTCATGTAAATCAGGTCACATGACGTAAGATAAGTACCGCCCCCCTCATAGCGAACAGACAGGGGGGAGCAGCGCGGGGCGAAGGTTACCATACACTCCAGGCGCGCTCTCATGACCCGTTTCCGTCCCTTGGATCCGCGTGCCGGAGAGCGACAGCAGCCCAGCTGAGCAACTGCCTACCAAATCCGCCCACCCGACCTCAAGTCACGCCACCTAAGAGCAAACCAGCGGCCCACGGGTGACGTCGATCGGTCCGCTTGACCGTGCGGTCACGTGATCGCGAGACAATGATGGCCGACCGCCCGGGGTCGGTTTGGGTAGGCCCGTAGTAAAGTAACACAGGTCGAAATCACGGGGATGAAGGATGGCAGGTAAGGTGATCCCAAAGCCCCCCCCGGTAAAAATAACGGTTGGTTGGTACTGTAGAAGAGGTATGTGCACCTCATGCTATCTCGTACCAAGAGAAAAGGGCAAATCTAGAGCCTACTTTATGTAAACAATCAGAGTTCGGCCCGATTTTAGTTCCCCCCGCACCACCATCCAAGCGTCCCGGCATTTATCCCCATAGGGAGCGTTCACACCTTACTGTTACCCCCACCCCCCCCCCCCGACCCGATGCAGTTTTTAATGTGCAAACCAGGAGTGAGAGTGAAGAAAAAAAGGAGAAAAATGTTATTTCAATAATATATTGTTCCCCTATACGATCCCACTTGTTTTGGCTTCAAAAAACTGCATCTGGAAAAACCTGATCGTGTGAATGCACCCGTAGGGACCAAGCCAGTATTGCTTGTCAAATTTTCCACCAATAAAAATGATAATAGTTTATGTTCCTGTATTGTGCCGTGTTAGGAATGGATGATTTATTATTAAGATTTTAATAGCTCCATTCACATTACTTGTATATGGATTTAGCAATTGATTAACTTAGAACAACATTAACATTAACACTGTATGGATGTTACATGATACATTTTACAGGTTTCCTGTGCCAGAATGAAAAAACAATCTTAGACTCTCCGGAGAGTTATGTTTACCGATTACAGTGACTAAAATAATCTATGTATTTGACTGATAAAATCCACTAGGTAGGGGCCGCTCCCATCTGCATTTGGGAATCTCATCTGTTAAAAAGCTGGAGTGGATACTGTATATGTAATGTATCCATCCAGAACTTTCGTTTAAAAACTTCAATCAATTGGTTTTGAAAAAAAAACAACAGCCCAAAAACGCAATAAATGCCGATGGGAATTGGCCACTCACAAACACAGGACAACTTGTATTTTACCATTTTATTTTCTTCAAAGGATTGTGCAGCCCAGGCGCACCCAGCTTCAGGGCCTGGGTTTTACAAACACCAGTTGGTGTTGCCGGATCTGCTAACTGTATTTTTTTCTTCTACTTGTTATTGTGCTGAATGTGTTATGGCAGAGGTAGATGGCACTTAAAAATCTTTAATAAAACTAGCATTTTGTGGGTCGCATACACTGGTTACCTAATTTCTAACGGAAATCTAGCAGTTCCTTTATAATCAACATGATAAACCAGGGGACAACTTACTCAAAGATCAGGCGTCAGTACGGTTGAAGTAGTCCTTGTTTATCATAAGGATTTCTTCAATCATATAATGTGTATAAAAGGGCAGTCCCCACTTAAGGACACCCGACCTTACAGATGACCCTAGGTAAAGACTGCTTCGCCTCTGCTGACTGTAACATGCTGGTGAAGATCTCCCGAATGCTTGACTATAGTCCCAGACTGCAAGATCTGTTGTAAGATTTTATTGATACTCGGGTCCACCAGTACAGACAAAACAAATGTAGAACCTCCAATGTCCTGGGGCAAAAAAAAATTTTTTTTTGTATGGATCATATACAAATTATACAATATACAGCCCACCCCGCCCCCGCCCCCCCTAGTTTTTCCTTTTTCCCTTTTTAGACTGACTAACACAATCAATTGAAGGAAAAACATATGGAACCTACCCTCTACCGTCACCCGGGGGACCACTCTCTTGTAGTTGGATGGTTGTTGTAGACGACGGTGTTTTTGTATGTTTTGTCACCATGGGACTCTCAGATTTCACGTTCATAATGCTCTGCGGATACTTGTAAGTAATTGTATGGTGTTAAACAACTGTCATCCTGAAGGGATATTGCTATATGGCAGACCAAGATTTCTGGTTGCCATAGGATGAGACCGAGGACGCACGCCTCCCCCTATCAGAAAGCATTCGGATTTACGTAGTTTATAAATGTGCCCACCGGATCTAATGCGTTATAAAAAGCAGATCCCTAGCAGTCAAAAACCGGCCGTGTGAGCAGTACTGGGCTTTTACATGGCGAGGGAGTCTGAAATATACTTAGATTTGGGCACCAGGTTAAAAAAATGTGTAAGGGGTTTACTAATGGTAAATTGCTATCCGCCCTCTGGTAGTACAGTTTATCAGTATTCTTATACTTAAAATCTGCTGACATTGTGCTGTTCCTCTATGATTCCTCTCTAAATGTTTGAATTGGGTGTAGACTCATCCAATATTTGAAGGTACTTAAAGATGTGGAACAATATAGAGCATATGACTCGCCATCAAAGAAGAAAATTCTTCTCTTATAAATATCAGGTGAATGGTCTCTTATGCACCCAACCATAGGGAGGATTTATACTATGTACGGTGTGGAGAGCCAGCAAGGAAGTATGCATGAAGCATGTGGCTGTAAATGTAGTTTTATTGGAATTTTTTTATTTTTTTTTTTTTAAAATTTTAGGCCGAAACACTTATCATGTTTCGAGTGTAAAATGGAGCTTAGCGTCTTTGGATCCTTCTTAACTCGAGAAGACTGGGAAGTCCCTCTGAGGGGCAGCCTGCACAGGTTACCATGGTCCTTGAACCGCAGGACCTCTAAGAAAACGCCATCACCTTAGTTAGCTCATTCTACAAGAAGGAAGACATATGCCTGGATCGTCTCTCACTACTGGGACATCGTGGCACTCGTTACCCAGTGAGTGGATGGATCCGTTCAAGTTCAGTAAGGACCTTAGATGAATGATATTTTTATTTGAAATGGACAATGGCCGTGAAATAATGACAACAATATCGCACCGCTTTATGAATTGTATAGTTGATTAAAAAGGGGCTCATTCTCCACTTTCAGGATCAGCTCTCACTCCTCCTGCATTTATCGATTGCCGGACTTTAAAGGTAACCTACATCCAAATCCAGCCGTGTGTCTTTGAAACAGGTTTTTGTTCACAGTGTCTACCCAGGAACTGGCTGACCTTGTGGTACAAGCTTCGTATATTTGTTAGTCCCCACCCCCAAGGTGCTTCCTTCTAAAATCAACGCTAAAATGATAATATAGAACGGAAGGCAGATGGGGGGCATTACCTGAGCTCCTCTGTGCTGTCCGCCCTTCAGCAGGGGTGATGTACCAGCCAGTGTCTCACCCTCACCCTGCTCCCTTTCCACGGTATTGGTGCTGCTCGATTGTGAGGAAAAGCAACCAGCCGGGGGGCTGTGGGTGAGACACGTTTGACCATCGTCGGCCCCTGGTTAACCTACACAGCCAGATCTGGGCATCTGTAACGGGTCTTAGCAACTTTAACAATGCTTTTAGAAGGACGTTGCACCTGGTATGACATCCATGACCAGGGATATAATGAGCGAGCACCTGTGTGAACAGACATGACCAGGGATTATAATGAGCCGTGCACTTGAATGTGTGACATCACATGACCAGGAATTATTGGACCAAAGCACCTGTGGTGCAGACATGATCAGGATTTAATGAGCTGTGCACCTGTGTGACATCACATGACCAGGGATATAATGGACCCAAGCACCTGTGTGACAATGACATGGGCAGGGATATACTGAGCCGTACACCTGTGACATCACATGACCAGAAAATACTAACCGTGCACCTGGTGACATACCATGACCAGGGATATAATGAGCGTGCCGATGACATCACATTGATCGGATATTTAATGAGCCGTGCACCTGTGTGACATGACATGGCCAGGGGTTAATATGAGCCGTACCTGTGTGACAATCACATGACCAGAGATATAATGAAAGGCACCTGGGACATACACTGAGGGATATATGAGCCGTGCACCTGCGGACATCAAGATCTGGGAATGAGCCGGCCCTGGTGACATCACATGATTGGGATATAATGAGCACGTTGCTGCACCTGCGTGACATCACATGCCATGGGATATAATGAGCCGTCACCTGGGACATCACATGACCAGGGATATAATAGCTGTGCACTGTGGTGACATCACATGACCGGGATATTACGCACTGCCGCACCTGTGTGACATCACATGACCAGGGATATATGAGCCGGTGCACCGTGTGACATCACATGACCAGGGATATAATGCGTGCAACCTGTGTGACATCACATGAACAGGATATAATGAGCTGTGCACCTGTGTGACATCACATGACCAGGGATATAATGAGCCGAGCACCTGTATGACATCACATGACCACGAATATAACAAGCCGAGCACCAGTGTGACATCACATGACCAGGGATATAAAAAGTCCTACACCTGTGTGACATCACATGACCAGGTATATAAAAAGTCCTGCACCTGTGTGACATCACATGACCAGGGATATAAAAAGTCCTGTACCTGTGTGACATCACATGACCAGGGATATAAAAAGTGCTGCACCTGTGTGACATCACATGACCAGGGATCTAACGCACTGTGCACCTGTGTGACATCACATGACCAGGGATCTAACGCACTATGCACCTGTGTGACATCACATGACCAGGGATATAATGAGCCATGCACCAGTGTGACATCACATGACCAGGGATATAATGAGCTGTGCACCTGTGTGACATCACATGACCAGGGATATAATGAGCCGAGCACCTGTATGACATCACATGACCAGGGATATAACAAGCCGAGCACTAGTGTGACATCACATGACCAGGGATATAACGAGCCGAGCACCTGTGTGACATCACATGACCAGGGATATTAAAAAAACCAAGCACCTGTGTGACATCACATGACCAGGGATATAAAAAGTCATGCACCTGTGTGACATCACATGACCAGGGATATAAAAAGTCATGCACCTGTGTGACATCACATGATATGTCAGGGACAGATTTCTATCCACTAGAAGGAAACATTGAAGTTTTCTATAGAATGACAGCAAGCAGAGATGTAGAAGACTGTGAGGAATTGATTCAGAAAGTATATTGGAAAATTCTAAAACTTTTCATCACAAAAACAATATCAATTATTTGCTGGAATTTTAATAAATCCGAGAACTACTTTAAGTTAGAGGATAACTTTAGAACTTGGGGCAATCCTCTTAAAAACTCTTTTGGGGGAAATTTATCAGAAGTGTCTGAGAGCAGAACTGCTCTAGTTGCCCATGGAAACCAATCAGAGCTCAGCATTTGTTTTCCCACAGCTGTTTATAAAATGAAAGCTGAGCTCTGATTGGTAGCCATGGGAAACTGGAACAATTTTACCTCAGACACTTCTGATAAATCTCCCCCTTTG
The DNA here is from genome assembly GCA_019512145.1 of Engystomops pustulosus. NCBI lineage: Eukaryota > Metazoa > Chordata > Amphibia > Anura > Leptodactylidae > Engystomops > Engystomops pustulosus. The sequence continues at coordinate 31,604,404 of CM033644.1, forward strand.
TCTTTACACTGCCCAATCTGTCACCTGCTGTTAACCTTGTGGTTTTGTAAATTCCTTGTATTAATGACTCCTATTTTATCTCAAGTTAATAAACAGATAAACGATAAGGAACGAGTGTCGGCAGCAATGGAAAACCCAAATCTACGAGAAATAGTGGAGCAGTGTGTAACAGAACCAGATTAGTTCCTGGAGTCCTTGTTGGGAGGTGCACGAAGATGTGGAACAAGGGACATGGACAATGATACCCCATCATGACAATAAGACTGGACGTGCAGATTTTGGGCCCCTTCTGGTGTCTGGGAGGCCTTGTTCTTATAGGACACTTTGTAGTAAGCTGCAGCCTCAGGACATGGACTAGTAAATGTATTAGGGTGTAATATGAGCCATGTATGAGCGGGCAGGAGTCAGTAATAAATCTCTTTTACACTCTTGTTTCTTAATAATGGAGTCCTGACATAGATGAACATCTGCACTGGAGCACATATTTCTCTTTTCAGCTCAGTTTGGGATAACTCGCTCCTCTATAGACCAGGAGTCGTGTATTTAACAAGTGACCTGTTTAATGACCCATAGGGAACTCTGACCCTAGTCTATGAGGTGCTGACCTCTTGCTCCGGGAACACAATATTGTTTTACAATGGTGGGGGTGGGATGAGCTTGTTTAAGGTTGGGAATCCATATGTCATCTAAAGTAGGTCAGTTCACACTTTTGTGGGCTACTTGTTCCAAGCGGGAGGTCATTGTATGTGAGAACAGAGTCCTATAGCCTGCAGTAGATTAGAGACCTACTACCTCAGCATTATAGGGTAATATATCTAATGGTCATATATCTGTCATGAGGTTGAGCTGTCATGGGAATTCTTACAAGATGTCATGTCTACTTAAAGAAGACCTTCAACCATCCCAACTCTTTACATCCTTTAACTGAGGTAAGTAATTAAAGGGAACCTGTCAGCAGAAAGAAACATGATCTGTAAGGTGTAAAGCTGCTAGACATCATACTGGTAGTAGTTTTATTAGGCCAGTTTCTGATGACAGGTTCCCTTTAATGTTATGACTTCCAGCTCTTCACCCATCTGCCAGACTGTCTAATCAATATAATGCACAATATACAATATTAGGCTCTCTACTGTCAGATGGGATAGGCTACTCTGGAACAGAGAGAAAATTCCACTTTACACTGTTGTGTAACATTTCTCTGAAACTGACAAGTTTGGGGTTATCTTATTTAAAAAAAAACAACTTTTAATTCTCAAGATGAAAAGTTGTTTTGGACTAGAATAGCTAAGAGAAGGAAACAATAAGATAAGCCAAAAAAATAGGCGTATCGGAGGATGTGACAGGTCCACTATTTTGGTGTTCAGTTTTATTTTACAATATTTTATGTAAGGAACAATTCTCCTTGGATGTGCATAATCCTCTCCCCATTGTGAAAAGTCTGTGTGATACAGTTATAATGTAGAAGATGACAGTGCAGCCTCCCTGACTGTATACACATGTGGACAAAATTGTTGGTACCCCATGTTTAGTGAAAGAAAAACCCATAATGGTCATAGAAATAACTGAATCTGACTAAAATAAAAAATAAATATCAATTTCTATTAAAGTGAACAAATGAAAGGCAGACATTGATTTTCTACTATGCTTCAACGGAATTAAAAAAAAAAAAAAAAACTCATGAAACAGGCCTGGACAGAAATGATGATCCCCTGAAAAAGATGTGAGCAAAGGGACACGTTAAATCTTGGTGTGTCCACTAATTAGCATTGCAGGTGTCTACAATCTTGTAATCAGTCAGTGGCCTGTATATAGGGCTACAGCTACTCACTGTACTGCATATAGGACTACAGCTACTCAATGTACTGCATATAGGACTACAGCTACTCCCTGTGCTGTATATAGGGCTACAGCTACTCAATGTACTGCATATAGGACTACAGCTACTCACTGTGTTATGTAGTATAGGACAACAGCCTACTCATGTGTTGTCTATTAGGGACTACATAGCCTCACTGGTGTATATTATAGGACTACAGCGCCTATCACTGTGTTGTATATAGGACTACAGCTACTCAATGTGTGTATATAGGACTAAGCCCTACTCACTGTGCTGTATATAGGACTACGCTACTTACTGTGCTGTAATAGGACTACAGCTACTTACGCGACATATAGCATACAGCTATCACTGCTGCATATAGGACTACAGTACTCCCTGTGCTGTATATAGGGCCTTAAATACAGCACTCAATGTACTGCATATAGGACTACAGCTACTCACTGTGTTGTATATAGGACTACAGCTACTCACTGTGTTGTATATAGGACTACAGCTACTCACTGTGTTGTATATAGGACTACAGCTACTCACTGTGCTGTATATAGGACTACAGCTACTTACTGTGCTGTATATAGGACTACAGCTACTTACTGCTGCATATAGGACTACAGCTACTCACTGCTGCATATAGGACTACTGCTACGCACTGTGTTGTATATAGGACTACAGCTACTCACTGCTTTTATATAGGGTACAGCTACTCACTGTGCTGTATATAGGACTACAGCTACTCACTGTGTTGTATATAGGACTACAGCTACTCCCTGTGCTGTATATAGGGCTACAGCTACTCAGTGTACTGCATGTAGGACTACAGCTACTCACTGTGCTGTATATAGGACTACAGCTACTCACTGTGCTGTATATAGGGCTACAGCTACTCACTGTACTGCATGTAGGACTACAGCTACTCACTGTGCGGTATATAGGGCTACAGCTACTTACTGCTGCATATAGGACTACTGCTACGCACTGTTGTATATAGGAATACAGCTACTCACTGCTGCATATAGGACTACTGCTACGCAAATGTATTGTATATAGGACTACAGCTACTCGCTGTACTGCATATAGGACTACAGCTACTCGCTGTGTTGTATATAGGACTACAGCTACTCACTGTGTTGTATATAGGACTACAGCTACTCACTGTGTTGTATATAGGACTACAGCTACTCACTGTGTTGTATATAGGACTACAGCTACTCACTGTGCGGTATATAGGACTACAGCTCCTCACTGCTTTATATAGGACTACGGCTATTCACTGTGCTGTATATAGGACTACAGCTACTTACTGTGCGGTATATAGGACTACAGCTCCTCACTGTGCTGTATATAGGACTACGGCTATTCACTGTGCTGTATATAGGACTACAGCTATTCACTGTGCTGTATATAGGGCTACAGCTATTCACTGTGCTGTATATAGGACTACAACTATTCACTGTGCTGTATATAGGACTACAGCTATTCACTGTGCTGTATATAGGACTACAGCTACTCACTGTGCTGTATATAGGGCTACAGCTACTCACTGTGTTGTATATAGGACTACAGCTACTCACTGTGCTGTATATAGGGCTACAGCTACTCACTGTGCTGTATATAGGACTACAGCTCTCACTGTGCTGTATATAGGGCTACAGCTACTCACTGTGCTGTATATAGGGCTACAGCTACTCACTGTGTTGTATATAGGACTACAGCTACTCACTGTGCTGTATATAGGGCTACAGCTACTCACTGTGCTGTATATAGGACTAGAGCCACTTGCAGGTGTCTACAATCTTGTAATCAGTCAGTGGCCTGTATATAGGGCTACAGCTACTCACTGTACTGCATATAGGACTACAGCTACTCCCTGTGCTGTATATAGGACTACAGCTACTCCCTGTGCTGTATATAGGACTACAGCTAATCACTGTGCTGATTGGTGACATGGTGTGAGCCACACTCAACATGGACCAGAGGAAGCGAAGAAAAGAGTTGTCTCAGGAGATTAGAAAAATAATTATATACAAGCATGGTAAAGGTTTTATGAACAGATGAGACTAAAAATCTAACTTTTTGGCAGGGTACATAAGCACTATGTTCACAGATGAAAAAATAAAGCATATCTTGAAAAGAACCCTGTCCTTACTGTGACACATGGAGGAGGCTTTGTTATGTTCTATGGTGGCTTTGCTGCATCTGGTACAGGGTGTCTTGAATCTGTGCCGGGTACAATGAAATCTCAAGACTATCAATGGATTCTAGAAAAAAAATGCTGCCCAGGGTCAGAAATCTTGGGATTAGTTGCAGATCATGGGTCTTGCAACAGGATAATGACCCAAAAGACACAGCTAAAAACACCCAAGAATGGCTAAGAGGTGAACATCGGACTATCCTGAGGTGGCTTCTATGAGCCCTGACCTAAAATCGATGGAGCTGAAACACGCCCTCTGGAAAAGGTTTCTTCACACCCCAGTTTGCTTATGACAAGTGGCCCAAAATACTTGCTGAGTGGTGTAGACCTCTCATTACAGCAATTGCCTCAAAAGGTTGCGCAACAAAATATTAAGTTAGGAGAACCATCATTTCTGTCCAGACCTGTTTCAGGAGTTTTATTTTTTTTACAAATCTGTTGAAGCAATGTCTTCCTTTAATTTGTTCATTTTCATAGAAATGTAATTTATTTTTACTTATGTCAGATTCAAGTTATATATGTGACCATTATGGGTTCTTTAATTAAACAAGAGGCACCAACAATTTTGTCCATGTGTGTACATATAGATTTTTAGGTTATTTTTGGAGAATATAATATCATACAATATCATTACACTCTCCTAGCTGGCAGAGATGGCTCCTGCCATTCAGTTCCAAACTACCCATGCAATTCTGTGAGTAATAGGCTGTTCTGCAGGGATTTGAGTGTCTCTCTTCATTTTTACTATCTATATTGCAATTGGGTCATAGTGCCGATGGTTAGGGATAGGCTTTTTCTGTTGCAATGGACAAGACGCATATCTTTCACAATTCTACTCTTTTTCAGCTCTGTGACATATATGGTACAGTTACCTGGTCTTCAGGACCCTCCGGTTGTAGAGATATTTATATGGTACCACACATTGGGACACATTTACTAAAGCCTATGCGCCAGTTTTCTGGCAGACTTTGCACGTTCTTTTTAGTGCAAACTGCTTGCACAGGTATTTAAAGGAAATCTACCATTTGATTTCATGCATTATGAACAAAACATACCTTCAGAATGCTGTAGCTACACTGATGCAGAATCATATCTTGTTTAAGTTGAGTGGCTTTGCTTAAAACAATTATAAAATTCAGGACCTTGGGAAAGCTGGGTGCTGCTGGCTGCCATACATAAACACATTACACATGGAACTTCCTGAACAGTCCAGACAGGACTAATCAACATGAGCTGGATCAGTCATACACAGCAGCTAGAGGTTGGTACAGCGATTGATTACTTCTGCCTGTCAGGCACAACACACTAATTACAGCATTCTTTTGAGCAGTGCAAGAGGAAAAACGCCGAGCCAGGCAAAGGAGCGACAGAGCCTCATTATCATAATTTTAAAATGTTTTTTTCAGCAAAACCACTCAGCTCAGGGATTAAACAAGATATGTACCTGCATCAGACTAGCTATAGCATTCTAAGTATGTTTGGTTCATAATACATGAAATCAAATGGTAGATATTCTTTAAGAAGTGTCTGCACAACATTTGTGTCGCACGCAACACCCTTTTGTGGCGCAACAGCACCAAGCATCATGCGACACAAATTAGGGGGCGTTACAGTGCTCAGACATACCGTGCGCCAGATTTTGAGTCCGACAGAATTGTGTTGCACGCCCCATGTGCCCAAAAAAAAGTGGACGGGCAGTGCAGGGGCACCAAATTCATGAAGAATGTGCGCCAGAAATCCTGAATCTGGTGCACCCTGCACTATACACAGGCAAAATGCTTATAGTACAGTTTGCCCGTTCTTAGTAAATGTGCCCTATTGTCTCTGGATCCATACACTTGTTCTTTTTCCTTCCTAGGTAACGTGGTGTTAATCTGACACGTATCTACTTGTGCCTGGATCAGTGAATACTACTTTGTGCATGCGCTCCAGCTTTTCTGCTGCACAGGATACGTGGAGATGAAACGCTCTCCAAACAGTTGAGCATTTGTAGGGTGACATTCTAGGGATAGAACTGTTTAAGTCATGAGGAGGATGAAAAAGGCAGCCAGTGTTTATGAGACTGCGGAGGAAGCGAGGACGGCGCGGCAGCTCATATGGGACTCTGTCCTTTGTTTCTTTTCTTTTCCATATATTTTTGCACATCCGACTAATCCGGAGCTTTGTAAAACTATAAATACACCTATTGTGTGGTGAGTGCTCTCCTGAGACTCAATGAGTGATCATCCTGAGTCCCAGCTGCGCAGCAGAACATCACTTTTCCAGGCTGTGGTCCGTCACACACCCAACGCACACATAATAATACCCAATTTATTATAATAATAGCGGGATAAGGTCCATGCAAAGCTGAAATTATAGTTCATTGGATGCGGTGAGAACCCCTCGCAAAGAACATCCTGTAATAACCACCAATTCCATAATGTCAGAAATCCTGATATTTATACGGGAAACAAAATCCTTCCTCCACCAGCAGTGTCCGTGTAAATTCACTCGAACATATTAGGGATCAGTTGAACCTTTATTGACTTAATACTGAAGGTGAACAATTAGTCTTTCAACCTTATATTTCCCAAAGGGTTCAGAAGGGAGGCTTTAAAAGTGGGAAAAATGAAAGCAATTTTTTCGGCTACTAAGGGTGATGGCAGAGGTATGCGGTTTCAATGCGGTTTTTAAGCAAAACGGGCCAAAAATGGATTGAAAACGCATACGTGTGACATCACCCTAATAAGAGAAGGGTATGTCTTGTGTCCTGACACTGCTGTGCTCATAGCTCTCTGCATTTAGGTGCTCCACAGCCCCTCCCCTCTGTATAAAGGATGTACCATCAAATACTATGATTTATTCAGCCCTACGGAATATGATTGCGCTATATAAATAAAGATTATTATTACTATAGCAGTCAATGGGGTTGTAGAATGGTTTACTGTTCAGAACTCAGAGCACAGCCATTATGATCTTTTGATATAAATATATTTTCTTCCTCACAGGCCTGAGCTAACAACAGATGCATGGTTACTCAGATACCCAGCTCTCCAAGGCCACAAGGAAATCTACCATCAAAATCCATCATGATAAACCAGGAACACTTACTCATAGATCCAGGCACTGTGACTGTGGGAATCTTCTTATATTTGTTATCCATGGCCTCCTTTTTTCTAAAATCAACTTTTACAATTATGCTAATGAGCCAGAAGGCGTTTGAAGGGCGTTACCAGAGCCTGTGCCTGTAGCTCCACAGGCTATTACACTGTGCAGAAAAACTTCCCCCTCCCAGTGTGTGGGAATACATCAGGCAGAGGGAGGGGGTAGGGTGGGAAGTGTAACAGTCTGTGAAGCCAGAGTCCTCATTAACATAATTTTATTAAGTTGACCCTAAAACTGATCTGCAAGGAGTCATGGGGGAGGGGGAGGGACACAGTGGGATGTTCCCTCCTGGCAGAAATGACATCACATAGGACAAGTTTAGTTACTATGAGCTACCTTCAACAGATGATTTCTAGACCTGACCTACAGGACATCAATCAAGATAGCAAGGAAGGAACACCCCACTGTGTTTCTTCTCCACCCCCATGACTCCTTGTAGATCATTTTAATAAAGCATTCAAAGTTCTTTTCTTGTATTGCATATAGGACATTGTGGTGATCCTGACACAGAACAAACAAATGAGTGAAATAAGAAAGCAAAAAAGTATTATTGTCATCTATCGGGTGCAAAAACTAATCCAGGATACATATGGTAACCAGCGGTGTATGTATTTATGAGTAATGCATTGACTAGTCAAAAACATATTTAATTGGAATATAAAATGTGTATTGAAAATAGGGCATAAAGTGATGGCACCAGGGGATCCTCTTCACCGTGCTAGTGTTCTTCGGATGCAGATGGTGATTACTGTAATATAGCACCAATAGGGTTTATATGGCTGTAGAAATAACTGGACCAGTACATCTTATACTAGGCCATTTAGTGTACTGACAACCTCCAGGCACCAGACATAACAGTGTAAGAGTCATTGATTTGCTACATATCGTTTATGCCATATATTCTGGTTAATGCCCTCGGTTCTTCAGTGCCACATAGACTAGTGCAACATGATTTTCTGTAGATGTATCCATGAGGTATGGTTCACTAGTGGTGAGGCCATTATTTCCAGTACGGCAGAGGCTTATGTTACTATGGATAGTTGGACAGCACCATGTGCTCATATGGCTGAAGATGGTCACAAGAAGTGGTCTTGTGGACAGTGATTAATATTGGTATATGCCATTACTTATTACATTGGATTTGTCACCATCAGGATCTTGGCCATCAGAAGACCATGTCACATCACACTCTTCATGGTTTCACCAGTGACAGGCTCTCGAGGTGGAAACCCAATCCGTAAACGGTTCACAATGCTACATGAGAAAATAGTATAGGCCAGAAAGCGGGCAAGGACTTCCTCTGTCTTTAGGTTGCACCATAGTTATTGATTACACCATCATTGTTTGTTTCTAATCCATTAAGAACCTACAGCACCAAGAAGCAGAATTTTCTAAGGAGCATGAGAACCATCACTGGCCAGCCAGCGAGTTTCTTAAGAGGTCACTTGCAGACAATTAGCACCAAAAATCTTGTATTTTTGGACGGGATTCCTGCTTATAGGACACTGGAAGCAAAAAAGTCATACCATTCCTAGATATGATACGGTTCTCCTAAAGACCTTTTAGAGAACAGAAAAATCTGCAAGGACGGATCTATAGACCTTCTTCAGCAGAGTTTGGATAACCAAGTATCATGGAGTCATTTGGTCCCTGAGATTGGAGACATGGGTAGCGCCCTCACCTCCGGGATGCCCGCTGATTAGTGATCTCACGAGAGCTTGGATTATGAGACTGGCAAGTCTGGCAGCATTGAGCTTGGACTGTAGACAGCGAACAACGACCTAGGATCCTCAATGTCCGGCAGAAGCTGAATGTGAGGCGGTCACGGACGCACTGGTGACCTGCAATTGGAATAGCATATTCAGTGAATGAAGGTTCTTAGTAACTCACATCACAGAAAACAGGGTGCAAATAAATAGGCAAGCAGGCAGCCTATGATAGCCAGTGTCTACTGCAGCCCATAATAGTCAAGTCATCTATGTTCTACCATCACAATAATGTCTGCCTTTATATGACGAGGAGAAGTTCTTCCTATACAGTCAGAGACTTATCTTGAAGTATCTGGACCCTAACACAAAATAACTATTATGTATTGTTTATAGCTTTGGCACCAAACCTAATTTTACTCCAGGGTTATTCGAGTGCATATTAATTTTCTTGGGGACCAGGAGGGGTGTTGACTGAAGGAGTTGAGGAGGTGCCTGGTCACAGCACTTCTGCTTTGCACACCTCCTATTACCCACAACACTAGCACCAATGTCCTGGTACTGTGGGTAATGAGATGTTTGAGAAGAAGAAGCACCAATCCTGCCTTATCATTGAACTTGTGATTCGGAACTTAATTATCCCAGGCCCAGTCGTTGGGTAACACTGGAATATAGTACCAGTCTCTACATTTGAAGAGAAGCTACTGAGCCAGGGTTGACCATTACCTCTGCACCCTAAAAACTTTACGGCCTAGTGCCCCCATAGAGGCCTATCGTGCAGGGGTACGGTCCAGTGAAAGCACGTATCTCTCCACACCGTGAACTAGCCATGCTGCCGCACCACAAGAAATCCAGCAGTTCCTATTCCCACCATATTAAGTCGGCCGAAACAGGCCTCAAACTTTCCTCGAATTGCAGCCTGTTTCGTCACGCGGATTTTTAAAAAAATTTACTATTTGCAAGAAACAATATCCAAGGTCCCATTGAAATATTAAGGACCCCTTTTAGATCAAGATTACTACACACATGCTCCTTCTTTCTCAGTACTACTTTCTCTATGATTCGGAGAAAGAAACAGAAGGATGGGAACCACCCCACACATCCAAAGCCAAGCACCGAAAGTCCAACTGTCCAGGAGATAGGCAGGCACGTAAAGCAACAGGAGAAGGAGGAATCCCAGGGGGCTCAACCAGAACAGGCACGGCAATCACAAAGGTAAAGAAACAGCCGTGGCACTCACCCGGTAACATCCAAAATCTTTATTGTATCAAACCGGAGGTGCAGTGATAGAATAAAGATTGATACTTTCTCTATGATCCGTTCAAGTTTAGGCTATATTACAAGAATCATTTTTGAAGTGAAAAAAGCTAATTAACAAAGGGATAAAAAAGAATAAAGAATTGTTGCTTTCCATTTCTCTAATATACATATAATCCTCTTCATATGGTTTGTAGAGAGAAGGTGTTTTGTCTAATGGTCATATTCCTTTAAGAAATGCCTCGGACATCTGTTATGAGATATAACCCGGCCCCTTGGTCTCTCACCCAGTTTCCCACACACACACTTGTCTCTTTCTCTGAATATAATCTTCTACAAACATACAAGAGTTCTTTGGTGATCATGCCCTCCGGGCCCGGCGGCTCACACAGTAGATGCGTTTATGTACAGTTACTTAAAGTTACACATGTGGTATTTCAAAAAGCATGAAGGAGTTTATGTCTTTATGGTCTAGTAGCGAAGTAACAGGGTTATCCTTCCAGACGAGAGGAATGTCTACGTGTTTCAACTATTCATATTATGACACTTATAAAAACTAAAAAAAAAAAACTAAATAAAATAACTTTATAGACAGAAGTGATGAGACACCATATGAAGGGATGGTCAAAGATGTAAAGATTTGCACAGCATTCCAATATCTTTCATTATGAGGACATGGGATATTAGGATATAAACAATGTTTCTGCAACAATTATAGGATTATCATTGGAAACAGCCATATCCATACAATTTTATAAAGATGAAAGTGAATTTCTAGGGATTAGAAAACATAGAGAATTTTAAACAAGAGTTAAAATAGGGGGCTTTATGTTTTTTGATAGATAGATTTACTTGGAGGATAAAGGGGAAGTGAATTATTGCCGCCCTGCTGGCAGAGAGAAACAGGTTAGCTAAATTAACTACCAGTAAATGAAATTAACTTAGGTCGTGTTCACACGTTGCACTTTAATTGCGTTTTGAAACACACTTAAAGTATATTGGGGAGGATCTACACCTGAATACAGATGTTTTTAGACCTAAATTAATAGCAACACGTTTTTGCCTTGTTAACTCCCAAAACATTAGTTCTGGAATGGAAGCGTCCAGGTCTAAAGGCTTTTCCTGAATTGCATTTCAAATTGTAATTCAAGAACAATGTATAAACACAATCTAATAGGGAGTCACTATCATTACCACAACCAGGTGATGTGTGTGAACACCCTAAAAACCCTATAATGAAACATCTAAACATTCCCTGATGACCAGCAGATACAACCAAACCTTTTATTACAACAGAATATCAAGGAAACTAAAGTGTGGAAAAGACCGGATATACTTCCTCTGCTGGGAATCTGAGGTTTACATGGAGAGAGTCTTCAAAGGTTTCTAATACTGTACATTACCTTCCTATGGAAAAAATAACTGGGGCAATTTTCATTCAAAACAAACACTGAAAACCAGACTAATAGAAGACCCTTCCTTCTTGTGTTTACGCCAAATGTAAGTAAAAGGTCTAAGCATTCTTTCACGTACACAATTTTATAGCTAAAGAGAACCTACCATTTAAATTAACCCACCCAAAATAAGTTCTTCATTACTATTACAGTACTATGAAAACTATGATTAATAACCAGTGTCTTTATTCCTAAATGGTTCCTTTCCATAGCTTCTATGTTAAAAAAAATCAGTTTGTAAATATATATGAAAATCACCTGATGTGAGTCCAATCCCAATGAAGAATTTTACTTAACCGATCCTGTCACGATACCTGATCCGGACTGTCCGACGAGGATGAAGTCCAGCGCGAGTCACTAAGATGGTGCGCCCGATTTCCTGCATGTGTCGCTTCCCCGCTCAGGTCCGACAGAGTTCACCTTCTTCTTCCTGGTGCATGTAAGTGCATGCCTGGCAGTACAATTTGAATTTTAAATCCCGCGCTTAGTCCGAATCAGTCGGGTTGTCAGATGGTCACGCCCCCCGCTTTGTGTCGCGTGAAAGTCGGCGCCAAAATCCGATCGCGTGCGCCAAAAATCCCTGTTAGACGCATCGCAAATCGGAAATAGTCTGGAAATGCGGTCGGCGGACCCTTAGTAAATGTGCTCCAATGAGTGAGTCCTGCATATAACATTTTACAATGCTTACCCTGGCATTAAGTGCTTTAAAGAGCAAGGGGGCTCCCTAAACCACATTACCACACTGCCCACACCATTATCATTGGGTCATCTTACCTAGTAGACTAGACCAGTGGCAGTGCCCAGTAGGCTGCCTGTGGGCTTGCACTGACAGGGCTAATACATTGCAGGACTAAACTGAATTGTTGTATTGTATAAAGTTGATCAAGCCAAGTCATTTTAAGGCACCTAGAAACTGAAATGAAAAAAAAAATGTCCCTAAACAGTGAAAAAAAATATTAAACTTCACTGCATTTAAAGTTGTCAATTTACTTAATCAACATGGCGGGCGGCATTAAATATGTTTTGCATAAATGGTGCTACTACAATCAGGCCTGGACTGGCCCACCGATGAATCCAACCATGGGCCTCCAAAGCTAGGTGGGTCCCTAGGCCCCCGCATGTGTGGTGCATTCAGACAGAGAAAATGAGGCAAATTTATCAAGCTGTCTGAAAGTCAGAATATTTCTGGTTGCCCACGGCAACCAATCACAGCTCAGTTTTTACCAGTGCTCATGAATATTTTAAAGGGGAGCTGTGATTGGTTGCCATGGGCAACTAGAAATATTCTGACTTTCAGACAGCTTGATAAATCTGCCCAATAAGTATTCATTATTTAAACCATCGCATGTATTCATATAAAAAGTTAAAGACAGGAACTAGGGTACTGAAAGGAGCCACAGGACCAAAATCGTTCAAAGAAAGGGTTTGAAAGAGAATGGTTGTCAGGTAATATTTGCATGAAACTGTACACTAGTGGGCCTTAAGAACAGACATCCAAGTCCGAGATCGGCTAAAGTAAAAAAAAAAAATAAATAAATATATATATATATATATATATATATATATATATATATATATATATATATGCAAGATAACTATACACCAACTGACTTTAACTCATTATGGTCATATGTGCTATTATGGATGTGGGAATGATTTTTGTTCCTGTTACACAGCACTGTAAAGTCATGTTTTATAGGGGTTACTAATTATGAACATATTGTTTACACCCGGGCATGTGCAATGAGTCTCTTTCTGTTTGTCCCCCCCCCCCCCTTTGATTAATTACCAATTTTTATCCATATCGTTTGTTTGTTGGATACAATAAAAATTTAGCATTTTTCCAATATGGTTTCATGCATTTATTGGGTGAATATTTAATAGGTGTGTATTTATACTTAGAGTTGTGGGTACATAGCCCTTTTTTCCCACTTCTATTTTTAGTTTTGTGGTATATCCCTTACATTCATGTAGAAGGGGCTTTAGCATGAGTTATTTTAGATTTGTCTTACACAGTTTTCTACCATATAAACCTGTGGGTCCATTTTGTTAATGTCATTCCAATGACACTCAGTTTCGACCTTGAGAGTTTTGGACAAGCATCCAACAATATGTTAAAAAAAACCCTCCCTTGTGAACAAAGGTTATTTTAACTAAATTGACATTTGACTATTTATAAAATGTTCTGCCGATTCCAGAAATGTGAAAATAAATATTTGCAAACAAGCTGAGACCTATTTAAGGCATCATTTATTAATTAAAGGCTGACACTGCTGAGCGGGGAGAGATAAGACTGCGTATAAGTCTACATCCGGAGAAGTCTCTATTATAAATACTGGGGGAAAAGTGCTTGGGGCAGGTGGGTGGTAACACGGCATGGTTAGCTGTTTTTTTTCGTAAAAACCAGGAAATTAGCTAAATTAAAAAAAAAAGATCCCGACATAGGGGACACACACCAGCATGTAAGTTTGCTTGGTTTACGATCCTTCATCCTGGTGGTAAATGTCCTTTAAGGTTACATTAAAGCTCTACTGAGAGGGAAGAAGGAGCAGTGAGTTACAGCAGCAAGATCTCCACCCAAACTATAACTACAGACTGCAGAGAGGGAAGCTGCTGGAAAATAAAGACTACAAGTCACATAATGACCAGTAGCAGTGTAATCCATGTACATACATTGGCCAACATTTATTAAAGCGTCTGCGCCAGTTTTCTGTCTGACTTTACAGTGAAAAGAATGTGATATCCCTGATGAACCAAGGCGAAACACGTGTCGGGTGGTGTTTACCTTTGGTCTGTAAATACCTGTATATCTGCTCCTTGTCCTCTGTTATTCCTCTGGGTAATAAGCAATACTTGTCTTTAAGCAAATCCCTTGACTAGTTCTGAGGACTAGACCTTCTATACAAGCTTATTGTGATATATTTGTTATCTATATTTAGTTATTTTGACCATTGGTGGACCTTTTCTGGGTATGTTGTCTTTTTAAATGGATTTATTTTAATTGATCTAATAAAGTGTCATTTTATGCATTCTACATTTGGTTTATGTTTCCCCTTTTTTTGTGGTGTTATTAGATTTTGGAAACAACCCATTTGATTTGGTGGGGGTGCATTGTGTCCATGCCCCCTATTACTTGTATCGACAGTGAAAAGAATGTGCAAACTCCCTGTACATGTATTTATAAAGTGTTTGCACCAGTTTTGTGGCGCAGCTTCGCTGTGTACACCGCGCTACAAATTTCTGCACATAAAGGGATGTTGCGGTGCTGATTTGGACCGTGCACCATATTTATTATTGCGACTCGACGGAAATGTGTTGCACGCTCTTTGTTGGTGCACACTTCCCGAGCAGTGCAGGGGGGCGCCAGATTAATGAAGAACGTGCTCTAGTATTCATTAATCTGGCACACCATATACTTTTGATACATGTGCACCATTGGGTAACTAATTACGCTTTACATGTCTCCCAATTTATCAAAAATTTTGCACTAATTGATAAATTTGGTGCAAATTGCATCAGCATAGACTCCAGCAAAACTGACTTTGATCCTCCTTATGACAAATTTCCCACTAGTGTTTCTTACAATGCTCTATTTTTCTAACCTTGGGTAGTATATAACAATCTGTCTGTCACCTGCACCTTTTATCCTGTTAGTCATTTTATTCTTCATTTCAAAAGTAATCCTAAAGTAAGCTTGTGTGGGCACAGCAAGTACAATTTCCTGTTACCACCTATAGCTCCATAGACTCCCATGGTGGTCACCCAAACAGGAACACAAGTGTCTGCTCAGAAATCTGAACTCTACATTAAAAAAAAAAATAAAAAAAACTCAGACATTCAACTTTATGGATTGTTTTTACAGTTTTTCATATAACATTTGTCATTTTGCAGCATGAATGATAATTAAAGATCTGTACAAATGTTTTAAAATTGAAACAAGAAAACTAAGGAAAAAGAAGTAGTTTGAATATTTTGTAGCACCTATTCATAACAAGACGTAGAACCTGAGTGTAACAATACTGGACAGCCCCGTTCTTTAAGATTCTGGTATTGTACTGTATTGTACCTTACATTAAAGATTAACTACGGTAAACATTTGAAGCGTTTAATTTCAGATAAAAGTAAACGTTGTATTATACTTCATTAAGTAAAGTAGCTTATCTGTGTCTTTTCTGCTCTTTTTCCTATAGTGAGCAGTGTATTGGAAAGTCTTCTGACATCCATCCACTTCAGACTAATGATTAACATTTTCAACACCTAGAGAATATTCCCCTTCATGATTTAGCTCTATAAGGAGATTAGACTGATCCATGGACTATCTGTAAAGAGTTACGTCATTAGACACTTTATCAGGCTCCTTTATCTCTCAGCTGTCAGTGGATACATGACAGAAAGCTGATTTACACAAACAGATTAATAAAGGATGAAAGGAAGAGGAACAGACTTCTTTAATAAAGTATATAGGCAGTCCCCGGCTTACGTACAAGATAGGTTCTATAGGTTTGTTCTTAAGTTGAATTTGTATGCACGTCGGAACTGTATATTTTACAATTGTAACCCCAGCCAAATTTTTTTTGTCTCTGGGACAATTGGATTTTAAAAATGTTGGATTGTCATCAGAACCAGGATTAGTAATAAAACTTCATTACAGACAGCTTTGATAACTGTTAGGGCGCATTCACACTGCCGTTGCCCACCGTAGCACACGGAGGCGCCGGAGCACTGCTCACCCCCGCCCCTCTTCATAGGGATATATGGCGCCGTATGCCGAGAAAATATAGGACATGTCCCGTACGGCGCCGCGCACCCATTGCCGGCCTATGGGCGACGTATATGCGACATATATACGTTGCCGTATATACGTCCCCTGAACGGCCATGTGAATTCAGCCTTATAGCTGTTTATTGTAGCCTAAGGCTAAATTACAGTAAATTACCAATTACCAGATGTCCGTTTGTAACTAGGGATTGTCTGTAAGTCAGGTGTTCTTAAGTAGGGAACTGCCTGTATATACATAATTTACTATAACCCTCTGCACTATTCAATTATAAAATTATGTCGAGAGTTTAGTTATGCTTTAAGTAGAATATCGGTTAATGTATATGAATACTGAACACCAACCCTGCGCTCCCTCCTACCAGGAGAAAGATTAGTACAAAGCAGGTAGACAATAGGTGACAACAGGGACTTTGGTATTCCATGCAGACACTTTTAGCTTAGTTTTAACCCTTTAATGCTGTTTTAGCAACTTATAAACTACAACATGTGCTTTTATACCTGCAGTACTGTAGCTCAAATGGTTGTACAATTCAGGAGAGTCTGTCCTCTGTATAGTGACCTGAAAGCTGTGACTACACAAACTAAGCCACAGTTAATGTGTGAACATTTCAAGTATAAACATTAACTATCATAGTTAATGGTACTAACCCCAGTGTCAGGCACCAAAGTAGCAGAAAGTGGCTCACAAGATCGACAGCAAACAGACCATTACTATATTGTCTATGTCTCAAATTGCTAAAAACTTGTGCACAAAAGATAGTAAGAAGTATTGCTTCTATGGAGACAACTCTAGCACTCCAAGCATTGCCATCACAATCCATCATGTATCCTCAGGTCACCTTCTGCTGACTCCATTATGGCCCACTCATTATGGGCGCTCGGCAGTGCTGTAGGTCATTAGTTTTCTCCATGAAGCTACAATCTTGAGATTCAATTAAACAAAGGAGAAACACCACATCATTAGAGACAGTACAGTATGTGCTCAAAGGGAAGGCTCCTTGGCTAAACTGCTAGGGAATCACATATAAGAAGTTATCTAGAGAGTTACGAGTAGCCACAGTCTAATCTAGATTTCCAACTGTTTTATTACAATCCTGTCGTAATCTGTAGTTCCTAAAGGCAAAATATAGAATGCCATAAACAAGACAAGTTCTCGCTGCACCTACATTTCCTGGCACATAGCTCGTCTGTATTTATAATGTAACCTCTCACAGTGATTCAGCTAGTAATAATTTATCAGGTAATTGCTCATAACACAATTCCTAATTACTGTAACTTTTACCGGAATTATTATTGATGACATATCCAAAGGACATCAGTTGTTTGGAGGCAAAAGAACATAAAAAAGAACACAGATAAAAGGAAGAAGTTTGCTTCTTGTAGTGGTCGGTGGCACGGCCCTCATCGAAGTGAATGGGAACTGTGCCTATAGTGATGGTACCTGGGCACTATAGGTGTCAAGTTTGCTGCTGTGGACTGGTATCAACCACAGCAATCTGATGTTGATGGCTTATCCTGCAAATACACCATCAATAGTTAATCCTGGACAGAATCCTTTTCAGTGATGTGCAGTAAATTCCTGATCTCCTAAAGAGGGACTGCAGTAAGACTTTTATGATATAACCCTTTGTTAAACCAAGTAACTAGTCTCAAGGTGGGATTTATCACCGCTTTATGCCTGAAAACAGGTAAACAAGCCGTAATTTAATCCCAATTCATGGCACAAAGCCAGGAATTGCAACTACTCTGCCCTCAACGCTGGTTTGGCGGACAGGGGGCGGTGCGAGGATGTGTAGTTGGCGACACAGGTATACCTATACACCACCTATAGCCTATGCCCATATGGGCCTAGTCAGACCTGTTGTAGAAGTGCCCCAAAAGCACAACACATTGAAACTGCCCAATGGAATATATTAGAAGGCCGGAGATCCCGGCATATGATAAATGTGTAATGTGTCCTTAGGCCGGAGGCACACGTGGTGTTTTGAACCCGTATTTGGGCTGTTTTTAAGCAGTCTGTCACAAAGGCATGCGTTTTTTGAAAACGCATCCATTTTTGACCCGTCAAATATAGATAATTGGTAAAACCGGTAAAAACTGATGCGTTTTCAAAAAACGCATGCTTTTGTAACGGACTGCTTAAAAACGGCCCAAAAATGGGTTCAAAACGCAACGTGTGCCACCGGCCTTAAAGGGGTATTCCAGGAATCAGCATAATTCATATACAAGTGGGCACTCAAAATATAAGCTAATGTGTAATTAGTTGTTATTTAAAATTTAGCTCCCCTTAGCAGAAAATGCTGCTGACATAGACTGTAATGAAGAATTAAAATGCTACTGGCCCTTTAATCAATCCGTTAATTTCCTCCGCGCGGTCCGT
The DNA here is from genome assembly GCA_019512145.1 of Engystomops pustulosus. Taxonomy (NCBI): domain Eukaryota; kingdom Metazoa; phylum Chordata; class Amphibia; order Anura; family Leptodactylidae; genus Engystomops; species Engystomops pustulosus. Next base: position 31,623,152 of record CM033644.1, read on the forward strand.
CGCAGAAAAGAAGATGGATGCTGATCACATGTCCACATCACATGTCCTGCAGCTGCCTGGGCCGGTCATGTGTTCACCACTAGGTTTGGCTGTAGTCGGTTGGTTGCAGTGCATCCAGTATGGCCAGTGTTGTGGTGATGGCAGTTACACATCATTACTATGGTAACAGAGCAAGAAAACCTGTTACATCATCACTGTTAGCAGAGCACAAGTGGTAGGAGGAGTTACTGAGAACTAAAGGATCATGGAACTTGTAGTTTCCAGTGGCGGCCATCTTAGTGATAACTCCACCTACTTTAGAGAGGCCATAAATTTTGTAAATCATAAAATCATATTATTTTAGCTCCGTTTTGTGACTAATGACATTGAGTATTGTTGTATTCATTTATTTATATCATCAAGGGTTTTTGTGTCAGACGTTCATATTCCCGGAATACCCCTTTAAGCTTCAAGGTTCATTAACCCACCATAAATATAGAACTTAACCAGAATAGTAGTCCTCTTCATTGGTTACAAAGATAGATAGATAGATAGATAGATAGATAGATAGATAGATAGATAGATCTAGTACAGTGATGGCTAACCTATGACAAGCGTGTCAGTGCTGACACGCGTAGCCATTTTCACTGACACACGGCTGCCTGAGAGTTAAGTTTCATCCTACATGACCAGGTGCAGTAGCCGGGAGGCTGAGAGATTGCACTGAGCTTCCAGCATTCCCCCCTCCTCCTCCTCCCCTGGGCCGGACCCACCCCATCTCCCCATGTGTGAGCTGTGCCTAGTGTCTCCAGTCAGCACAGGTATCAGCACAGGGCACAGCAGGAGAGGTGACCCGGCCATACACCCAGGAGGCTCCTCTGCAGCTCCTGATAGTTGTGGTGGGGGGAGGATGGCAGAGGTCACATCGCTGCTGCCTTGTGTGATGTCCCAGCAGCTGCCACCTCTACACTGACCATCTCCACAGCAGGGGCAAGGGAGGACAACCACTCTCATATAGTAAGTAAGGTCAGTGCACTGTATGATAGAAGACAGTCATCAGGGCTTGTGTGTCAGTTTTGTGATGTACAAGCCCTGAAATAATCGCAACGCCTTGCAAATCGCCAACCATTGCGATTATTTTGCTCCTCACACCTTCTCCATGCCAATAGGGCATGAAGGAGATGCAGACAGCGGTGCCTGCGCCCTCGCTATAACCTGTGAACTTTCATGACAGAAAGTTCACAGGTTACTAAGCATTTCCACACCTGTCTGATTGTAACCGATCTATTACAATGTGCGATTTGCACATAGTAATAGATGATTGGGAAAATCCCCATATACGGCCATACTGTTGTATGGCAGTACATGGTAGGATCAATCAGGCAACCTACGGTTAAAGTACCCTAGACGTTAAATAGTATACATATTTGTTATTTAAACTATAAATATCACAAAATTATGTTTTTTGTCAAGGTGACACACCACCCGAGTTATGCTCGGTTTTTTGGGGAATTTTGACACACCAAGCTCAAAAGGTTGCCCATCACTGATCTAGTATGTAACTATAGAACTATATAAGATGCATATAACTATAAATACATACAGGCCTGCATGGGAGCTGCAGGTGCAATACACTAAAACTTTTTTCTTATAATGTGCCTTACCTTTAAAGAACCACAATGATATATGCAACATACATAATATATGCAAGTGCAAGATGTCATCATAGATACCCAGATCTACTTTCACAACATCGTTTAATTTTCCCAATATTCTCTATTCTACTAATTCTATGTTCCAGTTAATTATTTTTGTCCCACATGGGAAGAAACACTTCACCATAGAGATGGTGGTAAAATCAAGCTGAACATCCGTAAGGTGTATAAGAATTTATAGCCAGTGATATTGGACACTAAACCAAGTCAATCACTGTGTGTAATCTGTAGCGAGCTTGTACTGTATATTTTCCACATCTGCTAATGATAACTACAAATACTTTTCAGCAGTGCAGCCTGATAAATCTCCAGAGCACCTATAAAAATAGATGAAATGCCCTGATGACATGACTTATTAGGACACAACTGTGAATGTGACGCCAGATAGAGCAGCCATATATGACATGGTAAACAGCTTACAGGACGTCTTTAAAAGTAATCATATCTGGGCCATTCCTGGGTTGATAAAGTATTTCATTCCAGATGTACTACCTAATACATTGCACAGTTCAAATTAGGGATATTTTGCTGTTCTTTACACCCACCATGCCGGAAAATTTAGTTCTTTTTTCCATAGAATTACTTTAAGGGGATCCTGTCACCAGATTTTATTATATTACTGCTAGCCCCCTCAGGTAGGGTAAGAAATGCTCTAAAATGTCCTATTTTTGTGAAATCTCACCTGTTTACCTATAAAATCTGCTTTAAAGTCATGTGAAAATGAGCTGAGAAGAGTCATAGGGGCAGATTTACTTACCCAGTCCATTCGCGATCCAGCAACGCGTTCTCTGCGGAGGATTCGGGTTCTGCCGGGATTCACTAAGGTAGTTCCTCCGACGTACACCAGGTGTCGCTGCTGCGCTGAAGTTCATCGGAATGCACTGAAGTTCATTGTTCTATCGTGGGTGCAGGTAAGTGCGTGTCAAGCGACACTTTTTTTTTTAAAATGCGGCAGTTTTTTCGAATCCGTCGGTTTTTCGTACGGCCACGCCCCCCCCTTTTCTGTTGTGTGCATGCCGGCGCAAATGCGCCACAATCCGATCGCGTGCGCCAAAATCCCGGGGCAATTCAGGGAAAATCGCCGCAAATCAGAAAATTTTCAGATAACCCGTCAGAAAAACGCGATTCAGGCCCTTAGTAAATGACCCCCCATAGTTGTAGAAAAGGATTTCCTTTCTGTTCCTGTGCTATAGCACCTAGAAACATGCTTTTGGGGTCATATTAAAGATACAAATCTTATCTTTTTTGATTGCATCAAATTGCTCTGTAATTTACAAAACTAGGGATACAGACAGTTAAAGACATAGTTAAAAATGGGAGTTGCAGGTAAAAATCCAATTCCCTCCTTTTTTAACTGTCTGTATCTCAGGTTCTGTAGCTCACAGTACCACCGGCCTATTGTGATCTGAAAGATGAGATTGTTATCATTAATATGACACCAGCATATTTGGTGCTATAGAACCAAAAAAGTGACATTTACCCCCAACAACCTCTGGCAAAAGGTGAGAGTTTCCTGCTCATTTTCACATGACTTTGGAGGAGATTTTTTTAGAGGAAAATGGGCAAGATGTCACAGGAAAATTGTTGGATTGTTGGAAAACAGGAAGTGCTTGTTGGGAAAGCTCATATAGTTCATATAGTGCTATACAATACTGGTTCTACTTATGAGATCATTTGGGGCCCTGCAGACTCCCTTGATAGGTTTGTAGGCAGGTAAGGGGGTGTCTTTCCACCATCATTCTCTAATACAGAGGAATTGCAAAAAGGTCTCTGATCCAGATACATGTTCTGTTTTTCTGGTCCTACGCTACAGATGTTTCTCAGAAATCGATAGGGAAGCTGCGTATCTGCTGCTACATGACAGCCCCAAGTCGGAGGACCAAGAAGTGGAACCCAAATCAATAAGTTACTTGTTGCAAATCATATGTATGAATCTGAAATCCCAAGTAACTATTAACAATCTTTATTGACAATGCCATAGACTAGGTGGATCACTTCATTCTTTGAATAGTATTTTACCCAGATATCCAGGACACATCCAATCTGATGTGATACAGATACATACAGATATATCCTCCAGACACAGCGTCTGGAATCATTGGCGCACGATATGGCTAAATTAGAGGTGACTGTGATGCCATTTGGCTGGTCTAACATTGCCGCAACAGAAATATGTCTTGTAACACACTGACTGGGAAACATTGGCATGAGGGTATAGCCGAATTAGGAGCGATTCCAATGCCAGCTGGCTAGCCTGACATCTGTTACAATGTAAACAGTTAACGACTTTTGTTAGGAAATAATTGCAGATATTTTGCAAACTATTAAAATCACTCGTCTCTCCGACTGCAATGCCTCCTGTTATTAGATTTCCCACAAACTTTTATCCTCGTTACAATTAATGAATGCACTTTTCCAGCAACAGTAGTGCCAGCACACAGATCCTTTACAGCTACATGTGATTTAAAGGTAGAGTGATGCATAAATAGATATTATGGGGGAGATTTATCATCAAGTTTCTGAGGTAAAACTGGTCTATTTGCCCATGGAAACCAATCAGAGCTCAGCTTTAATTTTATAAACAGCTGTGGGGAAATGAAAGCTGAGTTGTGATTGGTTGCCATGGACAACTAGAACAGTTCTGATCCAAGAGACTTATGATAAATCTCCTCCTATATGTCCTTAAAGTGGTTGTTAACTTGTAAACATTTTTAGTATAAGACATTAATAGTTTTATTATATATTATACTTAGGCCTCGTTCACACAGGTACATACGTGTGGCACCATACTGTGTGAAACCTTAGCGCACCGTACGCGGGGAAAAGATAGAGCATGCTCTATCTTTCCCACGTCTATGGCCGTGTGGCGCTGTTTCTTGTCGCCAGCATGCCGCCATATGCTTGCCCAGCTACGGCCGTTAAAGCGTGCTGGGAGCAGCCGGTCATATGACATCGGGCAGCAGGACTTACGACTTCCTATAATGTCCATCTCTGCAGGGCCTCCTCCATCCATTAGGACCCACCGCTCCCAGCAAACTTTAATAGGGTCAGTATAGAGTCAGTATAATTTGGGTGACCAGAGCAGAGTCCAATACATATAAAAGGAAAGTATAAGAAGTAAACACCTTTTAATCTTGTCTGGTTAATGTTATATTAGGGGATTTTGAGTTAATAGAGGCATCCACATTACAAAGGCCTTGACAATAATGTCAAGTACTAGTGCCAGATAACAGAAGGTACAAATAGGTACAATATTATCTTATATCTCTACTACATATAAACAATCTATCCAGATGAATAATTTAAAGCTTCTGGACCTCAGAGCAAAATTTATTACGGCCTCCTCCTTCCCTACATTTATAGACCATCATTTATTCTTTATTATAGAATCAGATATGTTGCACAACTACTTAACCCAAAAGAGCAGAAACACGGCACAAAGAAGCTGCTTTACTTAACCCCTTCACACATCAGAAGATGGCAAAAATGTTTTTTCTTTTTGTATACATTCGTTTCACTTTTGAAAATGTATTAAAACGCAACACAACCTATATAAATTTGGTATCACCGCGATCGCACCGAACCAAAGAATATAGTAGAGGTGTTATTTGGAGCGCAGAGTGAAAGTTGTAAAGACTGAGCACACAAGAACGTGACGCTCCCCACTACATGGCAGGGAATAATAAATAACATAACAGGAAAGTAAAATTTGTTACACACAAAATAAGCCCTGTTACAGCTCTGTACACGGAAAAATGAAAAAGTTATGCATTTTTGAGGATGGAGAGCGAGAAATGAGCGGAAATACCCTGCGTCCTTAAGGGATTAAAGGAAACCTACCATTTGATTTGATGCATTATGAAGCAAACATGCCTTGAGAATGTTGTAGCTACAATGATGCAGGATCATATCTTGGTTAATCCCTGAACTGAGTGGTTTTGCTGAAAAAAACATTCAGGACCTTAGGAAAGCATCGGTCAGGCTGGCTACCTAGATCAACACATTAGACACATCAATCTGAGCTGGATCACTCATACACAGCAGCTGGGGGATGGTGCAGCAATTGATTATTCTGCCTTCAGGCACAACCCAGGGTTTACATCATCGTCTCCTGCAGAGAAAACCTCATGTGCTAGGAGAAGCCCTGAAGCAAGTGCTGAAGGAGCCATAGAAGCGACATGTTATATCTGTTTTATCAGCAAAACCTCTCAGCACAGAAATTAATCAAAATATGATCCTGCATTAATGTAGCTACAACATTCTCAAGGTATGTTTGCTTCATAATGCATCAAATCACATGGAAAGTTTCCTTTAAGTAAAAGTTTAGTGTTATCACCTGCTCTATTTCTTTCTGAAATACCAAAATTACTTCAAAGGTCAGTTACTCATTAACTATAAAAAAAATGGGTTTATTATTCCACATCAGCAATATGCTTATTAGGAGGCATAGGTAAGAAGGAAAAAGAAAGCACAACTTTTGTGCCTCAGAAATGAGGGGCACTTACTGGTATTGTTTTGCTGGCAGTCCTGTGGGTTACATTTCTGAAGATTTTCAGGCCATGGCTCGTGGTCACACAGATTATTATCTTCCTCAGCAGCCCCCGTTCTTTTGTTCACGCATTTCACCTGACGGCGCTGGATCCCCCCTCCGCAGGAAGCGGTGCACTGTATGCAGCCAAAGCGTGAAGACAGCCCAAAGGGTAAAAGAGAGAGTAACAGGACTGTGATAGGGCAGATAAATGCCCCCAAATGCAATTTGTTTTGGAATAAGCAGGTTAGTACAGAAGCTTTCTGGTAGATGGTTAATACAGGGAAGAAATGCATCAGTATTCCAATGCTTTGGTGGCTTCCTCATCATCAAAGAAAAGGAACAAAAGATGTTTGGCACTTACCTGACCCCAGGGCCCCACAGCCCAAGTAGTACAAGGATGATCATTGCAAGAACGAGTGTTGTTTGGCTTAAGACTTTCATCACACCGACCAGCCTGGGGACAGGTGACCAATCTCTGCTGCATCCCCCCACCACACTCCTCTGAGCACTGAAATGTCAAACAAGTTATGTTAAAGTAAATTGAACTCAATTATGAAAATTACCATGAAAATCGAGCATGATAAACCAGGGGCTCTGGCCTTCAGCACCTCCCCCTCCCTCTGCCTGCTATAATCTCATGGCATCAGGGAGTAGTGGCACGTAGTTGGAGGGAGAAGTGGAAAAGTCTGTGAAGCTACAGCAAAGAGGGGCTCTAGTAATGCACTTCAGAGCACTTCTGACTCATTATCATACTTTTATGCTGATTTTAGAAGGAAGGAGGCCGTGGATAGCAAATATAAGAAGATTACCACAGTCACGATGTCTGGATCTATGAGTGTCCCTGACTTATTGGGGCACATTTACTTACCCGGTCCGGAGGAGTTTCCGAAAGTCCATTGTCCAACGACAATGCACTGTGCCGCGATTCAATAAGATCGTGTGCCCTATTTCCTGCATGTGTCGCTTCCCCGCTCAGGCCCGCCGGAGTTCACCATCTTCCTCCGGGTGCATGTAAGTGCATGTCTTGCGACACAATTTTAAAGTTAAATCCTGTGGTTTGTCTGAATCAGTCGGATCGTCCGATGGCACGCCCCCCGATTTGTGTTGCATGAAAGTCGCCGCCTCTGCGCCAAAATCCGACTGTGTGCACCAAACTCCCCTTCTAAATGCCTGTCCCAGCAGTGCAAATCCGAAAACGTCGGAATATCCGACTAAAGTGCGGTCCGCGGGACCCTTAGTAAATGCGCCCCATTATGTTTGATTTTGGTAGATTTCCTTTAAAGGGATGAAGTGCTGCAACCAATACATGATGAAATTGAATAGGCAGGAATCTGCTCAACCCAATAGGAGCAGAAAATACATAAAAAATAAGTTAAAAATAAATGCAGCACCTAAAAGTAAAAATAAAAAGTACTTATATCATAAAAATATAGATGTACACCAGAAAATAAACCAGTATGTGAACTTAAATTATAAAATATACCCTTAAATAAATGGTCCAATATCCAGGGGACACCTTCAATGTATAGTGTGGTAATCCACAATAATTACAATAAATACTTTTTTGGTAATTACATATCAACTTATTTTATCATATTGGGTTGTTATTTGGTGAACACTTATGTTTTTAAGGACTAAATTCTCTGATTGACTTTGTTTTGTTTATGACTTATTGTTGTAGGGTTTTGAATATTTTGGATCAGATAGGTTAATACAGGCAGTCCCCTACTTAAGAACACGTGACTTACAGATGTCCTCTAGTTACAAATGGACCTCTGGATATTGGTAATTTACTGTACTTTAGCCTCAGGCTACAATAAACAGCTGTAACAGTTATCAAAGGTGTCTACAATTAAGCTTTAGTGTTAATAAGAAAATCAAAAATTGTAAAAATTCAGTTGTCACAGAGACCAAAAAAAATTTGGTTGGGGTTACAATTAAAAAATATACAGTTCCGACTTACATACAAATTCAACTTAAGAACAAACCTGTAGTAACCTATCTTGTAAGTAACCCGGGGACTGCCTGTACTCAATATTTTTGATTCTGTTAATTTGTTTACCCTTGTGGGGTCCGAGTACTTACTTCCCTCCAAGACGAAACATACCACTCCATACACTTCTGCTGTTCACAAACCATCTGGATCCGCGGCTTGTAAACAGTACTTTGACAATGGAAAGGTCTTAGCTGCCTTTTGTCTCGCATGTCTACACATTGGACATCTCTTACACGTACTCCAGTCCCGCAACTGCTTGAGCACTATAAAATAAATGTTGTTTTTGACAATGATGGCTCTTAAAAAATACTATATACTCTACTATAATACTCATTACAGAGGTATATTTCAGCACCCTAATATGTAGGAAATTGTTACAGTATAGTGGCTGATGCCACATTTTAGTAAACAAGTCCTTTTTCGTTAGTCATTACCTTACTCCAGTTGCCAACTATCCAAGATGCACAAGGCCGTAGGTAGCAGCGTCGAGCAGGAGCGGGCTTGGTATTGATATCACATGTCCCATTGTCTTCTTCTCGGCATATGACTGTACGCCACATTGCACCGAGACCACAAGAGGTAGAGCACTACAAGCCATAGACAGAATCAAGATATAATAACATGTCATTCATTTATGGACCATATAGTTATTACATGATATCACCTATGCATTCATGTATAAAGCCATATAGTCTGTATAAAGGTTATGTTTTCCATTATGAGTAGAAAAGAATATTTAATGCCTTCACATCATACACTACTTATAGAATTTCATGTATGAAACCTGTGAACCATGGGGTATGTGTTACACTTATAGACATTTTCTATATGGAGAGTCCAATACAAACCCTTTTAGAATATCCTGATGCAAAAACAAGAGAATTATTGGGATAAATTCATATTATCTGCTTAGTCACTACTCATGTGAAGCGTCACCTTTACACAGCGTTCTCTATTTCAAAATACTATACGATGTAAATGTCAACCGGCCAAAACAATTTTGCAAAAGAAACCACTGACATCTTCGTGGTCATGGTTTGTCCTAACCTCAAGAGTCTACTGTCTGGGATTGACATGTTTTAATTACTTTGCAAATCTTACTGTTTATTCCAAGATAATTATGTTTATTCAAAGAAAATCTATTTGCATATGTGAATTGGTGCAGGTCTATACTAGCTCTGACTTCATAATTCCAAAGTAAACCACAGAACTCTTATCCAGCTTTTTCTTAAAGGAAACTTACCATCACGAATCTACCTATTAAGGTCGACCTCATGGTAGGTTTCTACTAACATGTTAAATTTCTAAACTATCTTTTTCTAATTCTATAACACTTTCTAATCTGATCTACACTTTATATAACTCATATGCTAATTTTTGGAAGAGACTACTGGGGCATGTAGTAGCCTCTCAAGACTGTGGGATCAAAGGCTACTCCACGCCCTAGTAGTCTATGCAGTCCCTTCTACCTGCACTTCCTCTGTGTTCCTCGGTGTGCACTTCTTCTCACCGCCAGATTGTTCAAGCTCTAAACATTTGCAGTAGCTCTTTACTCAGTGCCGGCAGCAGAGCACACACGCATTTTGTGGCAGCCACCGGCCCTTGAGGAGTTACTGCGTATGCAGAGGACTTAAAGAAGATGATGGTGAAAAACAGAGTGCCAAGGAACCATGAGGATGCACAGGTAGGAGGGACAGTAGAGGCTACTGGAGCGTGGAGTAGCTTCTCCAGGCTGTGGGAGCAAAGGCTTCCACATACCCCAGTAGCCTCTGCTCTCCCTCCTACCTGTGAGTCCTTGTCAATCCTTGGCACGCTCCAAAAATTTGCATATTAGTTATATAAAGTGTATATCAAGTTAGAACGTGTTTTAGAATTAGCTAAAGTTAATTTAGGACTTTGCATGTTACTAGGAACCTACCATTGGATCTACCTTAATAAGTGGTCATATGCACCACCTATACCACCAATTCTAGCAAGACTGCCACAGGACCTAGTACACATTAGATAAACAACAGTTAAATCTGCCAATTTAGTTTATCAGATCATCTAACGTGTATGTGAATATAAGAACAATGGATCTTTAGGGTGAATTACCAAAAAATTTTATTGCTGGAGGCCCCAGGTGTGTCTTACCTGAATAACCTTGCAGAACCCTGCTGATTGGTGGTGGCATTACTAAATGTATTGTCCATCACCCACCATTGGATTATGTAATGCAGTTTGTTAACCGAACCCCGGAGGATCATAACTCGAGAAACTAGAAAATGGTTTTTGATCTTTATTGCATTTTCTTTCAATCTCTGCCTTCATACAACAGTCGGGTGTAATGATTATAATATGGCTATTATCCAACATTAATCTTACCTCACTCCAGTTTCCAACTTCCCAGTGACTTCTGACTGGTTTGTCTCCTTCACGTGATAAAGAAAGATTGTAGTGAGGTGTGATAGATACTCTTGTTCCTTCCTCCTTGAGATGAGGATAAGTGTTTCCTCTAGTGTATTGGTTTGGAATGTGTGTAGTGACAGATGTCAAGACGTCTTTTACGGTTGAGGTGGTCAACTTGGGTGATGAAGTAGTTACTTGTGTACCATATCTTTCATGAAAATTGGACTTTGTAGTAAGTACACGTTCAACAGAAGTTGTCAGTGGTGAAATCCATGCGAAATCTGAAGTTTCTGTATCCTCTGAAGGAGTAGTTAATATATTATAAAGCCAAGGGTAATTTAGTGTAGTGCTCTTCTCTTGGTGAGATGGCAGATCTGTTTTGGTTAATGCAACATCTTCTAATATTTGGTCTGTAAATGTCTTCGATTGCTCTGTTGTGACTGGATTATGGACACTTTTGTAAGTTGGTTCTGGTATAGAAGTAAAATACTGCCCATGTGTAGTATCTAAAAGTAGTAAATTAGAAAAGGTACGAGCTGATGGGAATGAAGTAGCTATGTCTGGAACATCTGTAGATTTTTCGGAAACAAGCTGAGGTAGAGTCAAATGCGTAAAACTTTCTGGAAAGTTATCGATCATGGTCTGTGTAGAAGCTGAGGTTTCATCTTTATACATTCTAGCTGTTTGTACCAAGTTATCTTTATGTGTTGAACCATTGTCAATATGATTGTCCTCATCACTGGATGGAGGTATGTCCATGAAAATGTTCTTTACTGTAGAGGTAGATGTTTCTTCGGGTGCATTTACATCACTTTTGTCTTTGGCTGTCATATCAGGGTATACTGAAGTCGTCCGCTTCTCATTAGACATTGTAGTAAAAGGACTATTTGGGTTATCTGTGGATTGGATATGTTCAGTACTTTGTTCTTCATTCCTTATTCCAACATGAGGGACATGTGTTGGGAGGTATTCCGGTTCCAATTCTTCACCTCCATTAAAATCATTGTTTTCTACTGGGTTGTAGGATAGATCCTCATGAAAATTTATAAAGTTGTAATCGTAATAGAAGTCATCAACAAATGTCCTTCCAGCTTTTCCCTGGCTTCCATCTCCAGTGTTAGAAAAGTCTCCTTCAGAGATGGAGTTGTCATCCAATAAATTCTTGTTGCCATTAGATGACCTTGGGATACCCGGAAAAATTTCATTTAAAATTTCTTTGCTGGACCCTCCACTTCCAGTCCAATCATATGGGTTGTAATTAGGAAAGCATAATGGCATCACGCATACACGCTTGCTGATGGGACGCTCTGAAGGATTGCAGGCACCACCTTCGAGGTCATTATTACAGTACACATCACGATACTGAAAGCCGTCTCCACATGAGACTGAACACTAGAAGAAATAAAACATAAATTATGTGGCAGAAATTTTAAGTTAGTTTTTCAATGCTGTTTCTCCTTCCCCCAAAACTCACCTGGCTCCAGTTTCCATGGTGCCATATTGCAGGGCAAGGTTCACGATGGTTGCAGGTAATACTGGATTCAGGTTTAGGAAGGTGTTGGCAGTCTGAAGGTAGCAATGCACGTTGTTCATCCAGTCCCACTCGTTGAATACACAAGACAGTTCTCTTCTGTACACCACCTGCCCCACAAGTGATAGAGCACTGCTGCCACTCTCCCACCCACCATCTGCAAAAAACAATATGTAAAATGTATTGTTATGTAAAACTGATTAAAACAAATGAGTAAATCAAAATCTAAACTATAATACGTGATTGATGAAAAAAAAGGATAAAATCGTCAAGGTCACCTTGGAGGACAAGGCTCCTCATTGCAGGTCCTTTGTCTGTCATCCGGTCGTGTCAAAGAATCGCAGTATCTTTCTTCTACAAGACCGGCAACTTTTTCCACGCAATGAACCAGCTGCCTCTGCACCCCTGGCATAATAATAAAAAATGTATTTAAAAACTTATTTCTGCAGGACTGAGAATATGTTTTTGAAGACTAAGTGTAATAGTCTCATCCAAGCTCAGAGTTGTAGTTGTATGTAGCTATCATGCTGCACCCATAGAAACACTTGGGACACTTTCTTACTTTTACATGTCGTTGACTTTTTTGATAGGTTTTTAAAGAGAACAATGCTTTAATACACAGTAGGCAACATATGAGAATGTTCCACATGAATTCTGTGTGAAGACTCCATACACATTATTACATGCAAAAAAAAGTGGACGTATCAAAGAAGGTACTGATAACACAAAAAAAATGTTGTCTGCAATGCCAGCACAAAAAAAAGTAAGACAAAAAGTGTCTGTGCCACCTATACGTAAATATATTTAGGTGAATTTTTGACCTATAAAGCAGCAATAATTGTACTAGAGGTACAGATTTTTCATTCTAGAATACAGGCAGCCCCCGGGTATGTACTTAAGTTGAATTTATATGCAAGTCGGAACTGTATATTTTATAATTGCAGCTCCAGACACATTTTTTTCGTCCTAGTGACAATTGGATTTTCTTGGATTTTTGCTGTAATGGGACCATGGATTATCAATAAAGCTTCATTAGAGACACCCTACAGCTGATCATTACAGCCTGGAACTAAAGTAAAGCTTCCAGAGAGCTTCACCAGAGGTCACAGTGGGCAGAGAGGTCCATCTGTAACTAGTGGTCGTCTGTATGTCGGGTGTCCTTAAGTAGGGGACCACCTGTAAATACATTTGCATGTTTTTTTTTCCATGAAGTGCTGGCTGCAAGACTCAACTTGGTTTTTATTTAATGAGAACCAGAACCCCCTAAGAGTTCCCTAGAAATAAAATGTCTTTATATAGTTACTAGGTTTTAAAAACTTTCAGTGCTTTTTCCTCTTACCAGTGCCACAAGTAGAAGAGCATTCAGACCATGCGCCATATCTCCATGAGAAGTCTGGTGGCTGAACCTCATTGCTACTGTCTAGGTCCCTCTTGATGGTATACTGGTACCGCACCCCAGGATTCTTCTCCTGGAACAGGAGCTAAAACCACAATAGAATAATTTGGTTTGTCTGTACATATGTATAGATGATCACGTGCATATCTACCTACAGATTTTGACTTTTATAGGAATGTGTGTGAACATTATTAGTAGCCCGTTTTATAAGCCTCTTTTTTATAAGTTCACTTCATGTCCTTTAATTGAGAGTAGAAAATCTAATTTTATAAGGCAGTAGAATAGTATAGATAGAATACTGCTGACCATATTACCTGTATCCATACAGGTTCATATGTCGGTCCAGGTGCAGTCAGGTTTTCCAGATTCCCAGTGCGTGTATAGGTGAAGGTTGTCCCGGCAGCTTGATAATCTCCATTCCACTGAATGGTCCATCTACCATTTAGGAAATATTTCTCTGGATCTTCACTACGTAGGGCCAAGAAGTTTCCTGCCTCCGCTACTTCTTCAATCTGGATCTCACGAGCACCCGGTGGGATAAGACCAATGTCCACATACCCTATAAGAAAATGATGCTTTAAGGTACCAGAAAATGTAGGATGGTTTAAAGGATTGATTCTGATAGTGTTATGGTACTGGTCACTCATAACATGAAAGTGGAAATAGGACTCTATTAAGTGATGTGCAATTTCAGTGAACCTTGGTTGATTCACCTAAGGTACTTTTCAGACTTTAAGGCGCACCAGATTATAAGGCGCACCATCAATAAATGCCTGCTAAAACGTCTATGTTCATATATAAGACGCACCTGATTGTAAGGATGAATGACCAGCAGGTGGCAGACCTGTGCACAGTTCAAGGCAACTTTTGTCTGTAAGTATGGTTCATGTAAAAGGCGCACATGATTATAAGGCGCACCGCACCTTTGATTTAGGAGAAAATCAAAGGATTTTTTGTCCGCCTTATAGTCCGAAAAATATGTTACTTAGAAATTAACAATTGTAAACCTTTCTTGATGGAATTGACTGTATCTTCTCTGTCCTTACAGTAAACTATAATGTGACAAGTAGTTGCAAATAGCACCATTACTACTCCATGTGAATGTACCCTTTAGCGTATGTGAAAAGGTTTCACCTTCAATTAACATATTTTTTAACACAACATCACACAAACATCCAAGGAAGTCATATTTTTATAGGAATGTGATTGTTTTAGGCTATTTCAATCATTTTAAGAAGGAAATACTTACCACGTCCATCACTGTCCTCAAACGTTTTGTGCACAGTGTGACATGAAGAGGAGTCCCCATGGCAGACACCACAACGATCCTCCACTGCATTAGAGTCAATCTCATAGTCACAGCCAATGTTCTGTATATGAAGACACAGAATGTATATCAATATATATTTAGCAAAAGCAAACATAACCGGTACATAAAGCAGAATACCTATCATTAATTTTGTGTACTATGTTTTTGTCATCTTAAAATTTGTATTACAAAAAACGTCCCCTCATTACAATGTAGACAGATATACCCACTATATACGTAACAATGAGTAGGGTAAACATAGAGATAGAGGGGGAGATTTATCAGAAGTGTCTGGGAGCAGAACTGTTCTAGTTACCCATGGCAACCAATCAGAGCCTAGCTTTCATTTTCCCACAGCCTTTTATAAAATGAAAGCTGAGCTTCAATTGGTTTCCATGGGTAACTAGAACAGTTTTACCTCAGACACTTCTGATAAATCTCTCCCAGAGAATATATATAGGGGGTTATTTATTATCGCCTTTTTTTCTTTCCTTTCTGTGCCTATTGTGCCTTAATTTATAAAGTGTCGGCGCCACAATATGTGGCGACACTCAAAATTGTGAATCCACTGGTTTCCTGGCGCTTCTATTTCTCCACACTTGTTTTGTGGCGCAAGTCTAGGGAATTCTAAACCTTTTAGTCCGTGCACCAATTAATTAATCTCTTGTGCCACAAACTTACATCCCACTGAAAAATATAGCACAGTTCCAGTGTCACCCTGCGCCAAAATTAATAAATTCCTCTTATAGTGTCGTACCTTACAGATGCCATTGATGCATATATCTCGGCTTCTGTTCCCCTCATAACATGGTGTTCCATCGAACACTGCATCTCGCAACTTCTCAGCAAAGTACCCGGTGTCTGACTGGCAGTGAAGTTCACAAGGGTTAACTGTAAGGAAAATAAATTCATGAAAATATCGCCACTGAGGGTGAAATGTCCCCAGCATGGATTGTGTAAATTTTGAAATCCCTAACCTAAAATTTGCACCTTTCAGAAGGCCCCTTTCACCTTTTTTCTTAATGGGAGCCTGTCACCAGGGACCTCATTTTCACTAAAGACAGGTTGTAGAAGCTTATTACACCTGCAGTGCAAAAATGCCTCTCTGCCTTTTCTAAGCTTTTGCATTACAATATAATTGTGTGTTATAACTTACCTTGCACCCTGTAAAAATCCTGGTGTAGTCATAGGCGCTGGGCTTTGGTTTGGATGCATTTCAAAAAAACATGTGACTGTGTTACTCACTCCTCAGATCTTAGCCCCCACCTTTGTGCTCCTGTACAGCTCCTCCCTCCCCCGCTGATGTCAGCTCACCAGGCTGTGATCTCTGTGAAGGAGGAAGAGGGAGGAGCTGTACAGGAGCACAGAGGTGGGGGCCAAGAGCTGAGGAGTGAGTAGCACATACAGGTCACATGTTGTCCAAACCAAACCCCAACCCCTGTGGCTACTCCAGGATTTTGTCAGGGTGCAAGGTGAGTTATAACACACAATTATATTGTAATGCAAATGCTTAGAAAAGGCAGAGAGGCATTTTTGCACTGCAGGTGTCATGGGCTTCTGCAACCTGTCCCATAGGTTCCCTTTGAAAATCCAAAGAGCTATCTGATGGTCTCAGACCCTGATCAATATGGACTCCTGATGTAAAGATAAAAACAACTCAACTTGGAGGCTACAAGAGTCTATTTTCTTGAGGGTTAATGGAAAATTATTTACCAGAATAATTTTATCTGGGGGAGCAATGAAACCTAACCCAATAGTGCCAAAGTGTAATTTTCCAAACTATGTTTTCTGTAAAATACATGCAAAATCACTGTAAATGTGTCCCTCTATAAGTACAAAAGTATAGAATAATAGAATAATGTTCGTATTCGTACTTACTGCTCATTAACACTGGAGTCCAGCGGTGCAGTTTTCCCTTATAAGGAACTGAATCAAACATGGAGCACTGTATTTGCCTGAAAGACGGGGCCCCTAATGTACATGGCAGAACGTTGCACACACGGTATCTTTTCCTTTCTCCTAGGCAGTATTTACCTCCATATCTGGGCCTTAGGAGCAAAGAAAGGAATTTATAAATTAGGCAAATATAGACATTTTTTTGAATGCTTTCCTATAGTTTCCCTTAGTTTTACACTGTTAAGCATCTCATTATTCCTATGTCTCATCCCTTCTTAATTTGGTGTCAATAAGTAGATACTTTTTTATAGTTGATTTCTCTTTATTATTGAAGTCTAATGAGTTACTAATGTTAAAGAAAAATGATTTACTAGAAATCTGGAGAACGTATTTAAAAAGAAAGCAACAAGGGTTAGTAGTCTGTACATTCATTGTAAAGTGCTCAAAGGGAACCTGTCACCAAAGACCTCATTTTCACTAAAGGAGGCCATAGCAACTGCAGTGCAAATATGTATTTCTGCTTTCTCTACGCATTTGCAATACAATATAATTGTGTGTTATAACTTACCTTGCACCCTGACAGAATCCTCTACTAAGTCCCAGTGGTTGGCTCTGGTTTGGATGCATTTAAAAAAACATGACTTCTGTGGGAAGGAAACTCCTCAGCCACCACCTTTGTTCTCCTGTACAGTTCCTCCCTCCCCCACTTATGTCATCTTACCACATTGTGAGTTCTGTTCCTGTGAAGGAGCACAAAGATGGGGGCTAAGAGCTGAGGAGTGAGCAGCACAGACAAGTCATGAGTTTTTTTAAATGCATCCAAACCAAAGCCCAACCCCTGGGACTACACAGATGATTCTGTCAGGGTGCAAGGTAAGTTAAAAACACAATCGTGATGTAATGTAAATGTTTAGAGAAAGAAAAAACTACACAGACATACTTGCAATGCATTTTACAATCCATTTAAGATTTCTACTTTTACACGTTTTTAAATGCCATTCAATGTTCAAGATGTTCAAGATGCTGAAACCCACCTTGATTGAACACCCCTGCCTCTTGCATTAAAGGAGGGCTCTGCTGTGGACATTTCTGTAAAGGGGGCATCTGCTGTGAAGATTTCTGTAAAGGGGAGCTCTGCTTTGGACAATTCTGTAAAGGGGCCTCTGCTGTGGACATTTCATTAAAAGGGGAGTTCTGCTGTGGACATTTTATTAAAAGGGGGCTCTGTTGTGGATAATTCTGTAAAGGGGGAGTTCTTTTGTGGACATTTCATAAAAAGGGGGCTCTGTTGTGGATAATTCTGTAAAGGGGGAGTTCTTTTGTGGACATTTCTGTAAAGGGGGATCTGCTGTAGACATTTCATTAATGAGGGGCCAGTACAGGCTCTGGTGGTGTCGTGGGCAGAGGAGATAAGACCTTGGTGAACAAGGCTTGGTTTGGACGATGGGAGGCCCTAGTCGTGTGAACAGCCCAGGGCCCATGGAACACTTAATACGCCACTGCTCTTTTATGATTATTAGATTTCACCCCATTCCACTAGGAGCACTATCATGTAGGGCAGTGGTGGCGAACCTATGGCACGGGTGCCAGAGGTGGCACTCGGAGCCCTCTCTGTGGGCACCCAGGCCATCACCCCAGCATGAAGTTCACCAGACAGGACTCAAAGAATCTTCCTGGAGAATCTTCCTACAATGATAGGTGAATTGGCCCCACTCCTTTCAACTGCGTTGGTGTTTTTAGGAGGCTGAATGATTGAAAGTTGTAAAAGAACAAGGAGAAATAAATTACTGCTTAAGTTGCTGTGCTGGCACTTTGCAATAAATTAGTGGCTTTTGGTTAACGTTTGGGCACTCGGGCTCTAAAAGGTTAGCTATCACTGATGTAGGGTATGAAATGTTCTTTCTAGAATTCCCTCTTGTATGTGAATTTCTTGCCTATTTTCCCTGAGATTAGTAAAATTTAGAGGCTGGAAATGGTGCATCAATTCAGATACCACTATATTACGTTCTATTGTACCTTTATGCTTTTGGTGTCATAATAAAGATAAGAATAACATCTTCTATATTGCATCAGGCTTTTGTTTATGTGATCTACAGAATTGATGATGATGACATTCCCAGTAAACTCGGCACAACTCTGCTCATTTGCATATGATCTTGGAGTAAATTTTTGTTTCTAGAAAGGAAGTTTAATACCCTACCTGATGGGATATTGATGAGGTAATAAAAGGTGAGGTGTTGTTGCCCCTCTTTCTTTACATGAGAAGTGACATGACTAGTGCATTAGGCACTCAGGTTACAGAAGCCTGATACTGAATAATGGTGGTAGCCTAAATATCAAAATATTTAAAGGGGTGTTCCCATTTCTGCAAATTAATGTTATTTTTTTGTATGATGAAAAGTTATATAATTTTCCAATATACTTTTTGTATCAATTCCTGGTGCTTTTCTGAATCTCTGCTTGTTGTAATTCTATAGGAAGCTTCTATATTTACTTCCAGTTGATCTGTCCATGGTCACACAGGTGCACGGCTCGTTATATCACACAGATCTGATCACTCTGTTATACTAACGAGCCGTGCACCTGTGTGATCATGGTCAGATTTCTGTCCACTAGAAGTAAATATAGAAGATTTCTATAGAATGACAACAAGCAGAGATCTAGAAAACCACCAGGAATTGATACAGAAATTATATTGTAAAATTGTATAACTTTTCAACCCACAAACAATAACATTTACTTGCTGAAATGGGAAGACCCTTTTAACCGCTGTGGAAATCATATAATGCTCCACTACAACGTGCCCACAGTGGGCACACAACTCTACTGTGGGTGGGCACTCCCCACCCTACACAGGTCAGAATTAAGCTAAAAGACCACTTCCCCTTTAACACTATTGTTTATAGGGAATAGTTCATTTTGATATGCAGCATCAAATATATTTTATAGCCATAAAGTTGAGATTCCTGCCGTCACCTCTTCTATAGTACTGACAAAACTAGGACTGTATCACAAAACCAAATCCACTGTAAAGCTACAGGATGGGAGCAGTGCAAGGTGGCACATGCAAATAACAAAATATATCACCTGAAAAGAGGAATGTCGGTAACATTTAATTGCAGATGCCCTGTATGCTAGTGAAGGCAGAAAAACGCTGTGCAAAATATGGCTATAAGGGAGAGAGCAGCTGCAAGAAGGAAAAAATACTACCGTGTGTGGTGTGGAGGGCGGATGGAGGCCCAGGAAGGTACGCCCCACGCGTAACGCCGCACACTGCGGCTTCCTCAGGGACATTATCAGGTGTCGGGCTCCAGTTGTCATCCATTACATGGGTGCATCCTGTCGGCACCCTTTTTAATTGTTTTTATAGTCTGTTTTGTCCGATTCATGTTTGGTTTTTGTTATTTGTGTATTTAATAAAGCATTATAGTTTTTTGCTACATGACACATGTTTCCTTCTTTTTTGGTATTCACACGGCACCTCTTCTATAGTAATAAAGGTTTGGTTCTGGAGAACCATAGGGGGTCCTAGATGCTAAATAAGCTTGTTGTGATGAAAAAAGCTTAAAGTTGCTGTATGTGTTGGCTTTGAGGACAAGCCAGTGTGTATTGGCTCCAGTATACCCTAGCAGTCATCCTTGGTTAGGACAGAAGTGGTTCACTCTGGGTTACTTTGGACAGTCCTCTATGTTCTCTGCTAGGTCAGCGGCACCACAGGTGTCCCGTGGGAAGTTGTACACTCCAGAAATAACACGCATGTCCAGCCAAGCCAAACATGTTAATAGAGGAGAATAAGGGCATGGCAGCCGGCTTGCTTAACAGCTTTTAGCGTCCAGGACACCCACATGGAACATGTGATACCCTTATGTTAGTTTCGGAAATATACAAAGCACATGGCTCTGTTTATAATGGACATTATATTAATCCGACTCTGTCTATAACAAAGATAAACACAATTCATTATACAGATACAACAATATACAAGTAAGTGAATACTAGCCGGTGTGACACTCACTTGTTCAGTGATCTTTGCATGTAGCCATCTACTACACTCAGTTCTTGGTGTGAAATGCACACGTCCGCCCTTGTGCCCATTATTCCCTAGTGTGTATATTACATAGATACCCAGATATGAGACCTTTGAGCATTCTCCAGCCGCTCAATCAGTTCTCACTTTGTCTCAGATTATTAGCTGAAAGCAGCCTCTCTCCTTCCTCCTCACTAATTACTCTAAATGGTACTTGTCTGATGAAGCCCACACTCACCCAAACAATAGACGCTTTCAAGGCGCAACTTGGCGCATTCATGAAAGATGCTGTAATTGAATAATTGAGCACAGTGTCGTTCTGACAGCAAGCAGCCGGATACAATTATAACACAGAAAGATACAAGAAGTTCAGGAAACACAACAAAGACTGTGTAATTTACAGCACTGGGTGACATAAAATACATATATCAATGCTACAGTCAGCCAAATGCACAATATAAACTCGCCATATATATATATACTTTTTATTTAGATAGAAAAATGCTTCTTTTACAAGAATTTGTCCACAACCATTTACATTCCTAATATGATCATAATACCTTGTTTTACAGGATCTTAGATCACAGTAGGAGAGTTTCCTTATAGCACATTATGGTAGTTACGTTTATGGTCCCCACAGGTCAAAACTGAATTTCCACCATTCACAAACAATAAAGAATAGTTTAATGTTTTTTTTAGTTTAAAGGGAACCTATATCAGTTGCACTCCTCTTTCCTCCATTGTCACTGGGCATAAGCGTCCTCTGCTGCATCACTGCGCATGCGTGGCTTTTCCCCTTCCTGTTGTATAGGGGTCACTCTTTTCTTCGCTTTAAAGGGGCTGGTCACTTTACTTTATGTAATTTGTAATGTGTGAGGTAAAGTGGCCAACTCCTTTAATAGCACTCAGTACCTGTAAGGCAAGGGTCTTAGGCTCATGGCCTGGGCAACTAATATGGTCACCATCTCTTTTTCTATATACAGAGTGTACTGACCCTACACTCCTGCCATTACTTTCATGTACACAGGGACAGACGTGCAAATTACACATTCATATGCCTTCACACTGACAATTGCTCAAAACGTGACACAAACACCTTATCCTTTCACTGTAATCTGACTAGTTCCACAATATTGTTAGAACTGTAGTAACATAATACTATCCCTAACCAAGCACGCTACAGATCATATAGATATAATGTACCATAAATTACATTACAATACAAGAATGTCCTGCTTATAATACAATGATCACGCCCTTCAACTCAATCATGCCCTGATATGTAAACCAAATAAATATGTTTAGGCCTAATAAAACCATAGTATTGCTGCTTTGCAAATGTTCATGTTTTCCTGTCCTAAGGCTCAATAAAAAAAATCACATTTACAAGCCAGAAATGAGTCATTGAGCATTTTTTCTCTAATCCTAAAGGAGAGCTCCACCCGATAAACAGTTTTATATAACAGTTTGCGGGAGACTTGTAGTCCGCACGCTACCTGAAGCTGGCATCGTACAGAAAAACTGAAAAAACACCAAAAATAGAATCACATCAGAGATCTTGGACCAGTGTCAGGTGGATGTGCCGTTTATATTTCATAAAATTCTGCCTTTCCTTTCCCCAAAAGTGTTCAATAAATGAGGCAGTAATAACTCCTAAAAAATATATTGTTGTATATATATGCTGACCATTCGTCAATTGAAGGTGTGGTCTGAGATTAGAAATTGAAAGTATTTTAGTATTGAAATTCAACTGCATTCACTTAAAGGGGTTGTACTATCTTAGGAACTTAAATTGTTACCCCCAAGAAACTTTAACAGGGAATCTGAAATAAAGTAAGGGGGTTTGTTATCCCCCCCAAAATAAACAGTAGGCATGGACCATACCTGATGCTTCAAGGTGTCTGCTTCAACTTATAAATCCATAATAGGGTATATGTAGAAAGATTATCCACTTATTACCTTTAGTGCTCCGATATAGAAACATAATGGGGCACATTTATTTACCTGGCCACTGGCCGAAAGTGCATAGTCCAATGCACTGTGCCGATATCCTGCATGTGTCGCTTCCCCACTCAGGACCACCGGAGTTCACCTTCTTCTTCCTGGGGCATGTAAGTGCATTGGATTGTGACACAATTTGAAAGTTAAATCCCGCGCTCAGTCCGAATCAGTCGGATCATCCGACGGCATGCCCCCATGATTTCTGTCGAATGAAAGCCGGCGCAGCTGTGGCAAAAATAGATCGCATGCGCCAAAATCCCGGAGCAGACATTTGCTAAATACATGTCCAAGCTGTGTAATCCCCGAAAACGGAGCACAGTCCAATGAAAGTAAATGAGCCCCATTCTATCGTAATTATGTCATAGATGCAGAGAATTTTTTTTTTAAATAGAGTATCATAATCTTA
Source organism: Engystomops pustulosus (assembly GCA_019512145.1). Taxonomy (NCBI): domain Eukaryota; kingdom Metazoa; phylum Chordata; class Amphibia; order Anura; family Leptodactylidae; genus Engystomops; species Engystomops pustulosus. The sequence continues at coordinate 31,646,327 of CM033644.1, forward strand.
GTCACACCTGCCAAAATAAAATATACAAAAACAAATCTACTATCCAGTCGAGACCCATTAAGTTAAGGTCTATCAGTGAGTCACATCATGGCACTAATATCCTGGGAACAGCTCAGTAGGATGGGAGCATAAACCCTATATCACAGATCTAATTCCTCTTAATTGTGTGCAGATGTCCCACGCAATAGTGTCCGTATCTGGGATCATATTTTCAATGTCTCATAATTACATTTCTGACCAATGTTCTTTAGTCCTTCGTTTCCCATGATTCAGAGAAATAACAACCACTTCCTCTGGAGATTTTGTCTCATATATATGATGCTGACTTCATATCTCCATTGGTGTTTCCATTTTCTATTTTATTGCAGGAACAGAAAAAGCAAAGCTAAGCGGGTGCAGAGCCGTCCTATGATTAACTATAATGGAGACCATTGGTTTCCTTTATAGTCAGGATCATTAAATATTGCATATTAATTATTTTTGACGGATCAAGCAATGGGGCTACAATGAAATTTTATATTATGATCGGTCAGGCTGTGTAGGATAGAATATTATTATACTATGTACATAAGGGAACTGCATATAATTCTTATAAACTACTGACAGTTCTTTCTATGGACAGAAGTGAAATGGAAGCAGTGAAGGGTCAAAGCAGGTCTGCAGCAAGGAGCTGTGTGGCAGTCTGTAATCTGCTGATGGAGAAACAACATGGGGTCGCTCCCCCTTAAATTTAGCTCAGAACTATAGGATGTAGTGTGGGCTACTGCTGGAGAGCAACAGATGAGACACTGCGGCCTCATTTACTAAGACTGTGCGCTTTTTTGGGGGATTACACGGCTCACACAGGTATTTAGCAAGAGTCTGCGCCGGGATTTTGGCGCACACGATCGCTTTTTGGCGCAGCTGCACTGGAACTTCCATGCAACACAATTGAGGGGGCGTGCCGTCGGACAATCTGAATGATTCGGACTGAGCGTGGGATTTAACATGCACCACGAAAAAGATGGTAAATGCTGTTAGACCTGAGCAGGAAAGCGACACATTCATGATATCAGGCGCACGATCTTAGAGAATGACTGTGGATTGGAGTGGGACAATGCACTTTCCATGAACTCTAGGGACGGGGTAAGTAAATGTGCCCCTACATATTTTGCAAAACTGCTGCGGCAGTCTGTAATAAGCATGTGATGAAACAACATCGGGTCATTTCCTCTTAAATCAATCACAGAACTATAGTATACCTTGTAGTATAGGCTACTACCGGAGAGAGCTACCTATGAGCCACTGTACTGTGCAGAGCTGCTCTACTACCTCCTACATTGTGGCAACTTTCAATAAATACCAGACTTTCTAACTTCTGAACTTTGAAAATGCCATAACTCTAATATAGCATCCATGCCTGGTTGCCTTTACTATAGAAGACCACCACAGAGTGTGTATGCCGGCCCTGGGGTCGCTGGCTATATGATTTACTATGACTGTGCTGTCAGTGAAGGGCACGAATCTACGTTTGCTTTTTGTTATATAAAGAAATGTTCAAAGTATATTGCCGAAAAGCATCTGCTGTAAAAATCAGACCGTCCCATTGATGGATGGTCTATTGCCAACATCTGTTTTTTCCCTGTTATCAAAGACAGCTTCAGGGCTCAACGTGAAGACTGCATCCTCTCCAGCAATTTTTATACTTTCTGCCATCTGAACATCTGCTAAGGCTCATTCCTTGTCCTAAGCCAGATGCAATACTACTGCTTCTGTGAGGGGGTCACGAAGCCCATGTCATTCTAAACAATCTTCATGTATTAACTGGAATTAAACCCACACTTTCTCAGATTTCTCTAGATGACCATGTTGTACTATATTTCTCTGATGATGCGTTGGCTTTACGATATTAGCAGATTCCGATGTCCCTTGTCGACAGTTGTCAGGATTCTACTCGTCTATAAATAATTCTCCCTCTGTCATCTTTCTTGTGACACTTCATTCAAGGGTTTTCAAAGCAGAGCAGAAAAGACAAGCAGCTGATATTATTCTACAAGTTACCACATCATTTCATTGGATATTCCAGGATTTGTAGATCCAGAAGAGTAAATACGACCCTAAAGCAAAACTCATAAAAATGCTTCACCAACATGTACCATTTATTAAAATCTTCTTATAAGGCATTAGAATCTAATAGTGACTACTCCCTCTCAACCCTGTACATCCACTCTGCGTATATCCATTCCACTCTTGTGTACAAATTTCCAAAAAATTGCAATTCAAAATCCTTATACTAAAATACAAAGTCATCTCCACCTTGGAAAGTCCATACAATTCTAATTTCTAGATATCAACCCAAACAATCATTACTCTGCATCCATAATATTTTCATAATGTAATGACAATTCACCTTTAAGATATCATTTAAATAGAGCTATGTATCCTAATGGTGATGATTTTCTTTCAACTATTTTTTATATTTTATGAAGATTGTCCAATATGAGGAGGTACTTAGTGGATTAAGGAGCGGCTCATGTTGTGACAAAATTTTGGCACGTTTGTGGCTCATATTGATAAATAAGTGGTATAAATTTATTTGCCAGATTTAACATTCAATAAAATCCACTGTGATAAATCAGTAGCATTTTATGACTGTTCAGTTCACATTTTGCACATTGATGTTGTCAGCAATAATAAAACTCAGATTTTTCAAAATGTTTTATTTAATAGAAGGCTGTCATTCCAGAGATTCCCCACTATAATCTAATACACCATAGCTAAAGCCATTGTAACCGAGTAGCATTGGCAGAAATAACCTGGCAGGCAGCATAGGAAACACCACAACTAACAACCATGTGAAATATTTCATATGTTGACTGCTAAAAGGCTGCCATGAGCTGCAGGGGCTTTAGCTGTGCCCTAGTAGAGGACATTGGGGAATCTCTAAAATGACAAAATGCAAGTAAAACTATTGGGAGTTCTCTCCATGGGTCTATTCTACTGCTAAATACTTATCTGTTTGAGCTCTCATCTTCAAGATATCTCCTATACCTCTGATAGAAAGCCAGTCAATGCTATACTACAGCCACAGCCTTTGTTTCATTATTACCTCCTTTATATTAAAATATGAATACCACCTCTTGTTATGGATGCAACTTATGGAACCACTGACTCCACTGACCCCATGGGTTTAACAGTTGTACTTCTGTAGGTATATACTATGTATAATTTAATACTATGGGAGGGATTTACTAATTGTGCCGCAAGGACAACTGTCGGCATCGGAGATCAGTCTCCGCAAAGCACAGCCCGATTATTAAAGTGGTGCGCCACTATAGACGGAACTAATCAGTCGTGCGCCAGAAAAATGCAGACAGTAATGAAGTGTGCGCCCAAATGTTACGTGCACTGCGCCTTAATTTTGTCCTGGTCTATTGTGCGCCTAAATTTGCGCCTAAAAAAGCCGGCAAGAAACACATATATGTGAAGGATAATGTGGAAATGTTAGGCCACGCCCACTTCCGCCAAAAAAACCTGAAGGTGTCGGGATAGTCGGAAACATCTGTTCTTTCTGGCGCAAACTCATTATAAATGATCCGCAACAATTATGCGCTAAAAAAACGTAAAATCCCAGCATTTTTTGGGTGCAGATACGATAATACATGTCCCCCTATATGTCTTTGTTGTACTAACTATACATAACATATATATTTTTTCTAAATATTTCTTGCCATGCCATTATTCTCTAAAACTGGGATTTCCAGAAACATTCCATGGCTTGCTACAGTTGTGTCCTATGTCAAACCCCCATTGATTTCAAGATAAATTCGCCAATTGACACTGTGATTCGTTATTGAAAAAACACGTGTTCTCAAGTCTCAAATAAAGAACAATGCAAATAACAGGCCAAGCATCAATATCTTGCCATCAATGGATGGGTGTTCCTTCCTGATTTAACCACTAGTTTGGCAGCGTCTCCTAATACGACTTTCTGTCTAGATGCATCAGGAAGAATCCATTTCATGTATGAATAAACCGTCTGTTAAACTCTTCTTTGGCCAACTTGTGCCAAAACTGGTGATTATGAACAGGCAGTGCCCACCCACAGCCAAAAGCTACTAAATGCTATCATGATCATTGAATCATTGCATATCTCATGAAAGCAACATTAGGGTGTACTTGGATTGTAGCACATTGTCATGTAGGGGTTGCCCCAAAAACTATACTTGTTATTATTGTTCAACCTATTACCATCATCACCATTACCAACTATCACTCTCATTACCAATAACAACAATAACAGATGACAACTGGTATTAACATATGAGTTTACATACGATGGATTACTGCAGTGGCGCTCTGCATTCTGTATACCAGCTCCACAGCTTCTTGTACAGGGCGACCATGAACTCCAGGATCCCCAGGCTCCATCCACAGCCGCTGGACGTTGTCCTACTGGGATGCATTCACCACCAAAGCACCACTGCAATTTCAACAGATAAAATCTGGTTATCTCCATATATAAGGAACATTACTATAATACTATGTAATTTAGGATGAAGGTTATTTCTGGGATTTTAGTCTTCTAAAAAATTAATTGGTCAGCACCAACATCTTCCCTTTGCAGAATGCAATATTTGCCTCTACACACTAAACCAATCCTATATATCTATTCAACATAAAGTTCCCAGGCCTTTTTTAAACCCTGAAATTATCCTATGCCTACTGTTAACATGACAGCTGTTGGCATTCCTATCCCTTGGTGAAGGATGTTACTATTTTGTGGTCTCATCTGGTTCTGGAGCCTTGAAGAGAAGACTATTGCTACAAATGTAACTAGTATGGAGGCACTATAAAAATCTTTGCACTAGGGCTTTGGTGCTTTGTATGACACCTATAGTTCTAGGAAGACCCTAACCCTAAGCTCTTTTTGAGTATTGTCTCACGGTGAAAAATCTCTGCACTCCGTGTCTGACCCGGTGTCCCTGTGACCTCTTACCTTATTATGACCGCAGGTGGTTCCATCCACGGCAGCGTCCAGTTTGGAGTGACATGTTGTTGCGACAGAGCACCAGAGAGAGTTACACACATTCTGTGAGAGTAGAATATAGACAACATTGGAAAAGGCAATAATAATTTATGGAGGTATTGAGATGTAACTATATTACATACCAACATATAGCTAATGCTAACTGAGCCCTATGCTGAAAAGTTTTCGGGTTGTGCCGGACTTACTCTTGTATATACAACCACTTTCATGCTACTGCCGCATTCACCTCAAACACATGTCTCCTTCTGTGCACCCCCTTCATCTTCATAGACTGTAAGCTCTTGTGTCACCCCTTCATCCTCATAGACTGTAAGCTTTTGTGTCACCCCCTCATCCTCATAGACTGTAAGCTCTAGTGTCACCCCCTCATCCTCATAGACTGTAAGCTCTGTGTCACCCTCTCATCCTCATAGACTGTAAGCTCTTGTGTCACCTCTTCATCCTCATAGACTGTAAGCTCTCGTGTCACCCCCTCATCCTCATAGACTGTAAGCTCTTGTGTCACCCCTTCATCCTCATAGACTGTAAGCTCTTACGAGCAGGGCCTCACTCCTATTGTTTCATCTGACAAGGGTATTGCTCTGTTATGTCTCATTTTTCTTCTACCCATGATCTGTACAGCACTGCAGAATATGTTGGTGCTATATAAATAAAGATGTGTTATTATTCTCTTATCAAATGCTATCTACACACAGATAATAAAGAAACTGGCTTACATCAATGTCTTTGCAGAAGGTCGAAGCCGATCCATATTGTAATCGACACTGATGTGTAACATCATACAGGACTCCCGGGGGCACAGAAGGAAAATCCAACAACTCTTTACTAGGTGGATCATCCAAACAAAGACCCCATCCACGGCTATAAATACAAAAATAGATCAAAGTAAAGAATATTACAGAAGGCATAAATGCAGGATATGATCAAACCGAACAAATCGTATAAAATTAAACAAGAGATAAAGTTGTCCTGAATGATTGTCAATCAGCGGGATTTTCTGCATGTTCCCTGAACAAAGTGTTCTAAAAAAAATAAAATCATAAAATTATAAAGAGCACATTTCTACTATTTAATTTAATTGTTAGCTGGATTAAATTCAGGTGGGTGGGGCTTATTGTCCTGCAGTGGACAGGGGAGGGTGTGGCAACTGCTGCATCCAGTTATCTTACAGCCAGACATGAGTAAGGCACCATGCCCACATGCCCACCGGCAGGAATAGGACCTGCTTTGTCTTTTGGGACTCAACCAGTTGGCACATTCATGTTGCATGTGAACATGCCCAATAGAAAGTAATGGGCCGTGAGTTATCCGCCATGCATGCAGCTAGCTCACAGCCCCAACACACAGTCATGTGCATGAACCCTAAGAGGAGGGTGATGCGGCTGATTTCCTGGGACACAAGATTTTTATATCTATATCAGTTTTATTTGTAATATTGTTCAATATATTATCAAAGGGAATACAGAGATGAATAAAAGAATTCCAGGGGTTGTTTCTTTACATTGTGCGCAAGTTATATGTTTGGTAGTCCCTTATAGGACTTTTTGAAATCTAAAAATGTTTAAATGCATATGAATTATCTAATAACCTTCATATTTTATACATACCACAAAAAATAACTCAAAAGTCAAAGAAAATATTTAGAAAATTATATATATATATATATATATATATATATATATATATATATATGAACCTACTACTCAATATACTATTAAAAAAAAAGCAATGAACGGCAAAACGCAAGCTGCAGAGAATTAACCCTTGACACAGCCTGCCTCTAATATCATGGTGATCTTTATTTTTCCAGACCATATTTCACAGTTATCTCCGATTGTGATGTGGCAGGAAGTGGCTGATCTTCTTGTTTGTGTTTGGAAACTTTAGAGGAAGCAAGTAGGTGGGAGGCAGAGTGCAGAGAGGCAGGGGTAGCTATTGTCCGGACGGTTTTCAGGGGTGCGTAGGCTTTTCATTAAAGATTTATATTCAAGTAAATAAAGCCAAATAAAATTAAAAAACCATATGGTCGGAAATCAACAGAAAATACGCTGAGTGCTGTTTGGTTCCCATCCTGGACCTATCACTTTATATGTCCAGTAGACCAAAAGAAGTTGTATGGCCATGAATGGCCGAGTAAGCAGAATCTTCACATAGAGTCAAAACCACTTTCTGAAAAGAACACATTATATATAAAGTGTTCATAATAGAAATTCTATTAGTCTGATGGTGAGACACAAAGAATATGAATTCATTAGACAACTAAGGATTTAGTTGTTCAGATTAGATAATACCATGTCATATTATAGGTCCAGAGTCTGTTTTCAAAAAGTAAGAGTTCTCCTTACAGAGATTTTGTCAATTAAGGGCGCCTTGCAGGTATGTGGATACTTATTGCCATTGAGGCACCACTGGGGGATTCTGGGAAATATGCATTTACTTTTTCCAGGACGGAATAAGGAAAACATTGCCTCTCTTGGTTACCTTGTAAGGGAGCCCCCTTACCATCTAGCATGACTTTCAAGAAGAATAAGGACATGATGCAGGATTAAATCCAAACCAGTCTATCTATTCCAGAAGGAATAGATTCCCAACTGTTTCCATGTTTCCATGTCTTTGCATCTCATCAGTACAGCAAGCAAAAATGTTTGTGGCAACTTGGATCGAGATCCAATGTGGGTCCAGGCTTCTAAAGATCCTGTTACTCCAAAGTCCAAGATAGGGAAGCAGCACTCCGTAGTAGATACAGATTTTTTATTTCACCAGTGGAAATTACAATGCTTGAGAATGGCTACATAGGGATAGCTGAAGCGTTGTAATTTCCACTGGTGAAATAAAAAATCTTTATCTACTACGGAGTGCTGCTTCCCCATATAACACACATGATACAAATTAATATATTATAGAAATAGGAGCATTTGTAATGATATATGATGTGTATAAAGGTTTACAGTCCAAATTGCTAAAATACCTATAACTCAATATCTTATGGTATATACCGGTAATCAAATAAATACACACGACTACTAAAACATCTACACGTTCACTGCTTAGCCCTGTTATAAAGAAGGTGTCAGCAACCATGTTAGTTAAATATTATACATGTAGTAGACCACTGTCATGTAACTAATGCAGCATGTGACCTACATAACACTAAGAATACTAAGTGCCGATGTGTGAGGCCATACAAGTGAGATGTAGGAGAAATAATTAACTTTCATACTAAAGACCTTTATGTTGGCATGTACAGCTAAATTATGTTCTATCTTTTTGGTGTTACACAGTCCAGTCTTCAAGGAATACTAGCAGGATTGTACAGGTGATTCAATGATTAGCACATGTATTGTGAAAAATTTATTAAGAACACTGCAAATACTTTACCAGGATGAGGGTATCTTTACATGATGAAATAATCTGAGCTGTTTGGTAAAAAAAAAAATGCCATTATATGTTACCATCATTTGCCATGAAACTCCAAGAATTGATAGTAAACTGGGTGTGCGGATTTTGCCACATGGTTCATAGGCACTCAAAGATACCAGAATTATGGTTCTACTTGCTACAGAGCCTGAGATAGGGGCACCAGAAATGATGCTTCTAAAAGTCACTCATATCAGGCAAAAGCTGTCCCTATTTTTCTATAAGAAAATATGATGTAGCTGAGGACATGTTGTAAAATATTGGTTTATTTTGGCCCTAAAAATGAGTAATAGAGATAACAAAAATTGTGTTGTTACACCAGCTGGAAAGACATTGATAAAACGGTCCATCAGTAATGAATGTCATCAATTGATACACTCACCATTACTTACTGTATATATATATATTTATTATACATATAAATATATTGTAAAAGAACATTTCAGTTAGTTAGTTAGTTAAAATTTTTGAACCTTACTCCAAAAAGCGGGTGATGTAGTCTCTGCTGCAGCGTGACCATGTAAGGGGAGAGGTGTCATACAATAGCTGCGGTGACATGATGTGAGGTCTTTTTCCTTTCGGTTCACAGTCATTTCCAACACCATCGTGCTGTACTCCAAAACTGGGTCACAAAGGGAAAAAAGTTTTTCAAGTTGGTTACACTAAGAAAATAAGGTGTTTCTTATACTTCTCATGCCACCACTGAGTAAAAGTATTATATCAGCTGTGAGCTGACTGTCTCTGTGTGTGATGCATGCTAAACTTACATTGCTCTGGTGGAGGCCCCCCTAATAGTATGTTAGTGGGGGCCCTGGGGCATACGCCCCAGGAGCAAATCAGATAATCTAGCTCTGAAAATATGTCTTACAGATGCTACTAGACATTGGATGACCCAGGAATCTAAATTACTACCTGTGTCCTAATTCATGAGTCACAGTAAAGGCTGTCGGCAAACCCGTGTCTTCATTTATATTACAACTGCGATGTGGTTGACACATTCCAGATACATGAGAAAGACCCAATGTTTCACATGGACGGTTCATGGAGGCACAGATGTCTCTTCTGCGACAAAAAAATAATGAAAAGGTAATAAGTACAGTATATTTGTATACATTAATACAAAGTTCATGTGTATATATAGTATCTGGGTACAAGGGTCCATGCAATAATTTTTTTTATATACTGCTATGTTAAGTGGCCAGCTAGGCAATCTACTGGTTGGGAAAGATGGCCTGTCCATCATAGTAACAAGTCAATAAGAAACTGTGGAAAGTAATGTAAGTTTTGTTTTTTTAGGGTCTTTCTATCCAGTGACCTGGTAAGAAGAACAGCAACATCATGATGTAAAGGATGGTCTTCACTTTTCATGTTCATGGCCTTCTGCCATTTGCAAAAGCTACGCAGCGAGTTGTCAGCATGGTGTGAAACCTTCAATTCCTCCTTAAAGATGAGAAGACCATGACATATTAAAAAAACAAGAAGACCAGTCAATATCTTCTTCAAACTGATTCCAGTCCAACTTAGTCAATGTACAGGTTTCTCTATGTACGTTCATTAGATACAGGTATAGGACACCCAGCTTTCATCTCATTCCCTCACTCATACCAATTTTTGCCCTTCCATCTTAAACATTTATTCAGCTACTCGACTACTCTATATGTTTACCTCCCTTTATTTTCTTGTTCCACAGCCCCAAAGGTGGTTGCCTCGTCTTGTTACCTCATCACTCTCCAGTAGGATCAGACGTACAACAACGATGTTTATCCTGTTCCCAATGCTAGCATCATGGAAAAGCCCAGCTACCTATTAAAAAGAAATCAGTCAATGTGTATCCATGTATCCAAGTAAACGTATTAAATGAGGGATTGGAGAGAATGGGTGCCAAGGCTGTGACTTAAATGCAGTGAAACCTCTTTGAAGCAACTTCAAAAATTTCCTTGAGAAAGCTTACTTTTTTAGAAGAAGAATAGTATGCATGGGAAATACAGTCTTGATAAAAGCTGTCTTTTTAAAGAAGGTTTCACTGTATATTTCACAAGACATATGAACACATAACCATTTGTCCTCACCATATTCATAATAGTCAGTACATAGTTTTCTACACTGTTTTTTCCATGATATTCCACCATCTTTGGATCAGCCACCACTAGGGTCTCCACCCATTTTTCTTTGCTTATCGATCGTTGAGATCTTGCTCTTTCTCTTCTCTCTTGTGCCTTTGATTGTTCCCAGCGCTCCCTTCTCCTCTCCCACTTTTCATGGGAACCTGGATGCTCTGGCAAAACATGCATTATAAATTTGGGTTTACAATTTTTTCGAAAAACTGCAGATCTCACATCACCAGTTGAGAAGTATAATGAGAACCTCATTATGGAGTTCACTTATAGGGGTTGTCCCAACTTTGGAAGTTATCCGCAATCCACCAATCGTGAGAATGCGATTCCTAGCAATTAGTAGAAAGTGGGTCCTGTTCTTACTAGAGGGTGGGTTGAGCATGTGCCCAGCCAACGATTGTCAAACACATCTGCTATCCTGGGACTATCCTATACACCTGAATATAGCAGCAAAGCTGGGGGTCCCATTCTCATGATCGGTGAGTTGTTGGATCCTCACTCAATTGGGGATAGCTTCCAAAGTGGGAAAAACCCCTTTAAAATGTCATAATGGAGTGTTATATTCATTTTATACATTAAGTTTTGCAAATGTCAAATCCAGCACAAAAAAATCATATAAAATCAGTCTTTTACTCCACAGGTTAAAAAAAAAGTATACAAGCATGTACTGTAAAAGGAAATTATACATTGGGGCACATTTACTAAGGGCTGTGCGCCAGTTTTCAAATAAGGGGGCGTTCTGGGGGTCAGTAGGACCATGAGCCCGAGTTATGAAGCAAAGTCTGTTGCACCAAAAAAGTTGGTGAACTCTTTATAAATAAAAGAAAACTAGTGCAAACGCTTTAATAAATGTTGGCCAATGTTCGTGGCTTTACACAGCATCCTGACATGAATCTGCTTTATATATTGGGATGTCAGGCACTCCTTGCTAAAAGTGTTGGTGTTTGTCCATTGGTACACCGTTCCAGAGATGAACAGCATGCGAATAGGCACATTACACGACAGCAGTAGACTTTTAAAAACTGTATGAATCTACAAACATGGACTGACGATGAGACTGATAGAAACTGGTAATGAGTAGGCAATGCTGGCCAAGTGCAGCCCAGGAACTACAGAGGCGGGTGGGCACCTTGTCCTGCTATATAACAACAAAATACTAAGGGGAAGATTTATTAGTCAGTTTCTATGTCTATGTCAGTTTCTGACGTAGAAGCGCTGAAATCATTGCAATTTCTTGTGCACTGCAACATAATATTATATTATATAAATTTATTATATTTGCAACTACGCCACCTCCACGCCAAGTGAGTATGGAGGGGCACGGCCGCCAGTAGAGTGAGAAGATGTAAAATGGTTTTTGTTTAAAAGTGAGAAGATGTAAAATAGTCTTACCTTTAACACCGCAGCTGCTGTACCCTGACTCTGGTCCATCAATCAAATGACGCCGGTAGATTCGATGAGGTATTCCTTTTTCTATGGAGGGCACTTCAGTTGTCACTGGTTCTATCAGGAAATCCTCATGTTCTAACTGGAAGACTCCTCTCTTATGGAATACAAAACGATTAAGCACAAATTAGCACCAATTGAAGTAAAAGTTTTTCAGGTTTTGTTGATCATTTTAGTAATCAAAGTCTAAAATTGTAACCTGGGGGCAATGATGGATTTCTATGTGATCAGTGACATGACAACACATGTGTCAGGCCCAGAACACCTGGCATCTTAGTCAGCCCTCAAACACTTTGTGTGACCCTGCACACCTGGGATTAGACAACCCTCACACATGCCAGACTCTGCACACCTGGGAAACCCCCATCAGACTCACCAAGCCCCATTCACTGTGGAAGACAACTTAACAATGAGATGCTGTGTACCACCACTTCACATTCGGCTGTCATATTCTAAATATTTCAGAAAAGGGGAAAAAAATGTGATGATTTTTGACAATGAAGGTTCTCTACTTACTAGACCACTGCAGATACTGATAGCAGCATTTCCAACATGATGGTGGTGGGCCTGTACCTCGCCCTGCATATGGCATGAACTGGAAGGTCGACTGACTATTCTTGACTCCCGGATGCCTCCATAACGCCACTCAGTCACAAAGCTAGGGGCCAGCAGCTGGTGGTTCTGGCTTAGGTTGAAGGTCAACTCCACTCCTTTGTACTTAATTTCATAGTAGGTAGAGGAACCAGTGCTTGAAGAAAGTCCCCTCTTCTGTAGATTGCGGGGTGTAAGGTCATAGGTTACAAAACTACCATGTTCATCTACTCGTGCAGGATGTACGATATCGGCATCCAAAGAAAAACTGAGAGGAACATCTGAGAAGACAAAAGTTGAGTTGGTCATTGCACTCATATTCAGGTCTTGTGTTAAAAGACAACCATGAAAAGTTCGTAGAAGATTGTATTTTGTTATAGGTTAAAGATCATTATTTAGTTCACTATCTATTGACTTTCTGGGCAGGTATTTTTCTGCCAGGTAAGTAGAAAATAAATTTATCTATTTTCCTTTTTTTAGCTATTGATGAATATTGCAAGAAATTACTAGAAACTCTGTAGTGATCGTCAGCCAAGTAATGAAAGGATGAACTGTTTTTTCTTTATGTTTGTGTAAGAAGAAATAAAAAATAATCATTTTTAGATTACAAATATTACAAGGGAATATGGAAAATGGAAATGCCATGGCTGCCTTTTCTTCAAAACTGCACCATGTAGGTCCAAACATTGAATATAACTTGACCCAATTCTCTTTAAAAGAGTTGAGCAAGAGTAGAACTATTTGTATTATGCTCGGCTACCCCCGTCTATTTTTTAGCTAATCGTATACCAATTTAACTTGCCCCGGTGGTCTACATGTTCCCATACACATTAAATGTTCTCAGGGGCGTAACTACAGCGGTAGCAGCCATAGCAGACTCTATGGGGCCCGCAGTGTCAGGGGCCCCGTCATCCAACCTGACACAATAAAGAATGGAGGATGTGCACCATTATATCTATATTGTACTGCACATTGTCCAGCATAATATATATATAACATATACTGTGATGTGTATATGGTGTCTGTATACACTGTATGTGAGTATGTTGCATATGGCACTGTATGTGTGTGTATATGCTGTGTGTGCACGTGAGTCTATTTATATGTGATTGTAACTCGCATGTGTGAGTATACTAATATGTATATTTTTTAAATGGGAAGGGGGGCCCCATGCAGTAGCCTGCTAGGGGGCCCTGTCTTTCCTAGTTACGCCACTGGATGTTCTGATATCTCTATGTGCTTAAATATGTCCTACACCTTTTCTGAGGACATGATAGGGGACAACTACATTAATTCTTTTATTTTTGTATTTTTTAAGAAGACAGGATGGAACTTGGCTATCATTTTCAGACCTGGATGTAATTATCACTTCATTTGTGTTGCCTTCAAGTGAAAAATAAGATTGCAAAATAGCAAAAAGTGGTCTTCTCGGTTGGTGGTCATTTCAAAGAAGGTCAATCTTTAAACAGAAGCTAAAAATATAATTTAAAAAATCACATTCCAATCGGATCCAGCCCGGTCTTCTTTGATGGTCTTCTTCTGTAGGCATTTCACTATATTAAGTCTCAGAAGAACAATAACCCCATTGCTTACCAAGTCTCCTAACCTAAGTGTTATCCTAAGCCTTGTCTTTACTTGCATAGTGTAAATGTAGTAACTCCAGGAGGCACCAGTACAATATTTATTCATCTTGGCAATAAGAAGCTGTTTCTGTGTTCTCACTGGGATTGTCAAAAACTATTTTCTATGACTCATGACAAGAGGAGATTACTGGGGCTTCCTCACTTTATGTAATGTCCGTCCTGTGGACAGGATTCGCAGCCACTGTTATTGCATATTATGAACTATACAGTTTTCCACTAATAATCCCATGATCTTTTTTTCCCCTATTTTCCCAAGAGAAGATCTGTACAAATAAAAAATAGGCAGCGCAGTCTTTTGTAGTCTGTATATTCCCATCTCTGGGAACCTGCAGGACTTTGCTCATCCCTTCCCCCTCTTGCACTCATTAGCAGTGCAGTGTCCACAACAATCCATGGCCCATGTACAGCTGCCTCACAGCTGGACGGAGAAGAGCCAGCTGACTGCCTACATCTATGACCCACGTGTGCTGGACTGCGAGGAAGCAAAAACAAACTTGTACATAATCGCGGTACATCCTTTGCCTGGCCTTAGATATTACAGATATACGTACAGGCAGTCCCCGGGTTACATACAAGATAGGGACTGTAGGCTTGTTCTTAAGTTGAATTTGTATGTAAGTCGAAACTGTATATTTTATCATTGTAGTTCCCGACAATTTTTTTTTTTGCCCCAGTGACAATTGGAGTTTCAAATTTTTTTGCTGTAATAGGACCAAGAATTATCAATAAAGCTTCATTACAGACCCATTACAGCTGATCATTGCAGTCTGGAACTATAATAAAGCACCCAGAGAGCTTCACCAGAGGTCACACTGGGCAGAGGGGTCCGTCTGTAACTATGGGTTGTCTGTAAGTCGGGTGTCCTTAAGTAGGGGACCGCCTGTATATATGGGGAATTTTTAGTGTATCTGCACATGTGCCATCAATGTGCACTTGCTCCTTCCCAAATTTTGACATGATAATATGTATTCCTTCTTTTGGGAAAAATCTACCACCAAAATCCATCATGATAAAGTGGGGACATGTATCATTATTTCTGCTAGTCAAATTTTTTTAGTTTTTGCGACTTTTTACTGCAACTTTTGCTGTTATTTTTCAAGTACACCTTGGTCTGCACCTTGTGCTGGGCCTTATGTATCTTTATAATAATAATGATAATTCTTTTATTTATATAGCGCACACAGAGCATGTCAAATCGGTCCCTGTCGCCAATGGGGCTCACAACAGTATGTTTTGGAGTGTGGGAGGAACCCCATGCAAACACGGAGAGAACATACAAACTCTTTGCAGATGTTGACCTGGGTGGGATTCGAACCCAGGACTCCAGTGCTGCAAGGCAGAAGTGCTACCCACTCAGCCACCATCTTGCGACGTTTCAGGCGCAAATCTGCACCTGGTGCAGGGCAGGTGCAAAAGAAATTGGAATTATTTCACATGCTTTAATTGTTTAAAATTTTTCACAGTAACCTGTTTTTTGAAAATTCTGAAATGTTTGCATTAATTTTTTTAAATTTATTGTTACTTCTAAGGGTGTGGTCACACGTTGCGTTTGAATTGCGTTTTAATTGCATTTTGAAACCTATTGCATTACTGTTAACATTTGCGTGTACAAAACACAATATAAACGCGACATTAAAGCATGTGTTAACATCGCGTTTACTATACGTTTTGTAAATGCATATGTTAACAGTAATATAATTAGGCAAATCACCTCTCCTCAGCTGTTGTAATGTGTTTAAAACGCAATCAAATGCAACGTGTGACCTCACCCTTAACACCACGTGTGACCGCAGCCTCATATGTCGTCATCTCCCTTGGGTGTGACTAGAGGGCTTAAAAATGCAGGACAAAGCCTCAAATCCTAAATTAACAGTAGTTGAGACATTTGCAACAAAAAGTCTCAAAAAGAACCCAAAATTTGCACCTGCTAGGAAAAGAAAAACTGAACATGTATCACAAGTAAAAAGACATGATCATACACAAGGAGCCAAAAAGAGCTGCCAAACGTCTCAAAAATGCACAAAAAAAAAAAAAATAGTCATAGATTCAGGCACTGTGACTGTGGTAATCATCTTATATTTGTTATCCATGGCCTCCTTCCTTCTAACTTTAAAATTTTTCTATATATATATATATATATGCTAAAGAGTCTTCAGAGCCTTCAGTGCTTTAGATTCACAGACTGTTACAATGAGCAGAACATGTCTCACCCAACCCCCTGCTCTCCCCATTTGCCTCTGTAATTTAGCAACTGCAGAGTGCATAGGATGGGGGACCTGCTCCGCTCATTGTAAAAGCTTGTTAAGCTACAGGTCAGAGGGTCCCTGGAAACCCCACCAGAGCCCTTAACGCTCATTAGCAAAATTATAAAAGTTGATTTTAGAAAGAAGGAGGCCATTGTTAAAAATATAAGAAGATTAGCACAGTCACGGTGTCTATGAGTACCGTAAATTTCCCTGGTTTATCATGCTGGATTTCCTTTAACCATAGATATGTATGGTCAGACCATTAGGAATTTTACACAAATGAGACATATGAACATATTCCAAGATTTTAATAAGACTTTGTGTGCCATATACATTTTTAGAGGATGTTCCAACTTTTTACATGAATATCTATGGCAGTGGAATATGGCACTATAATGAAAATTTGCATATAATAAATAAAAATAATGATAACAATTTATATAGCGCCATCATATTCTGCAGCGCAGTACAGATCATGGGGGACATATGCAAGCAAAATAGGACTCTACAGAGCAATAACATGGTCAGATTGAGTCCTATAGCGTGTTAAAAGGCTGTGACTGTTATCAATTGCTACAATTCCCAAACACACAAAGTTTAGTTTTTTTCCAAGAGGCAGCTAAATGGAATAGTATGTGAAATTTCACATGTTCCATTTATACTGTGGTAAATCTAGAGATTTTGGTGTGGGAGCTATTATGGCCTATAAAGCATGTTACACATTATAACATTTTCTCTACTTTTAGTTTTCAATTACACGCTACAACCATAGAAACCCTTTCATAACAGAGACATTCCTAAATGATATTCCTAATGGCAGTGTAGTACTGAATACAAGAAAGAAGCTCAAAAAACAGGAACTATCTGCAATAGTGTGGACATTACTGATGTTGGAGTGTTTGTTAAAGGCGACCTGCCATTTAAATTTTCCCACCCAAAATAAATACTTAAAGGGGTATTCCGGGAATATGAACGTCTGATACAACGATCCCACGATGCTGTAAATAAATGAATATAATACAACTCAATGGAGCTCAAATAGTTTGACTCTATGATTCACAACATTTTATGGCCTCTCTAAATTATGTGTCCAACGCGTTTCAGATGCTAGATGCGTCCTTAATCTTAAGGATGCATCTAGCGTCTGAAACGTTGGAAGTACCGGTGTGTCTGTACATGATTTTAACATGATTTGAATAAAGACAAAGATTTCTTAACTATCTCCTTGGTCCGTGGGATTTGAGCTGGAGAACTACTTTCTACTTCACTACTTAGACTGCCTGAGTCATGTCTGGCAAACTCTGTGCCTGGGAGACAGCCCGTGTGCCCACAGAGAGGCCTCTGAGTGCTATCTCTGGCACCAGTGCCATAGGTTCACCTCCAATAGTATAGGGCATGGAAAGAAGTAGATGGTGAAACAGGACATGTGAGGGAAACAATTTTTAGCTAAAAGACTGGTATCATTTATTTAATATGTCGCCAGTTGTATTTGTAAAAAATGTGGTTACAGGTTCCCTTTAATAACAGTGATAGTATTAATAAATAACATTGATGTCGTCAAATGATGAAAAGGCCATCCACCAGCGTAGGGTTTACAACATGTGCATTCAATTTTATACACATTGGGGCCCATTTACGAAGGACTGTGTGCCAGTTTTCTGTCGGACTTTACACGTTCTTTCTAGTGTAAACTGCTTGCACAGATATATAAGAAGTGTCTGCACCACAAATGTGTTGCACACGACCGTTTTGTGGCGCAGCTGAACCAGTCATTATGCTATACAAATTAGGGGGCGTTCCGTCGCTCAGTCGGACCGTGCGCCAGATTTAACATGCAAAGTCTGTCACCCATAAATTGGGCACTAGGAGCTGCTTACTAAAGTAAGCAGCTACTAGTGCTTAAACGAACGCCGCAGAGTTAGAAGGATAGCGTTACCGGAATCGTAACCGCTAATCGGTACTGCTATCTAACACTGTGGCGGAGTACAATGTAATCGTCGAAAAGCTGTCCGACGTATTCATGAGGGGGCGTTCCAAGGTGCTGCCTCTTCCCTGGAACCCGCCCCGCTGGCTCCATAGGCCGGCAGTGACTGCCCCTAACCACGCCCCAACCCCGCCCCCTCATGAATACATCGGACCGTTTGGCGAGCAGTCCAACGTTTACATTGTACACCACCACAGTGTTACCAGAGGTTTCAGGTAATGCTATCACTCTAACACTGTGGCGTTTGTTTCAGCACTAGGAGCTGCTTACTTTAGTTAGCAGCTCCTAGTGCCCAATTTATGGGTGACAGGTCCTCTTTAAAGGTGCATCACAAAAAAGTTGGTAAACTCTGTCGGGCAAGTGCAGGGAAGTGACAGATTCATGATTTCTGGTGCTTAATGAATCTTGTGCACCAAGCATTATACACGGGCAGAGCACTTTTAGTGCAGTTTCCCACATTCTTAGTAAATGTTCCCCATAAACTTTAGTCCATTTTGCATGGAATCGCAGTTATTTCAGGGCTCGTACACCAGAAAACTGTCGTACAACTTCTGATAAATGTCACCCTATGAGTGGCGGATACAAACAGGGTCTCTTTGCAGTAATATAACAGAAGCCCTTTGTTATTCCAAATGTTATTGTAAAGCACAATCCTTATGTATAACAAACTACAATATAAGTAATAGTTGGCCCTGACAGTCATTAGCCCAGGCGTTACATACATACAACCGTAGGAATCTTCATTATGATGACAGAGGATATTCGTAATTAGCTTATGTAATTTGACACCTCAGTAAGCCTCTGTCGTTCTTGCTAGCAAGAAAGTATTCAGCAGAAATTTCAAAATAATAGACATACCGTATTTTTCAGACTATAATAAATCCTTTGATTTTCTCAGAAATCAAAGGTGTGCCTTAAAGTCCAGTGCGCCTTATATGAACTGTACTTACAGACAACAGCTGCCTTGAACTGTGTACAGGTCTTCCACCTGCTGGTCATTCATCCTTACAATCAGGTGGGCCTTATAATCCAGTGCGCCATATATATGAACCTAGATGTTTTACAAGACATTTATTGCGTCTTATAATTGGGTGCGCCTTATAGTCCGAAAAATACGGTGCAAGGAAAGAGAGAAACCAAAGTAGTACTTTGCTATGATAACATATATTACAAAGTTTCTTACATATTAATTTACTTAAACTATTCAGTTATGCAAAGTTTACTGAAAAGTTAATGATTTAAGCATGCCTTTATTAAAACATAGTAATGTGCACTGTATTATCCGACACACAAAATGCATAATAATGGACTTCCAAGATAAGAAAAGTGATGATAGTGATCTTATTATTAGGATATATGCCATCAGTATTATAACAGTCAGAGTTAAACTTTCAGACCCCAGTCCAGAGTTTTAAGTCGCTGTAGTGTATGGGGCTTTACGTTTCTATTGGGTGACCTCAGTCTATCTCCCTGCACACATTCTTCTTAGCTGTGGTATCTCCAGGGGCGTAACTACAGTGGTAGCAGCTGTATGTGTGTATACACTCACCGGCCACTTTATTAGGTACACCATGCTAGTAACGGGTTGGACCCCCTTTTGCCTTCAGAACTGCCTCAATTCTTCGTGGCATAGATTCAACAAGGTGCTGGAAGCATTACTCAGAGATTTTGGTCCATATTGACATGATGGCATCACACAGTTGCCGCAGATTTGTCGGCTGCACATCCATGATGCGAATCTCCCGTTCCACCACATCCCAAAGATGCTCTATTGGATTGAGATCTGGCTGTGGAGGCCATGTGAGTACAGTGACCTCATTGTCATGTTCAAGAAACCAGTCTGAGATGATTCCAGCTTTATGACATGGCGCATTATCCTGCTGAAAGTAGCCATCAGATGTTGGGTACATTGTGGTCATAAAGGGATGGACATGGTCAGCAACAATACTCAGGTAGGCTGTGGCGTTGCAAGGATGCTCAATTGGTACCAAGGGGCCCAAAGAGTGCCAAGAAAATATTCCCCACACCATGACACCACCACCACCAGCCTGAACCGTTGATACAAGGCAGGATGGATCCATGCTTTCATGTTGTTGGTGCCAAATTCTGACCCTACCATCCGAATGTCGCAGCAGAAATCGAGACTCATCAGACCAGGCAATGTTTTTCCAATCTTCTACTGTCCAATTTCGATGAGCTTGTGCAAATTGTAGCCTCAGTTTCCTGTTCTTAGCTGAAAGGAGTGGCACCCGGTGTGGTCTTCTGCTGCTGTAGCCCATCTGCCTCAAAGTTCGACGTACTGTGCGTTCACAGATGCTATTCTGCCTACCTTGGTTGTAACGGGTGGCGATTTGAGTCACTGTTGCCTTTCTATCAGCTCGAACCAGTCTGCCCATTCTCCTCTGACCTCTGGCATCAACAAGGCATTTCTGCCCACAGAACTGCCGCTCACTGGATGTTTTTTCTTTTTCGGACCATTCTCTGTAAACCCTAGAGATGGTTGTGCGTGAAAATCCCAGTAGATCAGCAGCTTCTGAAATACTCAGACCAGCCCTTCTGGCACCAACAACCATGCCACGTTCAAAGGCACTCAAATCACCTTTCTTCCCCATACTGATGCTCGGTTTGAACTGCAGGAGATTGTCTTGACCATGTCTACATGCCGCCATGTGATTGGCTGATTAGAAATTAAGTGTTAACGAGCAGTTGGACAGGTGTACCTAATAAAGTGGCCGGTGAGTGTATGTCATTTGTATATGCTCTAAATGTGTGTGTATGTGATGTACAATGTGTATATGCTGTATGTGTGTGTATGCATGGGTATATATGGTACTGTAAGTATGTGTGTATATGATGTATGTATATATGGTGTATATACTGTAACTCACATGTGTGTACAAATATGTATATTTCTCAAGGGGGAAGGGGGGTCCCATTCAGAAGTATGTTATGGGGTCCTGGGTCTCCCAGTTACACCACTGCGTATCACTATTGTCGCACTGCTCCATTCAATCAACAAAGCTTCAGAACCCTGCACCCTTGCTTCTATGTAGACAAGGTACCAGTACATGTACCACAGTAAACTTATACAAAAAACAATGTGGGCCCTGGCTACAAATGAACAACAAGGTTTCCTTGAATAGGACCCCCAACAGTTTGGATACTGATGGCCTATCCTAGCAAAAGGTCACAATCCTACCTGCTACTCTGGGAGGAATAGTAATATCCTTATGTTTGTTGCTACCCCACTTCTCTTGAAACTAATGAGCTATATTACAAAGGGTCTTGTATCCTCATTTGCTTTTATTGTATATTTATTTTTTTATTTTTTGTATAAGAGAATGCTCATGGTGGTAACTAATATGTCTTATCTCATGGTACCTATAGATCTAACAGGCAGCTCAAAACAGAAAATTTCTTGTATGAGAACCCCAATCAAAAATGTGAAATCTTCCTTCTGCTTACAGTATATAGAACACAAGGGATTTCCTGGGACAGCTACTAGGATTCTATATTTTGCATTACTTCCTCTCCCAGAAAACATATTCCTGCAGATCCAAAAATAACAATATAAGGAGGATTAGGTCATTTTAAGTTTGATTTATCTATCAAATAAATATATACTAAGAAGACGAGTTTCAGTGTGATTTGTAGGCTTGGATGGAACATGTTGGTACTGTCTAAATCAATTGACTCATTAAAGGAAATCTAACCAACAAAATCAAGCATGATAAACCAGGGACTCAAAGATCCAGGCACCATGACTGTGGTAATCTTCTTTTATTTGTAATCCATGGCCTCCATCCTTCTAAAATCAACCTTTATGATTATGCTAATTAGTCTCAAGGGCTTTGGAAGGGTGTTTCCAGAGCCCCTCTGTGCTCTGGGCTCAGAGGCTGTTATACTGTGATGGAGTACTTCCCCCTCCCACTGTGTCCTCAATGATGCTGTGGTCACAGCAGGAAATGGGAGGGGTAAGTGCTGAGGGAGCAGGGGGAACATGAGACATTGTAACTACCTGTGAAGCTACAGCATTCAGATGATCTGGTAATGCCTTCCAGAGCACTTCTGGCTCTTAAGGAGAAAAAAATTGATTTTAGAAGGTAGGAAGCCATGGAGAATAAAAATAAGAGGATCACAACAGTATCAGTCGCTGGATCGATGAGTAAATGTCCCTGGTTTATCATGCTTGATTTTGAAGGAAGATTTCTTTTAACATGAGTGATTATCCAATTCTGTAGTACATATCATCCATATGAGACTTTTTGAAGTAAGTAAGAAAGAGTGATATTTGTGGTTAAAGGGGTTTTCAATTAGTTAAAAATTATTTTAAAATGTGGTTAGAACAAAAAAGAAAATGTTACTCACCTCTCACATCTCACTTTGCATACATCAAATGTATAGTGGAATGTCTTCCCTTGAAGATTTACACTGTTTCTGCCCATTACATGACTTTTGTGCTATTTTATACTGGAATTTTAACAGTTTTCTTCTTAGTAGCTTCTAATGCTTTGAAGGTGGCTGGAGACTACCTGCTACGATGTCTCCTATGCACTGAACAAAGAAAGATGAGAATCTGCACCATAATAACTTCTGCTTTCATTTAGAAGCATTGGCAGGACCATATAGGATAATATAGGGAATCTGAGACCTGTATTGATGCGAATGAAGCCCTTTGGGTGAGATAGAAACTTCCAACTTATTGTGACCATTTCTCCTTCTCCATTAGCTCCAGCCATTTTCTTTGGCTAAGCTAATTTACAAAGTTGAATGATACTATTGATTTGAGAAGTTTGTGCAGATATGTACAATGTATGGACTATATAAGGTAGTAGGTCTGCAACTAGTTAACAAGCATTATTATTATTTATTTTTTCATAAAGCACTATTCATTCAATTATGTAAGGGATTTACATACATTACAGAAAGACAAGTACAAATGAAAATGCAAAAACTACAGAGATCTGCAACAAACGGGAGGGGGACCCTGCCCGTGAGGGTTCCCAATCTATATGGGAGGGTAGATGTAGGTATGAGGTGAGGGAGCAGAGCAGTTAAAAGTCACTAGAGTTCACTAAAAGTGCTATTTCCGTGTACAATGCAGTGTTTCTCTGCGATTCACTGAGATCGTGCACCAGAAATCATGAATGTGTCGCTTCCCCGCAGAGTTCACCATCTTTTTTGTGGTGCACCTTTAACAAAGGACGTGCGACGGACCGACCTATGGCACGCCCCCTAATTTGTGTCGCATGGAGGCCAGAAAAGGGTCGTGTTTGCCACAATGGCAGCGCAGACACTTCTGAAATACCTGTGCCATTTTAGCCATGAAGAACGTGCACGGCCGGACAAAAGTCCAGCGCCCGACCCTTAGTAAATGTGTGTTGAAGGCAATCTTGAACAGGTGGGTTTTTAGGTTATGCAAAAGTAGATAGAAACCTAAACAACATAGTGTAGTAATACAAAATGGGATGAAAAATTGAAGCTCTGTTTTACACAAACCCTTTTCAGATGAGCAAAACTCCTGTCGCAACTGGGAGAATGCATCCATCTGGTTTTTGAAGTGTCCTTTTTATCAAAGGATACTTATGTGGAATCAGTTTAGACTTACAACTCTTGTTTCCATAAGAACTCGACCACAATGGATACAAGAGTACAATCTGTGCATGTACATACATAACCTGCAATAATACCGCAGCATCTGGGAGGTTGCAGAATACTGGAATACTATGTCATCTTATATTGCTAAACATGTTTATGACATACCATTTACATGTATTCTGTACACAGACCGCAACAAAGCTGCTACCTTTTAACTCAACCGGAGTTACAACTCGCAAGGTGTCAGACCTCGTGGTAGTATATAGCACTTACATATAATGACAAACCAATTACCATCTCCTAATTCCACAAGGTTATTTCTAACTAGTGTGAAGGTATAGCTCATGTCATGCCAACTATTAGCTCACAGAAACAAATCCATGAAATGACGCAATGGGGTTTCCTTGCTCTGACTAGAAGAACAAGAACATGCAGTTTACATGTTATGTACCATATATATTCTGGTTACACACGCAACAACAATGTATCAATGCATCAGGAAACCTACTGTAAGTGCACACAAATACAGATATTTTGCAGTGGTCAGAACAATTTTTGCACAAAAAAACGTAGAGGAAAAGACTGTAAATACACTATTTTTCAATTTTAGCTGCTAGTATTGGAGTACATCAGCTATATAACACAAATTGGCAAACCTAAAGTTTTGTTATATACAGTTTTGCAATATTTTTCTACTGTCAAATAAAATCTCGCCGTCTGTCTGCAGGCGAGGAAAGCTGATGGGGTTAAGTAAGTCCAGTCCCTAGCAGTGAGTGGGAAGAGCCTTGATGTACAAGGAGACCCTGCTAACGCTTAACCCTTCACTGCACATCTACTCTTAGCCATTTTTTTTTAATCTATTGTATTTTCTATTAGTATTGATACTCTATATCTATTTATGCGTAGCAGAAGGGGAACAATACTAATATTTCTAAAACACCCAGCAAGTGGAATCAATACAGCTAACTTCATAAGAAATACTGACCTGAAATGAGTGGGGTGACCTCTTGCAGAGCAGAGCATAGCACAAGCAGCAGGAGCAGCATCTTGCAGGTTGGTGGTTTTATCATAGGAGGGTTGGGGGCTGCATGCTAGTGTAGTGGTCCAGGAGGCAGTAGAATGGATGTGTGAGCTTATGTGTCTGTGCTGGAATGTTTACAGTGCTTTGTGATCTCCTATTTATCCATGTGCTCTTTGTTAGTGTGATGTGCAGAATGATGTTTGTAGTGCACAATGGGAGGGATCATTTCTTGCAATGTTTCTGTCTCTTGGGGCAATTCATCTGGGTATCTGCTCTGTCCTCTGGTGACACAATGTATCCAACATCCAGGAGATTCTCTAACTCTTTTGTCTCTTGTCATCTGTTTCTTGTCTAGGGCTCTCAAGTTTACAGTCCCTCCTCCTGCACCCCAATCTCCCCTCCTCTTGCACTGCCTCTTATCCCTTGTCCTTCCCACACTCTCTTTGCTTTCCTTGTCTTTCATCTGTCCCTCTCTACTGCCCCCTTTTCATCATACAGCCCATATGTGATTATTAACATTCCTATATACCATAAATTAAATCATTCTTCACCTGTCAAGCTAAGTGTATATAACCACAGCTCATTATCATGAATTATTATAAAGTGAATAGTTTCATATTTTGAAACTTTTTGCAAAAGTCTTTTTTTCACCCATAGAACCTGACAGATGATCCAGGCTTGCACTCTGCTGCCATCTGCTGATGACTTCGGAAACATTTACAATTTTTTTATATATATCTTTTGCTTTAAAAGACATCTACCACCAGGATGAAGGATTGTAAACCAAGCACACTGACATACTGGTTTGTGCCCCCTATGTTAGACTATGCTGTTCTCTAAGCTTCTTATGCCCTGGTTTTTACAAAAACAGGCTTTTAAAATTATACAAATGAGCCTGAGGGTCTCCAGGCTCCATAGGTGTTAATGGAGCCTGGAGCCCCTCAGACTCATGTGCATAATTTTAAAGTATTTTTTCTTAAAAACAAGGGTACAAGAAGCTTAAAGAAGAGTGGATCCTGCCAGAGGGGTGTCACACCAGTATGTCAGTGTGGTTGGTTTACAATCCTTCATCCTGGTGGTAGATGTCCTTTAAATCATTTTACCTCATGTACAATAGGGTTATAATGCACATTGCAGTCTCGAATTAATAAAACTCAACCTTGTTCTACATTTTAGTCATGTGAAATTTTTCAAGAGACGATTGTTTTACAATTTTATAGGTTATAAAGATGTTCCTACGACTTTCATGAATAAATTGTTATATAATATACAGAACTTGCAAGCATATTCATGTCCTGGCACTGGGTAAGTGCTATATGAAGGGACATCAGTACTATATATGATCTGTGATGATTGGGGAGGTCCCTCTAGGATAGGATAGGGAGACTTGCTATAATAGCTGCAGAATCAAAAGAATATCCAATAAGGCTTACATTACTGCAGTGCACAAAGTTAGCCCCCTACTAGAGTATCACATTGTCTGTGATTAGATCTGTAATGCAGGTGATACCATATATGTTCCTGCAGCCTGCAACGCAACATATGTTCCTGCAAGTGACTTCTGCTTAATAAATCATTAACGTCTGGCTCAGATGTCCAACCTGTGTGCACGAGAGATAGTAACAAAGATCTGTCAGAACTAATGTAAAAGAAAAGTAAAGTAATTCCCTGTGTCAGGAGCCACAGTTTTGATGCATCTCCGTTACTATCTCACTGACCTCCAAAGTATTATTTCCATTTGTCTTTTTATTTAAAATGTACAAATATACGTTAAGATGTAAAAGTTGCAGAAAGTTTTGGAAAATAAATTCAGCCCTATATCGGAATGAGTTTGTATTTACAGCTAACAAATGGGTTTCTGCAAGTTCCTAGAAATCATTGGAACTGTTCTAAAACTGCTCCATGTGAATATTCCCTTAAAGAGAACCTGTAACCAGGTTTTACCCCATTAAACTAATATTCCCCTAATATATAAACTAGTGTGTGAAATTTACTTTCAAGAATTTTCTCTTATATGTGAAATCTCATTAACCTATTTAAAAAAAATCCACTCCAAAGTCAGGCAAATATGACTATTCTTACCTCATTTTCACATCAAATGAGTCAAGTTTAGTGATTGCAGTTGAAGTGTCAATTCAGATGTCTCTATCTTCTGTTCTATAGTATAGTGTATAGTATACTATCAAAAGTAGATCTGGTGGTAGATTCCTCCTGCCTTCTCCTGCCCTAATCTGTAATTTAATAATCCTGGAACCTAATTTCACTTGTTAAAAACTTTATTTTAGTCATATGTAAATTAGCTGCTGAGGCTACTGGGGTGTGTACTAGCCTGGCCAGGCACTGGGAGGTAAGGCTATTCCACGCCCCAGTAGCCTCTGCAGTTAATTTACATATTATTGAAATAAAGTTTTTAACAAGTTAGGTTCCAGTATTATAAATTATAGATTAGGACAGAGGCAGCAGGAGGAATATATTCTTAGATTGACTTCTGATGGCAGATTCGTCATAGAAGGGTTTCCTTTAAAGATAAGGATCTCATCTTTCAGATCACATGATCTTTTAGGCGTAGCTCACAGAACCATATTCTTCATGGGATCTAAAAGATGAGATTTCTAGCTGTAATTTGACACAAAAGGTTGTTTCTTGGTACTATAGGAGATGGGGGTTCTGAAATGACACTATCCCCACAATAACTAAACTTGACTCATCTCATGTAAAAATGGGAGATGAGTCATATTTACCTGACTTTAGGGGATATTTTAGATAAGTGGATGGGTGAAATTTCATATAGAAGAGGGAATTCCAGAAAAAGAAATTTCATACCCTGCCTGAGAAGTTTAGTGGGCAAATTCTAGTGATGGGTTCCCTTTAACGCCTTTAAGTAAACCAATTGCAAAAAATCTGAATTGTGATAGGAGATTAATTGAAAGCTAGATCTTAGCACCAGTTATTGAAGTTAGAAGAATTCCGCATGGAAAAATGAAAACTGCCAACCCGGGCTGGTGTCTCACAATGGTGATTTGTACATTCCTTAGAGCACTTGCTGTTGTCTCTTTAGGATTACTATCTCTCTGGGGAGTCAAGTGGTACATGCAGTGTTACCAGGGTTTCTGCATGGCTGGGTAGGATCACTGAGATTTCTGTGCGGACATAGTTTTCCTTGGAGACTGTGGTATGTGAAATAATTTGCTTTGGTTAAATCAAACATAGGAGCCCTGCATGTCTGTCCATCAAGCTACACGGGAGCATTTCCCAGATAATTACATGACTACAGGGTAACTATTTAGGACAGGCATTGTTTAATGCGCTTGTACACATAGCCTAAATTCACAAGAGTATACTTTTACATGGCTCTTAGACATCACATGGTTGAGGGTTATTTTTACCATAAAGTCTTGTCCAAATATGGTCATTTTGGTACATTTCCATGTATGGATATAGGTAACAATGAGATCCCGTGCATCATGACCGCCTTCAACAGTTCACAGCATGGAAAGATTGTGTGTATTTTGGTCATCTACAGGGTAATGTAACAATACATCTAGACACTTACAAGTCTCAGTACATAAATAATGTATATAATTATCTCAGAATACTTGTAATGTCACAGCGATGGAAAGTGCAGGAATAATACCCACAGTGATGTCACAGTACAGAGATAATACACACAGTGATGTCATAGTAGAGAGATAATACACGCAGCGATGTCATAGTGCAGGTATAATGCACAAAATTATGTCATAGTGCAGTGATGATACACACAGTGATGTCACAGTGCAGAGATAATACACACAGTGATGTCATAGTAGAGAGATAATACACACAGCGATGTCATAGTGCAGATATAATGCACAAAATTATGTCATAGTGCAGAAATGATACACACACAGTGATGTCACAGTAAAGAGATAACACACACGGTGATGTCACAGTACAGAGATAATACACACAGTGATGTCACAGTACAAGGATAATGAAGTCACAGTAAACAGATAATGCACACAGTGATGTCACAGTACAAGGATAATGATGTCACAGTATGGAGACCCAAAGCACAGTGGGGGCTTTACGCCATTTGTTGTTGAATGTGGGTTTTTGATGTGTTGATGCTGCAATTTAGCTTCAATTCCAAAACTCACTTTTTTTTTCTCCGCTCAATTTGGACGCAGCTCTTCAATCCCAACATTTTTCCTGCACCTCTAGATTCCTGACCCTTTTTTTGGTGCATAATTAGACCAACAAAAAATGAAGTCTACCAATTTCTAAAACACTTCATGAAAGTGGTTTCACATTAGTCACACTCACTTGTTCTTCTTACAGTGCGCCAAATAAGTTAAGGCTGTGCATATAACACCACAGTGCTAATCACTGTTAAAAATCGGCACCTAAAAAAACAATAACAATACCCCATATGTGGTGGTAACCTGCTGTATGGGCACACGCCAGGGCATCGAGGGGGGAGCTGCGCCATTCAGAGCAGATTATTCAGTGTCACTTTTTATTGGCTATACAATCTTTATTCTTTTTGGCAATTTGGACATATAAGAGATTATTTTTTGCGACATGAAATGCACTTTACAAATACTTCATTTTAGTGGGTCTGTAGCTTTTGGATGATATTTTATTAACTCTTTAATGTATGGAGGAAAAGAAAATTGTCAATTTTGGGTTTCTTTTTTTTGTATCTTTTTGGGGTCGTACAACGTACACTAAAAAATCACTATGATTACGGTGATACCTCATTTATATAGTTTTTCAATAAATTTTTACAATTTTACTGGAAAAAAACGAATATAAAGAAAATCTCATCTCTCTTTTCGGAGATAAAACTTTAATAGTTTTTGGTTGACAGAGCTGGTTTGAGGCTTATTTTTTATGTGTTGAGTTGTCCTTTCAAGTGGTAACATTTTGGTGCACATAACTTTTTTTGATCACTTTTTGGAACATTTTTGTGAAGGGATTTTATGAAAAATTTACATTTTTGGTGAGTTTTTCGGGTTTTGTTTTTACGGCGTTCACTGTACAGGTCCAATAATGTTTCTGACTTAGTGTTCAGATTGTTACAGACGAGGCGATACCAAATATGTGGGGGGTTTTTGGTGATTTTCAGGTTTTTTTTCTTTATTAGATGTGTATAGGGAATGTTTGTGTTAGGGGACTTTAACTTTATTTAATTAATTCTTTTTCTTGAAAAGTGTGTTTAATTAGTGTTTTTAACTTTTTTTCTTTACTTTTACAGGTTGGCTTGAACAAGCGATCCTCTGATCGCTTGTTCAAGCTATTCTTCACTTAATACAGTGTAATACAGATGTATTACACTGTATTATGTGACACACTGAGCATGCTGCGCAGAAGGCAGGACCCGAGAAGATTGCACAGTCCCGGGACACTGGCAGTCCTGGGGCTGCGATAGGAGCCACGGACCCCCCAGTAAGCGCCGCGGGGGATCCGATTCCAGTTAAATGCCCCTGACACGCCACGTTCAGCGCGACCACGGCGTGTTAGGGGTTATAGCCGACACCCGCCGGTGCCAGAAGCATGATGTAGTATTAATGCATATTGCAGGAGCGCCATGCAGTAATACTACGTCAAATGTCGTGAAGGGGTTCATAAATAACATGTTATATAATTATAGGGCATATGGACAGGCAACAGTGTAACTTGAAGATAATGGGCCACATTTACTTACCTGTCCTGTCATGATCCGCAAAAGCGCATTGTCCGACCGGAATGCACTGTGCTGCGTTTCACGAAGATTGTGCGCCCGATATCCTGCTTGTGACGCTTCCCCACTCAGGTCCGCCGGAGTTCAACTTCTTCTTCCTGGTGAATGTAAGTGCATTGTCTTGCGACACAGATGAAACTTAAATCCCGCGCTCAGTCCGAATCAGTCGGACCGTCCGACGGCCCGCCCCCCGATTTCTGTCACATGAAAGCCGGCGCCGCTGTCCCACAATCCGATCACGTGCGACACAATACCCAGTTAAATACCTGTTAAAGTGGCGCAAATCCCGAAAATATGATGAAAGTGCGATCCGCTGACCCTTAGTAAATAAGCCCCAATGGGTCTCAATGCAAATTCTGGAAACAGTGGGGACAAATTTCTGTCAGACTTTGCATGTTCTTTTCGTTGCAAACAGCTTGTTTGCACTGTTCTTAGTAAATGTGGCCAAAACTATAAATCATAACTATGAATTTATAAATCCCCAAATAGTTTTAGCACAGCTCAAGCAACATACAAAAAATGTAATGAAAAGGTCATACGGAGCACATTTACTTCATTATATGCAGTTTGCCTGTGTAGTGTGCAGGGGGCGCCAGATTCATGATTTCTGGTGCACGTTCTTCATGAATCTGGCACCCTGTGCTCTACCCCGACAGAGTGAGCCACTTTTTTTTGGTGCACACTTCTGTCGGACTTTGCATGATAAATCTGGCGCACAGTTCCACTGAGCACCGGAATGCCCACTTCAGTCTAGAAATTTGTGTTGCATGAAAAATAGTGAAGCCGCGACACAAAATGGTCACGTGTGACCAGGGCCACGGCCGGCACCAGCACTTGGCATACCTGGGCAAGTGGCAGGGCCCAGAGCTGCTGGGGGTCCCACATAAGGCTCACCATGGGGGTGAGGTGAGCTGTATTTAATGATTCCATAGGGTGTGAGGAGGGCTTATATATATATAAAATAACCAGGAAGGGTCAGTTTCAGTTTCTGAATTTTTAACGCTGCCATGTGTTCACTGCAAAGGGGCCCACTGAGGCTCAGTCGCCCAGGGGCCTACTGATACCTGGAGCCGACCCTGCATGTAACACAAATGTGGCACAGGCACTTCCTAAATACATGTGCAAGCAGTTTGCACCTAAAAGAACATGCAAAGTCCTTTGCTACAAAAGGTTTTCATTCATTCAAACTATTAAAACATAATAATTCTACAAATAAATTTGGTATCCCGGTGATCATACTGACCCAAGGAATAAAGTAGTGGGGTCATTTGGACGCATAGTGAAAGCTGTAAAAACTGTGTCCACAAGAAAATGGCGATTTCCCAGTAACCACCATGGAATAAGAAATGCCTACTACAATTCTATAAAGGAAATGTCTACTACAACTCTGTAAGGCTACATTCACACGACAGTATGGGGGACGTATGTGTGGCTGCAAGCTTGCGGATGTACATACATCCCCCATAGAAAGCAATGGCCGCTTGGAGCAATAAGGTGAGCACATACCGCTCCGTACACAGGGAAAAGATAGGACATGACCGGCCGCGTGCAATGGATCGCTATGGAAAGCGGAGGGGTCACCCTTCCTCCTCTCCATCGCCAGCGGACGCATGCGCGCCCGGCCGTCACCTACTACAGCTCCCTAAACGGATATATAAAAAAGTGAAAAATGGAAACCCAAAAAAATAAAATGTCTTGGTCCTTAAGGAGTGAGATCCTTATAAATGATCTGACTATTTTGTTATGTGTATGATAACATGGATATATGAGGATAATGTTGTTGTTGTATGAACTCAGAGCTTCTTGCTTCCAAAGTCTTTCTCCTAGTTCTCATGGCAACAATGATTGAAATGCTGGGGGAGATCTATCAGCGCTTCTATGCCAGCTTCTAGCGATTGCCATTATATTTGCAATTTCGCCACCTCGTGCCATTGTGGGCATGAAGAGGCACGCCCGCTAGCGCAGTGGACAGGTACAGAGCGCTCCTGCCCCACGCCTACGTAATTTTTGAAGACCCCTGAACGTTGTCCATAGATTTTTCCACAAATCCACACTGTCGGGAAGCGCAGGCGTCCGACAGATATATCAATAGGCTAACATCTCTTGATGTACCTCGCAGGACTGGGTTGGGGGCGGCCTCTGTCTTACGATGGCGTTTGAGCGGCGCCGAATGATACATTTCCTCCGCTGATGCAGTCTTTTACCTGAAAAGCAATTTCCAAAATCTATTATTTGTGAGGAAATCTGGTTACAATCTATTTGATGTATGATTAAAAACCTTGAAGAGATATTAATATTTCTCTATAACAAAAAAAAACACTAGTGGACACAAGAAATGTATTTTCAGTCCATTTTAGGAAGAAATTTGACATCCCTTATAAGCCTTTATCTATTGTTCTCTGTAAACAATGATGTTATAGCTCAGTATTTCCCTTTGTAATGTTCTGTTGCATCACAGTAATACACACAATCTCCTCAGCACAGCAGCGCCCGGCTAGCTCAGTCGGTAGAGCATGAGACTCTTAATCTCAGGGTCGTGGGTTCGAGCCCCACGTTGGGCGAAATAGTTTTTTTACCTTTTTTTTTTTTTTTTTTTTTTTAAACTTCCTAATTTATTATTTAATAAAATAATTCTTCATGTAAATAGTGTTTCAGTCATGTTTAGTAGTTTGACTTTATTTTTCATCGTTTACCGAGCGGGAATATAGATATGTATACTCATACCTATAATCCGAACATTACGGTATTTCCCAACACAGATTCATCTGAATATGAATTCTAGTTTAGATGCGAATTGCAAAACAACTATCTATTTTACACATAACATTTGCTGAGGTAAATCCAGTAAACACGGTACAGCAGGGTGGAACTGAGATGGCGGGAATACCTTGGAACTACAATTCCCATTATACTTTGCGCAACCTCCGAGCAACTGAGCAGGCGCAGAGAGGTGGCTAAGGCGAACGAGTGCGCTCTGCGCATGCGCGTTGGGTGCCGTGACGTGCGGGCCCGCGCGGTGTGTAGATGCGGCGGATCCGTTCCCGGGAGCCGCGGACGTTATAAATGGCGCCGAAGCAGGACCCAAAGCCTAAATTTCAAGAGGGTAAGCGACTATCAGTGACGAAGGTGGAAAAAAAAAATTTCGTCACGTTTACGTAGAAGTGAGGGGCGCCGGAGCTCAGTGGTGACGAAACGGGACTGGAGCAGTGCATGTAAGGTCGCGGGCTGCCGGGCTGTAGTCGGGGCGGTGAGCTGTTCGCTGTGGTGAGCAATGGTGCCCGGCTCTATTGTTACTCCATGGGCAGCACCAGTTGTGCCCTATGGCGGCTTCTTATGAGGCTGAGGTGTAATGAGGCCTGGGGAGGGCAGTGGTCATGGCGGTCTGAGGATGCGCTGCTTTGTGATGGTTGTAGCTGATCCCTGCCCCCCAGTGCTATACCCCAGAGCTATACCTGTACACACTATGCTGCAGTGCTATACCCCAGAGCCTGCCTGATACCTGTACACACTATGCTGCAGTGCTGTACCCCAGAGCCTGCCTGATACCTGTACACACTATGCTTCAGTGCTGTACCCCAGAGCCTGCCTGATACCTGTACACACTATGCTGCAGTGCTGTACCCCAGAGCCTGCCTGATACCTGTACACACTATGCTGCAGTGCTGTACCCCAGAGCCTGCCTGATACCTGTACACACTGTCCTGCAGTATCATCTCCCCCAGGGCCTGCCTGATACCTGTACACACTGTCCTGTAGTATCATCTCCCCCAGGGCCTGCCTGATACCTGTATACACTGTCCTGTAGTATCATCTCCCCCAGAGCCTGCCTGATACATGTACACACTGTCCTGTAGTATCATCTCCCCCAGAGCCTGCCTGATACCTGTACACACTATGCTTGCATTGCTGACCCCGAGCCTGCCTGATACTGTACAACACTGTCCTGCAGTATCCATCTCCCCCGAGCCTGCCTGATACCTGTTACACACTGTCCTGAGTAGTATCTCCCCAGAGCCTGCTGAACCTGTACCCCCTGTCCACCGTTCTCCCCAGAGCGCCCTGATACTGTACACTGTGCCTGTAGTACATCTCCCCCAGAGCCTGCCTGATACCTGTACACACTATGCTGCATTACTGTACCCCAGAGCCTGCTGATACATGTACACACTGTCCTGCAGTATCATCTCCCCCAGAGCCTGCCTGATACCTGTACACACTGTCCTGCAGCATCTCTCGCCCCAGGCCTGCCTGATACCTGTACACACCTGTCCGCAGTATCATCTCCCCCAGAGCCCTGCCTGATACCTGTACACACTGTCCTGTAGTATCATCTCCCCCAGAGCCTGCCTGATCCTGTACACACTGTCCTGTAGTGCATCTACCCCAGAGCCTGCCTGATACTGTACACACTGTCCTGGTATCATCTCCCCCAGGCCTGCCTGTACCTGTACACACTGTCCTGTAGTATCATCTCCCCCGAGCCTGCCTGATACCTTACACACTGTCCTGTAGTTCATCTCCCCCAGAGCCTGCCTGATACCTGTACACACTGCCTGCAGTATCTTCCCCAGAGCCTGCCGATACTGGTACACACTGTCCTGCAGTATCATCTCCCCAGAGCCTGCCCTGATACCTGTACACACTGTCCTGCAGCATCATCTCCCCCGGGCCTGCCTGTACCTGTACACACTGTCCTGTAGTATCATCTCCCGCCAGAGCCTGCCTGATACCTGTACACACTGTCCTGCAGTATCATCTCCCCCAGAGCCTGCCTGATACCTGTACACACTGTCCTGCAGTATCATCTCCCCCAGAGCCTGCCTGATACCTGTACACACTGTCCTGTAGTATCATCTCCCCCAGAGCCTGCCTGATGCCTGTACACACTGTCCAGCAGTATCATCTCCCCCAGAGCCTGCCTGATGCCTGTATACACTGTCCTCCAGTGCCATTTACCAAGAGCCTGCCCCCCCCCCCCCCGAGCCTGCCTGATGCCTGTACATTGAGCTGCAGTGCTGTACCCCAGAGCCTCCCTGATGTACACACTATGCTGCAGTGCCACCCCCTCCAGAGCCTGATGCCTGTACACCTTGTGCTGCAGTGCCACCCTCCAGAGCCTGCCTGATGCCTGTACACACCATGCTGCAGTGCCATGGCCCAGAACCTGGCTAACACATGGCTGCAGTATTTTATAGCAAGCACTTTTACAGCTGGTGTGTGTCCCCTGAAACAGAATCTGTTCTTTCCTTTCTTCCTACTATACAGTGTGTTATATAGTATTTAGCCAGCCCTATATATTCTTCTCATGCATCCGTTTGTTTGTAGTTTGTTATCCACTCTATAGGGATTAACATGCTGTTTTTTGTGTGGGGGAGGGTTGAGCCTTGGGGGTCCTGGATGAATATCACAGCAGGTCAGGCATACATCCTTTTACCCATCTCTGTGGCACTGCTGGAGCTCACAGTGGTCTATCTCTATCATTGTTATTGGCAGTGAATACAGAGGCAGGGTGCATGCTCAATCAATCTGACCTCCATTCTTGAGGTCATTGGTTGGACCCTTCCCTATTTGGAGATATTATCCCATGTATATGGGGATATTAAATATTGGGATGACCCCTATAAGGAAAGGTTTGTATTGAAACCCATCAAACTACCCAAGATTGTGCAGTGTTGCTATGTTCCTTAGGCTACATTCACGTGACCGTAGGGGC
This sequence comes from Engystomops pustulosus, assembly GCA_019512145.1. NCBI lineage: Eukaryota > Metazoa > Chordata > Amphibia > Anura > Leptodactylidae > Engystomops > Engystomops pustulosus. The sequence continues at coordinate 31,682,854 of CM033644.1, forward strand.
TGGCAATGTGCGCATGGAGCGATATGGTGTCGCCTGTGTCCTGTCTATCCCCGTGTTACAGCGCCGTGCTTTGCTACGGAGATGGCAGGGGTCACCACTCCTTTCTATGGCGCGAACGTATGCTGATCCGGCTACGGCCCGCCGGGCATATGTTCATGTGAATGTAGCCTTACTGCTAGTAAAAGTGAATGCAGTCATGTGACACATTGCATCACAACCACATTCATGTCCGTGATATGCAATGCATATAGTAATGCTGAGTGATGGCTGACACAGGGCTAGTTTTGTAAAGCTTAAAATCTTTACTGTAATATGACGAGTGGCCTGAAATATTCATTTGCGGAAGCAGTGGCGATAGGAACACAATTAGTATATTGGGCATTTACACTGGGAATGTAATGAACTGCTATATAGGAAGCCACCACAGCAGGATACTGTCTAACTTGATGATCAGTGCGGGTCTCTGGGATGTACCCCAGTCAGACCCTTCGCTCCCCAAGATAACCAGAGTAGCTGGTTACACATGGTCGGACTGCCACCTTGATCTCAATGGAGCGGACGGAGATTGCTGAGCGTGGCGCGTTCTCATGGGGGTTCCATCATTGAGACCCCTCCCTCACTGATCCATTCTGTTGACAGGGCTTAAAGGGAACCTCGTCCGTCATGTCATGATGTCCGTCATGATGGCCGGCTGAGCAGTCCCAGCTCCGAGGCTGGAGCTACTGCGCATGCATATTACATGTTAGGTCAATAAAGTTTCCCAAAAGTTAGCGGGGACGTGAGGATTAGCTCTAAAAAGAGCTATCCTCATGTCCCTTACATCCACCTACCACCCGATCTACCTTTATAGGTAGATTCGTGGTGGTAGATTCTCTTTAACTTGTTTTTTTGCGAAAATCTTTAACCAAGTTATTCAGAGATGTATGGAGCAACTCTTTGTTCTGATTCCCATCTCGGACAATCTTATGTTGGACTATTGGTTTTCTTTACTAGATAAATGTATTTGAACTGTCAAATAGCAGTGGAGGCCAGATGGAAATGAGCTGTGGGTAGGTTACCTGAGTTTTTGATGTGGATTTGATATGTACCGAAATCCACTTAAATCCACACACATTTTGGATGTACTATTAATAATTAGTGGCAGATTGTGATGTAATTGAATAGCTCTAAATATGTCCATTGTGTAGCAGGTAGCTATCGCATCCACTCCTTGACTTCAGGCGATGTACTGTATAATCCCTGTATACAGTGATACCAGTGCAGGGGCTGTCCACATCAGTCCCCCCAGAGCAGACTTGCCAGTGTTAGAAGTTGTATGCTATGACTGTGTATCCCTATGAACAATGCCGTGTGTATAATTTAGTAATATGTTTAGGTGTGCTTTGACCTGAGAGCCTGGCATGTCAGTATCTGCGAGGACTGTTGGACAGCCACATCTACCGCATAAAAGCGCCTGGAGCAACTTGTGGATTCTATAATGTGCATCCCGGAAAAGAAGGGAGAATAGGGATGATGGAAACGGAATCTCCGTGAAGGTATTTAAAGCGGCACCACTGCTTAATATTTGACTATCGGGGGCCGTGTATGACAGGGGTGACAAACTACCTCTGATGCTTAACGGGAAACTGGCATTTTATCCCATCAAATTGCTATCTCTCTCAGGAAGGAATGTAATGCTATCACTACTCTTTTATTTAAAATTTGGCCTGTTTGCCCATACAAAATAAATCATTTAAAATTGGGCATGGAAGAGTCATATTCTGCCTCCCTCCGACAGGGTCATCCTATTTTCACTTCTGGTGTTACATTAAAGATGAAGTGAAAAACGTAGTTGGAAGTGTAAGAAATGAAGGATGAGCTTCTTATATTTAATGTGGCAGCAAAAGCCACAGAGTGGCTCTCAGCTCATTTGCACATTTGATTAGATATTTTCTTTTTTTTTTGTTAAATTGTGAGATTTTACATAAGAGGATATTCTAGAAAGGAACAATTGATACGTTATTCATATCTCTTTTAGATATTGATGCCCTATCTGTAGGGTTGGTAATGGTCACACACTAGACCCGGCCTGGCTGCATCTGTCCTGGATCCATCTTGGTTTATATATATTTTTCCGTTGAATTATATTTTTGTGCAGCTGGATAGAATAGTGGATAAAACCTTGTGTAGTGTGAGACCTCCAGGAGCCATGGTGATGGGCTGAGCTGCATGTACAGAAGCCTGTGTACACAATGGAGGGGAGGGAGTATCTCTGCTGCTTCATTGTTCTAGCTGGGAAGGAACCTGGTTTTCTGGCCTATCTTTAGGACTGACCATCAACCTGCAGGGCTGTAATTCTCCATGGTTCTGCACTATTTTCCCCAAATGTTCCCAGTATATGAGGTTAATGACTGTATCCTGGTGTCCAAATAATTATCTCTATTTAGGGGATGGGAAACAAACACTGGGTTTGTGCATAATCGCTCTTCTATATACTGAAGCTGTATTAACAATTCTACAGACTAAGTTTGGTGTCACACATGCCGTTTTGTCTGCGTTTGCAAACGCAGCCAAAGCCGCACCCACCGGGTCGGACCGCGGGCCGATCGCTTCAGCGTTTCTATGGAACCGCCTGCGATCGGGAACGAGCCGCCTTTTTTTTTTTTTTCATTAAATTACCATAGAAACGCCGATGCAAAAACGGCAAGTGTGCCACCGCCCTAAGGCTGCTTTTTACACCAAACGTTTGTTTGCCCGGTCATAGCGAGGTGAGCAAATGGCAATGCATCAGGAGCGCTGCTCGCCTCTCCCCTCTTCATAGGAAATAACGAAGATGGAGCATACTTTATCTTTTTTGCGGTGTCAACACTGTACGGTACCATAGGTGTCAATGGGGACGTATATCCGGCCGCAAATTTGTGGCCTAGTTCTGTATCATTTCTTTACTTTATATTATTTTGTCAGGCCTTGGATAAGATGTGTGTTTAGCACTTCAGAATTGTATTTAGATTGTATCTAAATATATTTGTGTAATTTCAGTGACTTGTCAATTTGCATTCGATACAGTTGTGTTGTCAAAATCTAATGGGATAAAACGACAAAGTGCAGTAGCGCTGTAGAATATTTCTTCCCTCACATGGCAGGCATCTAGAGGAGCAATAGCTGTACTATGGTGGCTGGTCCCATCACTGCCGGTCTACAGTGGTTATACACAGTGACACCATGTTGTGCAGCACGTGACTTTTGCAACCTAAGACCCAGTTCACACCTGAATTGTGGTTTTCTGTTACACACTGTTTTAGTAAGTGGGGAAAAAAATGGGATTGCAATCACATTGTACACCGGGAAAAAGATACATGCCCAACACTGATGTGAACAGAATTGGGTGCCATCAATGCATAGGATGACAGTGATGGGACTCCCTGAGACGGACCAGATGGGGCAAGATAAGCCCCTTTATTTTAGAAACTCCTTGCTGGTGGACAGAATTTGGTTAATCCCAGACAACCCCGTTAATTTTACAATTGATGAGGAAAGTGTTTCCTTTAAGCCACTGGGTGGTGAAGGGCAAAATGAACCTTTCTGCTGGTGGTTTCCTAACTTTGGATGTATTGCCCTCCACCCCCATCCTTGGTATAGTAATGTGAGATTCTTCCCTTGTTGATGGATGTGTGTGATGCAGTGTTACATGTGAGGTGACTTCTGTTCCTGACTCTGCTTGTCTTCATGTTACAGGTGAACGTGTCTTGTGCTTTCATGGGCCTCTTCTGTATGAAGCTAAGGTATGTCACATTTGCTTGTACATCTTATGGTGGTTCTCGGTTACATATTGCTAACTGTGAGTTTTTTTACAGATTTTTCAGGGTATTTTTGTAAATACTTTTAAGACTTCCTAGTGACTGAATAGCTGCAATTAGGAGCCTGAAAACGTATTCTGCATTATACAAGCCAATAGGTAGAGGGTGGTTAGTGTGAGGCAGACAATGAGAACTGCACATTTCTAAGTTATGAAACTTCCCTGTAAAGACTTCCTCAGTTTCCTCAACTTTGTGTTTTTTAGTGAAAGCGAATGTACTCTTCACTACATACTTTTCTGGGTGCTAGGAGCCAGCTAGCTTGCACCTATATTCGGCAAATAGAAACAGATCATCTTAAGTAGAAATTTGGAGGATGAGATGTATATAATGAATGTGCTGGCCGTCTTGCTGTATCAATTGGTCCACTGGTTTCTTCTCTTGATTTAGGCCGAGGCCAGCTGTCATCTCCTCATACATAAAAGGGTCACTGTAAAAAAAACTGTGCTAACTAAACACAATGGGGGAGATTTATCAGAAGTGTCTGAGCAGAACTGTTCTGGATGCCCATGGCAGCCAATCAGAGCTCAGCTGTAATTTTACCACAGCAGTTTATACAATTATAGCTGAGCTCTGATGAGAATAGTTTTACCTCAGACCTTCTGACAAATCTCCCTCTGTGTTCCGAATATACAAGCTGGATAAAAATTTACCAAATCTCATACACTATCAATAGTAGAGTGGACCCATGGTGTAATAATAGCATGTGATTAAAGGGGCTGTCTATGATTAGTTATTTAAATGAAATCTACCACATGGCTGCAGTATTTTACAGCAAGCACTTCTACAGCTGGCATGTGTGTCCCCTGAATCAGAATCTGTTCTTCCTTTCTAATGGCCATGTTTTGGAGAAAATAGTCTTGTAAAATTATGCAAAAGAGCCTCGGAGGGCTTCTGGGGACGTCATAGAAGCCCCTTCTGGCTCCGTCTGATGTCACCTGCTCGCTTGCTGAGGATGTTAGGGGGAGGCAGCTTAATAAGCACACATTGTGCTAATTAATTAGCACAATGCTTGGCAATTCCATACACTCTAAGTGGCTGGGTGCATGCTTGTCCTGCCACTTCACCCAATGGTGAGAACAGGACCTATGTCCTATGGATCGCGGGGTTCCAGTTCTCGTGATTGGTGGGGTTAACCAATAATAAATATTATTGTAAATATGGGATAACCCCTTGAAGTAAACACAAAACCTCTGTCCTCACTTAGTTTGAGCAGATAATGTGCAACCCATCGCTGGCGTCTGACTGTCAGATTAGGCCATTATAAGATTGTGGTGACTGCTTGGACATAACCTCACTGCTACATACAAGTGGTGGCAGAGGGGGATACAACACTGCACCATAGGTCAGGACTGGGATTGAGTTAGTTTTTACAGCATCCTTTCTTATAGTTGTGGCAAAGGGGTTGTACAGGATTTTTTTTTTTTTTTTTTTTTTTTAGTGAACCTGTCACCAGGAATGTCACTTATCTGTTGATACATTCCAATAGTCTATGCTATGCTGATTTTTAAAATGCCTTTGAGCATTTTGAACCATTTTATTAGTTTATGATAGTTTAAATCACATTGCCTGGCTCCCTGCAAGCAGCTTGTGGTGAGTCCCGGCTAGGCTGCAGCTGCAGCCTGTGTGTACCGGTATCCTCCACACTCATGCAGCTTCCTCCCACTTCCGGTCATGTGCATTGAGCAGGCGGAGGAGGGAGAGTGGCGGGGGGGATTGTGTGGAGGAGACTGAGATACAGGCACACACAGGCTTCAGCTGCCCCCTTCCTTGGACTCGCCACATGCTGCTGCCAGGTAATGTGAATTAAATTTCTGACCTGATTCGGACAAAGGCATTAGCATAGCATAGGCTATTGAAACCTGTCACAAGCTAAAAATGTCAATCCTGGAGGCAGGTTCACGTTAAAGATATCACTACTTAACTAATCAAGTAAAGTGATTTTGGGGGTCCCAAGAGTCTTGTATATATAGATTCCTGCTTTCTTTGTCTGCTCAAACTTTTGTCACCTGTTAGTGATTGTGTCTTCATAGTTGTTTTTTTCTTTGCTCTTGGTATATGCAGCTCGGTACTGGCTCCTTTCAGAGATAATCATAGAAGGCCCCCAGTCAGCAAAAGTTGAGATAGCAGAACCGATTTAAGTCAGTATTTACTACCCATTTATCTTTCACAGGTATGAATAGTTGTCTCTTACATGATGCTTTAAGTATTCATTTTGTGTTCAGTTCCCCTTTATACAGGATTGGTGAAAAATGTTGTAGGGGTTCGTGCACTGTAAGCTCTGAAAGGGTGGTCACGCCATCCCAGTACATTACTCGGCCTGCTTTACAACGGGTTGCAGTTTACTGTAAAGGGGTATTCCAATAAAATACACTTATGTCGTCTGATTGTGGGGGATGCACTGCAGGGTTCTCCACAGATAACCAGATTGAGGTTCCTTTGACCCCCGACATTGTCACATAGGGGGATGAGCAGAAGCTGGGAGAGCGGCTGGCATCATTATATAGAGTACAGGTGGAACTGTGGACCCCTATATCCTGTAATCCTTTTTGGATCCCCCAGTGATCGGACATTTATGGCATCTCCTATGGATGTGCCATTATCTATACACTTGGCATAGATCTATTTTTGTCTGAATACCCCTTTAGGTTTAAAAGCAAGAAAAATGTTCTTTTATTTCCAGCTTAGTCTGCTGGTAATTGATGCCAGTAGAAACACTTATGGTTTTGTGATATTAATTTATAGCTACTTCAAAGGCTTAAGCTGAAATTAATTGCACCTAGAGGCTTGTGTTTTTTTATTGTAAGTTATTGAATTGTGTGAATCTTGAGGTTAATCCTGTGTTTGTTTTGACAGTGTGTGAAAGTTGCCATTAAGGACAAGCAGGTGAAGTACTTCATTCACTACAGCGGGTGGAATAAGAAGTAAGTTGACTTTTTTATGCTTTATTTTATGTGAATATATATATATCTATTGTACCATTGTTGAATATACTACATAAAGTACACATAACAGACATCGCCACTGAGTTGTAAGCAAATGCTTGTTCAGCCAACAACTATTTCTCTAGATTTCCCTTACATGTTTTCTCTGCAAAGTGTGGATCAGGGCAATAAGACACTGCCAGACGTCCCTGGCAGCATCTTTTATTTTATTGTGAGGACAAAGGATCATACACACTGAAATCCCACATGGCCATTCCTTCTTTCCTGAACATTTGGTGACAGGTTGGTCAGGATCCTTTTACATATTATTTGATACCCTGGAAATGCTGAAAAAGGAAGGTTCAGTTGACATCTATTGTGGGCATTTTTAAGGGGTATTCCAGGGTAATGAAGTATTCCTACCCTGCTCTTGATCCTGTGATGCTCTGTTTAGGCCAACCAGAAGTTTGTGGCATCATAGGACCAGGTGCATCCACTGCAGCTGGTTCACCGCGGACCAGGGGATAACACAGAGGGTCGTGCACAGTGTCTGTGGAGGCCTCTTATTGGATAATGTGGGTCTGATGACCCACTGGAATATTGAGGCGCAGGCTGTTAAACAGTTTCCCTATTTGTGGAAAACTCTTTTCATGCTTTGCTTGGGGAAGACTGCCGAGCACCATGTTTCATAACATGCTTGGTGTGTACTGAAAAATAAATTAAAAAAAAATAAAGTTTTGGCACATCCCCTTCATCCACATATAGAAGTGTATATCTGACCTGTAAAACACAGAATGCAGAGCTTTATGCATGAACCAAATTTCCTAAGGAAAATGTGCCCCAATTATGTATCACACTGATAAACCAGAAGTAAATAGACACAATGGTGATGGTTCTTTCTCCTTCTTTTTGTTTTTTGTTTTCTTCCCCTCTTCTTTGTTTTTCTTTCCTGCAGCTGGGATGAGTGGGTACCAGAGAGTAGAGTACTCAAATACGTGGACACTAATCTGCAAAAGCAAAAAGAACTTCAGAAAGCCAATCAGTAAGTGGAGTCTATGTATAAGGTCTCCTTGGGATCTGTAGAAGGAACTGACTCTTTTAACACTTAAAGGACACCTACCACCAGGAAGAAGGATTGTAAACCAAGAGTGCTGACTTACTGGTGTGTGACTCCTCTAGCAGGATCTCCTCTTCTTTTAGCATTTTTTTTTTAACAAAAAACTTTACAAATTATGCATATGAGCCTGAAAGGCTCTGGCTACATAGCTGTAAATTGAGCCTGCTGGCCCTAAGGCTCTTTGCATAATTTTTAATTTTTTTTGGTTACCAAGAAAAGGGCATAAGACAAGAGCATGGGGGGGGCACACACGAGCATATAAGTGCTTTATTTACAATCCTTAATGGTGGTAGTAGATTTCCCTTAATCATTGGAGGTCCATCACCTGACACCACCGCAGACCAGCTGTAATGGACAGAGGATGATTGGAGAATTATGCTCTGCACAGTGGTCACACCAGCAATTGCAAATTACTTTCCATTTATTTGAATGGAAGCGAAGTTGCAGTGACTCTCAGCCACTACACAGAGAACAGTGCTTCCTGCTTCCTTTTCCATGGTTGATCTGTGGGGGCGCTGGGCCCCTTCTCCAGTCTGATATTCAGCAGCATTAGAGAGCAGCGACCTGAATGTACAACACAACTTTCCTTCTCAGTGATGTTGTTTCATGTTGAATTTAACTAAAATAAATCATAAATGGGAACCTCATGGATTGAGGTTTGCAGAACTGAAGAAAAGAAAAATCTGATAATTCTGATCGGTCCCCCACTTCCCCCCTTTTCCAGGGATCAGTATGTAGAGGGGAAGATGAGAGCAGCCGCTCCAGGAAAGAAGACTGCTGCACTTCAACAGAAGAATGTAGAAGTGTAAGTGCTGTTTATCCATTCAACAAACAAATGGTTGTTTAAAAATAAATAAATATATGGATTTTAGGGAATCTTGTTAACAGTAAAATAATTTAAAATTCTTTTTAAACTTAAAAGTGCTCTTCCACTGATTTCATGTGATTACATTTGTGAAATGCTTCTGATTGCACAGTTTTTGTCTTGACCCCCTGCTTCTGGCTTGGAGGATGGGGCAGATGTAGGCACAGTAATTATCCTTCCTTGGGCTGTGCACGCTATGTGAGGGGATAGATAACATATCCAATCTTCTCATTGGAATCCATCATGTTCCACTTCCTCATTGACCTAGTGAGCTATATATAATAAAAATAGATATATTGTCTATCTACACTATGAAAATTCAAGGATTTCAGATTAGCAATGTATTATTTGAGGACCTGCTATATATACATGATTTGTTCTAATTCTGTCTATTTTGTCTATTAGGAAAACAAAAAAGAACAAACAAAAAGGTAATTTTATAACTATATATTACGCTTTATTTATTCTATAGTTGCTTTGCGTTCCCCCTCTCTCCTTTTTGCTTATTGATGTTACTTTTGATCTACAGCCCCTGGGAGTGGGGAGGGAAGCAGCACCAGCGATGCCCCTCAACCACCACGAAAGAAGCGGGCGCGGGTGGACCCAACTGTCGAGAGTGTAAGTGAATTTTTATTTTCTGAAGGATTTGGTCACTTCTGAAACTGTATAATTTTTTTGTTTAATATATTAGTAAGTGATCATCTTTAAGATGCTGATATCTATTTTCAGGAGGAAACATTTATTAACCGAGTTGAAGTGAAAGTAAAGATTCCTGAAGAATTAAAACCGTGGCTTGTTGATGACTGGGATCTGATAACTAGACAGAAACAGGTAGAGTCCTTTGTTTCCTTTTTGGAGTGTCAGATCCTTGCTTATCTGATATACATGGTCTGTGGAAGGAACATCAATGTTGTACTGTATTCTCCCTGAATAAAAAATAATGATCAGGCCTGAACACGGAGAGCAACACATGACATGACGCTTGTGCAATAGGATATTGAGTTCTCAGTGCTTTTCTAATTGGGGAATGGTTATGGATTTGTTTTGGTCTTCCTCTGGGTTTGGATAGACTGCATTCATTTTGTTTTTATTTTCTAGCTTTTCAACCTTCCTGCCAAAAAGAATGTGGAGACTATCCTGGAGGAATATGCCACGTATAAAAAATCCCGTGGGAACACTGACAACAAGTAAGTTCTAATTGTGATGTGCTTCTAATATCCACACACTGCCCTGTGCTGCTTAATGGTTGTCTAAGGGCGAATTTTTATATAAATGCTGTGAAAAGGTGGCTTTTTTTTTTCCTTTGTGTATGTGTGTTGAGTCTAAGCAAAACTCTAATTCTGATAAAAATTTAATAAGCCCCCCAATATAAGTGCATAAAAACAATTGCTTTTGCACTCATAGGATTTAGCCTGTGCTTCTGTGTGTGACTTGCGCATATTTTGCAGGGAATATGCGGTCAATGAAGTGGTAGCCGGCATCAAGGAATACTTCAATGTTATGCTGGGCACGCAACTACTCTACAAGTTTGAACGTCCTCAGTATGCAGACATCTTAGCGGACCACCCTGATGCCCCCATGTCTCAAGTCTATGGTGCACCTCATCTGTTGCGTCTGTTTGGTAAGTGTTCTATACAACAAACAATGGACCTTATTGTCACGGCAGGGATTAGACTCAGAGGAAATATTTTACAAAACTGCCTTTGGGCAGTCAAGATTAACCCATATCCGGACAAATGAAAAAATAAAGTAAAACATCACTTTTATTAGGGATTCTTAAAAAAGATTGCACTATATTAAGTAAGTGTACACATAGGTCATCTGACTACCTGTAAACGCTGCTGGGAATGTGCTGAATTACTGCACTGCAGTTGCAGGCCCTATTCCTGCCCGTCTTTGCGCTGAGGGCAGTTACTTCCAAAGGACATTGCTGGGGTGAGCCGTGTTCCCCCACCGATGTGAGACAGGCCAAAAGCAATGGCACCCACTTGTTGTTTGCAGCCCGCAAAATGCACACCTGAAGTAAGTCTTAAAAGGACCTTTGCCAGATACCTCGACTTTCTCTGCTAGGACAGTTTTTGTTACATCATTGACAAGTACAAATTGTTTCACAAAACAGAGATTAACTTTTCGGCTGCTTAAATATTGCACCTACAATATTGAGCCTTGCAGCATTTGTAGGCTAAGATTTTGGGCTTTAATACAATGCCAAGTTGTAGTCCTTAGATTTGGGCATATACAAGTGACATGCTGCATTTGTCAGTTTCTGATCCGCAAAGACAAAATAGAACTTGGTAATAACCAGCCCTTTTTGATACTTCTATTTTTTTTGTTTTTGGCCTCTAACTTTAAACTCCTTCAGCGTCCTCCCCCCTCCATGTCCTAAAAGACACACATCCACAAGTCCCCCCTACAGAACGCAGTGCAGGCACATATGTGCGATCTCTGTTTCCTTCACTTCATAAGCCAAAAATACATAAGTGAAAAGTCGCACTGAACATCTGGGAAGATACAGAAGGCACTGCACATGGTGCAGCCAAGGCGTACATAAAAAGCCACAGAGTAAAAAGTTGCAGATACGACAAAAGTCGCAAAAATTGGACGATGATACATAGATACATAGAATACCCAGAAATGGTGTAACTTCTCATGTACAACGTAGACTGACACCTTACTGTGTAAGGCGAAGCCGTATTGGATGCAATTGCCACCCCCTGTGGTCTGCATACAAGGACCTGAGGCTGTCTTGTTTTAGGCATCTATTGCTATGTGTTTAAAAAAAAAATACATTTAAAAAAACCTAAAAATTCTAATCGCCAATTTCCCTAGAACTGATATAAATATAATCAGTAAAAATCCTAAACATGTTGATTATCTCCTCGTCCCAAAATGTCCGATCTATCAAAATATAATAAGATATACTATAATAGCAAAATATAATTTTTTTTAGAATCAAGCGCCACTTTTTTGCCATTTTGAAAAACATATTAAAAAATTTATATTAAGTTATCAGAAGGCTGTACAGTCCTTAAAAATTGTAACAATGAAAGCGTCATCAATTGTAAATAGACACCACACACCGCTCTGTGCACCAAAGTATGAAAAAGTTATTAGCGCCAGAAGAAGGCAAAATGAAGATTTTTCCCTGTACAGGGGGTTTTAATTTTATATTTTAAATGTATGAGAACATTAGAACACCTATATAAATTTGGTATCCCTGTGATTTGCCCTAATCCCCTTACATATATCGTCTCAGCGGGTTTTTCCTGTTGAGTGATAGTGTTGTTGCACATTTGTTTTGGCTCTGCATTTGGACACTTATTCTAACAATTGTTGATTTGAATATCTTTTATATGTTTCAGTTCGCATTGGAGCCATGCTGTCATACACTCCCTTGGATGAAAAAAGTCTTGCTTTACTTCTGAACTATTTACATGACTTTCTCAAGTAAGTTCTGTTTCAACCATGTAATTTGTTTAATCTGAGCTTTTTAATATGTATATATATTTTTGGTAGGTAACATACATGATGGCATTGATGCAAAAATACCACAGTCCACTGGACTGTGGTATGTATGTGGGAATCGGCACATGTTGTGGGATTTCCCCCAGTGGTAATTCAGCAGATCACTGATGTGAGAAGTGCTATGCCACGGACCGATCCATATGCAGCGGACTGAACTCTGTGCATCCTATAGATATGATATGAGTTCTTGTTTCCACAATATGTACCAGAGCTGATACTGTACTTCTAATGTCCGCAATCAGATAAAAATCTGCTTAAAGCTGTGATTTTGCTGCAGGGCAGAGCTCAATCCTTGCATTACTGCACCATGATCCACAGTAATTAGTAAGTATACACTGATGCATTTTTGATGTTTTTTTAAACACCTTGAAAACGCATGCGTTTTTTTTTTTGCATGTTTACAATGCATTTGGCTGAATTGCATCAGTTTTTATTCCTATATGGAAGTGTAAGCAGTTGTGTTAACATTTTCAGAACTGCTTACACTTTCAGAATTGGAGAAAAACTGATTCAAATCAGACAAATGCAAAAAACGCATGCATTTTCAATGTGTTTAAAAACTCCTCAAGAACGCACTGACTGTTTTGGGCTGCAGATTTTTCCTGCAAAGTGTGAATGGGATTGTTATAAATTCCATACATTACACTTTTACTGTAGTACACTGCAGATTCCCTAATAGGTCCTCTATTTTTATTCTCTTAGCACTATGTGTCCTGGTGTTTTTTAAATATTCATTTTCTAAATATTGCATATCTACTTGTCTTATCTAGTGCACTTATTTCATTTAAAGACTTAGATAATTGTTTAGAATTGGAAGTTAAAAATCTACCATCAGAATCCATCATGATAAACCAGGGACGCTTACTCATAGACCCGGGCACCGTGACTGGTAATCTTCTTGTGTATATTATCTAAGGCCTCCTTCTAAAATCAACTTTTAAAATGTATGCTAATAAGTCTAAAATGCAATGCGGGGTGTTGCCAGAGGCCCTCTGTGCTGCATCTTAAGTTGGTGTGCAAGGAACACTCCCTCCCACTGTGCTGAGGGAGCAAGGGGGCGGGTGACTCTAACAGCTTGTGAAACCAAATGCACCCCTCAGGAGAGGAAGGAGGATGACAACTAAATTGGGTTAAAAGAATCAAAATTTTTATTAATACAAACGTTAAAAGTTACAATTGACAGCTTTAAGACCCAGGTGCTTATGTTAATAAAGGGACAGGACTGAGCACCAATAGAAGACAATTTTCCCTAGTCTTTTCCCCCCTCATTCAGTTTGTTCCTATCTTTTGTTAATCAGCTTGTGAAGCTGCAGCACAGAGTGGCTCTGGTGACAACTCTTGGCTTAAAGGTTGATTTTAGAAGGATGGAGGCCATGGATAACAGATATAAGATTACCATAGTGATAGTGCCTTGGTCTATGAGTAAGTGTCCCTGGTTTATCATGATGGATTTTGATAGGTTTCTTTTAACTTGGGTGCAAGTCACTGGTGGTTTACCTGCAGCGATTTACATTTTCGATGTGCAAAGTTTTTCAACGTTGCCTGAAGGTATTGTTTGCTGTTTACTCCAACAACAATTTATACATAAATATCTGAATAATAATCCTGTTCCATTTAACTTTAATTTTTTTTTTACATTCCAGATACTTGGCGAAAAATTCCTCCACACTCTTCAGTGCCAGCGACTATGAGGTTGCACCACCTGAATACCACCGGAAGGCTGTATAGTCTGAACTTTGACTTGTTTCTCTCGGTGTCCAAGGCTTTTTCTGAGCAGATCATTCTTGTGTTACATTGTGCACGTGACTGATGAATGAGAAGGATGTACGCCTAGACTTTTGGGTACTGTGGATTTTCAGGGGAGACTGAATAACTACGTCTAGACTCGTTGGGAACATGTAGCTAAAGAATATTGCTACACAGAAATGGGCCCAGCTCTTAATGCTGCTTGGAGTTCTTCAAACATTGACTCATTTATGTCTCGTCTTTATGTACTTCTCCGCTCCACCACCTTACTAGATTCTCCAGCCACGAAGCCAAAGTCCAGATCAGAAAAGAGGTCTCCTGTCCTGACTTTGTTTTGCATGTTAAAATATTGTTGTTCCACGACTGGCGACACTTCACATCCTTTACCTGGCTACAGTCTTAATCGCTTCCTATGGCTATGAAGATATGATGCACTAGATTTGTAGCACCTGAATTTTATTGGTCTGTATTTTTGAGGAATTTCGTGGATACAAGTATTTGCGTTTTTGGAAACATTTTTACCTTTCAAAGTAAGAACGAGATGCAGATACCATGGCATGCGTGGATTAAAAAAAACAAAAAAAAAACATCTTTCTTCCCCCTCTCAAGCAAAGGGCCGCTGAACAAGATAGGAGAGCCGGTTGTGAAGACTGTGTTCTCCCGGTCTTCATCTAGCAGTCTGCGGTTGTTCGTCCTGGTATCATAACGTTGTAATGGTTGTCGTTTCTACGGTTCTGTGCAGGGGACATGGAGATTTGTTGGGATTTGCCTACATGTGGTCGCATTATTACCTCTTGGATGGCAGAACATTGAAGTATTGTCCAGTCTCTACACAATCGCCCTGTACGGTTCAGTAAAACGGAATTCAAGGTCTTTGTGTTAACTGTTCTAATGGCTTAAACGTTCACTATAAAAATAAAATATATGTATAAAAAGAGAGTATGATTGGGGGAGAGGACTTGTCACATGAGGATTGGTCTCCTCGGCACGGTCAGGCGGAAGTCGCACCAAGTTTTTATTCCGGTTTATATCGTGCTCATCATTCCATGGGGTGCGATTCATTCTCCCCATCATCAACACAAATGCCAGCAAGAGAATTTTTTTAAATTTCAAGGGGGTTTGCTGAGCGTCATGTGTTCAGTGTTGAATTATCACATTTTTAATGCATGATTGTTTTATGTATTGCTTCAAAAAAATGTGTACAGAGGAGGTTCTATCAAATAAAGGTGCTGTTCTATAACGCCGTGTGCTCGTCTCATTCCAGAAGTCGTCCTGGTTAACCTCTGCCCACACATGCCAGCGCATAAAACCTATATTTAGTGACAAATGAAATAGAGGCATAGAAAACTTTAATTCAAACTATATACAGTCATGGCCATAAGTTTTGAGAATGGCACAAATATTATATTTTCACATGATCTGTTGCCCTCTGGTTTTTATGTGTTTGTCAGGTGTGTTTATCACATACAGAAATACAAGTGCAATCATATTATGAGTAACAAAAGCTTTTATTGACAGTGAGAATGAGCAGCAAGTCAGTATTTGCAGTGTGACCCTTCTTCTTCAGGACCTGCAATTCTCCCTGGCAGCTCTCAATCACCTTCTGGACCAAATCCTGACTGATAGCCGTCCATTCTTGCATAATCAATGCTTGCATTTTGTCACAATTTGTTGGTTTTTTTTGTCCACCCGTCTCTTGATGATTGACCACAAGTTCTCAATGGGATTAAGATCTGGAGAGTTTCTGGGCCATAGACCCAAAATCTCTGTTTTGTTCCCTGAGCCATTTAGTTATCACCTTTGCTTTATGGCAAGGTGCTCCATCATGCTGGAAAAGGCATTGTTGATCACCAAACTGCTCTTAGACGGTTGGGAGAAGTTGCTCTTGGAGGACATTCTGGTGCCATTCTTTATTCATGGATGTGTTTTTAGGCAAGACTGTGAGAGAGACGATTCCCTTGGCTGAGAAGCTGCCCCACACATGAATGGCTGCAGGATGCTTTACAGTTGGCATGAGACAAGACTGGTGGTATCACTCACCTTGTCTTCTCCCAACAAGCTGTTTTCCAGATGTTCCAAACAATTGGAAAGGGGATTCATCAGAGAAAATGACTTTCCCCCAGTCCTCAGCAGTCCACTCCCTGTACATTTTGCAGAATATCAGTCTCTCCCTGATGTTTTTTCTGGAGAGAAGTGGCTTCCACCTCAGTGTGTGCAGATGCACTCACCCCTGCCTGCTGCCATTCCTGAGCAAGCTCTGCACTGCTGGTAGCCCAATCCCGAAGCTGAAACACTTTTAAGAGACGGTCCTGGTGCTTGCTGGTCCTTCTTGGGCCACCTGGAGACTTATTGGCAACCATGGAACCGCTGTATCGCGGTTTTAACACTGTTTAAACTTTAGAGCAGAAGAGGCTTCTGCGTGCGCACGATCGTGCGCGCGCCTACATAGGAAATAGCGGAGATGTTGCGCGCGCACGGTCGCGTGCAGCGCCGAAGCCTCTTCTGCTCTAAAGTTTAGACATGTTAAAACCGCGATACAGTTAGTGCGTTTTTCAGATCGTTAAAAACGCATGCGTTAAAAAACGTGTGCGTTTTTGACAGGTTTGAGCAATTATCTTAATCAAACTGGTCAAAAACGCCTCGTTTTAAAAACGCATGCGTTTTCAAAACGCATGCGTTTTTTAACGATCTGAAAATGCACTAACTAAAACGGCCCAAAAACGCCATGTGTTCTTCACTCTCAGGTGAAGACACACATGGCGTTTTTGGGACGTTTTTACTAAACGGCGTTTGTCCGTTTTCATTGCGCAATTTCGGGAAAACTGACAAAAACGCACGCGTTTTCAAAAAACGCATGCGTTTTTTTAACGCATCGTTTTTAACGATCTAAGCGCACTTATTAAAAACGGCCCAAAAACGCCATGTGTGTCTTCACCCTCAGGGTGATGCCACACATGGCGTTTTGAAACCGCATGCGGTTTTTGGAAACGCATCCGATTTTGTCCGTTTTTAATTGTGCAATTTGGAAAACCTGTCAAAAAACGGATGCTTTTTTTTAAAGGATTGCTTAAAACGGCCCAAAAACGTTTAAAAACGCCATGTTGCATCACCCTTAGGCCGGCGCCACCAGGCGCTTTGTCTGCGTTTGCAAACGCAGACAAGTCCCCACCGGGGCGGGCCTCTGCTCGATCGCATCGGCGTTTCTATGGAATTATTAATTTAACGCGAAACACCGGCGGCTCGTTCCCGATCGCAGGCGTTTCCATAGAAACGCCGATGCGATCAGGCCGAGGCCCGCCCCGGTGGGCGCGACTTTGTTTGCAAGCGCACAAAAGCGCCCTGTGTGGCGCCGGCCTTAGGGTGGACACACAGTGGTTTTTTTTAGGCCGTTTTTAGTCTGCGTTTTCAGATGCGTTGCATGCGTTTTTTTGACAGTTTTGAACCAATTATCTTAATGCAAACTGGTCAAAAACGCATGCGTTTTTACGATCTGAAAACGTACTAACTAAAAACGGTCTAAAAACCGCCACGTATCTTCACCCTTGGGTGCAGTCGCTCATGCATTTAAAAAAGCTGCAGAGAGTTTTGCCTAATTAAACAGCTATTAACACTTGCTTTTACAAAACGCAAATGTTAGCAAACGTACGAATAAACGCAATGTTACATGGCCTAACAATGCGTTAACGTATGCGTTTTGTAAACGCAAGTGTTAACAAGCTGTTTAATTAGGCAAATCTCTCTTCAGTTTTTGCAATGCGTTTTTAAACGCGACGTGTGACCGCACCCTCAGGGCGCGTTCACACGTTGCGTTTTGGTCGGTTTTCATGCGTTTGAAACGTAATACAACAGCTGATGAGAGGTGATTTGCCTGATTACATTACCGTTACGCATGCGTTAACATCGCGTTTATGATGCATTTTGTAAATGGAAATGTTAACAGTGTAATTAGGCAAATCACCCCTCCTCAGCTGTTTGTATATGCGTTACAAACGCAATGAAACGCAGGTCAAAACGCAACGTGTGAACGCGCCCTCAGCTGTAGCTGATCCGGCACCATCAAAAACAAGCTGCAAGTACCTGGAACCAGGGACCTCCTGGAAAGACAGTTTATTTTCCCCCATTATGTTTTTCATAAAAAAACTCCTCAACCAACCTGACAGTGGGTTTGGGTAAGGATACAGATTTTTGGATTTATTATTTTTTTATATAACATAACAGCAATTTATACCCAGAAAACCACTAATAATTTAGCCTAAGGGTGAAGACACACTGGCGTTTTTGGGCCGTTTTTACTAGTGGCTTTCAGATCATTAAAACGCACCCGGTTTTTAAAAACGCATGCGTTTTGGCAGTTTTCATTGCGCATTTAGGAAAAACGGACAAAAACGCATACGTTTTTAAAAACGCATGCGTTTTAAAAACCGGATGCGTTTTTTAACGCATGCGTTTTTAAACGATCTGAAAACGCACTTGTAAAAACGGCCCAAAAACGCCATGTGTGTCTTCACCCTTAGTATTTTCGGTAATCCTTACATTATATCGTGAAGGAAAGCCGTCTTTTCTGTACCTACCTGTGCGCTCCGTTCCCCTATCTAGAACAAACAGGCAGGTCTGGCTCCTCATTACCATAACAATGACTCGCATTCCGTTCGTGCCACAATGTCATTTTGCGGCTTCTGCGGCCTAATTCTTTTGTCTTTCACTCTGCTTGATTCAACCCGCACAGTTTCCTCTTGTACAAGCAATTATGTCGTTTTCTTTTATCGCCTTCCCAACCAAAACCCCAAGTTAAACAATAGTTTGAGCTTCAGCGTGTAATGAGTATTCTCCTTGACTTCATCTTCTCTCCTACTGAGAAAGTATTCAGTGATCCTGCTGCCCCTCTACCATGTCCCCTAAGGCCCCCTTTCACACTTGCGTTTTTCATGCGCGCTTTTGACGTGCAGAACTTGCATTGCACTCTGACCCATTGTAATCAATGGGCTTTTTCACACTTATATTATTTTTCACACGCACCGCGTGTTTTTTATAATCTCGCATGCTCACTTTCGCAAGTCGCGTGAAAAACGCACCATACAAGTCTACGAGATGCATCAAAAACGCATTGCACTCTGAGACACATGTAAGTCCAATGCAAGTGCAATGTGTTTTCACGCATCAATTGCCATAGAAAAGACAGAGCTCAGTCCTGAGTCCTTTCACACGCTTACCTGCACGTGAAAAATGCATTGAAATTGCAGTGAAAACTGAGACACTGAACAAACTCTGACTGAAAACTGATTGACTCGATGCAAAATGTCAGTTTTTCACTGACCCAACCCTGATCCGCTCCCGATCAGACTCTGACGTCATCTGCAACGCAAGTGTGGAAGGGGCCTCAATGTACCGCTGACCATTGCATCAGTGGATCACATCCTTACTGTACAATAATAATAATCTTATTTATATAGCGCCATCATATTCTGTAGCGCTTACAAATCATAGGGGACATATACAATAAGATGGTACAGAGTACAAACAGTTCATATGGAACCATAGGAGTGAGGGCCCTGATCACAAGAGCTTACAGTGTATGAAGATGAGGGGTGACACAGGCTTACGTCTATGAGGAAGAAGGGTGACACAAGAGCTTACAGTCTATGAGGATAGGGGTGTGTGACACAAGAGCTTACAGTCTATAGGATGAGGAGGTGACACAAGAGCTTACAGTCTATGAGGATGAGGGGGTGTGTGACACAAGAGCTTACAGTCATGAGGATGAGGAGGTTACACAAAGAGCTACAGTCTATGAGGATGAGGTGACAAGAGCTTACAGTCTATGAGGATGAGGTGTGACAGAAGAGCTTACAGTCTATGAGGATGAGGGGGTGACACAAGCTTACAGTCTATGAGGATGAGAGGTACACAAGAGCTTACAGTCGATGAGGATGAGGGGGTGACACAAGAGCTTAACAGTCTATGAGGATGAGGGGGTGACACAAGAGCTTACAGTCTATGAGGATGAGGGGGTGACAAAAAAGCTTAGTCTATTAGGATGAGGGGGCGACACAAGAGCTTACAGACTATGAGGATGAGGGGTGACACAAGCTTACAGTCTATGAGGATGAAGGGGAGACAAAGAGCTTACAGTCTATGAGGATGAGGGGTGACCCAAGAGCTTACAGTCTATGAGGAGGAGGGAGTGACACAAGAGCTTAAGTCTATGAGGAAGAAGGGGTGACACAAGAGCTTACAGTCTATGAGGATGAGGGGTGACACAAGAGCTTACAGTCTATGAGGATGAATTGGGTTTGGACTACAGAGTAAAAACCAAGCTTTTTTGGAATTTCAACACATTTGGAATTTGAATTTTTTTTTCAGCACATTTCATGGAATATTAAATGGCGCTTGTTCAAGTCCCAGAGTGGGACAGTTACAAAATGTAAAAAAAAAAAAGTTTAACCTCTTATAGCTACATCAAATGTTGGCTGTGGGTATATCGAGGGCTCACGGGCATGTTGCATCAGACACCCACCGTCAACACCTGCTATCAGTGCTAGCACTAAAAAGCCAGCTGCATGGGGGCCGCCCTGTTGGCTTAGGGCGGTGATCCGTTGCTCCGTTGGTCACAGTCTTGTTTCATGCCATTTATTACAATGTGCGATTTGCACATTGTAAAAGATGATGTGGAAAATCCCCATATACTGCCATACTAGAGTATGGTAGGATTAATCAGACAACCTAGGGTTAAAGTACCCTAGGGGGTCTAAAAGTAGTAAAAACAATTTTTTAAAGTTATCCTAAAAGTTTAAATCACCCCCTTTCCCAAGAACTGAAAAAATAGTAAAAATCATAAGCGTCCCAAAATGTCCGATCTATCAAAATATAATACAGGCGACCCCCTACTTAAAGGAAACCTACCAGTGAATGGCCGGGGTAAGCAGTAAGTACCGAGCACCAGTTCAGGGTGAGCTGGTGTCGGTGCTTAGTTTCGTTAGTGTTAATAACCGCTGTATCGCGGTTTTAACACTGTTTAAACTTTAGAGCAGAAGAGGCTTCTGCGTGCGCACGATCGTGCGCGCGCCTACATAGGAAATAGCGGAGATGTTGCGCGCGCACGGTCGCGTGCAGCGCCGAAGCCTCTTCTGCTCTAAAGTTTAAAAAAAAATAGAGTTTTGGCACATCCCCTCATCCACATATAAAGTGTATATCTGACCTGTAAAAACACAGAATGCAGAGCTTTATGCATGACCAAATTTCCTAAGGAAATGTGCCCCAATTATGATCACACTGATAAACCAGAGTAAATAGACACAATGGTGATGGTTCTTTCTCTTTTTTGTTTTTTGTTTTCTTCCCCTTTCTTTGTTTTTCTTTCCTGCAGCTGGGATGAGTGGGTACCAGAGAGTAGAGTACTCAAATACGTGGACACTAATCTGCAAAAGCAAAAAGAACTTCAGAAAGCCATCAGTAAGGGAGTCTATGATAAGGTCTCCTGGGATCGTAGAAGAACTGACTCTTTAAACACTTAAAGGACACCTACCACAGAGAAGGATGTAAACCAAGAGTGCTGACTTACTGGTGTGTGATCCTCTAGCAGGATTCTTCTTTTTAGCATTTTTTTTTTAACAAAAAACTCACAAATTATGCATATGAGCCTGAAAGGCTCTGGCTACATAGCTGTAAATTGAGCCTGCTGGCCTAAGGTCTTTGCATAATTTTTAATTTTTTTGGTTACAAGAAAAGGGCATAAGACAGAGACATGGGGGGGGCACACACGAGCATATAAGTGCTTTATTTTACAATCTTAATGTGGTAGTAGATTTTCCCTTAATCATTGGAGGTCCATCACCTGACACCACCGCAGACCAGCTGTAATGGACAGAGATGATTGGAGAATTATGCTCTGCACAGTGGTCACAACCAGCAATTGCAAATTACTTTCCATTTATTTGAATGGAAGCGAAGTTGCAGTGACTCTCAGCCACTACCACAGAGAACGTGTGCCTGCTTCCTTTTCCATGGTTGATCTGTGGGGCGCTGGGCCCTTCTCCATCTGATCTTCAGCAGCATTAGAGAGCGCGACCTGAATGTACAACACAAGTTTCCTTCTCAGTGATGTTGTTTCATGTTGAATTAACTAAAATAAATCATAAATGGGAACCTCAGGATTGAGGTTTGCAGAACTGAGAGAAAAGAAAAATCTGATAATTCTGATCGTTCCCCCACCCCTTCCCCCCTTTTCCAGGGATCAGTATGTAGGGGGAAGTGAGAGCAGCCGCTCCAGGAAAGAAGACTGCTGCACTTCAACAGAAGAATGTAGAAGTGTAAGTGCTGTTTATCATTCAACAAACAATGGTTGTTTAAAAAATAAATAAATATATGGATTTTAGGAATCTTGTTAACGTAAAATAATTTAAAATTCTTTTTAAACTTAAAAGTGCTCTTCCACTGCATTTCATGTGATTACATTGTGAAATGCTTTCTGATTGCACAGTTTTTGTCTTGACCCCCTGCTTCTGGCTTGGAGGATGGGGCAGATGTAGGCACAGTATTATCCTTCCTGGGCTGTGCACGCTATGTGAGGGGATAGATAACATATCCAATCTTCTCATTGGAATCCATCATGTTTCCACTTCCTCATTGACACTAGGAGCTATATAATAAAAATAGATATATTGTCTATCTACACTAGAAATTCAAGGATTCAGATTAGCATGTATTATTTGAGGACCTGCTATATATATATGATTTGTTCTAATTCTGTATTTTGTCTATTAGGAAAACAAAAAGAACAAACAAAAGGTAATTTTATAACTATATATTACGCTTATTTATTCTATAGTGCTTTGCGTTCCCCTCTCCCTTTTTGCTTATTGATGTTACTTTTGATCTACAGCCCCTGGGAGTGGGGAGGGAAGCAGCACCAGCGATGCCCCTCAACCACCACGAAAGAAGCGGGCGCGGGTGGACCCAACTGTCGAGAGTGTGAAGTGAATTTTTATTTTCTGAAGGATTTGGTACTTCTGAAACTGTATAATTTTTTTGTTTAATATTTAGTAAGTGATCATCTTATAGATGCTGATATCTATTTTCAGGAGGAAACATTTATTACACGAGTTGAAGTGGAAAGTAAAGATTCCTGAAGAATTAAAACCGTGGCTTGTTGATGACGGATCTGATAACTAGACAGAACAGGTAGAGTCCTTTGTTTCCTTTTGGAGTGTCAGATCCTGCTATACTGATATACATGGTCTGTGGAAGGAAATCAATGTTGTACTGTATTCTCCCTGAATAAAAAATAATGATCAGGCCTGAACACGGAGAGCAACACATGACATGACGCTTGTGCAATAGGATATTGAGTTCTCAGTGCTTTTCTAATTGGGGAATGGTTATGGATTTGTTTTGGTCTTCCTCTGGGTTTGGATAGACTGCATTCATTTTGTTTTTATTTTCTAGCTTTCAACCTTCCTGCCAAAAAGAATGTGGAGACTATCCTGGAGGAATATGCCACGTATAAAAAATCCCGTGGGAACACTGACAACAAGTAAGTTCTAATTGTGATGTGCTTCTAAATCCACACACTGCCCTGTTGCTTAATGGTTGTCTAAGGGCGAATTTTTTATAAATGTGTGAAAAGGTGGCTTTTTTTTTTCCTTTGTGTATGGTGTGTTGAGTCTAAGCAAAACTCTAATTCTGATAAAATTTAATAGCCCCCCAATATAAGTGCATAAAAACAATTGCTTTTGCACTCATAGGATTTAGCCTGTGCTTCTGTGTGTGACTTGCGCATATTTTGCAGGGAATATGCGGTCAATGAAGTGGTAGCCGGCATCAAGGAATACTTCAATGTTATGCTGGGCACGCAACTACTCTACAAGTTTGAACGTCCTCAGTATGCAGACATCTTAGCGGACCACCCTGATGCCCCCATGTCTCAAGTCTATGGTGCACCTCATCTGTTGCGTTGTTTGGTAAGTGTTCTATACAACAAACAATGGACCTTATTGTCACGGCAGGATTAGACTCAGAGGAAATATTTTACAAACTGCCTTGGGCAGTCAGATTAACCCATATCCGGACAAATGAAAAAATAAAGTAAAACATCACTTTTATTAGGGATTCTAAAAAAGATTGCACTATATTAAGTAAGTGTACACATAGGTCATCTGACTACCTGTAAACGCTGCTGGGAATGTGCTGAATTACTGCATGCAGTTGCAGGCCCTATTCCTGCCTGTCTTTGCACTGAGGGCAGTTACTTCCAAAGGACATTGCTGGGGTGAGCCGTGTTCCCCACCGATGTGAGACAGGCCAAAAGCAATGGCACCCACTTGTTGTTTGCAGCCCGCAAAATGCACACCTGAAGTAAGTCTTAAAAGGACCTTTGCCAGATACCTCGACTTTCTCTGCTGGGACAGTTTTTTGTTACATCATTGACAAGTACAATTGTTCACAAAACAGAGATAACTTTTTCGGCTGCTTAAATATTGCCACCTACAATATCGAGCCTTGCAGCATTTGTAGGCTAAGATTTTGGGCTTAATACAATGCCAAGTTGGTAGTCCTTAGATTTGGGCATATACAAGTGACATGCTGCATTTGTCAGTTTCTGATCCGCAAAGACAAAATAGAACTTGGTAATAACCAGCCCTTTTTGATACTTCTATTTTTTGTTTTGGCCTCTAACTTTAAACTCCCTCAGCGTCCTCCCCCCTCCATGTCCTAAAAGACACACATCCACAAGTCCCCCCTACAGAACGCAGTGCAGGCACATATGTGCGATCTCTGTTTCCTTCACTTCATAAGCCAAAAAACAAAGTGAAAGCGCAGAACACGGGAAATCAGAAGGCATGCACAGGGGCAGCCAGGCGACATAAAAGCCACAGAGAAAAGTTGCAGATACGACAAAGTCGCAAAAATGGACGAGATACAAAGTACATAGAAACCCAGAAGGGTAACCAGAACAAGTGACTGACACCTTACTGTGTAAGGCGAAGGCGTATTGGATGCAATTGCCACCCTGTGGTCTGCATACAAGGACCTGAGGCTGTCTTGTTTTAGGCATCTATTGCTATGTGTTTAAAAAAAAATACATTTAAAAAAACCTAAAAATTCTAATCGCCAATTCCCTAGAAACTGATATAAATATAATCAGTAAAAATCCTAACATGTTGATTATCTCCTCGTCCCAAAATGTCCGATCTATCAAAATATAATAAGATATACTATAATAGCAAAATATATTTTTTTTAGAATCAAGCGCCCCTTTTTGCCATTTTGAAAACATATTAAAAAATTTATAAAAAGTTTCAGAAGGCTGTACAGTCCTTAAAAATTGTAACATGAAAGCGTCATCAATTGTAAATGGACACCACACACCGCTCTGTGCACCAAAGTATGAAAAAGTATTTAGCGCCAGAAGAAGGCAAAATGAAGATTTTTCCCTGTACAGGGGGTTTTAATTTTATATTTTAAATGTATGAGAACATTAGAACACCTATATAAATTGGTATCCTGTGATTTGCCCTAATCCCCTTACATATATCGTCTCAGCGGGTTTTTCCTGTTGAGTGATAGGTTGTTGCACATTGTTTGGCTCTGCATTTGGACACTTATTCTAACAATTGTTGATTTGAATATCTTATATGTTTCAGTTCGCATTGGAGCCATGCTGTCATACACTCCTGGATGAAAAAAGTCTTGCTTTACTTCTGAACATTTACATGACTTTCTCAAGTAAGTTCTGTTTCAACCATGTAATTGTTTAATCTGAGCTTTTTAATATGTATATATATTTTTGGTAGGTACATACATGATGGCATTGATGCAAAAATACCACAGTCCACTGGACTGTGGTTGTATGTGGGAATCGGCAACTGTTGTGGGATTTCCCCCAGTGGTAATTCAGCAGATCACTGATGTGAGAAGTGCTATGCCACGGACCGATCCATATGCAGGGGACTGAACTCTGAGCAACCTATAGATATGATATGAGTTCTTGTTCCACAATAGTACCAGAGCTGATACTGTACTTCTAATGTCCGCAATCAGTAAAAATCTGCTTAAAGCTGTGATTTTGCTGCAGGGCAGAGCTCAATCCTTGCATTACGCACCATGATCCACAGTAATAGTAAGTTACACTGATGCATTTTGATGTGTTTTTAAACACCTTGAAAACGCATGCGTTTTTTTTTTGCATGTTTACAATGCTTGGCTGAATTGAATCAGTTTTTATTCATATATGGAAGTGTAAGCAGTTGTGTTAACATTTTCAGAACTGCTTACACTTTCAGAATTGGGAAAAACTGATTCAAATCAGACAAATGCAAAAACGCATGCATTTTCAATGTGTTTAAAAAACTCCTCAAGAACGCACTGAGTTTGGGCTGCAGATTTTCCTGCAAAGTGTGAATGGGATTGTTATAAAATCCATACATTACACTTTTACGTAGTACACTGCAGATTCCCTAATAGGTCCTCTATTTTTATTCTCTAGCACTATGTGTCCTGGTGTTTTTTAAATATTCATTCTAAATATTGCATATCTACTTGTCTTATCTAGTGCATTATTTCATTTAAAGACTTAGATAATTGTTTAGAATTGGAAGTTAAAATCTACCATCAGAACCATCATGATAAACCAGGGACGCTACTCATAGACCCGGGCACCGTGACTGTAATGTCTTGTGTATATATTTCTAAGGCCTCTTCTAAAATCAACTTTTAAAATGTATGCTAATAAGTCTAAAAGGCACTGCGGGGTGTTGCCAGAGGCCTGTGCTGCATCTTAAGTTGGTGTGAAGGAACACTCCCTCCCACTGTGCTGAGGGAGCAACGGGGGGGGCGGGTGACTCGAACAGCTTGTGAAACCAAATGCACCCCTCAGGAGAGAAGGAGGATGACAACTAAATTGGGTTAAAAGAATCAAAATTT
The DNA here is from genome assembly GCA_019512145.1 of Engystomops pustulosus. Classification (NCBI taxonomy): domain Eukaryota; kingdom Metazoa; phylum Chordata; class Amphibia; order Anura; family Leptodactylidae; genus Engystomops; species Engystomops pustulosus. The sequence goes on from CM033644.1 coordinate 31,709,782, forward strand.
TATTAATACCAACGTTAAAAGTTACAATTGACAGCTTTAAGACCAGGTGCTTATGTTAATAAAGGGACAGGACTGAGCACCAATAGAAGACAATTTCCCTAGTCTTTCCCCCTCATCAGTTTGTTCCTATCTTTTGTTATCAGCTTGTGAAGCTGCAGCACAGAGTGGCTCTGGTAACAAACCTTGGCTTAAAGGTTGATTTTAGAAGGATGGAGGCCAGGATAACAGATATAAAGATTACTATGATAGGCCTTGGTCTATGAGTAAGTGTCCTGGTTATCATGATGGATTTTGATAGGTTTCTTTACTTGGGTGCAAGTCACTGGTGGTTTACCTGCAGCGATTTACATTTTCGATGTGCAAAGTTTTTCAACGTTGCCTGAAGGTATTGTTTGCTGTTTACTCCAACAACAATTTATACAATAAATATCTGAATAATAATATCTCCATTTAACTTTAATTTTTTTTTTTACATTCCAGATACTTGGCGAAAAATTCCTCCACACTCTTCAGTGCCAGCGACTATGAGTTGCACCACCCGAATACACCGGAAGGCTGTATAGTCTGAACTTTGACTTGTTTCTCTCGGTGTCCAAGGCTTTTCTGAGCAGATCATTCTTGTGTTACATTGTGCACGTGACTGATGAATGAGGGATGTACGCCTAGACTTTTGGGTACTGTGGATTTTCAGGGGAGACTGAATAACTACGTCTAGACTCGTTGGGAACATGTAGCTAAAGAATATTGCTACACAGAAATGGGCCCAGCTCTTAATGCTGCTTGGAGTTCTCAACATTGACTCATTTAGTCTCGTCTTATGTACTTCTCCGCTCCACCACCTTACTAGATTCTCCAGCCACGAAGCCAAAGTCCAGATAAGAAAAGAGGTCTCTGTCCTGACTTTGTTTTGCATGTTAAATATTGTTGTTCCACGACTGGCGACACTTCACATCCTTTACCTGGCTACATGTATCGCTTCCTATGGCTATGAAGATATGATGCACTAGATTTGTAGACACCTGAATTTTATTGGTCTGTATTTTTGAGGAATTTCGTGGATACAAGTATTTGCGTTTTTGGAAACATTTTTACCTTCAAAGTAAGAACGAGATGCAGATACCATGGCATGCGTGGGTTAAAAAAAACAAAAAAAAAATCTTCTTCCCCCTCTAAGCAAAGGGCCGATGAACAAGATAGGAGAGCCGGTTGTGAAGACTGTGTTCTCCCGTCTTCTCTAGCAGTCTGCGGTTGTTCGTCCTGGTATCATAACGTTGTAATGGTTGTCGTTTCTACGGTTCTGTGCAGGGGAATGGAGATTTGTTGGGATTTGCCTACATGTGGTCGCATTATTACCTCTTGGATGGCAGAACATTGAAGTATTGTCCAGTCTCTACACAATCGCCCTGTACGGTTCAGTAAAACGGAATTCAAGGTCTTTGTGTTAACTGTTCTAATGGCTTAAACGTTCACTATAAAAATAAAATAAAATATATGTATAAAAGAGGAGTATGATGGGGGAGAGGACTTGTCACATGAGGATTAGTCTCCTCGGCACGGTCAGGCGGAAGTCGCACCAAGTTTTTATTCCGTTTATATCGTGCTCATCATTCCATGGGGTGCGATTCATTCTCCCCATCATCAACACAAATGCCAGAAGAGATTTTTTTAATTTCAAGGGGGTTTGCTGAGCGTCAGTGTTCAGTGTTGAATTATCACATTTTTAATGCATGATTGTTTTATGTATTGCTTCAAAAAAATGTGTACAGAGGAGGTTCTATCAAATAAAGGTGCTGTTCTATAACGCCGTGTGCTCGTCTCATTCCAGAGTCGTCCTGGTTAACCTCTGCCCACACATGCCAGCGCATTAAAACCTATATTTAGTGACAAATGAAATAGAGGCATAGAAAACTTTAATTCAACTATATACAGTCTGGCCATAAGTTTGAGAATGGCACAATATTATATTTTCAATGATGGTGCCCTCTGGTTTTATGTGTTTGTCAGGTGTGTTTATCACATACAGAAATACAAGTGCAATCATATTATGAGTAACAAAAGCTTTTATTGACAGTGAGAATGAGCAGCAAGTCAGTATTTGCAGTGTGACCCTCTCTTCAGGACCTGCAATTTCCCCGGCAGCTCTCAATCACCTTCTGGACCAAATCCTGACTGATAGCGTCCATTCTGCATAATCAATGCTTGCATTTTGTCACAATTTGTTGGTTTTTGTCCACCCGTCTCTTGATGATTGACACAAGTTCTCAATGGGATTAAGATCTGGAGAGTTTCTGGGCCATAGACCCAAATCTCTGTTTTGTTCCCTGAGCCTTTAGTTATCACCTTTACTTTATGGCAAGGTGCTCCATCATGCTGGAAAAGCATGTTTGACACAAAACTGCTCTTAGACGGTTGGAGAAGTTGCTCTTGGAGGACATTCTGGTGCCATTCTTTATTCATGGATGTGTTTTTAGGCAAGACTGTGAGAGAGACGATTCCCTTGGCTGAGAAGTGCCCCACAATGAATGGCTGCAGGATGCTTTACAGTTGGCATGAGACAAGACTGGTGGTATCACTCACCTTGTCTTCTCCCAACAAGTGTTTCCAGATGTTCCAAACAATGGAAGGGGATTCATCAGAGAAATGACTTTCCCCCAGTCCTCAGCAGTCCACTCCCTGTACATTTTGAGAATATCAGTCTCTCCCTGATGTTTTTCTGGAGAGAAGTGGCTCCACTCAGTGGTGCAGATGCACTCACCCCTGCTGCTGCATTCCTGAGCAAGCTCATCTGCCACATGCTGGTAGCCCATCCCGAAGCTGAAACACTTTTAAGAGAGGTCTGGTGCTTGCTGGTCCTCTTGGGCCACCTGGAGACTTATTGGCAACCATGGACCGCTGATCGCGGTTTTAACACTGTTTTAAACTTTAGAGCAGAAGAGGCTTCTGCGTGCGCACAGATCGTGCGCGCGCCTACATAGGAAATAGCGGAGATGTTGCGCGCGCACGGTCGCGGTGCAGCGCCGAAGCCTCTTCTGCTCTAAAGTTTAGACAGTGTTTAAAACCGCGATTACAGTTAGTAGTGGTTTTCAGATCGTTAAAAACGCATGCGTTAAAAAACGTGTGCGTTTTTGACAGGTTTGAGCAATTATCTTAATTCAAACTGGTCAAAAACGCCTGCGGTTTAAAAAACGCATGCGTTTTTCAAAAACGCATGCGTTTTTTAACGATCTGAAAATGCACTAACTAAAAACGGCCCAAAAACGCCATGTGTGTCTTCACTCTCAGGGTGAAGACACACATGGCGTTTTTGGGACGTTTTTACTAAACGGCGTTTGTCCGTTTTTCATTGCGCAATTTCGGGAAAAACTGACAAAAACGCACGCGTTTTCAAAAAACGCATGCGTTTTTTAACGCATGCGTTTTTACGATCTGAAAGCGCCACTTAGTAAAAACGGCCCAAAAACGCCATGTGTGTCTTCACCCTCAGGGTGATGCACACCATGGCGTTTTGAAACCGCATGCGGTTTTTGGAAACGCATCCGATTTTGTCCGTTTTTAATTGTGCAAATTTGGAAAACTGTCAAAAAACGGATGCTTTTTTTTAAAGGATTGCTAAACGGCCCAAAAACGGTTTAAAAACGCCAGTGTGGCATCACCCTTAGGGCCGGCGCCACCAGGCGCTTTGTCTGCGTTTGCAAACGCAGCAAAATCGCGCCCACCGGGGGGGCCTCTGCTCGATCGCATCGGCGTTTTATGGAATTAATTAATTTAACGCGAAAACACAGGCGGCTCGTTCCCGATGCAGGCGTTTCTATGGAAACGCCGATGCGATCGGGCCGAGGCCCGCCCCGGTGGGCGCGACTTTGTCTGCGTTTGCGTTTGCAAGCGCAGACAAAGCGCCCTGTGTGGCGCCGGCCTTAGGGTGAAGACACACGTGGCGTTTTTAGGCCGTTTTTAGTACGTGCGTTTTCAGATGCGTTGCATGCGTTTTTGACAGTTTTGACCAATTATCTTAATGCAAACTGGTCAAAAACGCATGCGTTTTTAACGATCTGAAAACGTACTAACTAAAAACGGTCTAAAAACGCCACGTGTATCTTCACCCTTGGGTGCAGTCGCTCATGCATTTAAAAAAGCTGCAGAGAGTTTTGCCTAATTAAACAGCTATTAACACTTGCTTTTACAAAACGCAAATGTTAGCAAACGTACGAATAAACGCAATGTTAACATGCGCTAACAATGCGTTAACGTATGCGTTTTGTAAACGCAAGTGTTAACAAGCTGTTTAATTAGGCAAATCTCTCTTCAGTTTTTGCAATGCGTTTTTAAACGCGACGTGTGACCGCACCCTCAGGGCGCGTTCACACGTTGCGTTTTGGTCGTGTTTTCATTGCGTTTGAAACGTATATACAACAGCTGATGAGAGGTGATTTGCCTGATTACATTACCGTTTACGCATGCGTTAACATCGCGTTTATGATGCATTTTGTAAAAGGAAATGTTAACAGTGATGTAATTAGGCAAATCACCTCTCCTCAGCTGTTGTATATGCGTTACAAACGCAATGAAAACGCAGGTCAAAACGCAACGTGTGAACGCGCCCTCAAGCTGTAGCTGATCCGGCACCATCAAAAACAAGCTGCAAGTACCTGGAACCAGGGACCTCCTGGAAAGACAGTTTTATTTTCCCCCATTATGTTTTTCATAAAAAAAACTCCCTGCAACCTGACAGTGGGTTTGGGGTAAGGATACAGATTTTTGGATTTATTATTTTTTTTATATAACATAACAGCAATTTATACCCAGAAAACCACTAATAATTTAGCCTTAGTATTTTCGGTAATCCTTACATTATATACGTGAAGGAAAGCCAAAAAAAATAAGTTTTGGCACATCCCCTCATCCACATATAGAAGTGTATATCTGACCTGTAAAAACACAGAATGCAGAGCTTTTGCATGACCAAATTTCCTAAGGAAATGTGCCCCAATTATGATCACACTGATAAACAGAGTAAATAGACACAATGGTGATGGGTTCTTTCTCTTTTTTGTTTTTTGTTTTCTTCCCCTCTTCTTTGTTTTTTTTCCTGCAGCTGGATGAGTGGGTACCAGAGAGTAGAGTACTCAAATAACGTGGACACTAATCTGCAAAAGCAAAAAGAACTTCAGAAAGCCAATCAGTAAGTGGAGTCTATGTATAAGGTCCTCTGGGATCGAGAAGAACTGACTCTTTAAACACTTAAAGGACACCTACCACAGGAGAAGGATGTAAACCAAGAGTGACTGACTTACTGGTGTGTGATCCCTAGCAGGATCTTCTTTTTAGCATTTTTTTTTTAACAAAAAACTCACAAATATGCATATGAGCCTGAAAGGCTCTGGCTACATAGCTGTAAATTGAGCCTGCTGGCCTAAGGTCTTTGCATAATTTTTAATTTTTTTTGGTTACAAGAAAAGGGCATAAGACAGAGACATGGGGGGGCACACACAGCATAAAGTGGCTTTATTTTACAATCTTAATGGTGGTAGTAGATTTTCCTTAATCATTGGAGGTCCATCACCTGACACCACCGCAGACCAGCTGTAATGGACAGAGTGATTGGAGAATTATGCTCGCACAGTGGTCACAACCAGCAATTGCAAATTACTTCCATTTATTTGAATGGAAGCGAAGTTGCAGTGACTCTCAGACACTACCACAGAGAACGTGTGCCTGCTTCCTTTTCCATGGTTGATCTGTGGGGCGCTGGGCCCCTTCTCCAGTCTGATCTTCAGCAGCATTAGGAGAGCGCAGACCTGAATGTACAACACAAGTTTCCTTCTCAGTGATGTTGTTTCATGTTGAATTTAACTAAAATAAATCATAAATGGGAACCTCAGGATTGAGGTTTGCAGAATGAGAAAAAGAAAAATCTGATAATTCTGATCGTTCCCCCACCCCTTCCCCCCTTTTCCATGGGATCAGTATGTAGGGGGAAGTGAGAGCAGCCGCTCCAGGAAAGAAGACTGCTGCACTTCAACAGAAGAATGTAGAAGTGTAAGTGCTGTTTATCATTCAACAAACAATGGTTGTTTAAAAAATAAATAAATATATGGATTTTAGGGAATCTTGTTAACGTAAAATAATTTAAAATTCTTTTTAAACTTAAAAGTGCTCTTCCACTGCATTTCATGTGATTACATTGTGAAATGCTTTCTGATTGCACAGTTTTTGTCTTGACCCCTGCTTCTGGCTTGGAGGATGGGCAGATGTAGGCACAGTAATTATCCTTCTTGGGCTGTGCACGCTATGTGAGGGGATAGATAACATATTCCAATCTTCTCATTGGAATCCATCAGTTTCCACTTCCTCATTGACACTAGGAGCTATATAATAAAAATAGATATATTGTCTATCTACACTAGGAAATTCAAGGATTTCAGATTAGCAATGTATTATTGAGGACCTGCTATATATATATGATTTGTTCTAATTCTGTATTTTGTCTATTAGAAAACAAAAAAGAACAAACAAAAGGTAATTTTATAACTATATATTACGCTATTTATTCTATAGTGCTTTGCGTTCCCCTCTCCCTTTTTGCTTATTGATGTTACTTTTGATCTACAGCCCCTGGGAGTGGGGAGGGAAGCAGCACCAGCGATGCCCCTCAACCACCACGAAAGAAGCGGGCGCGGGTGGACCCAACTGTCGAGAGTGTGAAGTGAATTTTTATTTTCTGAAGGATTTGGTCACTTCTGAAACTGTATAATTTTTTTGTTTAATATTTAGTAAGTGATCATCTTATAGATGCTGATATCTATTTTCAGGAGGAAACATTTATACAGAGTTGAAGGTGAAAGTAAAGATTCCTGAAGAATTAAAACCGTGGCTTGTTTGATGACGGATCTGATAAACTAGACAGAACAGGTAGAGTCCTTTGTTTCCTTTTTGGAGTGTCAGATCCTGCTATACTGATATACATGGTCTGTGGAAGGAAATCAAGTTGTACTGTATTCTCCCTGAATAAAAAATAATGATCAGGCCTGAACACGGAGAGCAACACTGACATGACGCTTGTGCAATAGGATATTGAGTTCTCAGTGCTTTTCTAATTGGGGAATGGTTATGGATTTGTTTTGGTCTTCCTCTGGGTTTGGATAGACTGCATTCATTTTGTTTTTATTTTCAAGCTTTCAACCTTCCTGCCAAAAAGAATGTGGAGACTATCCTGGAGGAATATGCCACGTATAAAAAATCCCGTGGGAACATGACAACAAGTAAGTTCTAATTGGATGTGCTTCTAAATCCACCACTGCCTGTGCTTAATGGTTGTCTAAGGGCGAATTTTTTATAAATGTGTGAAAGGTGGCTTTTTTTTTTCCTTTGTGTATGGTGGTTGAGTCTAAGCAAAACTCTAATTCTGATAAAATTTATAGCCCCCCAATATAAGTGCATAAAAACAATTGCTTTTGCACTCATAGGATTTAGCCTGTGCTTCTGTGTGTGACTTGCGCATATTTTGCAGGGAATATGCGGTCAATGAAGTGGTAGCCGGCATCAAGGAATACTTCAATGTATATGCTGGGCACGCAACTACTCTACAAGTTTGAACGTCTCAGTATGCAGACATCTTAGCGGACCACCCTGATGCCCCCATGTCTCAAGTCTATGGTGCACCTCATCTGTTTGCGTATGTTTGGTAAGTGTTCTATACAACAAACAATGGACCTTATTGTCACGGCGGATTAGACTCAGAGGAAATATTTTACAAAACTGCCTTGGGCAGTCAGATTAACCCATATCCGGACAAATGAAAAAATAAAGTAAAACATCACTTTTATTAGGGATTCTAAAAAAGATTGCACTATATTAAGTAAGTGTACACATAGGTCATCTGACTACCTGTAAACGCTGCTGGGAATGTGCTGAATTACTGCATGCAGTTGCAGGCCCTATTCCTGCCTGTCTTTGCACTGAGGGCAGTTACTTCCAAAGGACATTGCTGGGGTGAGCGTGTTCCCCACCGTGTGAGACAGGCCAAAAGCAATGGCACCCACTGTGGTTGTTGCAGCCCGCAAAATGCACACTGAAGTAAGTCTTAAAAGGACCTTTGCCAGATAACTCGACTTTCTCTGCTGGGACAGTTTTTTTGTTACATCATTGACAAGTACAATTGTTTCACAAAACAGAGATAACTTTTCGGCTGCTTAAATATTGCCACCTACAATATCGAGCCTTGCAGCATTTGTAGGCTAAGATTTTGGGCTTAAACAATGCCAAGTTGGTAGTCCTAGATTTGGGCATATACAAGTGACATGCTGCATTTGTCAGTTTCTGATCCGCAAAGACAAAATAGAACTTGGTAATAACCAGCCCTTTTTGATACTTCTATTTTTTGTTTTGGCCTCTAACTTTAAACTCCCTCAGCGTCCTCCCCCCTCCATGTCCTAAAAGACACACATCCACAAGTCCCCCCTACAGAACGCAGTGCAGGCACATATGTGCGATCTCTGTTTCCTTCACTTCATAAGCCAAAAAACAAAGGGAAAGCGCAGAACAGCGGGGAAAATCAAAGGCAGTGCACAGGGCAGCCAGGCGACATAAAAGCCACGAGAAAAGTTGCAGATGAACAAAGTCGCAAAAATGGACGAGAGTACAAAGTACAGTAGAACCCAAAGGGAACCAGGAACAAGGGTGACTGACACCTTACTGTGTAAGGCGAAGGCGTATTGGATGCAATTGCCACCCTGTGAGTCTGCATACAAGGACCTGAGGCTGTCTTGTTTTAGGCATCTATTGCTATGTGTTTAAAAAAAAATACATTTAAAAAAACCTAAAAATTCTAATCGCCAATTCCCTAGAAATGATATAAATATAATCAGTAAAAATCTAACATGTTGATTATCTCCTCGTCCCAAAATGTCCGATCTATCAAAATATAATAAGATATACTATAATAGCAAAATATATTTTTTTTAGAATCAAGCGCCCCTTTTTGCCATTTTGAAAACATATTAAAAAAATTTATAAAAGTTTCAGAAGGCTGTACAGTCCTTAAAAATTGTAACATGAAAGCGTCATCAATTGTAAATGGACACCACACACCGCTCTGTGCACCAAAGTATGAAAAAGTATTAGCGCCAGAAGAAGGCAAAATGAAGATTTTTCCTGTACAGGGGGTTTTAATTTTATATTTTAAATGTATGAGAACATTAGAACACCTATATAAATTGGTATCCCTGTGATTTGCCCTAATCCCCTTACATATATCGTCTCAGCGGGTTTTTCCTGTTGAGTGATAGGTTGTTGCACATTTGTTTTGGCTCTGCATTTGGACACTTATTCTAACAATTGTTGATTTGAATATCGTTATATGTTTCAGTTCGCATTGGAGCCATGCTGTCATACACTCCTGGATGAAAAAAGTCTTGCTTTATTCTGAACATTTACATGACTTTCTCAAGTAAGTTCTGTTTCAACCATGTAATTTGTTTAATCTGAGCTTTTAATATGTATATATATTTTTGGTAGGTACATACATGATGGCATTTGATGCAAAAATACCACAGTCCACTGGACTGTGGTATGTATGTGGGAATCGGCAACTGTTGTGGGATTTCCCCCAGTGGTAATTCAGCAGATCACTGATGTGAGAAGTGCTATGCCACGGACCGATCCATATGCAGGGGACTGAACTCTGAGCAACCTATAGATATGATATGAGTTCTTGTTCCACAATAGTACCAGAGCTGATACTGTACTTCTAATGTCCGCAATCAGTAAAAATCTGCTTAAAGCTGTGATTTTGCTGCAGGGCAGAGCTCAATCCTGCATTACGCACCATGATCCACAGTAATAGTAAGTTACACTGATGCATTTTGATGTGTTTTTAAACACCTTGAAAACGCATGCGTTTTTTTTTTTGCATGTTTACAATGACTTGGTGAATTGATCAGTTTTATTCATATATGGAAGTGTAAGCAGTTGTGTTAACATTTTCAGAACTGCTTACACTTTCAGATTGGGAAAAACTGATTCAAATCAGACAAATGCAAAAACGCATGCATTTTCAATGTGTTTAAAAAACTCCTCAAGAACGCACTGAGTTTGGGCTGCAGATTTTCCTGCAAAGTGTGAATGGGATTGTTATAAAATCCATACATTACACTTTTACGTAGTACACTGCAGATTCCCTAATAGGTCCTCTATTTTTATTCTCTAGCACTATGTGTCTGGTGTTTTTTAAATATTCATTTAAATATTGCATATCTACTTGTCTTATCTAGTGCATTATTTCATTTAAAGACTTAGATAATTGTTTAGAATTGGAAGTTAAAATCTACCATCAGAATCCATCATGATAAACCAGGGACGCTTACTCATAGACCGGGCACCTGACTGTAATGTCTTGTGTATATATTTCTAAGGCCTCTTCTAAAATCAACTTTTAAAATGTATGCTAATAGTCTAAAAGGCACTGCGGGGTGTTGCCAGAGGCCTGTGCGCATCTTAAGTTGGTGTGAAGGAACACTCCCTCCCACTGTGCTGAGGGAGCAACGGGGGGGGCGGGTGACTCGAACAGCTTGTGAAACCAAATGCACCCCTCAGGAGAGGAAGGAGGATGACAACTAAATTGGGTTAAAAGAATCAAAATTTTATTAATACCAACGTTAAAAGTTACAATTGACAGCTTTAAGACCAGGTGCTTATGTAATAAAGGGACAGGACTGAGCACCAATAGAAGACAATTTTCCCTAGTCTTTCCCCCTCATCAGTTTGTTCCTATTCTTTTGTTATCAGCTTGTGAAGCTGCAGCACAGAGTGGCTCTGGTAACAAACCTTGGCTTAAAGGTTGATTTTAGAAGGATGGAGGCCATGGATAACAGATATAAAGATTACCTATGATAGTGCCTTGGTCTATGAGTAAGTGTCCTGGTTATCATGATGGATTTTGATAGGTTTCTTTACTTGGGTGCAAGTCACTGGTGGTTTACCTGCAGCGATTTACATTTTCGATGTGCAAAGTTTTTCAACGTTGCCTGAAGGTATTGTTTGCTGTTTACTCCAACAACAATTTATAAATAAATACTGAATAATAATATCTCCATTTAACTTTAATTTTTTTTTTTTACATTCCAGATACTTGGCGAAAAATTCTCCACACTCTTCAGTGCCAGCGACTATGAGTTGCACCACCCGAATACAACCCGGAAGGCTGTATAGTCTGAACTTTGACTTGTTTCTCTCGGTGTCCAAGGCTTTTCTGAGCAGATCATTCTTGTGTTACATTGTGCACGTGACTGTGAATGAGGAGATGTACGCCTAGACTTTGGGTACTGTGGATTTTCAGGGGAGACTGAATAACTACGTCTAGACTCGTTGGGAACATGTAGCTAAAGAATATTGCTACACAGAAATGGGCCCAGCTCTTAATGCTGCTTGGAGTTCTCAACATTGACTCATTTGTCTGTCTTATGTACTTCTCCGCTCCACCACCTTACTAGATTCTCCAGCCACGAAGCCAAAGTCCAGATAAGAAAAGAGGTCTCTGTCCTGACTTTGTTTTGCATGTTAAAATATTGTTGTTCCACGACTGGCGACACTTCACATCCTTTACCTGGCTACATGTTATCGCTTCCTATGGCTATGAAGATATGATGCACTAGATTTGTAGACACCTGAATTTTATTGGTCTGTATTTGAGGAATTTCGTGGATACAAGTATTTGCGTTTTTGGAAACATTTTTACCTTCAAAGTAAGAACGAGATGCAGATACCATGGCATGCGTGGGTTAAAAAAAAACAAAAAAAAAACTTCTTCCCCCTTAAGCAAAGGGCCGATGACAAGATAGGAGAGCCGGTTGTGAAGACTGTGTTCTCCCGTCTTCATTAGCAGTCTGCGGTGTTCGTCCTGGTATCATAACGTTGTAATGGTTGTCGTTTCTACGGTTCTGTGCAGGGGAATGGAGATTTGTTGGGATTTTGCCTACATGTGGTCGCATTATTACCTCTTGGATGGCAGAACATTGAAGTATTGTCCAGTCTCTACACAATCGCCCTGTACGGTTCAGTAAAACGGAATTCAAGGTCTTTGTGTTAACTGTTCTAATGGCTTAAACGTTCACTATAAAAATAAAATAAAATATATGTATAAAAGAGAGAGTATGATGGGGGAGAGGACTTGTCACATGAGGATTAGTCTCCTCGGCACGGTCAGGCGGAGTCGCACCAAGTTTTTATTCCGTTTATATCGTGCTCATCATTCCATGGGGTGCGATTCATTCTCCCCATCATCAACACAAATGCCAGAAAGAGATTTTTTTAAATTTCAAGGGGGTTTGCTGAGCGTCAGTGTTCAGTGTTGAATTATCACATTTTTATGCATGATTGTTTTATGTATTGCTTCAAAAAAATGTGTACAGAGGAGGTTCTATCAAATAAAGGTGTGTTCTATAACGCCGTGTGCTCGTCTCATTCCAGAGTCGTCCTGGTTAACCTTGCCCACACATGCCAGCGCATTAAAACCTATATTTAGTGACAAATGAAATAGAGGCATAGAAAACTTTAATTCAAACTATATACAGTCATGGCCATAAGTTTTGAGAATGGCACAATATTATATTTTCAATGATGGTGCCCTCTGGTTTTATGTGTTTGTCAGGTGTGTTTATCACATACAGAAATACAAGTGCAATCATATTATGAGTAACAAAAGCTTTTATTGACAGTGAGAATGAGCAGCAAGTCAGTATTTGCAGTGTGACCCTCTCTTCAGACCTGCAATTTCCCCGGCAGCTCTCAATCACCTTCTGGACCAAATCCTGACTGATAGCGTCCATTCTGCATAATCAATGCTTGCATTTTGTCACAATTTGTTGGTTTTTGTCCACCCGTCTCTTGATGATTGCACACAAGTTCTCAATGGGATTAAGATCTGGAGAGTTTCTGGGCCATAGACCCAAATCTCTGTTTTGTTCCCTGAGCCATTAGTTATCACCTTTACTTTATGGCAAGGTGCTCCATCATGCTGGAAAAGCATGTTTGACACAAAACTGCTCTTAGACGGTTGGAGAAGTTGCTCTTGGAGGACATTCTGGTGCCATTCTTTATTCATGGATGTGTTTTTAGGCAAGACTGTGAGAGAGACGATTCCCTTGGCTGAGAAGTGCCCCACAAATGAATGGCTGCAGGATGCTTTACAGTTGGCATGAGACAAGACTGGTGGTATCACTCACCTTGTCTTCTCCCAACAAGTGTTTCCAGATGTTCCAAACAATGGAAAGGGGATTCATCAGAGAAATGACTTTCCCCCAGCTCCTCAGCAGTCCACTCCCTGTACATTTTGAGAATATCAGTCTCTCCCTGATGTTTTTCTGGAGAGAAGTGGCTCCACTCAGTGGTGCAGATGCACTCACCCCTGCCTGCTGCATTCCTGAGCAAGCTCATCTGCCACCATGCTGGTAGCCCATCCCGAAGCTGAAACACTTTTAAGAGAGGTCTGGTGCTTGCTGGTCCTCTTGGGCCACCTGGAGACTTATTGGCAACCATGGAACCGCTGATCGCGGTTTTAAACACTGTTTTAAACTTTAGAGCAGAAGAGGCTTCTGCGTGCGCACAGATCGTGCGCGCGCCTACATAGGAAATAGCGGAGATGTTGCGCGCGCACGGTCGCGGTGCAGCGCCGAAGCCTCTTCTGCTCTAAAGTTTAGACAGTGTTTAAAACCGCGATTACAGTTAGTAGTGGTTTTCAGATCGTTAAAAACGCATGCGTTAAAAAACGTGTGCGTTTTTGACAGGTTTGAGCAATTATCTTAATTCAAACTGGTCAAAAACGCCTGCGGTTTAAAAAACGCATGCGTTTTTCAAAAACGCATGCGTTTTTTAACGATCTGAAAATGCACTAACTAAAACGGCCCAAAAACGCATGTGGTCTTCCTCTCAGGGTGAAGACACACATGGCGTTTTTGGGACGTTTTTCTAAACGGCGTTTGTCCGTTTTTCATGCGCAATTTCGGGAAAAACTGACAAAAACGCACGCGTTTTCAAAAAACGCATGCGTTTTTTAACGCATGCGTTTTTACGATCTGAAAGCGCCACTTAGTAAAAACGGCCCAAAAACGCCATGTGTGTCTTCACCCTCAGGGTGATGCACACATGGCGTTTTGAAACCGCATGCGGTTTTTGGAAACGCATCCGATTTTGTCCGTTTTTAATTGTGCAAATTTGGAAAACTGTCAAAAAACGGATGCTTTTTTTTAAAGGATTGCTAAACGGCCCAAAAACGGTTTAAAAACGCCAGTGTGGCATCACCCTTAGGGCCGGCGCCACCAAGGCGCTTTGTCTGCGTTTGCAAACGCAGCAAAATTCGCGCCCACCGGGGGGGCCTCTGCTCGATCGCATCGGCGTTTATATGGAATTAATTAATTTAACGCGAAAACACGGCGGCTCGTTCCCGATGCAGGCGTTTCCATAGAAACGCCGATGCGATCAGGCGAGGCCCGCCCCGGTGGGCGCGACTTTGTTTGCAAGCGCCGACAAAGCGCCCTGTGTGGCGCCGGCCTTAGGGTGAAGACACAAGTGGCGTTTTTAGGCCGTTTTTAGTACGTGCGTTTTCAGATGCGTTGCATGCGTTTTTGACAGTTTTGACCAATATCTTAATGCAAACTGGTCAAAAACGCATGCGTTTTTAACGATCTGAAAACGTACTAACTAAAAACGGTCTAAAAACGCCACGTGTTCTTCACCCTTGGGTGCGTCGCTCATGCATTTAAAAAAGCTGCAGAGAGTTTTGCCTAATTAAACAGCTATTAACACTTGTTTTACAAAACGCAAATGTTAGCAAACGTACGAATAAACGCAATGTTAACATGCGCTAACAATGCGTAACGTATGCGTTTTGTAAACGCAAGTGTTAACAAGCTGTTTAATTAGGCAAATCTCTCTTCAGTTTTGCAATGCGTTTTTAAACGCGACGTGTGACCGCACCCTCAGGGCGCGTTCACACGTTGCGTTTTGGTCGTGTTTTCATTGCGTTTGAAACGTATATACAACAGCTGATGAGAGGTGATTTGCCTGATACATTACCGTTTACGCATGCGTTAACATGCGTTTATGATGCATTTTGTAAATGGAAATGTTAACAGTGATGTAATTAGGCAAATCACCCTCCTCAGCTGTTGTATATGCGTTACAAACGCAATGAAAACGAGGTCAAAAAGCAACGTGTGAACGCGCCTCAAGCTGTAGCTGATCCGGCACCATCAAAAACAAGCTGCAAGTACCTGGAACCAGGGACTCCTGGAAAGACAGTTTATTTTCCCCATTGTTTTTCATAAAAAAAACTCCCTGCAACCTGACAGGGGTTGGGGTAGGATACAGATTTTTGGATTTATTATTTTTTTTATATAACATAACAGCAATTTATACCCAGAAAACCACTAATAATTTAGCCTAAGGGTGAAGACACACATGGCGTTTTGGGCCGTTTTACTAAGTGCGTTTTCAGATCATTAAAAACGCACCCGGTTTTTAAAAACGCATGCGTTTTTGGCAGTTTTTCATTGCGCAATTTAGGAAAAACGGACAAAAACGCATACGGTTTTTAAAAACGCATGCGTTTTAAAAAACCGGATGCGTTTTTTAACGCATGCGTTTTTAACGATCTGAAAACGCACTTAGTAAAAACGGCCCAAAAACGCCATGTGTGTCTTCACCCTTAGTATTTTCGGTAATCCTTACATTATATACGTGAAGGAAAGCCGTCTTTTCTGTACCTACCTGTGCGCTCCGTTCCCCTATCTAGAACAAACAGGCAGGTCTGGCTCCTCATTACCATAACAATGACTCGCATTCCGTTCGTGCCACAATGTCATTTTTGCGGCTTCTGCGGCCGTAATTCTTTTGTTCTTTCACCTGCTGTTATTCAACCGCACAGTTTCCTCTTGTACAAGCAATTATGTCGTTTTCTTTTATCGCCTTCCCAGAAACCAAAACCCCAAGTTAAACAATAGTTTGAGCTTCAGCGTGTAATGAGTATTCTCCTTGACTTCATCTTCTCTCCTACTGAGAAAGTATTCAGTGATCCTGCTGCCCCTCTACCATGTCCCCTAAGGCCCCTTTCACACTTGCGTTTTTCATGCGCGCTTTTGACGTGCAGAACTTGCATTGCACTCTGACCCATTGTAATCAATGGGCTTTTTCACACTTATATTATTTTTCACGCACGCGCGTGTTTTTTATAATCTCGTCATGCTCTACTTTCGCAAGTCGCGTGAAAAACGCACCATACAAGTCTATGGAGATGCATCAAAAACGCATTGCACTCTGAGACACATGTAAGTCCAATGCAAGTGCAATGTGTTTTCACGCATCAATTGCCATAGAAAAGACAGAGCTCAGTCCTGAGTCCTTTTCACACGCATTACCTGCACGTGAAAAACGCATTGAAATTGCAGTGAAAAACTGAGACACTGAACAAACTCTGACTGAAAACTGATTGAACTCAGATGCAAAATGTCAGTTTTTCACTGACCCAACCCTGATCGCTCCCTGATCAGACTCTGACGTCATCTGCAACGCAAGTGTGGAAGGGGCCTCAATGTACCGCTGACCATTGCATCAGTGATCACATCCTTACTGTACAATAATAATAATCTTTATTTATATAGCGCCATCATATTCTGTAGCGCTTTACAAATCATAGGGGACATATACAAATAAGATGGTACAGAGTACAAACAGTCATATGGAACCATAGGAGTGAGGGCCCTGATCACAAGAGCTTACAGTGTATGAAGATGAGGGGGTGACACAAGAGCTTACGGTCTATGAGGAAGAGAGGGTGACACAAGAGCTTACAGTCTATGAGGATGAGGGGGTGTGTGACACAAGAGCTTACAGTCTATGAGGATGAGGAGGTGACACAAGAGCTTACAGTCTATGAGGATGAGGGGGTGTGTGACACAAGAGCTTACAGTCTATGAGGATGAGGAGGTGACACAAGAGCTTACAGTCTATGAGGATGAGGTGACAGAAGAGCTTACAGTCTATGAGGATGAGGGGGTGACAGAAGAGCTTACAGTCTATGAGGATGAGGGGGTGAACCAGAGCTTACGTCGATGAGGATGAGGAGGTTACACCACGAGTTACCGTCTCGCGGTGAGGGGGTGACACAAGAGCTTACAGTCTATGAGGATGAGGGGGTGACACAAGAGCTTACAGTCTATGAGGATGAGGGGGTGACACAAGAGCTTACAGTCTATGAGGAAATGGGGTGGTGACAAAAAAGCCTGTCTAATTAGATGAGGGGGCGACACAAGAGCTTACAGACTATGAGGATGAGGGGGTGACACAAGAGCTTACAGTCTATGAGGATGAAGGGGAGACAGAAGAGCTTACAGTCTATGAGGATGAGGGGGTGACACAAGAGCTTACAGTCTATGAGGAGGAGGGAGTGACACAAGAGCTTAAAGTCTATGAGGAAGAAGGAGGTGACACAAGAGCTTACAGTCTATGAGGATGAGGGGTGACACAAGAGCTTACAGTCTATGAGGATGATGGGGTGACAGAAGAGCTTACAGTCTATGAGGATGAGGGGGTGACAGAAGAGCTTACAGTCTATGAGGATGAAATATGAAATATTTATTTTCCTTCTAATAATCATTAAGCTTACAGCTCACATATCAGGCATTACCTGGGTCGGATAGAGAGGCTGAACATCTTTTCAAGGAGACAAAATATAGAAGGATCTGACCACTCTACTGCATGCAGACTCAGTACACGAATGTTTGCAGCCCATGGAAACCGGCCTGTTAGCTGAGCTAATCCCACAGACTTGTACAGAACGGTCGTCCCTGAATTATACAAAACATGAAGCAAGGGCTTCCCTTCTGCCGGTGATCTTCAGTGCAGCGGATGTACTCCAGTCAGCGAGTCCTTGTATCGTATTTCAGTATAATGCAAATACTCCCGTTCTGTACAAGGTGTCCCTGGGAACGGGCCAACATACGTTTGTGTAGATTGGGGCTGAAGGTTTGCTGTAAGTGAATGATAGCAAAGCCCAAATAGCCTTCTGCTTCCAAATGCATCCATAATGTCCGGTCCGGGTGTCGGAGTCCCACAAGTGTCACATGATGGATGACCTATCCAAAGGATTTTAAAGTGATCATAAAAAAAAATCCTATAATTAACAATGATCAATGGGCATGTTGAAAAAGGGTATTTTCTTGTGACCATGGGGGTTCCAGCAGTCAGCCCCCTCCTGATCAGATTGTAATCCTGTGGATAGGTGATAACAATAAAGCTTTATACAATCCCTTTAATTGGCCACTTTTAGGTTATAAAAATATGCCCATTTGATTTAAAGGGCATCTACTACCAGGATGAAGGACTGTATGCAAATGAGCCTGAGGGGCTCAATGCTTCATAGGTGTTAATGGAGCCTCATTTGCATACAGTCATTCATCCTGGTGGTAGATGTCCTTTAATAAAAGTTATCCCCCCCCCCAGTGCCAGTCTCCTCTTGTCCCTTTAGCGTCCCTTGACTTTTGGGATGATGCTTGAGTAGGTGGGATTAGTCTTCTCAGTGGCTTAGGGTGAAGACACACATGGCGTTTTTGGGCCGTTTTTACTAAGTGCGTTTTCAGATCGTTAAAAACGCATGCGTTAAAAAACGCATCCGTTTTTTAAAAACGCATGCGTTTTGTCCGTTTTTCATTGCGCAATTTCGGAAAAACAGACAAAAACGCATGCGTTTTTAACGATCTGAAAACGCACTTAGTAAAAACGGCCCAAAAACGCCATGTGTGTCTTCACCCTTAGGTCTGCACAGATAAACACAGTAGTATAATTAATGATATCAAATCGTTATAAGGCTTTGTGCACACACACGTGGGCTCCGGTCACGTGACAGTGACAGTGGGAAAGACTGACACAAACATGGGCAGGAATAGGACTAGCTCATACGCGAGGCCATGGCGCAAATATACATCCGTGTACATGCGGCCTACACCAGTGTACACAACACAGGGGAACCATAGACGCCTGTGGCCTGTCACTACTCATGTGCTGTTGTAATGTTACTTTAGTGTGTCATTATTTTGGTTTCTTTTGATATAGGGGTTGGACGGCTCATAAACATCACTGTCATAGATTTGCTATGTCGCATCAATAATTATAAGTCATTAGTCATCACAGAGTGTGGTTTTATCTCATATTATTTGTAATAAAAATTACAAATGATATTCATTGTACTACAGTACTGTGTTTTTTCTTTTTTTGGTGGGAAGGTGTTTTTTTTTTTAATTCAAAATGGAAGTAGCTTTATACAGGCCTTTTCTCTTATTCTGCAGGTGTGCAATACAATGCAGTGATCTTTGCCTACAGGCGGTCCTACAACTTCACTATTAGGGTGCGTTCACACGTGGCATTAAAGAGGACCTGTCATCCATATAAAAGGCACTTGGAGCTGCTTTCTTTAGTAAGCAGCTCCTAGTGCCTTTTTATGGGCGACAGGTCCTTGTTAACACATACATTTTCAAACCCAATACAACAGCTGAGAAGAGTAGATTTGCCCATTTACATTGGTGTTAACAAAAAGTGTTTACAAAAAGCATATGTTAACAAGTGTTACTATTACGTTGACACATGAGTTTGTTGACACGCTGTTAACGTATGCATTAACATTGAGTTAACACATGCATTTTGTAATTAATGTAATTAGGCAAATCTCATCTCACCTGTTGTATTGTGTTTGAAAATGTATGCGTTAACACATGTGAATGCGCCATTAGCTCCCCCCCAAACGATTGAAATCCTGACCACCCCAAGGGTGAAGACGTGGTGTTTTTGGGCCGTTTTTACTATGTGCGTTTTCAGATTGTAAAAAACGCATCCGGTTTTTTAAAAACGCATGCGTATTTGAAAACGCATGCATTTTTGTCCGTTTTTAATTGCGCAAATTCGGAAAACCGGACGAAACCGCATGCGTTTTTTAACGCATGCGTTTTTTACAATCTGAAAACGCACTTAGTAAAAACGGCCCAAAAATGCCACGTGTGTCTTCACCCTAAGGCCGGTGGCACACGTGGCGTTTTGAACCCGCTTTTGGGACGTTTTTAAGGCCGTGGCCATGCGTGCCTTGGCGTTTTGAACCCGTTTTAATTAAGATAATTGCCCAAACCGGTCAAAAATGGATGTATTTTCAAAAAACGATTGCGTTTTTTAACGTTATGTGTGTTAATTGTATGCAGCTGTGCCTCTTGTAAAAATCAACGCAACTGCTTTGAAAAATGCTATGAAAACGCACCTCAAAAAAATGCAGACAAAAAATTGCTAGGGAGAAAACGCCAAGACACTTTATCCAAAACCCGTTGAAAAAGTCAATATGCAAATATGATGCGTATTTCAAGGATCCAAAAAAGCAATGAAAAAAAAACCAACAAAAATGTTGCGTGTCTTCGGCCTAACACAATGTAATGAGGCAAATCTCTTCTTGGGTCACACGTACCGCTAGGCGTCCGTTCATAACGCGACGCTAGCGCAGAGGGGGAGATCCTCGTCCCGAACGCACATGCATTTCCAGAGAAACGCATGCAATCGGCTTAACAATCTCAAGCGTTTCCCTGGAAACGCATGTGCGTTCGCGCCGAGGACGTGTGACCGCGGCCTTAGCTGTTGTACTGCATTTTAAAACTCATCGCAAACGCCGGAATGCTGGACATTCACTCCAGATATATGTGAAGTCTAATGGCTTTTTGGTGTGGTGTGGTGTGATCACCTCTGTGATCGGACATCATTTTCAGAGTAAAATCTACATCAATACAAAGTTTGCTTGAGGGCGTGTTCGCACGTTGTGGTTTTTTTAATGCGTTTTTGACGCATTCCAAAGGGCACGTTCACACGTTGCGCTTTGGTTGCGTTTTCATTGCGTTTTAAAACGCATTACAACAGCTGAGATGAGGTGATTTACCTAATGACATTACTGTTAACGTTTGCATTCACAAAAACGCATGCGTTAACGCATTGTGAATGCATGAGTTAACAATGCGTTAACGCATGTGTTTTAATAAAGCATGCGTTAACAAATGTAAATAGTAATGTAATTAGGCAAATCACCTCTCCTCAGCTGTTGTAATACGTTTTAAAACGCAATGAAAACGCAACCAAAGCGCAACGTGTGAACGCGCCCAAAGGCTTTAGCCTTGATCACATGTTGAGGCTACACTGCGTTTCCACTGCAGCTGCTAAAACGCAATGTAACCTCAGCATGTGATAAAGGCTGAAGCCTTTGGCCGGCGGCACACTGGCGTTTTGAGCCCGTTTTTGGGCCATTTTTAATCAGTCCATTAAAAAACACATGCGTCAAGAACGGATGCATTTTTAACGGACTGCTTAAAAATGGCCCAAAAACGGGTTCAAAACGCCAGCGTGCCGCCGGCCTTTGGAATGAATTAAAAACGCATCAAATACACAACACATCGCGTGAAAGCGCCCTGAAAATTCCGAATTTTCATATGTCTATAGACTTCAATGTAAAAAAAAAAAATGCACACAAAGTATAACTTTTTCCAAATTTCATTCTCTTTAATGCTACTGGAATACGCAAAGGAATTTCCACACAAAAATCTGTGCAGTTTGACTAAAGTTTCTATTTAAAGACAGCAAGCAGTGATCCTACGGAGTCGCCCAAACTGGCGCATTCAAGTATCACACTGCAGCTCCATTCATTTCGGTTTCCGGTACTCCTATGGAAATACAAGTTGTGGATACATCCCTCTAAGCAATGCTCTGTGAGCTTAACTGTCTGATACATTGTAACAAACCCTCAGAAAAGTATTTGGGTGAAATCATCTAAGATGAATAGGAGTAATAGTCCAGTATATATTAATGATATGGTGTATGTATATGCTATGACACAGTTGCACACCTATAGACCAGATAAAGTAAGTGACCCCTCCCTACAGGTCTATTCACTGCTCACATATTAATAATAAACACATTCCTCCCATATGAAACACCACTGCCCGGCCGGGTATACAGTGTATACTCCACCTGCGTGACGTCACACTCCCGCCGAAAGGTGTGTCCAAAATCTAGGAAAAACTTCTCAAAGGAAGTCCCGCCCTCAAACTTTTCCAGGGCGCCTATTGGACGGTTACGAATCAGTCTTGAACAAGACTAGAATCTGATTGGTTGTCATTAGAGGAGCGTTTCAGATTCAGAAGCCAAGGGGGAAAATCTAGGGAAAGTGAGGGGAGAGAGGACGCGGCAGACACTGCAATGCACTGAGCTCTGGGGGCGACTTACCGGAACAGGACCTACCGAGGAGCGGCCTGCAGCCATGAAGAGTCTCAAGTCCAGGCTGAAGAAACATGAAGTCACCATTACAGTAAGTACAGGCAGTGTGGGGGGGACACATGACTGAGGAGGGGGCTACAACCTGTGACTAATACTATTCCCAACTCCTATGGGAGTTGTAGTTTGTTAGAACTTGCTTTGTCACTACTTATCTATAACATCTAGATACTTGCTATGGGTATGAAATTGTTAAAATAACATTATTCCTCTATTATTTGTTTCAATGGTTAGTCACAGCTGATGTGGAACTACTACTCTCAGCAGGGCATGCCAGTCCATGCTGGGAGTTGTAGTCTGCTATCACTTTCTTGGTGACTATTGACCTGGTCTATAAAATGTACAAACCATATAGAGTCAGATGAAATGGTTCTTCTACTTATGTCAGTGCAAAGGTGTTACAGGAGAGCTGGTACTACAACTCCCAGCGTGTCTGGGTATCATCATAGTTTATACAGTTGAAAAAAGACACTTGTCTGTCAAGGTCAATCAAGGAAGGGAAGGGATTGGATGAGGAAGGGATTTAGGGGAAACAATTCTATATAACATAACCATCAATGTTATTTAGGTGTAAAAAGACATCTAGACCCTTCTTGAAGCTCTCTGCTGTCCCTGCTGTGACCAGCGCCTGAGGCAGGCTATTCCACAGATTGACCGTTCTCATAGTAAAAAAGCCCTGTCGCCTCTGGTGATTAAACCTTGTTTTCTCCAGACGGAGAGAGTGCCCCCTCGTCTTTTGATTTGATTTAATCTGAAACAACTTACCACCATATTTTTTTGTATGGACCATTCATATATTTATATACATTAATCATGTCCCCTCGTAGTCGTCTCTTTTCCAGACCAAATAAATTTAGTTGTTTTAATTTTTCCTCATAACTAAGACCCTCAATACCCCTTATCAGTTTTGTGGCTCTACGTTGAACCCTCTCCAGCTCCAGGGCATCCTTTTTATGGACCGGTGCCCAGAACTGGACAGCATATTCCAGGTGAGGCCGAACCAGTGCCTTGGTGACTTCTGATCAGGGCATGCTGGGAGTTGTAGTTCCACGTTAGCGGGAGGTATAAAGGAAAAGTTATACTGTGCAATATTTGCTGCTTTTGGTGTAGTTTGGTTTTTATATTTATTTATTTTTTGTTTTGTGAATTGGCCCCTGATCTGGGTGACCAGGTACACAGCGGAGCATCACATCACCAGATTTTACAGGGCCATGTGGGTGTATGGTTATTGTTACAGCAGGCGTGGACGCACCCCAGCGCTAATTGTTTTCAGCCCAGCGATGCCTATAAATACCTATACATATAAATACATTGAACAGGACTTCATTCATTTTCACTGTAGACACAAGTTGATGGGTGAGCCTTCCATAAATATACACACCTAAATATACACGACTGTGTCACTGCATATAATAGGAGCAAGCCACTACGTTGTCACTGTCACCATAGGGAAGGTAGTCATTAGCCACAAAGACCCAACTTTATAATCACATCTGCACAGAAACCTGAAAAAAAAGTTTTTTTTGCCCCAGTCGCTGACTTTGTAGCGAGATATTCCCATTTGATCCCATTCTGGTTATAACAAATTATCCTTATACGCACAGGATAGTGGATAATTTGATGAGCAGTGAGTCCAACCCATCACAAGAACAGGGGGCTCTTGTAATCCCATATGAATGGATCATCTGTTTGTGTACATGTGATGACTTTATTCACTTTTCCCTGGTGACTGGTGAAGGTCCCCCTGGTTATACCTACCATGTTCTGCTGATCCACAATAACATCTTTTTTGGATTGTAAACCAAAAATACAGACATACTGGTGTGTCTAGCAGGACCTGCTGTTCTTTTAGCTTCTTATGCCCTTGTTTTTAAGAAAAAAAGGCTTTAAAAATTATGCAAATGAGCCTGAGAGGGCTTCTGGGTCCATTAACTCCTATGAAGCCCCTCGGACTCATCTGCATAATTTTACGATTTTTTTTTTTTTTTTATACCAAGGCATAAGAAGCTAAAGGAAGAGCAGATCCTGCCAGAGGGGGCACACACCAATATGTCAGTGTGCTTGGTTTACAATACTTCATCCAGGTGGTAGATGTCCTTTAAGCACATTTTCAGAATACCCCTTTAACCAACTGCTAGAATACGTGTCTCTTGTTTTTGGGAATTTATATAATGAAATGAGATACTGTGGGGGCATTTATCATGGGTGGGGGGAATTTATGACAAAGTCCTCGTCCCTTTGGTGCCTGCCGTATACATCAATGTGACTCGACTTGTGTAGATCAGCTTGAACCGTCAGAAATTTGAAGCAAGTGCGCGGGGCTAGCATGCAGCGCCCCATTGGCATGGAGATGGCATGAATGGGGAAATGATCAAAATTTCAGGCGGTTCACTAGCAATCACTATTATTTCATGGCTTCTTTGCCAGTTTTCTGACACAGAAGCCCTTTTAAGGGCCCCCTCTGTTTCTTCAAAAATCATTTTAATATTATTTTTGTGCTTCGAAAAATTAGATTAGGGCTTATTTTTAGGGGATGTCATTTTTTCATGTATCTCCTATACAGATACATTGTGGCCAATTCCCAGGACAGAAGAGATACAAATGTTGCTCCTATATGTGGCTCATGACACATTGACTATTTACAATACAATTCATGTAACCAGTCTAGACAAATTTAAGTCATAGTAACTCTGCTTATCTTTTCCTTAAAGGGGTTGTCCAGGGTTTTATTTATTTTTATTATAATTATTATTTCTTTAAAAATAATAAAGAGCACATACTTTTCTCTCCCCACATCCGTTCAGCTGCGGTGTTGCCCGCCACTGCCAGGTCTCTGTTTGTATACACGTGCTGAAACAGAGGCGCACGCCTGCTACTGCCTGAAACTATTCCTGTACTGGGTACATGGCAGTGGTTAAGACGGCACCGCCAGCCTCCGTAAAGCTTTTTCTACCTTTCTCAAAAATCAGAGATCTCTTGTTTGTTTTTGTGGTCGTTGTGTATTTCTAACAGCTGATTTTGCTGACCTACAACTATCACCTGTCATCTCCACCACTTGATTACTTTATCTAGCATATGATCCGAAAATACGAATGACACACGGATGACATTCCCATAGTCTTCTATAGAAAAGCAGAGCCACAAACACTAGCGGGAACAGGACACGAGGCTTGCATTCAGGAATGAGGAATCCTCAGATGTGAGACCATAGAAATACACGAGGATCAAACTGTAGAAATAACGTCTGTAATTCATGTGAAAGATACGTTTGTGTGTATGAGGGCTAAAAGACGGTGTTCTTATTGCATTTTCTGTGGATATTGCTTAAAATGGTGAGATATTAAAACATACATTTTATGGTAAAGTTGTGGGGGTATTTAGCACAGCTTCTACGTCTGAAAAGGCCAAAAAATTGCAACTGCTCCACCCTCTGCTCCAGTTGAGAAGTGAGGGGCCATTAACAGGCTGTGGAAGCCCATTCTGGTGCAGGCAGGGGGGCAGTTCTGCGCCAAGTCAGACCTGGCATAGAAATGACACATCAGTGCATTGCAGCTGCCTGTCGGTATCTAACAGAAGACTGGAGTTTCCTGTCATATCTGTGGGGAGAGGGCACCATCATGCACTGGTGCACTCTGCTGCTCTATAACATGCTGGCTGCAGACAGAACAGGATACAATCTACTCAGATCCTCCTGTTCTATAACCTTCTGCCTGCAGATAGGACACTATGTACAATCTGCTCGGCTCCTCCTGCTCTATAACATGCTACCTGTAGATAGGACATTATATAGAATCTACTCAGATCCTCCTGCGCTATAACATGCTTCCTGCAGATAGGACACCATATACAATCTGCTCGGCTCCTCCTGCTCTATAACATGCTTCCTGACTTTTCAAGGTGACAGTTTTGCTGTAAGGTAAATCTACCTGCCTGTTGTATAATTCCTTACACTGGGTCTGAAGCAATAGCTATTTCTCACGTTACAGAATAGCTGACTCATGCACGAGAATCTTGGCTATAATCGTTGGACTTGTCGTGATGCAAACCTGAATTGTGAACACCTTAGGTCTTAAAGTGGAACCACATGAAATGTAGTCGCTGCCATTAGTAGGTGTGAGCCTATTGATTGTTGGCTTTTCGGATACTCTGGATGATTGGGATAGGTTAGGGGGCATGTAGGAAGTACGCTTGATCAGTGATTGGGTCCTGGGTCTAACAATAAACATTTGTGTTGTTGCTGTGACACATGACCGGCACCAGCATGGTGCCCTGTTCACTTATAATGGGATCTGTCACATAACACCAAGGTATTGTTTTAACAAAAAAACTAACACGAATGTGAACTCAGCCTTAGGCATGTGGCTCGTACAATAGAGACACCTTATAGAAGTTTCGATTTAAGTAATTTTTCTTAAGGCCGAACAAAATTACCGTACTCATATTTCTGATGAAAAGACAGAAACCAATCCACAGTGGAAGAATAAAGCTTCTATAACTTGTATAACCCCCCACCCCATTGCACTGTGTATAATAGTTTTATCACTAAAGGAACATGGGAAGGGCAGATACATATTTTGGACTAATTTCTGCCTGATTCTTCATGCATGTTAGTCACCTATTAGAAAGTCTTGTGGCACTAAAATACTGTATACAGGTGGTCACTGACTTAAAGGGAACCTGTCACCAGGGACCTTATTTTCACTAAAGACAGGTTGCAAAAGCCCCTTACAGCTGCATTTCAAATCTGCCTTTCTGCTTTCTCTAAGTATTTGCATTACAATATAATTGTGTGTTATAACTTACCTTGTACCCTGACAGAATCCTCTGTGTAGTCCCAGGGGTTGGGTTTGCTTTGGATGCATTTCAAAAAACAGCATGTGACTTGTCTGTGTTGAAGACTCCTCAGCTCTTGGCCCACCCTGTGCAGCCTGGTGAGCTGACATCAGTAGGAGAGGGAGGAGCTGTACAGGAGCACAAAGGTGGGGTCTAAGAGCTGAGGGGTCTGCAGCACAGACAAGTCACATGTTGTTTTTTGAAATGCATCCAAACCAAAGCCCAACCCCTGGGACTACACAGAGGATTCTGTCAGGAAGCCAGGTAAGTTATAACACACAATTATATTGTAATGAAAATGCTTAGAGAAAGCAGAAAGACATATTTGCAATGCTGGTGTGATGGGCTTCTGTAACCTGTCTTTAGTGAAAATTAGGTCCCTGGTGACAGGTTCCCTTTAAGGACACCCAACTTACAGACGACCCCTAGTTACAGACCTCATTGGCAATTGTCACCTCTGCAGAAGCTCTCTGGATGCTTTACTATAGTCCCAGGCTGCAATGATCAGCTGTAGTATCACAGAGAGTTATCAGAGTTTGTATGTTCTCTCCATGTTTGCGTGGGTTTCCTCCGGGTACTCCGGTTTCCTCCCACACTCCAAAACATACTGTTAGGTTGTTTAGATTGTGAGCCCCATGGGGACAGGGACCAATTTGTCATGCTTGTGCAGCGCTGCCTAATCTGTGTGCGCTATATAAAGAATTATTATTATTATTATTATCAGAGCTGTGTGGTACGAGCCGTAAACCTGGACTGATTCCTGTCAACTCGAGGTAAACTAATAGAATGACAGCAAGCAGAGATCTTAAAACCATGAGGATTTGATATAGAAAGTATATTGGAAAATTCTATAACTTTTCATCATACAAAAGGTAACAATTATTTGCTGATATGAAAATGCCCCTTTAAAGGAAACCTACCACTTTAGAATGATAACCCACAAATCCCTTGCAACAGCTGTTGCGCAGGGGCGAGTGTGCTCGAGAGCTCAGTGACTTCACTGGCTCCCTGGCACCTCATAATACGCACGAACGCTCGCGTGCATGGTGCGCACATTGATATGGCGGTGCGCCGAAGGGGGGTTTGAATATAATGAATAAAACAGTTTTACTCGGAATACAGCGATTTCTGCAAGATATGCTCACTCTGAGCTGTTGCAAGGCATTTGTGGGGTTGTTGCAAGTGTCATTTTTAAAGTGGTAGGTTCTTAAGGTTAGCACTCAGGGTGATGGCACACATTCAGTTTTTCAGATGCAGTTTTTGAAGCCAAAAGCAGGTGTGGATCATAATGGGTGAGACAAATAATTGAAAGCTGCTGCTCCTCCTACTTCTACTCCACTCCTGGTTTGGGCATCAAAAACTGCATCTGAAAAACTGAACATATGACATCACCCTTAAAGGAAGCCTATCTTGTACATAACTAGGGGACTGCCTGTATATTATAAAAATATCAATATAGGCCTCTTGCTGTACTATTTCTGGGCAGATAACAAAAATGCCCAAATGGGTGAGTGCAGATCCCATGTGAAGTTAACAGAGCCCCATCATGCTGTAGATTCACAGGCTTCCCCTCCCCGTGCGTGATGTAATCTCACCAACGGTGACTGCACAGTGTAACAGCTTGTGTAGCTACAGTGTGGAGGGGCTCTGGTAACACCTCCAGAGCCCTTCTGGATCTTAGAAGGAATGGAGGCAATGGATAACAAATATAAGAAAGCCACAGTCATGGTACTTGATAGATGGGGTAGTCGAAGACCGAGGCTACTGGTGTTAATAGTAACTTTCTAGATCCCCCAGTATGATTACCTATATGATCTTTCTGATGCTTCTGACAGAGAGAGTTATGTAGCAGATTCTCCACCAATTTCTAGGACTGTTGCATGGGACACATCCTCGCAGCTAGTCTCCACCTGCCGGCTATGAGAGAACGGTGAATAAGACTTCTTGCACGCGACCATGGGATGCAAACATTGAAAATGACTGCATGCTCCACAGATCTTTGCAGGAATAGGACATGCTCTTATAATCTGCGGTCCAACTTGTTGGCACACGGTGCTTGCACTCCCCACACCGTGGGTGTACACAATAGAAAGCAATGCAGTAGCACAGTGGCTAAGTGGCTAGCATTACAGCCTTGCAGCGCTGGGGAAAGGGTTCATGTCCCAGGGTCAACATCTGAAAAAAGTTTGTAAGGTTCTCTCCCTATTTGCCTGGGTTTCCTCGGGGTCCTCTGGTTTCCTCCCACACTCCAAAACATACTGGTAGGTTGATAAGATTGTCAGCCCCATTGAGCACAGGGACCAATTTGGCAAGCTCTGTGCAGCGCTGCGTAATCTGTGTGCGCTATATAAAGGAATTATTGTTTATTATAATGGGGGCTGTTATTTAGATGGCGTTAGTGCGGCTTACTTGTTGTCCCCCAAATGCTATTGTGTACATAAACCCTTAGAGATGAAGTCTACATATAATGGCCAAAAATAACTTGTTAAAAAAAATAAAATTAACAAGTTAAGTATGGGTTAAGCTCCTTTCAGACTATTCGTCTTCCTAGTTTCTGTGCCTGGAGGCCCAGATGTGTTTCCAGACTCCTAGCCGCTTTCTGGGTCCCGTCTCCCACATACATCCAAGGACCTTTTTGCGTTCCTTAGATTCCAGCAGCAGGGTGTGAGTATCTGGGGGTGGGAGATATTATTCTTTCTGGTTGTCTTTTTCTGGAGAATCTGCCTTTTTTTCATAGGAGATTAAATTCCTCCTTATGAGACGCTGATCAAAACCAGATGCACAACCACCTGATTCTGCATTTTTATAAGAGCCTCTGATCTCCCAGGAGCGGTGTTGGGTGGGGGTGGGCCGGGATGTGTGTGAGATCAAGGCGCTGTTTGGGGGATCAGCAGAACAGTGACCTCCATATCATGGGTTTGGGGAGGTCTATTTCGCTCTCCTTGGCTTATTACATCCTGACCCTACATGGGGGCTGGAAACATCCCAGGAGATGTTTGATATCTACAGTATTGTACTTTAAAGATTTTCTTTTAATCTATTCTAGCTTTACACTGTGTGGTAAGAAAAACGTGTTTCTTAGAGAAAATTCATCCAAGTTCTTTTTTTTTTTTTTCTCTTTATTGTGCTTCCATGCACTTTTTAACTGAACCATCGTCATGCTATAACATTATATTTAGCACTAAAGACATTTGAAATTGTTGGGACATTTGTAATTGTTGGGGTCTTACTGCTGCAATGCCTGAGCAGTTGTGAACTTGATGGACACGTGTAATGAAAAGTTACACAATTTTCCAATAACTTTCTGTATCAATTACTCATGGTTTTCTAGATGTCACACAGGTGCACAGCTCGTTATATCAGAGAGTAATCAGAGCCGTGCACCTGTGTGACATCACATGACTGGGTACAGATTTATACAGTGAGGAAGTGATACAGGGATTATGCACAAATATTGTTTACTAAAAGTGGTCATCCCCTTTAATTATACAGTTCTGTATGCTTGGGGCAGATGCAGACCCCTGTTCCTGTGAATGCGCTTGCGTTCCGTACAGGAAACATTATTGTGTACATAGGAAAACCATTATGGCAGGAAGGGATTTGTGTCTTTATAGAGATTGCCATTGCTGGCTGATGAGAAGCAGTGGCTTAGAAACAGTGACCTTTATAGTTGTCTATTTGCTTCGGAAGAGACCTACTATTATCTTATGTCACTAGACTTCTATAGGTGTAGAGGGATCTGCCTTGTTTAGAGGGGTCAAACTAAGGCCCCTTTCACACAAACTTATATGGTGGCCGTATGCTAGATGTTTGAACGGTTGCACTTGCTCCTATGGGGAGGGGTGAGGAGTACTCGCCCCTCCACCTCTCTCGGCGAATGTATGCTGCACCCGATTCCCATCCCGGGTGTAGTCTACTATCATGTGAAAGAAGCTTAAAGGGGTATTCCTGTCTGGGCATTCACATTCAGTTTCATTAATCTGCCATATATAAACATTTCTTCAATTAGATGTTATTAAAAAATATGTTCCTGTGTGAAGATAATTTCTCATAAATGTAGCCATGTTGTCCCTTAGAAACGAGATGGCTTCCTCGGATACGGCCACCTCTGCCTGAGAGATTGCACAAAGAAAGAAAAGGTTTTTGTATATGAAATGTCCGGGATTTACTACATGACCCACAGCCATCCTGTGGCAATGATTGCTGAATCCAGGAGGTCAGACAGGACTCAATAGCTCATGTCTGGCCCCCGCTGCCAGAGTGTGACGTGGTCGTAACCGAGGAAGCCATCTCGTTTCTAAGGGACTATATGACTACATTTCTGGGAAATTATCTTCACACAGGAACATTTTTTTTAATAACATCCAATTGAAGAAATGTTTATAAATGGAAGATTAGTGAAACTGAATGTGAACGCCCAGGCGAGAATACCCCTTTAAGTTTGCATGTCATGCCGTGTCTGAATGCTGGGACCCCTGCTAATTACCAGAACAGAACCCCAGCGATCCGGAGAATTGAGCGCTGAGTTCAGCAATTTCTGAAGCTTTCATACTATTAAATTGAGTGGCAGGACACCTGCTGCTCTGTACGTTGGTGCGAACTGGAACGCCATTAAACAGATTACAGGGGATTATTTTTTTTATTTTTCCTTATGGAAGTCCCTGAGTTGATAGATTTCTGAAGCTTCTCCTTTATGGAGCTGTAATGCAGCCACGTATATGAGCCCCTAGATTTTGTACATGATCCAGTGCAGAATACATGGAGCTTGCGGTGCCCTTTCTGCAGGTAATGTTACTGTTGTGACACATGGCCATACTTTGCGTGCACTTGCTGAGAGGGTTGGCATTCCCTCCTCGGAGTGACATCATGAACCGGACATTCCGCGTTCAGCAGACAGAACTTGATCTCTCGGATTAGGGATTGCTGTTGCATCTTTCCTCCAGTGTGAAAGTACAAGCTCACATTTCAGGTTTTAAATTCGGCCGGCATTTGCTTTCTAGTTTCCATGGATGAGATACTCAGGTTTATTTTTATTGTGATTTTTTTTATTATAAGGTGTTATATTTACTATGTATTGGAGAGTTGATCTGTTGATTGCATTCCAGGGGTTAAATTACTGATGCAGAATCCTGTCGGGATCATATCCTTGGGGCATGTGCAGATGCCGCAGAAAATGTACATCCTGTTATGTCACATAAAGATTTTGAAAGGACAATCCACTTCAGGTATCCAAGAGTAACTCGGAACATATAGAGGGTACTGCCAAAAATCTATTTTATTATTGTGTATTGAGGGTTTGGAATGTTGTAATTTCATGTATTTTTGATTTTCTTTGCAAAAAAAAGTCTGAAAAATAAGTATGGGGGGAGGAGTGGCATCGTATGCTGGTGCATCATGTGCCAGTGTATGATCATTTAGTCGGTGCAGGTCACTGCGGGTCTGGCCAGTTCTTGGCGCATGCTATAGGTAGTGCACAGGGCAGGAATGCCCCATAGCACTCTGCCGCCGGGCACACCTCTTCACACACACACTTGGCGAGGTTGTGGCGTAAGGGTCGAAATAGAGTTTCTGCTCATATGCCAGCAATTGCACTTATTTCATAGCCCTGATAAATCTGCCTCATAGTGTAAGGTCAAGAAGATGACATAGAAGCATTGAAGGGTCTTCCAAACAAGCATAACATCCCCTACAGCAGTGATGGCGAACCTTTAAGAGACTGAGTGCCAAAACTACAACAAAGCCCCGCTTATTTATCACAAAGTGCCAACACAGAAATGTAATTTGTGATTTATACTCCCTTCTCTGTCACAGTTTTCATTGATACCAGCCCCTGAGGACACCAATAAAGCAGAAAGTAGTCCCAGGTAGAGCTGTCACTTTAAAATACCTCTGTGCACAGCAAGTCCTGGGCTGTCTGGGACTGCAGGAAGATACCTGGAGTCATCACTGGTGAAGGCCTGAGTGCCCACAGAAAGGGCTCCGAGTGCCACCTCTGGCACCAGTGCCGTAGGTTAGTCATCACTGCTCTACAGTCACCTCTCTATGGGTCTAGACTACAGGTCCCTCTGACATGGGACATCTTAGTTTGTCTGTCACATAACATTCATTCATTTGTGCAGAACCCCCGGACCGAACCACAGGAACTGCAGCCTCTGAAGACTTAAAGGGGTTGTTCAGAGGTTAAAATACATGGCTTCCTTTTTTAAATCTTGGAAATCCCCTTTAAAGCTTTATTGTTTGATCATGGTGTCACTTTAAGTTAAAAGGCATCTACCACCAGGATGAAGAACTGTATGCAAATGATCCTGAGGGGCTCAACCTGGTGGTAGATGCCCTTTAATGATATATTTTTGGTCACCTATACAAAAGTCCTATTTCTAATTATTTAAGAGACTCCTAAGAAGTGCTTGATGTCTGTGGTGTCTCTCCAGATCATCTGTCTTCAGCTCCAGTGAGAGGAAGATATTTTTAGAGTGTTATAATCTAGTCGGGGAAATCTCGGGTTATATCACTTATAGGAGATCAGTAGAAGAGTCTCTTGAGTAGAAGGGAAGGCGGACGTCCACCATCTGTACGTATGGATTTGTGTAGGATGCTGGTAGGTATAACTCATTGCTATGTGGTATGTAGTGGGCATGGACATACTTTACCTTCAGCGCTACATTACATCCACATCACATGAAGTGCATGGTATAGTTTACAAATGCATAGCAAGATATTTTGGGAGAGCTTGTGATATACTATTACGGTGCCTTAAATGGCAGAAGGTCCTATGGCTTGGGATGTTTTTACTATTCAGATGGAACAGACGCCAACTTTCCTGCAACATATCTGCTGGATGGTTATTGCTATTGTTATTGCTATTTAAAGTACTGAACCGTACATTTGGGTATGTATGATGTATACCATGATTAATGTATATAGACTGACTTACCATGGTGGCCAAAACCGGATCCTGGCTTAAAAGCACTAAAATCTGACACCGTTTGGCTTCTCTACTCTAGTGCCAAACTTTCTTACTCTTCCCAGCATAGACTATGTCACACTCTACTGATTTCTGTTGATGACCTTTCCCTTTGGACCCAGAGTCTACAAGTCATTTTGACCATTCCAAGCTGTAGACAGTGTTGAGTATTGGCCCTGAGATCTGTGTGACCATACCTTTGTCTCTGCTCTTAGTAGCAGCAGTACTGTGAAAAATGCATTTATGTTCAAGCTGGTCTCTGAGCACTACAGTACACTTGTGTGTGAGATCTCTTCACTAAACACGGCACAAATCCTCCCCTTTGTTATAGTATTTAAAGAGAAACTGCTCTTACTCAGAGTAGAGGGGCAAGAGATATTGTGCACCAGAGTGCTCAAAGTCCAGCTACATTCCTTGGACATAAATGCACTTTTCACAGTCCTGCGGCTATGGTTACACAGATCTTCAGGACCAATACCTGACCCTGTCTGCAAGTTTATATGGCCAGAACTTCTGACAAATTCCCTTTTAAAATATCTGCTGCCATCATATACATTCGTAAGTTCGGGCCATTGTGAGAAACCTGGGAATAGTTTCATGATTTGTGTCTTGTGCATCAGTCTGGGGAGGTTCCATTTAGCAATGTACCAAGAGAAGAGCGGACTTGATGTCCGGTATCGGCCGCGCAAGCCGTACGTAATGCCGGATGGTCAGACAAGCGGCAAATCTCGCAAATTGATGGATCTAGCCATGGAAACTAAACAAGTGGTAAAAGGTTTGACACAACTGCATGTATATAACATTTAATCAAGTGCTGGAATACCAGGAGGCTTTAAAGTTGCATAGAAATTTATGAAAGTGTGTGAATTGAAGAACCTATATACACAATAAAGGGAAACTGTCAGTAGGTTTGGGACCCAAAACCACTTGCATGCATTGAAGCAAATGAGGCTCATGGTCCAAAACCTTTTTTAACTTGCCGGTGTCGGTAGCGTGAGATTTCAGGTAGTAGAGGTGGCGGGCAAGTGATTTGAGTCCGCTCCTGCGTGTGTTCCCTATGCATAGTGAATGCGGGATCCAAACTTCTCACTTCACTGCACTTGAGCATCAGGGACCCTCTAGTCACTGGTCCCCTGACACCTTCACCACATCGAATATCTGGACTCTGGCCACTGACACAGGTAAGATAATAAGCTGCATGGAGGGTTGGGTGTCCCAAACATACTGACTGAAAAAGGAAGGATATATAATCATCATGGAGATAATTGTTACTTTTGAGACTTGCATATTTTGGAACGCTATCTGCCTAGTACCACTTGTAGGTGACCCAATGATTGCAGAGCTGTAAGGTCATGTGTTCTTTATATGGTGACAAGTAAGATTTGTAGTTACAAGTTCAATTAGTGACTAATGCGACCGCACAGCAGGAAGGCGGCGGCTGTCCGCAGGCGATGGGCGCTTAGTATGTTGTCACTACTTGATGTTAATGGTTCCTCAAAAATTTCCAGTTCTACTGGTACAACAAGAATCATCTCCTAAGGGTCACACAGATAACATGTATCAATATTACTGGTTATGGGACAGGAAGCTTTTTTTACTGTGGCGTCAAACCTCGTCAGCTCAATTATGGAGTCTAAGTAAAAGCTCTTCCACATTGGCGTTGTTTTTCATGTCCGTTTTTCATGCCTCTGAAAGATATTGTTTAAAATGGGTGTTTTCACATTGGCTTGTATTTTCACTGATCCATTGTCCGTGGAGAAAATGATGAAACCTTTTCTGTATCAGTGAAAAAAATAGATCACAGAAGGCAATAGTCTATGGGTCCGCAAAAAAACTGATGAAACCTCCTGTTTCTTTTTATTTTATTTTTTTTTTACTGAACTAGGTGTGATGTTTTCAAAGCAATGTTAAAGCTTCAGGTCTTTTATTGCGGACACAGAGACCAAATGGAGGCATCTGGGAGAAAAAAATGGCGACACAACGGAGACAAAACTGCACGGTGGCTTAGTGGTTAGCATAACAGCCTTGCAGCGCTGGGGACCTGGGTTCAAGTCTCGGGGTCAACATCTGCAAAGAGTTTGTGTGGGTTTCCTCCAGGTCCTCAGGTTTCCTACCACACTCCAAAACATACTGGTAGGTTGATTAGATTGTGAGCCGCATTGGGGACTGATTTGGCAAGATCTGTGCAGCGCTGCGTAATCTGTGTGCGCTATATAAATAAAGGAATTATTATTATTTATTATAATGGGGGCTATGAATTAGATGCTGTTTGTGCGGCTTACTTGTGGTCCCCCAAATCTGTGTGCCCTATATCAATAAAGGAATTAGTTAATATTATTAAAACGCAACGGATGCTCAACTGAAGCCGGGCACCAACGCCAGTGTGAAAGAGGGAATAAGAAATGTCAGCTGAAACTTCAAACTGAAGATATATGTATGTGTAACAGTGCTAGTGTCTACTTTGTGCCATAAATACTGTTATTGGAGAATACACTCATTTATAAGTGAGAGTGCAAATGTACTGTGTGTATATACAAGGTCTATAGGTGTCTTTACCACAGCGTGGAAACTTCAGCCCCCAGCATGTTGTGATGTGTAGCGTTTCATGATTTATGCATGAATGTGAGTACAAATAGGCAGATTCAGTATCCTTTATTCTTTTATTATTTTATTTAATAATTCATGTTGATCTCTTTAATGAACAAAAATGCCTCTAGCTGTAGATTAATTTGTATTC
The DNA here is from genome assembly GCA_019512145.1 of Engystomops pustulosus. Lineage (NCBI taxonomy): Eukaryota > Metazoa > Chordata > Amphibia > Anura > Leptodactylidae > Engystomops > Engystomops pustulosus. The sequence continues at coordinate 31,746,651 of CM033644.1, forward strand.
AAAGGCCAGATAAAAAATAAAAAAAATCTTTATTTTTGTGGGGATAAACCTGCTTGGATGGTATCGAGGGTGCTTCGTGTGTCTGCCTCTTTTTCTATTCTCCCTGTCCACCTCTATGACGGCTTTGCATGGGGATCGCCTCTGTTTACACATTGCCCTACACAGACAATGGGGCTTTCTAGCTGTGGTAGTGACAATCCCACACCTGGATTAAAGGTGAGGATCAGAGGAACCACCAATCTATTCAACCGCTTCAATGCTGTGGTCATTAGCTACTGTTGAGGATAATGCAATGTAAAATAATAAAAATTTAAAGGGTTTGTGCCAACTATTTAAAGAAGACCTGTCACCAGAATTTTACTCCTCACACCAGTAATACCAGTAAAGGGTTAAAAGTCCTCCCCATATCGCCTAAAATGATCTGCCACTGAGGCACTGTGCCTTAATTACAGATGGTTTTCAGATATGCAAATGAGTATAGATGAGTCAACTTCTGAACGGAATAGTCCAGTTTTCTTGTGGGCTGCCGGTAAGCCACAACTCTGTCTCTTCAAATTTTCAAATTTGTGGGAAACTACAGATCTCCTCACCATTTCAAGCACAGCGGTGCTTGGGGGAGAGGGGGGGGGGGCACATAGCAGTGGATGTGGCCAGCCTAGTCAGAAAAAGTTTGGGGAAAGATTTTACAGAGGCAGATTTGAGCTGAGATGCTGCCGCTGATCTTTTTAACAAATACACAATGGGAGGTAGGCAGGGGGTGAAGTGAGTAAGGTTTATTCTGCCTGTTCTTGATGACAGGTTCCCTTTCAGTTACCACCTTTTTTGCAGCATAGAAGATACTAAACTTCACACTCCTCCTATTATTACTTGATGTGTGCCAAGCTTGGCGACTTGCATTGGCCACACATTCAGCAAATTAGTGGAGCTTCCACTTGTGGCATCCAGCCTGATCCTGAAGAAGCACAAATAGATGGGCAAGATTATGAACCAGGAACACAGCAAACCTAGCAAAGTGTTAATACAAGGAACAAAATTGTGTGTTTTAAAAAAAAAAAAAAAAAAAAAAATGTAACTGTGTATTTTGGAAAGAGGTTCAAGGAGCGCAGCAGGAAGGCAGAATGTTTCCAGCATCACACATGTGGGAGAGGTCAGTATGGAAAACATACGAGATAAGATTCCAGAATGTAGGGGATAGGATGGGGTGGGCACTTGTAACATAAGTATGGGAGGGATGTTACAGTTCACTAATGGACGTTTTTATTCTTACTGGGCAGTCAGCTTAGCTATTACCCTTAAAGGCGGTTGTATGGTGTTAAAGATATGTATATCTCTATCTATCACCAATTCTTGCCATTGGTGACCAATTTGAGAGGTGTCTGTCTCAAATGTGTCACATTGCTCTGGTAAGTGACACTATTATCTGTTATGCGTAACTCAGTCTCATAGAAGTGAATAGAGCTGAACTGCAATACCCAGCACAACCACTTTACAAGCAGTGTGCTTGGTAGGAAGCCAAAAGACCACACGGCTCATCTGACTGCTGTGTTCTCTTTATTGTCAGATACTTTAAAACTCATTTTAACTTCACAAACGCCCGCTGCCTCCATTCATCCCAGTGGTCGATTTACACGTGATCGTTGAGGTGGCTGAAACTACCAGCACTGCAGAAGTACAGTAGGGTCCCAAATACAATGCAAAAGTATTGGAAAAAATAAGCAAAAATATGTTTGAAGGACAGAAAATAAAGTAAAATTTTTGAGGTGTGTGTATATACATACCTCAAAAATTTGTTTGGCCGACATAGTTACTCTAAAACGGAAAAAGGAGTATTAAAAAGGGGTAGTGGATGCGAAAGACCTGAGGGGGAAGCCGGAAAATGGTTTAAGGGTTCAGACCAGACCTCAGTGAAAAACTCAATTTATAATACTGTATCCCCAGCAATTTGCGTTACTACAAATTTTACCTTTGTGTAAAAAAATAAAGACTAATGTATATTAGGAAAGAGCTATCTGATAAAGATGTCCTCTCTATAGTACTGACATACTACTCCATCTCTGCTTTATATTCCACAATGAGACAACACTTATAAGGTAGAGCTCCGCTGCAGCTCTTCATGGGGTGGCCGATCAGATGCCGAATGTTGCCAATGTCATTTTGGTCTATGGTTCGACAAGTCGTCATAAATGAACGGTGGAGGGAAACTTACTTTAAGTTGATGCACTGGCTGATGTTATGATGATATGGCTTAAATTTAACACCATCCCCTTTCTATCCCAATAGATTGACGACAAACCCTTAAATGCAGGGGAGGGCTCCCAGATTCGTGGCATGGGATCTGGGTGTGTTCACATGTCCAGCGATTTTTAGATGGAGGTTAAAGATGACCTAAAAAGTAATTGGCGAGCAGAGTTGTGAAAACTCTGGAGAAACTCAGGAATATCTATTTTACCGTGTTGGTAGTGTAGGGGAGGATGAAGAAGGAGAGGAGGAAGGGGGTGGATGGGAGGATGAAGAAGGAGAGGAGGAAGGGTTGTGGATGGGAGGATGAAGAAGGAGAGGAGGAAGGGGTGGATGGGAGGATGATGAAGGAGAGGAGGAAGGGGTGGATGGGAGGATGATGAAGGAGAGGAGGGAAGGGGTGGATGGAGGAGGATGAAGGAGAGAGGGAAGGGGTGGAGGGAGGATGATGAGGGAGGAGGAAGGGTGGATGGAGGATGAGAGGAGAGGAGGAAGGGGTGGATGGGAGGAGGAAGGGGTGGATGGGAGGATGAAGAAGGAGAGGAGGAAGGGGTGGATGGAGGATGAAGAAGGAGAGGAGGAAGGGGTGGATGGGAGGGTGAAGAAGGAGAGGAGGAAGGGGTGGTGGATGGGAGGGTGAAGAAGGAGAGGGGAGGGGTGGATGGAGGGTGAAGAAGGAGAGGAGGAAGGGGTGGATGGGAGGGTGAAGAAGGAGAGGAGGAAGGGGTGGAGGGAGGGGGAAGAAGGAGAGGCGGAAGGGGTGGATGGGAGGATGAAGAAGGAGAGGAGGAAGGGGTGGATGGGAGGATTCCTCAGCACTTGAGATTCCTGACAGTAATTTTATTAGCAGCGAAGACATGTATTTTTTTTCTCATTGGCTGCTATCTACAACTCCCTACCCTAAAGTAGTTGATCGGTCAAATAAAAGAATTACTTAATCTAGATAGAATTGACACGAAGAGACACAATCAGAATGGGGCAAAGTAGAAAGTGTTTGAGACTCATTTCAGCAGACAGGAGTCATAAGTTTTGTAACACCTTTCTAATATACTCTAGTATACATGGTAGTCAGGAAAACCTCAGAGATTGGGGAGTCCTAAAATCTAGTCCTAAAGTTGGGATGGGTTCTCTGGGGCAGGGGGGTGGGGGTCAATGGAGACGACGTAATGGTGGGAAGTGGGGCCTGTAAGTGTTTTGTGTTCATTATGTTAATTGCATTAAATTGTGACATGACAAAACAAGAAAATTATAATATTTATCATATATTCAGGTACAAATGGGACCCCTTTCTCTTGAGGAGAGGTCGCTATCCTAAGTGAGGCACGAGTCCTTCTGTTCTCCAAGTACTTATGGTACTTGATATGTTAAAGGTATCAATGGATGTGATGCAAAGTGAACATAAATGTATGCTTGTCACTGCTAATATTTTGTTTATGGTTTGAAAATTCTGTAAAACAAATAAAAATGTTTGAATAAAAAAAACTCAGATAGTGAATCGATACAACATTTTCCAGCTGCTCTAAAGTGTTGGTGGCTAGACCAAAAGAAAAATGGTCTAAGTGAACTACTTGCTCTCTACCCCGCTGCATGGAAAGTCTGGTGCTCCTGGGACAATGGCACAAGCTCCAGAAACATTAGAACTTGTATCTGCGAGGGTTGGGGGGGGGGGACACTTCTCCTCCTTTTAGGTCTCTGAATACTATGGAATTCATCCGGCTGCTTCTGTCTTGTTTTACATCATCAACAAGCACCAGTGACCCAGCGCCATTGGCAGCCGTGCCCAATCCATCACACTACCTCCCCCGTATATCATACATGATGTGCTATGGTCTGGATCATGAGCTCTACCACACCTTCACCATACTTTTACTATTTCCATCATTCTAGTAGAGAATGGTCGTCAGAACTCTTTAGGCTTTTTTAAGATTTTTTTTGTTAGCAAGGTCCGATCTAGCCTCCGATCTTGCGGCATAGGAGTGGTCCGCACCGTGCAGTGACCCCTCTGTCGTGCAGTCTTCTCTTTTGTGGTAGATTTGGACATAGATAACTTGGTTTTCATCCTAGAGAGTGCTGGCCACTTGTTTGTTGTGAAAGGGTTTTTCTTCTCCATGGAAATAATTCTGTGATCATCTACCACTGTTGTCTATGGTCCTCCTGGTCTGTTTACACTGATCAGTTCACCTGTGCTTTCTTTTTCAGGATGTACCAACCTGTATATTTTGCCGGTCCTAATATTGTAGAGATTTGTCACATAGTGTTTTTTTCCCCCTCTGTTTTTGCAGCTTAACCCCTTGACACAAACCAACATAATGCTATGTTTGGTCAAGAAAGGGGTGTATAGAGAAGGCTCACAGGCTGAACTTTCTTCATAATAATAACAATAATAATAATGACTCTCTGCAAATGTTGACCCTGGGACTTGAACCCTGGTCCCCAGGGCTGCAAGGCTGTAGTGCTAACCTCTGAGCCACCGTGCTGCAAGGCTGTAGTGCTAACCACTGAGCCACCGTACTGATTGTTACCCCCTATCCACACGATATGATCCACACTGATCACAAGTGTAAACTCTTTACATATCATCTATTTATATTTAATAATGGTTATTCCCTGGCGGTGTAACATATAACGGAAAATGGCACCAAATGTCCAAAACGCTACTTTTTGGTCATTTTGCAACTTCTTAAAATTCCAAGGGTCGTACCGTACCGCAAATGGTATGAATGTAAGCGTAATCACGTCGTGCAAAAAATAACCTTACTAAGCTCCATATGCCAAAGTTAGGAAATGAGTTATAAGCATCATAATACGGCAAAACTAAGAATTCTTAGAATTCTAAGACTTTTTTTTTTTTTTTTTTTTTTTTTTCCTACAAAAGGTTTTAATTTTAAATAAAATAAAAAGATATATAATTTTGGTATCCCCGTAATTGCATGAACCCAAAAAATTAAAGGGGAGGTGGCATTTTGAGTGCACAGTAAAAATAATATACAAAAAGGGCCAACAAGAAACTGGTGCAAAAGTTTTTTTTTTTTTTTTTGTCTGAAAGGTTGCGATTTTATGACGAACCTCACAGCAAAAATCTTGTAGCGAAAGACCTTTCCGTCTCTGATTAAGGACCCACATCACATATGTGACGGGTCACTCTTTGCGGCGGATCGGTATAATCGCTGTATGATATGCACCTGAAACTGGTGACCACATGTGCACCTACCTTCGGGGTCCACACAGGCAGAACATGTTAGTATATGAATTACCAAGCATACATTTTTGTATTTTGGTAGTGTGTAAAGGTTAATAGGCTGTTCCATGCCAGGCTCATTTCGGAGGTGGAAGATGGTGGAGACAGCTCGGCACTCTCACTTTTTTTTGTTGTCTTTACGTCTGTCTTCCTAGACTCCTATGGAGACGGCTGTGCAGATGTCTATGAGGAATGCTGGCTGTCTCTTTCCACTTTGGTCTGGCTTTAGAGCAATAATGGAGGGACATGGGGAAATTCCAGCCCCCCATAGGGTGTCTAGCCCTGCAGAGTAGGGGAAAGGATTGCTGAAGCCTGTCATTCCTCTTCTTCCAAATTGTCATACAAAAATAAGTTGGTGAAAGCCGCCATAAACCTTTCACCTCTCTTAGAAAGGAAAGTTATGATCTTTGAATTTCAGTTAAAATTACTATTCTAGAGGTCCTGACACCTCTCCTTGTCTGACTGTTTTTATTGAATTTTTATTTCTATGAAATAATAAGTCTTGAGGTTTTTTTTATTTATTTTTTAAAGGAAAGATTGTCCAAAATGATTTCCTACAACAGACATGGACAGGAGAAGTCGTTTTTAAAAACCCCATTTATGAAAGCCATTTCTGATTCTGGAAGCGCTACCAGTCCTGTATACGTACTTCATTTTACGGTGGTACGGCGTTCTCATCGGTAGATGGTTGTTTTACTAGCTGACCACTAGGTGGCAATGCATGACAGGATCGTATAGCTATAGCGTATAAGGCAGTGATGGCAAACCTTTTAGAGATCGAGTGCCCAAAATGAGACCCAAAAAACACTAGCTTTTCCCAAAGTGCCAACACGGCAAACAAACTTATTGCTACCAGAATCTTTGAGCTCCAATCCGACCCTGTCCACACCTTTTAACTCTTTGGACAGGACAAAGCAGCACAGGATGGGTCACTTTAAAATATCAGAGCACTACTTAAACTGACTGAGACTGCAGGAAGATGCCATGTCTGGCAAACTCTGTGCCTGGGAGACAGCCCGTGTGCCCACAGAGAGGCCTCTGAGTGCCATCTCTGGCACCAGTGCCATAGGTTCACCTCCAATAGTATAGGGCATGGAAAGAAGTAGATGGTGAAACAGGACATGTGAGGGAAACTATTTTTAGCTAAAAGACTGGTGTCATTTATTTAATATGTCCCCAGTTGTATTTGTAAAAAATGTGGTTACAGGTTCCCTTTAATAACAGTGATAGTATTAATAAATAACATTGATGTCGTCAAATGATAAAAAGGCCATCCACCAGCGTAGGGTTTACAACATGTGCATTCAATTTTATACACATTGAGGCCCATTTACGAAGGACTGTGCGCCAGTTTTCTGTCGGACTTTACACGTTCTTTCTAGTGTAAACTGCTTGCACAGATATTTAAGTGTCTGCACCACATTTGTGTTGCACACGACCGTTTTGTGGCGCAGCTGAACCAGTCATTATGCTATACAAATTAGGGGGCGTTCCGGCGCTCAGTCGGACGGTGCACCAGATTTAACATGCAAAGTCTGTCGCACGCCCTATGTTAAAGAGGACCTGTCACCCATAAATTGGGCACTAGGAGCTGCTTACTAAAGTAAGCAGCTCCTAGTGCTTAAACAAACGCCGCAGAGCTATCTAACACTGTGGCGGAGTACAATGTAATCGTCGAAAAGCTGTCCGACGTATTCATGAGGGGGCGGTCCGAGGTGCTGCCTCTTCCCTGGAACCCGCCCCGCTGGCTCCATAGGCCGGCAGTGACTGCCCCTAACCACGCCCCAACCCCGCCCCCTCATGAATACATCGGACCGTTTGGCGAGCAGTCCAACGTTTACATTGTACACCACCACAGTGTTACCAGAGGTTTCAGGTAATGCTATCACTCTAACACTGTGGCGTTTGTTTCAGCACTAGGAGCTGCTTACTTTAGTTAGCAGCTCCTAGTGCCCAATTTATGGGTGACTGGTCCTCTTTAAAGGTTTGCCACCACTGTTATAAGGGAACCCATTTCATCCTGTTGTGTAAAGTGAATACATTGACAACAATGTGAACACAACCTACACCTAGAGTTTCTGTACTTTTAATACAAAGTTTTGGGGGGAACTATTTGTTTAGGTTAAAGGATGAACGCTAAATTGGAAACCTGACCCCCAATTATAGTGATCAGGATTCATGTGGATTGTATCTGTCCAATATATCTGTTCGATTTTAACTTTCTATAACGACCCATTGGAAGAAGACTTCAGCAGGTACATTCAATATTATTTAACTTTTTTGTTCCATTTTTGAATTCTTGGTAGGAAGCTATACTATAGGGTGGAGTGATGAGTGAGGCGGAAGCCATAACCTAGTCGCTGTGGAATGCTCGTATTGTTCTTCTTCCGCCTCCCTCCACAATAAGGACCAGCTGATGTTTTTATGAGCTTACTGTATATATAAGGATATCATCACTGTCTGGGTGTTTCTGGATCTGCTAAGCCTTTGCTAGGTTTTATAGTGAGTTATACACTGACGGCAACATTTACCATTTAGTTCGTTGTCCCACCTTAGAGAACATGATTTTTTTTGTTATTGTTTATTTCACTTTACAGAATGTAACCTGTGACCTATGGCATCAGAATAGTAATAGGAAAACCTCTGCCTCACATAAGGACATTTTCTTCTTCTCCCAGTCTGCAGTTTGGATGAATTCAATAGTGCAGTTAAGGCACAACCTAAAACTATATTAACACTGTATTAATAAAACAGTCATAGTTGTTTGGTATTTTTAATTTTAAGGCATTTAACTTGAAAATCCACATCTGCACAGGAGCAGAGGATACTATAAAACAATCTGTAATACAATGTACTGTATATAAGGATTTTCAGCTGAATTAAGTATATTTCTCCCCATATTTTCAGATGAAGAGAATGTCTAGTACAACATTAATAATTTTTATTTATATAGCACTATCATATTCCGTAGCACTTTACAAATCATAGGGGACATATACAAATATAATATTACATTACACAGTACAAATAGTCATATGCAACAATGGGAGTGAGGGCTCTGTGCACAAGTGCTTACAGTCTGAGGATGAGGGGGTGACACAAGTGCTTACAGTCTATGAGGATGAAGGGTGACACAAGAGCTTACAGTCTATGAGGATGATGGGATGACACAAGAGCTTACAGTCTATGAGGATGAGGGGGTGACACAAGAGCTTACAGTCTATGAGGATGATGGGATGACACAAGAGCTTACAGTCTATGAGGCTGAGGGGGTGAGACAAGACCTTACAGTCTATGAGGATGAGGGGGTGACACAAGAGCTTACAGTCTATGAGGATGATGGGGTGAAACAAGAGCTTACAGTCTGAGAACGAGGGGGGACTCAAGAGCTTACAGTCTGAGGATGAGGGGGTGACGCAAGAGCTTACAGTCTATGAGGGGGGTGACGCAAGAGCTTGCAGTCTATGAGGATGAGTGGTGACACAAGAGCTTACAGTCTATGAGGATGAGGGGGTGACGCAAGAGCTTACAGTCTATGATGATGAGGGGGTGACGCAAGAGCTTACAGTCTATGACAGTGATGGCTAACCTATGGCACTGGTGCCAGAGGTGGCACCCAGAGCCCTTTCTGTGGGCACTCAGGCCATCACCAGAGAGGACTCCAGGTATCTTCCTGCAGTCCCAGACAGCCCAGGACTTGCTGTGCACAGAGCTATTTTAAAGTGACAGCTCTACCTGGGACTATTTTCTGCTTTATTGGTGTCCTCAGGTGCTGGTATCAATGCAAACTGTGACAGAGAAGGGAGTATAAATCACAAATTAAATTTCTGTGTTGGCACTTTGCAATAAATAAGCAGGTCTTTGTTGTAGTTTGGGCACTCGATCTCTAAAAGGTTTGCCATCACTGGTCTATGAGGATGAGGGGGTGACGCAAGAGCTTACAGTCTATGAGGATGAGGGGGTGACGCAAGAGCTTACAGTCTATGAGGATGAGGGGGCGACACAGGAGGTAGTAGAGCTTGTAGAATGGCCCAGCCAGTCTTTATAAGGGGACAGAGCAAAATAATTTTAATAAAAATTCTGCTTGAACCAACCATCAGCCGCCATCTTATATATAAAGTCCAAGCCGGGAGCTTGGTATCTGGTGTTTGCTGGATAACAGACGGGAGGAGGACACATAATTTCTATTGGCTGAGCATGCATGTGTTCTCGTTAGTTCGAAAGAGATAAGCTGGTGGTTTATCTCCTGCATAATTATGATGAAGCAAATGGACGGCACTATGTACCTCGTGGTGCTCCAATGGTTTATCTCCTGCTTTTGACTTCTATTGCTGGTATTAATGTGCTGTAATAACCCTGTGTGTATGAACCTTTATGTTACCTGCTGCTTTTTATAAATATGATCTTATGTTGTGTTCGGACAGACTTGTATTTTTATTTTTGTACACTTTTTTTTTTAAGTTCAGATCTTTGCCAACACTATAGTTGCAAATCCAAATCCACAAAAAAGTGTCTGCTGCTCGTGACTGAGTATTGAATATCACTTTACGACCTCGGCATGCTGCTCACCCAGCAGACCACCGGCCTGGAGCGCACAGACAGGTTTAGATAGTCTGGTACTGGTTGGATACAGGAGAGGTCAGAGGACCAGAAAAGGCTTTCCAGCGAGGGCAGATTCCTGGGACATTCTTGCTGGGTGTCCCTGGTAATGCTCTCCAATGTGTCACCTTGTGGGACCTTTAAATACTGCGCGTCTTTTTATACCTCTTTGCGCTCTTGAAGTTTATTAGGAGCCTTGAGGGTCAGAAGAAATAATATATTTACAGTCTGTGCTCAGACGGACGGTTTGCTGACGCTGGATAGGAATCCGCAGCACTTGTAGACTGTCTGCTATAAATCAGGCCCGGCCTGGCTGTCACTCCGATGTGTTGATGATTGGCGGCCCTTTTATTTATAATGCCATCTTTTTAAAGATCGCCCTGGTTTATGGCAGTCATCGGAGATCCACAGAGGTTTTTAATACTTTGAGAAAATATTGACGTTTGAGAGCATCAATCTGATGATTGTTCTACTAATAACAATCAACAAAGTATAGATTGGCCCCCGATAACTTAAATACAAGAATGGGGGTCCAAAAAATAGACATCCAAACTTGTACAGGCGGTCCCCTACTTAAGTACACCCAACTTAGACTACCCCTAGTTACAGATGGACCCCTCTGCCCACTGTGACCTCTGGTGAAGCTGCTGAGTGAGTATTACTTCTGCCTTGCAGCGCTGGGGTCCTGGGTTCGAATCCCACTCAGGTCAACATCTGCAAAGAGTTTGTATGTTCTCTCCGTGTTTGCGTGGGTTTCCTCCGGGTACTCCGGTTTCCTCCCACACTTCAAAACATACTGTTAGGTTGTTTAGATTGTGAGCCCCATGGGGACAGGGACCAATTTGACATGCACTGTGCAGCGCTGCGTAATATGTGTGCGCTATATAAATAATTATTTTTATATTATTATTTCTGAATGCTTTACTATAGTCCCAGGCTGCAATGATCAGCTGTAAGGTGTCTGTAATGAAGCTTTATTGATTATCTTTGGTCCCATTTCAGCTAAAATTTTGAAAATCGGGTTGTCACTGGGGCAAAATTATTTATTTATTTTTGTTTGGAACTACATTTATAAAATGTACAGTTCCGACTTGCATACAAATTCAACTTAAGAACAAACCTATGGACCCTATCTTAACCCTACGTAACCCGGGGACCGTCTGTACTGAAAACTGGTCTTCTCAAAGTAGTCTAGTCTGGATAAGGAGGTGGTCTTCTCATAGAGAGGATCTCATGGAAAGGTTTCGCTGGATATGGTTATCTGTAAGCTAACAAAACACTTGTGGAGTTGTTCGCACTGGGTGGAGTTGCCCATAAAGTCTGTTACATGCTGGGCACCATGCCCGCTGCCTGGCAGGCACCCGCACTGATTGCTCCTCCTGTCCCATCTTTGTTGAAGACTTGAACATACTAGTTAAAATGCAACTTAATAATTGTAGTAATTGTATCTCCTTTCTTCACCTTACTATCTATGTTCTGTGATGTTGGCTAATAAAATATACATGTAGAATCTTCCCCACTAACTTATGGTTCTGGTCACACCTAACATCCTGTCATAACAGAAACCGCATGAAGCGACAGAACTGTAAACTTGGCCTCAAGATGACCAACGCCTTCAGTGGATGTTTCTCTCACAGTGCCCCCCCCCTTCCTTTCTATTAAATGCAAATTGCCATCGGTTTTTAAGAATTTTTCTTCCCTCCCCATCTTAATAGTCTCTTACCCATTTAATGAGCTGATTAGATAATAGGGTAGCCAAGTCCTCTTCCTTTTTATCTAATATTTGTGTGTGTTTTTGTTAGCAGCAGTACTTTGAGAAATGCATTCATATTCCAGTACTGTAGCTGGACTTGGAGCACTGAGGTGCAGTGGTGTTTGAGATCTTTTCACTGAACACAACAGTATCTCTTCTCTCTATTGTAGCAGATACTCAGGGGGAAGCAGCTTTGCAGCAGTACAGTTGAAGAGATCACATACCAGTGCAGAGTGCCCCAAGTCCTGCTACAATCCTGGAATACAATAAAGTTCTCTCCCCTATTATCTTCAGTCTTTAGTGTATTTTTCCACATTTTGTGGTCTGTTTGGTGCAGCTTACTTGCTTTTTCACCCAAACTACATGGCTTCCCTCCCATTGTGTGTCCTCACTGATGGATACAGAAGGGCCGTAGTTGCACGTTCAGCTCTCTGCCGTCTGTATACGTAATAGCCGTATAGTAGATGCACACAACCCCAAACAGTCATGGACAACCTGTAAGTTTATCTTCTATCAAGTTGTTCTGTTGCTTCAAAATATTTTCCACAACCTAAAAAATGTTTCCATGATCAGTCTCTTGCTATCCTCCTTTCTGTATAGAACAGACCTTTCTGGGGCCCTGGGAAATGGCGCTGTGGTTTCCTGACTCTTTAATCTGATTTTTTTTTTCTTTTTATCGGACCATGTAATGAGCTATTGTTCCCCGGCAGAGTTTTCGGGAGGAGGGGAGGGTGATTGGCCGCCTCGTCCTCTGGTACGTCTCTATTCCCTTGTCCGCTTCCCCTGCAGTACAATGTCCATTCAGCAGTGGCCGGCTGATCTCCCAGCCAGACGGCAGCCCACAGCTCTCATCTTTCTCACGCTTGCTGAATGGAAATAATATTTTAGTGACACAAAGGTGAAGTGATGGAAGAAAACCATTAATATTCATGTACATTATATACTTGGTATTCGCAGCTCATCTCTTTCCTGTCACCGGATCCTTTCATTTCTTTCGGTGCCCCCTGAAAGGGACTCTGGTGTCTGTGCCAAGACTAGTGCGATGCCCGAGTGCTTCTCCCTGGGGCGTATGTGTAAGAAGGATTTGTTGGACAGAAAAACGAAATATAGAAATGAGACAGAAAACCTTATAGAACATTCTGGGTCCATTCATACTTTTCACAAACTACTGTATGAAAACAAGTAAGTTTTCGGTCCACAAGCGATGGATTTGTGCTTACTGGTTTGTGGCCCGTGTGTCAATGTATGAGGTAATACAAATAGAAAACTCCCCGAACTGTAAACTGGGGCAAGAAGAGGACCCGAGTCCTGCACCCTGAGTAGTCGGGTCACACACAAGGTCCAGGGAAACCAAAGCTACAAGTATGAGCACATAGAAATGAATGTGCCCATCTGCTATCTGGGTAGCACATGGAGAAAAACAGTGTTCATACTTATGGGGCCTTCATGTTAAATTAAGCTTTTATGTCTACTTCCAGTGGTTGGAAATCTTTCCATGGTCACACCAATTTGGCAAGCTCTGTGCAGCGCTGCGTAATCTGTAGGCGCTATATAAATAATAATTATTATTATTATTACTGGTGCACAGCTCGTTAGTATCACAGAGTAATCGGAGCTGTGTGATGTAATGAGCCGTGCACCTGTGACCATGGACATTTATATCGATGGGAAGTGCACAAAAGCTTTCATAAAATGTGAAAGTGGACAACCCCTTTAAGTTCTGTAATATTGCATCACTATGTATAGTCTGACCTACTCAATGAGTACTGAAATGGATTCCTTAACCAGTACACAACCAAAGTCCACTCCACAATCTAATGATGGATGTATTGCTGGCAACAGATCTGGAGACATCGCTATGAATTCAGCGGAAACTCAAGAAATGTGGAGGAGGATTTTTTTAACAAAGGAGTTTGGGAAATGAATGTATAGCAGTTTCCGGCTCTCTGAGCGATAAAGCTGTAATGTCGGGGGAGATTTTCCTTTGCAGACTTCCTCTGATATATTACATTGATATCGTGTGTGTGAAGCACTGGACATTGATGACCTCCGGCCATGGAGATTTGATTCTGTGGTAAGAATTGAGGCTGCGTTCACATTGACGTCTGGCATCCGTTTACAGCACGAGCCATGATGTCGTGATGGATCTAAGCGACTGATCCAGATGTCGCCTCTTGAACCTTTTTCTTAGGCTTGCCGCCTAGTGCCTCATGCATCATGAATTGATCTTCACCTGGTGGAAAATAAAGCGTCCATTTCCGCATAGTCTCATGGGGCCTGAATGTTTTTGCTCTACCTATGACCTAGTTTTGTCATCCAGAATAAGTGCCTACATTTCTTTAAGTGGTATATAGTGGGTGCCTTGGGGTCCTGCCCCCCTAGATCTGCCTTTTATTAGTACAAATAAATGCAGATCGTATTTTAACTGTAATTATGATGAATAAGTATAGGTGCATAGCACATCGGTATCACCATCCTCTAAAATTATTCTCTAAAAACATCAAACTGGGCAAAATTGTCTATTTTTGAGGGAAACCTTTCCTTTTAAATGACTTTCTAAGAAATTCACTGATGCATCCAGGACTTCTATGAACTTCATAACACCAGCAGCCATTTTGGGGAGATATGGCGTTCATGTTTTCAAGAAGTGTAATTTTCGTCCTCTGATGTTGGAGGAAGTAGGAGAGCTGTCATTATTTCAGTCGGTGACAGAGAGCTTTAGCCAATGAATTACAAAGGCCGGTGTCAGAGCTGTAATTGTTATTGTAATGCTCCCTGCCCTGAGTTATGAGGCCGGCCGGATGGCTCAGTGCATGGGAATGCAGGGCATGTGTGTACAGATCCTCCTCACTATCTCAGCTGTTAACCTCCTCCAAGGCAAAAAATAGAGCAGCCCTCCCCCTGGGACAAAGGCCAGAGAAGCCGTGTTTACAAGAGGAGTCATTTAGGAGACTCCACTATTGGTGTGAGGAGTAGAGCGAGGGGCACTGCTCAGGAGGAGGGGAACCAAACATCACAAAGGGCTTCCAAGTCCCACAAAGCCGAGGAAGCGGGAGAGGAATGGCTGGGATATGACGGCTTGTGCTCCCCTGTCTCTGGGCAGGACGGGGGCACCTGTCCTCCGGGCAGATGGGTGCTGGACACGTGCTGAAGGTGTGGTGCACCACTAAGGGCTTCCCGCAATCCCTGTGAAACTTGGGAGGACCAGGATGACACCCTGGTTTACCTGTTCTTCCAAGCACAAGGTGAGTCTTGTGTCCTGAACTGATGTAAGAGTCCACCTGAGACACCTGTCTCGTACTGAGGAAAGTCCTTCCTGTCTTGGGGCACTTAGCAACTTGGGAATTATTGTCTTTTATGTGTACTGAGACATTGAGTGACGTCTTGCGTTATCTGTACTGGTCTCTACTTGAGTGTATATAATATACTGTTGGTGTCCCACTTTGTTCTGTTTTATTACTTTATGGTGCAGCAGCTCAGGGTGCACCCATCCTACAAGGAGGTGTTACACCTGTGAAGCTAAGCAGACATATTGAACAGAACCAGCCTGGTAGTCCACTAATAACTCATTTACTTGTCATTTTATATTGTGATTTGCCATCTCGCGACAGACCCCCAGGCTCATCCTGAGCATAAGATGATAGTACAATTTTTGTGTATACAAAGTCAATGTCTTGAGTTAATATATTTATGATTCAGACTTCCATCTCATTCTTATAATGATAATACAGTAAACTGATATTCAATGTTTCATTATATTGTTGCCTAAAATCCCATTTCTATGGTTAGGGGTTCAGGGGGCGGTCTTACTCAGTAATTGACAGCTGACTCTGTGCTCATACAAGGTAGACTACCCACCGGACTCCGAAGTACAGATAGACCCAGATTTTGGGTCAATACTAGAAGGTTTTATATTTTTCGGATGACTACCGTACAATCTATATTGGAAGGGTATCCAGCTTCTGACATATATTTCTACATTTGTTTCCCCACTACAATCGTGTTCTGGGTGTGATGATAAACAAGTGTTGACATTGTGTAGGTTGCCAGCGTATCCACAGTGATGTGAGGCAATAGATCAGCTGCCAATATACTGGAACTAATATATACACAAGATGTTTGAGCAAGTCACATCACATTCTCGTGACTCCATGAACCTTCATCTTCTCTGATATCATGGGGGGAAACGCTTAAAAAACTGTGAATCATTGATTCCTTGCCACATTGTTCACCTATGACTACATGGAGCGGCCATTGATAATTTTGACCTGGAAATATGGATAGACTGTCAGTATTTGATGGTCAAACACTTTTACTATTGGCTATAAAGTTCCCATATACTTGGGCTACGGAATATGATGGCGCTATATAAATAAAGATTATTATTATTATTGTAATTATTACTTTCGCATCGCCAAGTGTGCATGTGTTTATATTTGGAAATGTTGATTAAGCCAATACCGAACAGAAAGTGAGGAATTGGAATTTCTACTACTGAGGACGACAGGAAAACTTCCACATTTCTCAAAACTCGTCATCGGGGTTTGTGTTCAGTATGTTGTCTATACGCATAAAATAATTGTTTGGTCATGTCAAGAATATATTGTGTATAACTAGCATTTGATGGACATAAAGCGAACCTGTCACCAGAGACCTCCTTTTCACTAAAGACGGGTTGCAGAAGCCCATTACAGCCTTTTCTGTGCAGTTGCATTACAATATAATTGTGTTTTACATTACCTTGCAATCGACAGAATCCTGTTCTATGTCCCAGGTTTGCTTTGGTTTGACTGCATTATAAAAAAAAAAAAAAACCTTGGGAGCGGAAAAAAAAAAATCTTGACCGCACATCCAGCACATGAAATGGTTAGTGGGCTCATGCAATTTCATCAAAATGTAAATAAGAACCTCAAGTTTTGTTTTGTAAATGTAGCCTAGCGGCAATAGATCATTGTGTAGATGTGCAATCCAGTTTTTTTTTTTTTTTCTCCCAATATTGGTTTAAAAAAGATACACATAACTTCTCTGTGCTGCTCACTCACTACTCCTTCCTCAGTTCTCAGCCTCCACCTTTGTGCTCCTGTACATTAATGCCTTCCTGCTGTTTAACTGAAACTGGGACAAAGCTCACAGTGTGGTGAGATGACATCAGTAGGGTAGGGAGGAGTTGTACAGGAGCACAAAGGTGGGGACTGAGAGCCGAGGAGTGAGTGAGCAGCACAGGCAAGTCACATGTTTTTTTTTTAAAATGAAGCAAATAAAAACAAACCTGGGGCTCAGAACAGGATTCTCTCAGGTAAGTAAGTAGTTTGCAATCCAGCTGTAATGGGCTTCTGTCTTTAGTGAAAATTAGTTCCTTTGCTTAACCTGCTGTGAGGGAAATAACCAACCTGGTGGCAACCTCTATATATGAGAATCTCTGCTTTCTGTGTGATGAGACATCCCCTTCAGTGAAATTGGCTATGCCAGTGCCCAAATCTTCATGTAATTAAATCTGGTGATTGCTTTGTTGTCATTTCTCAGAAAATAATTCTATGCCATATAACAATCCTATTCTATCTTCTTTCCTAGCAAACCACTGACTGGAATAAATATGACGAGCGGTTGATGAGATCGGCGGAGAGGGGGGATGTAGAGAAGATCTCGGCCACTCTTGCCAAGAAAGGGGTCAGTCCCACCAAGTTGGACCTAGAAGGACGCTCTGCGTAAGTTTTACCCTCCAGCATTTTGAATTGGTTCTGCCCTGATTTTTTTTTTTTTGTCTCGGCGGATTTTTTTTTTTTGTGGGGGTAAAAACATATAATTTAAGAGATTACAAAAGAAGCGCCACATTGCCCTGCATTCACTCTTTACTAATTCACATGTAACTACCATGACTAGGGAGCGAATTGTATCACAGAATATTTTGTAGGATCTGATCTTGGCGTGTGTTTGCTAGCATGAATGTCTTGGCCATTTATAAAGCATCTCACCCGAGGACAATGGGAGTCGACTGTAGCTGCACATACATTGTACAATTGATTTGTCTCATATCAACAGGTTAGATGACCAGGATAGCACATGAGGCCATCATGGATATCTGATATAATCCGGCCATGTTCCCCCATTTACTACACCCTCTGCTGGATGTGCATGTGTATAGGGGGAGATGTAAAGTGTATGGCTAGCTTAAATTACGTGTGCCCAGCCTTCTTCATACTTTGTTGCACTATATAATAGAATATTTGGCTATTTTAGAGGAAAATTGGGACTAGTTGGATGTAGTATTTGGTTCACACATCAAAAATTGCATACGATGTCACCACTACCTATTGGAGCAGCTCACAAGGATCCCATCCCAGCCTTTATCTAACCAATTCATACATTAATCATTGCAACATCATCTTTTCTTTATCATGTAAATGAGGCTGGTCACAAGGTCAGAGGCAGTGATGTCACCCCTGTTACCCCTCCCCTCCCCCCTGCTCATGTCTGTGTGTAATGTATAGTAAAGCATAGTTAGTGCCTGTGCTGTATCTGCTGACATGCTGCATCCTCCTAATACACAGAGACACAGACATGAGCTACACAAGTACCTGACATGTTCTGCTATAACATGGCTGCCTGGAGCTGTTGTATCTTACACACACACACACACACACACACACACACACACACACACACACACACACACACACACACACACACACACACACACACACACACACACACGCACACACGCACACACGCTGCAGGAGGCGTGGCCACCAGCAAGCACATGGAGTAGCCATTACATGGAGCAGCTGTCACTCAAGCACTGGGGGTGTGGCTGTGCCTCCCACTCATGAATAGGCTGCACAGCTTGAATATGCTAATGACTCATTGGACATTTCACAGGTCATTTGCATACCACTTTAGGACCTCATTGCTTAAGTTTACAGGCATGTAGAGGGACAATGAAGGGATAGAGGCAATGCTTTCTAATGGCCGTTTATGAAAATCTATTTAGTTTAGGGGGGTTATTTTGCCTGACAGGTTCTCTTTAAGGCCAGAAAAACTGGACACCGTGATACAAAGTTCTCTCGGACTATAACCATATAGCTCCATAATGCTAATGCATAAATGAATCCATATTCATACAAAACCAAAGTGTCTACTTTGGAGCATAAATATTTGTGCAAACAATTATTTAGTACGTAATGTAGTGTAATATTATAGCGGCAAGTATTAGGTCACATTACCAAATTACGGTAGTATAAATGGCAGCCAGTCTGAGGGGGAATGGAGAGGCCCAATATTTGACTATGACGCATTGTAGAGTTATGACCAGTGGACAAGCCCATAAACCAGGACATGATTAGGTATAGATGTATAGGATTATTTTTAAAAGCTTGCAGGAAGCGTCTATTCCCATATATATTATTATTTTTTTTTTTTTGTATCGTACATTGACATTTTTTTTCCTTTTAATCCAGATTTCACGTTGTTGCGTCAAAGGGTCACCTGGAATGTCTGAACACCATCCTCTTACATGGGGTTGATCTCACAGCCCCAGATGCTGCTGGTATGTTAATTCGGTTTTGACTATTAATAATAAAGTATCTACCCCCTCCTTTGCACCTGCACCAGTGAGTGTGAAGCAGTAGGTTTGTGAAATAAGTTGGACTCTCTGAGCTTTGCATTGCTGGGTGGCAGCTTCAGCAGAAATCTTGCCATTTTGTTTCTGTTGCGCACACATCTTTCTAGAGTATGCTTTTCTTTTAAAGGACGAGGCCAGGATGCCATTTCCAGACCTCTTTGGTGGTAACTTCTCTCCTTCTTAAAGAGAACCTGTCACCAGGGACCTCATTTTCCCTAAAGAAAGTTTGTAAAAGCCCATGACACCTGCAGTGCAAACATGCCTCTCTGCCTTTTCTAAGCATTTCCATTACAATATAATTGTATGTTATAACTTAGTCTTTCACCCTGACAAAATACTGGGGTAGTCCCAGGGGTCGGGCTTTGGTTTGCATGCATTTCAAAAAACAACATGTGACTTGTCTGAGCTGCAGGCTGTCTCCATGTTTGTGCTCCTGTACAACTCCTCCCTCCCCCACTGATGTCAGGCAGACTAGGCGGTGAACTCTGAGAAGAAGCAGGAGGTGGAGCTGTACAGGAGCACAAAGGTGGGGCCAAGCTCTGAGGAGTGAGTAACACAGACAAGTCACTGTTGTTGAATTCTGGTTTGGATACATTTCAAAAAACATGTCTGATCCTTTTCGTTTTTTTTTTTTTTTTTGGACAATGTCAAATACACATCAGATTGTCATCCAGACCAGCTGAGATTTACTCTTTTATGTAATGTCCCCACCCTTCTATGTGGAAATAGAAATCTCAGCACGCTACAACTTGAGTGATTGTCTACAGCAATTTATTATTATTATTTTTTGTTTGTTTTTCTTGTCAGGTCGAAATGCGCTGCATCTGTCAGCAAAGTATGGACACTCCCTGTGTCTGCAGAAGCTTCTGCAGGTAGGTGGCCACGTAGTAAATGGATTACATAGGTGTCTCTCTGTCTGTGAGATCTGATTAGTAAGGAATTATAATACAGCTATATGAAGAATGCAGGACCGTGCAATGTAGATCACATACCACCCATTGCTTATGGACGTAACAGCGGATTTGCCGATGTTTGCTCTGAAACTCTGCCAGCAGTATTTTCCCCCAATGATAAAAATAAAGACTCCTTAAATATTTCACCCCTGGCCCTCTCTACCTCATTATAAAAGGAGAAACAAAGGTTAAAAGATGCCTTTAGCAATGCAGCGCAGTAATGGAACAATTATCATAGGAAACTCCCTAATGAACATTTTATAATGGAGTTTTTTTTTTTTTTAATTACTCGGGAGAAATGTGTACACCTCTCCGTATTCAGTATTCCTGTGTATGTGGAAGGAACAAGTCAGGTTCACATGTCAGATGTTTATCTACTAGACACATTTTGTGATCAGACAATGATTTCAAAATCTTCAAGGAAACCTACCATGAGGAATATATCATGAGAAGTAGATCTGATAATAGATGCCTCCTGTCTCTGCCCTAATTTGTCATTTAATAATCCTGAAACCTTACTTGTAATGTAACTTGTTAAAGACTTATATTTTAGTAATATGTAAAGTAACTGCAGAGGCTGCTGGGGCGTGTACTAGCCTGGCCGGGCACTGGGAGGTAATGCTACTCCATGCCCCAGGAGCCTCTGCAGTTAATGTACACATTACTAAAATGTAAGTTTTTAACAAGTTAGGTTCCAGAATTATTAAATTACAGATTAGGGCAGAGGCAGCAGGAGGAATCTACCATCAGATCTCCTTCTCATGGTAGATTCCTCATGGTAGGTTTCCTTCAAAAGAAAACCCGTAGAACACCCTTCTAATATCTTCCGGACCAGAGAAAGAGATTTGTGTATCTGTTAATAATGTAACTCATGTATTTTATTACCTTTTTCCCCCCAGTTTAACTGTCCAACCGAAAATGTGGATTTACAAGGCAGGACGGCGCTGCATGATGCAGGTAAGAGGTTCATGAAGTATCTGATTGGCTTCTTCCATCCTTCTTCCTAAACGTCTGAATCCGTGTCCAATGTTTTTTTTGTGTCCGTGCAGCCATGTCCGATTGCTGTTCCAGCGTGCAGCTTTTGTGCGATCATGGGGCCTTAGTAAATTCCAAAGACTTGGTGAGAATAATTTTATTCACTAAACTTTCCACCACATTTATTCATTGTTGTATGTTTTTGCATTTGGAGTATACATTGGTTGTTCTTCTGTACTCTAGGATGGAAGGACCCCACTGGCACTGGCCACACAAATGTGTCGCCCCGCTATCTGCCAACTTCTGATAGAGAAGGGAGCAGATCTCAATTCCCGGGACAAGCAGAATAAGTATGTAATGGTGCTGATGTTCAGAATATTATATATGTGTATAGATTTATGTAATAATAAGCTGTGTATTCCTTAGGACCCCGCTTATGCTGGGCTGTGAGTACGGATGCCGAGAAGCTGTGGAAGTCTTGCTCAGGGCAGGGGCTGATGTGACTCTAGTCGACACCCTGGGACATGACTGTACATATTATAGCAGAATTGGGGATAACCTTGAGGTCTTGTCCCTCATCAGGACCGCAGTTGAGAACTCACCACGAGGTGACCATCTTTCTTTATGGCGATTTGTAATACGTTAAACAAGGGATGTGTTGATGACAGTTTTTGTATCTTCCCACAGCGGTAGAGCCTATGAGGAGTATGGTGTCACTACGCTCAGTAAGTGTGTTCCTAATCTTGTTTTGGACTCCCACTATGGTGCTCTGTGTTCCTCAGAAGTATTTCCATGTAATAAAATCATGACATATCATAAGCTTATGCTCCACTATATGTTCAATGGGGTAAAGATGCCTGGACCACAAATGATCCTAAGAATAAGAACACAAAATTGTGAAACTAAAATATCCAATAAATTTTAACTTTAGTAAAAAAAATCATAAACTGAAAAGTCGGGGTGCAATATTATTCGTCTCCTTTACTTTCAGTGCAGCAAACTCGCTCCAGAAGTTCAGTCTCTGATCTCTGAATGATCCAATGTTGTCCTAAATGAATGATGATTAATATAATCCCCCTGTGTGTAATCGGGTCTCCAAATAAATCCTCCTGCTCTGTGATAGTCTGAGGGTGCGGTCACACGTCGCGTTTAACCCATGCGTTTAAAATAACGGCTGAAGAGAGATTTGCCTAATTAAACAGCTGTTAACACTTGTGTTTACAAAACGCAGCTGTTAACGCGTGTTAACATTGCAGTTAACACATGCGTTTGTTAACGCAATGTTAGCACATGCATTAACGCACAGGTTAACATTTGCGTTTTGTAAACGCAAGTGTTAACAGCTGTTTAATTAGGCAAATCTCCTTTCAGCTGTTGCAGTGCGTTTTTAAACGCATGCGTTAAACGCGAAGTGTGACCGCACCCTCAGGGTTCTGCATCATGAAGACTGGGAACACACCGGGCAGTTCTGTGATACTGCTGTGAAGTTTAAAGCTGGATTTGGATACAAAAAGATTTCGCTAAGCTTGGACATCCCAAGGAGCCGTGTGCAAGCGATCATTTTGTAATGGAAGGAGAATCAGACCACTGCAAATCTACCAAGACCCGGCCGTCCCTCTAAACTTTCATCTCCAACAAGGAGAAGACTGATCAGAGATGCAGCCAAGAGGCCCATGACCCCTCTGGATGACCTGCAGAGACCTACAGGCGAGGTGGGAGAGTCTGTCCACAGGACAATAATCAGTCGTACACTGCACAGATCTGACCTTTATGGAAGAGGTGCAAGAAGAAGCCATTTCTCAAGATATCCATAAAAAGTCTTGTTTAAAGTTTGCCACAAGCCTCATGGGAGACACCAAACATGTGGAAGAAGGTGCTCTGGTCAGATGAAACCAAAATCAAACCTTTTGGCCACAATGTCAAACGATATGTTTGGAGTAAATGCAACACAGCTCTTTTTCCCTTAAAACACTGTCCCCAATGTCATACATGGTGGGGAAGATTTTCTGCTTTTCGTCAGCAGAGCCAGGGAAGATGGTTAAAATTGATGGGAAGATGGAGCCAAATTCAGGACCATTCTGGAAGACCTGGAAACTGCTGTTCACAAACGCTTCATCCAACCTCCCTGAGCTCCAGATGTTCTCCAAGGAAGAATGGGCAAGAATTTGTCTCTCCATGTGCAAAACTGATCGAGACCTGATACCCCAAACGACCGCTGTAATTGCAGCAAAAGGTGGCGCTGCATAGTAGTATTTTAAGAGGCTGAATAATATTGCACCCACTTTTCAGTTTATTTTTTATAAAAGTTCAAAATATCCATTAATTTTTGTTCCACTTCACAATTGTGTCCCCCTTGTTGTTGATTCTTTTGTTTCTTGTTTTTTGTTTTTTGCTGACCTGCACAAATTTGATATAAGGTGATATGGGACACTAAATCACCGGCCTAAAAGTACATGTGGGTGGTTTAGTGTCTTAAATCTCCCTGACAGGTTCCCTTTAATGTATGGTAGTGATTATGGCACGTCAACAGATCCCCTCTCGTGACATGCAGCTAGTTTGACATTTCCCTGTTGTGTATTGGCTATCGCCTCTACCCGCCACTTCCATCCCAGATAACTGACTGTATTGTTCTCCTGTTAATGTCAGCTCTTTGTTTTCACTCCCACCCAACCTGGGACGTCCACAAACCATGTTCATGCTCACAGCAATGATGTGCAACCATGCAGGCTTATGGGTGGGAGCTTGTATATCACAACAAATATCCTACAGTTTCTGGATTTTGGGTAGTCTTTCGATGACCGCAGCAGCCGCTAACTGAGGCGATATGTGTGATATGTGTTCCTCCTCCTTCTTTACAGAAATGGGCAAAGTATAATTCTAAGGAAGAGTCGTCCTCAAAGTCTAAGGAGCAGTCGGTGGTATGTATGAGCAGGACTTGACTACTATTAGGGATGGGCTATGGACCTGCCGAGTCAAATCCTCTTCATTATTATTTGTTTTTTTTTTAGGACCTGGAAACTGAGAATGAAGATCTGCGGGATCGGATGAGAAAGATCCAGCATGAGCACCGAGCGCTGCTGGATAAAGTGGGAGGCCTGCAGCACCAGCTCGGCCAGGTAGGGTTTATAAGCATCTGGATGAACCGCCATGTTGATCCGGTCCCCAGTACATCATTAAAGTTTATAGGCAGGTGTGTGGATGGCGTTTAATAGTTGTAGCCAATTAAGGTGTGTGTTTATATAGCGGTATAGGTGTGTGTCTGTGATCAGAGTCATCACCACCAGCGCAGGGATTAGTGCAGAGTGAATGTGTGGTCACGGTGGGCGATGACTGTTCTGTTTAGTGTGGAAAGTTTTATGTTAAAAATCCAGTTTTAACATAAAGAAACGGGAGTGAAGGGGAAAAATAAAGCTATGAACAAGTGCAGCGAGGACAGGAAATAACTCTGACAGATGGGGGGTGTGGTGGTGGGCTGTGACTCTCTATGGAGGGGAACTAGGAGGGGTTTCCAGTTAGGGTCTGCGCGCCCCAGAGCAGCGAGAGGGACTGGTCTATTGTCAGACCAGGGATACTTACATTGACTTCATATTACAGGAGCAGATGATGACAGATGACTTGGAGAGTGAGGTAGGATGGTGCGTGCGTGTGTGTATGTGTGGGGTGTAGAAGACCTTCATACTATTATTTGCACATTACTTTTTTTTTTTTTTTATTGCAGAAAGAAGAGCTGAAATCACTATTGGAAGTAAAAGAAAAGGAACTTGAGGAGAGTCTGCGAACTATGGAGAACCTGCGAGGGAAGCTGAGATATTATGAGGTGAGACATGGGACAGGCTGGGGATGGAAAGAGTCATTGAAACAGAAAGGACACAGGTCAGACTATAGTTTTACTGTGTGTATAAATGGTTAAACTGCAGCTGACAGGTACAGGACATGGGAAAGGAAATGCTATTGTTAATGGGAGCCTGTGGGAGTTTTGTGCTGATTCGGCATGTGAGGTGTCGCAGCCTTTTATGAAGCTGCTATAGTCCTTTCATCCCTGACGGAAAGGTATGTGGCATCGTGTTATAATCTATTCAACTAATAGTTTTCTCTAAGAAAATCAACAGCAAATTTATAATTCAAGCCGATAGTAATGGGATATACAACAGGTATCACTATAAGCATCCGGATTTTGGGATTGGTGGCAGAATGGTTTGACCCTTGATGGGATGACTAGGATCTGGATGTGATAATTAGACTAGGCTATAACAGTTAACTGGAACAAAACTTCCGAGACTTTTTTTTTTTAGTTTTGGTCAATGGGGGGTCTAGATGTTTGAGACGTCTACAAACAGAGGCAGGAAGTGCTTGGCTTTGATCATTGAGCAGTGCACTGACTTGTTGACTTTCTATGGAGTCTGTGGACTGTTCCATGGAAAACTGAACAGAGCCGATGAGGCAACGTGTAGATGTCCCTTTCTATAGCATTTTGGACGGCATCTGTGGTTTGACAAAGTTTTGTGAAAGTTGTACTTTGAACAAGTAAAGAATGAAAAAAAAAGTTTTACTGTAGAATAAAATAATAATAAAATAAACTTTTTTTTCCTGACTTTAATATTTCAGCAGAAAAATCTCTCTGCCCCTAACAGCCCTTTCAGCAATGGTACGTATGTGTCTCTACACGTTACAGACCGAGATCACATCTCCTTTGATGTATATAGGTCTCTAATAAATTTCTTCCTTTTTATTCTAGGGAAAGAAGACATCGTAGTGAAGCAAAATCTTGTTCTTAACGCTGATCCTCAGGTAATGAGTGCCAAAGAAAGGAATGGATAATGACTGTGAACTTTTTTAGCTTTTAGGTTTATGTTGTGGCTTTTTTGACAACTTTGTTTTTTTTTTTGTAAGAAGAAAAAAGTATAGTATTGTATTTTGTAATTTGTGGTTTTTCTTCTCTTTGTAGCTTGCGGCTCACCTGCCGGCCAGGTCTCAGCTGCGACCTCTGGAACTTCCCGGGGAAAATACTGAGCAGCGCCAGGAACTAGAAGCCATCCGCAGATACTATGAAATGTCCAGAGAGGAGACGCTGCGGCTGCAGCAAGAACTTACAAGAAGGTCTTCTGAGTGTGTAGCCTTGGCCTCCGAGAGGGATCGGTGTAAAGCGGATTCAGACAAGCAGATCCGTCAGCTGGAGGAAGCTCTGCGTGATGTGCAGAAGCGCATGCTGGACTCGGAGAGTAAAGTGAAGCAGATGCAAACACATTTCCTGGCACTTAAAGATCACTTAACACAAGAAGCTGTGAACGGCAGCTCCCGCGCAGAGGAATTGCAGGAGCAGCTGCGAGAGATTAAGAACAAATACGAGGGTGCATCTGCTGAAGTCGGAAAACTGCGCAACCAGCTGCGACACAATGAGCTTCTGGTGCAGGAGCTGCGCAGAGAAGACGCACGCCTACGTAAAGATAATCGCCGCTTACAGGATGACCTAGCTCTCTGCGAGGAGGAAAAGGAACGGGCAGAGCGAAGGGTCCAGGAGGTCGGAGAGCAACTGGGTCTAGCAGTCACCACTGAAAAGTTTGAGAACATGAAATGCCTTCTGACTAATGAGGTAAATGAGAAGTCACGAAGCTTAGAAGAAACGGCACAGGAACTGGTCAAGGCTAGGGATGAGCTGGAAAATGCCAATAGAGAAAAGAAGAGGTCAGAAGCAAAGTGGGACATGGTCAAGAAGGAATTGGATGAGCTGAAAGTAAAGAATAGTATTCTTAGACGGGAAGGAGAAAAGTTGCAGTCAGAGAAAACTCTGCTGCAACGGCAGATTGAAGAGTTAAAAGGAGAGATGAGAAGTCACCATGTCCCGGCACAACTCCACTCGGAGACTAAGAGGGCCTGCGAGGAAACAATCGCTCAGCTAAGCCAGAAGTTAGCAGAGTCTGAGGCGAGTCACAGGAAGGCAGAGCAGGAACAAGTGAAGCTGATGGAGGAGAGGAAAACATTGAAGGAGGGTATGGTGCTTCTGCAGTCGTCTACCACTCCTCGAGAAGAGCACGAGAAGAATATGAAGGATATGCAGCTAAGAATCCGAGATTTGGAGAAACAGCTGGCAGATGTGTCTAAAAAGCATGAGGAGGAGGCAAAGAAAGCCAATTCTCTTCTGTCAGAGAACGCAAATCTGCGAGAAAACCACATTCCCCTCACTACTCATCTGCAGACCTCTGCTTCACTGACTGCCGAGCTAGAAAAAGCGAAATCTGAGCTGGCCGCGTCCAGGAAACAGCTGGAAAAGGAGACTAAAGAGATGACAACGGTTCGGGCAGAGTTGGAGAAATTTGTCGTGAAACAAACGGCCCTACAGACACAGCTGGACAATGAGTGTACACTCAGTTCTGAGCTGCAGAAACAGCTGAAGAGCGAGGCTGCCAAGCAAGCTGAACTGCAAGAAAAGCTAAACTGCGAGACCGCAAAGCTCACAGAACTGCGCAATCAAGCGAGTAAAGAGGCGGCCACACGGGCAGAACTACAGGCGCAACTGCAACACACGAAAAAACAGCTGGGAACCGAGTATGTGACGCAAAAGGAACACAAGGAGAAGGTGGCAGAGCTGCAGAAAAGCAAAGATCAGATTGAACAAGAGTATTTGCAGGCTCATGCCAGCTACCAGCATGAGAAAGAGGAGGTGAGGAGGCTACAGGTCGCTCTGGAAGAACAGAGAGCAGAGCTGGACACCTTACATCACTGCATCACTGAAAAATATGCCCCTCTTACCAGCGTTCAGGAGAAGGAGAAAAACTTCCAGGCCATAAGAAAGGAGATGGAGTCTGAGGTGCAAAAACATCGTCGTACAGCTCAGGCAGCTCAAGATGATCTGGCCAAGCAGCTGCAAGAGGCCGTGAAACTTAAGAAGGACCTGGAAACGGCAGAACATAGTCTTGCTGAAGAGCGTAGGGCGCAAAAGGGAGAAGAAAAGGCAATGCTTACTGAGCTGGAGGAACTACGAGGCTGCTTGGAGCAGCTCCAGAAAGACTCCAAGGAGAAACTTCACGTGTTGCAGGAGGAGAACCTCCAGACTACAAACAAACTGAAGGAAATGCAGGAAAGTCTCAGCAGTCAATACATTCCTATAGAGAGACACAGTGAGCTGCAAACCATATTGAAGAACACCAAGGCGACTCTGGAGGCTGAGCTTAAAGCCAAAGCTAATTCATATGAGAAGATGCAGGAGAAGGTCCGTAGCTTAGAACAAGAAGTGGAGAACCTGAGAGCGGCTTCTGTCTCCAGCAGACATTACGCCGAGGAGAAGGAGGCCTTGCAGCGGAGCGCCGCAGAGCAGAAGTCACGAGAAAAAGAGGAGAAATGCCAGGCGGCCGAGCAGGAGGTGCAGAGACTCCGCGAGGAATTAAAGAAGGCTCAGCAAAATCTCACTGAACTGGAGCGTTACAGCAATCGGGAGAAGTCTGATTTTAGTGCGGTCAGGCAGGCCCTAGAACAAAGAGTGGCTCAGCTGGAGGAGACCAGCAACCGGTTCAGAGACGACGGTAAACGAGCAGCTCAAGATCTGCAAGAGGCTCTGCGGCAGAGCGAGAAAATGAGGCATAAGAGCAGCAGTCAAGAACAAGAGATCGGAAAACTCATGGAGAAGCACAAGCAATCCATGACTACCATAGAAGGACTGAAGGAGAACATCCAGAAGTCTTCAGAAGATCTGGAAAGCAAAGACAAGCAGGTGAGGACTGTGTAACTATAGTTTACAGCCCTATTGTTGTGATGTACTTATTTATAACACAATGGAGAGATGGAAGCAGGATGATGTAAAGATCAAATTCTTACCTGGAGCTGCCTTGATCTAACGTGTTGTTTCTTCACCTCTGGACAGATCCGATCTCTCCTGAATGATGTGGACAAACTGAAGAAGAGTTTGGCACTGCTCCCTGAGAAAATACAGTCCCAGGAGGCCCTGCAGAACCAGATCAAGTCTCTACAGTGCCAGTTAGATGTAAGTCCTGCAAGTATTGTATTATTAATTCCTCTAGGTCAGTGGTGGCGAAGGTGGCACTCTGAGCACTCTCTGTGGGCACCCAGGCCATCACCTCAGCAGAGAATTTCCAGACAGGACTCAAAACCACCTCCTGCAGTCCCTGGCCACCCTGCATGTGCTGTGACCAGTGCTATAAGCTACACATCCTTAGCTTCCTGGTACTACAGGAGGAGCAAGGAGGTGCCTGGGAGCTCCTGCTCTGGGCCCAGCAATTCTTCCTGTTCAGGGGCCCCTGGAAGGAAGATACAATGATAATCTGAATTTCTCCTCTTTCTCTTAACTGTATTGGGGTCCTCAGGATCAGTAATGATTGTTTCCCCTTTCAATATGTTCTCTTGTATATAGTAAGTTCTCCCAGCTTCAAATTGTATATTTTCACAGGAAACGCATCGGAGACACCAGGAGATTATTTCTATCTATCGTGCACATCTTCTGAATGCTGTGCAGGTAAGCGGAGACTATGGGTTCATCATCATCCCCCCACATTAGGCTGCATCCATCACTGTGGTTGTTCTTTTTCTTCCCAGGGCCATATGGATGCAGATGTACAAGATGCATTACTGCAGATCATACACATGCGGCAAGAACTTGTCTGCTGATATATGATGAATAAACCGTCTACAAGTTGGTGGGGTAGTGGGCGTGGAAGCTGTCGCCACATTTACACGTTATAAACCTGGTGGACAATACCGTACACACACTCTGCTTAGAAAGTCAGGAACACTGGATAGAAGTACGGAATAGAGTCATAAAGGAGGGCGGATGTGAACGTTGGCTCATGAGAAGGTGATGGGAATGTTGGTTGTGAAGGAGCACGGAAGTGATCATCCTAAAGTGATTCAAGAGGAGAAAGGAGGAGGACGAAGCAAGTAAAATAGAGGGAAATAATTTTGGAAAGTGTAAAAGAGAATGTGCAAGTGAGAACTGGGCTCTGATGTAAGGAGAGGGCATTGTGGATAGTTTTATAGGGAAGGTAAGTTATATGTATCACAGCAGCCACTAAACAAGTCTTGGGGACCTGTGAAGTGGATTATGGAGGTTCCCATTGAAAGGCCTCAGGAAACCTGCTTTTTAATGCCTCAAAATAGGTCCAGCTCTGGACACAGAATCAGTAAAATAGATTGTGAAATTATGAAACTATGTTACGCCAAGTGATAGACTCCAGAGCTGCATTCATAATCCCTCTAATAATGGTGTTATCGGACGCATGCGCTCCTGGTGATACAGCGGGACACATCTGTATAGGACAGGAGAGAAGTTACTGGGAAGCAATTGTGAGTTCAGCTGTGAAGGCCGGCAGGTTGTGAATGCAGCTTTACTTAAGTTATTTAATGTAGAATATTTCTGAAAAGAGGTTTTCTAGGATTGTGCATAATTGACAAAAATGTGTTTGGGGGATACGAAAACAATCTAAAAGACGAAGTATTTAACTTGTGTCCCGGTGCCTCAGCTCTGGTGCCCTTACCAATCTCTGTTTACTAGGCTGCAGCCACGATGTGCCATCTACCTCACGTGTCGGCTGCAGCTTCATCCCCCCCCATCCCAGGAAACCTCTTTAGAAGGGAGACCTACGCGTGGTCCTTAAGAGGTTGATCTAGTGTTTGGCAGGCAATGACTTTACCATCACACAACGTATAGATACAAAATGGCACTGTTAAAGGCAATGCTTCTTCATCATCGTATTGTGATGTAGCACAGGGTGGCGCTAGTGAGCAGTGATTGTCATCCGTTCCATAGTGTGTGTAGGATCCCTCGTAGTGCTCTTGCCTGTGATTTTCCATGTAACTATAGATAGATCTGCCCCAGTCCTGTGCGCCATCTGCCCGCAACATCTGAGTGGGAACCAATGAATTTTAAAAATGTAAAAAAATTATAAACCGAGGTTCATAAAAATAAAAGAATAGGAGACTTGTAAGGATGTGGTGTAGCAGAGCTGACTGAACCTTCTGTCACCCAAGGTATGGGCTTGGCTGGCCAGGTCCACATTGTGTGCTTTTTAAAGAGACTTTAGATCTTCTACCAGTTTACACTTTCCAATATAAGTTTACACTCCCAGTATATAGAGATAGAGTTATATATTTATATATATATTTTGTATGGATATTTTGATTCGCGCGCCTGTGGAATGGATCAGCTGGCCTGACCTCCGATCCATGTGAGCTTACGACGTAGTGTATAGTCCTTGAGGTGGCAGATCATTATCATGTAGACCTATAGGCTTGGTGCTTACTTATTGTGCTCTTTCCATAGTGGAATTATGCTATACCTTGTGCCATAGGCTGTGGACTTTGTGCTGTCCGGAGCCGCTCCTCTGAGATGTGCTGCAGGCTTATGTGTTCACTGGTTCTGAACTGGATTACTATAAATTATAATAAACATAGTTTGTGGGGAAAATCCTGTGGTTTGGTCTTTTATTTATGTGCATTACATGTAACATATGAAGCAGCACCAGTCCTGAGATTACGCCTCCATTTATCATCACTTTAACACATATATTCTGCAAGTCCTTCTCACACCTTAGGGTGATGCCACACATGGCATTTTGAGTGCGTTTTTGGCCCGTTTTTAAGCAGTCCGTAAAAAAAGCATGCGTTTTTTGACGGACTGCTTAAAAACGCATTCAAAACGCCACTTGTGGTATCGCCCTAAAGGAGAAAGCCGATTATTGAAGGCCCATGGCCCACACCGTAATGTCAGATTCATCACTTCTCCGCCTTTTTGCAATGCAAAATTTAATAAAAATTGATCAAAAGGTTGTACAGTATCCAAAATAGTAGCAATGAGAATGTCAGCTCATCCTGCAAAAAGTGAGACAATACACATAACTTTTTCACACTACAGCGTAGTTATTAGCACCAGAAGATGGCAAATTTAAGAATCTATATATTTTACACATACACTAAAGGTTTTCATTTTTTTTAAGTCTATTAAAACCTATATAAATTTGGTGATCATAGCAACCCAAGGAATAAAGTGGAGGTGTCAATTGGAACAAAAACTGAAAGGCATAAATACAGAGCCTACAAGAAAGTGATTACTACCATTGATTGCACCACCCCCAGCTTCTGTATATGAGTGATCCAGCTCAGGTTGATTACTCCTGCCTGGACAGTTCAGGAAGCTCCGTGTGATGTGTTTATGTGGGCAGCCAGCAGCACCCAGCTTTCCCAAGGTCCTAAATTTTATAATTGTTTTTTCAGCAAAACCATCCGGTTCAGGCATTAAACAAGATACATTTCTGCATCAGTGTAGCCACAGCATTCACAATGTATGTTTGGGGTTAATCTGATAACATAACTAAGTTTCTATAGCACCCAGCAGAAACAAAGATGTCTAAAGTGAGATGCCCCCCCAACCCCCCCCCGAGCCTGACTATTCGTTGCTTATTTGCATAGGACTTTGAAGGAGATTTTACATAAAAGGGAATTTTAGAAGATTGATCGTGTACCCCACTAAACTAGCAGCCCCCTTTAGGTAGGACAAGTCGGTGGTAGGTTCCCTTTTAAAAGGGGATTATACCTGGGCCAGTAAAATAATATGCCATTTCATCCTGTCAGTCCATTACCAATGCTCCAGGTCTCCTCTGTACTGTAATCTACTTGTGCTCCCGGACTCCACAGGAAATTTTTGGAGAAGTCTATAACTGGTGGTCACTAGGAGCATCAGCAACAAAGTGGCAGAGAGCTGTAATCTATCTATCCATATGCAGATGCAGCTTTTGATGTCTAAACCAGGAGTGGAGTGAGAAAAAAAAAAAAAACATCATTGAGAGAAACTGCTCCTCTTATTATCCACACCTGCTTTTAATGGGTAACATAACTTCAAAAATTGCATCCGAAAACCTGAATTTCTGGTTTTACAGGGCGCAATCACACACAGCATCTTATCTGTCATGATGGATATCTGGGCAACTCTTCAGCAATGTCTGTGAAAAGAACTTTTATTCCTTGCCAATATCTAGTCAAGGAAGTGGAGAGCAAGAAGTCTAGCTAGCCGCTGCCATTTGGACTGAGCACCCCTCCTCCTATCTAATTATGTGATTCTCCAGTCTGCACAGTGCTCTCTACCTCTGGCGTACATGGCCAGAATCATAGGTGCACAGCGTAGGGGTGAGAACTCCGGAGTCATGTACCTACTGTACATGAGAGGTAGGGTCTAGGGCTGCCAGGAGGCATCTGCTAACTTGACTTCTTGATCCAGCTTTCCACCTCCTTGACTAGATGATAGCAGGGAATAAAAGTTCTTTTTGCAGGCATGCTGCAGCTCTGGTCATCTATCGTGCCAGATAAGGTACAGTTTTACAGGGTTTCTAGAGGTCACGGGTTTCCTTTAAATTGTGATAAAACAGTAGGGAGGGATATGGATGAAATAATTATCTTCTTAAGAACAAGAGTATTGGGTAAGACACTTTCTCATCTCTCCCGTTCACAACATGAGATACCAGTTTCTTAATGAATGATCTGGCCACAGCATGTCTATGGAAGTTATATAACTGTGTGTGTGTGAGGCATAAACTCAAGCACAAGGAAAAGTTGGCTCGCCTTCCTCCATGGACGGATAAATGCTACCCATGAGGATCACCTGAGTGTCTCGGGTACAAACAAATTCAATATCAAGGAAAAAAACTATACATAAAAATGTGATGAGGCAGAATTCCAGTAGGTCTAATAATAATCTAATAGGTGATCTTTATTCACACATGGTAATATAAGTTGCAATATTTCAGCTCATCCATATAGAGCCATTATCAAGCATTCATCTCTATAGATGAGCTGGACCGCTGCACATTTATACTTACTGGAATTCTGCCTCATCACATTTTTATGGATATTTGATCTTACAAACCTGTGGATCGGGTTTCTTGGAGGTGTGCACCCACCTTTGGGCTTGATCCATTATACTCGCTGTACTGCTCCACAATCGGAAAAACATATATATGCTGCTGCAGGTTTATTCTTCTTTATCATCGGCATAAATTTTAGAGATTGTTTTTATAAAAAGAATAATCAGTGGATTTTTTTTTTTTTTATATATATATCTCGAATTTGATTTTGTGCCTCCCCCAGTTGCATAAACGCCCGAACTGAAAAACGTCAGTGTTGGTGTCTAATATTTAAGATGAAAGTTGTGCTTTTGTTTCCCTGCACTGATGATTATATCTGAATCCTGTCTATTTTGGCGTGGAGCCGCTGTGTTGGTCACTTGCCTAATAATACAATCTATGCGCCTTGTTTTCCCTCCATAGACTGTTTTATCTTATTTTGCACTTTTAATACCAGACTATTCCTGGCTGATCGCTGCTACTGTTCTGTACGGTCCGGTCATAAAATAAGTGCTGACATTCCCTGGCATATGAGAGCGCGGCTTTTATAACCCTTCATTCTGTGCTGGAAACATGAGAATGGAGGATGTCATGATGGGAGTGTAAATGCTGGCAGCGGGTGCAATGTCTGCTGGATGGCTCTGTGCCAGGAGCGGCCGCTGTAAATATCTGACGCTCAGGTCCAGACTGGAGCCTTGCCCCATAATTAGCAAAGCCCCATCCAAGTGCGGAGCAGACAGAGGAATGAGCAGCATCTGCCCCTGTGTATCCAGGAGCAGTAATTAGCTGCCCCGCGCTCTAATCTCACCAGTAGTCAGAGAGCTTGACCTGTAATTGAAGGGGCATGATGATGGGAGCACTTAACTTGTATGAGGACATTGCTATAAGCTGCTAATTATACAGATATTTCTTTCCATGTACAATCTAATGACATCAATTATACTGTTACCTTGTCACAAGCTGCCACTAAACTTACTAGAGCTCCACACAAGGAACGAGATCATCGCTGTGATATGTAACAAGTAGGATATACGGGGTGCTAATGCTCCAGGCTACCAGCTAGAACAGGGGTCAGGAACCTCTTTGGCTGAGAGAGCCATGAACGCCGCATATTTTAAAATGTTATTCCGTAACAGCCCTACAATATGCACATGCCCCCCAGTAGATAGGTAGTCCCAGTGTCACGGGGGGCCCCTGCGATCTAGGTCTCGGATCGCAGGCACACCCATGCCCCTCTCTGTGGCAGCACCTATTTTCAAGCTCACTCAAGTCACCACTTTCCGGCTCCCGTCCCGGCTGGCCAGTGTCCCGGCACTGACGGATTTAAAGGGCCAGTGCGCCGCTGATATAAAGACTGGTGGCTACCAGATAGGTAGCCATGGCACATGTCCCCCAGTAGTCCTCCCACAATCTTCTCTTTGACCCAGGCTTAGATGATGGTGGCAATGGCACCTGGATCGTACAAAGGACGTAGGAAGCTGGAACATCACTGCCGGTGTCCAGTGATCGGTCACTCAGCCATCACTATTTATTAAAGATCTGTCTGAGAGCCAGAGGTTCCCTACCCCTGAGCTAATACATAAGATTGTGTTATGTTTTACAAGGCAGAAGGGAAGGGCGACCTACCATATACATTTTGAACCTAGAGACCAGGAAGCCATCAGTCTTGTGCCATTCTTAGAGGGCATTTTTACTTGGTTTAAAGTAGTATTATAATAACAACAACAGGGGTCTGGCCAGGGCTGTGGAGTCGTGATATAATGGACTCCAAAAACAAAATTATAAAATGTCCTTTAAATGTCTCTTCCATTCCTGATCTGAAGATTTGGACCAATAAATATTCACCCCCCCTCCCCCCCCCCGACCTTTGATTATACTTCTCAACTTTAAGGGGTTGCAAATGATAATAGCGCTGGAGACTCCAGGGCAGACAAGTAATGGAGAGTAGACAACAATGGAGACACCAGGCCCCCACAGCAGATAATAATACTAGGGACCCTCTGACCCTGCAACTACAAATACTTGAGACTTAAAGGGGTATTCCGGGAATAAGAACGTCTGACACAAAAAACCATAATGATATAAATAAATGAATACAACAATACTCAATGTAATTAGTTGCAAAATGAAGCTTAAATAGTTTGATTTTACAAAATGTATGGCCTCTCTAAAGTAGGTGGAGTTATCACTAAGATGGCTGTCACTGGAAACTACAAGTCCCATGATCCTTTAGTTCTCAGTAACCCCTCCTCCCTCTTATGCTCTGCTCCCAGTGATGATATAACAGACTTTCTTGCTCTGTTACCATAGTAATGATGTGTAACTGCCATCACCACAACACCGGCCATACTGGATGCACTGCAACCAACCCACTACAGCCAAACTTAGTGGTGATCACATGACCTGCCCAGGCAGGTGCAGGACATGTGATGTGGACATGTGACCAGCGGCCATCTTCTGTCCTGTGGTTGCTCTGCAACGGACCGCGCGGAGGAAATTAACGGACTGATTAAAGGGCTGGTAGCATTTTAATTCTTCATTACAGTCTGTCACCAGCATTTTCTGCTAACGGGAGCAAAATTTTAAATAACTAAATTACACATTAGCTTATATTTTGAGTACCCATTTGTATAAGAAGTATGCTTATTCCTGGAATACCCCTTTAAGCTGGAGAAAAAAAAAATAAAAAAAAAACCAGCAGCTTCTTCGCTCGAGCCGTATAGTCAGCTGACAGGTACTTACTGTTCCGATGTCCTCTATTGCCTCTGGGGCAATTCTGCTCAGTGTTCTTACCCATATGCTTACAACCAGGAGTCAGGGCACAGAGTGGAGCGTCAGGAGAAGACCCGGGAGCAGACTTCTCAGCTGCACTGACCACTACACTACCCGGCCTCCTGCACCAATGATCTGCTGTCGGTTATGGAAGAGATCATTGGTCTCTGACTGTCAGCAGGGTGTGGACCGCATCTCATGGCTTGACAGGCTGCATGTGACCTATCAGCACGGCTCGTACAACCCCCATCCCGGTTAGGGTGATGTCACACATGGCGCTTTTAGGCCGTTTTTAGTTTGTAAAAAAAATGCATCAGTTTTTGTCCAGTTTTCCAAATTTGTGCAATTAAAAACAGACAAAATACATGCATTTTTTACAATCTAAAAACTGCCCAAAAACACCTTGTGTGACATCACCCTTACAGTTATGATGAATGTGGCTGCACTTTATGTACATGCTCAGTGGTGAAGCTCCTCCACTACAGATCATACAAATAAGGCACAGAGAAGGAATGGCTGCATTTATCTCAGCACTGCAAGCATTTGCATCAATCCTGCAAGTTCTGGGTCTTATGCTGCACCAGAAATACTGTAAAATGTTACCGTGTCTGCACACCGTATATTCATAGATATCTAGAAAGGCTCCATGTATAGGTAGTAAAGATCAATGTGCACGGCCTCTCTGCAGGGGGAAGAAAGGAGCCACCATTCTAGCATGGATTCCACACCCGATGCACTGGCCGCCTCATCACATGACTATGACCACTTACACCAAACTCAATTGTGTGAATAAAAGGAAGCAGAGATTTGAGAAAACTTTGTAGAGTATAAAGTGGCCAGACAAGAGTGTGAGGATTCACGTGGTGGTAGGAGACATGAGCGCAGTGGTTGATCATGAATTCGGACCTGTCTGAGACACAGTTCTATATAAAGCGTCTTGTGCTGCGCTCAGAATACCCTCCTTTCATCAGAAACCATTTATAGCAGCCTCTTCCAGCCACCCATAGAGCTTGGCACTGGCTGAGATTACTGACCAGACATCCATGGAGGGAGATGCCTAGGAAGTCAGTACAGGACATTTTCTCTGCATAGAAATCTTCACCTTGGCCGCATTAGTTCTGGGATAATACAAATACTATATAGCAATCTTTTAGTATAGTACATTAAACCCAGATGGGGATCCAATACATTCAATGGGGGACAAAGAAATGTTGTTCTAAAAAACTTGTGTAAAGATTTAGCTTTTTAGAAGTGTGTGGGAAAGTAAGGGGTCTTTAGCCCCATTTATCAATATAGAAACCAAAATGTCAGCCAAAAGAGGCGCACTACACAGCAACCTTACAAAAGTGTCCTTTATTACAGTATAGAAGCCTGGGCTACCATGATAGACAGGACTCGTGTGCTTTCATCATGTACAAAACATATATAATGAGCACCTTACATACAGGAACTACATCACATACATGACAAGAGAACGGGGACCGACTACAGCAAAGAATATGCTCTAGTTGAAGTTGTGAGAATAGCGAGATTTTTCCTTCTCTTATAAAGTACTTACATATATTGCTGTATAAAGTTGTAGAAGAGAAGACTAAGCTCCATGATGTACAGCTCTTCTATGTGCCATGATTTACTCACTACAACCAAATACAGCAGTGATCGGGATGAGAGTGCGATACCCTGCACCTCCACTAGAGCCGGACCCTCAAATATCTGATATTAATTGTCCAAGGCAACACACTGATTCGGAAAAAACACACAAATCCACCTAAATAAAAAAAAAAAGTGGTGCCAACTATAATTCCAAATGCACAAGACTAATGAAAGTCTTAGGAAGATGTTAGAAAAACACAAGGCAGTGCAAAAAGTATTCCCACTTATACCAAGACGTTGCAATAAAACCTGCGGCACAAGCACAATCTCAATAGTCTCCCAAGGGGGAATGGGAAACCTTAAAAGTACAGACCGAAATACATCCAAGTCCCCAGGGCCACATGATGCTAGGGGTCGCGTCACTGTCACTCAGCCTTGGAGCACTGGTATAGAGAACACGTGTGAGGGGGACATGACACTTGGGATACGCCATTGTAACACTAATTACATTTTAGTGTGAAATAATGGAGAAACAGATGTTTGGGGGGGGGGGGGGGGTTAGACTTTAGCAAAGTGTTACTAATAAAACCAGATTTTCCACCTTGTGATTAATATACAAAAAAAGTGAATGAAACAAGTGACGACTAAAACACTAAAATACACAATACAGAAACCTGCTTGTTAAAAGTACAGTAAAGCAACAGAACGCCAAAATTTAAAATGAAATTCACTATCACCCCCCCTGCTGGTCGTATGACATAGCTGCATCTATGAATGTTCTATACGTCACTCTCTCCTGTAGTGTAGCCAGTGATCGATATAACTCAAGTACTGATCATTTCCAGGTTCTGGCACCTTTGAGCGCAGCAGGGAAATCCACAAAGTCCAAAGTTTTCATGAAGCCACTGAAAGTTTATTGATTCCCAACCGGCAGCTCGCAGGCGGGTCCTATCCCTTACTGACGCTAGTAATCCTGTACAATACTGAGGACACATTAAATAGACAGTGTATCTGGGTGAACAGCTTTGGTAAAGTGCATTTTCGCTACCGAGGACACAGCAGCGGGTCTACTAAGAATACAAAGAAAATATGGAAAATAAAATCCCTTTCATGACGGTAATGTGTGTGTAGTCTAAGGTCACAATGGCTGCGATAAAGGACTAGAAGCTCATGAAAGGTTACATAAAATACACAGAACGGTATAAAAAGGAAAAATATACAGTCTGTCAGGTAATAGAGCCGAGGAGGGGAGTAACAGCTTCACAGATCAGCGCACTATAAAATGTTCCCTGTATTCTCTATATACACACAGAAGCCCGATCTGTCCCGATGTCTTGGAGCTGAAGAATCCATCGTGATCCGTTACCGGACATTCAAGGTTTTCTGCGCCTGAAAGGAAAGAACAGGGAACATTAAAGACATGTGCAACCTCCACCTACAACACATCAGGGCAAATGTAATCGATGAGGTGAAGACTTGATCATTAATTTAAGGCCCAGTTCACATCTCCGTTAGGTCTTCAATTTTTATAAGTCAGTAGCAAGAGTGGAGGAATACACAGGTTGGTAAGGGGGAGACTTGTACCTCTTCTCTGTGTAGTCTGCAGAAAAACTTATAGTTCTGTGTGATCCACCTCTCCTGGTTTTGGCTCACAAGAATTAGATGTGAACTAGACCTTACCTATGCTATTCCATTGCAGAAGTGATGTAGTGGGTTTTAAAGAGGACCCGTCACCCATAAAAAGGTGACAACTTAAGCAAGCTGCTCCTAGTGCTACTACAAACGCCGCAGTGTTACACTGCTAGTGATATAGGAAACCTCTGATAATGCTAGCAGACACTGATGCGCTGTACAACAGAAAACGCCGGACCAAGCTCACAGCGATCTGGTGTATTTACTAGGGGGTTGGACAAGGAGGCGGTCACCGCCGGCCTATGGAGTGGGAGGGGCGGTCCGGGAAGAGGCAACACCTCAGACCGCCCCCTCATGAATACATGGGACCGGTCCGGCGTTTTTAGTGTACAGCGCGGCAGTGTCTCCGATAACGCAAGCAGTATAACACTGCTACATCTGTTCCAGCGCTAGGAGTGACTTACTTTAGTAAGAAGCTCCTAGTCCCTTTTATATGGATTCCAGGTCCTCTTTAACAGAAAGATTTCCATTTTATTTCTACATTTTTTTAAATTCTATTTAATCCTGACACCTGACCACTGTAGTCAGATCCTACGTTTACACACCTTACAAATTTCTTCTCTAAACCAGTATGAAATTTGGCAGAGATGGAAAGGAGTAGGACTGCAATGGGTGCTACACAGGGTCCAGACTGGACAGAGAATCCCAACAGGGGACAAGTGACAGATGACCGAGTCGGGGTGTAATGTGTCGATTTTCCCAAAGCAAATCTTTCTCTTGAAATGTAAGTTTCCGAACAGTCATGCAGAGTGTACATTTTTTTTCACACGATAGATAAACATTGTGGATATTATCTGTCCTCACAATGGCAGGAGAAATTCACACAAAAATGTGTGGAGAATCCACAAGTACAATATATGAATTCACTGCAGACGTTCAAGCAAATACGAAGACAAAATTTTGCACTCGTCGCTGACAAGTAGATTAAACTTTGGGCAGATCACTTACTGGACATTGGAAATGTACCATGATGTGAAGCTGCAGCATGGAGAGTCTCCGGTAACAACCCTAGGAGACCCTAAGACTAATTAGCATAATTATAAAAGTTGATTTTAGAAGGAAGGAGGCCATGGATAACACATATAAGAAGATTACCACAATCAGGGTGCCTGGATCTATGAGTAAGTGTCCCTGGTTTATCATGATGGATTTTTCCTTAAAATCAATGCATTCACCAAGTATCAATTTCTCCCAAATCATCTTCCTACATTTCAGTGTTTCAGCTGCAGGCAGATGAATAACTTACTTAGGAATGGCGTGATGTTGGTAACCAGGTCCCAAGTTGGATCCAGCTTTCATTTCTACAGCAACAGAACACTACAAAGAAAGACGTTATTAATGGCGCAGAACACACGACTCACGTAACACACAGTGTGACCCACTACAGCTCAGTATACAGTGATACAGTATACATACTCTGGTTTCCACATCCGTCCATTCCGAATCCGTGTTCTCAATCTGTGGGGGTCGATTCGTTTCAGAAGATCTGCGCTTGCGGCTGGGATACGGTAAGTAATAACATGTGAGCAAAATTATCCAAAGCCATTACCAGATGCCAACATCTCTGGAGGGTTACACTCACCTGGTGCCTGGAGGGGATTCTTGTCTGAGAGTTTCAATGTCTGTGAACTGTACAGACTGACCTCCCCCTCGGGTCCTGAACACATCTCCCTGAAATATGGAGGAACAGCACATTAGGCACAGACTATAAGAAGGCAGAGACACCATATTGTGCTCACCACGTTGTGACAGTAGTAGTAGTAGTAGTAACACAAGTACATACATGAGACAGACTGATTTGTCTTACATTAGGTTGGGCAGGACAGTATATATGTATACATTTGCCATGCACAGCTATGGGCTGACCCCTTATGTTCCCTTTCTGACATTTAGACCGTTACCTTAATGAGTTTAGTCTCTATCTCCCCATCGGAGGCCAGCTGCTGGTGTGTCAGCATGTACTTATCACATTTTGCCAGCGCCTTTTCGCTGGCAACAGATACTTTGATGGCGTTGGGGACGTGAGGCTGCATGACCGTTTCCGTCTCCACACTACCGGTCGGCTTATGGTCTACCCATCTCTCGGCCCCTGCCGAGCGTGAGCGACGGTGTCTGGAGTGCACTGGGGGGACGTTCTAAGCAAGACCAGAAATCAAATCAAGACAGCGAATCAGTAACCAAATTATTCAGGGCAGAAAGACAGAAGCAGTCAACAGGCCTGAAACACCAGCAGACACCACTAGAGGGAGCTGAATGCATACTGGTATACATGGATCACAGAGCACAGTGTATGCAATAAGCGCCCCCTGGTGGAGGCGGCAGAGACTCAGTATATTAAATCTACATGGGGTCCAGTTCTTCTGTATGGAGCAACAGGTCATACAAACCACTTACCGCCACTCCATTCAATGTCTATAGGGCTGTGAGAGAAGGTGGGTACAGAACCCATTGATCTACAGCAGTCATAGCGAATGAATAGGGCGGCAGATCGCAGGGTTGGCTTGTTGCTCCATTCACCTGAGGGACCCCTGTCGTAAAGTTTATTCTCTTATTTAGGGATACATTAAAACGTATGTGGTTCCCCATTTATCGGGTCTGTTGAGCTGCTCAGTCCCTCTGTATATTCATTTGTTGTAATAAAATTTAAAACACAATTCACATGCACAATCCACATTGGTTAGAGCGAGCAAAGCAGCAACTGGGGAGAGGGGCAGAAGACCACAGTCTGAGGGGCTTCCATGCATTCTTGTTATCATACACAACGGACCCTATAATAATTGTACTTCACATGCGAACAAGACAATTATATAGGCCTTGAAGAGGGGAGCAAAAATTATCCAGTGTTAGTATTCTATGATTAACTAAGAATTATGTTGGCTGCAGAAAGATTGTAACACCTCAGCACAGGGAGATCTGTCTGCACACAGGACAGAGCAAATGATGTCTTACAATCACCACTAGAGGGAGCATTTGCATAACAATTTAATATGCTCCCCCTAGTGGCTGCAGCAGGAATGCAGAATAACTTTATAATCTTTGGGCAGGAGAGATTTATTAATTTACTGTAGTTTGTTGACATTCAAGGAAATCTACAATCAATTTCATGCACGATAAACCCGGAACACTTAGGGCGCATTCACACGAACGTATGCCCGCACAACTACGGCCCGCCGGGCATATGTCAGGTGCCATGGGCAAGAGGGGTGACCCCTCCCCTCTCCATAGCAATCCACAGCGCACGGTCTATAAAATGGGGAAAGATAAGACATGTCCCATCTTTTCCCCGTGTACAGAGCGGTATGGTGCCATAGCCGGTGGTTGTGGCAGTACATATGTCCCCCATACGGTGGTGTGAATCAGGCCTTGTGGTACTCCTCTTATATTTGTTATCCATGGCCTCCTTCATTCTAAAATCAACTTTTATTATGCCACCAAGCGTGAAGGGGTGGGAGTTAGAGGCCCTCCATGCTGTAGTTTCACAGGCTGTAACACCATCGAGCCATGTGCACCCACAGCACTTCCCCCATCTACCTGATGTAATTTCACAGCAGAGGAAATTTTAGCGCACAGTGAGGGGTAGGGGGCAGTTTCTCCTGCACAGTGTGACAACCAGTGAATGAAAAAGCCAGAGAAGGACTCAAGTTTATCCCCAGACTCAGAATAGCATCAGAATTATAAAAGTGGATTTTGGAGACAAGCAGGCCATGAACAACACATATAAGAAAATCACCACAGTCATGATGCCTGGGACTATAAGTGCCCCTGGTTTATCCATGCTCGAGTTTTATGCATATTTATACAAAGCTTTTGGGCACTTTAAACATGGCAAAAACAAGAGTCTGGTTTTGCAGACAAACATGTTTACTATAAAAGTTTAATTT
The DNA here is from genome assembly GCA_019512145.1 of Engystomops pustulosus. NCBI lineage: Eukaryota > Metazoa > Chordata > Amphibia > Anura > Leptodactylidae > Engystomops > Engystomops pustulosus. Next base: position 31,790,802 of record CM033644.1, read on the forward strand.
AGAAGTGGTGCAAGTTTTATAGCAGGAAGAGATCAGAGACAAATTTAAGCTGCTCAAATTTGTCACAATCTGCTCTGAGATGGACTAGTAAAATATCACTTTAAGGCCTCATGCACACAAGCATAACAGGGCCGAGACCCCAGCGGCGCAATTTACGGCCAGATCAGGACCACTATCAAGTTTTCTGGCACCTGTTTACACAGTGCCTCACAGCACCATGACTGAGCCTATGGAGGGGGGAGGGCGGAGGAGCTCCCAGTCCCCTTCTGCTATGCAGGGGTTACGGCCCCATTAAGCACAGGGTGGTGTACATCCAATAAGATGAAGAAGTTGTCTAGGATAATAAACATATTACAGAAGCATCACCGCACCTAGGTTGTGCGCCAGTTGCTGCTCAAGTAGAGTTGCACCAGCCAACAACCAAGTATTGTGATATTTCTGGAATAAATCAGCCTTTATCCAATAGCAAGGAACATATGAAACTGCAGCTAACCCGCCTTCTCAGGACATGCAGGAATCATACAGAGGAACGCTAGTGTTTGCTATGCAACTCATATCCAAACACAACCAAGTGCATGCTGCATGATATTTACAGATAAGAGAATTGCTTTTTGAACTCTCCATAAGAATAGGAAGGAAATGGATTTGTGAATACCACTGGGAAAACAAATAGATGATTGGAGCTATTGCAGAAGACTAGAACAGTGACCTAGGATGGCGATTTTTGGGTTAGGTTACATTCTAAAGGCTCTGCTGATGTTACACAGCTGGCACCGAATGACTACAAGTGGCAGACATGTAGTCACTGATTTTGTCTGGATAGTTGGAGGCTACATCAGTTTGCAGAATCATTTCAGAAATCCATTTCTTTGAAGCAATATGGCAGAGCTGGTTGCTGCCTCTCTGTATCTGGAGCAGGGCACTCGGTGGAGCGTAGCACAGCAATGTGCAGCATGAAGCAGGGAAGGCCATTGGAAGCAGTAACACTACATAAGGCTGGTTTTTACAGAGCGAGCCGTACAAGCCTTGTTCAGTGGAAGGCCATTCGCACACACAGAAAACCTCACTAACCCTGAGATACTGATCCTCTTCTAGCTCTGCCTGTATAATGGATGACGGATAACCTGTCCTGTTCTCTGCTGCATTACACTTCCTAGCTGACTCTGGCTCCCACCGCCTGCGGTTGGGGCCCATCTTGCTTTCTGGTTTGTGCTGTGGAGTTTTCTGCTCCCACTGTGACACGCAGGAGGCCACGGAAATGCTGCTGCAGGAGTTTGAACGCCTGTGCAGCTGTAAGCGAGCAGGGGTGACAATGTGGTGGGGAGGCTGAGAAACAGGGTTACCAGGAAGCTGAAGAAACCAAAGACAAAGGAAATCAATGTAAGACAGTAAATACTGGGACTGGCCTAGAGAATATATCTAGTTATGTAGTGTCCACATGTATGCCCGGAGTGTACGGGCATCCTCCTCCTCCAAAATATGGAAAAAGCATATGATGAAAAAGCACAGATCATGAATATAATGTATGTACTTTGATTAACAAGTGGAATAGCTCCCTCCCCAGTGAGCTGAATGCAGACAGACAGTGTGATAATCCCCCCAGCATGCAAACAACCCAAAGGTAAGACACATGTCTGTATATCCACCACCACCCAACACCGTAGAGAATCCACGTGACACATACAGGTACAGGTGAAGGAGATATGGATCTCATGGGAACCTTCGCGTCTCGGTCCTTCTCTCTAGATGGCCTTTCTGGCCTGTCGCCTTTACTTTCTGTTACTATTGCTTTGAGCTGTTTTAACTTTTCATCCTTCACCCACAGCTTATTTTGCATCTCTATCTGCTTGGCTGCCACACGACGCTCCTACAATAAAAAAGGATAATCATTTTTCAGAATTAAAAGTAACAGGCTGCTTACTACCCAAAACACCTTCATATCAGTCTGTAAAGGGGACCCAGGTTGCCCATCTGCTTCTACATTTCCTTAAGAAGGGCTACGCTGCAATACTAGACAAAAGCTGTGTATCAACGTAGTTCACATTTTTGGGAGTAATCCTACGTAATCAGATAATAAAATAAAAGCAGTACAGGCGGTCCCTTAAGAACACCCGACTTAAAGACGACCCCTAGTTACAAACAGACCTCTGGATTTTGGTAATTTACTGTACCTTAGCCTACAAAGATCAGCTGTAACACTTATCAAAAGTTCCAGCTTTATTGTTATTCCTGGTTCTGATAACAATCAAACATTTTAAAAATCCGATTGTCACAGAGACCAAAAAAAAAAAAAAAAAAAAACTTGGCTGGGCTTACAATTACAAAATATACAATCCCGACATATAAATCCAACAAAACCTGGCGTGTAACCTGGGGACTGCCTGTACTTGGTGGCTTGATAAGAATATAACCAAAATCCTATCATATTTCTATACATTTTGTCAATTACCAAACACAACGGTCTACTAGATACTTACACACTCCTTCTCCCACTTCATGGTATTCTCTGTCACCATTCCCTGCAGTCGCGCTTCTAGCCGCCTCTTGTCTGACAGCTGGCGCTGCAGTTTCTGTTGATGAGCCTCGAGGTCCTGTTGTAGTGTGCGCTTTTCATCTTCATAGATGGTGGTTGTCTTCTCCAGGATATCAATCTGTAAATACATATACAATTATAGGACACTGAAGGCAGACGACACAGGAAGCTCAAACAGATGTCTGTGCACTTACTTTGTACTCCAGAGTTTTAACTTTCTTTTCTAGTCGCTCTATTTCAGTTTTCTGAGACACGATCATCCTCTCCCTCTCGGTCATTCTCCCTTGGGCTATGTTCTCCTTGGCTGCCACTACACCATTCAGGTCTTGTAGCATGGCCCTGAAGGAGATAACTACAGACACAATCACAGGATTGTGAGCTTGGGAAATATACAGGAAGCGTTGAGTTTAAATAGATGGTCAGAAGTCGGGCTCACCACTCTTGTTGAATTCTTCAGCCATCATTTGGCGAATACGGCGACGCTTCTCAAGAGCTTCAATGAGCCGTGGAAGAGTTTGGTCGTCATTAGAATCCAAAAGCTCACAGGATGGAATAGGAGGGAAGCTCTGGATGAGCATCTCTATTACTGCCTGTTCTTCAGGCTCTATGGAAACAAAAAGGAAAGAGTTTTATTTTTTCTAAAAAGTATAAAAAAGAAAAAAAAAAAAATGAGAGAGTAATAACCAAGAGTGCACATGCCTCCATTTACAGGACCACCACGCTCCTCCAATCTACGTGTAAGCTCATCTTTAAATGCTAGGTTCCTGTACCGACGTCCAGGTGTGAGGCCACAGATTTGTTTGTCTATAGGTCTAGCAACTTCAACTTCCTGAGTCATCTCGGCAAATCGCATAACTTGCTGTAAAACATATCATTCATATTAGAAACGTAAAATACTGAGTAGTCAAGTATTTCTGAATTAGTAGTTGCGCTCTCCAATACTCACCAAACTCTCTTCATGGTCATCAGCTTTGGGATTAACACAAACTATCATTCGAACTTTCCCTTCCCCATCAAAGTAATTCTTGAAGAGATGAGTTAGCTTTGAGTCTCTATAAGGGACCATCTATGGAGAAACGGTTTATAGTTAGGACGACATCAACCAGACTGAATAACTGGCGTCCTAAAGACCTCGCGCTACTGGTTAGCAAACATGCGTCACCAAATTGATTCATCAAACCCTACTTACCTTATTGGTTCCACACATTTGGTTCTCTCGTAAAGCCTCAATACAGGTTCTTAGGGTCATGAGGGACTGGTTTATATTCCCTAAAAACAAAGATAACATCTGGGATAAGGATAAAGATTCCTTGAAACCATAAGTCTCATAGGTAAAGAAGTAACGTCCAGCTTTTCGACTTTACCAGCTTCACGTAGTCTGCTGCCCTCAGCTTTAGTGCGGTTTGTTCTCTCGCTCCCTGCCAAATCCACAAGTGAGAGCTGGCTTACTGTAACCTGCTCCTTTTCCTGGAAAAATAATATTTGACATATACACATTTACACTATGTGCGGGCACATAGAATTATTAAATGGTTGCTAAATGATAATTCACACAGATTTCATTCTCTTCTGCCAGAATAATATTCTGCACCTAACTCAGTGGAATAACATGTTACTCATGGCAGCAAGACATCCTGCATAGTAGGAGCTACAAAGTGTCCCCTAACAAAAGAAATAAAATTAGCTTACCTGCAGTACATGATCTCCATCAGCATCGAGAGGGGCTTGTGCCAGCTTTATCATGAAGACACTGTGGGAGCGGCTGGATTCACGATTTAACTGCGTGTTTGCAATTCTTCTCCTTTTCTGACCTGGAGGTGAAGATTGTTAATTTCTCCTGCAGATACTTGCATATATAGGTTTTAAAAAGGCAAGTGGACGTGTAAAAATTAAGATATTCTATATGTTATAAATATTCTATAATCTGTCGCACATTTACTGGAATTTTGTTACAGCATCCACAGCTATTGACCACAAATTAACCCATTCAGGATAATAATAATAAACTGTTTATTTATATAACGCACACAGATTACACAGCGCTGCACAAAGCATGTCAAATTGGTCCTTGTCCCCATGGGGCTCACAATCTAAACAACCTACCAGTATGTATTGGAGTGTCGGAGGAAACCGGAGTGCCCGGAGGAAACCCACACAAACACGGAGAGAACATACAAACTCTTTGCAGATGTTGACCTGGGTGGGATTCGAATCCAGGACCCCAGCGCTGCAAGGCAGAAGTGCTACTCACTCAGCCACCTTGCCGCCTATTAAAAGGGAGTCTACCCTGTAGGTATAGGTTTTCCAGTTTTATCTTTATGCCAATTAGCTTATGGTGAACTGAAGCTTAGGCACGGCCTGTATGTGCACCAGTTTTCTTCTTTCCACACCTTTTTGCTAGTGATATTCGTCAATGTGCAAAAGGGTGGCAGTGACTGATGTTGGGCATCATAGACAGATGAAAACAAGTGCACCCGCAGGCATTGCTCTGGTGCACCAAGAAGCTTATTTGTATGAGGACAAAACTAAAATTTTCTTTAAACATGACATATTGTGGATAAACAAGCTTTCCAGACGTGGATTTCCTATGAAGAGATTTATGAGGTGTCAGGGTGCTGTCACAAATTGCAGTTAAAATTGCATCATAATCAGTTTTGAGGTGCAGTTTTGTTAATTTAACAGGTGAAAGGCATATGTGGAACAAGTTTCCCCTTCGAAATCACATCATTCAGTTCAAGTCTTTCACCTGTTAAATTACCAAAACTGCATTTAAAACCAAATTAGTACCTTCAGATTGCCTCAAATGATTTAAAGAAATTTTCAATTAAAGAAATCTTCCCACCTTTCCAGAAGACATCAAAGGCCTCTTCGGTAGATTTCACTTCAACTTCTGTGCACCCTGCAACATACATATTGTGGTTCTGGTCTTCACGCAAAATCTTAGACTGTGGTGGTCTGAAAATAATGCAGAATATAGTGAAAATGAGCATGTGGCAGCAGATGTTAGGGGGAAAAGACTAATAGCGTGATGAGCAGGTGAAGCCACATGCAGGATTATGGAAATGTACAACACATGAGGGTACAGGAAGATGATGGCCTACAAAACTAGGGAATCAGGCAGAGCTGGGCAACAAGGCAAAAGCTATGTAATGTAACATACATAAACTCTGCATTCTTCCCCGGCGTGTTCCACCTAATGAAGAAATAGCAACAGGTTACTACGTCTTTGTTGCATCACTTCAGTCAACTAAAGCAAAAGGCAAGAGAAAGTCAAATTCACCATTCAATGTTCCTACCTAACCTCCCAACGAAAGCTACAAGCAGCACCAACATGACATACATTGAGAATGCTGTAGTTTATAAGAAGGGGTGGGGGGATAATTCAAACTTACTTTGGTTTAATGGGATCTATAGGAACTTCCTCCAGAAGATCATAAATGTAATTATTGTAGATTTCGATATAGGACACAAAGACGCTGTACACGCTGTCTTCGTCGATTTCTTCTACTTTGCAGGAATCTTCAATATTTATCATATCAGCAAACTCAGGTTCTGGTCTCTGTCTGCAGAACATTTTGTATAAGTATCTGGGAGGGACAAATTTAAAGAAGTAACCTACTTCTGCTCCCCATACCTGCTTAGTGGAGTCCTTGTGACTAACTGTGGCTGAGCATCTCGCTTTTGACGCTCTAGTAATGCATCCACCTCATTCTGCACTTCTATGCCATTTTTATCATCAGTCTTAAAAACCTAGAACCAAATAATTACATGGTATTAATCCAAGCTTCATCACACACCGAAATGGCAGAAAGCTATGGGTAGCTAGTTCTATAATAAAATTTCTATTCTACTAGTAGAGTTGTCTTACATATCTCTTAGCCTGGAAGTCACTGATGCTGTTGAAAATCATGTGTAGACAGCGAGGTAGAAGTCCTCCTTGTCCTGGAGACCCAGTCATCGTGAAGGTTTTTCCACTTCCAGTCACTCCATACGTGAAGAGGAGTCCTGAAGAGATGAATTGCTTGTTTAAAAGATAAATTCTAACCATACAATAAGATCATCACCAAAAACATCCAGAATTTCTTACCATTTTTACCACGAATGACATCTTCTACTAGAGGCTTGGCAACCACATCGAAAAGATCTTTCTGTGTCACTTGGGTTCCAAAAACTTGTTTAAAGGAATATTGGGTCTATGGAAGAGAGATGGGAATGAGTTCACCAAGAGCAACAAAACATTTCAGCAATTAGACAAATGACTCCATAGATCAACCTGCACAATGATGGTCATACAAATGACCACACAGTCGTAGGGCTCTCAAGTCTATCATCTTAGAAACCCATATGATGTAACTTGACTGCCGTCCAGAAAGCCAGAATTTCAAAAGTATAAAACTACACATATATAAACTACAACAGTTTTCTTTTTTTTAACCCAGTTTCCATAGTTTAATTCTCACCTCTTTAAACTCTCCGTTCCTGTTGACTCTGCAGCCATCTGGGGGGTGCAGCTGCACGGTGGTCTCATTGATCACTTCAATGCAGCATTCCTGGTCTGGGGGACTGAGTGGACGAACCCTACAGTACACCTGGAGAAGTACAGTCACGTCAGATGGAGGTTTTAGAAACAGTTAGTACATAATAGTACGCAAGAGACAATTATGGAGTATTTAACCATTGTGTATGAGAGACTAGGCTAAACTAATGACAGATGAGAAGTGTTTTACAAATCCTGCCCTTGTATGTTGAGGTTGTATACTTACACCAACTGGATCCTTCTGTCCACTGTTAGAGGGTTTCTTTGGAACTGCCCTTCGTGGGGGCTTGGCTCGACTGCAGAAGAAAAGACCATTAATTAAAAAGGTCCCTAATAAATTCCATGAAGAGCAACATAACCCTGGAAGTTGTTGCAAGTTGACAATCGGACCAGAAAATCCAGATAAAATGTATCACTTTTTAATTTAATAAAATAGTTGTTGAACCATAAAAATACAATGAAAACATATTTACATAAAACTCACATCAAACTAGAGGTTTACACACAAATAGGGATTTAAAAATAAAGTGAGCAGATTTATATGTACTGCAAGACAACAATTTACACTCCCAAGAAAGCCAAAACATAAACCATGCAATATTTGGTTGCAATCATCTCTCCTGAAGACTCGCCTCTACGGTTACTTTCTGCTGGATGGGAGATGGCGTATCTCTATCTCTATCAGTTTGTGCGCCGCACAGACCTGTCGCTGGCAGCTGCGCACATGAAGAAAGAAGAGGAGCTGCCCGGGGCGTCAGAATGGCGAGTACTCAGTTTATTTTTTTTTTTTATGGGCTGGCTGGCTGTCTATATACTCCAGGGGGCTGTGATCAATGCATTTCCCACCCTGGGCTTGTACTCTAGTCAATAGGTTTTCCCAGTTTTTGGTGGTAAAAATTAGGTGTCTCCGCTTATACTCGGGTATATAAGGGACCTCCGACTCTGCGGAGCAGAGAGAAAAGAGATATAAATTGATCACTAGATGGTATAGGATGCCTTATGTACTCAATAAAATGTTTACAGAATTAGGGATTGCTGGTGTTGTGGAATGGAGGAAGGTACGCTCCTCCACATCATTTGCAGCAGCCCCTTTCTAAACATCTTATGCTGGGGCTGATCTGCAAGGTGACAGATTGGGATCTAAAGGATGACTCTGCTTGGGTCTTATTGCACCATCATGAGGTTTTAATTGCTACACGAAAAAAGTCGCAGCTCTGCCACCTTCTTCATGCAGCAAAGGCCTGTATTCCCGCTTACTGGCGCTTTTCCGATTTCCGATTCCAATTCTCCAGTTCAGCTACAGACCAAAGGTAAAGCAGCAGCCCTCAGCAGACATGTTACTCACTAACAGAAATATTCCAAGAGTGAAGATCAGGCGAAACCTTTTTAAGTCAACACTACAAACTTTTATGTACCAAGAACAAATCCCCTACATCAGAAGCTCTAGTTATGTGTGAACAGGGCCCAATCATTCACAAAATGTATAACCTAGTATGGCTGTTGTAAGGCTTTACTCAACAGCCAGTGATATGCAGGGGTGATCTGGGAAATTGCAGGCGTTTAACCGGAAAAATTCAATGGACTATCCATTTTACATTTAACCACTTTCACTGTGTGCGGTATTCTTTTGGTCAGTACAACCCCGGGGATACCACATTTATGTAGGTCTTGGTGTATGGGTCTGTGTATCGTGTGATATTTCACTGCTTTTATTTTCCGGACAGTACAACCTTTTGATGATCCACTATTCATATTTGATGTTTTGAGATGTGAAATGTCAAAAAAGTGAGAATTCAGACTTTTGTGCACCATTTTCCGTTATGGGGGTCCAAAGCCAGGAATAACAGTTTTTATATTTTGAGAGATCAAGAATTTTTGGATGCGACAATACCTGACATGTTTATGTTAATGTATGTTTATTTCTCTTTGAGTTCTAGGGAAAGGAGGGCAATTTGAACTTTTTGATTTTTTTTTTTACCCATGTTTCTAGGCCCGCAAGGGTACTTGAACCCTACAGAGTCTGATTACTACAATATACTGTTTATTACAGAATATTGTAGAATCATTGGATGTATAAAAGAGCCTGTAGAAAGAGCCTACTATGACAGGCACAGGACCTTTTGTAAGGATTCCGGCTGTCAGCCGGGATGAGGATGCATCAGACCCTAAGCCTGCTCCATACATCTTTATTAGTCATGTCAAGTCCAGTAAGTCACATGTCGTTAGGGTGTTAAACATAACGCATGCCCCCGTATATGAGATTTTGTTCTACTTACATTTTTTGGGTGAGGCAGTGCATTAGCGTTCAAGTCAGATCACAAAGGGACTAGGTTAGCCATTCTTCTAGATCATTAGAATAACTGTAAAAGTTTAATTTTTAGAAGGAAGGAGGCCATGGATAACAAATATTACCACAGTCACGGTGCCTGGGTCTATGAGTAAGTGTCCCTGGTTTATCATGATGGATTTTGATGCCAGATTTCCTTTAAATGTAACAGACTTTGCTACGTGTGATCTCTCCCACAGAGCAAGCCTGGTGAGGCGTATAACTTTACGAAGCCGGTTCAGAACCAGGAGGGAGGACACTGCATACTGTGATTGAGTCTGCACAATGTTTAATTCACCTTTGTGAATTTTCTTGTGAAACACCAGGAACTTTCTTCCCGAAATACCACCGCATCTTTTAGAGAGATACATGACTGTAAACAGGCGAGAGCCCTATAACCGTGTTCTTGTTTTATACTACACTACGGTATAGCCACGTCAGTTACAATAACATGTCCCTTTATCCACCCAGAGCAACATTTCAGGCTGGTGAATGAGCATTGACTCATTTCTACATTCTTGATGTCATTTGTTTTATTTCATACTTGTTAGGGACTAACTTATAACCTCTCAAACCATTTTATGCCGCTCCAAGATCCAATTTTGTTTCAGCAGGAGAAAGTTTGCTTTGGAGGATGTATCAAGCGAGAGCTGGTGGAGGGGGATTATTTTTCCTGCACACACCCATAGCCAGCACATTCCTGAGCTGTGAGCGTTATCAAAGAAAATACCTAAAGCAAGACAAGAGACCAGTGTGAGCCTTACTCTGCCCCGGCCTCATACACACGGCATCGCTCCCACACTCCCAGCCATGCAACACGCAGGAATTATTTGTATAGCACCAGAGAGACAAATACCTCCTGTGTTACTTGGAGAACATCAGACCCAGGAAATGTGTGGCCAACAACAGCAGCCGCTTCCACAAGATGAATAATAGATACAAGATGTATAAAAGGTGTCTTCTAGTGTAAAGGAATATGGTGTTAGTGTTGAATTTGTACTAAAAAGTGGCACCCAATACACACCCACCTTTGCTGCAAAACAAACCTTTTCCCAATAACAAGACATAAGAGGCAGAAGGGAGGCAGTAAAAGATGCAGGATCAGACTACACAGCTGTCTGTAGTCTGTGTGCACCTCCTATACGTGTGTCTCCATGGTTACAAAGTGAAAGAATACTTGCAACAATACTGACCGCAAAGTTTTTTTTTTCAAAAACCATCAGGATTAAGAAACACAATACATAAAGACAGGAAGATGAAGTAGGAAGAAACACGGGTGTAGTTAAATAAGGAAGTGCTTTCTCATTAACTATTTCAGGATAAAGTCACATACGTAGCAAATGTTGTGACTGGCTATTCTATGGACATCATGTAAAATAGTTGGCATTACATTAAAAGGGATGCCTATTTTTAGGGAAGCCTTCTAGTTAGGCTAAGTGGCCATGTGCTTTACACTGGCCGCAAATTGGGAGAAGTTTGTGCTATTTGGAGATGGGAGGGGTGATCACCGCATAGGAGCCGAGAGGCAGCAGCACAATTTAGGAGAGGAATAGGACCTGCTCTATAACTCGCATCACTGTAGTCATCGCTGACTACACAATAGAGGTGGTGGAGCTACCCAAGTACCCGGTGATCTGTGGTAGAACTTACTGTAAGCCCAGCAATATGTGGTGTTACTAGCATTTTTAGAAATACATATAATGAATCACTGGCAAAAAAACCCTTAAATTAAAAGTCACTCTGTTATAAGTGAGTTATATTGTTTCAGTAACTAATTGTTACTGTTTGTGTGATGAAAAGTTATACAATTTTCCAATATACAGGACGACCCCTAGTTACAAATGGACTTCTGGATGTTGGTAATTTATTGTAATTTAGTCCCAGGATACAATGATCAGCTGTAACAGTTATCACAGGTGTCTGTAATGAAGCTTTAGTGTTAATCCTGGTTCTTAGGACAATCCAACATTTTTAAAATCCAAATTGTCACAGAGACCAAAAAAAAAAAATTCCTGTCTGGGGTTACAATTATAAAGTATACAGTTCCAACTTACATACAAATTCAACTTGAGAACAAATCTACAGAACCTATCTAGTTCGTAACCCCGGGGACTGCCTGTACTTTCTATATCAATTCCTTAGTTTTCTAAATCTGTGATTGCTGTCACTCTATAGGAAGCTTCATTGTTTACATCCTGCAGATGGAAACCTGACCATGGTCATGTAATGTCACACAGGTGCAGGGCTTCTTGTATCCATGACCATGTAATGTCACATAGGTGCAGGGGTCGTTGTATCCTTGAAAATAGAAGAAACACAGGCAGCATGTGATATGTGATGTGATCATGTGATATCACACAGGTGCACGACTCGTTATATTCCTAGTCATGTGATGTCACACAGGTGCACAACTCGTTATATTCCTGGTCATGTGATGTCACACAGGTGCACTGCTTCTTACAGTAATCTGAGTCGTGTTATAACAAGTAGAGATGAGCGGACCTGACGTTCAAGTTCTGCCACCTGATCAGCCGATACAGCAAATGAATGCCCCTGACAACTAGCCAGGGATTTGATGAAGCGGCCAGACCCAAACAATGGGTCCTGTCATCTCAAATAATGAGCCGTGCACCTGTGTGACATCACATGACCAGGGACATTCCGCGCTGTGCGCCCGTGTGACATCACATGACCAGGCACAGGTTTTTAACCACATGAAGTAAACAATGAATCTTTCTATTGAATCTAGAAAACAATAAGTATATAGGAAAATTGTATAACTTTTTACATTACAAAAAAATATTTGCAGAAAGTGGACAATACCTTTAACTGTACAATTGCAGGTCATTTACAAGACACAAGGAGATAGTGAGCACCTCAGTCCTTATGATACATCCAATCACACAACCCTTCCTCACATAAGATGACATCACCATCAGTGCCACTCTGCTCACCTCCAATACCTCAGAGATGACATCACACATCAGTCATGTGACCGCTGCAGCCAATTACTGGCCCCAGAAGCAAACACATCACGCCATGACATCATAGCATTAGTGTCGGATTAACCAAGTGTTCATTTTTTGGGAAAATTCATTAAAATACTTTACTAGAAATAAAACTTTGCAGTCTGATCATACGAAAATCATAGTATGTCCCCCAAATATACCCAGAGACCTCTCAAATATTGGATACACCCGTATAGTATACACTGCCATATGCATGGACCTATATATACACTATATACACACACCCATATATAGAGTGTAGACAGCCATACCCAGGGCCCTATATATAGTGTATACAGCCCCAGGTGCACAGCAGGTACATTGCACGGATCACCTCACGTCTATAACGTCCTCCGCTGTACTTACGCGGGTTTCATCATGTTGTTGCAGCCGCTGCTTGCTGCCCGGTAGCTCGTTCTGTCTAGCCCCGGAGATCTCCTCACAGGTCGCTCGGTTTCGGTCTCTCAGCTGGAGGATTTCCGCTTCCCGCGAATTGTATTTTTCAAATTCAGCCAATCACGACGAGGAATGACGTCACGTCGTGTTCTGCAACAGAGCGCGCTCTAACTGGCTAGACAAAGCGTCAGCGATCAGTCGTCACAGTGCGCGCCACCTGGTGGTGGGAGGAGAAGTGTACAAATGTAAACGGAACTGGAAATGAACATTACATCTATAACCACCTGGAAACACACAGTGGGGGCATTTATTACAAATTTCACAAGCTGCACGAGCGCAATCACATGAAGTGCATGTGATCAGTAAGGCCGTTGACACGTGGCGTTTTTGACGATTTCGAACACATTGAAAACTTATGCGTTTTTCAAATTTTTTTGAAACCGCATTGAAAAAAGCAATGAAAACACACCACAGGAAACACAGACAAAAAACGCAGGGGAGAAAAAAACGCCAAGTTAAGGCGCTTTAACCTAAAACCCATTGAATAAGCCAGTATGCAAATATGATGCGTTTTTCCAGGATACAAAAACACTATGAAAAAAAATGCAAGAAAAACGCCATGTGTGTCACCGGCCTCAACAATCGCATGCATTTCACTGGAAACGCTAATGAGATCAGGCCGAGACATGGCCCTTTGTGCTTGGAAGCGCAGCGTGTGAATGCACCCTTAGGGCACTTTTACACGTTGCGTTTTGGCCTGCGTTTTCATTGCATTTCAAGCTGTAAATCTACATATCTATATACACTCAGCGGCCACTTTATTAGGTACACCTGTCCAACTGCTCGTTAACACTTAATTTCTAATCAGCCAATCACATGGCGGCAACTCCGTGCATTTAGGCATGTAGACATGGTCAAGACAATCTCCTGCAGTTCAAACCGAGAATCAGTATGGGGAAGAAAGGTGATTTGAGGCCTTTGAACGTGGCAAAAGAAAAAGCATCCAGTGAGCGGCAGTTCTGTGGGCGGAAATGCCTTGTTGATGCCAGAGGTCAGAGGAGAATGGGCAGACTGGTTCGAGCAGATAGAAATGCAACAGTGACTCAAATCGCCACCCGTTACAACCAAGGTAGGCAGAAGAGCATCTCTGAACGCACAGCACGTCGAACTTTGAGGCAGATGGGCTACAGCGCAGAGACCACAACGGGTGCCATCCTTTCAGTAAGAACAGGAAACTGAGGCTAAATTTGCACAAGCTCATCGAAATGGACAGTAGAAATTGGAAAAACGTTGCCTGGTCTGATGAGTCTCGATTTCTGCTGCGACATTCGGATGGTAGGTCAGAATTTGGCGTCAACAACATGAAAGCATGGATCCATCCTGCCTGTATCAACGGTTCAGCTGGTGGTGGTGGTGTCGTGGTGTGGGGAATATTTTCTTGGCACTCTTTGGGCCCCTTGGTACCAATTGAGCATCGTTGCAACGCCACAGCCTACCTGAGTATGTTGCTGACCAGTTCCATCCCTTTATGACCACAATGTACCCAACATCTGATGGCTACTTTCAGCGGATAATGCGCCATGTCATAAAGCTGGAATCATCTCAGACTGGTTTCTTGAACATGACAATGATTCACTGTACTCAATGGCCTCCACAGTCACCAGATCTCAATCCAATAGAGCATCTTGGGATGTGGTGAACGGGAGATTCGCATCATGGATGTGCAGCCGACAAATCTGCAGCAACTGTGTGATGCCATCATGTCAATATGGACCATAATCTCTGAGGAATGCTTCCAGCACCTTGTTAAATCTATGCCACGAAGAATTGGGCGGAGGTTTCTATCACTTCTTTAGTCTCCCGTTCTTCACGAAGAATTGAGGCAGTTCTGAAGGCAAAAGGGGGTCCAACCCGTTACTAGCATGGTGTATCTAATAAAGTGGCCGGTGAGTGTGTATGTATGTATATATATATATATATTGTAATTGATTATACGGTGGTGTAACGTCACATGATATATTTCAGTTGTATTTTGAGGGACATATATTATTTAGGAGTGCAGTGTGAGATAGAATTGTTATCTAGGAGACACAATGCTGTAAGTGACTGTGGTATTTTTAGGGGCCCAGTAAAGAGGTGTGTGACAAGGAGCCAAAGAGATCTGGATGCAAATTCTGAAGCAATAATTCATCCATGAAATTCTACATGCTTATACTGCCTGTCAGTGGCATAACTTAGAGAGGCAGGGCCCCATAGCAGACTTCTGCATTGGGTCCCCTTCCCCTTCAAATACATACATATTAGACATGTACATTTATGTAAGTAAATAAATGTGTGTGATTTTATAAACACACAAAGTTCTATACTCATACATGCAAATTTATACACTTATACATTTATGCAGCCGAGTAGCTGCTGACCACATGGAAGTAGACAGCAGATACCTAGTCCAGCCGTCCTGCTGTTTCCTCCCCCAGAATTTCTTCTCTGAACTTCCAACTCAGCTGTGTACCGTGGCAGAAGTGCACTGTTATATACATAGTGTGCTGTACAATGTGTGGGATATGTATATAATGGTGCGCATCCTCCATTTGTTAGTGCGGCAAGTTGGATCCCGGGACCCCCTGACACTGTAGGTCCCAAAGCAGCCACTATGGCTGCTACCGCTGTAGTTACACCCCTTCTGCCGGTATTTGACCAGTATTGTTGTCCCTTCTAGAGTATTAGATAGTTCTTATCATGTGTAGTGTCTTAATTGTGTCTGTAAGCCTGATCTGTATAGCGTGTTATCTTTAATATTAAGTATGAGCACAGTGTAAGCCTAATTTTTTTCCCAAAATTGTCCTCTGGCTCATTATATCAACAGTACAAATGGCTCTCCTGCCCTTTTAGGTGGAAAATTAAACCATCTTGAAACCTCTCGTATAAACAGGGTGAGTCCACAACTCCCAGGACACACTTTTATTCCAGGAATAAGTGACATATCTGAATACTCCAGAAAGCTATGAGTAGGAGGCTTATCTTCTGCTTCTGACAGTGGGGAAAAAAAAGTAGTCAGCCACCAATTGTGCAAGTTCTCCCACTTAAATAGATGGGAGAGGCCCATAATGGACACCTTAGGTAGATCTCAACTATGGGAGAAAAGAAATGAGAAAACAAATCCTGAAAATCACATTGTCTGATTTGTAAAGAATTCATTTGCAAATTATGGTGGAAAATAAGTATTTTTGCGCCGCTGTTTGTCCAGCAGAGGGAACGTCCTTGCAGTATATTTCTATATAGTGCAGGGGCTCTTGTCCACTGCACTGTGTGCAGTCTGTGGGATCGGGCCACCATACGGAGAGGATACACGGGCTGCACACGCTCATGTGTAACAGCCCTTAGTGGGAGAACTTGCACAATTGGTGGCCAATACTTTTTTCCCCCACTGTAGTAGCTCAGGGTAAATCAGTACAAAATTCATACTGCACATGTGATATAGAGTATTAGTTTCTTCAATTCCTCTTAGAGTCCAGATTTTCTGCATTCCCTCTTTAGGTATGATCCCAGTCTCAACCCCTCGAAGGTTCATTTTAGTTACATGTGTGTTTTTCTTGCACTTTTCTGGAAACTATATTTATCAAAGATCTGTATTTCCATACGTATATTATAACATATTCAGTTCAATTAAACATAAGAATGGTTGTTGTGCTGCAGGAAGGGAGAAGATACGAAGTAATACAATCTACTGTTATTTACTGCTTTGAGCCTCATATGTTGCTGGTCTCCAGATCTCATTGCACGTCTTGTATCCTCAGGAGCAAAACATAAAAAAAATTCTGGTCCTTTATATATATTTTTTTTCTTCCTAAATGATACCCAATAATGTAAACCATCAACAAAAACAGGATACAGACTCCAAAACTGCACCTAAATTATTAAAATACAATTCTATATGTAATATAAAACGATGAGGCATTGTATACATATTTCCTTTTATTGTTTCTCCTTGCAATTTACTTGCTGAACAAAGATCATAAGAAAACACGAACAAGAAAATGAATCCATGTAATAAATAGATTGGTTTAATACAATAAACATTGGTACGTTTCCTTCATTTTACAGATCATACTGTATTTAGAACCAGCAGAAATATCACCTCTCGTGCAGAGACGTGGATGGAAGTGCGTTTATAATGTTGGATAAACAGCATGAAAGAATAACAGGGGAGTCCTCCTTATATTATCTTTACACAGGGTTTAGTGAGATAGAAGACAGGACTGATAGGACCATCAGCTAGGACCACCTCCCACATGGTACAGCACCCTTTGGTTTTGGCGTTTGACGCTGTTATCTTTCAGAACATCCATCTCTGTAGCTTTTCAATGTTCTCTTCTGAGCGATGCACATGACGTGCCGCCAGATTAGTCCAGCATGGAGAAATATTTGAATATGGATTTTCATAGAAATGAAACATGTACTTCCCATTTTTTCCTCTGACAATATGCCAGGAATACAATGGACCCTTTGTAAATGTCTTTCCTTCAGTGCTCTGCAGCATTATGTAGTCCATGGAGTGCGGTACAGCTGCAAGTGATAAGTGTGCAAATAAGCAAAGGTATTGTTAGTGTATTGATGACATATGCTTAGGACACCAACAGTTTGTGGTGCTGAGACGGAGCGCTGTGGATTTCTCTGGGGGATACCATACAATACATTTTTCATTCACATATCTCTACTCTTAATTTCCCGAACCATAAAAGGTTAAGATCTTCAACAAAACCAGATCCTCAAAATGGCATCTTTCTTCAAATCGGACTTAGTTCAGATACTGCATCCAAAGCACCTCAATTTCATTTCCTTTTTTCCTGTTCTTTAGGCTTCCAGTACAAAGACCATGAGAAAACAGCAATAAGCAGTAAGGAAGTCGCCATCGCTGAAAAAAAGGCTCCCAGGGTACCAGATAGTGTTGGCACAGGGCCATGAGCCAGAAGCCATGTCTTCCTTAGGTTCATGTCCATCATCAGCGCTTCTATCTGGAAGTATGTTCCCATGACACCAAATACATGGAAGAGTTGGTGGCTGTGACCTGGGATTGAAGAACAAGGCAATTTCAGAGAGGGCTTTAGTGGATCCCACCATGTTTTGTTAAATCAGTACATTAACACGGAATATATACAGCAAACCAAGAATATATGCCTTAGGATGACTCTTAAAAGTGGTTGTATGTAATTTGAACGTTATTCCCTAGTACAGTGGTGGCGAACCTATGGCACGGGTGCCAGAGGTGGCACTCGGAGCCCTCTCTATGGGCACCTGCGCCATCACCCTAGAGCAGAGTTCGCCAGACAGGACTCACGGACTCCTGCAGTCCCAGGCAGCCCTGGACCTTAGAAGGATACATTGATGATCTAAACTTCTTCTCCTTCCTTCTACTGTATTGGTGTCCTCAGGTGCCTATACAATTTAAACATGTGAAAGAGCAGTGAGTAATAAGTTGCTGCTTAAATTGTTGTATCGGCACTTTGCGAAAAATACGTGGGTTTTGGTGGTTGTTTGGGCACTCTGTGTCTAAAAGGTTTGCCATCACCGCCCTAGTAGGAAAAGTATGTGTCCTGCTACTTCATTCAGTAGTATGAATAATAAGAGTCGCCCAACATAGCCGAGTACTGTGCTCACCAACTTCAGTCACTCCCTTACTAATGAATCCAGCAGCAGAACACATGCTTCATTTTACACTCCATCAACTGGTGTGAACAGTACCCACAGCCCAGCAGGTGGATCCTCACCAACCATTAGATAGGGGACTACTTGCAAAATTGGTACAACCTTTTTATGGACATGCTGCCAAGCATGTATACATAAAGGAGAAACTATTTTTTGGTAAAACTGATTTTTTTTTTTTCCCCTCCTCCCCAATCGTAAAACTTACTACTAGCTCCAGCAACCTCTGTCTTTGAATTTGCGTTTTGAAGCGCATTACAACAGCTGAGATGAGGTGATTTGTCTAATTACATTAGTGTTAACATTAGCATTTATAAAACGCAGTGTAAACGCGATGTTAACGTGTGCTTTAACAATGCATTTACGTTTGCATTTTGTTAATGCATGCTTTGATGTCGCTTTTACACTGTGTTTTGTAAACGCAAACTTTAATGTTGATAGTAATATAATTAGGCAAATCGCATAATCTCAGCTGTCCTAATGCGTTTAACCAAAATGCACCGTGTGACCGCGCCCTTAAAGATAGGATTGAAAGGATTACGGTATTTCAAAATTATATTTGTTATATTGTGATAATCGTGTATGTAAAATCGTTAAACAATTTTTTGATTTGCCACTTTCGGACACATGTACCTTTTCACATTTCTACCTATGGGGCTACATAGGCACTCTTTTTTTGTAGAGCAGGTTGTAATTTGGCATACCATTTTTTGTAGGATTAGATCTTTTGATCACTTTTTACTTTTTTTTGAAGACACAAAGCAGTGGAAAAAAAGGGGCAAAATGTGTTTCGAATTTGTAGATCTTTCTTATATCTCTCATATAAATGTATTTTTTAAAGAAACCCCTCCCCCCGCTCATTTGCCTCATGTGTTTATTTGCCAAAAATGAAAAAAAACTATTAGATGATGTGGTTAAGTTAAATTATAGACAAGGTGAATGGGAACCTTTAGTGCAGAGTAGAAGGGACTAAGAAGTTATGGCACCAGGTCAGCTATTGTAGATATAAAATCCATATACTGTGACAGCCTCTGCTGACTACAATGTATAAGGCAGCCTCCTGAGTGTGGCCTTCTATCAATACTTATAAGTAATTGACCTTTGGGCAAAATATATGCAAATAATCTGCCTTCCAACAGGGGGTGCTAGAGGCATTCATTTTAGAATTAAAAAAACATGCTCAAAATAGTTGTTTTCACTTGCAAAATAATTGTAATTTTAATACTAACCCACCTTACATGTTAGATATATCATGTACACCGATTGATGTTTTCAATGCAAGGATGTTGGAGAGAGAATATTTCAACAGGTCCAATAATTCTCCTCTCCCAACTGAAATAAACACACTAAGCTGTGCCGAGTATACATGTTCATGAGTCAGGAGGAATGTCAACTAAATAAGCATTTACCCTACAGCTACCTCCTGTGCATGGTCAGGCTTTTTTGTAAGTTATGGTATGTTTTTCTGTAAGGCAGCCATGGACCTTATAATCTCATATAATGAAAAATAAAAGGAGGAGGAAGAACACAAAGTTCTATTTTAGGAAAATCCAGGGAGTGTTCAGCGGTAGTAGGATGTGCCTGTATACTCACCCACATAATCAAATCGCCCTGGGGCGAGTCTCTCTGGAAGATGTGTAGCAAAGAGAAAACCAGTAAGGAAGGCAAAGATGGAGTGCCAGATGTGCATGGTGATGGTGGCGTTGTGGGTGCAGTCATTGCCCGAGCAGAAGAATACCTACATGCACACAGACAAGACAGAAGGAAAATCCAGGAGTAACAATGGGGAAGTCAAAATCTGAAACAGCATTTTTGAAATTAGTTACTTTGTTTTTAGAAGATACAAAGAAGAATCTTATGTGTATGTTTACAAGCAGAAGTATCTTATGTGTGTATACACAAGCAGTCATGTAGACCTGATCAAGGCTGACTAAACCTGATTTTGACAGGATCAGCGATGATTGTGTCTACCAGCATGTACCATATCTGCAGTTCTTAAGAGGGAAAAAAAAGGTGTTGGACTGCTTAAAGGAAATCTACAATCAAAATCAAGCCTGATAAACCAGGGGCACTTACTCATAATGCCAGGCAGTGTGACTGTGGTAATCTTCTTATATTTGTTCCTTCTAAAATCAACTTTTTAAATTATGCCAATTTAAGAGCTCTGGAGGGAGTTACCATGGTCCCTTCTTGCTAAAGATTTCCAAGTTGTTACACTCCCTTCCCCTTTTTTAAAATAATGTTTAAGATCCTGAAAGGGCTTCATAGACTGTTACACTGTTTCCCCCTCTGCTCCCACAACACTTCACCCCTCCTCCTGCACAGGGGGAAGGGGGCTCTGGTAACACTTCAGGCTCAATAACATAATTTTAAAATGTTCATTTTAGAAGGAAGGAGGCCATGGATAACAAATATAAGAAGATTTCCACAGTCACAGTGCCTGGATCTATGAGTAAGTCCCTGGTTTATCATGATATTGATGGTAGATTTCCTTTAACATCTCATTAAAAAATATATGTTATAGACTGATGCCCATTGAAGGGGTTTTCCCATGAATACAAGTTCTCCGTGGATAGGGCCTAACTTGCTGATCAGTGGGGGTCTCAGTACTGGGACCACTGCAAATCATCAAAACAAGGGGTCCGACCAACCCCTCGTCGCTCCATGAGAATAATGGAGCAGACGGCCGTGCATGACCATTCTGCACCATTAATCTCTATGGAGCTGACGGAGATCGCAGAGCGTGGCGCTCATCATGGAGTCTTTGTGGGAAAACCCCATGATGAGACAATGCAACTGTCTATATCACAGATGACCTTTGTTATAGGAAAGTGTAAGCCCTTAGATTTCCTGGAGTAAAGGACACCGCAAAAAAAAAACAAACAAAAAAAAAAACAAATCCATCAAATACATCCATACTCTGCTGTATATCAAATGCTAAGCACATGAATGTTCTCAGTCATTCTTTTGCTATAATTTGATACTTAAGAATTCATCCAACTTGTTTATTGATATCATAACATCCCCTCCCAGTGTCCTCCCAAGTCTCACCCGATAAAACACTGGAATGCTGTCAAACAGGTAGGGATAGGCAAAGGCCGTCACCCGCAACACCTTGCTGAGCCGCGGACGAGCCTCCTCTGGAAACCTGATAAAACACAGAATGAAGTGCACCTTTAGGGTTAGCCATCTCTTGTGCAATGCAAAATCTGTGTGCACCCTCACACCCCTCTCCTCCAGCTGTATACTGGGATACACACACAAGAGTATCAGAATTAAATGTATAGGATTAACCCCAATTTCTGGACATGCACCCCTACGTAAAGACATCTTAAAGTACACCTGTCAATGACACATGAACCAGATAACAGGCCAGATGACGGCTGGATACAAAAGAAGGATTGGGCCTCATTATGTTAAGACAATATTTGTCTGCATGGTAACAATCACATAGATATGTTTGTAGAAGCAGGGGCGTAACTAGGAGAGGTAGGGCCCCATAGCATGCTGTCCCACTTAAAGAATATACATATTTGTCTACTAACACGTGAGTTACAATCACACACATTTATATACATACACAGAGATCTTACCTCATGCACACATTTAGACACTTATACACACACAGAGCCACAAATGAATGTACAGCATGCAATATATATATATATACACACACACCCTACATCTTATACACAAAGCATTTACAGCATACACACATCACATATATGTTATATACATATTATACTGTAAAATGTGCAGCATAATGTGTATATGTCAGGTTAAATGATGGGGACCCCTGACACTGTGGGCCCCATAGCAGCTGCTATGGCTGCTACCACTGTAGTCACGCTCCTGTGTAGAAGAGCTGAAAAAGATTTGTTAAAAAAAGACATCTATCATCAGATAACCTGATGGTAGATGTTTATGCTCACCTCCCCATCCCATCTCAAACGGAAATTAGCTTCTCTTGTTCATATTTTAGATTGGCTCTCCCTCTGGCAATGACGTCACAGAGCATGAGGCGTTCAATAGAGCACCTCAGGCTCATTTG
The DNA here is from genome assembly GCA_019512145.1 of Engystomops pustulosus. NCBI lineage: Eukaryota > Metazoa > Chordata > Amphibia > Anura > Leptodactylidae > Engystomops > Engystomops pustulosus. Next base: position 31,813,356 of record CM033644.1, read on the forward strand.
CATAGGTTATAAAGCTCTATTTCTACAAAACCCGAGCATTCTAACATATGACAAAAGAAGTTTATTGCCATTCGGGATGGGACGGGGAGGTGAGTATAAACCTCTACCATCATGTTATCTGATGTTAGATTTCCTTTAAGTGGCTTCAGATTCCCTTTGAATTAAGATTTCAATAGGAAATTTTTTTGTGTGTCCTGTAAAACCAGAAATATATGTATACATGACAGGTGCACTTTAACACTTGCCCATTCCTTAAAAATGTGACATTTTCGGGCTGGGTTCACAAGAAGTTTTTTTTTTCTTTTTAAACCGAGCGCTCTGGAATCATTTTTTGTGAAACATTGCACCTCAACTGATTTGCCCCAGATTTTTTTTATTCTCAAACTTGATTTCAGGCAGAAGGTCAGAGGTGATGATAACCACTACATGTCTAATATTTACCTCTCTATCTGGTGCTGGTTATAATGCAGAATAGGAAGACCCAGCCTGTTGGCGATAGTTGAACAGGTAAGTCTTAAGAAAGCGGTGCAGACCTTGTAATGATGCAAGAACTGGACATTCTAAATGACAGTATGACATTCTGTGGGATTTGGATACTAATCACATGAACTACACAGCTTCTGTATGATGTGTAGTTTTTCCACATGGAAATTCTGCACTTACTATGCAATGTATGTGGGTACCCTTTCAGTGTGGCAGAGGACTAAAGCGGGCTTTGGCTGTAGAGACACAGAAATCAGTGTGCTTCAAGGTAGCTGCTCAGTTGAGGATCGGATCTGTAAGTAGTAGCAGTCACACCCCATGACACGCCTAATCTCAAACGGTTACTTTATAGACAATAAAGGTAAATTAGTAGCAGGGTGGGAGACTGTAAAACATACACATCTAAGAAAACATGACCTATAGTCCAAGCTTTTCTAGGACAAAGATTGAGTTAGCAGGACTACAGGACAAGTTCATTGATGGATACTTATTACCCAGCCATGCAAACTTCCTAGTGGAGAAGATCATAATAATTCTGTTGTTAATCAGTTTCTTTTGATGCTGTATAAGAATATGTAACAAATTTGGGCCTGAATACTTAAAAGAATATATTCTGTATATCTTCTAAAGTCACACTTACTACTTTCCTACCCACCTATAGGCTGTGTGTCCAGTGTAAACATACCTGGAGTAACAGGACATTCCAGTGCTGATTATTGTATTGAAGACCGCCCAGGATACAAACCATAGGTGGAAGGTGCTGTTCACCCATCGATCAGGGAAGATGTATGCTGAGTAGGCAATGGCTGACCCTGAAATCAGAAACCAAAACTTAGCGCACAAACGGAAGTTGAAGCGAGAGCCCTGGAGCAATACACTGACTAGACAAGAGGAGATCTATAGATACAGTCATTATAATACTGGTGAAACTTAGCTTTACACATTAGGCTAGTGTCATAAAAATATCATGGAAAGATCTAGTCTGTACAAGACCATATTGGGTTTTAAAAGGGGTTGTTCCAGAGTTTTAGGAGTTGCAACAAGGTGGCCAAGCTCCTGAATTGAAGTGGACAACCCCTTTAACATACTTGTTGTTTTGTTTTTATGGGATATAGGCCACTAATGGAGCTTATATCTCTTTACTTGTAGGAGTAAGAATACAGGCTCTATTGAACCAAGCATGCATGTAAATGGGAAGGATAGGAGGCCAAATGTGCATGTAAATGGAGAGGATAGGAGGCCAAGTGTGCATGTAAATGGAGAGGTTAGGAGGCCAAGCATGCATGGGTATAGGGAGGTTGTGAGCAGGGCCGATTCTAGCCTTTCTGCTGCCTGAGGCGAAAATGGAAATGGCGCCCCCCTCCCATGCAACGGAACCCTGATCCCTGCTACATTCCGGTCACCAAATTTATTGACACAGATCAGTGGCATCTAGTACCTTTATAGGATATGATCTATTCCATCATACAGAGGAATTCATTACAATTTCTCCCTCCTATGGTTTATCACTGCTGTGTTAATCAACAGTTGTGTTTAGCTCCGTGCAACACATTTACGCACTGTGCATCCAAATATACCACAGTCAATTACAGTATAATGTCCCCTGGATAATACACCCCAAACAACAAAACTGACAACACAAATAAAACGTCCTATATATCACCTAATTAAAAAATAGATAGTAAATACAGCCATACCCCCTCACAGATATGTATATACATGCAGGACCACTCCCCAATTATAGCATATACAGGCAGGCGCCCCTCATAGATAGTATATACAGACAAGACTACCATAGATAGTATATGCAGCCAGGCGCCCCTCATAGATAGTATATACAGGCAGGCACCCCTCATAAATAGTATATACAGGCAGGATCACCACCACATATAGTATATATAGGCAAGGCCCCCATAGATAGTATATACAGGCAGGCGCCCCTCATAAATAGTATATTCAGGCAGGATCACCACCACATATAGAAAATACAGGCAAGGCCCCCATAGATAGTATATACAGGCAGGCGTCTCTCACAGATAGTATGTACAGAGAAGACCCCCATAGATAGTATACATAGGCAGGATCCCCACCATAGACAGTAAATACAAGTAAGTTCCCCAAAGATAGTATTCACATGCAGGACCACTCCCCAATTATAGTATATACAGGCAAGACCCCCATAGGTAGTATATACAGGCAGGATCTGCACCATAGACAGTAAGTGCAGGTAAGATCCCCATAGATAGTATTTACATGCAGGAAACACCTTATATACAAACATACAGTATATACACACATTTTATATAGTACATGTACATTATAAACACTGCATATACATAGAAATACAGTATATACACACCCTATATACAAACATACATACAGTATAAACATTTCAATATAAACAGTGCATATACATAAAAATAGAATATACACACATAAGTACAGTATATAGAGATCATAGATACATTATATACATGCACATACAGAACATACTCACATATATACAGTATATAGACATCATAGACAAATATATATAGTATACACACATACAGCATATACACAGCATACACACACATATATACAGAATAAATACTTACCAGATTTGTAGTCTTCATCTGCACCATGCTCCACTCGTAGATGTTGCCCTGCGGGTCAGGTCATGTGACCAGACGGCGGGCATACGAGGTGGGCAGAGGTCCGGGCGGGAACGGATTAGGGGGAACATCACTGGAGGCCTGGGCAGGGACAGACTATGCTCCCTCCTCCTCTCTGCAAGGGGGGGAGGGGTTGTGGGAGTGCCCGGGTGCACAGGCAGCCTAGGAGGAATAAACCTCCTCCTCTCCGACAGCGGATGCCGGGGGCGGGACCGGAGGCGTGGGCGGTGGTTGTGGAGGGGTTTGATGCTCGGCCGGGCCGGAACGTGAAGAATGGATGGGCCTTGTGGGTGGAGACTCCTCTTCTCTACTGTCAGCTTGCCGCGGCCGCCGGCGACGCTGTTTGGGACCGAGCGGCTGTGGTGTTTATGACCATTAGGTGAGCGGCGATTGGTCTACGTGCCGCTTCTTAAAGGGTTCAGCAATCTGCCGCCTGAGGCGGGATTTTCATCCCGCCTCATGGCAGATGCGGCCCTGGTTACGCCCCCTCAGGTTCCCGTCCCTTCTACCACCGCTGCGCCTGCGTTAGCTGGGGTCCATAAGGACGCTGTATATTGCGCTGTCAGCCCCTTAGGGGATCATTTAGACATTGCGGTTAAAGAAAAGATTTGGTCTAATGCGTACATTGACATCTGGTCACTAGTAACGGTAGACCAGCATACAGTGGATAAGGAGCGTCGGGTTTGGTCTGAGCGGCCCCAGGATAGGAAGCCCCGGGTGGCCAAGACCATTAATAACTGGGTCCAGGCCTTTTTTGTTTTGGGGGGGGGTCATGGGGCAAAAGCACCCGGAACGGTGTTCCGAGTTGTTTATGTACATGGACGGTATTTATTCTTCGTACAAGACACATGGCGGCTCTGCATGGTGGAAGTACGATGAGGATTTTCGGAAGCGGTTAGCTCTGCATCCGGAAATGGGTTGGGGTGTAAAAGCGACGGATGCGTGGTTACGGTTAATGGTATCACAAAAGCCCTCTTCCTTTCCAGCCGCGGCCGCCTCCCCCGGAGCAGTCAGTGCTTCAGGGGCGGTGGCCGTTAGGCGCCCGGGAGCCTTTTGGCTCTTTAACGAAGGACACTGCCGCTTTTTCGGCCTTTGCAAGTACAAACACGAGTGCTCGTCCTGCGGAGGTCCTCACCCCTTCTCCCGCTGTAACAGGGCGGCGGGCAAGCAGCCGCCTAAGCCCTCAGATCCAAAAGACCCCGGTGAGCGTGGACGCGATGCAGCCGTGGCTCGACGCTTACCCCAATAGGGAGGCAGCCGAATCCCTATCTCTCGGTTTCCGTGACGGTTTTTTCATCCCTTTTTCGCTGTCCTGGGAAGGGTTTTTCGCGGATAATTTGAAATCGGCCAGGGAACACCCCGAAGTTTTACGGGAAAAAATTGCGAAGGAGGTCGCTTTGGGCAGGATTGAGGGCCCTTTCAGTCACCCCCCGTTTTCTAATTTGCGTGTGTCCCCGCTTGGGGTTGTTCCTAAGAAGGAACCGGGCAAGTATCGCTTAATCCATCACCTTTCCTTTCCTAAAGGTTCGTCGGTCAATGATGGTATTCTGCCGGAGGAGTCCTCTGTCTCCTATGTTCCCTTCGATAGGGCGGTAGCTGCGGTTTTTGGCACCAGAATGAACATCTTAACATTGCCGTTTAAGTTTTGGAGTTTTGTTAAATTGTTAAAATAAATAGCTGTGACCTTTTTACACCCAACAGGAAGCCTCATTGCCTTTTATTCTGGTGGGGATGTTTGTTAGAGTTTATAACTCTGTTTTATATTACGGGTCTGTTTTAAAGTGCCTTATGGGGAAATTCAATGCTGAGGCGGGATTTTCATCCCGCCTCATGGCAGATGCGGCCCTGGTTGTGAGGATAGATGTTTGTCAACCAAATGCTCAGTTATCATAAGTGGTAAAATTATTCCACTATATTTTATAATCTACACCCTCAATTCATGTGACATAGGTGCATCAACAAAAATTGGGATATAAAACACTAGGGCCAGTATTATATAACAACACATAATGAACACCAAGAGATTATAGGTGGCCAATAGGCAGCATTATGGGATATAGTTAATTGCTGATGTCTAGTAGACTAAAGTAGTAGAAGAAACATAAGCTAACAAGAACACACAATGCATACTAATCCACAGTATATAACCTCTGTCTATTGTTATCACAGGAGTTGGAACAGCAATTTAGTTTGAGCCCTTTGTATGCTTCTCTTGGCATCGTCTACTTTCACACCCTTAACTTTCCAATAAAATTTGTGGGAAAGGTGTTAGCTGAAGAGCATTCTTGAACCTCTTCTAGTAGATAATGTGAAATATGTAAACTATTTCCCTACCCAGACTGTACATGCTCAATGCTCCATAGTCCAGGAAGAAGCAAATGTGGCGAGCTTGGGTGGACATGACGCTGAATGTATGAGCACAGGTGGACATCAGGGGATAGATGCAGCAGGACAGGAGGTAGACAAATAATGGCCACAAATACGGATCATGGTAGGAACCAGGAGAAGAGAGTAGTGCTAGCAGACGCCATAGAAAATACCTGTAGAGACAGAGAACATTTTAAGCATTATGTAATCAGTTTGGTATGTATGAATGTCACATACCTGGTGATATACTTGTGGTCTGGCCCATGTAGGGCTAGGGCTGCATCTACTTTTATACAAAAAGTTACACACTGCAGAACAATCCTGTTTTTAGCGTCACTGGTACACAACGGCAGCATACAGTATACAGGCAGTCCCCCTACTTAAGAACACCCGACTTACAGACGACCCCTAGTTACAAACTGACCTCTGGATGTTGGTAATTTACTGTACTTAAGCCCTAGGTTACAATCAACAGCTGTAACAGTTATCACAAGTGTCTGTAATTAAGCTTTATTGTTAATCCTGACAGTTCTGACTTGCATACAAATTCAACTTAAGAACAAACCTAGAGACTCTATTTTCTATGTAACCCTGTACTTAAATATTTCAGTTTCAGCAAATATTGTTTGTGTGATGAAAAAGCTATACAATTCTCCAATATACTTTCTGTATCAACTCCTTACTGTTTTCTAGGTCTCTGCTTGCTTTCATTCTATAGGAAGCTTCATTGTTTAATCCTTATGGATAATAACCCATGGCCATGTGTGCACGGCTCGTTAGATCACAGAGAGTAATCAGAGCCAAGCACTTGTATGACATCACATGACCACAGACAGAGTATATCCAATGGAGGGTAACAATGAAACAAGAAAACAGAATGACAACAAGCAGAGATCTTGAAATCAAAGAGGAATTGATAAAAAAAAAGTATATTGGAAAAATGTATAACTTTTCATTATTCAAACAATACTATTTATTTGCTGCAGTTGTAACATCCCTTTAACTCTGAATGGCTACATGCAAGGCTCATGCCAAGTAAAGTCTTCAAGAAGCAGGGGCAAAAGCTTCCAAAGCTGGCTAAGGATTTACTGTAGTTAATTTTTAATTTAAAAGCATATTCAAAATCACTGCAAATAGGCGGCATCACTATATATTTAGTAAATATAGGGATGCAGAGGTTGTTGTTTCACAAGGGCACTGGAGTCTATAGTGGCTCAAATGAGTAGACCAGTCCTACAAATGACCCAAAGGGGTTGTACCAAATTAGCAAGGTATTCACTAGTCACAAGATCCCTTATCTGGATCAGTAGGGGTCCAACAGCTGGAACCTGAGCACTCTAGAGCTTTGCTGGGGCTCCAACTCTTGTGATTGTTGGGGCCCCAATAGTCAGGTCTATAAGCTTGTTATCTTGTGAATGGAAGATAATGAAGACTGAAAACTTAAACTATGGCCTGAGGGGTGACAATTTTAGGAAAATTGGGTTGCACTTGCTGGATGATTTGCATATTCCTACGTAGCTTCATCTCTTATGTCTCCACATTGCTTTTAACAGCATTAGTGCAAAGCATACCTTAGTGTAGTGGCACCCAGAGACCTCCCTGTGGGCACCTAGTTTGGTTGCCCAGAACACAGTTCTTCAGACATGTCTCAAGGTGTCCTCCCCTAGTTTAGGCCGCCCAGGATGTTTCATGCTCAGCGTTATTTTAAAGTGACACATACTTGGCTGCTGTGGACTACAGGAGGAATGAGGAAGAGTGGATAGAGTGGTATTATCTTTGGAGCCCTTGCTCTGGGCCACCGATTTCGCCTGTTCAGGAGACCCTGAAAAGGAGGTCATCAGAACTTCTCCTTCTTTCTACTGTATTGGTGTCCGTAGGATGTTGATACGATTGAAAACTGTGGCAGAGTAGTTAGCTATAAATTACTGCTGTGTTGGCACTATGTGATAAATATGTGGGTTTTGGATGTATTCAGTCTCTTAAAGGTTCATCATCATTGCATTAGCTGTGCACTCTAGCACGGTGCCTGAGGCGGCTGGGTGCGGGCGCATGGTGCCGGCAGGGAGAATGGTGTTGAACGCACGGTGCCGCCCCCTTGACAAGCAGGAGGCGCGCCGCCTGAGGCGAGATGCTCAACTCACCTAATGGCAGGTGCTCCCCTGTATAGCAGAGATCCAAGGGTTACTATTTTGAAGTATTACCAAGAATTTCCATTAGCATTATGCATCAGAAATATTGTACAATAAACATGGCAGACCACAAGCCGAAGTAGTTCTCAGGGGCTTCAAATTTGGCTTTTCAGTTCCCCATGAAAAACACCTTATATTGTAAGATTGATTTAAGCAAGTCATGTACATTGATATATTATGTACTTAGGTCTCAAGCCAAAATACTAAAGATTCCCGGCTTTTGCATAATTATTATAATTATTCTGCAATAAATATTAAGGTAGAGGATGATGCTATTGAGATGTAGATCATTGAAGAAATACATTCCTAGATATTCAATGTATTAATCATTGAAAGACACTTACAGATGGAAAAGGAGAACTGTCAGAGGAGAAAGTGATCTCCAGTGTTTGGATAGATATGAAGAACTCAGCAAAGAGCAGAATTTAACATAGAAGAAAGGTGAAGGATCTGAAACAGATTAATGCAGTATAGTTAGAGGGATTAAAGGGGTTGTACAAAGTTTGAGTATTATCCATTATTCTGTGTATTGGGGATTATAATCAGTATAAACTATAAACAGTCAGACCCCCACCGATCACAAAAATTGGGGTACCTTTCTTTTAATTGATAGAGTGGCAGATGGATCATGTGTCTTGTCACTCCTTTCAATACTATAAGAGTGTATGTGCACCCGGCTATCTCCAGCATTCACATAGACAGTGAATATGTGTGACAGAGATAACTGTGTCCCGGGCTCAGCAGTTTCCAACACTCATAGGGGCACATTTACTTACCCATCCTGACGCGTTCCCCGAAAGTGCATTGTCCGACTGGAATGCACTCCGCCGCGATTCACTACGATCGTGGGCCCAATATCCTGCATGTGTTGCTTCCCCGCTCAGGTCCGCCGGAGTTCACAATTTGAAAGTTAAATCAGAATCAGTCAGATCGCCCGACGGCTCTCCCCACAATTTCTGGCATGAAAGCCAGTCCGGCTGTGCCACAATCTGATCGCATGCGACACGATCCCCAGTTAAATACCTGCCACGCAAGACCCGAAAACATCCGAAAATCCAATGAAAGTGTGGCTGTGGACCCTAAGTAAATAATCCCCGTAGTATTGAATAGAGCAGTAAGGTGCATGATTAACCTGCTGCTTCATCAATTACTGAGAACAGATCCCCATTCTTGTGATAGGAAGGGGGGGCCCAGTAGTTGGCCTCTCACAGAATAGGGGATAACAGTCAAACTTGGTACAACCTCTTTAGATCAAGAAATAATAGTATTACAATTTTGTAATTATGTATAATCTTACCAGGTAGGTATAAAATGGGTCCAAATATTCAGGGTCTCATTAGTTAGTTGGAAGAGACTAAGGACACAAGCTGTGGCGGAACATGTTGGGGAACGATATCCACAAATAATACTGTCTTCATGAAATACCTGAGATGAAAACATAAAATAATAAAATATAAAAAAAAGGTTCCGGTATATGTTCTGATGTGTAACCAGTTTCACCAGAACTCACCTTGGGCACCTGGTGGACATTGAGCAGTCTAGGCAGCTTCCAGCTTAGCATGGCAGCAGATCTGGATGGACCCTTTCCTGGTCCCTGGTCTTTCTCCGTTCCTGGAAATGAATCCGTCTAGTATTCTGGTAACACTATTATGACAAATATGTAGCAAATATGCATCATTAAGCAGCTGACAGTCTGTTGTCCTTAGGCACTAAATACAGAGCCAGGCAAGATCTGTTCTTCCAGACCCCCTTACACATGTGATCATGTCAATATTGGATGTCACCCTACGGGGTTGAAGTTATGAGTACAGGTCATGGTCGTTGCTTCGAGACATGGTGATAGTGTGCTCTCATTACAAAAGAATTCATGGGAAGATTTATCAAACTGTCTAAAAGAAAAACTGTCTTTGTTACCCATAGCAACCAATCGCTGCACAACTTTCCTGTAACTAGAAATGAAAGCTGCCCTGTGATTGGTTGCATGAGCAACAAAGACCGTTTTTCTTTAAGAAAGTTTTGTAAAACTTCTTTGGTACATTGTGTTCTGAGAATCTATTCACTCTCTACACAAGGATTTAATTAAATTCTGTTATGAAGTTAAAAGCTACATTTTTCTTTAGAAAATGGCCTTACCTTTCATTGCACCCTAATGCTCCTGTAATCCCCCAGTGCACTCTGTGCCAGGCGCCTTCTTTATGAATGGAGAGCGCACGGCGCTCCTGAAGGTTTTATTGCTACAGTTAAAGGTGTTCCTTCATCCCTGTCATATTAATGTGTGTCTAAGAGCTATTGTTTGTAATCCAATGTCATGTCCTTAGAGGATGTAAATCAGGAGAAACATTTCATGGATTAATAAGTAACTTGGAGAGGATGGGCTAGTTAACGTGTAATCTGGGACGCAGGTCCCACACTAGATCCATATGTACCAGCATATACCAGGCAGCTTACGTGCAGAATCAAACATCGCTTGGTGAGGGCACCTGACCCACAACGCTAGTAAGCCTTTGCCATACACATGTGAGCCATATTCCTATGCACACAGCAACATCAGTCCTGTAGAGTTGGAACGTCCTGACACACAGTACAATACACAATCATATGCCGGATAGCAGGTTGTACAAAGTCTAAGCTCCCACTCACCTGGGGGATGCCAGCCAGACACCGGCTTGGATCTGCTCCCGAATCTGCAATTTACTCCACTCACTCCCTTTTGTCAAGAGTTCTGTCAGTGTCTGTACCTTTTCCCTCCTCTTCTGGCATTCTCACTCCTCCTCAAAGGCTTTGAATTCTGCATTGCCCCAAACACTTAAGACTTGTCAGACTGGTTTGTAGGGAGACCAAACCTGACTCAGTGGCCCATGGTGACAAGACTGTGTGACACTCCGTACACAAGAAAGTAAATACTTATATTTACATCAAGAAATTATGTGAAAATATGTGATATTTAGATTACCGTATTTTCCGGGCCATTAGGCGCACTGGAATATAAGGCGCAACAGTCCGATGCGCCTTATATATGTAATAATTCCATATATAAGGCGCATCGGACTATAAGGCGCAGGGTCGGGGGCGTGGTGGAGGTCCGGGGGCGGAGCGGAGACCCGACGGGACGCGACGCCGAGAAGAGACGCGGCGACGCGGGGAAGGTGAGTGGGGAAGGTGAGCGTGTAGGGCGCACCGGACTATAAGGCGCACTTTGGATTTCCAAGGAAATCCAAGGCTTTTAAGTGCGCCTTATAGTCTGAAAAATACGGTAAGAATGAAAATCTACAATCCGCTATGATAAACCAGGGACACTTTTACCCATAGATCCAGGCACTGTGACTATGATAATCTTCTTATATTTGTTATCCATGGCCGCATTCTTCTAAAAATCTACTTTTAAAATTATTCTAATGAGCCAGTAGGACTCTGGGGGGTTGTTACCAGAGCCCCTCTGTGCTGTAGTTTTACATGCCGTTTACCATACTGTGACTTTCTTAGTGGAAATTAACTATATATTCGAGGATATTGGTGGGACATGTAAATGTAATTAATGTAAAGTAAGGCAGGCATTATGGGGTTTATTTACTAAGGGTCCCGCAGACGCATTTTTGTTGGTTTTTCCGACGTTTTCAGGAATTGCACCGCTGGGACAGACATTTAGAAGGGGATTGATCCGATGGATTCGGACTGAGTGCGGGATTTAACATTTAAATTGTGTTGCAAGACAATACACTTACATGCACCAGGAAGAAGAAGGGGAACCCTGGGGGACCTGAGCGGGGAAGTGACACATGCAGGATATCGGGCGCACGATCTTAGTGAATCTTGCCGGAGTCCATGATCGTCCATGATTTACTTAAAACCACTGGGGTTCTCTTGTCATAAACACATTGGGGCTTATTAATAAGGGTCCGAATCACGCATTTTTGTAGGGTTTCCCGAATATTTCCAATTTGCAACGGTATTTTGGCGCATCGGCGCCGGCTTTCACGCGACAGAAATCGAGGGGAGACAGATTCAGAAAAAACGCGGAATTCAATAAAAAAATTAGTGTAGCAAGAATAGCACTCACATACACCGGGACGAAGAAGGTGAACTCCGGCGGACTTCAGCGCAGCCGCGACACCTAGTGGATATCGGGCGCACGACCTTAGTGAATCCGGGCAAGCTCCGAATCAACGTCGGACAACGCGCCGCGGGATCACAAATGGACCGGGCGAGTAAATGTGCCCCATTCAGTCTAAATAGGAGGAAGTCTAGAAATTATATAGAAAAGCTGAGTGGGTATTTTATTAGAGTGGGTATTTAGGCATTAAAATTACAATGAGGGGGATACATCTTTAAACGGTACACTGATGGGGGTATAGAGACCACAATGGGAGCATTAAAGGAGGCACAAAAGAGAATTAAATGAGACACTGAGGGGACAAGGAGAAATTATAGTGGGCACTGCAGGGAAGTGACACATGCAGGATATCGGGCGCACGATCTTAGTGAATCGCGCCGGAGTCCATGATCGTCGGACAATGCACAGCAGGGATTGCGACAGGACCGGGTAAGTAAATGTGCCCCTATGTGTTAAGTTATGTGCATTGCCGCTTTAAAAGTAATTTTAAAATGGTTCCTAAACCAATCATAATGCAGATAATTGTCTTTTATAGGATTATGCAAATCAGCCTGAAAGAGCAGGATGGAAAGGGGGAACCACAGCAGTTGTCTGTAGGAAAATCTGTTCTGTCACCAGTCCACTTACAAACTAATTTTGTGATGTTTCAAAAGATGATGATCTATGTATAGCTTCAATGGTTTTTTTCCCACAAAGTAATTTTTTTTCCATTAGAGGTCAAATAATGCCACTACTGGTTTTGGAGGAATTTTGGAATTTACCCACTTCTTTTCAGGTGTTGGCACACAGTAGTTAGTGGAGCAGTACAAGTTTGGCCACAAGTCAGACCCTAAAGGGACTGCAAGGGTGAGAGGGGCCTAACTAGGAAATGCTAGGGGGTCCTAGTTAAAACATGTTTGGCCCCTTTCTACTTATAAAAAAATAAAACATCATAATGCCTAAAATATAGAACACTCTGTTGGATAACCCAACAGTAGATTTTAGTCTGGTATTTCATATCCCATGAGAGAGGTAAAATTGGCCCCCACTTAAGAGAACCTGTCTACAGCTTTTGCCCCAATAAAATACCAGCCGAATAGGTAGAGTACGGGGATGTTGAATTATGCCCCATTTACAGTATTGGGGATGATCTGTGGGGGCCCCACACTCACAGATCTTGAAAAACATGTCCCAGAGTACCCTCCCCCCCCAACCACAAATGGAGCAAAAGATCGGACAATGCAATGCAGTCATTGTTTGTAGAAATTATGGAGATAGCCGAGCTCAGCGCTTGGTGATCTCCATTCGTGTCATAGAGATGAATAAAGCAGGAGGGCAGAAGTACAACAAGTTGCTCTGTTCATTTGCAGTACAACAATCCTTGTGATCAGATGGGTTTCCAGCAGTTAGACCCTTACCAATCACTTGAGCGGCTGGAAACCCCTTTGAAAATATCCACTGCAGAATGTACCTCCCTGACCTTAGACAGACAAGTTCTCCCCTACCTATTACTATAAGACAAACAACTAAAATACATGAGCCTGCCCTGAGGATCCCCCACTCCCTGACCAGATGTCTAGTAACAATAATCCCGCCAATCCCTGGGTCATCTCACCTATAAGTATACGGATAGCAGGTCATCAGCCTTCAACTTTGTTCACAAAGAAGATCCATTCTGAATTTAGTAGAAAAACGTGTTTTATGTGTATCAGGATTGTGAGCTAATATCCTCCCAGGAACAATAGACTTATTAACACTTTAAAGACTTGGCAAACATCCTGAACATGTTGAGGCAGAAATAATACTGTGTATTAGACCTGTTACCTGGTAACACTAATTCTACCAAATATTTTACTATCTCATTAAACAAAACTACAAGAGATCCTTGGCGCAGGAAACTGTTTCCCACTTGGACACATTCACACACGAGGAATTTGTTGCAGATTTTAAAAGTAAATAAAAAGGCTTGCAGCAGGAAATTTATCAGATTTTCTTTAATTTAATTATTAATGAATGAAATCTTAATTAATATTAATTTCGTTAATATCATGAAATATACGCGTTAGCTACTGATAAGTAGTGGTGATCCTTCCATAGCAAGATCTCCACGGGGGCTGACAGTAGTAGGGGCAGATGTGCACCAGGATAGGTTGCAGCCTAGCCATGGGTGTCACAGTAACGCAATCCTGGTTTAGGCCTCTTCCACACCCATAAGGGCCAAACGGGTGAAGAAGAAGGGGTCACTAGGTAATAAGGTTCTCTCTGGGGAATGTAATGCTCATGTATTGGGTCCGAGCTGATGGTACAGGGGAGGCCCATTGTATGGCTTAGCCAGAGACATGGAACAAAGATGGTGCAAAACTCCCAGTTCCTTTATTGCAGAACTGCAGGGCAGCAGCATTAACAGGCTGTGCAACTTTCCATGCTGATGGTGTGCAGTTGGTGTCACCCAATGGCTGGTTAAAGTGCAAGATAAGCTTCTTCTGATGCAGGCTCAGGAACTGGTCATTAGCCCTGAAGCAATGGCCTACAGGACTGGGCAAACGTTCTTGTGGTTGTATCAGCAGTGCTCAATTCTCTCTGAAATGAGTAACTGAAGACCGAAGGCCCCAGCACCCAGGTTAAACCCTACATTTATAGACTTTAGGACTCCATCCAATAGGACACCCTGCATCTCACCAGCTGATAACAATGTAAACAGAACTAAAATATGCATTCTAAATACATTGTACATTATGGATTTACTTAAAACCACGGGGGTGCTCTTGTCATAAACACATCGGGGCACATTTACTTGCCTGTCCCGTTGACGCTGCCGATACGGAATGTCCGATGAGGATTCGGGTCTGCCGCGGTTCACTAAGATCGTGCTTCCAATTTCCTGCATGTTTCGCTTCCCCGCTGATGTCCGCTGGAGTTCACCTTCTCCTTCCCGGTGCATGCGAGTGCTTGATCTTGCGACACAATTTGGTTTTTAAATTCCACCGTTTGTCCGAATTAGTCGGGTTGTTCGACATCTACACCCCCCGATTTGTGTCGCATGCAAGCCGGCGCCGATGCGCCAAAAACCCGGGGCAATTCAGAACAAATCTGAAATAAATTGCGAAACCTGACGAAAATTCTGCGTTCGGACCCTAAGTAAATGTGCCCCATTCAGTCTAAATAGGAGGAAGTCTAGAGATTATATAGAAAAGCTGGGATGTACTTCCTAGACAACTGTCTCCCCAAGTTACAGATCAATGTATGTCGATCATGCCTGCAGTGTCCACTCCAACAAGCTCACCAAAAATGGAATTTAGTAATGGTAAAACAGCACAACAACATTGCTGTTGTGATTTGAAGATGAGATATAAGATTCAATGTGAGAATGGCTGGAAGATACAGGGATTGTATTCAGCAAGTTCTCTGCACTTTTCCTGGACCAGTTGTCAAAATATCTACTGGTTTGCAGAACTAGTCTAAAAGGGGGTTAGAACTTTGGATCCCTCCTTTGGTGAGTCATGGGAGTTTTAACTTAGGTTTTTTTTCCATTTAAATGTGGGGCATTATTAGAGTGGGTATTTAGGCATTAAAAATTACAATGAGGGGGATACATCTTTAAAACGGTGCACTGATGGGGTTATAGAGACCACAATGGAAGTCAAGCTGGCATTAAAGGGTCATATAACATTATATGAGACACTGAGGGAACAAGGAGATATTATAGTGGGCACTGTGGGGAGGTTTAAGCTCTCAATGTACCCATGGAACCTCTGGATTACTCCTCAAATATCCCCCACCCAATACAATATGAAGGCGCTCAACCAGTTTTTTTTTAGCACTTTGTTAAATTGGCAAATTATCTTCTTGCCCTGAAGAGTAACAGGAATATTGAACAGGCTCAACAATTGCCAGTTCCCTGTCGGGAATTTATGTTGCCCTAAAGAGGAGGCAGATGTCACCTCCCTCTAAGGCCTCATGAACACAAACTTTACTTTTCACTGTGCGCTTGTCATTGTTTCAGTAGTTGGCACACATGCCCATGTATTTCAATGGTCTCACACATATGGCCATATATTCCAACAGAAAACTGGCTGAGCCAAAATTAAAATCTATAAATTGTGATTATAAGCTATAAATAAATATGTATCATGGACAAGTTTTAGTAAAAGTACCAGGGAGTACCTACGTCCTCTAAAACTGAGCACATCCCACCTATTCACAAAAGCGAGAGGCTAAACCAAATGGACACATTGGTTGTAAGTTTATTAGTGCATATATTATTCATAAAACACAATACATAATGGTTAAAACACAAATGTAGCATGTCCTACTCCTGCCCAAGTTAGCGGCTCAGGGAGGCTTTTTCCACTGTGCAAAACCAGTGACACGCGGGCCACAAATAATGGACCACGGGTCATCTATTAGCGGTTCGGGGTTGCACAGGTTGGCGTGCAGGTAGTACAAGATAGATTTCCTTGCCACTCTAGTACAATTGGCTATTTCACAGGACTTCCTGTCTCCTCAAGTTGAGATTTGAAGAGACACTGAGCTGTGAGTCAAAAGAAGGAGGTGGGGCTCACTGGCAGCCTGTAGAAAACATGACTCTTCTCTTCAGAAGTTGACTCATCTCTACACATTTGCATATCAGAAAAATGTCTGTAATTGAGGTACAGTGCTTCAGTGGCAAATAATTTTATGTGATATGGGAAAGGCATTTAACCCTTTACCCAGCAGGTTTTACTGGTCTGAGGGGCAAACATATATACCGATATATATCTTCATGATCTGCCTATTTATATTGTGGGGCTGTAGTATACCCTTCCAGATTCTTTACCAAAGGTGGTTTATGCTTGTTATATTGTAAAAACAGAGTAGAAATGACACTGTATACACCTGTCACAGGACTTGTACATGAAACCTGTGACTGCTCGTGTTTCACACCTTAGGCAGTAAAACAGATTCATCCATGCATATCATCACAAACCTAGAACTACCTGCACGCCAACAAGACATCTATGCGCTGTGAAAAACAGATGTTTTCTTCTGATTTTCATGGCTGCTTTGCTTCAGTCTGACAGAATCTGTATTTCAGGGTTCCTTATACACTCACCGGCCACTTTATTAGGTACACCTGTCCAACTGCTCGTTAACACTTAATTTCTAATCAGCCAATCACATGGCGGCATGTAGACATGGTCAAGACAATCTCCTGCAGTTCAAACCGAGCATCAGTATGGGGAAGAAAGGTGATTTGAGTGCCTTTGAACGTGGCATGGTTGTTGGTGCCAGAAGGGCTGGTCTGAGTATTTCAGAAACTGCTGATCTACTGGGATTTTCACGCACAACCATCTCTAGGGTTTACAGAGAATGGTCCGAAAAAGAAAAAACATCCAGTGAGCGGCAGTTCTGTGGGCGGAAATGCCTTGTTGATGCCAGAGGTCAGAGGAGAATGGGCAGACTGGTTCGAGCTGATAGAAAGGCAACAGTGACTCAAATCGCCACCCGTTGCAACCAAGGTAGGCAGAAGAGCATCTCTGAACGCACAGTACGTCGAACTTTGAGACAGATGGGCTACAGCAGCAGAAGACCCAAACCGTTTGCCCCACTCTCCTTTCAGCAAGAACAGGAACTGAGGCTACAATTTCACAAGCTCATCGAAATTGGACAGTAGAAGATTGGAAAAAACGTTGCCTGGTCTGATGACCTCGATTTCTGCTGCGACATTCGGATGGTAGGTGTAGAATTTGGCGTCAACAACATGAAAAGCATGGATCCATCCTGCCTGTATCAACGGTTCAGGCTGGTGTGGTGGTGTCATGGGTTGTGGGGAATATTTTCTTGGCACTCTTTGGGCCCCTTGGTACCAATTTGAGCATCGTTGCAACGCACAGCCTACCTGAGTATTGTTGCTGACCAATGTCCATCCTTTATACCACAATGTACCCACATCTGGTGGCTACTTTCAGCAGGATAATGCGCCTGTCATAAAAGCTGGAATCATCTCAGACTGGTTTCTTGAACATGACATGAGGTCACTGTACTCAAATGGCCTCCACAGTCACCAGATCTCAATCCAATAGAGCATCTTTGGGATGTGGTGGAACGGGGAGATTCGCATCATGGGATGTGCAGACCGACAAATCTGCGGCAACGGTGTGATGCCTCATGTCAATATGGACCAAATCTCTGAGGAATGCTTCCAGCACCTTGTTGAATCTATGCCACGAAGAATTGAGGCAGTTCTGAAGGCAAAAGGGGTCCAAACCCGTTACTAGCTATGGTGTACTAATAAGTGGCCGGTGAGTGATATAGTCTATAGTCTAAGTGAAAAACTGATGTGACTAGATCATGCTCTACTTTCTAATGGATTGGCCATGTGCAATGATGCATTAAAAAGTATTACATTTAGTGCAACCATGTGCCGTCTGTTCTAAAAAATACTCTACGCTAAGTGCATGACCAAAAAAAGTTTCAGATGTTCCCTAAAAACTCATTTCCTTAGGCAGGCCTAATTTTTCTCCTTACATTAACCCTTCTCTCTATGTAATCCATCAGCACTTGATGTCCCTATACAGGTTACTCTGCTGGCCCATACACCATCAGTCTTGATGTCCCTATACAGGTTACTCTGCTGGCCCATACACCATCAGTACACACGGACAGCGCCAGGTGACAGCTCATGCAGCATTTTTTATTTCTGATACTTTAGAAAAAATGGCTGGACCATTGTACAAGCTCTATCACCTCCTGTGTCAACTCTTACATCCTCACAGATTGTAAGCTCTTTTGACCAGAGACATCTCTCTTATAATTATTTTATAACTCTGTTATGTTAAATAGTGTCTGTGAGCCCTCTCCATGCAGCGCGACGCGACCGCCGCCGTGAATACACGGCGGGCGGTCGCGAACCGGTTAAAGAAAAATCTGATTAGTGTCTCTTTGTGCCGTAAAAACTTTTTAACACTTTAATTTATTTAACTGATTTTGAGAATGCCACATTGTAGTTTATGGATAGAAAAGGTCTCTAGGCTAGATACGGCGCCAAATCATCCAACTTAAAACCTTTTGTCTTTGTTTAAGGTTTCTTTATTAGCTTGAGCAAGACACGTTTCGAGCCTGGACTGGGCTCTTCCTCAGTTGCATGAAGTATGCAATACCATCAGTTTGTTGGGCTTATTTTACAAAAAAAAAAAAAAAAACATTGTAGTTTATACCATATATACTCGAGTATAAGCTGACCCGAGTATAAGCCGAGACCCCTAATTTTACCACCAAAAACTGGGAAAACCTATTGGCTCGAGTATAAGCCGAGGGTGTAGTATACAGCCAGCCAGCCCCTGAAGTATACATCCTTCCCCCATGTATTATAGAGCCTGCCCCAAGAAGTATACAGCCTGCACTCAGTATGCCAAGCGAATAATAAAAAAAATAAACGTAATTCTCACCCTCCGACGATACTCACCTTTGATGCTCAGTGGCGGCTCCCGGTCCTCGGCGGCGGCTTCTCTTTTCTTTCTTCAGCAGCCGGCAGTCGCACACTATGATGCGGCAGTGTCACCGCTGATGACGTCATCGCCGGCGACACCGCTGCATCTTATTGTGCGCCCGCCGGCAGATCGCATGGAAGCGACTGTCGGCTAGTGAAGATAGAAGAGAGAAGCCGCCGAGGATCGGGAGCCCGCGCCGAGGTTCCGAGTGCTAGAGGGTGAGTATTAATCTTTTTTATATTATTGACTCGTGTATAAGCCAAGGTGAGGTTTTTCAGCACATTTTTTGTGCTGAAAAACTCGGCTTATTTTAGCATTTTAGTGTTAGGAAAAATGTGCAAAAAAATGTTAATTTTCTAACTGTTTCAAATGTTCTATTTTTTGACAAAAAGTCATACCACAAATTTTTTTTTTTTGCCATTTGTCTTTTTTCTATTTATTTATTTTTTACGTTTGTTTACAGTTTTAGAAGCAAGTTCTCAAAGGACGGGGACACGAAACTGAATTAGGACAACCTCCAGAGTGGTTATTTTTTATTTTAAACCAGAGCTGCAATCTAGTTTTCAGAAACCCAATTCTTTTCCCTCCAAATTCTAAAGACCCAAGTCAGTTTTGACTATTATGAACATGTTTTTTTTCCTGTCCTCTGTTAACGAAAACCGCACGCTTACACTTCCATAAATTGGAAGTGTCCATTAGCAGTCTACATGCTAGAATGAACTCCGTGCAGGCTTCTAGCTACCATAGATTTTAGTTATTATTGATGCCAGCAAATTGGCAAAAGGATTGATATACTGTATCGTCTTCCTGGGCCCAATACACCCACTCATTTCGAAAAGCGACAAACTCCAATTGCGAAAAACATTTTGAGCATAAACTGCAAGTCACAAACTCATCAACTTTTCACAGCCAGTTTGCCATTGGTGTTCCCCAAAAAACAGATTGTGAAACCAGTGCCTTAAAGGAACACTCCAGTCACAGGGCCTGAAGGGAGGAGCAGGAGTACAATGAAAATACAGGCCCTGCACCATGTATTATTCAATGAATTAGCAGTGACTGGAATGTTCCTTTAAATCATTAGATTTACCAGCCCCCTCAGGTGGGGTATGAAATTTCTCACCTGTTAACTTATAAAAATATCTCTTCTATATTAATTTACATATGACTTTAGAGGTGTCATATTTTACCTGAGGCGTTTCAATTTAAGAGTACGCAGGAGAAGTGTCACTTCAGATATGCATATCCCCGGTCCTATAGTACCTCACATTTAAAGATGAGGATGAAATCTTTCAGATCGTATTAAAGAAATCAGATGATCTGGATGTTTATCTGCAGTTCACATTCCCAACTATAGGGGAGGATTTATCAGAAGTGTCTGAGAGAAAACTGTTTTAGATGCTCATGGCAACCAATCAGAGCTCAGCTTTAAATTTCCCACAGCAGTTTATAAAATGAAAGCTGTGCTCTGATTGGTTGCCAAATCTCCCCCACTGTGTGTTTTAGTAGCCTGTATTCCCTGGTTCAGTAGATCACAGAAGTTCAATACTGAGATTCCAAGATTAATTTCCTATCTTTAATACAACACCAAAAAGGTGTTGATAGGTACTAGAGAAAGGAGGTTAGAGGCATCTAAAGTGACACTCCCCCTGCAGCCTCTAAATTTGATAATCTCAGGCAAAATGTGCTCATTTCTTTGCTCATTTGCACAATATTTTCGAGATCGATGAGATTTAACTTAGAAAAGGGAATGCTAGAAAAGACACATGATACCCTCCCAGAGGGGCTGGTAGTTTAATGGGGGTTTGATTTGGGATATGATTGGTTTTTAAGGCCTTTTTCTTTTTTGTCTGTTCGACCCATATTAAAAGGTTGTGGTGTCCTGGATCTGGTCTATTGGAATTTTTACCACAAACCAATCCAAGATTGCAGTCATCCATCTCGGCAGAATCTTTACTTTCTGCCTAGTGCCCACTTGACAGGTTTGACCAATCGCTCGTTGGAAAAGAAAGAAGGAAATCAATACTTTGATGTCAGAGCAGCCATTTCTGAGAAACGGGAGACGTCTCTAGGGCACGGTGCCAATCCTACATATTTGCCCTTGTCGCCAGGCAGCAACATCACTTTCTTTACACATATTAAACATTCACTCTTTTTCTCCATATCATATTAAGTGGAAGCCAAAAAAACCCCTAAAAATAACAGCACACAGTCTGTTTAGAAGATAAAAAATTTTATTTTACAATCTTATAAAGCAGCTTACTGAAGCATGATGCTGATCCGTCTCTCTTTATATATAAACATAGCAACACCTCTTATTTCCGCAAGAAAAAAAAAAAATTCTGTGTATAAAATTATCATGGGCACATTGTGCTTAAAATGCAAAGTCTATACAGCATTCGGAAGGACCGCCTCACCACAAGGGATCCAGTAAACAAAGTATTGCATATATATGTGTGTACACGTGCTCTATATATGCGGGCACACACACACACTCACAAACACATGGCATATACCCACATGTTAAAAAGGTCAGAAAGTGATAAACAGAACACAAAATTTTTAACCACCCCCGAAAATTATTAAGACAAGAATCTATAATAGTTTTGCCGACTGTCACTTCCGTATCCTGCTTTGTAAATCCAATGCATAGTGACTGGTAGTAGGTTTATCAATTGGTCAAATTCTATCCCCAAACTCCTCCCCCGAGGAACGGAACTAGCATTCATATTGCACCAAATCCACACAATATAAAGGGGTTTGTTCTCTTGTACCCAGATAGGTTAATGTTGGGCCTTTACAGGATTGAAATAACTCTAGGAAGATAACAAAATTTAGGTTTGAGTAAAAAAAAAAAACAAAAAAAAAACCAAACCACACACTATACAGAAACGGTATCTCACAGACTACTGGCAAATTTCTACATCGTAATAGCGGAGTTTTCAATAGAAGTGGTGTAACTTGAAGTTAGTTTTTACAGTTTAGATGTCTTATTAGGTTATTCCAGGTTAAAGCAGTCAAAGTATGGGAGATGACAATGGGTGAGGGTCCAAAGACCATAAGCCCCCACATTATCCTACAAGAAGTTTGAATGGACTGGGAGGGCACCTGGTTGTCTACCACTCCATCCAAAGTCTATACCACTCCTGTGTCCCCTCTTTTAGTGGGGGTCTTAGTAGTTGTATCCCTACTGTTCAATTGCCTTAAAGAGGGAGTCCCCCTACAGTAATATCTGATTCACATCAGTGGTGGTCTGGTAGTTATATTAGGCTTTATCCAACTTATCATATACCAGCTTTATCTAGAATATTTTTTGACAGATTACCAAAATCAGACAAAACTTGTGTGATGTTCCAAAATGTTACATCAATATCTCCATAACACAACGCTGTTAAAATGAGACCCCAAAGAACAGTTCCCCATGTTCTTTGGGCTATGAAGCCATAGGGACCATGCAATACCCAGGATAGGCTCCTATGAGCATGGTACCAGTCTCATCTTGCATACTCAGGTAATCCCCGAATTAAGGACACCCGAGACCTCTAGTTGCTGGTATTTTACTGAACTTCTGTAATGATCAACTGGAAGTTATCAAAGTGTCTGCAATGAAGTTTTTTTTAAATTTCTTTTTCCTATGACTGGGGTTATACTCGGGAAAATATACCTGTTCTGACTTGCATACATATTCAACTTAAAGGGGTTGGCCACTTTACCTCATGTTTTTGTAATATGTGTGTAAGTGTGGGGGGTGGATATTAACCAATAAACATCTATTACCTTATATACTCGAGTATAAGCCTAGTTTTTCAGCACTAAAAAAAATGTGCTGAAAACCCAAACTCGGCTTATACTTGAGTAAAAAAAAATAGGTTTTACCAGGTTTTTGTGGTAAAATTAGGGGCCTCGGCTTATACTTGGGTCGGCTTATACTCGAGTATATACAGTAATAGTTCTGCTCTGCTTTCTTGATATGTAAAGTGAAGCCTCCTGTCTTTTACCTCATCAGCCAAATATTCCTGACCATAAAATGGCCGCAGATGGAGGGTCATGCGATCTCTTTATGTCCATAAACAATTCGCCATTAGAGATCACATGACCCTCCATCTGCGGCCATTTTGTGGTCAGGAATCTGTGGCTGAGGTAAAAGACAGGAGACTTCACTTTACATATCAAGAAAGCGGAGCAGAACTATTACTAGATGTATATTGGTAAATTACCTAATATCCTGCCCACATTACAAAAAACATGAGGTAAAGTGGCCAACGCCTTTAAGAATAAACATGAAGAACCTATCTTGTGCATAATCCTGGGACTGCCTGCATAGATAAAACTTAAAAAAAAAATCCGACTATATGGATGGGTCTAGTATGAGGATACAGTGGGATTGCATCAGTAGAAAGATTCCAACAAAATAATATAAAGACATTTTTAAAAGATGCAAAAACCTAAAAGATGTGTTTTTGCGATTTGAGCAGACTCAATGTTGGATTTTTTTTTTCCTTTTTATATAATGTTCTAAAAAATTATAACAAAAATAGAGAATTTAGAATAGAACAAATAAAAGCCTTGCTATATATTTGTTGAATAACATGCTATTTTATTCCATCCAGTATAAAATGTTCTGTTCTCCATTAAAAAATATATGTATACTATAGTGTGAGTGTCCCTGGATAATACATGACTACTTGATATCTCATCACACACCATGTTAATATTTCATTGTACCATTGGCCTATTAGCACCATAGTATTTATACTGTAGCCAGAACACCAAGTATAAGGCTGTGTTCACACTAGCATTGTGGTTTACATTCTAAACGGAAGCCACATTGCTCTCCGGATCAGAATGATCTGTTCGATACGAGATGCTTCCAATGGACTCCATTGACCTATATAAAGGGTTGGATCATTTGGGCAGAGCTGTAAATGATCTCCAGCTCTGGGATCATCTCCATTTGGGTAGAGCTGTGAATTGGTGACTACTGTTTAGCCTAGAGGGAGCCCCATACCATCCCTTTCTCATCACTGGTTAAGACTGTACCACAGCAGAACCAGAACCAATGGCGAGATGCAGGAGTGTAGCAGGACTTTGTAGCTATGGATCAATTTACATAGTGTCAGCGACAATTATTTCCCAGTAACTCGCAGTGTAAGGGCGACACTAAATGCTCTTGGAGCAGTAAGTGTAGGAAATAAAGAGCAATTGCATGCACATGCAGCTGGTTTATGTCATATACAGGCACCTCAATGGCTATGTGTACACACATCGGAATGGCTGCCGATTATACTCGGCTGTAATTCTGCAAGAAACAGGATGGTTTTAGGGTTTAGGTTGAATTCCACTCCAGAATCCATAGCAAAAAAAATGGACATTACTGCAGATTTGCAATACGGCCTCCATGATCAGCTACATTCAAGTGGTGTCTCTTGGACACATTTAGCAGGCAGGCCAGGAAAGATCCTAGCATATACACTGAGCGTATACAAACTGTTCTAGTTGCCCATGGAAACCAAATCAGAGCTCAGCTTTTAATTTATAAACAGCTGTGGGAAAGTGACAGCTGAGCTCCGATTGGTTGCTACAGGCAATTAGAACAGTTCTGCCCTAGGAGACTTGTGATAACTCTCCCCCACTATGCTTACTACTTGTATATGTCTCAGCCAGCAGGAAACACCTAGATCAGTGATGGCGAACATTTTAGAGATTGAGTGCCCAAAATGACACCCAAAACGCACTAGCTTTTCCCAAAGTGCCAACACGGCAATTTAGGCAGTAACAAACTTATTGCTACCAGGATCTTTGAGCTCCAATCCAACCCTGTCCACACCTTATCACTATTTGGACAGGACCAAGCAGCACAGGATGGGTCACTTTAAAATAGCAGGGAACTACTTGGACTGCCTGAGACTGCAGGAAGGTGCCATGTCTGGCAAACCCTGTGCCTGGGAGACAGTCTGCATGCCCATAGAGAGTTCTCCAAGTGCCATCTCTGGCACCAGTGCCATAGGTTCACCATCACTGACCTAGATGATCCTGCTTCCTGTTAGAAAAGACACCCCTGTACAGCACCCATCCCCGGCCTCCTCTGAGCCTACATTGTGGGCGTTTCCCCTGTGATGTAACTGTCCACATCACCAGCAGTGTCACTTAGTAGACAATCGGGCCATTGAAAATTACCAATCACTGGCTGCTGCCGACGTTTGCTCCTCCCCCTCTTCTAAGGGTGGAGGAGAGGAATCTGAGGTGTGAATGTAGCTTGAATCTGCATGAAATACTTGCAAATTCTAAAAACAGGAGAAATCTGCTGCAAATTCTTAGTAGAAATTGGACACGCTACAAATTAAAAAATCTGCAGCTCATGTCAGTCTCTGCACAGAACAAATATACTTTAATCTGGAGCTCACATGCCGATGACACACAGGACTCAAACAACAGAGGGCAGGACCATTGTTTGAGACCCCATAAGTCACATGTTTGTGTGTCGGTAGCCTATTACTTTTAATTACTATTCATTTTGCAAACTATGAAATATGAAGAAATTCTCTTCACAGTCCACAACCACATCTACACATAATAACAGTGATGCTCTTCTTACATGCAGTTTACATCTCCCTGTACAAAGGCCAATGTAATTGATCACCAATCGAGGATATTGACGACATCTGATTCAGGATGTAAATAGCCATAGATAAGGGCGGTTTCACATTGGCAGGTTTTTTTTTTTCACTTCAGTGATTTTTCACTGAACCCATTATGGACACATACAGATTGGTTTCGTCTTCCTGGCTTCAGTGATTTATCACGGATGGCTTACTGAACCATTCTTTCAATGGGCTTTTTCACACTTCAGTTTTATTCAGTGATCTGTTTAGTACCTGTTCAGTTTTTCTTCACTTTTCAGTTGTTGTCAGTGAACTGAAAAAGAACAGGTTCTAAACTGATCAGTGAAAAAACTCCTTGAAAAGAATGGGTCAGTAAAGCATCAGTGCTAAATCATTGAATCCAGGAAGAGAAAACCAATCTGTATGTGTCCATAAACCAAAATGGGTACAATGAAAAAATCACAGCTGTGAAAAAAGAAACGCCAATTTGAAAGCACCCTTACAGCTCTACCCTTATGGAGAGGAGTGAGAAAACAGCCAATGAACAAGATCTCTAGGTATTCAGTTACTTTGCAGCTCTGTCTTATGCTCGGAAGAATCAGAACAAGATTTAGAATTATGGTGGAAAAAAAGTGAACTGCAGAAATAGCTGATGGCTCCAAAATGAGATACAATGAGTCTATTATATGCATAAAGTCTACCTACCCATAATAACTAGGACTTCCCGGCTTATTAATTCGTATGATCTCTGCCAAGAACCCCACTATAGGACATTGTTAAATAACTTGGGGTCCAGCAGGGAAGTAGTATGAAGATGCTCACTATGGAGCAACTATCAGGGATAGTCCCATCTGAATTACTCTAATGCTGTATCCTGCTGTGCCCCTGAAAATCTGACAATTTTTAAGGGGTGTCATAAGCGGCGCAATTTCCAGTAGAGAAATCAACTTTTAATGGTTCAATCCATTTTTTTTTTAAAGTTCTGGTTCAGACAAGTCCACGATCATGTTCTTGTCCCGCGACCCTTTTAACTTTGGCCAAATAGTGTCCAGATAAGTTATTTAACCTTTAGGGGGCATTCACACATTCAGTTTTTCAGAGGCCCTTTTCAAGGCCAAAATCTGTTATGGATTATAATGGGTAAGAACATATCATTGAGAAGTGCTACTCAACTTTTTCACTCCATTGGAAACTGCATCTGAAAAACTGAACGTTTGAACGCACCATTAGGTGAAAGCAGATATCCGATTTCCACTCTTGCACGTTCCAGTAGGAATGACACAGACTACGAACACAGACAAAAGAGCAAACACACAACACAAATATCGGTAGATACCTGTAAAATAAAGGCATAGTCACAGTGTTCTGCAGGGGAGTCTGGGTCGGAAGCAGTCACTTATAAATCTCTCTTTAACAATCCTCTATAATCCTCTATATTATGGTAAATAAACGGGATTCCACATATAAAATTATTCTGTTTTTGGCAGGTATAAAAACTATGTTTTTTAACTCTGGATGCAATGTAAATATTCTCTTTTATTTTACAGAAACGCTCTGCTTTGAGGGAGGAGACTTAAGTTTGGGACAGAATCTTTGGAAACGTGAGAAACTTGGACTAAATAGCGGACAAATATCACATCAGGTATTGTGCGTTAAAGTGCATTAGACAGGGCATCTAGTATTTTGTTAATATTAGTTGGCAAACCAGTTTACAAGGGAAGGTATCAGAGCATTGCGCGTTTCGGTCCGTGATGTCACTGAAAGACAACTAGTTTCCTGTTATGATTGTCAGCACAATATATATATAGATATATCTACACTGGGAGTTCAAGTCACCAGCAGCCAAATCCTCAAGTCCCTTCAACAAATATTGGGCTATAAGTGTTGTTCCCTCCGTTTCTATGACATCATAAGGACAGAAGGCACAGAAGAAGAATCAGGAAGAAAACTGTAGTTGGAAACCATCCTAAATATGAGTCTGTTTCTGGTCCTAGCTTCCCAAAAGACAAAACTAATATTAAAGAAAACACTAGTATGTTTAACACACGCTATGGCAAGGCTGTACAGTGAGCAGCTCCCAGCTACGTCCGCCCACTATATCGATCGGGAATTCTCAACTCAAAGCGGATGTCGACCGCTGATCGGCAAAGCGTATGGGAGAGAGCTGGACTTGGACACTGGTCACACCATGACAGCTTTTGGTTTTGGGCTGGTTTTCTTGCTACCGTCTAGTTATGTTTAGCCCTGCCTCCCTTTAAATAGGATTTCCAACGACGTACAAAGTCTCGGAATATTGGAGACCCATCTATACTGGCGAGAAGCTGTAGTTGATTAATGTGGGTAGTATGGTAGTCCCAACGGGCAAGATTAGGGGCAGTGCCTAGCATGAAGTGCCTTAAATCATAAATACTTCCAGAGCCGGTGTCATAGAGAGGCAACATGGCTCGGAGGGACTCCACTCCTCGCTCAAATAGCAGCCTTGCTTCTTTGCCCGTTTTTTCTCCGGCAGTTTCTTTTAGATCGTAAAGACCAAGCAGAGCATAAATGAACCCATTCAGCACAAAAGAACTGGGCGTCGTGGGGTATTCCTCATACCAGTCATATCTGTTCATGAAAACTGCTTTTACGCCATGTTTTTCTGAGGGCAATTTGAAGGGAGTAGTTGCTTTGAGTGCAGAGTCTAGATACACCTGCTCCTTGGTCAGCAGATAGGCACGGACCAGTGTAGATATTGCCTGCCCCTGGGCCATGGCAGAATACCACCCAGGTTCCAGAGCCTTGAATCCCTCCCCCAGCTTCCTGGTTACCATAATCGGCCAGCCGCCTTTAGCATCCTGATTTCTTACAAGCCAATCACTGGCTGCAAAGAAGGCGGCTGTGTGAGCGGTGGTCGAGATGGTGATATTATCCAAAAATCCACTGCCCTTTGCTACAATGCAGACAACCTTCTTCGGCATGATTTTAGTCTGACGTACAGCTTTTGTGTTGGAAAGTCCCACTCCCTTTTTTAAATCAGTCAAGAGATCCCGCGTTAGAGTACTCCAAGTAGTTCGGGCCCCAATGCCATAATAGACATCATGGTTATGAAAGTCAATTAGTTGCGTGTTGGTCACGTAGTGTATAGTAAAAAGTTGGTTCTTCTCGGTAGTCTCCAGCACCACTGAGATACTGCCATTAGTCATGAACTTCAAGTCAAAAGACAGGATGAAATCCTTTGTGTTCCCCAGATTTAACGATGCTCCTTCCGAATTTTCTGGGAAAAGATAAACAGAAGAAGGGGGAGATGATTAGCTATGGCGAAGTTAAAAACATAATACATGGGTGCATAGGGCACCCATCTCTTACACAGGACAATGGGTTACAGCAAGATACCTCTGTTGGCAGCTCATGAGTTGAGGATTTTTAACATGCCTGACTCTTCGCACACTCAACATCTGCCATTGAGTGAGACTTGGAATATCCCCAGCGCAAAGCTGACCCTGCCAAAATCAGAGCTTTCAAAATTTAATGTGTAGAACATAGCCCAAATTTATGCCCATGGCTGTTCTGCTCAAAATGAAAAAGGTTCTCCACATCTCCATATGCTAATGTAAGCGGTGCCACAAATCTGCCATCAAAATCAAACATGATAAACCAGGGACACTTACTCCTAGATCCAGGCACTGTGACTTATATTTGTTAGCCATGGCCTGGCCTCCTGCTAATGAGCCAGAAGTGCTCTGGGGGACAGAGCCAATCCGTGCTGTAGCTTCCCAGGCTGTTACACCGTCTTAACCAGCCACTTGCTCCCTTAGCACTTTCCCCTCCCTCTGCTTACTGTAATCTTAAGGCAGCAGCGCACAGAGGGAGAACAAGTGCTCCTGCACTGTGTAACAGCCTGTAAAGCTACAAAACAGAGAGGCTCTGGTAAAGCGCTCCCGAACACTTTAGGCTAATTAGCATAATTATAAAAGTAGATTTTAGAAGGAAGGAGGGCTTGGATAATAAATCTAAGAGAATTACCACAGTCACGGTGCCTGGATCAAGAAGAAATGGTCCCTGGTTTATCATGCTTGATTTTGATGGTAATTTATTTTAAAGGGCATCTACCAAAAGGAGGAAGGACTGCATGCAAATGAGCTTGAGGGGCTCCAGGCTCTATAGGTGTTAAAGGGGTTTTCCCACAAAGCAAAGTTAGGCCCTATCCATGGGGTATGGCACGAATTGCCGATCTGAGGGGTCTCAGGTCCGATGGACCCCATGACCGTTCTGCTCCATTAAACTCTATGGAGGTGACAGAAATTTGGCGAGCGCTGGGCTCTGCGATCTCCGTCAGCTCCTTAGAGATTAATGGAGCAGAACAGTCATGCACGGCCGTCTGCTCCATTAGTCTAAGGATCGGCGAGGGGTCCATCGGATCCCTGGTTTTCGCAATCTGTGGGGGTCTCAGCACCGAAACGCCTACTGATCAGAAAGTTAGGTCCCATCCAGGGATAGGGCCTAACTTTGCTACGTGGGAAAACCCCTTTAATGGTGCCTGGAGCCTCTTGGGCTCATTTGCAAACAAACAGTCTTTCATCCTGGTGGTTGATGTCCTTTAAATAATGTGTTTGGCCAGTTTTACTTTACTTACTAGTAACAAAACTATTGAGTAGAATGAATTGATATTCCAGGATTGTAGCTTCTCCAGCTTAGAGCACAGCAGGGTGTGGATAGCACCAGTGCACTGGAACGGCCTTACTTGTACTAAGAGTCTGCTCCTTACTTCTCTGGTAGACATCAGGGTAATGAACCACATGCCACAATGTACTTAAAAAGAAATGTGTACCCATGAAAAATGTTCCGAAAACAAGAATAAATATATGGCTGTCTTCCATCCCAACCTCGTCCATTGAGGCCTATTAATGTTTCACCATCTCGCAGTCCCCGTTACGGCCTCTTTAACAAGCTTTTAACGTACTGTGGCTCCTCTGATCAATACCCATTAGGATTAACGAGTCAATCACTTCGGGAGACAATGAAGTCACTTTTGTCATCACCTTCTAGAGGAGTCCTTAAGGGATGGCGTCGGAGGACAGGCTTTCCTCCCACCCACTGGTAATGAATGCATGGCACAACTCATCGCACCGATGATAAATTGTGCTGCCAGTTACCAATGCGGGACCTGCAGCAGCTTCCAAAAAGTCAATATATACTGGAGGCTCCGGCGGGTAGAAACTTATTGGGAAGGTCTCCTACTCAAATCAAAGTCTGAGTGTAGACAATGCACATATTGCATTATATGTATAAAAAATACAGAAAACGTGGACCGGTGGTCACTGCCCGGACTTACCTGGTACTACAAATTGTCTGACGTGACTTGCCCTCGTTTTATCATACACTGTAGTAACAGAAGCTCCCTTAGGAACAGTCCACGTGCCCAGCACTCCTTCCGTGTTGTCATCAGCCTTCTCATATACTTCCATTTGTGGAGGTTTCTCTGTCAAGTTTTTGCTGTAGTGACTGAGCCCATACTGGGCAATCTGGATTGGGTAAAAATATCCCTGTGGACCCCACTGGGTAGATAATGGGACACCTAGGGCAAGCGAGACAAATGGTACAGATCATTTTTGAAACATAAGCACTAAACAAAAGCATTAAAGGGAACTTGTCAGCAGCCATTGACCTATTAACTGTTACCAGTATGTTGTCAAGCAGATTAAGACCTTCCATATCAGGTTTTTTCATGGCCCAGGGTGGTGGATCCAGAAAATCAAACCTGAAGACAGCTGTAAAATGGTTCAATAAAGTCATGGATGGAGAGAGGTACGCACTGAAGTCAAGCTCTCCCTTCCTCAGAATCCCCCATGCTGTGATTGACATCATGAACCAGGTTTCAGGAGAAGCGATTAGTGACATCTCATAACACAGGGCTGTCAATCACAACAGAGGGGGTTTTCTGAGGTGGCATGAGCTAGACTTTAGTGCAAAGAGAGAACCCGTCATGCAAAATAACCTCCTAAACTAAATATATTTTCACAAACTACCATTAGAGAGCATTGCTTCTATCCCTTCATTGTCCCTCTACATGCCTGTAAACCTAAGCAATGAGGTCCTAAAGCTGTATGCAAATGACCTGTGAAAATGTCCAATGAAGCATTAGCATATTCAAGCTGTCCACCTTATTCATGAGTGGGAGGTACAGCCACACCCCCAGTGCTTGACTGACAGCCTGTATAATGATGTGAGGCTGTATAATGATGTGCTTCCTGGTGCTGGTGGCCACGCCCCCTGCAGCCTGTGTGTGCATGTGTGTGTGTGTATAGGAGAGATACAGCAGCTCCAGGAAGCCATGTTACAGCAGAACATGTCAGATTCATGTGTAGCTGATGTCTGTGTCTCTCACCTGTATATTAGGAGGATGCAGCATGTCAGCAGATGCAGCATAGATACCAGCAATACTTTACTATACATTACACACAGACATGAGCAGGAGGAGGAGAGGGGAGGGGTAACAGGGGTGACATCACTGCCTCTGACCATGTGACCAGCCTCATTTACATGATAAAAAAATAGATGATTTTACAATGAATAATGTATGAAATAACTAGATAAAGGCTGGGATGGGATCCTTGTGATCTGCTCCAACAGGTAGTAGTGACAGGACAAGTGACACAGACCTGATGACAGGTGTCCTTTAAATTTTGACCTAATTTACATCTCACTTCAAAGCGGATTTTCTGGACAGATGCCACCACACTGGGTCAGGAAGGTGTCGAGTTGTTTACAACATACTGATAGAGGTTTCTTAGTTAATTTTCTGCTGACAGGTTCCCTTAAATACCAAGTACTATACCAAGGTTGCTAACCATCCAGAAGTCCAATAATATATAGGACGGTATGCAATATTCTGTGATGACAAATAGATGTATTCATACTGGTGCACAAAATGGCAAGAATACACAATATTACAAAGTATGGGAACCAGAACCGGCCTCCACAACGGGCAAGAGCTATCAGATGGCTGGAGATCCCAAGGCACATTGAGTAATATGATCCATGTCCATCATGAATGTACAGACCAGGGAACCAAACATAGCTGTAGCTAAACAAAATACAGAATTTATAATCCATCCTTTTGCTTTTCCCAATTAGCCTTTACATTTTTCTGCTACAAATATATATAATGTCGGCATTGCTGTATAAAAAAAAAAAACCCTGAAAAACAGATTAACCACAGATACCAAGTAATTTTTCTTCCTGTATTTCTTATATAATTAGTTTCTGTCCTCTCCTGTGATCTCCTCCCCTGTACCATTTTCTACATTCATCACATATTCACAATCAATTACAATCCCGCTAAGTGGAATGGCAAAATAAAACAAAATTTTAACCCCTAAAACACACCAGCATACATGAACCCCGTATATACTTGATTATAAGGCGACCAGAATATAAGCCGAGGCATCTAATTTTAACACAAAGAAAAAAACCTATGGACTTGAGTACAAGCCGAGGGTGGGAAATGCATGTAGCATACAGCCAGCCAGCCCTGTGTAGTATACAGCCAGCATCTACCCCCCTTTCAATGTAATGCCTGTAGGAAAAAATCTAAATGTGTACTCGCCCTCCAACAGGTCCTCTTCTATCCATCGCTGCTTCGGCATCGGCTATGCACGCGGCTGACATCACAATGCCTGCGACCGACCGTGCGGTGACACAGAGCTGATGCTGGAGCCGCGATGGATAGAAGGGGACCTGCCAGGGGGGAGTTGGTAGGGGAGTACACTTTTATCCTTGACTCGTGTATAAGCAGAGTTAGGGTTTTTCAACACATTTTTTGTGAGATTATATTAGGAAGAGGATGGGCGTAAGTGCAGTAGGAGCAGTTGGAGGGGGAGACATTGGAAAAGCCCGTGAATCTACAGCGCTGAGGGGCTCTGGTAACATCCCCAGCAGCCGTTCAGACTCATTAGCATAATTAGCTTCTTAGGTTGTCTTCCCCATTCCCCTCTCCCTGGATATGGTCCAAAATTATACATCAGATCCCACTAATGGGCAAGCACAGATCCATGTAGACCCTTTAATGGGCAAAATTATCAGAGGGGACAGAGTAGGTTTTAACTTGGGCGGATCTGTGTTGGCATCATCTCTATTACTTATGTGGACTTCAGAAGTTCTGGGTCAGAATCTTTTATTGAAGTTTGATTTGTTTTGTATTTTGGCAATTGTAGAAAAAAAAAAGATAAGAGCCAAGTACTTGATGGCGCTATATAAATAAAGATTATTATTTATTATCTGGTATTTTCAGTCTATACAACTATCTGATAAAGCAGCTATAATAAGTTGCAATACAGGACACAACCAGCAAATGGCCTTACAATTGGAGCCAGGACTGTACATAATGGCCGGTTGGTCCTAGCTATTGCTGAGTACTAGTTCATTGGGCAAATGTTTGGGACCCCCACTTATAATAATACCTAAAATGAAGACAATTTCTGGTCTTACCGGTACATCACTATTCAGACCTGTAACCCCCTCCCCCTCTATTCAATACATAAGAAGCTCTAGAGATATTACCTTCTACACCACTGATGCACTTCACGCGATCACGGACTTCCACATTATACCCTTCAAAGGACATAAATACTCCATCAGGATGATATGGACCCCGTTGTGCATATACTTTGGAGTAGCTGTGGGAAAACTCAAAGCGCTCAACGTGATCGTACTGAACAAATTTCCCATAAACCTCAAAGTACTTCTCCATCCAGGAGAAGGGCATGTACACTTCATTGCCCTCTCTCCTGCAATGCACATTGCGATCTTCATTGATCAAGCAGTCTATCTCCTCATACTTCAGTCCCGAGACTTTACTGTCCACCAGCGGTGGTGCCTTCTGCTGCTCCTGCGGCGATGCCTCCTCGGATCGGAGCTGGCCATTAGCTGCATTACTCTCGGAAGCTGCAGCCCTCTTCTCAACGCTATCAACCCTCAATCCCAATTGTGGTCCCCACGGAAGGGTAGATGAATGGTCATTGGAGGAGCATTTGTTCCACAGCAAGACAGTCACCAGGGTAAAGAGCGAGCAGATAAATATTAGAGTCTTGTAATTGACTCGAGCTGCCAAGCAACGCATGTTCACACCATACCTAGAAGACGGAGAACAAAGAGAGTTATTGTGGGGGAACAAATTAAAAGTTTGCAAATAACTAGAATAAAACTACAAGTAGTATACTATTCATATTTAACATTATATTAGAAATGTTGAATTCAGGACTGTATCTTGTCTGCAATCAAATGGTTCATGAGCAAGTTTGGTCTGAGCAACTCTCTCCGAGTTTTCCTGACCGAACTCGGCTCAGTGATTGGAAGTTCAACCTTGGAAATGCCAGAAGCACACGGAGTTACTCAGACCGAACTTACTCAAAGGTAACTGGCTTGAGCGTATGGCGTCACGTTGCGTCAAACTACATTCTACCAAGTCCTAGTCCACCAGTGATGGTCAAAAGGCCACACAGCATTGCAAACAGAACTGAGGCTTTACAAGTCACTGGCCAGAACAGACAGGAAGGGATTAAATGAAAGATTTACCCTAATTTACCAATCAATTAACCATCATTGCAAACAATAATGGTGCATCCTTAAGCTCTGGTTGGAGTGAAAGGCCAAAACTGCTCTCATCATTGATAGGCAATTTAACTTTAAAATGGTTTTCAAGGTGGATAGGGACGATTTGGCTGCCTGCTCATATACGAATGAACGAGTCAATATGAACGAAATTTATATATTTCTGTCTTTTATTTTCTTCATTCATGGTGGATGCATTCAGCACTACCAACTTCCATCACATGGAACCTTAAGGTTAAAATCTGAGAATTTCGACATCAACATCATCATACGCACAGAAAAAAAGTGCATTAAAAACTGGACGGCATCTGCTCTTCCCTCGTCTCGGGATAAGCGGCTAGGTTTTCCAGTGAAGCGAGATCACGCTCGGCTATATAATCCTACACAAGCTTCTGATAATCAACATCTAAAAACAAGTTCCAGCTTGAAGGTTTTATAAAAAGGCAAAGATGTTACAATGAGCTAAAAGCTGCATGAGATTATACCACTTGGCAAACAATGGCAGGATTGCCCCCGTGTGCATAGGCGCGTAAAAGCGAACATATGCAGACAATTACCACTAAAACCACTTTGTGGTTGAGAAACCTTATAATAATGGGAAATACATCCCGCCACATACAGTTCTGCATTTTACCAACATGAACACGTAGAATTTATACCCCGTAATAGACAAACATATTATACCTTCCCCACTGAGCGCCGCTACTTAAAGGTTGTGTTGACAAATCCGTGATGTGATAACGTTAAGCCAATAGAAGCGGCAACAGCTGACTAAATGCTCCATGTCAGCAGCAGGATTTCTGGACAGAAGCGATAAGACGGTGGGAGCCGTGTCTATTAAATCAGCCTCTCACAGGGTTGTCAGCACAATCCACAGCATCATCCATCTGGATCGGAACACACGGACAAATTTATAGAGAGCCGCCTCTGTAAATATACAATATACAATCTGTACAATCTCTATAAGCCCCATGGACATAAAAATCGTATGCTTCACCTCTATGCTGGCGTCACATGCCCGGATTGTGCTGAACATCAACACATCTCGCTCCCTCATTTACTGTGCAAATTTATGAAAGCAACACTCTTCCCGTACGCCGCATATCATTACTGCTCTCATGTGATGCAAAATACATTAGTGATGGACCTACAATGCTTCTAAGTATACTGTACTTAAAGGGAAGCGTTCCCTGGATTAACCCATTCTGTAGGTTATGTAACAGAGCTATTCTATACCATGGCACACATGGCGTCTTACGGTCCCACAGTGCAAACTCGTAGTGCACCATTGTATGCGTCTGTACACAAGTGCATAAGCCACAATTTTGTGCAGTGTGTTACTACCTACAAGTCAATACCGGAAGACTGCTGTGGAAGAGAGAAACAAAGTAAAGTGCAAAAAGAATCTGGAAATGTTTTTTTAACATTTTTTAATAAAAAATGTGTCTCAAAGTGGGCTAGACAGGTTTTAAGTATTTTAGGCCATTACTAAGAAAAATCGGGTTGGGTGTGGGTTAAGTTGTAGTGTCATATTTCATGGCATAAAAACAAAAAAATCTAAAAATGCAAAAAGTTAAACAATGAAGAAAGTGGATTAGCTCACAGCACTCTAATAAAACATGACTTCTTTATTGGAACTTCTATTTACATTGGCAATAAGAATTCCTACGCGTTTTGAGCAAAGGCTCTTTGTCGTTGCATAATTCAATGAATACAAACAAAAGTATTTAAAAAGGGAACAACCACCGATTAAGGACAATCACGGATGTTACGTAATTAGTTAACCACTCGCTCTCCAGATAGAATTCCAATGTTTGTATTCGTTGTATTATGCCACGACTAAGCACCCGTTTGCTCGAAACGCGTTAAAGTCGCAGTGTTTTATCAGAGTGCTGCTTACGAATCCACTTTCTTCAGAGTGCCATCACACGTGGCATTCTGGCGCATGCGTTTTAGACGAAGCAGCCAAACACATGGTAACATGAAAATGCATGCGTCAGAACGCCACGTGTGAACGCAGCCTCAGCAATTGCCTGTCTGTCGGTCCGCAGAACATTGTGGCACCTGGGCTCTTGTTGATGAGCTGACCGATGGTAGGGGACGACTGTGTGGGCTGATGAGCTACATGCAAGCCTCGGTTTTAGTCTTAAACAATGCCAGATTAAATCTGGCACAGTTTAGGAACATCTAGTGTAACCTTAAATAACTTTACAAAGCTTTTAGCTCCTCTCCCTCAATGTTGTAATTCTGTGGATTGTTTGTAGAGCTATTTGCCACTTTAAATACAAGTTTATAGGTCAAATTACAGGTTTTTGACCTACTTTGAGCAAGACTATTGCAGAATTGTGTAAGGAAAATCTGCAGTTAGTCCATGACAAAGATCTGTGTGGCGGTCGCATTACATGGACCGCCCTTGTTTTATGGATCAATCAAGTTGAGGGTTTTGACTCATCAGCAGATTGTACTGCAGTAAGTTGGAGGAAAATGAAAGCTTGAGCAAAAATGCTTTAGAATTTGCTGCATGTGTCCCTGACCCAGTACAGTAGATGCAAAGAACAAGTTTAATCTCTCCAACATCTCTGGAAACTCTTGCTCCAATCTTCACTTTGCAAAAAGGGGCACCAGAACACAGAGGAAACAAAATTATACATTGGTAAGAACTGGCTTGAGAAAAGACACAATTAAAATGTTCCTCCGGTAATCCTATTTGGCAGTACCCCTGCCAGAAGGTGATATTAGATGGAGAGAGATGAAGTGCAAGCGATCCTATATAGTCTGGGCAACTACACAACCTTCTGTAAGCTTCTCTGTAAGGCACCAATTATAATGAAGTCAATATGGAAATCCATCAGCAATCAACACATCAGCTGCAATGTATATCCGTCCTCCATGCCCAGTAGACATATCTCGCCCACCTACTCACCACCTCACAGCACCTCCTTCCTGCTAGAAGGGTTTGCTGTAAATCCCCAGCCCACACATAGTATTGGCTGCCACTTTCCTCCATGCATTTCTAATCTCAGAGTGGGAGAAAAAGCAGCGGTTCCTCGGTTTAATGTGAATACAAATGCAAGCTAATTGGTTTCAACCCTTATTGAATTCAGATCTGTGTGCAGCCCAGTGAATGCTAGAGCCCCCTCCATCACCAGGCTGAATGGCGGCCTCCTTCCGTGTAATCGCTCCTCTAAGTGCTCGCCTGGAGTACTAAACAGCACAGGTAGCTCAAGGACAAGTGTGAACAAGAGCACTAAATATAACACTAGAAAAAAAAAATATATATTATGAAAAATATATTCCCAGGGGCCTTGCTAGACTGCAGCTGCAGCGGGACCGGTCAGTGATCATCATTAATTGTTGTGTTCTTGTAAAAATATCCTAGATTTATTCTCCGGGACGGGCACACATCTGGTTTTGGAAGTGATCCTTGTGTTAGTTCAGTTTTCCTTCCATAACAACCCCCCCCCCCCCCTCCCGCAAAGACTTTACCCATGAAATCAGATGAGGTCAAACAATATAATATATTTATTGTACTGACATTGTACACCTATATTGTACTGACATTTTACCTGTCTGACTGTCCAGTTACGGGTCACGTGATCTACTGGGTCTTTTTTAGGATGTTCTGTGCAGCAGATCAGAACCGGCACTCGTTACCATATGCATGCGCCCTCCAAAGGTCATCCCCAACCAGTGTTTGTGGAGCAGTTAGGTATTCAGTAATGAGTGTATGGCCCATTGACCCACAGATGTCCAAAAATCATATGCCGCTGTGTTACGTGGGCCTGAAGCTCAGCAAACAGAGAATTTTACCATGGCTAGCACAAATTGGGTGACCCTTTGAGGGGATTGTACTTTGGATAAAAAAGGTTAACTCTACCACAACCCCTTTAAGCCGCCTCATGTGGGTACAGGCAATAAAGCTTGAAAAAAAAACAGCAGATAGTGTTGGCTATTGGCGATGGAGATCTGTGTAACCTTACCCTTTGCGTGTGTTGTTCATAGCAGCAAAGTTGTGAAAATTGCATTTATATTCCAGAATTACAGCTTTTCCAAGTGCACTAGAGGTGTGATCAGACACTGATGTGCTCTTAGCGCTCTAGGTTGAACTACTTCACAGTCCCTCCTCTTCGCTCTGAGTAAAATCTGTAAAAGGTATCTGGTTGAATACTACAGTAGATACTTCTAAGCAGTGGTAAGGCGCTTTGGTAATTCAATATACAGGGCAAAAGGACACAGCAGTGTGAGGAGTGGATAAGATACAATCCTGGAATGTAAATCCAACAGCTACTGATACAAAAGCACTGGTTAAGTTTCTTAAAAAAGTTTACAAAACTGTAGTGATTTATATTATCAGTTAATTCTGACTACGGGGATACACTAGAAGGGTCATGGCAGCCTCCTCCTCTGCTGTGGCCATAGACACTACACAGCTCGCCAGCAAAAGTAGCTCAGTATTACACTGAATATTAATTCTTTAAATCTCTGTAGCGTGTTAGGTCAGTGTTGATACCCCTTATTACTACCCACTTACCAGTCTTTTACTTTACACATAGCATATAGCAGACTTGCGCAGACCATGCCCGGGTAACGGGATGCCATGTTAGGTGACCAAGGGGTGAATCCACAGCTTGATGATATATTAAACAATGATAAGACAATGGCTATAAAGCCAGACTACATTATCTTCTGTAATGGAGCCAGTGGGTAAATGATTGTGGTTAGTTCACCTGCCAACTGGATGCCATTGCCAAGAGCGTGAGAACAGAGGACACATGGAGGGTGAAGTGCTGGCATCGGGCTCTCCCGTTTCTCTCGTAGCTGGATGGTTAGGTTATTTTCTGTCGATCTGCCGTAGTAAATGGACGGGCAGTTGCTCCAAACCAGAAACAATGAGGGACTATGATGATCCTGATGAGCAATTCCAAACGCAGTCTGTTTAGCATCGGTGCCATCTACTAATGCATTTTGACAACACTGGTTGCTACGGAGAAAAAAAATTGTAGAAGTGGAACTAAAAAAACCAACCTGAGGTTGATTCATGCCCAGTTACATACTAGGGTGCCAAAACGGCAGCAAATACTTACGGAAAACTGAGATGATGCAAGTCCCAGAAATACTGTGGATGTGTTGATAAGCAGTTTATCTCCAATATAACAAGCCATTCACCAGCGTCCTTGAGGACAAGTTGATAGCTACAGATTTCCCTCCATTATTCCCTCTACCGGTCTTGGATGGACCTCCTTCTGGTCCACCAGTTTGATGGACACTTGATGTCCTCCCGCAGGATCCTGCACTGATCTCTATCTCTCACCCCCATGTGCGATCCTCTTTGATATTCTGACAGCGAGCTCTCCTCTAGTCCCAGGGGGTAGACATGTTACTAAGGTGACTGGCGTCTCTCAGGTGCTGGAGACAAACACAGGGCTGA
Source organism: Engystomops pustulosus (assembly GCA_019512145.1). Classification (NCBI taxonomy): domain Eukaryota; kingdom Metazoa; phylum Chordata; class Amphibia; order Anura; family Leptodactylidae; genus Engystomops; species Engystomops pustulosus. The sequence continues at coordinate 31,854,223 of CM033644.1, forward strand.
TGTGCTGCTGGCATCCTGCCATCCTCAGGGAATATCCTGAAGGCTCCTCACTGTGCGGAGACATATAATGAGCAGGTATGACACTTGGTATGATCACACAGCATCGGTAATGAGACGAAATCTTCAGATCTGTCTCACCTGGACTGGGCACAATACCCATAGCTCATATATCCAGTAATGAGAACATATTGTGGTGCTATGCTTTTATAGCTGTAGGAGGGTAAAGTCAATTTAATGTGATATTTTAGGGAAATTTCACATCATGTTATAGCATGCTTGTGGGTTAAGTCATAGCATTATAATTGGTGGAGGTCCGACCGCTGGGACCCCCTGACAATCTGCAACACATTAATGAAGCTCCCTGCACAGCGGAGGCTGTAAAAGAAACTAAACTAGCACAAAACCCAGTGTTTGATGTAGATTTGCTTCAAATTTCTAGTCATATCCACAGAGAATATTGCAGTATGGTTGGACGTGCCTTAAACCATGTCTAACATTTCACCAAACTTCGCAGAAATTAGCAGTCCATTATGTGAACTTAAGGAATAACATTCTTTATGGCCATTATATGGTGGTTTAGAGAGATCTAGCAGTTGTGACTCACTGATCCTTCTCCTTCTATGCATTTTAATAAATTTCTGTCAGTCTTCCTGGCTAGAGGAGGGGAGATTTTGGAGTAAAACGCAAATTAGTAAGGTAGGAGCGGGAATAAAAAGTGGAGAAAGAACCACTTTGCTCTGAAAAGATAGATTACAAAAGGTTTCTAGTTGTCCGTCCTCGGGGCCAAACAAACAGGGGCACATCAGTGACTGGTGGTACCGTGGGACAATGGGAGCGATGAAGGAGGCAAGAATAAGCTTTTTACTGTTTTTATAGCACCCACAAGTCCAAACAACTCTTTTAAAGGGGTTTTCCCACCAAATAAGTTAGGCCCTATCCACAGGAGAATTCACAAGAACTAGGGTCCGATGGGGTCACATGTACCTCCGTTGAACCCCTCGTCGCTCCCTGAGAGTAATGGAGCAAACAGGCGTCAGACTACTCGTTCTAGTGGGAGACCCCCACTGATCAGCAAGTTAGGCCCTATTCTGTGTGGGAAAATCCCTTTAATGTCCATGGAAATTTGGACACATTTAGCGCTATAATACCTTAGGGTAGCAGGCAAAAAAAGTGTTAACCGGGCTAAAAGGAGTTTAGGACCAGTTCACGCCTCAGATTTTTTGCATCAGTTACTACCGTAGGAACCAATATTAAGTGTGGAGTCTCCACAGAGAGAAGAGATCTTGGAAAGATCCTTTTTCACCTGTATTATGCGTTTCAACACTTCTGTACTTGGCTCACAATAAGGCGCCATTCAAACTGCCCTCAAGTCTACGGAAGGGCATACGTCCGTATGGAGAGGAGGAGGTGTGACATTACATACAGCCTGTGCTCAGCGCCATACCACTCTGAGCGGCCACTGCAGTCTATGGGGGAGGTATGTACGGCCGCAAGCTTTCGGCTGTACATACGCCCCCCCCATACAGTAGTCTGAATGCAGTATAAATGACTGGCCCTTCACTCTGAGGTATCATAGAGCCAAGTATCTACATGTACATAATTGATATTAGTTTGGATGGCTGCACTTGTATGCCGAACATTTCTGGTAGATGAACTGCTGTAAAACAGGAATTAGTAGGACCACCAGAAATGGAGGTAAATAAATCTTGCTGCCAGATATGGTACAAAACTGTAGGGTGAAATGTCACAGGTCAGCTATTACAGCCAGCATAAAAGTCTTATGCCAAACCCAGTAAAGAAGTTTGAAGATGGCGTCAGACACGACCATCATTTTTTTTGTGTGGGTGTCTAAATATTCAGTACTAATATATGAACATGGAAACCAACACAATCTTACAAGGTAAAAATAACCCTCAATATAACTTCTCAAGTACATAAAATAGACCCCGGAGCCGTACACAGCGGACAGATATTGATGAGGTGATGGACGTGGCTGAAGCTTTGATATTACAGATTGTGAGGAGTCAGATCTCAGATGAAAGAGATAAAACACTGGATAACAAGATGTAATTGTTAACAAACCTCTGATCTTTCCAGTCAGACTAAACGAGCCTTAAAAAACTAAGCAAAATAGATCCCAGACTTATGATGGAGAACTACGGCCTTGAGAAGCAGGACATGTGAAATAGGTGTGAATATATTGGAAGGACATTAAAAGGGGTTTTCCATCTTCCAAAACTTAGACAAGATGGACAAGAAATACCTTGTAGATCATGAAATACCTAATTTAAGAAAACAGGACATCACCGGTTGGGAACACCTGCATTGGCAATGGCACCCAAGAAAATCAATGTCATTTGACAGGAATTTAAAAACAAATGGGGTGGGGGGCTGTAGGGTACAAGACTTGAGGAGGGGCAGATTATTTCCTGTAAAATACAGTCAGGCCTTTCCTATTATATGAAAATAAAATTGGCATGTAATCCAAAGCCATCACTCTAGGATCGGCTGGAAATTCAATGTCCGTCTGGACAGATAAAGCCAAGCATGTATATGAGCATTCCCTGCTTCCCAACACATCATAAATAATATTCCAAAGCTAAATGCAAAATAATCACCCTGCAGACAAATTTATACCCCGTTGTTAATCTAATGAGCATCCATCAGAAGTACGAGCTACAAGTGACAGGCGTTGTGCATCCAGCCATTAATCTCACACTGAACAACATTAGTACGGCACAGGGGGAGAAAGACTCTTTAAATCACTCACCAAAATGGGGCATATTGATCCTGGGTAAAGTAAGCCGATCGACAAAGCAGTTTCATGCAGGCGGTGAAATTCCTGGAGAATGATTTACACGGCATTGTCTATGGAAGGACGTCTGGGCGACACGCACGGGGAACGCGGTGGACCGCTCTAGGCGTGAAAGTACAAGCTCAATACGGCAAGGCCCAGCATATGGTCACTCAGCTTTTTTATTTTTGCAAACAGGACATAATTATGGAGCTAAATGTGCAAGAATTCTGACTGAATTTGCAAATCGTCAAGGAAAGGAGCCATGTCCGATAAAGAATGGGAAGCGGCATTTGCATCAAAAGGCAGGAAGGGTTAAGTCGCAAAAGTTGCAGCAAATTTGTCCCTGTAATTATTAGTTTTCCCCATAAGATTAGAATTTTCTGACCAGTCTACATCATGTATAAAGTGACAACTGGGTGGCTCCAGCATCATCTGACAAACTCCCCCTTCTAATATACTTAGAAGGTGTGACGGAGGAAGGACACAATAGCACAGAAAGATATAGGTGGAGGAAATGAAACTTTTGGCAAGGATATACTGGTGTCATACAGAAAGGATAGGTCATCAGTTTCTGACCAAGTGGTCCTGACTGGTCGCTCTTTTACAATTATGCAAATGAGCCTAAGGGGCTCTGGCTACGTTACAGAAGCCCCTGCTGGCCCCAGTGTCTGCCAATTATTTAAACTTGTATTCGGCAATTCTGCCCACCTTCATCTATCCAGCCATAAAGCCCAATGCAGGTGTGAAAAATTCACATAAAACAGAGCCAGAAGCCACTGAGGCTCATTTACATAATTTTAAGACAGTTTTCTAAAACCTTGAAAGGAAATCAAAATACGGTACATCATGATAAACCAGGGACACTAACCCAAAGATCCAGGGAACGTGACTGCGGTAATCTTCTTATATTTGTTATAAATGGCCTCCTTCCTTCTAATGTGCTTGAAGTAATTCCTGAGGGGTGTTACAGGAGACCCTCTGTGCTGCAGATTTAGAGGCTGGAACACTGTGCAGGAGCATTCCCTTGTGATGTAACCTTATCTGCTGCACTAAGATTACATCAGGAAGAGGGAAAGGAAGTGCTGAGGGAGCAAAGGCGAAGGGCAAGACAGTGTAACAGCCTGTGAAGCTGTAGTTTCTTAAAAAAAAAATCATTGAAATCATTGATTAGTGAAATCATTACTATATCAATAAAAAGAAAAATTGATAACTTGCACTGCACTAAATTTCGCTGTAATGTGAAAACCTAAGCAAGTAACTTTATGTCTGTAGAAGAACTCGCACCGACTGCTCCAGATCCCTGAATTATTCATGACTATTAGGGAGAGAGAACAGATCTGGATGACAGTCAACTTGTGTGGACTGTGTAATCACCCCTGCAGCAGAGCGTGAAGAGTACGGGCAGAGAGGACTCTCATATACTCACCTCCTCTAAGAAGAACTTTCTGAGCTCGTCCTTCACACTGGTAGCAGTATTCATAACCTCCGTGTACAACAGAGCCGGACACAATCCATCACCGCACAGTCCGTATTACCTAGCGGAGGACATGCCATGTGCTGCTGTATGGAGCCTCGCTGAGAAAATACTCGCACAAGACTGTAATACAACATACAATGCTGCAATGTCATATGACCAATACACTTGTCCGATGTGGGATCGAATAATAAAATACTGAAACATTTAATATTTCGAGGCTACACGTCCACGAATATTGTTGCCATTCGCGTGTCATCATGCAGATGGAACCAATGAACCCATTTATATGAAGGTGCTTATCACTGATCTGTATGGAGGCAGTGGAAAACTCAGAGCAGGTCCTATTCCTGCCCATATTTGCAGCTAGGGCCTTCCCATACTTCTATAGGAACCGAAAAACAAAGGTATAAAAGTGTCCTTCACATGTGGTCCATATCTGTGGATCGGTTTATAGGCACAAGAGGTAGGGACAAGATAGTGCTATCATTTGCCAGCGGATGATTCAATGTGATGTTACTCCATTATTCCTCTTGGAAATGTATGAATAAGCTGTCTGTTCCCATTTCTCTAGTTGATACTTTGTGTGTACACAGCATCAAGTGAGACACAACCCCATGACAAAAGGAAGGGTAGTGCCCAGATGTCAGTCTGTGTATAAATTCCCGGGAGGAATAACAGAGTAATGACACAATGCAGATTTCTAATGTTCCAGAATGTTGTAAAGGGCAAAGTACGGACAATATTTGTATCATGCCTTCAATGTAGGAAAAGCTCCACCCTATATATCCGGTATTAAGATCACATAAATCCTCTGCAGACGCCCCGGCTCTGCAACCCGGGACCTCACCTACCACTGCCCAATTTATGTATGGATTGGCAAGATTACAGTAACTAGTTTACTCCAGCAGAACGCCCTCCACCCGGCTTATCAGCAATGGCCACCATCAGTCACAGGAGTCAGGCTGGGAAGTGGAAACTTCCCAGAACTAGAACTAGTAGGCAAAGGCAGAAAAGCTGGGAAAGCGCTCAATAATTCCTCAGGGAACACAGAGGGCTAAGTAACAATGTAAGGTATAGATTTCTACCTTCATTGATTATTCCAAGTCTAGGAATAGAGGGAAGAAACTTCCATACTTAACAAGTAACTGGCAAGTATGGGAAACCTTAGCATGGAGGCTTCTAGAGGACAAAATAAGCCAGAAATATTAAAATGTACACACACCCTTTAAAAAGGTTGAAATAGTAACGCATTTTAAATGTATGTCCCGAAAATGTAAAGAATGGGGAAAGGATAGGTGGCTGCACATTATATATTATTATATATCTTTGAGAATGATCGCTTGGAAGATGTTGGGAATTCCCATAGAAATGAATGGTAATAAATGCAGAGCCATCCTCATGTGCAGTGGCTAAGAAATCCCGTTCTCAAGAATTCCATGGAGTGTCGGACTGGCCCACCAGGGAGAGCAGAAGACAACCTAAGGAGAGCAGAAGACAACCAAATTTGGGGGCCTAGCAAGGTCTGGTTTCTTGGGGAGGATGAAAAAACTCCAGTCTGACACTGAAAATGTAGGTCATAATTGTTGGAGATAGGAATTAATAAAACAAATTGGAGCCCTTCAACTCCTTTCGATCTCATGCAGCCAAGTATGCAGTCAGAGACACCATAGTGCCAACAATGGCAGTGGTGGATGTCTGATGTACTTTCCAAAGACTCACATATTTCTAGCTTTGGCTCCACATATTTTGCAGTCAATGATGTTCTACGTTTCATATGCATGTGATGAAACTCTTTGGAAGTTCACACATGGTCAACAAATCTGTAGCATGAGACCGGAGAGTTGAAATGTTACATGTAATACCATCACCTATGCTCATACATTGTGCGCCAAGTGTCACGTCCAATACCTGCTGCACTAACCTGTCCCCATCCAATACCCCTCTACCCAACAACACCGTATGTTGCCCGACATCTACTCAACACACCCTCTCACGTATCAGATCACTCAGCACCTGCCCACTGATCTCTACAGTTTCACGTAATTGAACGTTACCTTCTCCCACCCGAAACCTTCCACGGAAAGTATCAGTAATGCTTAGATCTCATACACTGCCTCGAAAACCAACCTGCCAATTATGCATCTCAATATAAAAGCAGCTACGCTGCCACATTACTACTGGCAAAAGTTGCAATTCAACAACATGCAACAAAATGCAACAAAGAATAAATGTTCTAATCTGTAGTAGAACATCTTAGAACCTAACTTGTTACAATATTTGACAGAAGGCAACCTGTTGCCTTGCACAGTGTAGCAAAAAACATGCAGAGGCTTTACCATACAGAAGACACGTGCACCCTCCGTACCTTGGATTCCCCGTCCGAGTCCCCTCTGGCCAACCGGCTTCAGACTGGAAGAGCTAATGAAGACGGTACACTTCTACCGATATAATCACACATGCTCACAACGCCTCGGGACGAATTTAATAAACAAAGGCAGCTTTAATAATTCAGCCTCTCGCTCGCAGCAGCCGATGCGCCTGTCAGAAGCATTCTGTGGAGCAGGCGGTGGATGCTCTTCCCTCCGCACAGGCTTTGCATGTGTTTAGAGAGGACCTGGTTTCTGAAAACAAATCTGTACACCCCCCCCCCCCCCAGTGATTCACGTCTCTATGAAAAGCCCAAACTGTGACTGTGTGAACAAACATCAGATATCCAACATGAACTCAAATAAGGGTGTACACACCCCAGTCTTACAGCTGCCTCGTCTTATACCAACATACAGCAGAACTAGGTCAGAAGAAGCCGGGGTGCTATTAATGGTTGCTTAAACTTAACCTTGGAAATTTGGCAGCCGATTGAGATGACTTGTTCTAGATAAGGCCAGACAGAGAATTCTTATCAACAATACTGCAAATACATCTGCAACCAAATGTGAAGGAAAGCCATAAAAGAAGGAACGGCGATGGTCCTGGTCCGGATCTGAAGTTGGCCATACTCATTAGGCCGGATTCTCATCTGCAGCCATGAAGGCTTTCCATTGGTCACTCCAAAGCTATGAAATATGGAAAGATGAACGCAAGACTTTTATTCAACTTTGGTTCCACTTAGAGTTCCATTTAGGAAAGGGAAGCTTTATAGTAGAATAATTGATGTGGGCCCCTGTGCTACTTTTTTCCGCTACAAATACAGAAGGGCATAAACATAGCTGGAGTAAATTTAGCTTTATATTAGTATAAGCAGAACCAGGAGATTTTGAGTTTCTACAGACCTGTGTAGGTGGGTCTCCACATGAACCCACAACTGCACAATACTTTAGTTTTCTGGCTGATAAGTCACTGCCCTCTCATTGACGATATAGTCACTCCCCAGCAAAGTAAAGGCATGAGAGCCGACAGCTTGACTGCATTCCTGGAGGGGTTAACGCTAGACTACACAGCGGCAGGTAGGTACCAACTGATATTTTTATGATCCAGGAATTCTAACTAAACACATCCTGTTGCACAACCAAAACCATACACCCCACATTATCATTATACTCCAATATTTAATCTTTCCCTGGCCATTAAAAAGTACTTAGAGTGGCCAAGCTCAGCGGTGTAGACCTGTCTGGATTGTTAAAAGAAAAAAAACGTAAAAGTCACTGGCAATTCATGGAAAACATCTCAATAAATAAATAGATTACTTTTTTTTTATAAAAATTGTGGCCCGGTGTCAACTTGAACTGACCGAACCTACTATAGAGGTCAGAGGTCAGTCTGCTGGATTTTGCACGTTCTTTCTAGTGCAATATCCATGCACGGGTATTTAAGAAGTGTCTGCGCCACATTTATGATGCATGTGACCTTTTTGCGGTGTTGCTGCACTAGGCATCAAGCGACACAAATTAGGGGCTGTACGGTGCTCAGTCTGACCTCACGCCGGATTTAACATGCAAAGTCCAACAGAAATTTGTCACAAGTGGTGCACTTTGTGGGTTCAGTGCAGATGGCACCAGATTCATGAAGAACATGCGCCAGAAATCCTGAATCTGTCGTCCCCTGCACTATACACAGGCAAACTGCACATAGTACAGACTGCACTGGCCTTAATAAATGTGCCCCAAAGTATTTGATTTCCCTGCAGCACATTTATGCATTACATGGGGGGGTCCTCATTGTAGCTGCTCTACCCCTGGCTGACAGATGTGGGTCCTAGACATAAGACTATACTGTATAATGCAGGCTTTACACATGCTTTGTAGTCTAACAGGTATTGAGAGTTAATACGGCCTATTGTTCTTGCTCACTGAAGGAGATAAGCAACATATTTACTGGAAAATCTCAGGGATCACAAATCCCACCCAAAGTCACTTGAAAAAGAGTAGAATGTGGTTGCAAAAAGCATCTACTCCTCTGTAAGACCTATCCAATCTTGTATTACATAGACATCCCATTGATTTGCATGGGCATGGTTCAGGTCTATTTTCTGCACAGGAAACCTACTGACAAATTTCCATACACGATCACAGCAGATGACTGGGTTTTTATTTTTGTTTGTTTTTTTGCACCCTTTAAAAGGGGTTTGCCCATGAAAGAAAATTCTCAAAATTTCAATCCCCTAGCGATTTTTTACAAAATAAAGATCTTTTTAAATGTCTTACTTTACAGTTTTACTCTGTTTGATTGCTGTTTTATCTCCGATCACCGATGGTTAGTGCAAAATTCCAGAGTTTGGGCGGGGACTCTCGAACCAGGCTTATTATGATCCATTTAGTTCTGCAAGATGCGGTGTGCTGACAATGTGCTTACATTGTCAGGGTACAGGTTTTATCTACACATCAGAACATTGTACTAGTATTTGACACATAGAAAAAGAGAGACGAGATTATAATATCCATGGGATGCATATAACACATGACATTCTCAGTTCTGCCATCACATATACTGTCCGCTCTGCTGCGCCTCCCTCCCCTGGATAAGGACCTTATCCGTCTGTAGCTTGTAGAAGCAAAACTCCTCATACAATTGCTTGCCGACAGGAAGTCTGTGAGTGTGTAGAAGAGCTTGTTTTGGGAAGCAGGGGAAGGGGCCAATGCAGAGAGGAGCTCAGTGCAGTTAGACAGGAGAACTATCTGACCCTAGACTTTTGATGGAGAGTTTACTTTGCATATTAGGTACTGAAACTATGCTTATTACGCTCTATAGTTGTGCAGCTTCCATCTCTCAACTCAGTTACCATTTCACAGATTGGCCCAATTTTAACCCTTTAATGACCGCCCTATCGGGAATCTACGTCGGTCATTAAGGGTACTTCTTTCGGGACATCGTGTCAGTATAGTGCCGGTGTCGGGCTGTGATATCAACAGCCAGACCCGGCACTAACACCCGGATCGGAAAACTCCGATCCCGGGTGTTTAACCCCTTACACGCCACGGTCAAGCATGACCGCGGCGTGCAAGTGTGTCCCCCGTGGATCGGACCCCCCCCGTGTGTGCTTACCGGGGATCCGATCCCTCCTGCCTCTGCCCCGGGTCCCGACGTGTGACCCAGGCTGTCGGCTCCTCTTCTCGCCTGGTCCTGCCTTCCTGGCAGACCCGCTGTAAGTAACTGAGCTTGCGCGGCATCTCAGTTACTTACACTTTACACTGGCAATACAGTGTATTGCAGTGTAGAGGCTTGAATAAGTGATCGGATGATCGCTTGTTCAAGCCAAAAGGTGAAAATAGTGTGAAATAATAATAAAAAAAAGATTAAATAATTTTATAATAATATTAAATAAATAAAGTCCCATAATCTCCCCAGATATAATGCAAATACGTATATAAAACACAAAAACACACGAAAAATGTACATATTTGGCATCACCGCGTCTGTATTAATCTGTACAATAAATCTATATCAATATTGAACCCGCTCGGAGAACGATGAAAAAAAAAAAAAAAAACTACGAATATTCAATTTTTCAAACACCATCACAAAAAATGTTCTAAAAAGTGATTAAAAAAAAGCTACGTTCCCTAATATGATACGACTGAAAAGAACAACTCTTTTCGCAAAAAATAAGCCCTCAACCAGATCTGACAACATAAAAATACAGAAGTTATGGCCCTAAAAGTTGTCAATAGTAAAACAATGCGATATTGGTGTTTGCTCAGAAATTGAGCAAAGATAAAAAACTATATAATGAGGCATCACCGCAATCGTAGTGAACCAGAGAATAAGATAAAATATTATTTTTACATTACGGTACGGGGGGAAAAAAATGCTAAAAATCCAAAATAAAATGTATGATTTTGTTTGTGTCCCCCTTGAAATAGTTAATAAAATCTCATAAGCTATAGACCCCCTAAATAAATTATCTATACATTTAGCCATTCCGTAAAAAATAAGCCCTCATATGTTTGCATTACCAAAAAAAATAAAAATGTATAGGTTGTACAATGTGACAATACAAATCTGCTGTGGACGGCGCCTCCATTCATTCTATACTCGGCCGTGCGCCCGTACAGAAGTTTACCACCACATATGGGGGTATCAGTAAACTCGGGAGGAATTGGGCATCAAGCGTTGCAGTGCGTTTCATCATTTAATTTATTCTGAAAATGTCAGTTTGGCCTAAATTAATGTATTTTCCAAAAAAATTCCATAGTTTCTAAATCGCAGGTCCATATTGTTTTAACCCATGTGAAACACTTAAAGGGTTAATGGACTTAATAGAAGTTGTTTTACATACGTTGAGGGGTGAAGTTTCTATAGTGGGGTAATTTATGGGGTTTTACTATTATTTAGGCCTTACAAAGTCACTTGGAAGCCGAGTTTTCCCTCAAAATGTGAGTTTTGGCAATTTTCATGAAAATGAGAAAAAAATTCTGCACCTCATAACATCCTAGAAAAATGAGAGGACGCATAAAATATCATCCCAACATAAAGCAGACATTCCGTAAATGTAATTTATCAAGCTTTTTGGGTAGTTTTACTTCCTGTCTGGAAAGCAGAACATTTCAAACTTGGAAAATGAAGAATTTTTACAAACTTTTGCCAAATTTTCACTTTTTTTCAGAACGAAACGCAAAACTTATCACTTACATTTTATAACTAACATGAAGTACAATGTGTCACCAGAAAACAGACTCAAAATCACCCGGATATGTTAAAGCGTTCCGAAGTTATAACCAATTATCGTGAGACATGTCAGATTTGAAAAATCGAGTCTGGTCATTGAGCTGAAAACTAGTGTCGGTGATAAGGGGTTAAGAGGACAATCAATGTGCAGACACACAGGGGCAATAAGGTACAGCTGCAAATAACGCTTAAGTGTATGTAGCCAAACTGAGGGGCATTTTTGAGGCGGGCGTATGAATGTACGCCATGACCCCAGAACACGAGCTTTTCTTAGGCAAACATCCAAATCAATGTGCCCATAACAGGTCTATAGGGTTCAAGTTTCATTGCACAGGAAAGCCTAAAATTCAATAAATTGCTATGCGAAATGTCTGCAGTCTTCCCTTCCGGTAACTGTGCAAGTCTCCCTTTTGTGTCTATGGGAGAGAATAAAGTCAGGAATATGTGGCCTCAGGCGGCGTCTGTCGTCAACAAGTGATAACCGTCTGTGCAGTGGGATAGATGCGTTTCATCCGCTTGGTGCCAATGACTTATGGTGAAGTATTATCCGTGCCTTCACATGGCTGCTCATAGGATATTAGTCTTTTCACAGCAGCTGCAGGCTGTGCACATCTGTCGCTCTCTGCAAGGTGCCACGTATGTTACCTAAAAAAAAGGCCTGGTAGAGGAGGGGGTGGTGGGCCGGATCCCTCGCCTGTATCTGGAATTAGTACTCTTTTTTCCATACGGAGAGAATTTGTGAAGGCTCAGGCATCTGACTACATACTTTGAAGACTTGCCTATCGCCAGCGTTTTACTGGGGCGGATTACGGCTTTTGAGACGCAGCTGTTCTGCAGCCATGTCTGTTCGCCACCAGCCTATCATAGATTTTATTTCTTTTTAATATACGCGCCAATAAAAGGATAAAGATTATATTTCCACATTTTACTAAAGCCATCCTATTCATGCATTTCATATGCCACATCCTCACGAGTTCACCGCAAACGCAAGATGGATGGAGGAGAGAATGAAATCTTACGCAGCTTTATTACATTATGCCGTTTGAAGTTCTTCTGAGCTGTCTATGCCTTGCAAAAAAAAAAAAAAAGAAGAAGAAGAAGAAAAAGACGAGCCGCAGTTTTCACAGACTCCATCCAAAATTGTATTTTCCCATCCCCCATACAGGGGATTCAAAGTCTCCGGAAAAAAAAAAAAAGCTAAAATTCACAGTGGTGAAAATTCGCTAACTGTGCAAATTTACAGATTACTGAAGCTTTTCTCAAAATATCCCACTTATCCCTGCACGAGGCGGAGACAATTCTGTGAATTAAAAAAAAAAAAAATTAAAAAAACAGCCATTTCCACCAAAGACGAGAATAGGACGGTAAGATGAGCTGTATCCCGTGGCATCTTACATTTAAACAGCCATTACTGCCACAGGGGTTAGGAAAATCCTCTCTGATCTTCTCCAAATATTTAGACAGCTTTCCGAATTGCAGCCCCCGCTGTCGAGTAAACAAGTGGCTCTCAGACTCCAGAGAATCTGCCCATTATGTAACCAAAACACAAGAACAGGGCACAAACACCCCCGTCTGCCAGACGGCTCGGAAACATTAAATATTTAAGGATTAAAACAAAGTCTCTGGACGCCCTGCTCCAAAAGGTTTAAATATTAAAGCCATTTTTCACGCTTGCATTACTAATATATTCCGCTTTTCCCATTTAGCTCCTTCACATCGTCGGGATTTGGTGCCTGGTCAGAGGAGGAGTTAGACAAATGTACATGTCCTCGCTATGGCTGTATGCAGATTATACGAGCTTCATCCATGGGGGATTGTCACAGCTGACAGACCATTTACTGCGCTAGTTAGAAAGGCAAAGTGGGGCATAGCAAACGCACACACACGCAAAGACTTAAAGGTATTCACAAAAAATAAAGTAGTATGGCGGCAATATAGGTTTTATGTACAATTACTGCACCAAATGATAGGCAAGAACAATCTCACTGGTGGTGGGGTCTGACTGCTGGGACCCCAGTAATCATGAGGATGGGACCCTAAGCGATCCGTACAACAGAGGCCCTGCTCCTACCCAGGGTGCAGTGGAAGGTTGAGCATGCGTCCTGCGCTTCATGTATGGGAATTGGTAGCACAGCTTTGGGATCGCCGAAATGTACTTTTACTACGTATAGGCAAGCCTGACCTTATAGTATGGAGCATGTTTGGGACAACAATCTATCTTAGTAAAACCCCTTTAACATATTTCACTGCTGGTTTTACTTTACACATTGCGGATTGTGATGTGGAAAATCCGCATCTAGTTCGGATTGTTTTCATGTGAATTATTCATAAGGATTTGGTGTTGTGTTTTTTTAATGCAGGTTTTCTACACCTGCTTTTTTTTCGTTGCAAATTGTCATGTGGAAAATCAACATGGAAGTCAGCATCCATCCGTGTGGTTTTTCATGAGGATTTGTCCATTTAGTGTCATGTTTATTCTGTCCATTTCACACTTTTTTTTGGAACCAGTTTTGTTTCACCTGATCAGACGTCGTTTCAAGTAAAAATCTTCATCAAATCAGCGTCGGTTTGATGCAGATTTTCACGCTTCCTGATACTATCAGTCAGTAAGTCTAGGTGACCCACAGTAGGTACACCTCCGGGGTGAGAGGTCACTACCACCTACCCTATACACGTTTAAATGCCCCATGATGAGTCGGATGCCCTGAATGACTTCATCCTACTTTTTATACTTGCATCCTTTTGCTTGGCGACCATAGACGAATCAGACCAAAGGAAGAAACGCTTCAGCGCAGGGTGGGTGCGGGGCGCTAGTACTTGGTACTGCCCTTGTAATGGCAGGAGTCTATTGGGGATGTCAGGGACAGTTAACTACATGCTGCTATTTACTGTGTTGCTGCAACTGACCCTATGCCGATATCCTGTGAGTATGACCCTGGACTACCCACCCTTTGTATCGCCAGGAGTGGTAAGACGCACTTCTCTATTGATTCTATCTTATTACACACCCGGACTGTTCAGCTTGCTGCGTTGTTTGTATTTGCCGTAAATATGCCCAGCACTTTGGTACTCGATTTTCATGCATATCCAATAAAATGTTGTGGATTTTAGATATTAGTTGATTTAATAGCTCTCATTAATTGTCATGCTGCTTTAGTAACGTGTGTGGTTAGCCTAACGGTGAAATGGGCAGAATTCAACATAATGCAAGCCCTGCAATGACTCGGGGTGCTGGAGATCAGGGTGACTCACTTGGTGGTGGATTGCAGCCGATACTTTGGGACTTAAGACAAAAAACAACCACTTCAAGGAATAAATGAGAAGATGACTTACATACTATAAACTGTATTGGCTCCACAGGAAGTTATTATAGAGCAGGGAGCAAATTTATCTCTGCATTGCCATTCATTGTGACTCCAAAACGGAGTTCACCAACTCTGAAATGCCCCAGAAATGCCAAATCCACCCATGTAGGGGGAACCCACATGATGGCCACTAGTGGTGTCCTCATCTTACATGGTGATCTATGGAAGGGCAACAAGATACAGCTAAAGGTCTGTACTATCAAAAAAGTGCTAGAAAGCCGATGCAGATCCACCTTCAGGTCAATAATTGATCATGTTGGACCCTTCTTTTCCTCTGATATCTCCCATCTGTGAGACCGCCCATTCAGTCCCATACACATTAGATGGTTGGTCAGTCCCAGAAGAACAGGCCAAAGTTCAAGCAGTACCCCGGGTTACATACAAGATAGGTTCTGTAGGTTGGTTCTTAAGTCGAGTTTGTATGGAAGTCGGAACCGTATACTTTAGTATTGTAAACCCAGTCAAAATTTTTTTGGTCTCTGTGACAATTGGATTTTAAAAATGTTGGGTTGTCATCAGAACCAGGATTACCAATAAATCTTAATTACAGGCACCATTGATAACTGTTAAAGCTGTTTATTGTAGCCTAGGACTAAAGTACCGTAAATTACCAAAATCCAGAGGTCCATTTGTAACTAGGGGTCGTATGCAAGTCAGGTGTTCTTAAGTAGGGGACCACCTGTATAGGCACCTTTATCAGGTATCAGAAGAACTCATACATTTGTAAGAGGAATGAAGGAGGAACAAGACACCGTTTCAAAGGGAATACCAGAATTCCGGCAACCAGAGGAACGCATAAAACATGGCAAAAAAAAAAGCCAAAACCCCCTACGTTTACCATTTATATCATATTCCGCACCGCTTAGTATAAACGCTTTACAACAATTTCCTTTTCAAGGAAATTCAAGGACCTGAGTGCAGCAGCTACAAATACAATCCCCAGTCATTACACACAAGAACAAGGGAGGGGAGAAAGAAAAGAAAAAAAAAACCCACACGCATAAATTGACCGAATACATTAGCGTTCAAGCAAAAAGCATAAAATATCACTTGGAATCCACATGTCCCAGAATATGCCATCAATCAGGAGAAATCAATATGAATTACAGGCCCCTACACTCTGCCAAAGAACAAGCGGGAGGAGGCGCGTCTGAAATCAGCAATTAGTAGGAACATATCATTCAGGACAAACAGCAACGTCTGAAAGGACTGTGATTACTTTCCATTAGGGCTCAATATTTTTCTTCCCACCAGCTCTGACGTGTGATACGGCTCAGGGTTATGTAGGGGAATTTCTATTATTTCTTCGCTACAGGAGACATCGACTTAAGTTTTAATTTAAGTTTTAATCTGAAAATATCCAAAACAAAGTTAGGAAGATCTTCTAAAAGGATAAAACTTTACTTTCCTAGTATTTAGAGCCCATCTGATTTATTAGGAGACGGGTACAGGACCACTTACACAGGATATACCCATTGCCAGGACATTACAGATATCCCGAGCCGCAATGTCACTTGACCTCTCTGGATGACGGATGGTCTTCTCAGGGTGGTCTGGGATTTCATGTGTGTGGCCAAAATGTAACGTAAATAAAGTAGATGATCATTCATTGTGTATTGAAAGAACTTCAGGGTAGTTTCACATCACATCCTAAAAATATACTATATTCAGTCAGGTCACTGCTCACCTTCTCTCCAAAAATGATAAAAAGATGTAAACAATTTGAGCAGTTTTTTGCCCAAAGTAAACGGACATAGTGGGCGATTAAGGATACGTTTACAATTTAGGCGTTTTGAACCCATTTTTGGGCCGTTTTTAAGCAGTCCGGTAAAAAACGCATGCTTTATTGACAGTTTTTTCCAATTATCTTAATGAGGATATTTGGAAAAAAACGGACAAAAACGTATGAGTTTTTTAACGGACTGCTTAAAAACAGCCCAAAAACGGGTTCAAAATGCCACGTGCGCCACCGGCCTTAGGATGGGCTCACGATTTAGGTTGCATCACAAAAGCTACTAAGAGGATATTTGCCCGATTACATTGCAGCTAACATTTACAAAATGCATGAGTCAACGGAATGTTTACAGTGTTAACTAACTGTAAACTGTATTAGTGTTTAGCAAACACAATGTTAACAGCAATGTCATCAAATCTTTTCTCACCTGCTGAATTATATTTCAAAACACATGCCCTAACGCCGTGTGCGAATGCACCCTTAGGATACAGACAGTTCTTGACTTAGACATCTTCTAGGTACAGACGGACCTCTCCTCCCACTGCGCCCTCCGGTGAAGCTCTGCTGGTAATTTACTGAACTTTAGCCCCCAGAATGCAATAACCAACTATAAGTGGTATCAAAGGTGTCTACAATTAAGCTTTATTGATAATCCTTGTTCCCTTGACAACCAAACATTTGGAAAATCTAATTGCCAAAAGGGACGTAAAATATATTATCTGGAGTTATACTTAAAGGGGTTGTCCACTTAAATAATTGCTATTGTTTGTGTAATGATTAAAGTTATTTTCCAATATACTTTCTGTATCAATTCCTCTGCTTGCTGTCATTCTATAGGAAGCTTCTAAGTTTACTTCCTGTGAATAGAAATCTATCCATGGTCAAGTGATGGTCATGCATGGCTTGTTATAATAAATAAATAAGCTGTACATCAACTGACCACGGACAGGTTTCTATTCACAGGAAGTAAACATGGGGGTGCGTTCACACATTCAGTTTTTCAGATGCAGTTTTTGAAGCCAAATGCAGGTGTGGATCATAATGGATGAGAACATATCATTGAGACAAGTTGTTCATTTTTCACTGCACTCCTGGTTTGGACATCAAAAACTGCACGTGTGAACGCATCCAGAAGCTTTCTGTAGAATGACAGCAAGCAGAGATCTGCAAAGAATTGATGCATAAAGTATATTGGGGGAAAAAAAAAAAATCAATTATTTGACAAAAGTGGTCAACCCCTTTAACAAAGTACAGGTGGTCCCCTACTTAAGGACACCCGACTTACAGACGACCCCTAGCTACAGACAGACCCCTCTGCCCACTGTGACCTCTGGTGAAGCTCTCTGGATGTTACTATAGTCTCAGACTTCAATGATCAGCTGTAAGGTGTCTGTAATGAAGCTTTATTGATAATCCTTGGTCGCAGTACAGCAAAAAATGTTGAAACTCCAATAGTCACTGGGTCGAAAACATTTTTTGTCTGGAGCTACAATTATAAAATATACAGTTCTGACTTGCATACGAATTCAACTTAAGAACCAACCGATTCTGATTTGCATACAAATTCAACACAAGAACAAACCTAAAGAACATATCTTGTATGTAACCTGGGAACTGCTTGTACATCGACGTTCCTGGAAACACTGCCCACGACTGGTATGAGAATTGCAGTGTCCTCGCTCAGGTTGTATTCACATGTGGGCTTTTGAAAGGCAATGCAAACACCCAGAGGGGGGGGCGCAGCCTGATCGCATCTGCATCATTATCAAATGCATGCACTCAATAAGCAGCACCCAGTGTTCTGCATGTACACAATGCAAAACTCTGGGTGCTTGTTGCTGATTGCATGCGTTTTACTCTAAACCCCTTTAACATACATGTTGGTGGTCTGCACCATGTAACTACCTTATCTTCAATCAGAATCCTTAGGGTGATGCCACACATGGTGTTTTTGGCCTGTTTTAAAGCATGCATTTTCAGTCTGTTGAAAAACGCATGCGTTTTAAAAATGCATCAGTTTTTGACTGTATTCCCCAATTATCTTCATAGATAAACAGGTGCTAAGCAGCCAAACGCATTCGTTTTTTAATCGGACTGAAAACACAAGCTCTAAAACGGACCAAAAACTTCATGTGTGGCATCACCCTAAGTGAGAACATGAGACTTCTCACTGCGACTATGGGCATTGCTGGTTACAGGAACATGGAAAGTAGAGAAGGTGGGAACGTGGATGCATCAACCACTTGCAAAGTTTAAAAAACAAATAAATAAAAAAGACCAACCACTCAAAATTTTTACATCTGATCTTCAAGGAAAAAGGTGAGCGCTGACATGACAAAATATATCTTTTCCGAGGGGGGGGGCACTCTTTTGTGGTCAGCAGCTCACTCAATGGACTAATCTTTTGTAAAAGTTTATCATGTCTGAAACCGAGTTTTATAGCATGTACCAGAGAAGGAAATCCAAGCACAAGGCACAAGAAATATTCTAAAAAAAGAGGAAAAGGATCAGTCAATAGTCAACCAGAAACAATAGCAGAGGACGGGAATGACAATCAGGCAAAGAGTGACAATTTTGATTGCAACACTGAAGGCTGTGTTACTGTCAGACCAGGTTATGCAGGCCTACCAAATAAGATTATTCTTGAGACTTACTCCTCATCAAGCCTTATGAAATAGACCATTGTAGCCTCAAAATTGTGTTGTCTTCTGCTGTATTTTTGAGGATCTTTATTTCCTTGGTCCACTGAAGGATCCTCTGGTGGGCCAGTCTTTAACTTCTCTGCAGGCACATTTCTACTCTCCGAGTGACAACATGCTGTAGTACTCAACCAGAAGCATGTTACAGCTGTTACTCAGAGCAGAGAATTGATACCACTTTAAAAAGTTACATTTTTCTGAAATCTAATTTCTAAACCAAAAATGGTCCCACATGATGCACAATATTAGAAAGTTATCTGCTGTGCAAGAACAAAAGAAAAAAAAATCTACATGCTTTGCTTAAAGGGAACCTGTTACCAGGAGACCCATTTTTAGCACTCCCCCAGTCCCCACAGAGCATAGTACATACACTGCCAAAGTGTTTTTGTATTAAAAATTGGTTTTACAGAAAAAAAGATGTGTTATATTGTACCTTTCATTAGCATCTGCTGTGTGACTAGGCAGGTGCCTAATAGGAGGGTCCGGAAAGGAGCAGTTTCCCCCCACCCTTGGGGAACAGCTACCCCATGTGACCTTTTCAAATATATGAAAACACCCATCACTAGGCTTAGCGACGCCCCCTGCTCCTCTACAGCCAATCCCGAGTGAAGGGAGTTATTCATATATTTGAAATGGTCACATGTTTCCCAAGGGGGGGGGGAGCTGCTCCTTTCCAGCCCCTCCCAATTGGCAACTGCCTAGTCACACAGCAGATGCTAATGAAAGGTACAATATAACATATCTTTTTTTCTGTAAAACCAATTTTGTATACAAAAACACTTTGGCAGTGTATGTACTATGCTCTGTGGGAACTGGGGGAGTGCTAAAAATGGGACTCCTGGTGACAGGTTCCCTTTAAACACTACAAGAGACATCCAATCACCCAAAATGGTAGGTATTGTGTACAGCACATGAATGTCACCCATACATTATATCTACATTGTACATGAGGACAGCGCATTATATGGCATTTCCAAGCCAATACCTGAAAAGAGAACCATACATCACAAGTGATAGCTGGTGCGCTGCCACATCAGACTGGGATTAGCAGCACTTACATGCCAGGGCGTTACACAATTTACGGGCCTGTTATTAATTGAATTGGCAATATCCCTAATGGAGAAGGCAATAATAGAACAGAAGCCAATACCTTCTAGGAAAATAAGGATGTAAATGTCCATGAAGTGCAGGCTCAGACAGAAGCCATACATTTTGTTTCTTAAATCCTCTTCTACTTCTTTAAAAGGGAAGATATAAGGGACACCTCAGATTCAGGTCTCCTACTCTCACCTAGGACTTCTCTATATGGGGCCTTGCAAAATGAATGGGAGGTTAATTTTAAAAGATTTTGGCCGTACAGCCAATCGGGCAAATAGACACGCCTTGCTACTAGCCATGGCGACAATCCGGTAATATATCCAGGTGGCACAGCCGAACCCGAATGCCTATGTGGGTCCGCTCATCTCTATCACAGGGTTTTTATCATACTGTTGATTCATTTAGGTTAAATACCTAAATGTTTTGGATGCGTTTCAGATGTGTTTTTGAGAATGTATCCGAAACAAAATTGGGAAGGGCTTGACCCAAACGGGTATACATTTCCACTGCAATGGATGCATTTTGGAATGAGCAACACATTTGGCATGTCAGTAATGCAAAACATGTTGCTCCTTCGACAGTGCATAGGTTAAAGTGGAAATGCACATACGTTTCGGATGCTTTCAAAAATGCATCCAAAATGCAATGTGTGAACACACCCTAAGGATGAAGTGCAGCACTGCTTTTTATAACCTCAGTTATGTTTGGCTCCCAAAGTCAGTCAACCCATTAGTTATTATTATACAACACCTGTACTAAGTTCTTACAATGAAGGTAAAGGAGTCTACTCCGGTTCACATCGCAGGCGCCTCCGTGTAATATTCAATACCGTAGGACCTATATAAAAGATAATAAGAATTCCTACTGCCTGTCGTTAGACATCATCAAGATGGTAATAATATCTGAAATAAACCTGTTTAATATTCCGTATTAGATGTGAGTGATCATATGAGATTACAGAGACAAGGTCAAATATCCTATTATTTGTAGAACTGAGGCCGTGTCAATCACGCGATTCAGGCAGTCAGCATACAGACCGCCATCAATTACCCGCGCCGGCGATTTCCATAATAGATGGTGCACTAGCATGCTGATCAATTCACTATACAGACTACAATCATGCCATGCCTAAATGATTATTTTACTCCAATAATTACATATTATATCAATTCATTTCATAAACATATATGCAAAGGCCAAATGTCCGATCGGTGCGTAAAATATAGATGTCGATAATGGAAATTAAAACACTTTATGTCAGATGTATTCTGAGAAACCCAACCAATCATGAAGACAACCATCTTCCAGATGACTGATAAGGCTGTGTTCACACGATTCGTTCTGAAATGCTGTTTTGAGAAGCAAATGGGGAGGAGGAGGAGGTGTAACTCCCAAACGCAGATGTGTCCAAACCTTAAACGCATGCGTTTGGTATGTGGCGACACATGAATTGTCTTTCAGTGGCAAAATGCTGGTTGCTAGCTTGCAAACACAAGCACTTTGGTCCAAGGCTGGTGCCACACGTAGCGCTTTGTCTGCGTTTGCAAACAAAGCCACACCCACCGCGTTTGCAAGCGCAGACAAAGCTCTACGTGTGTCATCACCCTAAGGGTGATGCCACACATGGCGTTTTGAACCAGTTTTTGGTCCGTTTTTAAGCAGTCTGTTAAAAAACGCATGCGTTTTTTGAAAATGCATCCATTAGTGACAGGTTTTACCAATTATCTTAATTGAAACTGGCCAAAAACGGATGCGTTTTTGGACAGACTGCTTAAAAACGGACCAAAACGCCATGTGTGGCATCACTCTAAATGGGCCTGTCTTCGGGAGTTACTCCTCCCAAATTGCAATACAAAACGCCACATGTTACCTCACCCTCAGGTCCTTACCGTTTTTGTGGACATAAAACTGGACAAAGGAGGAAACAAGGACCGCAAAAACTGACCTGAATCCACTGCTTGTGGCTGAGAACAAAGCATGTACATTTGCCTGTGATTTTCCCCTCAGAATCCAGAAAAGCTGGGTGACTACCTCTCAGGCCACGTTCACACATAGCGTTTGCATTGCGTTTACAATGTGCAAACTACATGTTAAAATTACGTTTACATAAAACACCTTCACATCAAAATGTGTTTACAAGCGCTGCATATGATGCGGCCTCCTAGTATTAGATTTTTAGTCATATTAGCCTAGTGGTGTTTTCCTCCCGTCGTCCAGTATCCTGCGACTACTTTATAAACATGATTTCCACTGCCTCCGGCCAAAATACTGTGCCATGAGTGGAGCATTTCCAGCTGTCGCCTCCAGCCAAATGTGTTATTTACCAAGTGAGGTCATTCACACCACACGACGTAGGGCCGGGCGACTGGAAGCCAACAAGACAGCTCCTCTCTGTACGGAAAGGTTTTATTTTGGTGCTCAAAAGTAAGAATTCTTTAGCTCTGCTTTACAAAAACAGTCAAACTCTGCCCAAACCCGGCCTAGTTGAAAACAAATATTTACAGGCATAAGACACAATCATAGTCTTTGTAAGTCCAGGTACATACAGGATATGTTCTCTGCAGATTTCTCACAGCAGGAAACCAGATTTTTTTCCTCAAATATTTTCATGGCAAAAAAATTTAAAATGATTTTGCACACACACACACACTTTGGATTTGTAAAAAGCCACGAAGAAAAACTTATGAACCCTGGATGTTTTAATGCATCAAGTGTATCCTGCTTTAGGGTGATGCCACGCGGGTCGTTTTTTGGACCGTTTTAAAACATGCGTTTTCATTGAGTTTTTAAAAGTTAAAGTTACACATGGGAAAGAGCTGTATATGAAAAATGGCATCTTTTGACAGCATGCAGAGTCAGAGAGCAAAACTGTGGATAGCGCAGAAGGTAGAATTGTGCACTAGTTCCGCTGGATATATCAGGAGGTTGGAGTCTCCTGAAGCATTCCACATGACAGAGGGCCAGAGCTGGTGTATGATAAATGTCCCACAATATCTCTGAATCCTGGAGGGATGTTAAAAGGGGGATTCATCTCTTTAATATGACATTCTAGGTGTAGGTGAAGTGGGTCTCTGTTATGACGTCTACACATTTTCTATCTGCATGGGTCATGAGCAATTATGACGTTTGTAACTGAGTGGCAGTTGTGAAGGGGGCTAAAGGAAATCTACCATCAAACCAGTGACACTTACTCATAGATCCAGACACCGTGACTGTGGAAATCTTCTTTTATTTGTTATCCATGGACTCCTTCCTTCTAAAATCAACATATAAAGTTGTGCTAATGAGCCGAGGGGCTACGCTAGCCCCTTTGTGATCTGGATTTACAGACCGTTACACAGTATCACCCTCCCCCTACTCCCTCAGCACTGAGATTACAGTAAGCAGAGATAGGGAAGTGTGAGATATCATAAGTGTCTATAAAGTTATATTACAGATTGGGCTCCGCGGGGCTTTACAAATCATAGGGGACACATACAACATTACATTACAGAGTACAAGCAGTCTTATGGAACAATAGGAGTGAGGGCCCTGTTCACAAGAGCTTACACTCTATGAGGCTCATTAGCATGATTTTAAAAGTTGAAGGAAGGAGGCCACAGATAACAAATAAGAAGATTACCACAGTCACGGTGCCTGGATCTCTGAGTAAGTGTCCCTGGTTTATTATACTTGATTTTGATGGTAGATTTCTTTTAAAGAACATAAGGAAAAGAAAAAAATATATTTTTATAGATGTTTTATGCAAAAACTGTCAAATCTGTCAGAATATGCAAAGATACATCAACTTTTCCACTCAGAGAATCAATGCGCAAATTTTGCATCACAAAATCTAGAAGTAGCAGACATAATAATGATGAAGTGTCACTGTCCTTTCACCAAGACAGACAGAATTAAGGCTCTGTTCACACATGCATTATGATATGTTCAAGTGTCTGTCACCTTTGACAGAAAAGACATCACTGGGATGCATCATTTATAAGGTACCTGCATAACGGTACCACAGAGAGCAACGCACGTTTACAGTCTGAAAAATACACGCAAATGCTATTTTCTTCAGGCTTTATTGCATTCACATGGATTATCCAGTTGGAATTTCATGAATTAAAATAGAATTGCCTCAAGCTGCACATTTAAGGGGTAGAGAACGACAGCACACTAATTAGCCATACACTTTCAATGAAAATGCTCCGTTCTGTTCAGCGTTCTGAATGGTTAGAAGATGAAAGACGCAGTCAGATCCTCCTAGTGGTCACTGATAACCACAAGTCCAGTATATTGACTTTGAGTCCAAGGGTGATGCCACACGTTGCGTTTTTGAACCGTTTTAAAGCATGCGTGTTCAGTCCATTTTTGAATGTTTACCAAGTGTTTGGCTGGTTTTAATCTGCTTCACAGCTGATAAACAGGTTCAAAGCAGCCAAACACATGGTAAACATTCAGGGCGTGGTCACACGGTGCGTTTTTTGTTGCGTTTTATGACGCATTACAACAGCTGAGATGAGGGGATTTGGCTGATTACATTACTATTAACATTTGCTGTTGTAATGCGTTTCAAAACGCAACCAAAACGCACCGTGTGACCGTGCCCTCAAAAACAGACTGAAAATGCATGCTTTAAAATGGTCCAAGAATCTGGCATCACCCTGAAGGTGCTTTCACTCCTGATGTTTTGAACATGTTTTTAATCATTTGTTTTTGACCGCTTTTCCCAATCTTAATTAAGATAATTGGAAAAACTGACAAAAACTGATGAGTTTTCAAAAACGCGTGCGGTTTTCTACGCACGGCTTATAAACAGAATAAAAACAGGTTCAAAACGCTACGTGTGACACCACTATAAAGGTACACATACTATTTGCGCATACAACAGGCTGAACACAGACCCACAGTAATACATCTTGCCACATACACTACTTCGGACCATTTATCACAGCGTCTCCATCCACTGGATCAGGCTAAGGGTGAAGACACACGTGGCGTTTTTAGGCCGTTTTTAGTTTGTGCGTTTTCAGATTGTATAAAACGCATCCATTTTTAAAAAACGCATCCGTTGTTTGAAAACACATGCGTTTTTGTCAGTTTTTCTGAATTTGCGCAATTAAAAACGGACAAAAACGGCAGCTTTTTTTACGATCTGAAAACTAAAAACGGCCCAAAAACGCCACATGTGTCTTCACCCTAAGGGTGATGCAACATGTGGTGTTTTTAACGCGTTTTTGGCCCGTTTTTAAGCAGTCCGTCAAAAAACACATGCGTTTTTAAACACGCATCTGTTTTTGACAGGTTTAACCAATTATCTTAGTTTAAACTGGTCAAAAAGGCATGCGGATTTGACGGACTGCTTAAAAACGGACCAAAAACACGTTCAAAACGCCACGTGTGGCATCACCCTCACTGTGTCTGTGCTAGAGAATATGGACAGTCCTCCAAACTTTTTCCTACTCCGTGAACTCCATTGCTGCAACAACGAGTCACCGGACTCCATTCCCTAACTGAAAAGGTGATTATGTGACTACATAAAAGCGTCAGAGCGTTGCATTAGGTTTATCCACAATACATGTATAACCAGCTAATCCAATAGGTTACACAATACCAGCTTTGTACATAAGATACTTCCACACCATGCTGTAGAGCTAGGAAGGTTGTACAAAAGCAAATAGAAAATCTGTACTTTATCCATGTCATGGATCGTGTAATACAGTGCTAATAATAAAAATCTATTATATCTATAATAATCTGCTGATATTATAATCTATAATAAGTACTTTTTCCCCCCTCTTCTCCATGGAGAAGCAATAGTATACGATCAGTATTTACATTTAGAGATTTTATTTCCATTAGGCAAAGAAAAAAATAAAACAACCCGTTTTCACATAGTTCAACATATTAACCAAAAATATTGATGCATCCTTTATTATACGGTAGATACATGTTATAATACACTTATTGGAATCCAGACTATGGCTACATTCACACATCTGCAAATAGTGGCTATGAGCTAGCAGCAAAACCGCAACTGGAGGTGCATTATGCACAGCCAAAGTGCGGTGAGCTCACAGTGTTCAAGCTGCAAAACATCTGGAGGACCTCTTCCTTCCAATATTAGCAGCACCGCTCCCTACGTCTGAGACAGTTGAAAACCTCCCTATGTATGGAGCTCGGTTTCATACATAGATGTGGTGAACAGAGCCTTTGGATGCGGTTACACGTACTGCTTTGACTCAGAAACTGAATCAAAACGCACAGGGGCATACCATGGCATGATCGCATATGCAATTCTACAGAAACACCATGTGACAGGTCTCCCAGTATCCTGTATAGTTTAAATGCATACCCCATGTGCTTAAATTCAGTTTCAAGTGGTACATGTGACCACACCCTGAGGCCACGGTCACATGTTCCGCTAGTGTTATGAACATGCGCGTGAGGGGGCATGGAAACGCATGCCCAAGCGTCTTGCATTTAAAGATTACTAGCCGCCGGGGCCTGCCACTTATGCACTCATAACGCAACACTAGCGGAACGTGTGACCGTGGCCTTAGGGTGATGCCACAAATGGCGTTTTGAACCCGTTTTTGGTCAATTTTTAAGCAGTCCGTTAAAAACCGCATGCGTTTTTGACAAGTTTTACCAATTATCTTCATTAAAACTGGTCAAGAATGATGAGTTTTTAAAAAACCGCATGCGTTTATGGACGGACTGCTTAAAAACGGATTCAAGACGCCATGTGTGGCATCACCCTAAAGGCAACATGCACATGACTGTAAATAAAGCTAGTCCCAAAACAACAGGAGCTAGCCCACGGCCCCCATAGAGGTTTACTGTGCTGCCACGCTGCTAATTATTTAGAGCGGGTCATATCCTGCCCTGAAATGCGGCACAACATCTCCTTTCCTATGGAGACGGGAGGGATGAGTAGCACTCACCTCTCCTATCTCCACTCTGCTAAAATGGCCACAAAACGTTACCCTGCTTGTGTCTTCCATTCCCCATAGACTTTAATGGACCGCTGCACTGTTTTTTCAATTAATAATGGAACGAGTAATGGAAACTGCTGAACGAGAGTGTGAACTTAGCCTAACCGCAGCGCACTGCAGCAGTGGCATCTCCTGCGTTACTTCTTTCACTCGGCTGCTCCTCAGGTCCTGAGGTTACCTCTGGCCGCTCCTCATGATTACACGCCCAGCAGTGATTACTTTACTATCTAATTCCATTATAGCCGCATGTCCCAACAAGTGCTGACAGCGTCTGAAATTAAAGAGAAGCCTGCAGCAAATTTCTACGATTTCTGGCTTTAAGCAGCTGAAACACAATTATAAACTGCTCAAAACAGCAAATTTCATCTCTAAGAGCAGAAATCTTATACATAAACATTAATAAAAAAAGATGTGACATTTAACTCAGTGTTCGAGATGTATTTTTTTTTTTAGCAATGTTGCAAAACCAGCAATGTATATATGAGTTGGTCTTAGGATTGCGCAGTGTCCAGTTCTCACTATGCTGTTGTCAGATAACACAGTGCTCTAGGGCAGGTCACTGCTACAGCCAAGTGGCTATAAAGAAAACAAGTTTAGGCAAGTTTTTGGGACTTTTTGTAATTTAACATAATTTCCACCAGTTGTGGATGAGATGGGTATATATAGTGACTTCTCCAATTCACCAGGTGCGGAAACTGTTAAAGGTTTCTCAAAGCCCAGTGATGTGAATACCAGTTTTACGTAAACTATCGATGGGTCGCCTGCATGAACAACGGGAGTCGGATCCTTTCATTGAGACAATAGCTCATTAACTCCACCCCTAAATGTCTCACCACTCCCACTTTAAGTGTTTTAAAGTGGGGCACTGGCTGGACTGAGGTTCTCCTTTAACTTTATATATTTAATAGGGATCCATTCAGGAGCCAGAAGAGGCGACTCTTCTTAGTGAGCTGAGCCCAAGGGTGATGCCACACGTGCCGCTTTGTCTGCGTTTGCAAACGCAAGCAAAGCTGCACCCACCGGGGCGGGCCGCGGGCCGATTGCATCAGCGTTTCTATGGAAACGCCCGCGATTGTGAATGAGCCGCCGGTGTTTTGCGTAAATTTAATGCAAAACACCAGCAGCTCGTTCCCGATCACAGGCGTTTCCATAGAAACGCCGATACGATCGGGCCGTGGCCCACCCCGGTGGGTGGGGCTTTGTCTGCGTTTGCAAACGTAGACAAAGCGGCACATGTGGCATCACCCTCAGGCCGGCGACACACGTGGCGTTTTGAACCCGTTTTTTAAGGAGTCAGTTAAAAAAAACGGACGCGTTTAACGGATTGCTTAAAAACGTCCAATAAATGGGTTCAAAACGCCACGTGTTCCGCCGGCCTAATAATCCAGCTCACTAAGAAGATCTGGACTGCTCATCACTGACGGAAACAAAATAGCAGGACGAGCTATGAGGTCTCTGCAACTCCTGACCACCTCATCAAGCAATATGTCATAGAGCAGGAGAAGCTGAGCACCCTAATACACAACAGTGTGAAACAACTGAGCCATTCCTGCATGCTACCTGCATATAGGACAACTATGTTAAATCTGTTCAGCTCTTCCTCCTCTATAACATGCTGCCTGCACATAGGTCACCATGTCCAATCTGCTCAGCTCCTCCTGCTCTATAGCATACTGCCTGCTGATTGTATAACAAATGTCTGCATATTTTCAATTTAGCATACAGGATGATACATCTACATCCTCAAGTTACAGACATCAATGAAGAAATCAGACTTTCAAGCTGATTGTCCCCAGTGACAGTGACAGATGTGTCAGTAGCCGGTGTATACGAGCAGGTATGGGTGACCACCGGACATATGAGGCTGCACTGCACAGACTGGCCACAGCTCTTAACACAGGGAGTCCACATACACCGCACACACAACCACTGCAATCAAATCACACCGATATCGATACGATTTCAAAGCTTTTACGATAAACAATCACTGCGCAAGCGTCACATAACATTCCCACTCCCTAAGCACAGACCTCCGTTCCGGGACCGGTCAGCTCACTACGCTGGATCCGCTGCTGTCTCCCGGGCCTCAGCTCCTAGATCCAGTCGTACTGATCTTTAGGGAAAAATAATAACCCAATCACAGCACCGCGTCCCTGCTACAGCGAGAACCACGGCCAATGACATGCAGAGCCGTGCACCGCACCCAGCCAATGAGAGGAAAGAATCGTCATTCACGTGGGTTTCTCACCTCCTGAAGCAACGAATCACAAGGCGAGAACGACACCTTCTTTGGAAGGTAGACGCTTCTAATCCCCGCCCAGAAATTCCAGACGGGTTCAGAACGAGGCGTGACACGCAGGCGTGGGCGGGGTTTCTATGATTTGACGTCACTGCCACCAGCTGTTTTGTAAAGACTTTGGTGGCAAATACGTGGCGCGGGAAATTAGGACGTTTATTTACTGTAATGTCGTGTGATGGAGGAGGATGAGGCGTCACGCAGTTAGTGCAGCTTCTTATGGGGGTTTTAGTGTTGGTTTTGTTTTGTACAATCTTGTTGTAGCCTGGAGCTCAAGTTTCCCAGTATTTGCAGGACTGTGTGACAGAGTAGCAAGGTGTGCACAAGGTTACATACAGAGAGTGTTCCAGTCTAATAAGTGAACAGTAATAGTCAGGAGGGTGGAGAAAATTAGACATGTGGCTATTGTTATTTAGATGATCCCCAGGGGGTGTAAAGATGACACACACTGTACTTACCTCTGCATATCAGCATGGCTCCTCCTGTTACCTGACATGCCTCCCAACTTTTAGTCTAGATCAGTGATGGCAAACCTTTTAGACACTGAGTGCCCAAACTACAACCAAAACCCATGTATTTTTCGCAAAGTGCCAATTCAACAATTTAAGCAGTAACTTATTACTCCTCTTTCACGGGTTTAAATTGTATAGGCACCTGAGGACACCAATACAATAGAAAGGAGAACAAGTTTGGATTATCCTTGTAGCTTCCTTCTGGGATCCTGGGACTGCAAGAGGTCTTGAGTCCTGTCTGGCAAACTCTACCCTGGGGTGATGGCAAGGGTGCCCATATAGAGGGCGCTGAGTGCCACCTCTGGCACCCGTGCCATAAGTTCGCCACCACTGGTGTAGAGAAAGAGGGACTAAAGGCCCCTCCCCTTTTCCTAAGCCATGCCCATTATCCCACCACCAAGCACAGTATAATAACGACCTTAATGGTCCCCACCTATTATAATTCCCCTTCCTGTGGCCAACCCCCCTAAGGATCCATATAATACGACATGATTCAACTAAACAGCATATCTACGGTAAGTCCCCCCCTGCCCTCCATTCCCTTCATATCGTTGCCCCCTGACCACATATTGTTGCCTCCTGCCTTTATAATTTCGCCTCCTGTCATCCATTCTCTTTATATTGTGGCCTCTGTCCTCTATCCTCTCTATATTGTGGCCTATGTCCTCCATTGTCTTAATATTCTGGCCTATGTCCTCTGTCCTCTTTATATTACGGCCTCTGTCCTCTTTATATTACGGCCTCTGTCCTCATACGCCTGTCTCTTTATATTACGGCCTCTGTCCTCTTTATATTACGGCCTCTGTCCCTTTTATATTGTGGCCTCTGTCCTCCGTCCTCTTAATATTGTGGTCTCCGTCCTCTTAATATTGTGGTCTCCGTCCTCTTAATATTGTGGTCTC
The DNA here is from genome assembly GCA_019512145.1 of Engystomops pustulosus. NCBI lineage: Eukaryota > Metazoa > Chordata > Amphibia > Anura > Leptodactylidae > Engystomops > Engystomops pustulosus. Next base: position 31,885,185 of record CM033644.1, read on the forward strand.
CGTCCTCTTAATATTGTGGTCTCCGTCCTCTTAATATTGCGGCCTCCGTCCTCTTTATATTGCGCCCTCTGTCCTCCGTCCTCTTTATATTGCGCCCTCTGTCCTCCGTCCTCTTATATTGCGCCCTCTGTCCTCCGTCCTCTTTATATTGCGCCCTCTGTCCTCCGTCCTCTTTCTATTGCGCCCTCTGTCCTCCGTCCTCTTTATATTGCGCCCCTTTATATTGCGCCCTCTGTCCTCCGTCCTCTTTATATTGCGCCCTCTGTCCTCTGGTTTCCATCTTCCCTTATATTGTCATCTCAGAGCCCCAGGGAGAGGAGAAAGCAGGACCGTGGGAGAATGATGGAAATGTAAGTAATGTTTGAACAGACGCATGCAGCAGGAGTTGATCCCAGTTCCTGGTCTTGGCTCTGCAGGAGGTGGGACACCACGGCACATTTTCCTTACCACCCGGGACGGGGGGACAGCGGTCAAAAACCCTAACTGTCCTGCCGAATCTGGGACAGTTGGGAGCCAGGATCTGTGCACAAATGCCTGCGGTATTGTAGGGGCTTGCTTGATCGCAGATGTTTTTCAACTGAAACACAAGCAGTAGAACCATTTATTAGGCTTCTGAGCCTCTGTATACAAATCAAGACCCAAGGGGATGGGAGACACAATTTAGCGGTTATTAATCTGCTACAATAATGTTGGCTCAAAACCCCCAGCATAAGTGATCTTTGTTTTCAGCAGCATGTGGATGGTGATGTTACAGCAACTAAACCACAACAAGTTCTCCTAGCTTCACTAGCTTTTAGGAAATGTTCCCCAATAGAATAATGCTATGATGCTCATATTAATATAATTTCTTTGGCGTCTAAGAACAACTTCACATGGGTATAGACTAAATTCCTTGGAGCCTTTGTATCCATAAAGAGCAAATTTCCTATATGGAAACCATGATTACAGAATGGGACAGTATTTCTGTGTGTAGTAAGTGACTCACAGCATCATAGACCGGTATGAATACTGGTGTTCAGTCAAGGGAATACAGCTGACATATGCAGCATATTTTACAGACTAATACCATGCGTAACAGATTTCCTTGCACATCAGCACTCCTGGCCACCTGCTTGTAAAATGGTTAAAACCTATTGGTGACTTTCAGCGATCACCTTCCCCCATCAAATGTTGGCTGATGGTTGGCTATCTAGTGTTACATAAAATCACACCTATAATGTAATGTGTACACTGTGTTGTTAAGGACATAAGCTGTAGAGCTGTCAAGGTCACATAAAGCATACTTTACAGAAGAGTGAGTAGCCTGGGAATTGTACAGAGAAGAAAAGAGACATGTAGCGGCATGGAAGCTAAGACCACTGGAGAAGGTCTGGTCTAAAAAGGTGACTGAAAGACAGATCAGCGGTTAGTACAGCTTCCTGCTACCTTAAAGGGAACCTGTCATCAGCAATTGGCCAAATAAACCACTACCATTCTGTTGTTAAACAGTGTAACACCTTCTAGTTTTTGTTTATTTCATGGCCCAATGTAGTGTCATCATCCAGAAAATAAACTTTGAAATGAGATGTAAATTGGTTGTATAATGACAAAGAGATGGAGAGTTTAATACTGATCTCAAGGTGGGGAGCTCTCAATGCTTCTACCTCTGTGATTCACATCACACATCCTGTCCATAGTTCATCCTGCATAGTCTGTTATTGGTGTCATCGATGTGTGCCCAGTATTTCGGTATTTACCCGCCGATGACACATTGGATGAAAACTGTGGCCGATCGCATTATGCTCTGCAATTTTTGATACTTGTATACTATTCAATGGTTAGTACCAGTGAAAACGGGACCCCCATTCTCCAGATTAATGGGGATCCTACTCTGGGGTCTCAGCAGTCAGACCCTCTCCCATAAGCTTGTGGATAGGGGATTACTTGAAAATTCAAGTTTCTGAGATTAACTGGCCTGCAGAGGTAGTATACTGCAACCAGTCAACCTTTAGCCTTGAAACCCCATGTCCAATGACAATATGTGGAAGACAAAGGCAATGTTGCCACCTGTCTATTTACAACAATAGACGTTATCCTGTGCTAGCACGCACCCACAATACCTGATAGATCTAATGGACAATACCAGGATGCCATAACTGAAGCCTAAAATTGTATTCCCTGAATCAGACATGGGAGATACTATACATGTCAGGAAATCTTTGAAATTTAGTGATTCTTCATCTCTATCGTAGGAAACCTGCTGATACAGCAGGAGACTCACAAAAGAGATATGTCTTACAACAATAGGTGTCGGAGAGGCTGCGTCTAGATGGTTTAAGAAGTCAAGATTTTGACAGATCGGGAATCTGGGAAGAAATTGTTGAGATTTTGAGATAAAAGCTTCAGAGCGTCAGACTTTATCATAGCGTAAGTGGCTCCAGATTATGTCGTTCCATTGTATGGTGTTTAATTACTTGACTATAAATGACTGCTCAGCATTATCACTCTATTACACTTGAGTTGACGGCAGATTCCCCGCTAGATGTTTAGGTCATGTCTCCATGGAAACTTGTACACGTCTCCTCTCCTGCACTCTCAGACCTGACAGATTAATAAGCGGGCCTTCTGCACCAGCACATGGGTATAATTACAATGTCTGTCTATGCTGCAAGTGGCAGCTTCCCAAGCTGCCGAGACCTGACTGAGAGTCATCAGGATCATCCGCCCGCACAGCTGTCATCCAGTGTATCACTGCAGCCAGGCTAGAGGCAGGTTATGCCCACGCTATCTATATTGTGCACATACATACAAAATCTCATCAAACAATGTAGAGACATTTCTGAAGCATCTACAACCTGGTGAATTTATGCTGACAACATTAATAACAATTGATACCATCTTCACATGGTGTCACCGACTCACGGACACTATGCATGCAGAGAAGTGCCTCATACACTAGTTGTCATTAGTGCCATCTAGTACCTTACAGGATATCCATAACAATCTTCTCCATTAGGATGTGGACTTCATTATGATTTTTCTCCATGGTTTTTCACTGTTGAAATCATCGCCAAAGGATATCAGCTCCATGCAACACCTCTCCACACCGCGCCCTTAGAAAAACCACAGTCACTTACAGTATAATGGATTGATGTGACACTCCTGGTGCTCGCTCCTCTATGTACTTCCTGGTGCTGGCACCCCCTGCAGCCTTTGTGTGTCTGAGATACTCCTATACACATGACTGACAGCCTCTATAATGATGTGACACTCCTGGTGCTGGCTCCTCTGTGTACTTCCTGGTGCTGGTGCCCCCTGCAGCCTGTGAGTGTATGAGATACTCCTATAAACATGATTGACAGCCTGTATAATGATGTGACACTCCTGCTGCGGGCTCCTCTATATACTTCCTGGTGCTGGTGGTCCTTGCAGCCTGTGAGTGTATGAGATACTCCTATAAACATGACTGACAGCCTGTATAATGATGTGACACTCCTGCTGGCTCCTCTATATACTTCCTGGTGCTGATGCCCCTTGCAGCCTGTCAGTGTAAATGAGATACTCCTATACACATGATTGACAGGCAGTATACTGATTTGACACTCCTGGCGCTGGCTTCTCTAAGTACGTCCTGGTGCTGGAGCCCCCTGCAGCCTGTGTGTGTATATGAGATACTCCTATACACATGACTGACAGTCTAATTAATGATGTGACACTCCTGGTGCTGGCGCCCCCTGCAGCCTGTGAGTGTATGAGATACTCCTATACACATGACATAAGCAGGGGGAGGGATAACAGGGGTGACATCCAGGGCCGGATTAAAGGAGGGGCTCGAGCCTCGGGGCCCCCACCAGTTTCCGACAGTCAGTGACTCAGCTCAGCCAGTGGCTGCCTGCATCGCACATAGGGGTCTAGGATGTCAGCAGTGTCAGTGAGACACAGCTGCCATCGCTGGGGGAGATCGCTAATTCACGGTTTTGGCGGCAGCAGGTTGTGAGTGATGATGTCACGCCGTTGACGTCCGATCACTACATGCTGCGCCAAAACAGTGCATCGGCGATCTCCCCCAGCGATGGCAGCTGTGTCTTCAGTGGCCGGCAGCTGCCTGAGGAGCAAGGAAGAGCCTGCAGCATTGTGGGATCACTGGAAGGGAAGGTGAGGTAAGTATGAAGTTTATTATTTTGCTGCCATTTTCTACAGGGGACTGGCCGCTAAATTCTACAGGGGGCTGGTGGCTGTATACTACCAGGTGCTGGTGGCGGCACACTACAGGGTTCTGGTGGCTGTATTCTACAGGGGGCTGGCAGGCTATATACTACAGGGGGCTGGCAGGCTATATACTACAGGGGGCTGGCAGGCTATATACTACAGGGGGCTGGCAGGCTATATACTTCCAAAAACATTGTTGGAAGGGCCCCCACCAATTTGCTCCCAGGGGCCCCCAACACTGTTAATCCGGCCCTGGTGACATCACTTTTTCTCTCCATTTGCCCAGGCTCATTTACGTAATAAAGAAAAGATGATTTTACAGTGGTTAATGTAGGAATTGACTAGATAAAAGTTGAGATGGAATCCTTGAGAGATGCTCCACCTGGTGAATTGGTTACAGAGACCTGATGACAGGTGTCCTTTAAAATTAGCAACAATTAAGAATGCATAACTTATGTTACTACTTCTATGTTTTGCCTGATACTTTTGCAATACGTTACAACCCTGTAAGTAATCTACGTACAGCACCCTGATAGTTTATGTACACACCCGTTTTATTTCTATTCAGCTCCCCTAATTTATTTATAGTTGGCTTCCCCACAGGCCCTCATATACAGACTCCCTGATTAAATTATAGACAGTATTCCATAAACAGCTACCCAAGTTTAATAAAAATCCAGCCTCTATAAACAGATCCCCCAATAATTTAATTATATGCAGCCCCCCAGTAGATGGTATATACAGCCATGCCATCCTCCAGTATATAGTATATGCAGCCATGACACTCCCAAGTAGATAGTATATACAACCATGCCACCCCTTTTAGAAAGTATATATAGCCGTACCACTCCCAAGTAGATAGTGGAGCACATTTACTTACCCGGTCCTGCAGAGTTCACAAAAGTGCATTGTCCATCTACACTCACCGGCCACTTTATTAGGTACACCTGTCCAACTGCTCGTTAACACTTAATTTCTAATCAGCCAATCACATGGCGGCAACTCAGTGCATTTAGGCATGTAGACATGGTCAAGACAATCTCCTGCAGTTCAAACCGAGCATCAGTATGGGGAAGAAAGGTGATTTGAGGCCTTTGAACGTGGCATGGTTGTTGGTGCCAGAAGGGCTGGTCTGAGTATTTCAGAAACTGCTGATCTACTGGGATTTTCACGCACAACCATCTCTAGGGTTTACAGAGAATGGTCCGAAAAAGAAAAAACATCCAGTGAGCGGCGGTTCTGTGGGCGGAAATGCCTTGTTGATGCCAGAGGTCAGAGGAGAATGGGCAGACTGGTTCGAGCTGATAGAAAGGCAACAGTGACTCAAATCGCCACCCGTTACAACCAAGGTAGGCAGAAGAGCATCTCTGAACGCACAGTACGTCGAACTTTGAGGCAGATGGGCTACAGCAGCAGAAGACCACACCGGGTGCCACTCCTTTCAGCTAAGAACAGGAAACTGAGGCTACAATTTGCACAAGCTCATCGAAATTGGACAGTAGAAGATTGGAAAAACGTTGCCTGGTCTGATGAGTCTCGATTTCTGCTGCGGCATTCGGATGGTAGGGTCAGAATTTGGCGTCAACAACATGAAAGCATGGATCCATCCTGCCTTGTATCACCGGGTCAGGCTGGTGGTGGTGGTGTCATGGTGTGGGGAATATTTTCTTGGCACTCTTTGGGCCCCTTGGTACCAATTGAGCATCGTTGCAACGCCACAGCCTACCTGAGTATTGTTGCTGACCATGTCCATCCCTTTATGACCACAATGTACCCAACATCTGATGGCTACTTTCAGCAGGATAATGCGCCATGTCATAAAGCTGGAATCATCTCAGACTGGTTTCTTGAACATGACAATGAGGTCACTGTACTCAAATGGCCTCCACAGTCACCAGATCTCAATCCAATAGAGCATCTTTGGGATGTGGTGGAACGGGAGATTCGCATCATGGATGTGCAGCCGACAAATCTGCGGCAACTGTGTGATGCCATCATGTCAATATGGACCAAAATCTCTGAGGAATGCTTCCAGCACCTTGTTGAATCTATGCCACGAAGAATTGAGGCAGTTCTGAAGGCAAAAGGGGGTCAACCCGTTACTAGCATGGTGTACCTAATAAAGTGGCCGGTGAGTGTATATGGTAAATGTATTGCCAATACAGTACCCTCAGTAGGTAGTATATACAGCCATGCCACCCTCAGTAGAAAGTATATACAGCCGTGCCACTCCCAAGTAGATATTATATACAAGCATGCCACCCACAGTATATAGTATATACAGCCATGCCATTCTCAAGTAGATAGTATTGTGGGGAATTGCTCTGGTAAATGACTGGGCCGTGGCAGGAGCAGTGACACACAGGTTTTAAAGTCCACTTAAGTTAGTCACAGCTGCAAACACAGACACAAATTCAGCCTTGGCTTAGGCACATGCAAAAAACATATAAAGTAATTTCCTGCCGGCTAGGGCGCTGTCAATATACATTGAGGACCCTAGCTATCGGGGAGCGGTACCATGCTGCCTGCACCACGCTCTTGGCCAGCAGCAGACAGGAGACCCTCAGTTACCTTTGCTGTGAGAATGCAATCTCGCTTTCAGCTCTCCAGGTAGGGGCCTCCTTTCTGGCCTGCAGACTAAATCAGGCCCTAACGAGGCCTGTGACCTAGCACATGTGAGGCTATACAAAGCCCAGGACCGAAGCCCGGGGAGATAGGAGATGTCCCACTTCCAGCCTACCCCTACTCCATAATAGCGCAGCCCAGTACGGACATTACAATGTGTCTGTTGTAGCTAGGCCAAACAGACAAAACAGTACTATCCTGCTTATCTGTCTGCATTAACCCTGGTTACTGAGACAAACCCAGGGCTTTTACCACACTCATTCATCTGCTGTAGGACAGATAGCGGTTTCCCACACAACACCTCTCACTTCTCACATACCTCCCCTCAGTTCAGACCCACCGGGGCGAACTCCTGACATTAAGCAATGCTTTGGGACAAGGCATCCGCATTGCCGTAGCTTCCAGGCTCTGTGCTCCACCATGAAACTGAAATTTGGAGGGACAAGAACCACCTAGTGACCCTGGCTCTTCTCCTAGTTCTACTCATCCAACGTGGAGGAGACTTGTCAGTTATGAGACGGAACTGTCGTCCCAGCAAGTAGTAACGTAGGGACTCTAATGCCCCACTTTATCGCCAACTTCCTTCTCTCCTACGATACTGTATTTTTTTCAGCTGGCGTGAGCTTCCGCTCAGGTAAGTAATGGGGTTCCTCGCCATTCACCTCCTGAGACAGGACAGCTCCCATCCTACATCTGACGCACCGCGCACAAGAAGACTTGAAGTGGGCCGAGGAGGGAGATCCACACACGCATGTACCGTTACAATGCCTGACAAGCACCTTCTGCAGTTCATTCCAACGCACCAAGTGTGCGCGCAGCCTTTTCGTGGCGGCCCCCCTTCCTGGCTTTGCGTGCCCGTGTCCAGGGGCGCACCCGGGTCCAGGCGGACATGAGGTGTTGGTATTAAAACCGTCGTAGTACCTACATGCCCAGGAATGCCCTGACTTGCTTTGTGCTCACTGGTGAGGCCAACCCTGTATAGCGTCAATCTTGTTGATCTGAGGTTAAATATACCTCGACCGACACATATACCCAAATAGTTGTGTCTCCTCCATTCCTAGCGCACACTTCTTGGGGTTGCGGTCAGGCCCGCTGCCCTTAGAGAGTTCACTACGGCCTGTACCTTGGCCAATGACTCGCCCAGTCTTGGCTGAGATGATAATGTCATCGATAGGCGGAGGCGTATCTCCTATGTGGCTTTCAACACTGTCCAGTTACGTTGAAGGTTTAGCGGGGCCCCATGAAGCCCAACGGTTAATACAACATAGTGAAAAAAGAAAAGGCACTAACGTCAGGTGATAAAGGCTGTCTTTTCTTTAGCCCTATCTGTCAGGGGTACCTGCCAATATCTTTAATTAGATCCAGGGGGTGAAGTACCGAGCACCCCCTAGTCTCTCAATAAGCTCGTCCACCCGGGCAGGATAGGCATCAAACTTAGACACCTCATTCAATTTCTAAAATCGTTGCAAAATCGCAACGTCCATCCGGTTTGGGAATTAGAACAATTGGACTGGCCCACTCACTTTTGATTCCTCAACTAACCCCAGCTTCAGCACTTTCTGAACTTCTTCTGATTGGCTTGTCAACGAGCTTCAGGGACTCGGTACGGCCTTATCTTACTTTACCCCTGGTCTGACAATCATCATGTTTAATTACAGACGTTAACAAGGCAACCTGAGAAACACATCTGTATTTCTTGCTACAAACTCTCGAGCCTCTCGCTTTTGCTCTTTGGTAAGGTATCGGCTATTCGCACTTCTGCCTCCGCACAGGTTCTCAGCAGCCTGTGAGGGTAGCGCAGGAGTGGACTGGCCAGGACCATCTCTGTATGCAGCCTCACTTCTGTCTTTCAGGCCTTCACGTTTTACATGATAAGTCAGCTCGGGTTTTTTTTCTCCGTCCGGGCTGTCGTATCCTGTAGTTCACCTCTCCTATTTCTCTATAACCTCATACGGTCCTTGCCATTTAGCGAGGAAACTTACTTTGTACGGGGGGACTAGCACCAACACACGATCACCGGGCCTAAAGCTCCTTACTTTTGCTGACCTGTTTAAACCCGGCTTTGAGTCTTGTGCCATCCTCCATATCTCTTGACAATGGGCATGACGGCTGCCACCCTGTCCTGCATGCTGCGATATGGTCTATTACACTTTGTGGGGGGTGGGCTCTTGTTCCCAGTCTCCTTGGCTATGTCCAGGAAGACCCCTGGGATGTCTGCCATACACTAATCACAACGGTGAGTAACCCAGTAGGTTTGTGGGACCTCTCGGATGGCGAACATTAAATATGGCAATAGTACATCCCGTCCTCCCATCCTGTGACCACCTTTTTTAGCATACTCTTTAAGTTTTGTTGAACCGTTCTACCATCCATCCGTCTGAGGATGGTTACACAGAGGTGGCGTAACTGTTTATATTTAAAGAGCCGACATATAGCTCCTTGTGACTTTTGACATAAAAGGAGTCCCCTGATCTGTGAGGGATCTCCTTGGGAAGTCCCACCCGTCAGAACATGGCAAACACTCTTTAGCAATTAGTTTCGCAGAGGGTGTGCCGCAGTGGGATGGCCTCAGGATATCGGTAGCATAGCCACTGACTACCAGGTATGCTGATGCCCCCGAGCAGATTTAACTAAGGACCCGAACCAAATCCATGGCGACCCTTCAAAGGTATCCTCAATAATGGGCAAGGTACCAACAGGGACTTCGAAAGTGTACCATGGGAGCATGCAATGACAATCGGCAAGTTTTCACAATACCTTTTACCTATCATATACTCTGGCCAGTAAAAACGCGCAAGATGCGTTCCAGAGTTTTGTGGTACTAGGTGCCCTACATCACATGCTTATGTGCAAGGTCTAACAACATCTGACGATATGGTGAGGCACCTAATGCTCTCCGGGTGTCACCTGGACCTTACAATGTGGTACAACAACTCCTGATTTACCCACACGAGGAACAACTTATCCGCACCTGGGTGCTGAGGTACGCCATTAATTTCTACCACATTTCTCTGGCGCGACAGAGGGGTCCTGGAGTTGGGCAGTACCAAAGTTGTCACGGGATACCTCCAATCAGACAACTGCGGTCCTTCACTACCTCCTCAGTTTCGCCCTGCCATAACATCTAGGGGAAACATGTACCTTCCATCTTCTTGTGGCGTCACCCCCTACCGGAGAACTCCAGAGTCTGGGTCATCCAGGCTCGGCTTCAGAGATCTTGACCAGACAACATGGAGAACAACCCCCAACTCTTGGTTTCCCCCCCCACGCCATAGAGTCCAGAACAGTGGGACATCCGTCCCCAAGATAAGGTCATGGGCAAGTTTTGACAACACGCTGCCTCATGTAGTGTCCTCTCCACAGAGGTCTGGAAGTTAATAACTGTGGTGGGTAGTCCTTTACGTCCCCATGGATGCACAGGACTCCAATTGTGCGCCCGGTGACCGCCTTGGGTCTGTGAGGGACCCATTAATCAAGGTCACCCGACTGCCTTACCAGCAGGCCAACCTGATGCCCTGCACAGTCCCCCGGCACAGGTGGCGCTCATCAGCAAGCGTGGGCTAGTAGCTGTGTAGACAGGGCACATAGAGAAACCCTTCTGGCGGAACGCAAGTCCATGGCTCTGAAGGAATTGGGGCAGTGGGCTGCAATATGACCTGGCTCATGGCAGGTCCAACAGGTGGAGCCTCCCCCCTCCTCCTCCCTTGGGTACTTCCCGGACATGCGTTGTCCTGCCCCTGGAATTTGGGTGACAAACCTTCCGTGCCTTAGGCCTGCCGGTAGGGGCTTTCTTTGTTGGGCCTGAGGGCACAAACCTCTCCACCAACCCCACCAGCGCATCGGCATCAGACGGTCCCCGTGTCCCACCCATTGTTGAATCTCACCCGGCAAAGCCCTCAGGAACGGTCCAAAACAACCTTCTCGACCATCTGGGCTGGGTTGTGTGCTCCGTCTGAAGCACCTTGCGACACGTGAACAGTGGTGCATCTGCCCCCTCGGTTGTAGCGCCTCATTGTAATCTCACTATTCACTCTTTGAGCGCTTAGATGCTGATCCCTCCTAGTCGGGCCAAGATCCTGCTTTACCTTGGATTAGTCCCGGGCATCCTCCTCGCTCAGGTCGTAATGCCTGCTGGGGATCAGCGACGAGGAAGGGGGCCAACAACCTCTGTCCCAGTGTTGCTGTGGCAACCTTCTCGGGTGGCCACACCTCCAAAGCTGTCAGATAGGCCTCCACATCATCCTCGGCGGTCATCTATGGTCATAGCTTTGCCGCCCTCTTTCCTGGCGTCCTTCACCCGTCAGCTGTACAGCCCCTTTGCTGAGCATCGGTCCAGGGCTGTTTCTGCTGGAGCGCAATCGTTGTGTCTCTTGCTGCGACGTTGGAACTGGACAAGTGCTTGATAACTCCTCCATGGCTGTGGCTTGCAGCTTCATGGCTGTCAACTTCCAGGACTTCTAGTGTATACTTCACTGCCACTTTGCCCGCTCCAATCCACCTATGTGGGGAATTGCTCGTAAATATCTGGTTAGCAGTGCAGGAAGCAAGTGACACACGCAGTTTAAAGCCAACTAGTGTTTTATTCACACTTGCAAAACAGAACACAAATTCGCCTTGGCTTAGGCACATGCAAAAAATTAAAAGTAATTCCTGCCCGGCTAGGCGCTGTTCTAATCATATTGGCGACCCTGCTATCCGGGTACCAGGCTGCCTGGCACACGCTCTTGGGCCACAGCAAGACAGGAGACCCTCGTTACCTTTTGCTGTGAGAATGCATCTCGCTTTCAGACTCTCCAGGTAGGGCATCATCCTAATGCTTCTGGCCTGCAGACAATCAGGCTCTAACGAGGCCGCTGACCTGCACCTGTGGGCATATACAAAGCCCAGACCGAAGGCCCGGTGGAGTAGGAGTCCACTACCACTACAGCCATACCCTACTCCATAATAAGCAGCCCAGTACGGACTTACCAATGTTGTCTGTGTTACTAGGCCAACACAGACAAACAGACTATTCCTGCTGTATCATGTCTGCATTAACCCTTGGGTTTTACTGCAGACAAACCCAGGCTTTTTACCCACATGCATTCTCTGCCTGTAGGAAGATAGCGTTTCCCCACAACACTCTCACTTTCTCACAGTATATACAGCTGTGCCACTACCAAGTAGATAGTATATACGCCATTCCATCCCCCAGTAGATAGTATATACAGGCATGCCACACCCCAGTAGATACTATATACAGGCATACCACACCCCAGTAGAAAGTATATACAGACGTGCCACTCCCAAGTAGATAGTATATACAAGCATGCCACCCACAGTAGATAGTAGATATAGCCATGCCACCCCCTTGTAGAAAGTATATACAGCCATGCCCACTCCCAGTGTAGGTCTATACACACCATAACCACCCCAGTAAATTATACCACCTACCACTCCCAGTAATAGTAGTATACAAACTAGCCACCCCCCCAGTAAAGATTACACCATTCCCACCCCCCAGTAGATGTGCGATAAGCAAGCACCCCTCCAATAGATAGTATATACAGACATGCCACTCCCAAGTAGATGGTATATACACCAGCCAACCCCGTAATAGTAATCTACGCCATGACATCTCTCGTCTCTATAAATTGACTGCAGTTGTGACGTAATTTAAATGCCATGTAAACTCTGTAGCCAATCACTGGCCTCAGTGACGGCTCCAGTAGTCATTTGCTGTCATCAGGCAACTTCTGTATACAAACGGAGTTGTGGTGACAAGAACTGCTGTGCTGGATTGGAGGATAGGGGGAAGTATAAGTTACAAGAAGTATAAGTATACTTTGGTATTCCAACATCGCCTGCTGCTGCATAGATATTGATACCAGACAACCTCTTTAATGCGTAGATTGATTTCAAAACCCCATTTCCTATCCAAAAGTCCTCCCTATTAACATCTACAACTTTGTTGCATCCAGAATCATAATGCGCTTTACTCCATAAATCGACAGTTTTCACACGTAAATAATATTCATATGTTACCAATATTTCAGAAGAAACAAGCAGATGGTGGAGGTATTACTCACTACTTTGTTGTAATAACTCCCAAGCGGCTATCACTGACAGATCACGCCATCCTCTCAAATTAGCTGTGCCTGTGAGCAGGTCTCCTAGTGCACAAAGGGGTAAATATATCAGGAGCAAGTGTATGTAAAAGCTGAGACTAATTTGATTTATGCCTGTGACATATTTATTGCAATGTCACATATAGGTCGTTGGCAATGTCTCTAATACCAGGACTGTAGATATTCTGATGCTGCATTAACATTCAGTAGATGTTGATCAAATGCTTGTTCTGCTGACAGCTACACTGTATTTTACCTGCCTGGCTCCTAGACCTGCATGCATGTGTCAGCTCCACTGCTCTTGTTCTTTTACATAGGTAAATGGATTTAAACATCTCTACAATGATCAGACATGTTGAATGCAGCCACAAAATAGGCGCATGCAACACAATTGTGGTGCAGACACTTCTCAAATACATGTACAAGCAGTTTGCTTTGAATAGAACATGCAAAGTCCAACAGAAAACTGGCGCAAGGACCTAAGTAAATGTGGGCCTGTGTTTTTAAAGCGTAACCGTCATTTCACTTTTTTTTTCTTATATGTGTACGGGATGTGCTTTAAAACAATTTAGTAATATAGTTTATTTGGGAGTTTTGTGAGCTATTATTAAAGGGGTTGTCCGAGTTCTTGAAAAAAAGCTAAAAGTGGCCGGGAGGAGGCTGCTTAAAAAAAATAAAGATGTACTTACCTTCCGGTGCCCTCCCGTATCCAGCGCGGCTGTCACTACTCCGGTCCGGGCGCCATGTAACAAACATGGCCGCCGAGCAGCGCTGGATTCAGCTTCCGGCCGGCCGTGGCCGGGCACGCCCTATCCGTCCCTATATACAACAGCATTGTGTATGGGCGGGAGGTTGTCGGTCCAGCCGGATACGAGGAACCCGGGAGTAGTACAGCTTTATTGTTTTTTAAGCAGCCCGCTCCCGGCCACTTTTAGCTTTTTTTCAAGAACTCGGACAACCCCTTTAAAGCTCTACTTTGAAAGCTTCCCCTGCCCTGTTGTTGTATATGCACATTACTATACAAAAGTCATCTTCATCCTGTGCTATACAGAATGAAGACAGCTCACTGGCACAGTCTATATCTGATGTCTGCACTCACCCTACTGCTGCCTACATATATATTTAGAGCTCAATCTTTCCCTGCACTTAGTAAACTATTTCTTTGTTTACAGCTCTTATAGCAGACATCCTTCACACACTAGCCATCTGCCGGAGAGAGGAGAGCTGAACAGTGAGTCATCAGATGTCACAGTGTATCAAAGTGAGCGAAAACTTCATATCTGGCAGCAAAAGTAGTCTATGGTACCTGCCTTGGTGTGATGGGCACACTGTGCTTCACCTAAATCTTGACCTAGAAGCCACTAAGCTTTTAATGGCGTGGGGAGGGGCAAGGAGCACTCACTCCCCCTCCCTTCTCCACCAAGCCGTGTGCTACGTCCTGGTCCGGTCTTGAGGAACACATGGCCGTGTGAATAAGGCATTACATTTTATAGTAAATCTGAAGCCTCCTTTTTTGACACACAGTAACTTCTGTCCAGCTCTTCTCTCTCATGGTAGATTGCTAGTGTGTGAAGAGACAATGTGTGCTTTCAGAGATAACAGTGTAAGTGAACAAAGAATAAATAGCTCACAGATCTAGTTGTAAATTTTAATGTAGACCGCAGCACAGAGAGTGGAGACATTATACATAGACTGTACCATAGACTGAGTCGTCTTCATTCACGTAGCACAGGATGAAGAAGGCTTTTGCATTGCAACAGACATTTACAGAACAGTGCAAGGGAAGCTTTTAACAGGGAAAAGTAGACTTTTTTCAACAAAAGCTCACAAAATCCCCTAATATTAGAAACAATATTATCCCCTGCACAAATAAGAAAAATAAGTGAAATAATGGTTATGCTTTAACTGCCTGCATCTCAAGTTTTTTTTATATCACAGAACCACATAATGCAGTCTAAAGGATGAGATTCTTATCTTTGAATGGCACCATAAGAATGGTTCTAGGTGCTATAGAACTGTAGATAGAGCTTCTTGAGTGATACTCCCATCCAAGCCTCTAAACCTGATGTAACTCAGGCTATACAAGTTATTATAGGAAAATGGGTGAGATTTCACACAAATGTGCACTATATAAATAAAGGAATTATTATTATTATTATTAAAGATCGAATTCTAGAAAAAGAGTAAAATCTGGTGACAGAGTAAATGGTAGCAGTTTTTGATTTCTTCCAGCACAGGACAAATCTTTGGGCAGGAGGTAAAGGAAAGGTAGACCCCCACCCATTAGAATTTCACACGCTATCTTGAAGTCTTTCTGCTTTGTATCCCCCATTATTAAAGTAACTATTCAGCATAAGATTAGGAGGATATCTGCTCTCCATATTAGTATACATTCAACAGCTATCTTTTGCTTATTACCGCTATTACTGTGTCATTTCTAATATTTCAAAGCTCCAGTAACACACACATCATTCTATCCACAAATATTAATGCTGATAATAATCACCGCCTTTAAGCTGCCAGTGTTATTTTACTGCCAAGTATTCCAAGAGAAAAGTTGGCAGATATGTAGATGCTGAGGGCAGGGTCATAAATATTATAGCCTCTCTGAATGAGAAGGGTTAATTACAGCTGAACTCTGGTGCATTAGCACATACAGTCATTGTAAATCAGAGCCTGCAGGGGAAAATTTGCTTTAAGCAATTGTTCCCTGTAGATCAATTGATAAGAAAACAAGAGACTTCCACATGAAGGTTATTGTGTGAAGAATCCCCAAGGTTTACTGTATTGTATTGCTGTGCATTTATATTTTTAAAACGGTGTTCACACTCCACTGTTGACCTTGCTTTATGTCTTGCTGAATTTCCCCTCTAGCCCAGGTTTGCAGTGATATGTGACTGTGATCCAAACTTTCTGCGTGCCGTAATTCTTTGTATTGTCATCGTGAGCGTAACTTATGCTGCAACCAGGAACCGTGAATCTGTGCTTGTTACAAAAAAAAATCAAAGAGCTGGTGGGCATTAGCTGAGTCAGTAATGATTTGTCATGTGCTGTTCTGTGCAGATTCGTGAGTTGATTTCAAGTAGTAACTACAGTAGATAATAGGTTATTAGATACCCATGGACCACTGCTTCATACATCACTGTGCAGCAGTGGATTACAGTACCTGTAACCCCATACAATTAGGTTTTCGTACTATGCTTTCCTCTGAAACTGCTCTTTGTAAAGTCTCCAATGATCTCCTCACTGCTAAATCCAAAGGGCACTATTCTCTCCTGGTTCTTCTGGATCGGCAACGTATCGGCAACATTCGATACTGTGGACCACCAGCTCCTCCTTAGGATGCTTCGCTCCATTGGCCTGAAGGACATTGCACTCTCCTGGTTTTCCTCCTATCTCTCTGATCGCACTTTCAGTGTCTCCTTCTCTGGATCTTTCTCTTCTCTTCTTCCTCTCACTGTTGCGGTTCCTCAGGGCTCAGTCCTAGGTCCTCTTCTCTTTTCTCTCTATACTGCCCCAATTGAACAAACCATCAGCAGATTTGGTTTGCAGTATCATCTTTATGCTGATGACCCAGCTATATACTTCTGTACGTGACATCACCCCTGCCTTAATCCAGAAGACTAGTGACTGTCTCTCTGCCGTCTCCAACATCATGTCTTCTTTTTCTCACAAATCAATAGCTCTTAGGATGTAAAACAACTTTGTCTATTATCTTTGTTACCTAAATCCATCTGTTTCTTTGCTATCCCCTTCAGATTATCTTAGTGCTGCAGTAGCTGCTTCCTCTGCCTGTGCTCACAAGCCCTGGAGTCCACAGTACAAATAAACTCTACAAATTCTACAGATTCCTGGGAGGGGCTGCTGCTCCCTGCTCACAGAGGAGGAGGTCATGTGACAGAGCTCTCTGTGTATGTAGTAGAGCTGGATGTGTTCAAGGCCGTGGATACAGATGTCTCCTGCACAAAATAGTGAGGTACAAGATCTCCCTGTTCCCTATCGGTCCCTCCATCCCAGTCTGTGATTCTACAGAACTTTCTCTGTCGCTCTCTGCATCTCATGCTGCTCCCCTCCCCCACCTTCTCATCGGCAGTATCATCTATGTGCAGATAAACTATTAACCCTTTATGCTCACACAGCACAGGCTATAGACCGGATGTAACTGGTTTACTTGGATGTAACCCCCCCTTCTCTGCTTTATTATACGCTATTAGTGTAGTGGGTGGGATAAAAAAAAGTGCACCCTCACACTGCATATAAGGTCCACAGCCTATTTTTTGCTATGGGACTATGGATGAGTGGACCCGTTAAGGTTTGGGTTCCAACTCGAATGAACTGGTAACACCCACTATCGGTGCTTGTGTTACCCTTTGAATGCCAGCAGTATCTTCCCGCGGACAGGGAGTGACTATTCTCTGGAAAATGGTCACCCACCTGCTCTGCCCGGATTTAACTAGCACCACGCACGTGCCAGCAGCATTTAAAGAGTTAACACCCAAGATTGGTGTCGGCACTGTAAAAAAATGATGTATATTGGGTGATTTACAAAGGTACTTCATGGTATTATTCATAAATTTGTTTCTCTGCCCATCTGTAATCTTTTCATGTCTGATAATCGTTCAGAAATGCTCTCACATCAGGCAGGGCTCTCTTGTCTCTCTCCCAGACACGCCAGGTGTATTGTGATCGCACATCTATTACTAATAACATATTTTATTCCATCATTTTCTCCTGAATATATAATCATACCAACACGATCAGCTAGTCATTGTAAATGTGAAACAATGACCTAGTTTCATACAAATTGTTTCCTTACCAGCTCCTTGTGGAGAGGGGTTGTGGTTTTGCTGGAAAGGAAAGTGGTCTAAATTACACAACGCTGACAAATAGGAGGTGTAAACTAGGACCAGATTATTCCAATATTGATTCCTCCCAATACAAGGAGATGTTCTGTGATCCTAGTACTGAATTAGCAAGAATACAAGGGGAGTTTCAAAGATGAAATATAGTAAGACTCACAGTTATACTACTTACAGTGCTGGATTCAGAATATTGTCACTTACAGCTCAGAGGCTTTCATTGCTCAAGGCAAAGGTTGCTGAAGAGTTCCCTTTAAATCAACACCAACCATCTCAACCCATTCCAAGTTCTAGGAAAATAAGTTTCTGGACCTTTTGACCGACATGTGGGGGAGATGCTTTAAAGTCTGTATGGTTGCTGTGATTGCCATCACTTATTCAAAGAAGCTTTATTGGCAGGACCAAAAAAGTTATCATTGCCCTTAACTTGATGGGACCAACAAGGCCATTGAGGTATGCCTGCCTCATACCAAGATATCAGTACTACTAACCATACATTATTGTTAGAGGGTCTGATACAGATTTAGCATTGAGGACCACCACATTACACAGTATATACAGTTCCCTGCTTTACTAACTAATGAGAATCTTTAATAACACTGTTTGGGATCAGAAATGATAAGTGGCCTATATACAGAAGGACTAAAAGGAAAGGTCTCAACTTTCCCTGTTCTTTTGATCAGCAGAGATCTTTTCTCGTGATTGTGGGAGTCCCAGCAATCGGACCCCCACTGATCAGATTGTTATCCAATATCCCACAGATGCCAAATTCAGCCTGTGACCTGTGTGTGTGGCAATGCATTGGGCTTGAATGTCATCACATCATGTCTGCCGGCTTTGAAGTCGGCACATGCATCCGCCACACACAAACCAAAGCAAGAAGAAGACTGCGGCAGGGGAGTAGGGAAAGGTGAGCAAATTTTTTCCACAGCGGGATATACATCAGGGGAGGGGCAACGACTTCTGGTAGAGATGACCAGGATTCCTTCTTAAGCATAGGACACACCCAGACCTGAACTTAAAGTTCAGGTCTGCACATCTCTAGCTGCTGGACCAGTGTATGGGGGGGATCTTTGGCTAGTGTTTTTTAGGGTTGCAATGGCTTTTTGGCTCTGGCTGGTTTTTGGGGAACTCTGATTTATGTTTGGGAGGCACTATATTGGTTACTGTGCAGGGCAGTGTTGACTACTGTAGGGAGCACATACTTGGCATTGTGGTTTCCTAAGTCAATTAACAATGGGGGTCATTTACTAAGGGTCCGATTCGCATTTTCCCAACGTGTTATCCGAATATTTCCGATTTGCACCGATTTCCCCTGAATTGCCCCGGGATTTTGGCGCTCGCGATCAGATTGTCGCGCATCGGCACTGGCATGCACGCAACGGAAATCGGGGCGTGGCCGAGCGAAAACCTGACGGATTCGGAAAAACCGCCTCATTTAAAACAAAAAATCTGTCGCGGAGCTTGCACTTACCTTCACTCGGCCCGGCTCGGCGAACTCCAGCGGGTTCCAATGCTTTTCAGCGCAGCAGCGCCACCTGGTGGACGGCGGAGGAACTACCTTAATAAATCCCGGCCGGACCCGAATCCAGCACAGAAAACGCGCCGCTGGATCGCGAATGGACCGGGTAAGTAAATCTGCCCCAATATGTTCATCTATGTGGTTGCCCTCAAATGGCTGATTGTTATGTTACGTGCTCTATAAACGTAACTACTAAATTAAATAAATAAATATACTATAAATAAATATACTATAAATAAATATTACTATATATATGTGTATATATATATAGTAATAAAATTATTTTCAACCCCTTTAAGGCAACCATGAGACTGTGATGTGAAAATGAGTTTGACACCCCTGCTCTATCATGTCAATAGGGGTAACTAATTTGGACCAAGCCCTCTAAATTCATCCCAATATCTGCCATTCATAGATAATAATAATTCCTTTATTTTATATAGCGTACACAGATTACACAGCGCTGCACAGAGTTTGGCAGAACAGTCCCTGTCCCCAATGGGGCTCACAATCTAATCAACCTACCAGTATGTTTTTGGAGTGTGGGAGGAAACTGGAGGACCCTGAGGAAACCCACGCAAACATGGAGAGAACATAAAAACTCTTCCAGATGTTGACCTGGATGGGACTTGAACCCAAGTCCCCAGCCAGTGTGCTGCCCCACATAGGGGATGTTGGTCGTTTAAAGATGGCGCCTACTTACTCCAATCATAGAGTGTTTAATTTTCAAATGCCAAAGACAAAGTAAAGAATTCAAAAAGGTGGAATTTAAATAAAAAGTGATCAAATGTGAATAGATCAATGGGACAATGCTACAGATCACAGCAATCACAAGAGTTGATGTCCCCACGAACCCATGTGAATGGAGAGGTACTGCACATTCGGACCACCTGCCTCATTTACCATACCATAGAAGTGAATAGAGCTGTGATCACACATGCACTCCATTGCTTCATTCATATGGGGCACTAGAAGACGGCAGTTCCTGTGATACATGGCGTCTGGTTTCCCGTAATTGGACATTTATTCCCTATCCTACGCCCTACCCTCCAATTCTTAGCCACAGTTTCCTTTTTTACAGACAATCCAGGGTCCTTATAAATTCCTGTAATTTTTACAATACGTTTTGCCTAATATAAACAAAACCACCTTGGCAATGGGCCCCGAGAGACAGATTTACAATCCTATGAGCCTGCATGAGCAGATAAGCAACAACTGGAATAAGGAGCCATGCTTGTAAATAGGATTGTTAGCAGTAACTTGTATTCTTCTGTCTAAATGAAGACATTCAAGGGGACCACTGGGAGGACAAGAGCAGCAGACATCAGCTCTTGGCGGGGTGCTCAGGTTTTCCTTACTCTTTCCTGAGAGTGGATATTGGCTGCCAAGGAGCACGCGATAAGCAGCAGCTATGGGCATAGGGAATAGAAGGACAGCACACTACTAACAGGAATAATTCAGATATCATTGAAAAAAGAGACGTGCAGCTAGAGAGATTTCTAGGTTATGGAGACGTTGGCCAATAATATTTAGTATACAGGTAGTGTACATAGTGTGGAGGCAGAAATCTAAACAGCTACATAGGCACGTAGCCATGGGCTGGCATCTGAATCATTCCCATCAATAATTTAATTCACCATGCTGGATTAGCATCTTCTGCTACAGAATTATACGGCATAATAACTTTAATCTATTGACCATGACTCTAGAAATGATCCTAATTCTAAATCCGGCTCACATGGATAAAAATGTCTAAATAGTAATAGCAAAGGATTGGATTATTTTACATAACCTGGCTCCATGTAAGCGGAGTGTGGTGAGTCCCGGGGAAGTTCAAATGACAGGAATCATCTTCTCCTCAATCCCTCCTCCCCACTCAGGTAGCAAAGGGAGAGGCTGAGGAAGGGCCACGAGTGAAGAAGAGGGATTGAGGAGAAGACAACTCCTGCAGAGTGAACTATCCCTCGCTCCCAGGTAATGTAAATTAATCAATTAAAAAGCACTGGATTTATTGCTGACAAAGGCATTTTTTAAAATAAACATGCCATAGGCTACAGGAACCTCTCTCCAGGTAACAATGTTCTTCCTGATGACAGGTTCATTTTAATATTAGTAGGTTCTCAGTTTTCTTGGGGAGATTTAGTATCAAAAATAAGTTTTTGCTAAGTTTTAGGCCCTGTAAAATAACATTGCCAGAAGCCATTGATTAAGATTGTTTCAAATAACTTTCCATTCACTTGTAAAGGAGTTCCACAAATACTTGATACTTGGCTCAGCAATCTTCATTAGTCTCATAGATGATAAAGGAGATCGCTTGACACATTTGCTTCAAATGGGGAAGACAGTTGTAGGTTCAGGAGATGGAACTTGTATTGATGGGATATTTATGGTAGACACCTTTTTAACACCGGTTCTTCAATGGACATGTTTAAATACCATAAAGTCACTGAAGCCAATGTACTTCTTAGGCACACTACAGAAATCTGCCATCAAAATAAAGCATCATAAACCATAGATCCAGGCACCGCGACTATGGAAATCTTCTTATATTTGTTATTCGTGGCCTCCTTCCTTTTAAAATCAACTTCTAAAATTATGCTATTGAGACAGAAGGGCTCTGGGGGGCATTTTCTAAACCTCTATGTGCTCCACCCTCACAGTCTGTTACACTTTGCAGGAGCACATTTCACCCTCTCCCTGCTACATTGGCACCCCCTCATCTGTTTGCTCACACATTGAAAGTGCACAGTGTAACAGCCTGTAAAGCTTCGGTATGGAAGGGCTCTGGTAACAAGCCCTTCCATCTTATTAGCATATTAACAGCAGGCAGATGGGGGGGAGTGCCAAGGGAACAGGGGAGGGGGAGATGTACTCCTGCACAGTGTAACAGACTGAAGGTGGAGCACATAGAGGTTTAGAAAACTCCCCTCAGAGCCCTTCAGCCTTATTAGCATATTTGATTTTAGAAGGAGGAAGGCCATGGATTAATATAAGATCATTACCACAGTCACAATGAGTAGGTGTCCCTGGTTCATTGTGTCTGATTTTAATGGCAGATTTCCTTTCACGTTTAACAAGGGAAACAATAGCCATACTGGATCATACAGTAATATAACAATGCAAAGCAAAGCAAGTTCTAAAAATTCTCTTTGAAAAACTTGAAGTTGAACTGTTCACATTGTGCCTTGATCACTTTAGCCAAAGCTGGAGATCCACAGAAGAAGACTTGTACTTTCCCTTTATTCTCTTGTTCTATTTTCTGAAAAACCTAAAGGAATTAGAAGAAAGGCAAACAAAAGTTATACAAAAAAGGAAACTAAAACTCCTGTTTGCTTGCAGTTCCATGGCACTGCCACTATACATTGTATCCATCCAGGCAGTCCCTTACTTAAGAACACCTGACTTACAGACAATCCCTAGTTACAAACAGACCTCTGGATGTTGGTAATTTACTGTATTTTAGTCCCGTGCTTCAATAATCAGCTATAACTGTTATCAAAGGTGTCTGTAATTAAGATTTATTGTTAATCCTGGTATATAATGACAATTCAAAATTTTTGAATCCAATAGTCATAGAGACCAAAAAAAATTTTGGTTGGGGTTACAATTATAAAGTATAGAGTTCCGACATACATACAAATTCAACTTAAGAACAAACCTACAGAACCTATCTTGTACGTAACCCGGGGACTGTCTGTATAGGATCAGTGACTGGCTCATGGCTTCAGCGGTGAGCCCCCACTATTCACATACCATACAAATGACCTATCCTGCGGGACCAGACAACCCCTTTCACATTACCTTATTCCAGTCTGGTCGCCCTGGCTGTGTTCGGGTCTTTAGCCCTGTGATAGAGTCTCTTTGTTCTTTTTTGGCAAGAAGGTCCAGTGCCATCTGTAGCCCAATGGCTTTCATATCATTCTTGCCGAGAGCTGATGTCATGTACATATGCATTTCTAGAAATCTGCCTGTAAAATAAAATAGGAATACGCTTTTCAGATACAATTTGAGATTAAGCTCCGGCTATTGTCTGTGACATTACAGCAACCTGGCAGAAGTCCCAAGCCACCTCCAGCGAGACCGTCCTGCACTTCCATATAATCACAAGAAGCCTATTCCTGCGTGTATGATAATGTGTATGTATATTGTATTATAATGTGTGACATTTCATACATGTCAGCAATACTTTGAGCTATAGAAGCAGCTTCATTGATTTGCATTGTAGAGATGTCAGGGCTACACTGTACATAGTGTTCTGTGCTCGCAGTGTTTTCTGTGAAGCTGGTTGCTGTGTAACTGACTGGCACATATACAATGGCAGGACATGCTATTTGTAGAAAGATTTCCATGCTTCTTTTGTCTTAGACCTGCTTGTTTACACTTGATCAGTATGGGGCTGAGAAAAGATCTGGGAAGAAAAAGCAACCATTGGAGAACATTTACATGTGTATGGTAGTGGGTTTCTTCTAGTATAATGGTGCAATATATTGTGCCATGTCTGTATCCTGGCACCAAAACCTATGTGCCACTTACTCCACTACATGCAGTGTAAGCTTCTCTATACCATTATCATAGAAGATAAACCTGAAACAAGTCTCCTATGAACAAGTGCTGCAGTTTTGTCACTTGTTTAGCTGAGGTCCGTCAGGGGGCCTGTCACCCTTCGAACAATCCCCGGCGTTAGTTGTGATTAGTGATAAAAGGCGTCTAATGTGGTAGGACTGTGTGTGGCTATGATTAATGTACCCTACCATACCATCATTTGAAATACCACAGTTAAGTAAGTATACCGCACACATTATAATGTACCTGCAGTGAATATTCTATACATATAAATATATACCAGCAGTCAATATGCTGCACATTCAGCTATGTACCTGAAGTTACTATACCGCAAACATAATAATGGACCATAGGTATGAGTAAGGACCGCTACAGCATGGTCCGAAACGCGTAACCTTTTATTTGTTTGTGTACATATTGGGGGTCATTTACTAAGGGCCCGATTCGCGTTTTCCCGACGTGTTACCCGAATATTTCCGATTTGCGCCGCTTGTACATGAATTGCCCCGGGTTTTTGGCGCACGCGATCGGATTGTGGCGCATCGGGGCCGGCATGCGCGCGACAGAAATCGGGGGGGCGTGGCCGAACGAAAACCCGACGTATTCGGAAAAACCGCCGCATTTAAAAACCGAAAATGTGTCGCTTGGGGAGCGCTCACCTTCACCTTCTATGGGATGGTGCATTCCGGGGCGTTAAGATTATTTTCGGCGCTGCAGCGCCACCTGGTGGACGGCGGAGGAACTACCATGTTAAATCCCAGCCGGACCCGAATCCTGTGCAGAGAACGCGCCGCTGGATCGCGAATGGGCCGGGTAAGTAAATGTGCCCCATTATCTTTTTCGTGCATCTTTATGGACATTTTAATGGATTTTTTCTTTTCTACATGCATAATAATGGACCTGTTGTTAGTAAAATGCACACATCAATATGTATCTGCAGTGAATATTCTGCACAAATTAATGTATACCATCAGTAAAAACACCCCTTCTGTAAAGTACAGACTTCTGTTGTGAGTATTTACCTTCATCCAGGATCACTAAAAATCTTTGCAGTTAAAGAGGACCTGTCACCCTAAGAAAACACACTAGGAGCTGCTTACTAGAGGCCATTGCTTCGGAACGCCGGACCAAGCTCACAGGGATCCGACATATTCATGAGGGGGTGGTCCGAGGCGCTGCTTCAGCCCCGAAATGCACTTACAACACCATTGGCCGGCGGTGACTGACAGGCTTCATGCCTATTGCCCCCTCATGAATATGCCAGACTGCTGTAAGATTGGTTCAGCGTTCCGAGGGTACGGCGCTGCAGTGTTTGCTAGTTTATCGAGTTTATAGGGTTCTGATAACGGTAGCAGTTTAACACTGCTAAAAATGGGGTAGCGCTAAGAGCTGCTTACTTTAGTAATCGGCTCCTAGTGTGTTTTTTAAGGGTAACTGGTCCTCTTTAACCTTTTCCTAGTAGTGGCCTTTGTGACAAACTTTTAGTAGAGTAATGAAAAATAAATAGAATAATAATATTTCGTTCAAGCATTTAAATTACGGTATGTGAAAAAATAAATAAAACTATAGGTAAGGGGCTTATGGCCCAGACTGTTCAGAAGGTTGCACAGTTCACACTTTACGATTAAGAATCAGAAAACAGAGCTATGTATTATATCATAATCTGAGTAACGTCTCTTATCATTTCTCCACTGTCTCCAGTCCTGGAGAGAACTGCTTACCCTCCGGTTCCTCATCAGCCTGGTCCAGTTCCAGCTTGGTTAGCAGGCTGACAAACCATTCAAAGAATTTCTGGTCTCTGTTAATCCAGATGAAATCCACCTACAAAACATGATGTGACACACAGTGAAGATTTTTCCGGCAAATTTTGTTGTGCATAAATATATTATATTTTTGTTGCATTTTCTTTCTATTTTTGATTGTCTATGTTACAATTGTATAACAATATGTATTTGCTATATAGTTATATAGGACACACCACCTTTTTGAGCTTCATCTCATTGTCTTTTACTGTCTCACACCAGGAGTACTTGCAGTTGGGGCAATTCTGTTTCCTCATTCGGTATCTGCCAGATTAAAAATATAAATAATAATAAATAATATAAAAATATAATCAACTATGTGTCTGTATGGCTGGGTATATGTGTTTATGACTGTTTTTATGTATGGCTTTGTATGTGTATATATGTCGCTGTGTATCAGTGTGTGTGGTTGTTGTGTATATGTGTGTGGGGCTGTGTATATTTATGTGTAGCTGTGTATAATGTTGTGTGACTTTATGTGTGTGGCTGTGAATATATGTGTGTGGCTGTGTACATATGTGTGTGGATGTTTATATTTGTGTGTGGCTGTTTATAATGTAGTGTGCCTATATGTGTGTGGCTGTGCATATGTGTGTGGCTGCATATAATGCAGTGTGACCATATGTGTTTGTGGCTGCGTATAAAATAGCGTTGACTATATGTGCGTGCAGGGCCGGAGCCAGGGCTGGGTATAACGGGGCAAGTGCCGGTGCCCAGAGCTGCTGGGGGGGGACCACATAAAGCTGTACAAATGGAATCCATAGGGTGTGAGGGGGCTGTATATAAAATAACCATGAGGGACCTCTTTGGGATGGTAAACTAAGGAATATTTTAGGGAACAGTTTCTGAATGTTTTAGTTTCTGAATTTTTGCCACGTTAGTTCACTGCAAATGGGACTACAGAGGCTCTGTCGCCCAGGGGCCTACCAAAACCTGGAGCCCACCCTGTGTGTGTGGATGTGTATCATGTAGTGTGACTACATATATGTGTGGCTGTGTATATTTGTGTGTTGTGTATCAGTATGTGTTAGTGATGAGTTGTTTGCTCTTTTGTGAGAATATTGGGAGTCGGGTCCCTGCAGTGAGCCAATGGCTCACTTAATTCTGCCCCTAATGGGGGTTGCCATGCCCCTTTTAACCCTATGGAAGTTAAGACTTAAAAATATTTCTCAATGGAGTTAAATAGGGAGCCATTAGTGATCCAGAAGAGCTGATTCTTTTTAGAGAGCTTGTGAGCACGAATGTGTGTGGCTTGTATATATGTGTGCGTAGCTGCCTATTATTTAGTGTGACTATATGTGTGGGTGGTGGTGTATGTATGAGTGGGGCTGCAGCCATTATACATTTTTATGTTTGAAGGTCATGAAAAAATATTATTTGCTAATCTGACATCTCATGTAAAACTATCCTGACATGCGTTTCATATGTAATCTGTTTTTATAAATACAAGCATATGATGCTCAAAGCTTTCAGCAAGAAAAAGTATTTTGGCATCCAGGACTGAGATATGCGTCTCCTCCCTGCAGGCCGCTACACAAGGGACCATTGTATGGAACAGCTTTTCTAAGCTCTTTGAGCACTAATGGCGTTACATTATTATAATACACCATGTAAAGACAAACTCTGCTTCTTGTCGAGGGTCTATTCATTGGAAATAGGACAAACAGTTACAAAAGGACTATTATCCTGCAGAACTGCCAAACCCAACCCTTGAAAAAAGAATCTTCAAAGATCCTTAGGAAATCTTAGAAAGTTTGTATTACTTTCAAATCTGTTTCATTGCAGAATAGAGGTTTTGTCTAGTATGAAGTAAATTATCAGAACTGTGGTGAATAAATAACTTTAACTGGCAGTGTCACTAAAGCCTATTTAAAACCTCTTTAAAACTACACCAGACACATGGTTACAGGTGCTATAAAACCCAACATACCAGCATCTGAATTGAATTTTGCCTCTCAGTCTTTATGTTTTCAGGCAACATATTACTTTTTTCAGTTAGTTTATATTAGACTTTTTTTTGGAGTTAAGTGATTTTTACCTTATAAAAGGGAAATTCTTATTCTAGGTGCTTTAGTCTACCCAGGGCTGGCGCCAGCACTGGGCATGGCTGGGCAAGTGTCGTGGCCCAGGGCTGCTGGGAGGGCCCACATAAGGCTGTACATAAGGAATCCACAGTGGATAAGGGGTGCTGTGTGTAATGAATCCATAGGGGTAAGGGGGGCTTTATATAAAATAACCATGAGGGTGCTGTTGGGATGATAAACTAGGGAATATTTTAGGGAACAGAAGATTAAGTTTTAGTTTCTGAAATTTTACTGCCTCTATACGAGTTCATTGCAAAGGGGCCCACTGAGGCTCTGTCGCCCAGGGGTCTACAGAAGCCTGGGGCCAGCCCTGAGTCTACCAATATGGAAATTTATGTTACTATTTTGGTTTACAGCAAAGTGCCTGAAGATTGGATGACGGGACAGAAATTTTTGACTTTTTTATAGTAACACTTAAACATCTCTTTACCCCAAGTCCTTGGACACTATATACAGTAATATAGAAACCTGTACATGATGCTTTGTAGAATGGAAGCAAATGGAGTTATGCCTATCCCTGCCCCAATCAGTACTGCATGTTCTGACGTGAAGATCCTCCGGCTCGGAGTTCCAAATGGGCCATCAATGTAGCACTGCCAACATAGGAAACATGAACAACATGCTGTAAAATATGACACATACACACGCATGACCAATGCACAAGTACTGAACACAACTAGACAGCGTATTGCCTGTAGCCTTCAATTATAGCGGAATTGGCCAACCATTGAATGTGAACGATGATAGTGAAAGATAAGAAGTGTCCAGGTGTTTGATTCTTTTCTCATTATAGAGATAATTTGCTGGGTCTGGCAACAGCTATATAAATCTATCTAAAGTGCATGCTGACTTGTGGCAGTCCTACTAAAGTATTTCATCTATGGGGCTGTCCAAGATCACTGTCCAGTATTTCCATAGAAGTAAATGGAGCGCCGCTTTCCCAAGAGTAATGTCGCTCCATTCCCACTTTCATTCCCTCAGCTCCAGTAATAAGTAACTTAACCATTATCCTATGGAATAGGGCAGTGGTGGCGAACCTATGGCACGGGTGCCAGAGGCGGCACTCCAAGCTATTTCTGTGGGCACCCAGGCCATCTATCCAGCACACCAGACAGGACTCAAAGAATTTTCCTGCAGTTCCTAGCATGGACTGTAGGAAAGAGGGAAATTTGTAGACTCTGCCAGAATTATCGTTGAGGACCTCCTGGCACTGGAAAGAAGTTACAATTATGCAAATTTGCCCTCTTTCTTTCTACTTTGTTGAAGAACAGGGATCAATACGTTACTGCTTTAATTTTTGGTTGGCACCTCGCTATATATGAGGGGGGTTTGGGGTTGCCGTTTGGGCACTCCGTTGCTAAAAGGTTCGCCATCGCTGGAATAGGGGATCTACAACTGGCAAAACAACATACAACCTCTATAGTTTAGATCAGTGGTGGTAACCCTCCATTATTTTGGTTGCACCTTGCTAACACATTTTATTGCATATTCTATCTCTATGTAGGAGATACAGACTTTGTTAGATGCCTAGTTGTTTCTCCACATCTCCTATGTCAGTGATGGGGAACCTTTTAGAGACCGAGTGCCCAAACTACAACCAAACCCACTTATTAAAATACAACATGGAATTTTAAGCCATTATACCCTTTGCTACCTTTTTTGTCACAGTTTGCCACAGAAATTGTCAGAAATTGTATTGTACCACTCCAGGGTCCCACGGAAAGGAAGAGCTGTGGGGCCCAGAGCAGGAGCTACAATAATAACCAGCCTTGTCTACACCTCCCTGCTCCTCCTGTATTCCAGGCAGAAAGGATGTGTAGCTTATAGCACTGATCACAGCACATCCTGGTTGGCCGGGGACTGCAGGAGGATATTTGAGTCCTGTCTGAAGACTCTGTGCTGGGTTTAGGCCCAGTGCCCACAGATAGTGCTAACCACCGTCTGGCGCCCGGCCAAGGTTCGCCACCACTGTCCTATGTGGTGTTGGTAGCAATAGGCTGTCTGCACACATTAAATTAGTCATTGGCAAATTCTGCAAGAAAATCTGCATCCAATAAACACTATTTTTATGTTCATTTTTTTGTGTCATTTCATACGTATTTGTCTATTTGGTCGTGTTCGTAAGTACATTGTTTAATGGCAGAGTTTTGTGGGCGACTGCTCAGCATTGTAAGATTGTGACAGGGCCCTCATTCTGAAAGGAACCTGTCACCAGGGACCTCATTTCACTAAGACTGGTTGCGAAGCTTATACAAGCTGCATGCAAATATGTCTTATGGGGTTGTGTTAAACTTCCTTTCTTCTGACTAGAGTCCTCTGTGTAGTCCCAGTGGTTGGCTTTGCCTTGGATGCACTTTAAAACAAAACATGTTACTTGTTTGTGCTGCATACTCCCAGCCCCCACCTTTTCTTCTGTACAGCTCCTTACACTGTCTTGTAATGTCATTAGTGAAACTGAGGTCCCTGGTGACAGTTTCCCTTTTATTTCATCTGAACTTTCAACGCGTGGCTGTTGTGAACTCCGTTTTTTGGGCCTTAGGCAGTCCCGTAAAACGCTTGTGTTTTTGAACGCATGTGTTTTTTAAAAACACATCCATTTTTTTCTGTTTTTGTCCGTTTTTCACAATTATAATTATCATAATTGGGGGAAACGGACCAAAACTGAAAAAACGGAGTGTTTTTAAAAAAAAAGGACCAAAAACTGGTTCAAACCGCCACGTGTGCAGCTGGCCAAGTTATCATCATTGATCCTTTTAGGACTAACAAGCAAAAGAAGCAATATACGGCAAGTGTAGAACCTGCTTCATACTCTACTCATCTCAGGTACTGCTAATAATCCTGATTTGCAGTGCTTATTCACCCCTTGCGGGTGTTTGGAGAGGGCTCACAGGCACATGATGAGCGTTTGCTGCAAATTACAGAAAACACCCACCAGTACACCCACTATTGAGCGCTATCACTAATCACAGGTGTTAACCCTGTGATCGCGGACTGTTGGCAGTGTGTGCCCCATCTGGCTGTAAGAGCATCTGATCATTCGTATGCATGATCAGTAAAACCCCATATACAGTACTGCCATACTGTAGTACGGATGTGTAAGATCAAACACCTAGGCTTAAAGTAACGCTAGTGGGGTCTGAAAAATGGTAAAAAATAAATAAAAATAAATCCCCCCCTTTCCATAGAACTGATATAAATAACAGTAAAATCATGTGTATTACACCGCATCCTAAAATGTATCATATCAAAATATAATACACATAAGAACTCATTTTAGGATAATAGAATATTCAGAATGTTATACACCCAGAGCAGCATCAGGATCCGCAGATATAACCGAGCAATTCCCCCAGTGTATTTTAAGCAGTTATTTCTGAGGTTTTGATACTTACTTATATTACATACTGATGATTTCACCACCCTGAAATGAATAGAAAGATCACTATAAGCTTATTAATAAACTCAGTATAAATAAGAAACATTTGATATTTTTTTATACACCATTGGGCAGATTTCTAATCCTGCGTATGTTAAAACTCTATTTCCTTGTCACCCTTGTTGCACTCTATGCTATCCCCCACCATTGTAGTAAAACTCTCCTCTTTTTCATTAAGCCACACCCATTTGTCAGACAAGAAAATAAATTAAAACTTATAATATACGCAATGAAAATGAAAGCAAAATCATGCTGTATTACATATGGATGTGATGGTTTATAACCTCTTTTATTTACTAGTTTAGCACTAGGTCCCCTACTTTATGTACCTACTAGCAGTGCAAACTATTGTTATAAGTAACTATTGTATTGGTTATATTCGTACAATTCGACCCTGGATACTTCCTCGTTTCTCCAAGCTGATGCTGATTTCATCTCCCGGCTGGCTTCTACGTGGTTTGTATGACGTCAGCTCAATCTGATCATCTATGTTATTGGCAACTGTTCCACTGAAGAGATGTTCCTAAATGTATCAAAGGGAAATTTAAAAGAACTAATATTGTCCACACATTATAAAAGTAAAGTTTAGCTGCAATACCACACACATCCTGTATGACAGACATGGCTGTGTTGTCCATGCATTGGAGATGACCAGGGATGGACTGACTCATCAGAGAGTACAGGCGGTCCCCTACTTAAGAGCACACGACTCACAGACGACCCCTAGTTACAAACGGACCTGTGGATGTTGGTAATTTACTGTACTTTAACCTTAGGCTATAATAATCAGCTATAACAGTTATCACAGGTGTCTGTAATTAAGATTTAGTGTTAATCCTGGTTCTTATGACAACCCAAAAGTTTTAAAATCCAATTGTCATACAGACCAAAACAATTTTTGGCTGTGGTTACAATTATAAAATATACAGTTCCGACTTACATACAAATTCAACTTAAGAACAAACCTAAAGAACCTATCTTGTATGTAACCGGCGGACTGTCTGTACTACATAAAGGGGCTTATATACTAAGGGTCCGTGGACGCACTTTCGTCGGACTTCCCAATGTTTTCGGGTTTTGCGCAGCTGCGATCAGATTGTGGTGCAGCTGCGCTGGTTTTCATGCGGCAGAAATCGGGGGGCATGCTGTCAACCGATCTGACTGATTCGGACTGAGCGCGGGATTTGATTTTCAAATTGTGTCAAAAATGCACTAGGAGGAAGAAGGTGAACTCTGTTGCACCCGACACATACAGGATATCGGGTGCACGATCGTAGTGAGTGCATTATCGTCGGACAATGCACTTTCGGTGAACTCCTCCGGACCAGTAAGTAAATGTGCCCCAATGTGCTGATGCGATGATAAAATATCAGACCCCAGCAGAAGAAAACCTCATCTGACATTAGAGATGTGATCTATCTGTAGGACCCAGAAACCCACACAATCATTACAATACTAGAACTTGGTCAGGGGAACATAAAATAATGAATATGTATGGAAATGGCTTGTGACATACAAAAAGATGCGAGCCATAAAGTAATATTATTCTTATGTCCTCGATCAGACCTGACTTTGATGTTTTTTCTTCTTCATATTTTGGATCCTTCTTTTAGTATTAGGTCGCTCCTCATTTTCAGGGTTACAGAAATGTTCATACAATCTGTTTGTCCATTGTCCCAGTGAACGGATATGTAGCCATAGGGTATCTGCAGGGCAAAAATTGGCATGTGTGCTTAAAGTGAACCTGTGTTCAGGACCAGTCATTTCACCTAACCACTGTTTTTTTTGTTAATAAATTTGGATTTTTTTCCCCAACTTTCTAGTAGATTTCACAGAATATTAAATAGTGGCAGCAGGGAGTACAATTTGCCCCACAAAACCCTTACATGGCTCTATAAAGAGAAACAAAAATTGGGATGTGCAGAGCTCAAACAAGACTACTGAAAAGGGTGTAGAGCCTGTACATGGTCCCACTTGTAGATAACTAGTAAAGTCCCCAAGATCCTGAAGGGTTGATGTGTAATAAGGGGAGGATAAGATGTGCCATGGGCCCTGGGCTGTATGAATATTATAGCCCCTACAAGTCTGGATATAACTTCCTACATATGGTACTAGAATCAGCTTCTTGGAGAATGGAGGATGTGTCCCTTTTGCTGGCTTTTAATCTGCAGTTTTAGGACCTTTGGAGGACTTTCAAAGGTCCTGAAATGGCTCTTGTCTACATGTGTATTGGGGAGGAACAGATGTACAAGGATTTCATGGGTGAAGGTCCTACTGAGTATAAAATTTGGTGGCTGGTTTTGGTGGCCATGGGCCGTCTAGGAGATTTGGGCCCTGGGCTATTGCCCGAACCCCCTATATTATAATCCACTACTGTGTATAATGATGCGCTACCTACAGGTCACATGGTCTTTTACACCCTCCCCTCTCAGTAGCCAGTGCGTTACCAGATCATGTGACAGGGCCTGGATGAATGCTGCTTCAATAAGAAGATTTAGCCACTTCAGCCTGTAATCACATGCTCTTACACCGTACTGACTCTACGGATGTCACATGACCCAGAGGTTCTCCATCAATAAACATCAATGTATGCAAACCTGTCATGTCCTGGGGACATCATTAGAGGTCCTGGGAGATCTTTAGTGATTAGTAAACTAATTAAAGGTAACTACATTGCTGAGTTTTCAATTCCTCTGGATAATCCCTTTAAGCTAATTATAATGTGCTGTATTGACATCTGACAAATATTATTGTCTATCTCACCTTCCTGCTCAGGAGCACTGCTAATGGTGAAGGGGTGCCATTCATATTTGGCAATAACTGGTATATTCAGGTATACATAGTCACCAGGCTTGTACTGAAAGGATGATGGTCTCTTTACAACAAGATGTGTCACCTGCAAGTACAAGAAACATGAATAATGTCTGAATGAGAAGCAACATTGTGTAAGGTAAAAAAGAAACAAAGCACCTTTGAGGGTAACAAGTTGACTTCTGTGATGTACAGGCCACCCATACGTGATGCTGCCATCCCAAATACTTTTTCTATTACAAACAGAAATCCTGGGACGAGAAACCATTTCCAAAATTTGGGAGTGTGGAGGAACAGCAGAATCCAGATCCAGATGTAAGACAAATGCGTCCAGTAAAATATCTGAAACAGAGAATCCTTGTGTTAATGCCCAAATGTATATTCTTGACATATATATATGTTCTCTTCATGTTTGTGTGGATTTCCTCCGGGTCCTCCATTTTCCTCCCACACTCCAAAACATACTGGTAGGATGATTAGATTGTGAGCCCCATGGGGACAGGGACCAGTTTGGCAAGCTCTGTGCAGCGCTGAGTAATCTGTAGGCGCTATATAAAATAAAAAATTATTATTATGTATCCTGTGCCCTGTTCATGTTAAACTACTTTCTTAGTTTATGTAACAGTTGCAATGTGTTTAGGTATCAGCATGGGAACATCCTTTCACAGTATATAGTGTCACCATTGTCATAGACATGATTCTTTACTGTAAGAGTGTAATTGCCTGGTGGTTGGGCTTGAGTATGAGGTGTACATCATCTAAGGTTCATTAAGTCATCTACTGGGTATTTCTATGTATTCTCTGCCTTGAGGCCAGCCATTGGTTGGATACCTGGAATTTCCCCAGAGTTTATGTTTATAAATACTCCCTCGGGCTGGTTTTCTAGAGAGTCCTGAGGTTCATGCAAATCAGTACACATCACTAGAACTGCAGAGACTAGTAGCCTGCAGCTGCTGTCTCCCCTGCGAGGTCTTACCCTCTCCCAGGCCTGCAGCTTTGCCTCTCCACAGACAGACCTTGCTCCGTTCTGCCCAAGCAGCCAACCTTATCCTCCAGACTCAGCTACAGGACCAAGGCTGTGATATGCATCCAGACTGTCATCCAACCATCAGTTACCTTGTGGAACCCTGCAGAAAGGTCTTTCTACCTCAATCTGTTACCCATTGCTGTCTTGGAGTCTGTGAATAAAGAGACTTTGAATTTTTTGTTCATAACCTCTGTCTCCACATGCGAGGAGGATCCTTTTACTACATGTTTCACTGGGAGTGCCCAAGGGGAAACCTTCATTACTTTGTGGCCTCCATCTCTTCTTACATCCATTCGCTGGCCCTGCCCAGCATGGAAGAGGCCTGTTCACCTGGACCAAGCTACTTGTGATACAACTAGCACTAGGCCGTGCATCAAGCCAGACACTTGAGGGAAATCCAGGTGATCCCACACCAAAAGGTCAGGACCTGGTCAAAAAACAGCATGGTGGCTTAGATGGGCAGCACTATAGTCTTGCAGCGCTGGGGACCTGGGTTCAAGTCCCAGTGTCAACATCTGCAAAGAGTTTGTATGTTCCTTCCGTGTTTGCGTGGGTTTCCTCCGGGTCCTCCAGTTTCCTCCCACACTCCAAAACATACTGGTAGGTTGCTTACATTGTGAGCCCCATTGGGGACAGGGATTGATCTGTCAGGCTCTGTGTAGTGTTGCATAATCTGTGTGGGCTATATTAATAAAGGAATTATTGTTTCAAGAGCAGTGACACTATGGAACCTACTGCTACACGATGTTCTGATGATTGATACATTGTACAAATTCAATTAGGATGTCAATGCCTTTCTTAAAAGTAACAATATAACTTGTTATGGGAACTAGTTATTAGGATATTGATTGCGGCATTTACTCTGAATGGCATATTTGGAGTTGGGAAGGACTTTTTTACCACTATGTGTCAATCAATCTCTGTGTCATGGGCTTTTTGTCTTTGTCTGGTTCAATACTGTAGTATTGTAGGTTGCAATTCATGGCCCTGTGTTTTATTTCTAATGTATACTTTATGAACTATAATACTATAAAATGGCACTATGTAAGTAGTGGCAAAAAACCATGAAATAATACGGTTATCCACAGCTTATCTCTAAACGGTGCCTTCATTATAACCCTCTGAGATCATACTTTCAAGGTTCCCGAACAAGTAATCCTGTATACATTCTTTATCCACAGTACTCACTTCAAAGTGTCCTCCTTTCCTAACAAAGGTGCTGGAGCACACCAGCATGAGGAAGATGAGAAGCTGCAGCAGGATCCCTGTGATGGAGGCACTGCCATATATCCAGCCAATACCGGGCCGCAGTGTGAGGAGATATTCCCAGAATGTGTATGTACCAGGGTTTATGGACTTGTTTACTACAGGAAGACATATGAGTTATTGCAGAAAGGACTAAAATTCCCAATAGCTTATCTTCCACTTACTGAAATTTATGACATGGGCAGCAGTGTGGACCACAGTAAGAAGGGCTACTGCATACCCAACCAATTCATGGAGGATTACGTTCTGATCCAGTGGTAGGAAATTCACAACAAAGGTTGTACGGAGCCATGTAAGACAGCGACGTAGCATCAAGACCTGACGGATTAGGAGAAAGAATTATACGTAAGGTCTTTGGATATTTACAGGAGTTTGGAACATGGACCAACATTTTACAAATCTCTGCGGTGACCACCTACCACTATGAACGTGCAGTTAAAATTTAGGCACTGACCACATCCCTTAGCCAACATGATTAAACCTCCAAGACTGGAATGATTGATGGCTGCCAAGGTGAAGAGCAGTATATTCACACAGCAGTAGGAGCACATGAAGAAAACCTTGCTGCGGTTGTTATGCCAGTAAGCTCGGGTCAGGTAGCGGGGTGTGCGATTCCTCTTTTTTAGTGTTGGGGGCTTCAACCAGTTGGCAGCACTTCAATAATAGAAAGAAAGAATGGTTATACATGTACAGGCAGTCCCCGGGTTACGTACAAGATAGGTTCCATAGGTTCCATAATTTTTTTTGCCCCAGTGACAATTGGAGTTTCAAAATTTTTTGCTGTAATGGGACCAAGGATTATCAATCAAGCTTCATTGCACCTCATAGCTGTTCATTGCAGTCTGGGACTATAGTAATGTATCCAGAGAGCTTCACTAGTGGTCACAGTGGGCATAGGGGTCCGTCTTTAACTAGGGGTGTCCTTAAGTAGGGGACTGCCTGTAGTATATAGTATCGCTCCAGCATACTGCAAAATAATGCTGTATCTGCAGTCCAGTAATCCTATAATCTATATCTCCCCAGAAGTAAATACTATGGTTTATCTGAGTAGAAACATTCAATGTATCCTATAGTTTCACAGGAATATATTAGTATAGAAGAAAAATCATGAGTGTGAATTGTGATTGCAGATTCAGGTACCTGATTGTAAGATTTTCCATAACTTCTGGGAAACGTTCCAGTTCCTCCTTTAGTTCCTGAAACGTGATGGATCCGCTGTTGTCCTTGTCTGCTGACTGGAAAAGCACAAGTGTCAGGTCATCCAACTTCTCCACTGGCAGTGAGATGGCGTTTTCGAGCAGACATGACTTTAACACCGTCCGTAACTCATCTGGATCAATGGAACCACTGCCTGAAAGCACAGGTCAACCACTATGGGAAGGCAGTCATCAAAATAGGAGGCAACTTGTATTAGCGCCCATGGCAGAGGGAAACAACTTGAGGTTGATATATTTTTCTCTCCCATCCATTAGCCTTCTATTAACAGAGAGGGTCCCTCACCCTTCTGTCAACTAGACTGTATGACTGCTCAGGTGGACAAGCATATCCGTGTATATATGGCTGTCCATGTAGTTTATCCTCAGGCTTTAGGTATTGGTGGAACATCCCTGTATTCTAGTCGGGCAGTTGATGTATCACCGTTGAGTCCAAAAATACTGCAGTTCCTGTCTGGACCACCACCCTCTCCATCAGATAAGACAGATGTTTGTCTTGCCAGAAGCACGGGGCAACAGCAGCTCTCA
The DNA here is from genome assembly GCA_019512145.1 of Engystomops pustulosus. Classification (NCBI taxonomy): domain Eukaryota; kingdom Metazoa; phylum Chordata; class Amphibia; order Anura; family Leptodactylidae; genus Engystomops; species Engystomops pustulosus. The sequence goes on from CM033644.1 coordinate 31,923,217, forward strand.
GGGTGCTAAGGACACACCGAGTGCACCAACTGCCTCATTGGCATACAACTGCTAATACCTTGGAAATTTATAATAGATAATAATAATAATGGTATATTGAAAATCACATTTTACTACACCATGCGGCCAGCAGATTATAACTAGTGTTGAGCAGACCCCAACCGCAAAGTTTGGATCCTTGCCGAACTTTGCAGGTTTAAGTCCACAATGGTCCAATGGTCACTAATTATAATGGTTGAGGTGATAGACCTCCTTTAATACAAAACTTAAAAATTTGTCATTGTAAGATAATTCATAGCAGCTGGTTGAATGATGATACACATTGGTGGTAAGTAGCTAAATTATGCTATCAATATCTCATTGCCAGTGGTCTGATGCTAGTGGCCAATGGCACTAGGAAACTTCCCACTCCACTTGGTCTTCTCTGAATGCTGTATTTTTGGCCATTTAGATGAATAAGACTTTTGAAGTCTGGACACAAATGTCTTATTGTCGGCCTTGTATTAGCTACTGTTATAATTGTAAACCATGTATCACATCAGTCTAAGAGAGAAAGTATATCTGCTGCTTATCCATCCATAAGGGAACGGTTTCTAAAGTCCATTATATAAATCCAACCCTGGCCATGTGCGGCTGTTATATAGCATTATATAATAGTGATAAGTTGTTGACCCAGTCAGGAGTCCCAGGAGCCCCATACAATTACCATCAACGTCATAAACTTGGAATAGGAATCGTAGTTTGTCGGTATCACTTCCATGTATTAGGAGGTTAAAAGCCTTTAGTAACTCATCCAGGCTGATGGAGCCACTGCCGTCTGAATCAAATAAAGCGAAAAAGCGCTCTGCAAAGAAAGACTAAGGGAGGAATAGGATTAGATAAGCATTACGGGCATGTAACTACATACTGTCATAGAAACTTATATACAACATGATAAATGAATATAGGCTTTTAGGAGAGAGGATTGATTCTATTGAATAACAATGCCACAAATTCCTGGGTACAAATCAGATGATCAATACAAAGTGGTATCAGATTGGGGATTTTTTGAAAAAATCTATGGAGTGTTAACCTTATCTAATTATGTCAAAACACATGGCAATATCTACAGACCATGTGGTTTAATAAATGATGTTACACCAAAGGTTTTTCTGTCTTTTGTAGTGACAATCCTACAGTCCTCTCCTGTACATCCCTTTAATAAAATGATCTGAGTAATCATCTGTTCCATTTCAATTTCTTCCCTTGGAGCAGTGCTCTGTTGTCTGTGTGGGTGACTGTGTGAGCGGCTGAGTCACATAAGCATCTATTCACCACCCAAGTGTTCGCCTAACCAGGGGTGTATGGATAAGAGGGTGAATAAAAAATGTTATTTATTTCTTTAGCTGGGGACACACTGGGAAAGATTACTAGAGGTTAGATGTCACAAATTTACTGGTGGCAAAAACATGCGGACCTAAAACAGAACAAAATGGATTCGTTTTTAACAGAGAATAAGTGAATACGTTTTGGGGACTCATTCAGATGGGTGTGCTTGTGTCCTTTCTGGAAAAGCCCATCTGTTTTTTAGTTAACGTGTTGTCTGTATAAATATCGCATTCATGATTTTTCACATCTGTTCGGCATCAGATTGCACATCAGATGGTTGCCCATCCACAGTTAAAGGGAACCTACCACCATGATTCTACCTATAAAGGTAGAAAGGATGGTAGGTGGATGTATGGGACATGAGGATAGCCCTTCTTAGAGCTAATCCTCACATCCCCGCTATCTCTTTAAACTTTAATACCCTAATATGTTAATTTTTTTAAGCGGCTTCTGGGGCGTGGAGTAGTCAGACATGAGGTTACACGTCGCGGCTACTACACGCCCCAGTAGCCTCTTTTCTCCTCCTACCTTGACATCTTGGGCACGCAGCTCCTTGTAGCTGCACGCTACATTGAATTGTTCACACATCAGGGTCCATTTATTAATTTGTGGTGCCATGTCTGTTTTCTGGTGTCCGATTTTAGCTGTGTTTTGCACTGTGATGTTGTATTATGGAGCATCAGAAATGACAAACAGTAAGAGTTTTAGAAGTTGGTCTGATTATGTGCCAAAGATTACACCAGAAAAAGTGTCGGGCATCTAGAAGTTCCTAAAACTGAGGTATGTGGAGCTGACACTGTAGGCGCTGTAAATCATTCGGAACAGGTGCGAAAGAAAAACACCCTGGACTTACCTGACAGGTAATTAATAAATGTGCCCCAATGTTTTTGAATTTTGTTTTCAAATGGAGAACGGGGATAAGCCTGACCAGATTGCATATCCGTTTCTACTGCAAGCAGGAACCGTTGTGCTTCAATTGCATTTCAAAACACATTTCAAACGCAGCTGAAGTTTTACCAAAACTTCATTCAAATTTAACTTAACAAGTTAATTGGGCCTGAAATCTGTGGTATATTGCATACAGATTTACTGATTTTACAGATTTTAGGCTGGATTTACTGTGGACTTGTCATAGATTGGAGGATTAAGCTGCAGCACAGTTTTAGCATCTCGGTGGCCTGGTGACCCTCCTGCTTCTGAAGCAGAATCGGAAGAACTGTTGCAGATTTTGCATGCAGGCCAGTGAATTTTTGAATACGCCTCTGCTTCCAGATGTCTTTTGGTCGAGTAACTAGTTCATCCATTTGATTACTTTTGAGGACTATATAATGCCAATGCTGCCATCTAGTGATTATAAGTATAACCTCACTAAAATACTTCTAAAATACTACTAAAATATTTCATTACTCATTTCCAAATACAGTATATACTCGAGTATAAGCCGGGTTTTTCAGCACAATAAAATGTGCTTAAAACCCAAAATTAGCTAATACTTGATTAAAAAAAAAAAAGTTAATACTCACCTTTCTGAGGCCCCCCGCAGGTGCACTTCTTACGTCTAGCAGTGGCAGGTCCATGCGGCGTTGCAGCGCACAGGCTATGACGTCAGCCACCGCTGAGATCAGAGTGTGTGCGTGGCTGCCAGCACACACAATATTATGGCAGCAGTGGCTGACATCATAGCCTGTGCGCCACAACGAAAAGGTGAGTATTGCCTTTTTTTTAATGTGCTGGCCATACTGGTGCTGGCTATACACTGGGGGCAGGCTGGATGGCTTGACACTGGGGGCTGGTGCAACATCCCCCACTGGGGCTTAGCTTTTTCTTGGGGCTTGAAGGAAGCCAGGACCAGAATACCTGAGTGGCTGGCAGTTGTGGCCTAGGCGTGCTGATGTCACGGTGCTTGGTATGGGGACCGGAGGGCTGTCCTATGGCTGGGCAGGTCTCCAGCAGGTGGTGTGTGCAAGAAATATAGAGGGAGAGGCGGATGTACTGGTTCTTCCAGGGGCAACCCCAGAGTGTCTGTAATATTTGTCCCTGGGTGATGGATGGGGAGCCCTTGGTGGTACAGCCTTATCCAGGGAACATTGTGCAAAATAATTCACGGTTCTTTATTGGAGCAACTTGGGCAAACGGCCAAAACGATCTTGGTACAGATTCCGGATTACTGGAAATTCCGTATTACTGGAGTGATCATGAAGAGTGGTCCTCAGGAATGGTTCACCAGCCTGGTAGTAGATGCAGGCTGAGATGGAGCTGTGTCCAGTTGTGGATGCTGCTGCTCTTGCCCTTGGATTAGCTGAGTGTCAGTGCTGTGGTGCACAGACACTGTCCCTCTCTTCACTCTGTGACAGGATGTGCTCTCTAGTGAGAGCTGAGGCGTAAGAGGTCTTGCTATATACTTGGAGCAGGCTGGCTATATACTGGGGCAGTGGTTGGCTAGCTATCTACTGGGGGCAGGGGGCTAGTTAGCTATCTACTGGGGGACAGAGGGCTGGCTATATACTGGAAGGTGGCTGGCTATATACTGAGGGGGGGGGAGGGACTGGCTGGCTATATACTGGGGCCAGTGGCCTGGTTATATACTGGGGCTAGGGGACTGGCTATATACTGATGTGCCGGGGGCTGAGTAGCTATATACAGGAAGGCTGTGAGCAATGTGTTTCCCACCCTAGGCTTATACTCGAGTCAAAAGTTTTTCCCACTTTTTTGTGATAAAATTAGGAGCCTTGACTTATATGCGCGTCGGCTTACTATAAGAGCATGTCATGCAACTGCTATGGGGTCAGGTGTAAGAGGGACCCCCCCACTAATAAAATCCTACATTTTTTTACAGTTCGCTCTACAGGGAACTCATTTCAAAGGAACATGAACATCTTTCAATCAATGGTACCTGTATGAATGAAGGTGAACTAAGATCCCTCTAGTGGTGGCGATTGGCAGCCAGTTTTATTATAATCAGGTTGAAAGGAAACAGAGAAATCAGAGTTTATTAATGTATTGATTCCAGTTAAGTGGTCAAAATATATTTAAACATATGCATTTCTGAATGAGTGTCATAGTTATTACCTGTTCCAATGTTCTGATAAGAGGCCACCTTTTCTACTTTCAGTGGATGCCACTACATTCTCATTGTCATTTTTGATGAGCCGAAGTGTACTGTCTTTTACCAAAGGATGTATGACCTTTATTTTATGTAATATGTACTTTCATCATAGTATAGAAATACACAGAAGTGGTAGCCAAGTTATTCACTGTGGTAACTGTTAAAATCCTGGAAATAACTAAAGCTATTGACCCTGGTATTTTAGCCTTTACTCTGTATTATACCTTTTCTAAATAATGATATTAATTATAATAATAATCGTAATAACTGGAAAGGTCAATACCTACCTCTTTGACTTTCAGGGCTGTCTTGAATTCTTCTAGGTCAATTTCTTTGTCTTCTCCAGCAATACTCTCAAACTGCTTGGTTACCCACTCCAGCCACTTGGTGTCTTCATCTGCACTCATGGTTCTAGGATAAGAAATGACATGGAAATACCACATGTGGCATCATGGAGAAATATGCAGATCTATGATCTTTTACATAATCCCCACACTTACCTAGGGTAAGCTCAACGTATTGCTTTTTATTACTTCTTCAACTGAACACCCATACAGTGCAAAATATCACCCTCAGCCAAAACCATTCTGAGATCCTGTATCAGACACACAACCACCCAGTGACTTGAAAGTAGCAAAGCTTCTGTCATTTTTAGTCATTAAACATAAGAACCTTTCCTAGTCACAACCTAGGTAACCCAAAGAGGTTGTGCCCAGTTTACAGCTCATCTAGAGGATAGCTGAGAATTGTCTTATCTGACACCCCTCTTGCCCCTTGCAACCCTGTATAAATGGAGCAGCAATCTCTCTGCCACTCCATGTAACACTATGAGATTGCTGAAGATAGGGGCAGATTTGTTATTTATAGGGCACAAGCATAATGATGTCTTTGAGGCCCCATATATTGCTCTTTACCATTGCTTTAAAGTGTATTGGTGACCTGATGATATCACTTTGGGGCTTCCTAGATCTCCCTAGAAAATTATGTCTCTGGGGGCTTTGATGTATTGCTCTATTATATCATTGCTGTGGGGCCCCCTAATCCCTGGGGCACCATGAGTAATGGCCCGCTGGATGGGACATTACTAACAAATGAGTTCAAGATGGCTCCCTGCCTTAGTAATGAAGTGCGGCTCTCTCTATTCTGCTAATCCTAGGAGTTTTACCTACTAACACTGGAAATCCTCTTTATCTGTTATCCTTTGCTGCCATCTAATATTACCAAGTGGTATTACACCCACAAGATCCTATGCCTGTGCACTGGTTAATATGTCATATTGATATTAATTATTGTTGCAATCCTGGCTGGATTTCTGGGTTTTACTATTTTGTCCTAGGGAGAGGACCAAGTCTCTCTCTCCCAAAAGAGGCTAGTAGCTCTGTGAGCTAACACCACAGAGATTGCCATCCAGATTGCTGCCTAAACAGCAGAGCCCTTCTTGGCTCTTACTAGCCGGCCACAAACCACTGGACCAGGGCCGAGGTACGCTACCAAACTACAAAACCCGCAGCCGACCAAGCTGCAGAGAGAAATGTTTACAGCCTGTTTCCTGACACTTTTTTGTACTGTGTGCCATTGCAGAGGCTGTGAGGTTTTAGTTTAAGATTTATGTCTGCACATGTAATCCCTGATTGTTGCAAACATCACGTGCCTCCCCTTCACCGTCTGCCTGGGCATCCATCACCACACACACCGGGAATGCCCCAAGGGGATCCCTTCACTATACTGTGGCCCCTTCTTGCATTTCCCACCTGGCCCTGACATAGCGTAGATAAGGCCTGTTCTCCTAGATCAGTGGTGGCAAACCTATGGCACTGGTGCCAGAGGCAGCACTCGGAGCCCTCTCTAAGGGCACCCACGCCATCACCCCAGCATGAAGTTCACCAGACAGAACTCAAAGAATCTGCCTGCAGAATCTTCCTACAATGATAGGTGAATTTGCCCTCATCTTTTCAACTGCGTTGGTGTCCTTGGGAGGCTGAAGGATTTAAAGTTGTCAATGAACAAGGAGAACTACATTACTGCTTAAATTGCTGTTCTGGCACTTTCCAATAAATAAGTGGCTTTTGGTTTAAGTTTGGGCACTGAGGCTCAAAAAGGTTCGCCATCACTGTCCTAGATGAAGCCACCTGTGACATAACTGTGGCGCTAGGCTGCACTACCAGCCAGCCACCCAGGTCCCAGGGAATCCTGAATGCCCCCACACTGCAGTCAGGCCCCGGTTGATGGATGTTGCACATGTAATTGCTTAGGTTGTTTTATTAGATTCGATAACTACAACAAAGGCTTCACTAGCAGCTGCTAAGACCGAAACCTGTATCTTTAGTGTCTTGTCAAATGCACCTGGAGATCAGGCCAAGTGTCCTGTGGTTGTGACAGTCCTGATAACTCCAGGAGAGGAATATGGTAAAAAAACAAACAAAAGAGATGCTCATGTATTCTTTCCATAGGCACAGCTGTTTTCCAGCACTGTATTATGCATATATCAAAGTGTAGAATAAAAACTCCAAAAATAGAGAAAAAGTTTGTTTAGTGGTAAATTCTGGCTTCTAAAATCTGACTTTTTTCAATGTTTCATTTTGAAATCAATGTAGGGCTGTTTTCTGGTGTATATTTATACCACTGCATGGGATGTTGTACCCAGACAACAGGGTGGATATACTCCCTGTAGCTCCATTCATTGGCCCACATTTATCAAAAACAGTCCAAACTGCACTAGGTGCAACTTGCCTGTGAAGTGTGCACAGATCATGAATCTGGTGCCCCCTGCACTGCTCCGACAGAATGCAGCAACGTTTTTATGGTGCACTTTTAACATAGAACATGCAACAAAACTCGGGTGGACACTTCAAAATAATTCTGGCGCACAGACTGTGCACATGAACACCCATTTCAGTGCAGAATTTTGTGTCGCCTCGGGTATAGTGCAGCCCCAACACATATGTGTCACAGACACTTTATAAATACATGAGCAAGCAGTTTGCACTGAAAAGAATGTGCAAAGTCCATCAGAAAAGCTCTAGGGTGATGGCACACGTGGCGTTTTGAACACGTTTTTGGCCCGTTTTTAAGCAGTCAGTGCAAAAACGCATTCGTTAAAAAACGCATGCGTTTTGACAAGTTTCAATTAAGATAATTGGTCAAACCTGTCAAAAACTGATGCGTTTTCAAAAACTGATGCGTTTTCAAAAACCGCATGCGTTTTTTAACACATGCGTTTTTTGACGGCCTGCTTAAAAATGGGCCAAAAACCCATTCAAAATGCCAAGCTGCCATCACCCTTAATAAATGTGGGCCATTGTCTATAGTACTGATGGAGTTATCTTCTATCTTCTTCAGCACCACAGAGATGAATAGCGCAGTAGGGTGCATGTGCAATCTGCCCTGTTCTTTTGGGGTGCAATGGAGCCATAAAAAAGGAACTAGGAGCTGCTTACTCAGATAAAGTTAGCAGGCACTGCCGCACAGTACAATTGGAATGCTGAACCGTTTCTTAAAGCGGTCCGGTGTATTCATGAGGGGGCGGTCCGAGGCGCTGCTTCTCCCCCGGACCACCCCTCCCACTCCATAGGCCGAAGGTGACTCCAAGTCCATTACACTTCAGTCAACCTGTCCATTTATCAATCAACATTGATTGCTAATTAATTTCTCCTGCTGTTGTGCAAATAGAACAGACAACAGGTAGAACTGATTAATGCAGGTTGTGGTTCTTTAGGTGGTGACCACAAACCATTTCCCTGTTCTCATCCTTTTGGCTGTTGTTTTGGTAACTTTCCTGTTAAATTCTGAAATAAAAAAAAACTAGAGCAAATAATACACTACATTGTATTAAATCAGTAGAAATGTAAAAACCATATAGTGTTGTCAAATAATACCAATAAATAGTATCCAAATAGCGCCATACATGAAAAACGGTATTAATTAAAGGAACACTATTCCTTAAATTAGCTTTGTCTGGAGTGTTCCTTTAACACTAAACAATTACAAAACAATTTGGCATTAGTAGGGTTTACTACTGTATACGAAGTCAAATAACCCGCTTACTCCTGTGACTATAGAGGTACATGAGCAGCCATAAACAAGGATAATAATACAGACCAACAATAAAGCTCTTCTAAATTGCCTCAGTACATATAATGTGTGTATATAGCAGATAAAAGATTCTATTTCTATAATATTAGGTGCCATGATACAAAGTATGACATTAAAAAAAAATCGATATTAAAATGACTTACTGGTGAAATAAATGTCCTCTGCTTCCAATATCAGTCTCTCCGCTGTAACTAGGACTATACACGTGGAGGTGACAGGGCTTATTTTATATGGGAGCGAGCTCTGGCATGGTTGACATAGAGACAATACAATGATTGTATACATGACAAGCTGGTGAATGGGAATAGAAGCCTGGTCATGACAGCAACACAGCCAGTGAATTCTCTCTATGGGGGTCATTTACTAAGGGCCCGATTCGCGTTTTCCTGACATGTTACCCGAATATTTCCGATTTGCGCCGATTGTACCTGAATTGCCCCGGGATTTTGGCGCATGCGATAGGATTGTGGCGCATCGGCGCCGGCATGCGCGCGACGGAAATCAGGGGGCGTGGCCGAGCTAAAACCTGACGGATTCGAAAAAACCACTGCATTTTTAAAAAAATTGTGTTGCGAAAATTTCACTCACCTTCATCCAGGATAGGCCGGTGTATTTCGAGGCATTCCAGCGGACTTCAGAGCAGCAGCGCCACCTGGTGGACGGCGGAGGAGCTACCATCATAAATCCCGGCCGGACCCGAATCCAGCGCAGAGAACGCACCGCTGGATCGCGAATGGTCCGGGTAAGTAAATCTGCCCCTATGTCTCTAAATCAAGAAAATGGGGATACAAAAGGATAAGAGTCACTGGCAACTTACCTGTTACCTGAATTGTACAGTAACACCACAAAAAAGGGAAACAATAACCAAAATGTAGAAAGCATAAAATAACACTTTATTACATCAAATAAAACAAATTAAAAAAAAATGTAAAAAGACAACATGAACATAAAAAGTCCACCAATGGTCTGTCCAGCCACTGTGACTGTGGTATCTTCTTATATTTGTTATCCATCGTCTCCTTCCTTCTAAGATCAACTTTTATTCTTATGAGCCAGAAGGGCTCTGGTGGGTGTTTCCAGAGCCCTCAGTGATGTCTTTTCACACGCTGTTAGGGCTCATTCACACGGCCCCGTGCTTGCAGGGGCAAGGAGGAGGATGATAGACATATGATACCAGTTTTATGTCCCTGATAAATGTTACAGTGGGCCTCTTGTTGCTTACTGTGCCTCTCACCAGACCACATTAGGTCTATGAGATGGAGGAAGTGTGGGCTCCAGGTATCAGTAGGCCCCTGGGCGACAGAGTCTCAGTGGGCCCCTTTGCAGTGAACTTACATGGCAGCATTAAAAATTCAGAAATTAAAACAGTCTCCTATTCCCTAAAATATTTCCTATTTTATCATAGTAAATGCCCCCTTATGGTTATTTTATATAAGCCCCCCTCACCCCCTATGGATTCATTAGATACAGGCCCCTCACCCCCATGTATTCCTTATGTACAGCCTTATGTGGGTCCCCCCAGCAGCTCTGGGCCCCGGCACTTACCCAGATATGCCCAGAGCTGGCGCCGTACCCTGGCTGGAGGATATGTTTGGGGCACAGATGGCACATCGATGTCAAAGACAGGTCTAAGGCAGCTTTCACTCATTTGCTGACCCTCGCCCTGGAACCAATTCTGATTCATCCATCCACAGATAGAGTTCATTTTGTTGACCCATGTAATGAACTAATACATCCAATGGTTACGCACCTGTACATATAGACAGTATTAAGCCAATTACATGGAGAAGAACGATGGGTGCATGCGAGTGACGACAGCAAGTAACCTATTATTGGTGTCAGGCTTGCGGGTTGTGGATCCACTGGATCACTGCAGACGATGACACAAGCTACTAACTGGGACCGGAGTCTAAGTGGTACCCGGCGGGTTAGACAAGCTGCGGCGTGGTACCACCGGGTCGTTCCTCAGGCGTGTACTGTATGCACTTGCCAGTGGCGGCCAGGTTGAGGGTCACGAACGGCAAATCAATCTCGTGGTCAAAGTCCAGGCACAGGGGAGGGCAGCGGCAGAGATGGACACGTCCGAGTTCATCCGGGGTCAGCAACAGAGGGTCCAAGCGGGAGGGGTACGGGATCACAGAACAGCAGCACGAGGAGAAAGGAATGGTACATGGGAACACGGAGGAGGTCAGGTAACACCGGAACATGGAGGGAGACAGGAGAGCGGGGAGACACAGGAACGCAGGAGCACAGGAACGCAGGTTAATTGCAGTAAACGTTTCTCTCAGGCTGTGGGCACAAAGATCCGGCAGGGCTTGGAGGAAGAGGCAGGCTTATATAGAATTGGCAATATGGCCAGCGCCAATTAAGGCGCGCTGGCCCTTAAACTTGAGAAGGAGCGCGGGCCTAGCAGTCGGAGCGCGTGCGGAGGGGAGGAATCGGGGGGGGCCCGTGGGAAACTCTGGCGGGGCTGGGCAGCACGGGTCGCGGGACCACCGTGACAATTGGCATCCCAGGACCTGTGCATTGCTCCGTAGTCATATTATATTATTATTGTCAATAATACAACTGACAGTTTTATCACCTTTATTAATTCCTGTGTACATTTAGAACAAATGTAATCCACAAACAAGATACATAGCTCAAGTGTGACACCTAGTGTACATAATACACATTGCAATGAATTCCTTTTTAAAAATTTTAATAAATGACTTCTTAAAAGTTATTTAATATGATGTGGAGAGACCTATATTGGGGTCCATGTTGTTTAAACCAACTTTATGACCATTTTATGACTTCTTGCTTTTTGTTATATAATAATCACTAATCACTAATTTGGGTTTTTTAGCTCTTATTTTTTTCTAGATTGGTCTTATATTCAAATGGCAGTTCTAGGGCTGTCTCACTGGAGTGCAGATTGGTTGAAAGAAGCAGATCCCGAGCATGTCCTTTAAAGATCCCCACTACACCGTGCTGGAAGCATGGTGTAATAGAGAGGTAGTGTATTCACAAACTGCAGTTCTGTAATATTGTAATATATTGTATAAATAATGAGAGGGTTCAATTACTCTAAGGGGCCCTCAAGTAAAACATTTTCTAATAAAAAGTTAAAATAAAGTTAAATGTTTCAAATCCTCCTTCCCATTGAATACCTATAAAAAATAAACTACAGCAATCCTATAAATATTAGGTATCCTCATGTCCTTAAAGCATCCGTTCTATAAACATAAGTGGCCAACTAGATGTTTTTTGCATCAAAACACACCCAAAAGAAATGTAATAAAAGTTGATCTAAAGGTCATAAAAGTTTAATTAAAGGGGTTGGCCACTCTTTAATATAAATTGCCCCGATGCCTTTACTGCCTTAAAGGGAACCTAACACCACGATTCTACCTATAAAGGTAGAATGGGTGGTAGGTGGATCTATGGGACGCGAGGATAGCCCTTTTTAGAGCTAATCCTCACGTCCCGGCTATCTTTTTAAAACATTAATACCCTAATATGTAAATTTTTTTAAGCGGCTACTATGGCGCGGAGTAGCCGGACATGAGGCTACACATCGCAGCTACTCCACACCCAGTAGCCTCTTTTATCCTCCTACCCTGACATCTTCAGCACGCAGCTACGAGGAGCTGCGCGACCTTGTTCGAGAAGCTTAAAAAGATAGCAGGGACGTGAGGATTAGCTCTAAAAAGGGCTATCCTCATGTCCCATACATCCACCTACCACCCGTTCTACCTTTATAGGTAAAATCGTGGTGGTAGGTTCCCTTTAATAATAATCCCTGAATGTTAACCAATTGATGCATCGTCTCTAATGCTTCCATTAGTGCTGTGTGCAGACTCTCTGTGCACTCTGTGGGATCTTTGTTAACATGTCTCTGCATGGTCTGCAGCAGAAGATTATGACTCATCCTATTCCCCTCTCCCTGTGTCTGTCAATGAGATGGACTAGAAAGGCAACAGTGACTCAAATCGCCACTCGTTTACAACCAAGGTAGGCAGAGAAGGCACTCTGAACGCAGCAGTACGTCGAACTTTGAGGCAGATGGGCCTACAGCAGCAGAAGACCACACCGGGTGCCACTCCTTTCAGCTAAGAACAGGAAACTGAGGCTACAATTGGCACAAGCTCATCGAAATTGGACAGTAGAAGATTGGAAAAAGTTGCCTGGTCTGATGAGTCTCGATTTCTGCGTGGACATTGGATGGTAGGGTCAGAATTTGGCGTCAACAACATAAAAGCATGGATCCATCCTGCTTGTGTCAGCGGTTCAGCTGGTGGTGGTGGTGGTGTCATAGTGTGGGGGATATTTTCTTGGCACTCTTTGGGCCCTTGTGTACCAATTGAGCATCGTTGCAACGCACAAGCTACCTGAGTATTGTTGCTGACCATGTCCATCCTTTATGATCACAATGTAACCAACATTCTGGGATGCTACTTTCAGCAGGATAATGCGCCATGTCATAAAGCTGGAATCATCTCAGACTGGTTTCTGAACATGACAATGAGTTCACTGTACTCAAATGGCCTCACAGTCACCAGATCTCAATCCAATAGAGGCATCTTTGGGATGTGGGTGGAACGGAGATTCGCATCATGGATGTGCAGCCCACAAATCTGCGGCAACTGTTGTGATGCCATCTGTCAATATGGACCAAAATCTCTGAGGAATGCTTCCAGCACCTTGTTGTATCTATGCCACGAAGAATTGAGGCAGTTCTGAAGGCAAAAGGGGTCCAACCCGTTACTAGCCATGTGTGTACCGAATAAAGTGGCGGTGAGTGTTACCAAACTTCCCATTCTCACTCCTCAGCCTGTCATAATGGCAGCCTCTAGTGTGATTTTTTTTTCTCAGTCCATCTCATTGACAGACACAGGGAGAGGGGAATAGGATGAGTCATAATCTTCTGCTGCAGCCCATGCAAGAGACATGTTAACAAAGATCCCACAGAGTGCACAGAGAGTCTGCAACAGCACTAATGGAAGCATTAGAGACGATGCATCAATTGGTTAACATTCAGGGATTATATTAAAGGGAACCTACCACCACGATTTTACTTAAGGTTAGAACGGGTGGTAGGTGGATGTAAGGGACATGAGGATAGCCCTTTTAGAGCTAATCCTCACGTCCTGGCCTTTAAGGCCCTTTAAGGCAGTCAAGGCATCGGGGCAATTTATATTAAAGAGTGGCCAACCCCTTTAATTAAACTTTATTGACCTTTAGATACAACTTTTATTACATTCTTTGGTGGTTTTTGATGCAAAAAACATCTGGTTGCCACTTATGTTATAGACGGATGCTTTAAGGACATGAGGATACCTAATATTTATAGGATTGCTTGTAGTTTATTTTTTATAGTATTCAATGGGAAGGAGGATTTGAAACACTTTAACTTTATTTTAACTTTTATTAGAAAATGTTTTACTTGAGGGCCCCTTAGAGTAATTGAACCCTCATTATTTATACAATATATTACAATATTACGAACGATGCAGTTTGTGAATACACTACCTTCTATTACACCATGCTTCCAGCACGGTGTAGTGGGGATCTTTAAAGACATGCTCGGGTATTGCTTCTTTCACCAATCTGCACTCCAGTGAGACAGCCCTAGAACTGCCATTTGAATATAAGACCAATCTAGAAAAAAAAATAAGAGCTAAAAAACCCAAATATATGACATTAGTGATTATGTATTAAACAGTATATAAAAATGGGATAAACTCCTATTAACAAAAAGCTAGAAGTCATAAAATGGTCATAAAGTTGTTGATTAAATATCAACAACATGGACCCCAATATAGGTCTCTCCAACTCATATTAAATAACTTTTAAGAAGTCATTTATTAAAATTTTTAAAAAGGAATTCATTGCAATGTGTATTATGTACACTAGGTGTCACACTTGAGCTATGTATCTTGTTTGTGGATTACATTTGTCTAAAGTACACAGGAATAATAAAGGTGATAAAACTGTCAGTTGTATTATTGACAATAATAATATAATATGACTACGGAGCAAAGCACAGGTCCTGGGATGCCAATTGTCACGGGTGGTCCCGCGACCCGTGCTGCCCAGCCCCGCCAGAGGTCCACGGGCCCGGCCCCCGATTCGCTCCCTCCGCACGCGCTCCCGACTGCTAGGCGCGCGGGCTCCTTTCAGATTTAAAGGGCCAGCGCGCCATTAATTGGCGCTGGCCATATTGCCCAATTCTATATAAGCCTGCCTCTTCCTCCAAGCCCTGCGGATCTTTGTGCCTCACAGCCTGAGAGAAAGCTTTACTGCAATTAACCTGCGTTCCGTGTCTCCTGCGTTCCTGTGTCCTCCGCGTTCTGTCTCCCTCCATGTTGGTGTTACTGACCTCCTCCGTGTTCCCATGTACCAGTGTTCCTCCGTGCTGCTGTTTGTGATCCCGTACCCCTTGCTGGGACCTCCTGTTGCGAACCGGATTGAACTCTGACGGTTGCATCTCTGCGCCTGCCTGACCCTGTGCCTGGACTTTGACCACGAGATGATATGCCGTTCTTGTACCCTAACCTTGGCGCCACATGCAGACAAGTCACGCCTGAGGAACGACCCGGTGGTACCACGCGAGCTGTCTAACCCGCCGGGTACACTTAGACTCCGGTCCCAGGTATAGTAGCTTGTGTCATCGTCTGCAGTGATCCAGTGGATCCACAACCCGCAAGCCTGACACCAATAATAGGTTACTTGCTGTCGTCACTCGCATGCACCCATGTTCTTCTCATGTAATGGCTTAATACTGTCTATTGTACAGGTGCGTAACCATTGGATGTATAGTGTCATTACATGGGTCAACAAAATGAACTCTATCTGTGGATGGATGAATCAGAATTGGTTCCAGGGCGAGGGTCCGCAAATGAGTGAAAGCTGCTTAGACCTTGTCTTGCATCGATGTGCCATCTGTGCCCCAAACATACCTCAGCCTGGACCGGTGCCAGCACTTGGCATACCTGGGTAAGTGCCGGGGCCCAGAGCTGCTGGGGGGACCACATAAGGCTGTACATAAGGAATACATGGGGGTGAGGGGCCTGTATCTAATGAATCCATAGGGGTGAGGGGGCTTTTATAAAATAACCATAAGGGGGTGTTTACTGATAAAACTAGGAAATATTTTAGGGAATAGGAGAGTTTTAATTTCTGAATTTTTAATGCTGCCATGTAAGTTACTGCAAAGGGCCAATGAGACTGTCGCCCAGAGGCCTACTGATACCTGGAGCCCACATTCCTCCATCCCATAGACCTAATGTGGTCTGGTGAGAGGCACAGTAAGCAACAAGAGGCCACTGTAACATTTATCAGGGACATAAACTGGTATCATATGTCTATCATCCTCCTCTGCCCCTGCAAGCACGGGGCCGTGTGAATGAGCCCTAACAGCGAGTGAAAAGACATCATGAGGGCTTGGAAAACACCACCAGAGCCCTTCTGGGTCATAAGAAATAAAAGTTGATCTTAGAGGAAGGAGACGATGGATAACAAATATAAGAAGAAGAACCACAGTCACAGTGGCTGGACAGACCATTGGTGGACTTTTTATGTTCATGTTGTCTTTTACATTTTTTTTAATTTGTTTTATTTGATGTAGTATAAAGTGTTATTTTATGTTTCTACATTTTGGTTATTGTTTCCCTTTTTGTGGTGTTACTGTACAATTCAGGTAAAGGTAAGTTGCCAGTGGATCTTATCCTTTTGACCCCATTTCTTGATTTCGAGACTAGGGGAAGATTTACTTACCCCGGACATTCGCCGATCCAGGGGTGCGTTCTCTGCGCTGGATTCGGGTCCGGCCGGGATTTATGATGGGAGCTCCTCCGCCGTCCACCAGGTGGCGTGCTGCTCCTGAAGTCCGCTGGAATGCCGAAATACAACGGCCTATCCTGGATGAAGAGTGAGTGAATTTTCGCAACACAATTTTTTTAAAAAATGCAGTGGTTTTTCGAATCCGTCAGGTTTTAGCTCGGCCACGCCTGATTTCCGTCGCGCGCATGCCGGCGCCAGTGCGCCACAATCCTATCGCATGCGCCAAAATCCGGGGCAATTCAGGTACAATCGGCCGCAAATCGGAAATATTCGGGTAAAAATGTCAGGAAAACGCGAATCGGGCCCTTAGTAAATGACCCCCATAGAGAGATTCACTGGCCTGTGTTGCTGTCATGACCAGGCTTCTATTCCCATTCACCAGACTTGTCATGTATACAATCATTGTATGTGTCTATGCAACCATGCCAGAGCTCGCTCCCATATAAAAAATAAGCCCGTCACCTCCACGTGTATGTCCTAGTTACAGCGGAAGTGGAGAGAATATTGGAAGCAGAGGACATTTAGTTTACCAGTAAGTCATTTTAATATCGATTTTTTTAATGTATACTTTGTATCATGGCACCTAATATTATAGATAGAAATAATCTTTTATCTGCATATACACACTTATATGTACTGAGGCAATTTAGAAGAGCTTATTGTTGGTCGTCTATTATTATCTTGTTTATGGTGCTCATGTACCTCTATAGTCACAGGAGTAAGCGGGTTATTTGACTTCGTATACAGTAGTAAACCCTACTAATGCCAAATTGTTTTGTAATTGGTTAGTGTAAAGGAACATCCAGACAAAGCTAATTTAAGGAATAGTGTTCCTCTAATAATACCGTTTTTCATGTATGGCGCTATTTGGATACTATTTATTGGTATTATTTGACAACACTATATGGTTTTTACATTTCTAAGATTTAATACAATGTAGTGTATTATTTGCTCTAGTTTTTTTTATTTCAAGAATTTTAACAGGAAAGTACCAAAACAACAGCCAAAAGGATGGAGAACCGGGAAATGGTTTGTGGTCACACCTAAAGAACCACAACCTGCTTAATCAGTTCTACCTGTTGTCTGTTCTATTTGCACAACAGCGAGAGAGAAATTAATTAGCAACATGTTGATTGGAAATGGACAGGTTGACTGAAGTGTAATGGACTTGGAGTCACCTTCGGCCTATGGAGTGGGATGGGTGGTCCGGGGGAGAAGCAGCGCCGGACCGCCCTCATGAATAACCGGACCCCGCTTTAAGAAACGGTTCAGCATTCCAATTGTACTGTGCGGCAGTGCTGCTAACTTTATCTGAGTAAGCAGCTTCTAGTTCCTTTTTTATGGTCCATTGCACCCCAAAAGAACAGGGCAGATTGCACATGCACCCTACTGCGCTATTCATCTCGTGGTGGGAAGAAGATAGAAGATAACTCCATCAGGACTATAGACAATGGCCCACATTATTAAGGGTGATGGCAGCTTGGATATTTGAATGGGTTTTTGGCCCATTTTAAGCAGGCCGTCAAAAAACGCATGTGGTTAAAAAACGCATTGCGGTTTTTTGAAAACGCATCAGTTTTTGAAAACGCATCAGTTTTTGACAGGTTTGACCAATTATCTTATTGAAACTGTCAAAACGCATGCGTTTTTTAACGAATGCGTTTTTGCACTGACTGCTTAAAAACGGCCAAAAACGTGTTCAAAACGCCACGTGTGCCATCACCCTAGAGCTTTTCTGATGGACTTTGCACATTCTTTTCATGTGCAAACTGCTTGCTCATGTATTATAAAGTGTCTGTGACACATATGTGTGGGGCTACATATACCCGAGGCGACACAAAATTCTGCACTGAAATGGGTGTTCAGTGCACAGTCTGTGCGCCAGAATTTTTTGAAGTGTCCACCCGAGTTTGTTGCATGTTCTATGTAAAGTGCACCATAAAAACGTTGCTGCTTCTGTGGAGCAGTGCAGGGGGCACCAAATCATGATGTGCACACTTCACAGGCAAGTTGCACATAGTGCAGTTTGGACTGTTTTGATTTAATGTGGGCCATGAATTGAGCTACAGGGAGTTATCCCCTGTTGTTGGGTACAACTCCCATGCAGTGGTATAAATATCACACAGAAAACAGCCCTACATTGATTTCAAATGAAACATTGAAAAAGTCAGATTTTAGAAGCCAGAATTTACCACTAAAAAACTTTTCTCTATTTTTGGAGTTTTATTCTACATTGATAATGCATATACAGTGTGGAAAACAGCTGTGCCTATGGAAAGAATACATGAGCATCTCTTTTGTTTGGTTTTGTACCACATTCCTCTCCTGGAGTTATCAGGACGTCACAACCACAGGACACTTGGCCTGATCTCCAGGTGCATGCTTTGACAAGACACTAAAGTACAGGTTTCGGTCTAGCAGCTGCTAGTGAAGCCTTTGTTGTAGTTATCGAATCTAATTAAAACAACCTAAGCAATTACATGTGCAACATCCATCAACCGGGGCCTGACTGCAGTGGGGGGGCATTCAGGATTCCTGGGACCGGGTGGTGGCGGTAGTGCAGCATGCCCACAGTTATGTCACAGGTGGCTCATCTAGGACAGTGATGGCGAACCTTTTGAGCCTCAGTGCCCAAACTTAAACCAAAAGCCACTTATTTATGGAAAGTGCCAGAACAGCAATTTAAGCAGTATGTAGTTTCCTTGTTCATTGCAACTTTAAATCCTTCAGCCTCCACGGACCCAACGCAGTTGAAAAAGATGAGGGCAAATCACCTATCATTGTAGGAAGATTCTGCAGGCAGATTCTTTGAGTTTCTGTCTGGTGAACTTCATGCGGGTGATTGGCGTGGGTGCCCTTAGAGAGGGCTCGCGAGTGCTGCCTCTGGCACCAGTGCCATAGGTTTGCCACCACTGATCTAGGAGAACATGCCTTTATCTACGCTATGTCAGGGCCAGGTGGGAGAATGCAAGAAGGGGCCACAGTATAGTGAAGGGATCCCCTTGGGGCATTCCGGTGTGTGTGTGGTGATGGTGCCCAGGCAGACGGTGAAGGGGAGGCACGTGATGTTTGCAACATCAGGGATTACATGTGACGACAATAAATCTAACTAAAAACTCACAGCCTCTGCAATGGCACACAGTACAAAAAGTGTCAGGAAAAAGGCTGTAAACATTTCTCTCTGCAGCTTGGTCGGCTGCGGGTTTTGTAGTTTGGTAGCGTACCTCGGCCCTGGTCCAGTGGTTTGTGGCCGGCTAGTAAGAGCCAAGAAGGGCTCTGCTGTTTAGGCAGCAATCTGGATGGCAATCTCTGTGGTGTTGTCACAGAGCTACTAGCCTCTTTGGGAGAGAGGACTTGGTCCTCTCCCTAGGACAAAATAGTAAAAACCCGAGAATCCAGCCAGGATTGCAAACCATAATTATATCAATATGACCTATTAACCAGTGCACAGGCATAGGATCTTGTGGGTGTAATACCACTTGGTAATATTGATGGCAGCAAAGGATAACAGATAAAGAGGATTTCCAGGTTAGAGTGTAGTAGTAAAAACTCCTAGGATTAGCAGAATAGAGAGCCGCACTTCATTACTAAGGCAGGGAGCCATCTTGAACTCATTGTTAGTAATGTCCCATCCAGCGGGCCATACTCATGGTGCCCCAGGGATTAGGGGGCCCACAGCAATGATATAATAGAGCAATACATCAAACCCCAGAGACATAATTTTCTAGGGGATTAGGAAGCCCCAAAGTGATATCATCAGGTCACCAATACACTTTAAGCAATGATAAAGAGCAATATATGGGGGCCTCAAGACATCATTATGCTTGTGCCCTATAAAAAACAAATCTGCCCCTATCTTCAGCAATCCATAGTGTTTACATGGAGTGGCAGAGAGATTGCTGCTCCATTTATACAGGGTTGCAAGGGGCAAGAGGGGTGTCAGATAAGACAATTCTAGCTATCTCTAGATGAGCTGTAAACTGGGCCACACTTTGGGTTACCTAGGTGTGATAGGAAAGGTTATTGGTTTAATGACAAAAATGACAGAAGCTTTGCTATTTCAAGTCAGGGTGGTTGTGTGTCTGATACAGGATCTCAGAATGGTTTTGGCTGAGGGTGATATTTGACTGTAGGGTGTTCAGTTGAAGAAGTAATAAAAAGCAATACGGTGAGCACCCTAGGTAAGGTGGGATATGTAAAAGATCATAGATCTGCTATTTCTCCATGGATGCCACATGTGTATTTCCATGTCATTTCTTTCCTAGAACATGAGTGCAGATGAAGACCCAGTGGTGGAGTGGTAACAAGCAGTTGAGAGATTGCTGGAGAAGACAAGAAATTGACTAGAAGAATTCAAGACAGCCCTGAAGTCAAAGAGGTAGGTATTGACCTTTCAAGTTATTACGATTTATTAAATTAATTCAATTCATTGTCTGGCAAAAAAAGAAGGCTGCTTTCATTCAAAAACAGCCCACAAGCATTATGTGGTATTCCAACTAAGCTGAACCTATCTCTATACAGGCCAGCTGCAATACCGAAACAGACCATGGTCAGGTGTGGCGCTATCTTGGTTTAATTTTTTATTTTTTTTAAAGAAAGCAGCCATGGCTTCCAACCTCCGGACAATCACTTTAATGCTGTCACGCTCCTTTTTGGGTGCATTGTACATCAAGGCCAGAGCCCCCAGCACATGTGTAAATGCATGTGTAGTTTCTGTGGATTTGTGTGCAAAAAAAAAAATCTCCAGTAAATAGTATTTGGGAAGGAACATTCCACACAATGGAGCTTGGAATTTTCTGCCTTGGACCACAGATCTTTTCCTCTCCCAATAGAAGACAGGGAAAAAAAAAAACTCAGCAGAACACACAGAAAGTCCAATGGTCGGAGGATTCTGGAACCCTATGGGACCAGGGCAGAGTGTACTTGTTCGTCTCGATTCTCGTGTTCCTCACATACTTAGGGTCGTGTGACCTCGCTAGAAGTACCCAAAGACGGAAACCAGAGTACCAGAGTAGTGTAGGTTGTTTCGCATCTGCTAAGTAAACGCAACATGTGGCATCACCCTAATAGTATTTGGGTTTTTGGGCAGCTCTAAGATCCCTGACCATCACTTTAACCGTCAAGTGTTACAACAAAGTACCAGTGTTTTCAGTAGGTTCTACATCGTGTGTGATATTGACGCAAAAAACTAATCCCCCCTTCCATGAAAAATGTAAAACCTGGTGAAGCTCTTAAAGGATCTGACACAGATGTAACAGAACCTAAGGAGATCACACCCCACTCCCAAATCCATAACAGTGTAACACTAGTGAATCAGGCAAATACATAAATCAATGGTGGACAAGGACTGTATATAGATTCAGCAAGAGACAAGCACACATCACAGCAGGAGGCTGCTCGGCTCCAAAAATTACACACCCAAAGATACACCCATGGAGCAGCCACTTCTTATCAATGGCACACACAGGAAAACATGTTAAAAAAAACCTGCTCAACTAACAATTCCCCAATGTGGGGTTACTAGTAGAATCTCTCCCCAGAGCAGCGGCGGTGTTCCTGGAAGATGCAGTGTCCTGGGAACTCACAGCAACCTATAGGCTAAACCGCAACACCTCTACTGTATAAGGAGGAGCCATATACCACAGGATCCACCTCATTACATTCACTGTTACAGGGACTACTAATCATACAGAACTGTTCCAAAAATAACAGAAGTTATGAAAACCACACATGATCTATATATATATCTGGAGGAGCTGAGCAGAGTGTATAGAGCAGCGGGAGCCAAGCATAGTGCCCTATCTGCAGGGAACATGTTATAGACCAGGAGGATCTGGCGGATCGTTAGAATTGTTAGTTGAGCAGGTTTTTTTAACATGTTTTCCTGTGTGTGCCATTGATAAGAAGTGGCTGCTCCCATGGGTGTATCTTTGGGTGTGTAATATTTTGGAGCCGAGCAGCCTCCTGCTGTGATGTGTGCTTGTCTCTTGCTGAATCTATATACAGTCCTTGTCCACCATTGATTTATGTATTTGCCTTGATTCACTAGTGTTACACTGTTATGGATTTGGGAGTGGGGTGTGATCTCCTTAGGTTCTGTTTACATCTGTGTCAGATCCTTTAAAAGCTTCATCCCAGGTTTTATCATTTTTCATGGAAGGGGGGATTAGTTTTTGCGTCAATATCAACACAGATGTAGAACCTACTGGAAACACTGGTACTTTGTTGTAACACTTGACGGTTAAAGTGATGGTCAGGGGATCAATTAGAGCTGCCCAAAAACCCAAATACTATTTAGGGTGATGCCATATGTTGCGTTTACTTAGCAAGATGCGAAACAACCTTACACTACTCTGGTACTCTGGTTTCCGTCTTTGGGTACTTCTAATGCAGAGGTGCACACGACCCTAAGTATGTGAGGAACACGAGAATCGAGACAGAACAAGTACACTCTGCCCTGGTCCCCATAGGGTTAACCAGAATCCTCCGACCATTGGACTTTCTGTGTGTTCTGCTGAGTTTTTTTTTTTCCCTGTCTTCTATTGGGAGAGGAAAGATCTGTGGTCCAAGGCAGAAAATTCCAAGCTCCATTGTGTGGAAATGTACTTCCCAAATACTATTTACTGGAGATTTTTTTTTTTTTTTGCACACAACTCCACAGAGAAACTCCACTGCATTTACACATGTGCTGGGGCTCTGGTGCTTGATGTACAATGCACCCAAAAATAAGGAGCGTGACAGCATTAAAGTGATTGTCCGGAGGTTGGAAGCCATGGCTGCTTTCTTTAAAAAAAAAATCTTCCCCTAGGTCCGCGAAATCAAGAAATGGGGCTCAAAAGGATAAGATGTCCACTGGCAACTTACCTTTACCATGAATGGTACAGTAACACCACAAAAAGGGAAACAATAACCCAAAATGTAGAAACATAAAATAACACTTTATACATACATCAAATAAAACAAATTAAAAAAAATGTAAAAGACAACATGAACATAAAAAGTCCACCAATGGTCTGTCCAGCCACTGTGACTGTGGTTCTTCTTCTTATATTTGTTATCCATCGTCTCCTTCCTCTAAGATCAACTTTATTTCTTATGACCCAGAAGGGCTCTGGTGGTGTTTTCCAAGCCCTCATTGATGTCTTTTCACTCGCTGTTAGGGCTCATTCACACGGCCCCGTGCTTGCAGGGGCAGAGGAGGATGATAGACATATGATACCAGTTTATGTCCCTGATAAATGTTACAGTGGGCCTCTTGTTGCTTACTGTGCCTCTCACCAGACCACATTAGGTCTATGGGATGGAGAATGTGGCTCCAGGTATCAGTAGGCCTCTGGGCGACAGTCTCATTGGCCCCTTTGCAGTAACTTACATGGCAGCATTAAAAATTCAGAAATTAAAACATCTCCTATTCCCTAAAATATTTCCTAGTTTTATCAGTAAACACCCCCTTATGGTTATTTTATAAAAGCCCCCTCACCCCCTATGGATTCATTAGATACAGGCCCCTCACCCCCATGTATTCCTTATGTACAGCCTTATGTGGGTCCCCCCAGCAGCTCTGGGCCCCGGCACTTACCCAGGTATGCCAAGTGCTGGCACCGGTCCAGCTGAGAGTATGTTTGGGGCACAGATGGCACATCGATGACAAGACAAGGTCTAAGCAGCTTTCACTCATTTGCGGACCCTCGCCTGGAACCATCTGATTCATCCATCCACAGATAGAGTTCATTTTGTTGACCCATGTACTGACACTATACATCCAATGGTTACGCACCTGTACAATAGACAGTATTAAGCCATTACATGAGAAGAACATGGGTGCATGCGAGTGACGACAGCAAGTAACCTATTATTGGTGTCAGGCTTGCGGGTTGTGGATCCACTGGATCACTGCAGACGATGACACAAGCTACTATACCTGGGACCGGAGTCTAAGTGTACCCGGCGGGTTAACAGCTCGCGTGGTCCACCGGGTCGTTCCTCAGGCGTGACTTTGTCTGCATTGGCGCCAAGGTTAGGGTACAAGAACGGATTCATCTCGTGGTCAAAGTCCAGGCACAGGGTCAGGCAGGCGCAGAGATGCAACGTCAGAGTTCAATCCGGTTCAGCACAGGAGGTCCCAGCAAGGGGTACGGGATCACAAACAGCAGCACGGAGGAACACTGGTACATGGGAACACGAGGAGGTCAGGTAACACCAACATGGAGGGAGACAGAACGCGGGGACACAGGAACGCAGGAGACACGGAACGCAGGTTAATTGCAGTAAAGCTTTCTCTCAGGCTGTGAGGCACAAAGATCCGGCAGGGCTTGGAGGAAGAGGCAGGCTTATATAGAATTGGCAATATGGCCAGCGCCAATTAATGGCGCGCTGGCCCTTTAAATCTGAAAGGAGCCCGCGCGCCTAGCAGTCGGGAGCGCGGCGGAGGGGAGCGAATCGGGGGCCGGGCCCGTGGACCTCTGGCGGGGCTGGGCAGCACGGGTCGCGGGACCACCCGTGACAATTGGCATCCCAGGACCTGTGCTTTGCTCCGTAGTCATATTATATTATTATTGTCAATAATACAACTGACAGTTTTATCACCTTTATTAATTCTGTGTACTTTAGACAAATGTAATCCACAACAAGATACATAGCTCAAGTGTGACACCTAGTGTACATAATACACATTGCAATGAATTCCTTTTTAAAAATTTTAATAAATGACTTCTTAAAAGTTATTTAATATGAGTTGGAGAGACCTATATTGGGGTCCATGTTGTTGATATTTAATCAACAACTTTATGACCATTTATGACTTCTAGCTTTTGTTAATAGGAGTTTATCCCATTTTTATATACTGTTTAATACATAATCACTAATGTCATATATTTGGGTTTTTTAGCTCTTATTTTTTTTTCTAGATTGGTCTTATATTCAAATGGCAGTTCTAGGGCTGTCTCACTGGAGTGCAGATTGGTGGAAAGAAGCAATCCCGAGCATGTCTTTAAAGATCCCCACTACACCGTGCTGGAAGCATGGTGTAATAGAAGGTAGTGTATTCACAACTGCACGTTCTGTAATATTGTAATATATTGTATAAATAATGAGGGTTCAATTACTCTAAGGGGCCCTCAAGTAAAACATTTTCTAATAAAAGTTTAAAATAAAGTTAAAGTGTTTCAAATCCTCCTTCCCATTGAATACTAAAAAAATAAACTACAGCAATCCTATAATATTAGGTATCCTCATGTCCTTAAAGCATCCGTCTATAACATAAGTGGCAACAGATGTTTTTTGCATCAAAAACCACCAAAGAATGTAATAAAAGTTGTATCTAAAGGTCAATAAAGTTTAATTAAAGGGGTTGGCCACTCTTTAATTAAATTGCCCCGATGCCTTGACTGCCTTAAAGGGCCTTAAAGGCCAGGACGTGAGGATTAGCTCTAAAAGGGCTATCCTCATGTCCCTTACATCCACCTACCACCCGTTCTACCTTAATGTAAAATCGTGGTGGTAGGTTCCCTTTAATATAATCCCTGAATGTTAACCAATTGATGCATCGTCTCTAAATGCTTCCATTAGTGCTGTTGCAGACTCTCTGTGCACTCTGTGGGATCTTTGTTAACATGTCTCTGCATGGGCTGCAGCAGAAGATTATGACTCATCCTATTCCCCTCTCCCTGTGTCTGTCAATGAATGGACTGAGAAAAAAAAATCACACTAGAGGCTGCCATTATGACAGGCTGAGGAGTGAGAATGGGAAGTTTGGTAACACTCACCGGCCACTTTATTCGGTACACCATGACTAGTAACGGGTTGGACCCCTTTTGCCTTCAGAACTGCCTCAATTCTTCGTGGCATAGATACAACAAGGTGCTGGAAGCATTCCTCAGAGATTTTGGTCCATATTGACATGATGGCATCACACAGTTGCCGCAGATTTGTGGGCTGACATCCATGATGCGAATCTCCCGTTCCACCCATCCCAAAGATGCCTCTATTGGATTGAGATCTGGTGACTGTGAGGCCATTTGAGTACAGTGAACTCATTGTCATGTTCAGAAACCAGTCTGAGATGATTCCAGCTTTATGACATGGCGCATTACCTGCTAAAGTAGCATCCCCAGAATGTTGGTTACATTGTGATCATAAAGGATGGACATGGTCAGCAACAATACTCAGGTAGCTTGTGCGTTGCAACGATGCTCAATTGGTACACAAGGGCCCAAAGAGTGCCAAGAAAATATCCCCCACACTATGACACCACCACCACCACCAGCTGAACCGCTGACACAAGCAGATGGATCCATGCTTTTATGTTGTTGACGCCAAATTCTGACCCTACCATCCAATGTCCAGCAGAAATCGAGACTCATCAGACCAGGCAACGTTTTTCCAATCTTCTACTGTCCAATTTCGATGACTTGTGCCAAATTGTAGCCTCAGTTTCCTGTTCTTAGCTGAAAGGGTGGCCACCCGGTGTGGTCTTCTGCTGCTGTAGCCCATCTGCCTCAAAGTTCGACGTACTGTGCGTTCAGAAGTGCTTCTCTGCCTACCTTGGTTGTAACGAGTGGCGATTTGAGTCACTGTTGCCTTTCTATCAGCTCGAACCAGTCTGCCCATTCTCCTCTGGCATCAACAAGGCATTTCCGCCCCAGAAACTGCCGCTCACTGATGTTTTTTTCTTTTCGGACCATTCTCTGTAAACCCTAGAGATGGTTTGCGTGAAATCCAGTAGATCAGCAGTTTCTGAAATACTCAGACCAGCCTTCTGGCAACCAACAACATGCCACGTTCACAGGCACTCAAATCACCTTTCTTCTCTCCCATACTGATGCTCGGTTTGAACTGCAGGAGATTGTCTTGACCATGTCTACATGCCTAATGCACTGAGTTGCCGCCATGTGATTGCTGATTAGAAATTAAGTGTTAACGAGCAGTTGGACAGGTGTACCTAATAAAGTGCCGGTGAGTGTATATGCAAGGGCGCATGTGGGAGAAGAAGGGAAAGACTGAAGCTCCACAGGAGGCAGACACATGTACATGCAGAGACTGTTCTAATGGAACAGATTTATTGAAAAGTGGCCACCGTGGCGTTTTGAACCCGTTTTTTGGTCGTTTTTAAGCAGTCCGTCTGTCTTTTGGGAAATGCATGCGTTTTTGACCAGTTTTAATTAAGATAATTGGTAAAACCTTTCAGAAACGGATGCGTTTTTTAACGGACTACTTTAACGGACCAAAAACAGGTTCAAAACGCCACATGTGGCATCACCCTTATGAAGCTTGTCGATTTCTGCTAGTGCCAGTGTGTTATACCCATTATCCACTGGTCAGTATATTTTATATGACTGTATATGTGGAGGGAATGTATATATTTTTTTATTCACTATAATAATTTGGGGACAGGGGGCTGTGTATATTTTTGGAGGCACGGAGTACATTTTATTAATCCAGGAATGTATAAGAGGGGGTGGTATTTTGCTGATCAGTTATGGGCCACTATTCAATGAGCTTGTACAGTTCAGTATATCACTCAGGACTCCCAGTATTATAAATGTTAATAGTATATCTCAATTATTATCATTTTCAGTTTTTTATTTCGTGTGGGTAAGTTTGCTAGACATGATTGGTGGGCGGCACCAGGTCGCCTGAGGCCGTAGCTCCGCCCCTTGTAATCAATACAAATACAGCGAGCGCCAATCATCCGGCTACAGTCTCCGGTTATTCTCTGCCGCTTGAGCGCCGCCCTCGCTACTGCGTCACACGAGCGGGATCGCACGCTTTGCTGCGTATAAAGGAAGCTGCACTTCGATTGGACGAATGAGATGTCACTCAACCAACTAAACATTTATTGTACGTTGTATACATAGTTAACCGCCGAGTTCTCCCCGTCTCCGTATACAGGACGCTACTCGACGCGGCATCCCGTACAGTAACTAACAATACCGCCCCGTCCCGGCGTGACACACGCCTCCTGCACAATCCTTGCTTGACCTTTTCCAAGTCGTCTACTGAATGGGAGAAAAAAAGAGGGAGGGGCTAAATTCATCAGTGACTGCTCCGGACAGCACGTGACACTGACGTCACCCGTCCCGACCCCGAGCAACTCCATTGTAGACAAAGCAGCAGCACCGCAAAATGGACAGGGAAGCGATGATTTGCCACCTGGTGGACGGCGGAGGAACTACCATCTTAAATCCCAGCCAGACCCGAATCCTGTGCAGAGAACGCGCCGCTGGATCGCGAATGGGCCGGGTAAGTAAATGTGCCCCATTGTGTTTTATTCGCATTTCAAAACTCCTATACTTGTTTCATATGATCAGCTCGAACCAGTCTGCCCATTCTCCTCTGGCATCAACAAGGCATTTCCGCCCACAGAACTGCCGCTCACTGGATGTTTTTTCTTTTTCGGACCATTCTCTGTAAACCCTAGAGATGGTTGTGCGTGAAAATCCCAGTAGATCAGCAGTTTCTGAAATACTCAGACCAGCCCTTCTGGCACCAACAACCATGCCACGTTCACAGGCACTCAAATCACCTTTCTTCCCCATACTGATGCTCGGTTTGAACTGCAGGAGATTGTCTTGACCATGTCTACATGCCTAAATGCACTGAGTTGCCGCCATGTGATTGGCTGATTAGAAATTAAGTGTTAACGAGCAGTTGGACAGGTGTACCTAATAAAGTGGCCGGTGAGTGTATATGCAGAGGGCAGCATGGGGAGAAGAGGGAAAGACTGAAGCTCTCACAGGAGGCAGACACATGTACATGCAGAGACATGTCTAATGGAACAGATTTATTGAAAAGTGGCCACACGTGGCGTTTTGAACCCGTTTTTGGTCCGTTTTTAAGCAGTCCGTCTGTCTTTTGGAAATGCATGCGTTTTTGACCAGTTTTAATTAAGATAATTGGTAAAACCTGTCAGAAACGGATGCGTTTTTTAACGGACTACTTTAAAACGGACCAAAAACAGGTTCAAAACGCCACATGTGGCATCACCCTTATGAAGCTTGTCGATTTCTGCTAGTGCCAGTGTTCGTTATACCCATTATCCACTGGGTCAGTATATTTTATGACTGTATATGTGGAGGGAATGTATATATTTTTATTCACTATAATAATTTGGGGACAGGGGCTGTGTATATTTTTGGAGGCACGGAGTACATTTTAATTAATCAGGGAATGTATTAAGAGGGGGTGGTATTTATGCTGATCAGTTATGGGCCACTATTCATATGAGCTTGTACAGTTCAGTATATCACTCAGGACTCCCAGTATTATAAATGTATAATAGTATATCATCAATTATTATCATTTTCAGTTTATTTCGTGTGGTAAGTTTGCTAGACATGATTGGTGGGCGGCACCAGGTCGCCTGAGGCCGTAGCTCCGCCCCCTTGTATCAATACAAATACAGCGAGCGCCAATCATCCGGCTACAGTCTCCGGTTATTCTCTGCCCTTGAGCGCGCGCCCTCGCTACTGCGTCACACGAGCGGGATCGCACGCTATTGGCTGCGTATAAAGGAAGCTGCACTTCGATTGGACGAATGAGATGTCACTCAACCAAACTAAACAATGTTATTGTACGTTGTAATACATAGTTAACCGCCGAGTTCTGCCCCCGTCTCCGTATACAGGACGCTACTCGACGCGGCATCCCGTACAGTAACTAACAATACCGCCCCGTCCCGGCGTGACACAGCCTCCCTGCACAATCCTTGCTTGACCTTTTCCAAGTCGTCTACTGAATGGGAGAAAAAAAGAGGGAGGGGCTAAATATCATCAGGTGACTGTTCCGGACAGCACGTGACACTGACGTCACCCCCGACCCCGAGCAACTCCATTGTAGACAAAGCAGCAGCAGCCGCAAAATGGACATGAAGAGGAGGATTCACCTGGAGCTGCGGAACAGGACACCGGCCGATGTAAGGAGCGCGGCCCGGGGGAGCAGGGGGCCGCGGGGGTGCCGGGGAGGGCGGTGATCCGTGACCCGCAGCGGGTGTGCAGGCCCCGAGTGAGCATGGTGGATGAGGCGGGAATGAGGATGTATCACAGCTGCCATGTGCGATCGCCCTGGCGCTCCCGATCGTGCACTGTAACCGAAAAAATGATTGTATTGTGATCGGTCGCCGATATCGGCCATAGACGTGACGATTACACCGTACTGCGGAGCCGTGTTGTGTACAAGTGGAGGTTTCCCATGATATTTGTTAGGGGGCTGATGTCCGCGGGTCAGTGTGATACTGGTGTCATTGTGTGCCCACTGCGGCCATGTTATCAAGGGAGAGCTGCGCTCTATGGCAAGCCGTGACCCAGATTTGGGCACGTTGCCTGGCAACAGCACATGGTACCCGGTGACAACTGAAGAGCTGCAGGCTCCTGTCTGGCCCAGGTGTAGTCACAGAGAGGTAGGAGGAGGGCAGTATACTATACTATAGGCTACTGTATATATCTGCCTGGGCCGTGTTCACACTGGAAGATTTCCAGTGCAGACTTTAGTAAAAAGTGACTTTATAAACTGCATGTATTCCAGCTCCTATTGTTTTCAGTGGAAATGTGTGCCCTTGGGTGGACAGCAGGGATATGGAGGATGGAAAGGAAAGTCTTATCACAAGTATCTAGACACAGAATAGTGTCACGGAATCTGTAGCACAGCGTCTGATCTCTGCTGCAGATCTTATATTATCCTGGGAACGTGTATAATCTTTACAGCTCCCTCTGCTCTATACACATGTGCGAAGATGGGTAGTATGTATAATCCGCTCGGCTTCCATCTGCTCTGTAACATGCCTGCAATGGGACACGTGTAGTCTGCCGCTCCCCTGCTATATAACAAGCTGCCTGCAGAAAGGGCAGTATTATAACCGCTCAGCTCCTCCTGCTCTGGTAACATGCTGCCTACAATGGGTTATATACAATCCGCTCGGCTCTCTGTCTATAACATGCCTGCAATGGGACTGTGTGTTGCTTAGCTCCCCCTGCTCATAACATGCCGCCTGCATATAGACACTATGTATAATCCGCTCAGCTCCTGTCGGATAACAATCGTGCCTGCAGATAGGACATTATATACGATCCGCCAGATCTCCGGTCTATAACATGTTCCCTGCAGATAGGGCACTATGCTTGGCTCCCGCTGTCTAAACACTGCTCAGCTCCTCCAGATAATATATATAGATCATGTGTGGTTTTCATAACTTCTGTGTAATATTTTGGAGACAGTTCTGTATGATTAGTAGTCCCTGTAACAGTGAATGTAGATGAGGTGGATCCTGTGGTATATGGTCCCCCTATACAGTAGAGGTGTTGCGGTTAGCCTATAGGTTGCTGTGAGTTCCCAGGACATGCATCTTCCAGGAACACCGCCGCTGCTCTGGGGAGAGATTCTACTAGTAACCCACATTGGGGAATTGTTAGTTGAGCAGGTTTTTTTTAACATGTGTTTCCTGTGTGTGCCATTGATAAGAAGTGGCTGCTCCATGGGTGTATCTTTGGGTGTGTATTTTGAGCCGAGCAGCCTCCTGCTGTGATGTGTGCTTGTCTCTTGTGAATCTATATACAGTCCTTGTCCACCATTGATTTATGTATTTGCCTTGATTCACTAGTGTTACACTGTATGGATTTGGGGTGGGGGTGTGATCTCCTAGGTTCTGTTTCATCGTGTCAGATCCTTTAAGAGCTTCATCCCAGGTTTTATCATTTTACATGGAAGGGGGGAGTTAGTTTTTTGCGTCAATATCAACACAGATGTAGAACCTACTGAAACACTGGTACTTTGTTGTAACACTTGACGGTTAAAGTGATGGTCAGGGGATCAATTAGAGCTGCCCAAAAACCCAAATACTATTAGGGTGATGCCACATGTTGCGTTTACTTAGCAAGATGCGAAACAAACCTTACACTACTCTGGTAACTCTGGTTTCCGTTTTGGGTACTTCTAATGCGAGGTGCACACGACCCTAAGTAGTGAGGAACACGAGAATCGGACAGAAAACAAGTACACTCTGCCCTGGTCCCATAGGGTAACCAGAATCCTCCGACCATTGGACTTTCTGTGTGTTCTGCTGAGTTTTTTTTTTTCCCTGTCTTCTATTGGGAGGGGAAAGATCTGTGGTCCAAGGCGAAAATTCCAAGCTCCATTGTGTGGAAATGTCCTTCCCAAATACTATTTACTGGAGATTTTTTTTTTTGCACACAACTCCACAGAAAACTACACTGCATTTACACTGTGCTGGGGCTCTGGCGCTTGTGTACAATGCACCCAAAATAAGGAGCGGACAGCATTAAAAGTTTGGTCGGAGTTGGAAGCCATGGCTGCTTCTTTAAAAAAAATAAAAATTAAACCAGATAGCGCCACACCTGACCATGGTCTTTTCGGTATTGCACTGGCCTGTATAGAGATAGGTTCAGCTTAGTTGGAATACACATAATGCTTTGGGCTGTTTTTGAATGAAGCAGCCTTCTTTTTTTGCCAGACAATTGAATTTTACAAGTACCTTAATAAATAGGGCCTAGTATTACAAGTTGTGACGCGTATTAATAAAGGGTGACGGATCCAGTATAATAAATTTGGTGCATGTTCTGTCATAGTTTAGTACAATCACAATCTATGTGGCCTAAGCCCTAATGTTCTTTTGTAACTAGTAAAGTTTTTAAGTAACAAACATTGGGGGTCATTCTCTAAGGGCCCGATTGCGTTTTCCCGAGTGGTTACCCGAATATTTGATTTGCGCCGCTTGTACATGAATGTGCCCCGGGTTTTTTGCGCACCGCGATCGGAGGATGTGGGACTCGGGGCCGGATGCGCGCCGACAGAAATCAGGGGGGGGCGTGGCCGACGAAAACCCGACGTAT
The DNA here is from genome assembly GCA_019512145.1 of Engystomops pustulosus. NCBI lineage: Eukaryota > Metazoa > Chordata > Amphibia > Anura > Leptodactylidae > Engystomops > Engystomops pustulosus. Next base: position 31,956,451 of record CM033644.1, read on the forward strand.
TCGGAAAAAACCGCTGATTTAAAAACCGAAAAGGTGTCGTTGGGGAGCGACTCACCTTCACCTTCTATGGGAGGTGTCCCGGGGCGTTAAGATGATTTTTCGGCGCTGCAGCGCCACTGGTGGACGGCGGAGGAACTACCATCTTAAATCCCAGCCGGACCCGAATCCTGTGCAGAGAAACGCGCGGGATCGCGAATGGGCCGGGTAAGTAAATGTTGCCCCATTGTGTTTCTGGAAGTGCAGCTGCAGCGGAACTGATGTGTTTCTGAGGTCGTGTAATGTGCAGCCAGGGGGGTTACTCTGCTCCCCGGGCACATGCACACTTAGCTGGGGTGGAAACAAATCATAAGTCCACAGCAAAACGTTCTTATAGCTAAGCCCCCCCCCCCCCCCCCTTTTTTTTTACCTTTAGGGGCCAACATGTGCATCTTGTTTGTATATATCCCCATATATGCTTAACCTTGCTGCAAATAGATATAGATTACAGGAGTGATTATAACTGCTTATAAATTAGTGAATACGCCGTGTCGGCGCTGCGGGGCCACCCCTACAGTGGAAAATAGACACGTATTTGGCACCACTCATGGGGTGTTAGCTGTTTAAAAGATTAGATGGGTGCAGGTTACAGCAGTAAAACTCCTTGGGATCCAAAAAGCGACCATTAAATCACTTGTTTTTCTAGACACTGGATAAAGCACAAACGTTTCACAGCGAAAGCCATAAATTGAGAGCACTCAAAAGATAATGGCACAAATGCTACTGAACAGGAAATAAAAAAGTTATGGGTTTAAAGGAAGGGAGCACACAAGACTGAAATGAGAGGGCCAAGGACGGGAATATAAAGAACACACACTTGTCGTGTTGTGCTGCCCCGCTGCTCTTGCCTCGGGGTCACGGATCTTGTTGCATCCTATGAGTGTCCATGGAACGACAGGACGGAAGTCACATCCTATGGGGCCTTTGAATCTCTCATTAAGAGTCTCATGACACATCCCCCCTCCTCTCCCCGACAAGGGTCGGTCAAAAACCAGAGGTACAGAGAACAGAGAAGCTCCCCCCTAATACCACACAGATAATTCCTTGTTTGTCAAGATGGGGAAGCTACACTCTGATCCCTATTAGAACAGGACGGATAGGATGAGATTCATCCCCAGTGGAGTAGGGAAATGTTGTTTATCATGCCGCTGTATGTGCAGCTTCGCCATAATATATCTCTATACTATATTTCTCCTCAGTGACAGAGCTTGTCCTGGCAATTGCCGGTCACAAGATGGCAACTCGGGGTTGACGGAAGAATTTGAAGAACTGTTTTTGAGCAAATCAACGTTGCTCAGCTCGTCGCAACGTACCAAGTTAAACAAATGAAAAAGGTACACCGAATCATGGTCTTTTGTATTGTTCCAGGTTGATGTTGATACTTTTTTTTTTTTTTTTTAGTTTCTAATTAATAATTTACACCAGGCGGTCCCCTACTTAAGACACCCGACTACAGACCCCATAGTTACGACAGACCACCCTCTGATGTCTGGTGAGCTTTCTGATGTTACTTTAGTCCAGACTGCAATGACCAGCTGTAAGGGGTCTGAATGAAGCTTATTGATAATCCTTGGTCCCATTACAGCAAAAAAATGTTTTGTGGATCTATCAATTATAAAATATACAGTTTCGACTGCATCAACAAATTCAACTTAAGAACAACCTCTGGACACATCTTGTACGTAACCTTGGGACTGCTGTAATATTCTATCTTTTATTACGCTGAGATCCCAAATTGTGGTCCTAGTCCTGTACAGCTATTCATCTAGCAGTGAGTACCGCGCCACTATTGGTGGTAGCATGAATAGAAGAAATGGAGCATGAAAGCTGATGAAGAATGTAGCAGACCGTCTCTAGGACACTCCCCATACTTGAAGCAGTAGCAGAATCGCCATGATCGCCGGATTTCTCTGTGCTGTTAATTTCCTAGTTTGCAGGAAAGAGTAGGATATTTGATATAACAATTTAATAACCCATTGGGTTATATGGCAGCGGGTGGTGCAGGTCCTATGTGTGTAGTGTGGTCTCTGGCCTCGGCTTAGCGCTCCTGCAGCTTAGGCGGAGCAGTGGGACGCCTGCTGTCTCCTAGGAGGAAGAAGATGGAAGCGGATATAGTAGCCCGCAGTTACATTACAAATGAAAAGTACAGCATGAATGTCTTCCAGAGCCATAAACTTCTAACCGTAGAGGAACCCGAAAAAAAAACACACCTGTGCACATAAGTTTATAACACTTATGAGTGGATTTACAAAAAAGAAAAAATTGGTGCCCGACACAGATGTGCAGAAATTTTTTTTTTAACCAATATTAAACAAAGTGACACCATAATAAAAAAATAATAGAAAGTCAACATTTTATTTTAGTGTTAATCAATGTCAAAAATGAATGGGTCGAACAACCAAAATACCAGTTCTTCATTTGGTATTTTCTGTCTCTCGCCTGTTTTTGTTATTTCTGTTATTATATTTCACTTTAGTTGGCTGAGTGAATCTGCTTGAGCTGGATATCCCTGACTATGTGTTTGCCTATCTTGGCTGGATGATCGTTATGCACCCTGCAGCTAGCAGAGATGGGTTATTCTCTGGTGGTCAGTGACGCGTGTGTGCGGTCATGCGTTGAAGAGAAAGCGACAATATAAACTGTCTTTTGTAACCCGCGCTCGACCACACTGCAAATGTTCGAGAGGCTTTTTGCGGCCTCCCCTTTACAACACCAACCTATCTCTCTCTCTATTCTCCTCCCTCTCTCCCGTGCCAATCGCTCCCCTACAAGTCCAGCCCCCAGTAGCACGGCAAAGACTACAGCCACGGAATCTGTAGCACAGCGTCTGATCTCTGCTGCAGATCTTATTTTATCCTGGGAACGTGTATAATCTTTACAGCTCCCTCTGCTCTATAACATGCTGCCTGAAGATGGGTCAGTATGTATAATCCGCTCGGCTCCATCTGCTCTGTAACATGCCTGCAAATGGGACACTGTGTAGTCTGCTCAGCTCCCCCTGCTATATAACAAGCTGCCTGCAGAAAGGGCAGTATGTATAACCCGCTCAGCTCCTCCTGCTCTGTAACATGCTGCCTACAGATAGGATGTTATATACAATCCGCTCGGCTCCTCCTGCTCTATAACATGCCTGCAAATGGGACACTGTGTAGTCTGCTTAGCTCCCCCTGCTCTATAACATGCCGCCTGCATATAAGACACTATGTATAATCCGCTCAGCTCCTCCTGCTCGATAACATGCTGCCTGCAGATAGGACATTATATAACGCGCCGCTGGATCGCGAATGGGCCGGGTAAGTAAATGTGCCCCATTGTGTTTCCTGGAAGTGCAGCTGCAGCGGAATCTGATGTGTTCTGAGGGTCTGTGTAATGTGCAGCCAGGGGGTTACTCTGCTCTCCCCGGGCACATGCACACTTAGCTGGGGTGGAAACAAATATCATAAGGTCCCACAGCAAAACTTCTTATAGCTAAGCCCCCCCCCCTTTTTTTTACCTTTTAGGGGCAACATGTGCATCTAGTTTGTATATACTCACCATATATGCTTAACCTTGCTGCAAATAGATATAAGATTACAAGGAGTGATTTATAACTGCTTATAAAATTAGTGAATACGCCGTGTCGGCGCTGCGGGCCACCCCTATATCGTGGAAAATAGACACGTATATGGCACCACTCATGGGTGTTAGCTGTTTAAAAGACTATAGATGGGTGCAGGTTACAGCAGTAAAATCCCTCTAGGGATCCAAAAAGGACCATTAAATCACTTGTTTTTCCTAGAACTGATATAAAGCACAAACGTTTCACAGCGAAAGCCATAAATTGAGAGCACTCAAAGATAATGGCACAAATGCTACTGAACAGGAAAATAAAAAAGTTATGGGTTTTAAAGGAAGGGAGCACAAGACTGAAATGCAGAGGGCCAAGGACGGGAATATAAAGAACACACACTTGTCGTGTTGTGCTTCCCCCGCTGCTCTTGCACTCGGGGTCACGGATCTTGTTGCATCCTATGAGTGTCCATGGAACGACACAGGAAGTCACATCCTATGGGGCCTTTGGAATCTCTCATTAAGAGTCTCATGAACATCCCCCCCTCCTCCTCCCCGACAAGGGTCGCATCCAAAAACCAGAGGTAACAGAGCAACAAGAGAGCTCCCCCTCCTAATACCACACAGATAATTCCTTGTTTGTCAAAGATGGGGAAGCTACACTCTGATCCCTATTAGAACAGGACGGATATGGATGAGATCATCCCCATGGAGCTAGGGAAATGTTGTTTTATCATCCGCCCTGTATGTGCAGCTATCGCCATAATTATCATATACTATATTTCTCCTCAGGTAAAAGAGCTTGTCCTGGACAATTGCCGGTCAAAAGATGGCAAAATCGAAGGGTTGACGGATGAATTTGAAGAACTGGAATTTTTGAGCACAATCAACGTCTGCCTCAGCTCTGTCGCAAACTTACCAAAGTTAAACAAATTGAAAAAGGTAACACAGATCATGGTCTTTGTATTGTTCAGGTTGATGTTGTATACTTTTTTTTTTTTTTTTTTATATATATATATATTATATTATACACAGGCGGTCCCCTACTTAAAGACACCCGACTTACAGACAACCCATAGTTACAGACAGACCCCTCTGATGTCTGGTGAAGCTTTCTGAATGCTTTACTTTAGTCCCAGACTGCAATGACCAGCTGTAAGGTGTCTGTAATGAAGCTTTATTGATAATCCTTGGTCCCATTACAGCAAAAAAATGTTTTTGTCTGGATCTACAATTATAAAATATACAGTTTCGACTTGCATACAAATTCAACTTAAGAACAAACCTCCGGACACTATCTTGTACGTAACCTGGGAACTGCCTGTATATATATCTATCCTTTTTTATTACTGCTGAGATCCCAAATTGTGGTCCTAGTCCTGTACAGCTATGTCATCTAGCATGTGAGTACAGCGCCACCTATTGGTGGTAGCATTGAATAGAAGAAATGGAGCATGAAAGCTGATGAAGAATGTAGCAGAACCGCTCTCTAGGAGCACTCCCCATGCTTGAATGCAGTAGCAGAATCGCCATGATCGCCGGATTTACTTGTGCTGTAATTTCCTAGTTTTTGCCAGGAATGAGTAGGATATTTGATATAACAATTTAATAACCCCATGTGGTTATATGGCAGCGGGTGGTGCAGGTCCTATGTGTGTAGTGTGGTCTTCTGGCCTCGCTGCTTTAGCGCTCCTGCAGCTTAGGCGGAGCATGTGGGACGCCTGCTGTCTTCCCTGAGGAGAAGATGGAAGCGGATATAGATGCCCCAGTTACATTACAAATGAAAAGATACAGCATGAATGTCTTCCAGGAGCCATATAACTTCTAACCGTAGAGGAACCCGAAAAAAAACACACACTGTGCACATAAGTTTATATACACTTTAGAGTGGATTTACAAAAAAAGAAAAAATTAGTGCCCGACACAGATTTGCAGAAATTTTTTTTTCTAACCAAATATTAAACAAATGTGACACAATAATAAAAAAATAAATAGAAAGTCTAACATTTTATTTTAGTGTTAATCAATGTCAAGAATGAATGGGTCAGACCAACCAAAACTACCAGGTTCTTCATTTTGGTATTTTCTGTCTCTCGCCTGTTTTTGTTATTTCTGTTATTATATTTCACTTTAGTTGCTGAGTGAATCTGCTCTGAGCTTGGATATCCCTGACTATGTTGTTTTGCTATCTTGGCGTGGATGATCGTTATGCACCCCTGCAGCTAGCAGAGATGGGTTATTCTCTGGCTGGTCATGTGACGCTGTGCTGAGGCATCATGAGATTAAGAAAGAGAAAGCAGACAATATAAAATGTCTTTTATGTAACCAGAGCCTCGACCACACTGCAAATGTATTACGAGAGGCTTTTTGAGGACTAAACATTTAAAAAAAAAAAATATATCTCTATATATTATATTTCTATATAAAAGTGAAATAGACAAAGTACAGACAGTCCCCGGGTTACATACAAGATGGGTTCTTTAGGTTTGTTCTTAAGTTGAATTTGTATGCAAGTCAGAATTGTATATTTTGTAATTGTAGCTCCAGACAAAAAAATTTTTTGCGCCATCGACAATTACATTTTTTTGGTACCAAGAATTATCAATATAACCTTAGAAACGTTACATATGATCATTGCAGCCTGCGGCTAATATAAAGCATCCAGAAAGTTTCACCAGAGGTCACGGTGGGCAGAGGGGTCAGTCTGTAGCTAGGGGTCAGGTGTCCTTAAGTAGGGGACTGCCTGTAATAATAAAAAAATAAATAAAAAGTAACCATATGGTTTAATACTGTAAAAGGCAGTACAATTATTTTGTTTGCCCATCAGATATGATGATGAATGGGATATTTTTTTCAAAACCAAAAGAGAGTACCGTATTTTTCGGTTTATAAGACGCTCCTCACTATAAGAGGCACCCCAGATTTAGTCTTCCAAAAAAGGAAAAATATATATATAAAAGCACAGCACACACCATCCTGCTACATCCATATATTTACACACGCAGCTCGGCTATACACAAATAGAAATAAAAACGCACTCAACACTGCTGCATACACAAATAGAAATGGAAACGCACTCAGCACTGCTGCATACACAAATAGAAATGGAAACGCACTCAGCACTGCTGCATACACAAATAGAAATGGAAACGCACACACACACTCACACTCTGACCGGGCACTGCTATATACACACCTAAGGAACACACAGAACCCCCCTCCCTTCCTCTTCTTCTTACCCTGTCCCAGGGCAGCATGTCCCCATTCTCGTCACATGATTCTGACATCACCGCAGGTCCTGTAGACAGTGAGTAGGCACCCGGGAGAGAGCAGTGTGGAGGCTCCTCTCGGGGAGGTTGGGTGAGGCGCTGACATAGCGATCACCATTACAGCGGTCAGGAGGGTCTGGCAGTGCTGGATCCTCCTGGCCTTCGGTCTGTAAGACGCAGGCACTTTTTAGCAAGTTTTTTTCTTGTTAAAAAGTTTGTATTCTAATCTGAAAGATACAGCAATGATACTAAACGGTGTCTGGTCATTTAGGGGTGAATTCCTGAAAGGGGTTATACCATAGACTAGTAGGTCCTAAGCCTCAACTAGTATGTCAGGGCTGGGGTGTATAGGATCGCCTCTCTGCCCCTCTATTCTCTCCGCTGTGGATAGCGTCAGGAGGACCACATCCTGCACTGCTGCTATGTGATTTTCTTTGTGCCTTCCCATCAGACTGAGCGATCATGTTTTTTTCTTTTGATCTATAGTTGGAGTTAAGTGATAACAACATCTCTGGTGGACTGGAAGTACTGGCAGAAAAATGTCCGAACCTCACACACCTCAACCTAAGTGGAAACAGAATAAAGGACCTGAGTACGATAGAACCTCTGGTGAGTCTGAATTATGGCACATGTCATGTACCTGACAGATGAGGGTCCCTCCTGTTTGTCCTGCGCCGATCCAAGATGGTACCACCTCTCCAGTCATTCTCTGGATGTGGCCACCTCTCCCATCAGACATTTGCTATATCATATTGATAAGCTAAGAATCAAATCCTTAAACCAACTATATGAAGATTAATTTGTAAAATTTTACAGAAAATGTCAAAGACCTAATTTCTCTTACTCCTAGAAAAAATTAGAGAGCCTCAAGAGCTTAGACCTGTTCAACTGCGAGGTCACCAACCTCAGTGACTACCGGGAGAACGTCTTTAAGCTACTACCCCAGCTCACTTACCTAGATGGGTACGACCATGACGAGAAGGAGGCTCCCGACTCGGATGCTGAGGCCTATGTGGAGGGTTTAGATGATGAGGATGATGATGAGGATGGTGAGTAATGGAGAAATTGTCTTTCCCAGATCCTTTTTTATCCATTCACTTAAAATAAATCTAGGTGAAACCTTTGATTTGTTAAATATCTGCTGTTATGTGATTTCCATGCTGTACATGAATCCATAAAGTCAATAGGTATAAATATGTTTGTTGGGCTCCTTCTACTGGATAGGTGCTGGTGGGACCCTATTACTGAGACATTGAAGCGGAGTGAAATATTGGGGTTAACTGCAGTGACTGATATCTCATAGCAGAGGAAGGCAGCCATTAGTTATACTCAGAGGAGTACTTAGTGAGGGCAGACATTGGATAGCACTGAGAGCGTAATTGACATGGGAGTCACAGGATGATACATTATTAAAGAGGATGGAAGATGCCGATACTATAATACTATGCGGCAGAGTAATGAGGCTGCTTCTAACGTAATCCTGACAGCCCTTCCCGGTGTGCGGGTATAAAAATATTCCCAATTATTACTTGGCTGGTTCCCTTGGAAACCATGACTATGATCGCTACTGTCTGGTTTAACACTTTATTTCCCTTTATTTGGGAGCCTGGGCTCTCATACAGATATCTCACATCTGTTCTGCCCCCACAGGGTTTTCCCAAAACTACTTTAAGTAAAACTCTGTCTAATTTTGTGTAATGTAGGATATTCCTTTGCACTTCCTATTACTATTATTAGTTTACAGCAGAAAATCTTTTAAAGTCCTAGTACTGTACCTTATGACTTCAATGTCTGCCCTGTGTGCTACAAATAACATTGGTATAAATAAAACTGGTATTATTTCATAGAGAAGCAGTTGTCGTTGATATAAAATAACAAAAGTAGTCATTAAAGAGAACCTGTTATCTGATTTTACTTTGTTTCTAGAATTCTCTTTTTATGTGAAATCTCCAGTTTACATATAAAAGAATCTCTCCCAAAGTCTGGCAACTATGACTCTTCTCATTGCCCTCATTTCCAAATATCACTCAAGTTTAGTGGTTGTAGGGGTAGTGTCAATTCACATGGCTCTATCTTCTGTTCTATAGTATTCAGAAACACGAAAATGTCATATTTAACCCCTTAAGGACTAGGCCCTTTTTGGTTTTTCGCATTTCATTTTTCACCCCTCGCCTTCAAAAATCTATAGCTTTTTTATTTTTCCTTGTACAGAGCTGTGTGACGGCTTGTTTTCTGGGTAACAAATTGCACCTCGTAGTGATGGTATTTAATATTCCATGCCGTGTGCTGGGAAGCGGGAAAAAAATTCTGAATGCAGTGAAAATTATGGAAAAACGCTTTTTTACCATTCTCTTGTGGGCTTGGATTTTACTGCTTCCAGATTCCACCCCAAATTACATATCCTACTTTATTCTTTTGGGTCAGTACGATCACATAGATAACATATTTCTAAAGGTTTTATGTTTTCATACATTTACAAAAATGAAAACCTCCTGTACAAAAAAAAAAAATCTTCATTTTGCCATCTTCAGGCACAAATAACTTTTTCATACCTTGGTGTACGGAGCTGTGGGTGGTGTCATTTTTTTGCGACTTTTGATGACGTTTTCAATGGCTCGTTAATGCCACCACCATCTTTGGTGGCAATCAAAGGGTCAACACCCTTTAACACAGGTGTTAGAGACTTATGTTTTGCTCCATTGTGCAGGAAACACCCGGTGAGTATGAAGTCCCGCCCCCGATTCCCCCCCCCCCCCCCCCCCCCCCCCCCCCCCCCACGCAACAGGACGTTCTGTTCAAATTCACTCAAAATGAACATTAATGAATTCTCCATTTTGTTTCGGTTGTTTTGTTAATATATATAGTATCAGGCTAATGGGGTGACTATGGCGATCCTTTTTGTAGTCTAAAACAGTCTAAAGATGTCGCTGCAGACTCAGGACTTTAGATATCAGCGGGCGGTCCGAAACTAGTTAACTGCTTGCGTGTCCAGTTCTGTAGCTCACAGAACAACAAGATTTGATCTGAAAGATGAGATTCTTATATGATATAATATGGCACACAGCTTATCTCATCTGTTAAACTTGACTTATCTGATGTGAGAAGAGTCATATTTTCCTGACTTGGGAGGAATTTTTTTTTTTTTCCTTTGGCAAGCAGGTGAGATTTCACATAAGGAGGAAACCAGCGACAGTTCCGTGTAGGACCTGACCTCTTTAACTCCATCCTCGCCTCCAGTAACCTCTGTCTCTGTTTGCAAAATTGCCTGCAGTGTTGATGTCTATTTGACTCAATATGGTCGCTGCAGCTCAATATTGTCCTCAGCCAAACACCTTCTGAGGCCAGTGATGAGCCGTAAGGTCTGTGTGACATCAAAGTCCCCAACACTGCCTCATACAGAGACCCACAGTGACTGGAGGGGAGAGGTATTACTACTATTGTTATATTGGCCTCTGCTGTTCTGCTCTCCACCCCAAGCAACAGATGGATCACTGTGTTCAACACCACTGATCCTCCAAAATGTTCTCATTGCACGGTATATGCATTGTGATCTGTCCATTAAATTGTGCCAGCACATGGTCTGTTTTATACGGACCGATCACACTGGTGTGTTGCCGTCCTAATAGGCAGGTTGGTGATGTGGGAAAGAGATGCCTCATCGTTCCATTTATCGTATACCTTCACTTTCCTGTTGACTTAGATCCTTGACTATGTTCATGGTGTCTTCACATTTCGACACCCGTCACCTACTCTGTATTAGCTGATGTTTTGTTACTCCCTCTGTCTGTTGCTCACAGACTGGAGACTAAATTACACACATCTCCAGTCTGTTGGTGACTGAGGCTGCCCCCACTCACACAGAGGAAGACTATGATGAGGACGCTCCACCGGGTGAAGAGGGTGAGGAAGACGATGATGAAGAGGAAGGAGAGGAAGAAGAAGTGAGCGGCGAGGAGGAGGTGCGACTATTCATATTGTATTCTTGCTTTCTACGTGTATCTGTAATAATTCTGCAGCATGTACCGCACACTTGGCACCTTTACACAATTCATTCCGTTTTCAATTCATTTGCTAAATTTTCTCACGTTTTTTTGTTTTCAACTTCTTTATGGTCAAAATGGCCAAATCCCAACCACTGTTAATGTTACAAATGAGCATGACTTGTTTTCATTGTGTTCCTAGAACCTAGAGTCATGCTCCTCCCTTCAGGCTCTTCTTCTATGAATCGGCTGTGACTGGAGTGTTCCTTTAAGTGCTGTATTTTAATCCCATGTTATCACGTTTTTTCCCAATCACTTTAGGGGTTAATCTGCATTGAAGCAGCACAAAAATCCAGCATTAATCTTTTATTTATTTTTTTCTTATTTTGGTCCATAGGAGGATGAAGAGGATGAAGCTGACCAGGATGGTATGTGGCTAATCCTCCTTATACAGATGGTATAGGCAGCTTGTTTATTTTTTTTCCTATGTATTCTTGACCTAATTTTTGACAATGAGGTTATTTTTGTACATAGTTTAATATTCTAGTTATATATTAACATTATTAGGGCGTTGGGATTCAATGAATCTTGTATATTAGAAATGTCATTGGAAATTTAAAAGAACTTTACATGAATGAATAGTACAAGTGACTATAGGTGACTTTGTACCGTATCATATCAGAGCAAAGTGTCTTGTTCTCCACATACTTGGTTTCATCTTGTGCTCACGCCCTTCTTGATAAAGTTACCTATTCTCTGAAATTTCTGAATTCCATCTTCTAATATGTTCAGAAGCTCAATGAAGTAATAGACTACATAGAAACCTATGGTGAGGGGAGATGCCGCTGAGACCTGCTTCATCCTCTGAGTGGTGGGAAGTTTAGTCCAGTCAGAACATGTGGTTGGACACATACCTGAAACCATAAGTATTGGAGTGATGCTGGAGCCAGAGCGGGATAAGTTTTAGGCTCCCCCAACCAAGATTTATAGAAAAACTACCATCTAATTCCATCATGATAAACCAGGTTCACTAAGGGCCCATGCACACGAACGTATGGGGAACGTATATACTGCCACAAATTTACTGTCGCCTATACGTCATAATTTGCTTTGGTGCCTGGGCAATGTACGGTGAGCCCACGTGCGTTCTTTGTTTGGCCGTAAGAACGTCCGCGCACCATTATTCTCCTCTCCAGCACGAGCAACGTGTGCAATCCAGGCACCGTGACTAATTTTCTTTGTTATTCATGGCCTCATTCCTTCTAAAATTAGCCTAAAGGGCTCTTAAGTTGTTACGAGAGTCTCTCCGTGCAGAAGCTTTACAAGCTGTTGTATCATGATTTAGCACTCCCCACCCCCCACTGTGTAAGGTTAGATAGAGGGGAAGAGAGTGTAACAACCTGGAAAGCTTTAGCAAGGAGGGACTCTGGTAACTCCCTCCAGAGCTCTTCTGGTTCATTAGCATAATTTTAAAGGTTGATATTAGAAGGAAGGAGACATACCACAATCTTGGTGCCTGGATCTATGACTAGGTGTCCCTGATGGTAAATGGCTGGTAAAACCTATTCACTTGTTCCTGATTCACTGATGTCTGTTTCTCTCTCCCATAACAGAAAAGGGTCAGAAAAGAAAACGGGACCTTGAAGATGTAGGAGACGAAGATGATTAATCCGCAGGACAAGATACGTGTGAAGCACGCCTTGTGACTAACAAGGAGGACTGAACCCCTAAGAACCTTTTTGGAAACTCTGTTGTAACTGTTTTTACCTTGAATTACCCTGAATTACCTTTTATCTCCCGATTGTAAGGTTGCCGTGTGCTGGACAGAAACCACACAAGAAGAATCACGCTTGGTATTTTTACTGCTGTTCTTGCAAGTTTTTCTAATTATAAGGGTTTTTTGTGTTTTTAGCACTTATTTCAATACAGCCCCCATCTTACCAATGCCCATTGCTGATTGTTTGGATTCTTTTATTTAGTTTTTTAGTTTGTACTTGTTGTCCTTTTTGGCCAATTTTGAACAGTCTTAAAGTGGACCTCTGTGTATGAAACCTGTCTCAGAGAAAAGTGGTCCAGTTACCCAAAGACATTTTATGTTTTTTTTTTTTTTTTTTTTTTTAAATTTGGGTTGCTTTGGACAAGAAAGACTATCTTTTATTTGAGATCATGTTCATACACAAGGATTAGTAGGAATGTTAGTTAGTTCTCCAGTCGTATACAGTGAATATATCTACTCTGCCCCCTTTGTTGTAGTGTTGAGGTATCGATGGTCCATTGCATCACCTCACAATAGCCTCTGACTACATGTTTGGCTGAAGACGGTTCTTGTACTCAGGATTTCAATAGACCAACACGACCAAAATTGAGAAATGTGTCCTGTTATCTGGAGCAGAGGCTTCATAGTACCTCCATATATACATTGCATACCTTAAGGGGGGTTTCCTACGAAGAAAAGTTGTGCTCTAGCCGCAGGATAGGCCCTAACTTGGTGATCAGTGGGAGTCTTAGTGCTGAGACCCCCGCAGATCGCGAAAACAAGGGGTCCAGTACTCTCACGATCTCCGTCTGCTCCATAAAGATTAATGGAGCAGAACAGTCATGCGCAACCGTCTGCTTCGTTACTCTGATGGAATGACGAGGGGTCGGTCGGACCTCGTTTTCACGATCTGCGGGGGTCTCAGCGCTGAGACCCCCACTGATGAGCAAATTAGGGCCTACCTTGTCTTTGTGGGAAAACCCCTTTAATTTCATTTTTTAAAAATCTGTAATTAAAGGGGTTTTGACAAGTTATTCCCTATCTACAGGTTTGGTGGTAACAGTCTGAGCAGGGTCCGACTGCTGGTGCCCTAACAATCATGGGAACAGGACCCCCAGCAATCCAGAGAACGGGGTCTCATTCACAGTAATGGGTGGAGCTCATTGTGCCATTCCTGTAATAGTATGGGAGGGTCAGAAACTATCGAGCAAAGCGCTCACCAATTTCTCTCCCATATTATGACTCTCCCATATTATTGTATAGAGCAGCAGGATAAGCCCCACCCACCACTGAGAACGGGACCCTGCATCAGGATTGGTGAGGGTCCCAGCAGTAGAACCCACCCCCCCTTCCACATGATCAGATTATTTCCTATCCTGTGCATAAGAGCATCATTTGCTTACTTGGAAAAGACCCTCCCCCTGTTTGATTAATTACAAGGGTTCCTTAAAAAAAAAACCAAAAAAAAAACCTCCCTTCTCTTCCTAAATGATGTCTAAATATATATTACTAATGTAAATGGTGGAAAGTGGCAGAGAAAAATATAGATTCTATTTATGGGTTTTTTTATGTGATTTGAAAAAAATGTGTTTAAAATGTCCTATTTTTTAATATTTACCTTTTTAGTCATAGAGAAATATTTTAGGTAAAAAAAAAAAGCAATCTTTTAATGAATTTTCTCATGAACAACACTTATCCTTTGGAGATTGCAGTCTATAAGTTTTGTTAGTGGGAAAAATTCCTTTTAAGACATTATTCAACAAAAAAATCACTTTAAAAAAACCTGAAGTCGTAGCATATGATCAAAATTATGCAAAAAAAATACTTTTTTTGGTTCTATTAAATTTGTTGAGAATGAGAACTGTTACATAATGGAACAGGAAAAATATTACTTGTAGTCGCTGTAAATTTTGGCTGGAAAATTTTAATAGAAAAACAAATGGCGGTGGAGGTTATGTAGAAAAATATTTGCTAATTTCCCTACAATTGGTCTTGCATGGAGTGGGGGTAATGCAGCCGTCTATTTTAGACCGGTGCATCTAGTCCCAAATCCTCCTAAAATGGCTTCTTTCTTCCTAAAACAGCACACGTGACCATGGTTTGTATTGTAAAATTCATCGCTGTACAGCTGAGCTGCAATACTGGCACCAACCACGGTCAGGTGTGGCGCTGTGTTTGTAAGAAAGCAACCATGTTTTTCAACCTCTATACAACCACTTTAAAAATGTTTTTTTAGACTTGCTAAGGAGCTCTTACTGCTGGGAAATCCTAATAAATCCACTATTAAAGGGGTTTGTCTAAGCCAGTCAGCATAGTCAATACATGACGTAGGGCTACCAGCTCGGCAGTGTGTATGCTGTGACTACAGCAATAGTGAGGGGGCCATGGTTCTGCTGCTGGGTGGGAGTCGGTGCCACAGACTGCATATTTATAGCTTATCCTTGGGTGAAAACCACAAGATTCCTAATTAAAATAAGATGCCATTGATTTCTTTTAATGACTTTAAAACATTATGGTTCAGATTTTTGTGTTATAATAGAACAATATTGGTCATGTACAGTTTATAGGAATAGACGGACATGTCAGGGGACAGGCATTACACTTCTTAGGGCTCATTCATACAGCCGAAATGGGGACCGATATCCGACTGCACCATTTGTGACCTGGATATCAGTCCCCACAGTTTATTCTGTCCGATCACGGTGCGGTGAGCACACTTTGTCTCACTGCATTGTGACCATTTACGAAGAAATTTAGGACATGTGGGCCCTGCTTGCCCTGCAATTCTCTATGGAGAGGGGAGGGGTAAGCGGTGCTCATCCATCTCCAGCGCCTGGACGTGACCCTTCTAGTTTTGATCATGCCGATTTGCACACACTCATTGATACCAGTCCATGCTATGTTCATGAAAGCTGGAGGGAGTGTGATGAATAAGGCTTTGTGTCCATGCATATTGAGCAGCCATAATATTTAACGGGTTGCACCAACTTAGGAAGTTATCTCTTATCCACAGGAGAGGAGATAGCAAGGTGATTAGAAAGGGTTAGACTGTGGGGGTAGTTGTTTCCCCTCCCCACCTTCTCAATGGTCATGAGAACGGAGCACCTGGCACGATGAGCATGTGTCCTGCTGCTTCCTTCAATTGTATGGTAGTGGCAGAAATTGCTGAGCACTGCCCTTTGCTATCTCCTGCACTCCCATTCACTGTCTATGAGAGTGTCAGAGATAGTAGAGCGCTGTACTCATCAATTTCCCACACTCTCATATTTTTTGATAAGAGCAGCAGGGCGCATGTTCAACCATCACCATACTGTGATTGGTTGGGGGCCCCAGCAGTTGAACTTTAATTGATCACCTATGGATAAGGGATAACTTCCTAAGAGCCAGAGCTTGATGTGTTGTAAACAGATAAAATGGGAAATCATGACTGCATCTATAACATTATCAAGCTCCTCCGACCAATCACATAGAGAGCAGAGGGTTGAATTGACCTAAAAATTCCCAAAATTTGATTCAAATCTGTGGGATATGTTGGAAATGTTTTTAATGGGACATCTTCAAACTGGAGTCCAGCTGCCAGTGGGTCAGTACTGTTTTGGTAGCATGAGGTAGACCCTGATACCACTGTTATGGCTGATCCTTATCTACATACATATACGGCTACCATTATAATAAAATATCCTTCCTACAGCAGAGACCTTTATACAGAATGGAAAAGACCACATTGCCGGCATGTTCCTGGTTCTTCTTTCTGCTGGCTAGATCTCTTTTATAGTAAAGGGAACAATTTATATCATCAAGAAATAGAATTTATACTGATCTTATTCTAGTCCAATAACTTGGAACAGTGAGTATATATATCCATGAATCTTGTATTCTGTTCAACCACTTGGAAATCATTTAGCTTCTTTCCCTTTTCAGTGACTTTTTGCCAACTTTTTGCATGTTAGTAACTTTCTTTCTTCGATCACTGAAAGCGTTGTGTTGTGTGTGTTCTGTCTGTGTGTCAGGAGTCCATACTGATATGATTTGGTTTAGATTCAGGTGACCCCCCGCTGTATTATACACCACTAGTAGATCATAGGGGCTTCCTCCTGGTGGGAAACCCAGACAATACAATACAACTTCTGTTTGTCACTGCTGATTTTCAATAAAGTTGTTTTTTATAGAGTTGTTCAACTATAATTGTGGCCTCTGCGTGCTTTGTGCTCCCAATCCGGAGACATAAATGTTACCCCATCTCCATTGTGGTTTTGGGAATAATTACTGATGCATGTGTTGTCTGAATCTTCTTCTTATCCTTGCTCAGGGGGCTTTACATGAATTATCTGTAATAATCATCACCAATTACGTGTAAACACTTAGTTTTGCTATAGGAAGTTATTCCAAGGCTTTTAGGGACTTTTATCTCAAGCCAACAAACAAGTAATAAAGGGAAATAGAAATTACTAAGACAATGTATTCCCTACCACTATTTACATGCTGGATATTAAGCCCATGTCTGCTCATTAAGATTCAACTTAAAGGGATGTTTCCACTTCGGGAAAAATGTTTGTATGATGAAAAATACAATTTTCTAAAATACTTACTGTATCAATTCCTCATGATTTCCTAGATCTCTGCTTGCTGTCATGCTATGGAAAGCTTTATTGCTTACATCTAGTGGAGAGAAGTTGGACATTGTCCACACAAGTGCACGGCTCGTTAGTATCATAGAGAATAATCAGAGCTTTGTGATATAATGAGCTGTGCACCTGTGTGACCACTGTCAGATTTCTATCCAGAGGAAATTAACAATGAAGCTTTCTATAGCATGACGGCAAGCAAGATACAGAAAGTATTTTGGAAATTTGTATAACTTTTCCATTTTCAAATAATATCAATAACTTGTTGAAATGGGAAAACCCCTTTTAAAGGTTATGCTGTCACCTATGGTTACCTCACTACACTAGCTGCCCCCCTCAGTTAGGGTGTGATATAAACGTTCTTGAATTCCATCTTTTATGTGAAATCACGGCTGTTTACTGTGATTTACCATAGTCATGAAAATTAGCAGAATATTGTCATCTTTCGCCAGAGATGAGCCAGGGCCAGAAGCTGGAGGGGCAGCATTGATTTTGATGCCTATATCTTGGGCTCTATAGCGGCAAGAGCCATTGTATTGTATTGTATTATAGAAGGCTATAGAGCCGGATATATGGGCAGGTAAAATCACAGTTCAGAATACGATCTGCATATAAAGTTCCAATTCCATAAACTAGCGGCCACATTTATTAGTTTGCGCCGTTTTTTTGCAGTACAAACTACATGCACATGTATTTCTAAAGTATCTCACGTCTGCTGTGTACGACAAGACAAAAAAAAAATAGTTTGCTTGTTAGTGCTTATTTGGAGTTTATTTGGAGTCATTTATTACTGACGTGCTCCACAATTCTGCAGCATGAACAAAGTGCACCAAAAAAATATGGTGCACACTTCCCGAGCAGTGCAGATCGTGCGCACTCCACAGGCAACTGCACAGACTGGACTAGTTTTGATAAATGTGGTCAATGTCTTTAACTCCTTGTATGTCCAGATCTTTAGCTGACAGCACCATGTACCATGGTGCTAAGTCACACACACGCCTCTCAAATACATGCAAATTCATAGTCACCTAGTCTGACCCAAGCTACAGGACAACTCATTCACAGGTTATTGGCACCTATAGAAAATGGTCAGAACTAGAAGAACATTGTTCTATCTGTAGTTTATGGGCCATTATGCCAAATTTATAGGGAACCAGCAACACGTGTGTTCAACTAACAATGTTCCTTAGCCTTATGTCGTTCTGAGTAGGGTATATAATGCTTTTTAAGACTTTAGTATATCTACCACGTTTTACCACATGTCTCATTTTCACACTATGTATTGACGCATCCATATATCTATATTGTCTAGGTAGATGTGCATAATCTATTACCCCTGACACTCACAAGGGGCTAAACATACCTTGTCGTGAATTTTTGTGCAAATCTTTTTGAAACCTCATTACCTTTACCATTCGGGTGATGGCACATGTTGCGTTTTGAACGCGTTTTCAGACCGTTTTTAAGCAGTCCATCAAAAAACTCATGCGTTTTTGAAAACTCATCCATTTATTACAGGTTTGACCAATTATCTTAATGGAAACTGGTCAAAAACGCATGCGTTTTTTGACGGACTGCTTAAAAACGGGCCCAAAACACCACATGTGCCATCACCCTCACAATCCGATTGGGACCATCTATCTCCAATGGGCTGTACTAGGTTTTTTTTTTGTTTTATAGGGATAGGTTCCTTTCAGGGTGGTAGGCGGTTAAGACTATCCAAGAGAAGTAGAGTATGACCGGCACTCAAAAATTACTTTAACCCCTTCCCGACGCGCGCCGTACTAGTACAGCGCGCGCCGGGTCCCGGTGCATGGAGAGGGCTCGCGGGCCGAGCCCTCTCCATAGCCGGTAAGTCTTTGCTGCATATTGCAGCAAAGGCTTACCGGTAACACCCGCGATCGGTACTAGCACCGATCGCGGGTGTTTTCTCCGTGATCGCCGCCGGCAATGCTGCCGGCGGCTTCAAAGAGATGGCGCCGCATGGGCGCTGCCATCTTGTCGTGGATCGCTGCTCCCCGATGACGTCACGGGGAGCGGCGATCCGTCGCCATGGTAACCTCGGGTGTTCCGAACACCTGAGGCTACTTCGTTTTAACCCATGCATTACAATGTGCTAATTGCACATTGTAATGCATGGGGAGTAAAATCCACATATACTGCCATACTGTAGTATGGCAGTATATGATAGGATCGATCAGACTACCTAGGGTTAGAGTACCCTAGGGAGTCTGAAAAATAGTAAAAGTAAAAATAAAAAAAAAGTTAAAAAAAAAATTATAATAAAAAACCCTAAAAATTCAAATCACCCCCCTTTCCCTAGAACTGATATAAAAATAAATAAACAGTAAAAATCATAAACACATTAGGTATCGCTGCGTCCGAAAATGCCCGATCTATCAAAATATGATAATGTTTTTTCACTATGTTTAACCCCGTAACGGAAAATAGCGTCCAAAGTCGAAAATGGCATTTTTTTGCTATTTTGAAAAATATAAAAAAATTAATAAAAAGTGATCAAAAGGTCGCACAGTCCCAAAAATTATAGTAATGAAAACGGCATCAAAATTCACAAAAAATGACACTATCTACAGCTCCGTACACCAAAGTATGAAAAAGTTATTGGCCCCAGAAGATGGCAAAATAAAAAAAAAATATTTTGTACAGGAGGTTTTAATTTTTTTAAATGTATGAAAACATTATAAAACCTATACAAATTTGGTATCCACGTGATCGTACCGACCCAAAGAATAAAGTAGACATGTCATTTGGGACGCAGAGTGAAAGCTGTAAAATCCAAGCCCACAAGAAAACGTCACAAATGTGGTTTTTCACTATTTTCTCTGCATTTGGAATTTTTTTCCCGCTTCCCAGTACACACCATAGAATATTAAATACCGTCACGATGAAGTGCAATTTGTTACGCAGAAAATAAGCCATAACACAGCTCTTTATGTGGAAAAATAAAAAAGTTATAGATTTTTGAAGTTGGTGAGTGAAAAATGGAAGTGAAAAAACTAAAAAAGGCCAAGTCGTTAAGGGGTTAAAACTCAAGGCTTTATTTCATATCCATAAAAATCGGAGTGTACGACCATCTGCTACCTGCAATGTACACTCCGATTTTTATGGATATGGAATAAAGCCTTGAGTTTTAAAGCAATTTTTGAGTGCCGGTCATACTCTACTTCTCTTGGATATTTAAACTGGTCTCCGACAAGCCGTCTTGGACTCGTGCACCGGGACTATGCAGAAACTCCTACCCTCTTTCTAAGAGCGGCACACGTGAGTGAGCGGACAGCTCTGTAAACCTTTTTGTTTTTCTACAGACGGTTAAGACTATGGCCCTGAGTTGAGGTTATTAGGGCATATTAGATTTTCTCAGTGAGGAACTATGATTGGACAGGTACCCTGGTCCTTGGGTTCTCCTACCCTTTCTCCACAAAAAGCATATGCTCCTTACCTCAAGGCATCATCTCCTTTCTTATGTCACACTCTTACAATATATTCATCTCTACAAACGTATCTCTCGGGAAGTCATCTCTAACATTCCGTGAATGTGTATAAGGAAGGATATTGTGGAACCAGATCCCTATTTCTACACGATACTCTCACCTTGCATCAGACAAGAGCACCCAACATTTTGGGAATTTTTCCCAGATGATTGATGCGGATAGAATATTTGATTCCAGTAGAATTACCGGTAATCGTGATTTAACTACCACTGATTAATGGTTTACAGTTACAAACACTGGTGGGTTTTATGGATTATGGAGATTAGTAAATGTTATGTTTTAAAATTTCACGTTCTACCGTTTGGATTTCTATAAATGTAGCGAGGTGCTTACCCACCCTACTCCACCCTATATTACATTATGCATAGCCAGCCTATTATACCTGGCATGTAACTGATAAAATCAATGGTCATATTTCATTTTCCAGCACAGTTTGCAAAATTAGTTCTATAATAAGAAACTGCCTATTTATCACTGAGACGTGTGTCCCCTTGACAATGCCTTTTGCTAAGGTGTCCAGAATATAGGGAAAGAATACATGCAAATTCAGAATAGATCAAGGGCACAAGTGCAAAACAAAACCATGTAGAAAAACAGTGTGCGGTTTAGGGTGATGCCACACATGGCGTTTTGAACCTCTTTTTGGTCCTTTATTAAGTAGTCCGAAAAAACGCATGCATTTTTGAAAGACGCATACGTTTTTGACCAGTTTTAATTAGGATAATTGGTAAAACCTGTCAAAAATGCATGCGTTCTTAAAGATGCATGCGGTTTTTAACACATGCGTTTCTTTTAAGGACTGTTTAAAAACAGACCAAAAACAGGTTCAAAACGCCATGTGTGGCATCACCTTTGTGTGTCATATATTGGTAAAAAAACAAAACAAAAGCATCTACTAGTCTAAGCTACAGATCTTAAAGGGATGAATTTGGCAATCTCTGTGCAGCGCTATGGAAATAAAGGAATTATTATATACCATAAATCAGAGGTCCCCAACCGCTGGTCCGCGGACCAGGACCGGGCCTTTGGAGTTTATCAGCCGGTCCGGGGCCCTGCGCCTGGTCAGAGCTCGCTCTGTGTGGATTTATAATGTTTTCTGCCATAGCCGTGAAAGCTCGCAGCTCCCGGCAGAGAACATTATGCAGGACGGGGTGGGGCGTTGGGCGGGTCTTAGTGACGCAGCCCTCCATAGCACAGCATGGTACCTGTTGTACGTCACGGGGCGGGTCTTACCCCTAGATGGGACCGTCTTGTTGCAGGAAAACAAGCTCAGTGCTCCCACTGATTCAGGGAAACAAGCCTGGTGCTCCCACTCATTCTGAACCTATGGTAAGTTGAATCACATTCTCATTATAAATGTCATAATTATATGATCAGTATGCACTAAGCTCCACCCCTCCATAACCCCACCCCATATGACCAAAGCCCCGCCCCCACCGGACCATGGAGAACTGGTCTAGCTTAAAGCCGGTCCCTGGTGCAAAAAAGGTTGGGAATGATCTATTCACCGGAGAGGTCATTAACAGGTGATTGGCAGTTAGAGAATATGGCCAGAACTTGAAGAACTTTGTTCCATGTGTAGCAAATGGGCCACCGGACCACACTGCAGGTGCCTCTTGGATAGAAGATAAGAGCTGAGTTTGCGGTGCTGCCTGTACACCAGGGATGGTGCTGACTGCTTTTGGCTTTGACCATAGTGTAGTGGTTCCCCGGCACTGAGCTGGTCTTTAAGTGATAGTCATTGGGACCATCACTGATCATAAGAGTGGAGCTTCATCATTCCACCTCTTAAATCAAACCAGAGTTATTCAGATTATGGTGATAGGTGGTCCAATAGCTATGATTGAAGTGGCAGGATGATGTGTGACCCCTGCTGCATTTAATCTCTCTAATATAGGACCCAAGTTCCTCCGATTGTACACATATAAATAATCAGGGAAACCTACACAACAGATGTAGACCATACACACACGCCTCTCGCGTGGTGTCATAGATCTATCACAACACAAAGATGTATATAAACTTGTCACTAATCCTCTCCAATCACACTGGTTATAGTCCTGACGGTGTGGAGGCCTTACATCACTGAAACAAATGTGTGCTGGTCAGGGTCCTGCTCTGCCCATAGGATTTTTTAAATATATAATGTTGTTGCAAAAGTTCCACTTCCCACAAATCTGCCCCTGATGTCGGGTTCATCTTATTTACTTCCCTTTCCCCCCTTAAAGCCAAAGTTCCTTTGCTAGGCTTATCAACCGCATCTCCTAATCCCCATCCTACAGTAATTTTTTTTTTTGTTGCCACGTTTAAATTATTCTAATGAACCGAAAGGGGGAAGGCGTGAACTATAGCCCTTTCATTTTGTAGCTACACTGTGTAGGGGCATGTCTCCTCTGCTCCTTCAGAACTTCCCCCTCCCTCTGCCTGCTGCAATATCACACACTGTGAGGGCGGAAGTGCTCCAAGGCCTGTGATGCTGCAGTACAGAGGGGCTCTGGTAATACCTTCTGGAGCCCTCATTACTCATTAGCACAATATTAAAAGTTGATTTTAGAAGGAAGTTGACCATGGATAACTAATAAAAGAAGATTTCCACAGTCACAGCGCCTGGATTTATGGGTAAGTGTCCCTGGTTTATCATGTTGGATTTTGATGGTAGATTTCCTTTAAATTGCATCTTAACATTAAGGATACAATGGTAGAAGGGAATTGGAGAAAACAGGGGTTCAAAATGAGCAAACACAGAATAAATCAACTGCATTTTGGAAGAAAAGAATCGCTTCAACTTTTAACCTTTATTCTCGGCATCAGTTACAGAACATTCTTGGAAATAAATGTCCATGGTTTGCTTAGAAGGTTAATCATTTTAATATTTCACTTTGCATAGGAAGTGATGATTAGCAATAAATAATAAGGCCAACCAGCTAGAGTCAGGTCCGCCAGATTTAAAGGGGTTGGTCACTTTACATTTTTGTATTGTGTGTTGGAAGAATACCAGGTAATTCACCAATATATGTGTAAAAAAAACTACTGCTCTGCTTTCTTGATATGTAAAGTGAAGCCTCTTGTCTTTTACCTCATCAGTCAGAGATTCCTGTCCATTAAATGGCTGCAGATGGAGGGTCATGTGATCTGTACCTGAACAATCGCCCTGCCAGGAATCTAATCTTATATTCATGAATACTATCATAAGATCTTGGCAGGAAGATTATTCATGGACAATTAGAGATCACATGATCCTCCATCTGTCGCCATTTTATGGACAGGAATGTCTGGATGATGAAGTAAAAGACAGGAGGCTTCACTTTACATATCAAGAAAGCAGAGCAGAACTATTAATAGATAGATATTGGTAAATTACCTAATATCCTGCCCCCCAAAATTACAGACACATTACAAAAGACATGAGGGACAGTGGCCAACCCCATTATAGTGCTCCGCTGGAAGTGAGTAACATGGACTAACTAGAATGGGAATGTGTGAATGGAGGTTTAACAGTTGTGGGAAATACTACAGGTAAAGGGGCTTATTCAGACGGTCATAATGTGAGCGCAAATCCCTCATCTGGGTCCATATAAAGCGCCCACACCACAGCCTGCTGAAATGGACCTATGGTTAGTGTCACAATCATATTGTGGTCAAAATTTCAGATCCCTATGGGAGAATGAGAATGGAGAATACACTGGTAGAAGATTGAGGGGATTCGCTCCCTAGTGCTTTTTTCCCTTCTAGGATATCTCAGATATTCTTATGGCTTTATGGTCTTGTAGAAACCCCTGCTACTTTAAGGAGGAACCAATCTCCCTTGTCATTGGTTACGTAAATATATATCTCTCAGATCTCCCCCCATAAGCTGATGAGATATTAGTACAAGACCCTCCGATTCTTCCCACTAAACTTGATCTCGATTGTATATTGTGATTGGAAGTAATCCATCTAGATTGGTTTGGGGTCTTTTAAGCTAAGACAAGTGTAGGAGAAATTAGTTCCTTTTGGTTATAAGCAGGAACCCTGCTGGATACATGGATAATCTGTGCAATTAGTGCAGTTGGATACACAATCCTTGACAAGCTTGTGCAAGGCATTGTAGGGCTAGTTAGTCTATATACACAAGCTCTCATATATGGAGTAGTTGTCTGTCCCTGGTACAATACATATGCTCTGTACAGATGATGAGGGTGGCTAGCTTTCTTTGGGAGTATTCCTCAGGTTTCTAAGCTCCAGTTCCAGTTGTCGGATGTGGAGATCCCTCTGGGCCATCTGTTCCTTCAGACGTCGGATCTCGTCCTGCTGCCGATAGAACATGCGCAGCAGCTGTGGGGTACAGGTACGTGAGCGGGTGAAAAGCACAATCAATAGCAAAAGTAATACCCATCCCAAGTACATACATGTGCAAGGGGGCGCTGTATTCGGAGCAATTTATGTGGGTGTCAGGTATTAGTTGAGCTTGTGTTTACTTTAAGTGAAAAAACTTATAGTAAATCTACCACTTCTAAAGCAAGCACACAGGCTGGCACGTATTTTTCCTCTTTTCTTCTAGTTTTTGAGAAATCTGTCCTTTTAAAATTGTGCAAATTGTCCTCAGGGGCTCCTAGCATTGTCACAGAAGAGCCTTCTGCCTCTGCCATTTGTTAATTATTCACACCTGCATTTGGTTCCCTATCCGGGGAGGAAAGAAGCTGTCAGGAATGTCATAGAAATGTTAGAGGCGTAAATAATAAGCAGACGTCGGAGCTAGAAGGAACTTCTGTAGTGTAGTCAGGAGCCCCTGAGGCTCTTATGCTTAATATTAAAAGATGGCTTGCTCAAAAACTAGGCTGTTAGAAGATAGAGGAAGAACGGTTCCGGTTTCAGGGAGCACATGACAGCATGTAGGTGTACTTGGTTTAGAAGCACTGCATCCATGTAGTAGATTTCCTTTAGGATCATTCCCACTAATGATATATACTATTAAAATGTGATCAGTATAATTACTTACTCAATCCAAAATGAGGTAAAATCCAATATGGCTGCCATCATGACATCTCAAATTACCAAATAGAAAATCTGCCTTAATACATTCCTACCTGCACTTGGACCTCGTTTTTTTAGATTTCGTCACTAAAACAATAATAGATATCCTCTATTTGCAGAACTATCATTAGTCGAGTGGAAAACATGAGTCTTGAATAATAGAAACAGATTAAATCAATGGACGTTTTAATGGATCCGATTGACTTCCATAATTACTATTTTAGTGACAGGAGTTGTTAGCGAAGGTCCAGACGCAGGTGTGAACTGGGACTGACTTTTGTATAACTAGGGGGAATGTTTTCAAATTCTGAAAAAAAAAAAAAGATTCTTATGCAGAGTAAAGGGCATCTACCCCCATGAGGAAGGACTGTATGCAAATGAGCCCGAGGGGCTCCAGGCCTTATAGGTGTTAATGGAGCCCGGAGCCCCTCCGGCTCATTTGCATACAGTCCTTCATCCTGGTGGTAGATGTCTTTAAAGTTAATATTCACTTACTTCATTTTCAGTCCGAGGTGGCACATTTTCGAGTAGATCGATGCCATTTACCACTAAGCTCTTCTTATCTCTGATTGGTGCTTTGAATGTAGCCTTGGGCTCCTTCCGGTACCCCTCTTTAAGACTCATCAGAACAGGATCTATCGAAAGCGGTTACATTACATTCGGCATACAGAATGCTATATTTATGGTAAGTCATTGGTGCCTACTATAGTGTATGCCAGTGTGCGGCAATTCTAGTTTGTGTCCTGTGCAGCTACAGGTAGTCCCTGTGTTACATACAAGTTTGAATTTGTATGCAAGTCAGAACTGGTGTATTTTGTTATTGTCACTCCTGACACAGTATTTTTTTCATCACTGTGACAATAGGATATTCTAAATTTTGGGCTGTCATGGGAACAAGGATTAACAATGATGCTTCATTGCAGACACCTTAGATGACTCTTATGTTGCCGATTGAAGCCTGGGGCTAAAGTATAGTAAATTACCAGCATCCAGAGAACCCTAGGTCACAGCGGCCAGAGAGGGGTTGTCTGTAAGTCCGGCACTACCTGTATATTCATGGCAAAGCTCCAGAATCGGCTCCAGGTTTCAGTAGGCCCCTAGGCGACAGAGCCACACATGGCAGCATTAAGAATTCAGAAACTGAAACAGCCCCTTCATGTTTTTTGTTATATAAAGCCCATTTCACCCACTAAGGATTAATTAAAAACAGCCCCCTCACCCCCATGGATTCATTATATACAAACGTATGTGCCCCCCCCCAGCAGGTCTGGGCCCCGGCACTTGCCCAGGTATGCCAAGCGCTGGCGCTGGCCTTGCAAAGCTAGTGCGAATATGCTGCTCCGCATACAGAAGCTTTATTTGTGATCTGAACCTTATAAAATAGCAGGTCCCTACTAAATAGTAGTTTAAATGTTTAAATTTATAATTGGGGGTCTGTTACATTTTTTTTTGCATAAATGCTTATATCAAAGGTTATACATGAAATTCCTGCAAATCGTAACACTTGTATGTATATCACAGTAGGCCCCTTGTGCATCAGTAAAATCCGGTAAGAACCATGCACAGACCTTCCCATGTAACTTTTTTCATTCACCTCCATAGGAGGAATAATATTAAATGTCATTGTGTCCCAAATAATCTAATTCCAAAGGAGGGTTCCCTTATTACCCGTTGCTTCTGTATAAGATTTCACCCAGCACATACATAGCATGACATGAAAGAATGGAAATAGAGATCCCATAGGGGTGGAAAAACCTGTTGAGGCCTTCACTGTTGTTAAAGGGCCCTTACTTCCAATGGAATCTACCAGAAGTTTTGACTATGCAAAGCTGCAGACAGCGTTAGGCATTGGCCCTGAAGATCTGTATGACCATACCTTTCTGTGTGTTGTGAATAGCAGCAGGATTATGAAAGATTAATTCACATTCCAGGATTGTAGCTGCACTTGTAAACTGGTGTTTGAGATCTCTTTACTAAACACAGCATAGCTCCTCTTTTATCCTGTTACTATATAACTTCTCTGACCCCGCCACCGTGCTCTGAAAAAAGAGCAGTATCAAGATTAGATGTTACAAGGTAGTAGCTGGGGAGTAGTTTGGATGCAGAACACAGCAGTGTTAGGAGACTCCCCCAGTCCAGGTACAATCCTAATATAGAAAACCATTTTTCACAGTCCTTATGCTACCAACAATACACACAATACGCAATTCTGTATGCAGCTTTGTATCGTCAAAACAGACTTCCTTTTACACGTTTGTAGCATGTTGTAGTGATAATACAGAAGTTTCGATTTTTGGGAGTCCCAATTTTAAGACCGTCTGCTAACAAAAAGTTAGCTTTGTTGTGATTATGTCTGTACATAACATGTAATATAATGTTACTCAGTCGGACAGTGATTCACACAACCTAGCTGTAACTGGACCCTACACCATGTTCACCTCGGTTGATGCCGCTTAGCCACTCATTAGGACTTAGTGCAGGTTCCATTCCTGGAGTCATAGGGTAAATGTCCTCCTGGTAAGTTTCTGACTATAACACAAAAAAAATATATTATTTTAACTGACATTTAGTATTTATGACTAAATTAGTACCTGTATAACATGAAATATGTATGTATCCAATCTCACCCTTCTTGGAACTATCATAGATATTGGCTCTATTAGGTTCTTCAAAGTGATGAGCTTGTAAAAGCGGAATACCTCACACGCGGACACATCCAGTCCATGTTTTGGCATCACCCCTATGAAAAAACATTATAAAAGTGATGAGTGTGAAGATCCTTTTAGGTCTAAAACTGATGTTCTATACGATACTTGTCACTGCTCATCGTGGAAAGTCCTATGAGAAGTCTGTAGCCGCTGTCTTGGGGTTGTGCTGGACTCCGACCTCAGCTTCTCACTGCATATTCAATCTCTTGCCCGCTTTTGCCACATGTCTAGAATCCGCCCATTTCTTACAATTAAAACCTCTAAGATGCTAATTGTCGCTCTGATTCTCTCTCGACTAGATGACTGTAACTCCATATTAATCCATCTTCTACTCATTAAAATTTCTCCTCTCCAATATAGTCTTAATGCAGCAGCCAGGCTTGTCTTTCAGACCAAACTCTACACGCATGCAAACAATGTGTGCCAGTCATTGCACTGGTTGCCCGTCTCTTTCCGAATACAGTTTAAAATAATAACCCTCATCCACAAAGCTCTGCACAATGCTGCAATTTTCTACGTCTTCTCTCTCATCTCAGTCTATCACCCAACCAGTGCTCTTCGATCTGCCAGTGATGTTAGATTACTTACATCTCTACCTTAATTCCAACCTTTCACCCACATCTCTAGGACTTCTCACAGGCTGCACCAATTCTCTGGAATACCCTTCCCCAAATTATCAGACTAATACCCAACCTACAAAGTTTCAAACATGCACTTAAACCCCATATCTTTAGGCAAGCCCATCATACTAATAATCTAATCCATTCTATGTGCTGCTCCCATCTATTATCCAACCAAAGCCAGGTACCAAGCTCCAGGCTGCTGTGCAGTCCCATTAACCTTGGACTTAGTATATAAGATGTCGGCTGATGGCTGGTTCAAGAAGAAACATCTGTCTTTAGTAAAATATTTCATTCTGTTCCCTTACAAAGAATGGCTAAACCATTATACAAGCTCTTATACCTCCGCATGGACTGTAAGCTCTTGTGTCGCCCCTCATCCTCACAAACTGTAAGCTCTTGTGTCACCCCCTCATCCGCATAGACTGTAAGCTCTTGTGTCACCCCCTCATCCTCATAGACTGTAAGCTCTTGTGTCACCCCTTCATCCTCATAGACTGTAAGCTCTTGTGTCACCCCCTCATCCTCATAGACTGTAAGCTCTTGTGTAATCTTCTCATCCTCATAGACTGTAAGCTCTTGTGTCACCCCCTCATCCTCATAGACTGTAAGCTCTTGTGTCGCCCCTCATCCTCATAGACTGTAAGCTCTTGTGTCACCCCCTCATCCTCATAGACTGTAAGCTCTTGTGTAATCTTCTCATCCTCATAGACTGTAAGCTCTTGTGTCACCCCCTCATCCTCATAGACTGTAAGCTCTTGCGAGCAGGGCCCTCACTCCCATTGTTCCATATGACTGTTTGTTCTGTGTAATGTAATATTATATTTGTATACATCTCCTATGATCTGTGAAGCACTACAGAATATGATGGCGCTAAATAAATAAAGATCATTACAATAATATCCAGGCGACTGCTCTGTATCTCACCAAGGCCTTTCTGAGGTGCAGCGGAACGGAACTCCATGAGGTATGTCAGGAATGGCTTCTCCACTGTTATTTCATAGTACCGGATGTTTCCGTCTCCCTTACATAAGAAACAAAGACGTGAATTGGGTTTGTTCATAGTTCATAGTTCATCGCCTTTCATTATGTTTGGAGCATTGGGAAAGGCCAGTGTAAACCATAAGCCTCCATGCACCCAATGTATAGAGAGATATACTACTGTACAGAGGCATCCATTGTATTTATTACCCCAAAGCCAAATGATATGGGGGTTAGGCAGGATGGGAGAAGAAACCTAATAGGGTTGGAGCTTACCTTTCCAGCCAGATACAGCATGTGTGTATCCATATCATAAAAGGGAAAGAGTAGCCCGGAAAGTCCATCTATCTCTTCTTCAATCAATGGCATTGACAAGTCCTCCTGCATACATGTTACATAGTTAGAGCGATTGACAAAGACAATCAAGGGAAGACAATTCTAAATTATAATATAACCAACACTATTTTTTGCTGTAATAAGACATCTAGACCCCTTGTGAAGCTATCTGCTGTCTCTGCTGTGTCCAGCTCAGCTCAGCTATTCCACACATTCACAGTTCCTTATTCCTTGTCATTTGTGGAGTTTAAACCTTTTTTTTTCTCTAGACAAAGACAATGCCCCTTGTCTTTTTATGTGATTTTTATAACATCTGTGCCATTTCGGTCTTCAGTGTTGTCCTCTGCCTGTAAATTATGGCAGGAGATGCGCTGCTGACTTTTATTTTGTACTTACCATATATACTTGAGTATAAGCCTAGTTTTTCAGCACAAAAAATATGTGCTGAAACCGCAAACTCGGATTATACTCGAGTAAAAAAAAATATAGGTTTTACCAGGTTTTTGTGGTAAAATTAGGGGCCTCGGCTTATACTGGGGTCAGCTTATACTCGAGTGTATACGGTAGTTTGTATTCTAAAAAAAAAAATGTTTTGGAATAAATCCACTTGTTTTTCATTCAATACATGAAGTTCTGCTGAATTCTTTGTATTCTATAAATCTTCATATACATGACTTCTTCATGTAATCTGCAACTGTTGTACTTTAAGGGATTTTTTTTATAGCACTTTTATGCTGATGGTCTATTTTTAGGGTATAAATGTAATGAATATGTAGTTGATGAATCCTGGTTCCAACTGGCGATCACCTGTTAGTGTAGAGGTTGCAACCACTGCCCCATCAGTTTACCTGGCACGGTGCCGTACATTGTGGCATAGTGCATGGTACTGCATCTTACTTTTTTTTTAATACCATTCAAAAGAGAAGGTAAAGTAGACTAGGCCCAGCTTTTACATGTACAGAACAGTGCTGCAACATCCGCCTGAGTAGTTGGCAGGTAAGGATGGCAGCAGTTGGATGCTCATCTCTCTGATGTCAATTACAGGCAGTCTCCGGGCTACGTACAGGATGGGTTCATTAAATTTGTTCTTAAGTTGAATTTGAATGTAAGTCGGAACTGTATATTTTATAATTGTAACTCCAGCCAGAATTTTTTGGGTCTCTGTGACAATTGGATTTTAAAAATGTTGTGTTGTCATCAGAACCAGGATTAACACTAAAGCTTCATTACAGACGCCTGTGATAACTGTTACAGCTGGTTATTGTAGCCTAGGACTAAAGTCCAGTAAGTTACCCACATACAGAGGTCTGTTTGTAACTAGGGGTCGTCTGTAAGTCGGGTGTCCGTAAATAGGGGACCGCCTGTACAACCCTAGAAACTTATCCTTTCAGGTTTGTAAATCTGTAAGAATATTCACGGAGAGTGCAGTTGTTGTTGTATGACATTTTTCTCACCTGGTCCCACAATGCTATCTGCCTGGTATTCCACCTGGAGACGCCTGTTGTTAGCAGACGCTTCATGTCCCCCAGGAAAACAACACGTGTCACCCTGTGGTTTTTACAATTTGCTGCCTTATAAAACAAAAAGGAGGACAATGAAGAGGATCATATACAGTATATATACGATTTTGTAATGTATGACTTAAAACTTAGGATAAAACTTAAAATAAAACAATGTGAGGTAAAGTGGCCAACAACTTTAATGTACTTTTGATGAATAAGAAGAATGCAGACATAATGGGGCACATTTACTAAGGGTTTGTAGGACGCATTTCCGTCGGGTTTCGAAATTTTTTCCAATTTTCCCTAAATTGCCCCGGGTTTTTGGCCCACGCGATCGGATTCTGGTGCATCGGTGCCGACTTGCATACGACAAATCGGGGAGCGTGGACGTCGGACAACCCGACTGATTTGGACAAACCATGGAATTTAAAAACCAAATTGTGCTGCAAGATCAGCACTTACATGCACCAGGAAGAAGAAGGTGAACTCCAACGGACCTCAGCGGGGGAAGCAACACATGCAGGAAATTGGACGCACGATCTTAGTGAATCGCAGCAGCTCCGAATCCCCGAGGTGCGCTGTCCGATGAAGATTCGGAGCTGCCGCAATTCACTAAGATCGTGCGCCCGATTTCCTGTATGTGTCGCTTTCCCGCTCAGGTCCGCCGGAGTTCACCATCTTCTTCCCGGTGCATGTAAGTGCATTGTCTTGCGACACAATTTTGAATGTTAAATCCCGCGCTCAGTCTGAATCAGTCAGGTTGTCCGAAGGTCATTCCCCCGATTTGCCACGCATAAAAATACGATTGCGTGCGCCAAAAGCCCCAGTTCAATGCGGTGCAAAACGGAAAAAGTCAAGAAACCCAAATAAAGTTCATCCGACGGACCCTTAGTAAATGCGCCCCAATATCATGTAATTACCTGCAGCACACGTCCGGATCGAGGTTCCATCACGCGCAGTTTCTTGTCCTTGCAGGTGGTGGCCAGTAGACTACCATCCGTGTTGAATGACATACAGAGGATAACATCCGTGTGACAGTCTATCATCTTCACCGCTTCCCCTTCTTCCAGATTCCAGATAAGGATCTGAATATCGATCATGTTACTTCTTACACAGTTTTAAACCATGAAATACGTAACATTTGATAAACTCTATAATAAATCCAGTAGACTGACCTTGTAGTCATAGCCAGCACTGAACAGTATATTGTTAGCAGTAGGATGCCATTCTATAAGTCCCACCCGCCGACTGTGTCCATAGAGCTCCAATACTGCCTCAGTCATGTTCCTCTTCAGTCCGCCATCTGGAATTTCCCATATCCTCACCTTAGGAGAAGTCATCATATTAGTTTACTACACTTCCCTATGTGCCACAATTACAATGATCATAACTTTTTACAAGGGCCCGAGGTGATCTGTAGGTGTGTTATATATAGTACAGGAATCACTGCTCCCATTGTTATTCTTGGCTTGGCCTGCAGAAAGGCTTCCTTAACTCACATCCTAAAAAGGAGGTGACATATCTCCTCACATGTCTGTTTTGGTAAATACTTGCATTCCCAATAATATTAAATTACATAAATCATCTTTCTCTGTGTTATGGTATCCCCCTGTTATCCCTCCTAAAAATGTTTGATATTACCCATTCTGGTGTTAGTGTTAAAGGTAACATGTCACAGATTTTAATACGTTAAACTACTTGCCCCCTCAGGTAGGGTATGAAATGTACATTCTAGAATTCCCTCTTTTATGTCAATTCTTGCCCATCTACCTAGTAAAAAAAAAATCTCCTCCAAAGTTAAAGTGAAAATGAGCGTGAAAAAGTCATATTTTCCTTAGATGAGTCAAGTTTGAGGCGTCACTACAGACTCCTCCATCTTCACTTCTATGATGTCATGTTAAAGATGAGCATCTCATCTTTTAGATCACATCAGGCTTCATGATCTGTGATCTACACAACCGGAGAGGCAGACAGTTAAAAAAAACGCAGGAACTGTATTTTTATCTATTTCTTATCACATTTCCAACTATTTCTTTAACTGCAGTTTTTTTCTGGTTTTGTGTATCACACTGATGGGATCTGTAAGATGAGATCCTTATCTTAAGTATGACCATTTCTAGGTGCTATAGAAAAGAAGTGACACTCCCCCTGCAGCCTCTAAACATGACTCATCTTAGACAAATATGGCTCATTTTTGCATGACTTTGGATGTGATATTGGGTGAGATTTCACAATTCTAGAATTCTAGAAGGGACATGTCATACCCTACCTGACGGGGATGTTAGTTTATTTGGATAAAATCTGGTGACAGGTTTAACTGTACAGGGCCTCTCCCAATGACATGGGGAATAGTAATACCTAATGACCTTGTGCATTTCCACGAGGAATAAATAAGATTGGAACAATGCAGAATTTCAAGAATTGCTATTTTATGAGATTTTTAATATTCACAACAAGAGGAAAAATATTTGCACTCCTTCTACAATAACATTTTATTGCATATTCTGTATTTCGTGTGATAATTAAATAATATAAAGGATGATATGATATTAATATCGTCATAATTTTTTAAAATTTACTAACAAAAAGTGTTACTTACCGAAGTGTCCTCAGAGCAGGAGGCGATGACATTCTCAATAAATGGGTTCCATTTAATATCCAGTACTGTGCCCTGGTGCCCACACACTTTGGGGTGATTGGGCTCAATGCGTCCAGTCTGGGGGAGGCACAGAAGATTTCAAAGGTGAACCCCCACCATGCAGACCTGGGGGAGGAGGACAGACAGATACACCTGTCAGTAGCTCCTCCCTCCACCTGCAGACAGGTTACAAAGTAATGTGTAATATTTTCTGATATTCTATTATAACTATTATATATACATTTATCTATATAGAAATCTATGTAGAGCCACCAGCTACCATCATACCAAACATATTGGGGATCATTTACTAATTTGATAATTTAATAAATTGCGCCGCATTTAAAAGCAGATTGTGGTGCACGCGATCGGATTTTGGTGCAAATGCCCGGCTTTCATGTGACACAAATCGGGGGGGGGGGGGGGGGGGCGGTATGTCAGACGATCCGACAGATTCGGCCTGAGCGCGGGATTTAACATTTGAATTTGTGCCGCAAGCCATACACTTACATGCACCAGGAAGAAGAAGGTGAACTCCGGAGGACCTCAGCGGGGAGAGTCACATGCAGGATTTTGGGGCGCACGATCTTAGTGTATCGTGCAGGAGTCCATGCTTGTTGGACAAGGGACGGGTAAGTAAATGTGCCCCAATGTATTGTCCCACTCAAATACAATTGATGGGAATTTTTTTCATTTCCCAATTTTTATAATCTCAGAAACCCGATTTAATTTTCTTTTCAGACTGGTCATAATACAGTATGTGGGTCACTAATGTAGCCGTAAGAAGTGATGCCACGTTTAACAGCTAAAGTCTTAATATTAATAGATTTATTCTGACACTCACCTGATGAAGGGGAATAACCAGAAATGAGCCCCCTCCGGCACTCTCAGTGACAATTGCTAGAAACTTAGAATTGACAGCACAGAAGGGGTTATCGTGCACATTCTTGGTAATGGGGATACATTCATAACAGTTCTCTCGGCTTGCAACCTTGCCGTACACATTCCGGAATTTAGAGCTTCGGTACTGTGGACGCCATGACATCTACAAGAAAAACAAGACTTATGTAAATATCAGTGTACAAGTTAACAGAAGATATACAGGCAGTCCCCGACTTACAGACAACCCCTAGTTACAGACAGACCTCTCTGCCCCCTGTGACCTCTGTTGAAGCTCTCCGGATGTTACTATAGTGCCAGGCTGCAATGATCAGCTGTAAGGCGTCTGTAATGAAGCTTTATTAATAATCCTTCCCATTACAGCAAAAAATTTTGAAAATCCAATTGTCACAGGGACAATTTTTTTCTTCTCTAGATTTACAATTATAAAGTATACAGTTCTGACTTACATACATATTCAGCTTACCGTATATACTGGAGTATAAGCCGACCCGAGTATAAGCCAAGACCTCTAATTTTACCACCAAAAAGTGGGAAAATCTATGGACTTGAGTATAAGCCGAGGGTGGGAAATGCATTGATCACAGACCCCCCCAGTAGTATATAGCCAGCAAGCCCTCAGTAGTATATAGCCAGCAAGTCCCCAGTAGTATACAGCCAGCAAGCCCCCATTAGTATACTGCCAGCCCAGCCTGCCCCCAGTAGTATACAGCCAGCCCAGCCTGCCCCCAGTAGAATACAGCCAGCCAAGCCTGCCCCCTATAGTATACAGCCATCCCAGCTTTCCCCCAGTAGTAAACAGCCAGCCCAGGCTGCCCCCAGTAGTATACAGCCAGCCCAGCCTGCCACCAGTAGTATACACCCAGCCCAGCCTACCCCCAGTAGTATACAGCCAGCCCAGCTTGCCCCCAGTAGTATACAGCCAGCCCAGCCTGCCCCCAGTAGTATACAGCCAGCCCAGCCTGCCCCCAGTAGTATACAGCCAGCCCAGCCTGCCACCAGTAGTATACAGCCAGCCCAGCCTGCCCCCAGTAGTATACAGCCAGCCCAGCCTGCCCCCAGTAGTATACAGCCAACCCAGCCTACCCCCAGTAGTATACAGCCACCCCAGCCTGCCCCATACAGCAAGCCCAGCCTGCCCCCTATAGTATACAGCCTGCCCCGTGTAGTATACAGCCAGCCCCCAGTAGTATATAGCCAGCCCAGCACTAAATAAAATAAATTTATATACTCACCCTCCGACGGCCACGATGCGCAGCGCTGCTCCCCCGATGTCCGCGCGGCTCCTCTTCTGGCTTCTGTGCCCGTCTCCTGTCTTGGGTAACATCCTTTAGGGCGCGGTCAAGCTCTTCCGGGAAGAAACATGGCCGCGCCCTCCAGGATGTTACCGGAGAAAGAAGACAGAAGAGGAGCCGCATTGACATCGGGGGAGCAGCGTTGTGTATCGGGGCCGCCAGAGGGTGAGTATGTAAGTTTTTTTTTTTAAGTATTGACTCGAGTATAAGTTGAGGATTTTCAGCACATATTTTGTGCTCAAAGCTCGGCTTATACACGAGTATATACAGTAAGTACAAACCTAAAGAACCTATCTGTTACATAGCACAGGGACTGCCTGAACACAGTTTTATCATGGAAGCCCTTGATTCTTCTTTCTTTTGATTGCCATATTTGGGGTCAGGAAAATATATTTCCCTATTTCGGGCCCAATTGGCATCAGCCTTGTAGAGTTTATTTTTGGCCTCCTCTGGATCATCACGGTAGGATTTATACTTTGTTTTGATCTCAATCTATTTTCTCATTTTGAACTCATTATGTAAATTAGATGCTAGGTGCTTCTTTCTACATAAGATGTCCATCTTTGAGTAAAGTGTTGGTGTTGGAATTGTGTATTTTTTGCTTATAATAATAATAATTCTTCATTTATATAGAGCCTACAGATTATGCAGCGCTACATAGAGCTTGCCAAATTGTTCCCTGTCCCCAATGGGGCTCACAATCTAATCAACCTACCAGTATGTTTTTGGAGTGTGGGAGGAAACCGGAGGAGCCGGAGGAAACCCACACAAACACGGAGAGAACATACAAACTCTTTCCAGGTGTTGACCCTGGGACTGATTTTTGAAAATCTTTGAAAAAAAGAAAAAAACTGAACATATGTTGACTTGCATTCAATACATTTTTTTTCTGGTTAGCCAATAAAGCTATCATTCCTTAGGCACTTTTGTATTAAATAAAATATTTTTTTTTCTTTGCTAACATTTATTATGGCTTCTCTGACGGTTTTCTGAGTTAGGGTTTCAGTGGGGACCAGACTGGAGCCTTTCATTGTATATGGGTGCTGGCCACTTGACCTCATGATTTTTGTAATGTGTGTGTTAGTAGGGCCGGATTAAAGGAGGGGCTCCTGGGGCTTGAGCCCCGTGCCCCCACCACTTTCACTTTTTAAGGGGCCCCCAAAAGTTTCCAACAGTCAGCGACTGAGCTCAGCCAGTGGCCGCCCGCTTCGCACATAGGGGTCTAGGATGTCCGCTGTGTTAGTGAGACACAGCTGCCATCGCTGGGGGAGATCACCGATGCACTGTTTTGGCCACAGCAGGTTGTGATGGGACGCCGACGGCAAGTGATGACGCCACACTGTCGGCGTCCGATCGACGCATGCTGCCGCCAAAACAGTGCATCAGCGATCTCCCCCAGCTACGGCAGCTGTGTCTTCAGTGGCCGGCGGCTGCCCGAAGAGCGAGGAAGAGCCTGCAGCGTTGTGGGATCACTGGAAGGGAAGGTGAGATAAGTATGAAGTTATGACTAAGGACTGATATGTAGAAGTCCGAAACGCGTTACCGTTGCTGTCTTTTGTCTTATTATTTTTGTCTTTTTTTGTATCTATGTATTCCCCTTTGGATATGCGTGTTTTTTAAACAAAGAATACATTTTTGGATGAAGTTTTAACTGAAGTTGTGGAGTTCCATTGTGCTGGTTTCCCTGCCCTCTCTCCTGTACCTCAATTTCAAGCCTGACCTGCCCTGGAATACCGGACCAGCGCTCAAGGGGTTACCGTGCACCCGGCTTTGGAGGACGTTCACACTAGATCTTTACTGTTGTCTGTGGGTGAGCTGTTGCCGACTTTTTTCTTTCGTTACGATAGATGAAGTTTATTAGTTTGTGGCCATTTTCTACAGGGGACTGGCCGCTAAATTCTACAGGGAGCTGGTGGCTGTGTACTACAGGGGGCTCGTGGCTGTATACTACAGGGGGCTGGTGGCTGTATTCTGCAGGGGGCTTCAGGCTATATACTACAGGGGGCTGGCAGGCTATATACTACAGGGGGGTGGTGGCTGTGTTCTACCGGGGGCTGCAGGCTATATTCTACAGGGGGCTGGCTGTATTCTACAGGGGGCTGGTGGCTGTATTTCTGCAGGGGGCTCAGGTATAAATACAGGGGGCTGGCAGGCTATATACTACAGGGGGCTGGCAGGCTATATACTACAGGGGGCTGGCAGGCTGTATACTTCCAAAAACATTGTTGGAAGGGCCCCCACCAGTTTGCGCCCAGGGGCCCACACCACCCTTAATCGGTCCTGTGAGTAAGTGTGGGGGAGAAGAATACTATGTAATTTACCAATATACATCTATTAATAGTTCTGCTCCTCTTTCTTGATATGTAAAGTGAAGCCTCCTGTCTTTTACCTCATCAGCCACATAATCCTGTCCATGAAATGGCCGCAAATGAAGGGCCAGTTAAAGATCGCAGCCATTGGTCAGGAATGTACGGCTGATGAGGTAAAAGACAGGAGGCTTCACTTTACATATCAAGAAAGTGGAAAGAAAGAACTATTAATAGATGTATATTGGTAAATTACCTAATATCCTGCCCCCACACACTACAAAAGCATGAGGTAAAGTGGCCAACCACTTTTACATGTATGTTGCCAGGAGGCAGCATGGCTAGTTTTAATTGGAGATAATTTGTGATTCTATTATAGCCACATGACCATAGGACTTTGCACTCATTTAATTAAGTTAAATCTACCACATTACAAAAGTAAACAATACCTACACATACTTATCTACTCTCCTCTTCATCTTGATCTCGGTGTTGGTCTTCGCTAAGCTTCACACGCCTATATCACCTAGAAAAACTAGTTATAAAAAGCAGCCAGAGCTCAAGGATGAAATGTCCAGCGCTCCGGGCTGCTAAGTCACCTCTTCTCCAACATGAGGCATTTATCACACAGGAGGCCTGAATTCCAGCCTCTCATGTGACGTCATTGGGGAGGGAGGTGCGAGAGGCCAGAATAATTAGCAGCCCAGAGCACCGGATATCTCGTCCTTGAGCCCCAGCTGCTTTTTATAAGTCTTTTTTCTAAGTGATCACGAAATGTCAAGTCTAGCGAAGATCACCGCCGGGATCAAGATGAAGAGAAGAGTAGTGAATATGTGAAGGTGTTTTTTACTTTTGTAAAGTGGTAGATTTCCTTTAACCATGAACTCCTATGTATACCAAGACAATCAAGAGATAGATGTTTGGTCATCTATCTAAAATACAAATCTTGTCCACAACTAGGCCATGCAATAAATCAATAACCTACCATTTACAGCTGAAAAAAAGAAAATCAAGCTGTTGCAATGACCTAATTACAATACAGACCTCATGGTAAGGTATAACTCCAAAAACACGTAGGTCCCTGGCGCTGCATTCCCTTTATACACCTACTTTTTTAGGATGACCTGAATAAAGATGATGGATTTTTATTCCTGAAGATATGAGAGTGCTGGATGTTGTTTGCTTTGGTACCTGATTTTAAGACCTTTTAAGGACCAAATTTCCCTTTCTCCTGATACAAGAAACCATAGAATTTTAAAATGGGGTACCTAATGTTCTCCATCCATGGATGAATTTTAGACATTCTACTTCCAAGAAAACTTTGGCTTTCTTTAAGACTCTATTCCCATTTTGGCCATTGACCACTTACATAATTTTATGTTTACATAACTTTTCTCAGACTAGCATCTCCATTTCTTCATCTGCTGCTATAAATATAGGATAATAGCTTTCTGGTATCTTATAAACTATATGACTTCACACATGTGGCCTAAGGTCAGCTTAGTCCTAACCCTAATCACCCCCAAATGAAAGCGTGGTCTGTATCACAGGCATGTTCAAGAATTCAGTGTGCCGCAGGGTGAGGGGTGACAAAAGCTTCACTGTCTTTCACCCCTTTCCCTCCTGTTACTCCCCTTCCTACAATCTTCCTTACAATGAATGGACCTCTCTTTGTAGCATCTCCCACTGACACAAAATATTAACCATTTATTAGATGACATTCTGCCATGACCCCATACTAAAATATACTACAACCACCCAAATGTACAGGGCTATATTTAGACAGTCCTTCCTCTGTGCCCTCTTTAATATTCCATTTATCAGACCCACAGTTGTCTCTTTGCTCATCTGCCAGCCATGGTCCGGACTGGCCTTCCTGTTAGTGATGTGCAACACAATGATCCGCACAGCGGGATGAAGGACCCCCCACAAATAGTAAGACCCTGCCCTGAGCTATCACACATTTTTCATATTGTATGTTTTAGCACATCCCTAGGAAAATATCCTACACAGCGGTCGACAAAGTTGCATTTCCTATATACCGCACCATAGACATCACCCATCCCTCCCTTTATATACTGTATCCACCCATTGGGATTGAGTCATACTGTCTTTGTATTACTTTTTCTTCTTATACCACGGAATGGAAGCTGGTTACACCAAAAAAAAGTGCCACATTCTCATTTTTACAGCTTTCTGCAAAAGTTCTTAGAACAGGACAAGGTCAAAGGTGGGCCAAGGAGGCCCCTGCTTGACACATTTACTATAACATGGTTGAAAGTTTTATCTGACACTACCCTGGCCCTGTCTGGGATACATTTTAAGGTGTACGGGACTTCTAGTCATTGATAATACACACTCTCGCCACCGGGTTAGATTGGCATGAGAAGCGTCAGTCTTATTAAATTCCCCCTTAGTAAATTAGGCCAGTATTTTATCTAGAAATGTGGAATATTATCTTTCTATGTTATGAGTGTTGCTTCTTTTAAGATTTGCTCAGCTCTAAGTAAAAATATAAAATGACAGAGCCATTTCTACTTGGCAACTTTATGACATGAGTCACATAATTATTATTAATCTACATTGTAACACAGAAAATTCTAGTACTGAAAAGTTGTGTATAAGACTAAGAATTTTTAGGATTTTGCGCCATTATATGACAAAGCAATGTCTCTAGGTGAAGAAAATCCTGTGGGGCAGATTTTGTTACCCGGTCCATTCGCGATCCAGCGGCGCGTTTTCTGCGCTGGATTCGGGTCCGGCCGGGATTTATTAAGGTAGTTCCTCCGCCGTCCACCAGGTGGCGCTGCTGCGCTGAAAAGCATCAGAACGCGCTGGAGTTCACCGGGCCGGGCTGAGTGAAGGTAAGTGCATGCTCCGCAACAGATTTTTAGTTTTAAATACGGCGCTTTTTCAGAATCCGTCGGGTTTTCGTTCTGCCACGCTCCCCGATTTCCGTCGCGTGCATGCCAGCGCCGATGCGCCACAATCTGATTGCGTGCGCCAAAATCCCGGGGCAATTCAGGGGAAATTACCGCAAATCGGAAATATTCGGGTAACACGTGGGGAAAACGCGAATCGGGCCCTTAGTAAATGACCCCCTGTATATTTGCTATCCATAATGAGCTGTATCCCTAGACGCTGACTCTGTATACTGCGCTGGCTTTGTATCCTTGATTTGCTCAGACAATGACAGTGCATCCTCAGTCCTGTACAGATGAGCACCAGTCCTGCGTGACCTGAGAGGAGACCGTAGGACAAGAGCACTATTGTGAAGAAAGAAAGACAACACTGCTATCACTGTCTACTGCTCCAGTCTCAGGCATCAGAGACGTTTATTATCCAATGCATTAGTAGAAAATAACTTTTGCTATCCTTCCATGAGCAGCTATACACTTAATAGACTCTGTAGCCATCACAGCATGGAGAAATGACAGCTCAAGCAGACCACGGAGACATGAAAGCTGCAGCACACATTAGATGTCTGATAATTGAATGTCTATAGGGACTGGCAGACTTTCACTCTAGACAGGGCCGGGTTAGGGGACGGCAAACTAGGAATTTGCCCAGGGCCCTCTCTCCTAAAGGGGCCCACTGCATGTGGACTTTTGTGGGCAGATGATGTATTGCTCTTTTAATCTATATATCTTCTATCTATCTACAGTGTCTCCTATCTTTCATCTATCCAGTGCCGTAACTAGGAGAAGTTGGGCCCGGTAGCAGACTTCTGTGTGGGGCCACCTTACCTCCTCAGAAGAAAAAAGAAATATATATATATTTGTATATATACTCACACATTTATACACTGATATATACATTTATACACTTACAGAGATATGCCCCAGTAGCTGTTGACCACATGGGGGAAGTACATGGCAGGATATAGAAATGAGAGATCCCTAGTAAAGTCATTATGCTGTCCCCTTTTTCTCCCCCGACATTTCTTATCTGCGCTGACGATTCATACTGTATACCGTGGAAGATGTGCATAGTTAGGTACATATAATGATGTAAAATGTGCAACACAATGGGGCACATTTACTTACCCGGTCCAGTCGCGATCCAGCGGCGGGTTCTCCGACGCTGATTCGGGTCCGGTCTCCCGATTTCCGTTGCATGCATGCCGGTGGCGATGCGCCACAATCCGATCGTGTGCGCCAAAAACCCGGGGCAATTTGGCGAAAAACGGTAATATTCAGGAAACCCGACGGAAAAACGCGATTCGGGCCCTTAGTAAATGACCCCCAATATGTATCTAATGGTGCACATTCTCCTTTCTTCAGTGTGTCAGGGGAGATGATGGGGCCCCCTGACACTGCGGGTCCCATAGCAGCTGCTATTGCTGCTTTTGCAGAAATTCTGCCGCAACGTCATACACAAAGCCATGCTGGAAGATCATGCCTTCCACGACGTCCAGGTCTTAGAACATTGGGGCAGATTTACTTACCCGGCCCATTCGGGTCTTCCGGCTATTCACTAAGGTAGTTCCTCCGACGTCCACCAGGTGGCGCTGCTGCGCTGAAGTCTGCCGAGGCCTGCCGGTATGCACTGAAGTTCATCGGCCTATTCCT
This sequence comes from Engystomops pustulosus, assembly GCA_019512145.1. Lineage (NCBI taxonomy): Eukaryota > Metazoa > Chordata > Amphibia > Anura > Leptodactylidae > Engystomops > Engystomops pustulosus. The sequence goes on from CM033644.1 coordinate 32,000,048, forward strand.
GGTGAAGGTAAGCGCCCGCGACACTTTTTTTTTTTTTTTAATGCAGCGGTTTTTCCGAATCTGTCGGGTTTTCGTTCGATTTCCGTTGCGTGCAGGCCAGCGCCGATGCGCCACAATCCGATCGCGTGCGCCAAAATACAGGGAAAATCGGCGCAAATCAGAAATATTCGGGTAACATGTCGGGAAAACGCGAATCGGGCCCTTAGTAAATGACCCCCATTGTTGTCACAAATCACCAGGAAGTTCAGAATTGTGCCAAGTCAAATTTTTCATGCAATTTTGATTCAATATTACTTCACTAAAGTAGTCCAATTCGATTCACTAAACTCTGATCATTGGATTTTAACCACTGTATTGAGGTAACTAACTTTGTTTTCTCTGTGTGTTTTCTGTGCACCAGCCTTTTCACTTTTGTCCCACATCGCACACATATAGGAGGTCAGCTGGTTTCCCGTGAAATTGTTTCTAGTCTTTAAGCAAGCGTGTGATCCGTGTGAAATCCTAATGAGTCTGGTCACACTTGGCTCATGACCACAACCATGCGCGCACTTGCATCTATGCATGTACTATACTTTGTGATGCTTGGCTACATTTTTCTTTATCCAAAGTGAAGATTCAATTTGCAGCCCTAAATTTAAATGTCTTGGCTAAAGCAGAGTAGATGTTGGCACTTTTCCTGGTTTCTAGGAAAGATGTCTGTATTCAGAAGCAGTGCCACTCTTCACTCAATTGTAATACCGTAATCAGCCATCTACAATAGTGGCGCTGTGGCTTTCCCTTGAGTTCTCACATATAAAAACATGAATCAGTCTGACCTCAGTCTATTTCTGGTTCTGTAATTGTCTGTTTTGCCCTAGTGCCTGCCAGATGAGTGCACAGGAGGAATGAAGGATGAATAAAGCCTCCTCTAATTCATACTCCATGTGTAGGGCCTTACTCTCATCAGTTCTCGATCTGTAATATGAAATTAGCTCCGATGTGAGAGCTGACAACAAGCAACCCCCTTCTTGTCTTGTCTCTAAAGCAGCATGTTATGAAAGGCTTCTCATGATGGCAGAGCGAACAGAAGCTGGTGCAGAAGGGAAGACAGAGAAAGATCCTATTCACAGCCCTCTATAAGACCGCAGCTGGGTGAGGGGGCTGTTCAGATCTGTGCCAAACGCTGACAGTCAGCCAGAAAAGACTGCAGGCTGAGGGCAGCCATTTCTCAGAACAAGGCAAAGTATCCAGCTGCTTATATACCATGGAGATACATGAACACTGCCAACCTGACGTTGTTTTTACAGAAAACACAAACGCTTAAGAAGTTGATCTGTCAGCAGCCTAAAAGATGCAATGAACTTGCTTTTCTGCTCCTGGAAGCGACACATGTTACAGAGAGCAGTGTCCTTTCCTTATATTTCTGTTTCTAATCCACTAAAAAATATGGAGAATCTTAAAACACTGACCGTGTCAGACTTCGATGAGCATTTAAGCAACATAAATCCTTCGGCCTTACTCTATGCACTGAGATTTATGACTCAAGCAGTGAGATATGTCCCACCTTAAAAGATTACTAACCTTTTATTGTATATAGAGATGAGCTGCTGTATCTAAGCTGCCTTTTAGAAATGAAGCATAGTAGATAGACTGTTTACAGAATATTTTAGTTATTTGAAGGTTAGGGTAAAAACATATTTTTGGTTCTGTAAATCCCTGGCAATGAACCTGCACACTAATACTGCATTCATTGATCATGTGAGCTCCACAACGGTACTGATGGATATCTAAAAATTTGTGTGCGGCTCTAAGTGACACTATTTTTTACCTAGGGATGAGAGTTTTAAGTTACCGTATGTTTGTAGGGACACACAAAGATGGATTTTCTATTTCTGGTTCTGATCTGAATAGCTGAGCAGGGAGTTTGCCATAGCTGTAAAACCAGGTTAAATTGTATTGTCATCTTCTGGAGTAAAATTTAAAGCACTGTCTTCCTGACGATGTACAGGGGCGTAACTATAGTGGTAGCAGACATAGCAACCGCTATGAGGCCCCAGGGTCAGGAGGCCCCAGCATCCGACCTGACACGCTAAAGAGTGGAGGATGTGCATCATTATATCCATATTATGCTGCACTTTGTACATCATAATATGTATATAGAATATATGTGATGTATATATGCTGCATCTTTGATGTGTGTATGTTGTATGTGTATACGGTGTATGGCGTCTGCATATACTGTATGTGTGTATGTATGCTGTGTGTTCGTAAATGTCACTGTATGCGTGTGTATATGCTCTATATGAGCATATGTGCATAAGTGTACAAATGTGTGATTGTAACTTGTATGTGTGAGTATACAAATATGTATAATTTTCAAGTGAGAAGGGGGGCCCCATGCCGAAGCCTGCTATGGGGCCCTACCACTCCTAGTTACGCCACTGACAATGTATAATACTGGTAAGGATCTCTCCTAATTTTAATAACCAGTCTGGAAAAATTGACTGCATCCCACCACTGCTTTGGGCCCCCAAGCCATGGCTTGGGGGTTTTTTTTATAGTTAACTCCATCACCTGGACACAGCACTTGATAAGTAAAACTTCCATAAACTAAAACAGATATGTCAAAAGACATTTTACACTTTATTTTTGTACTATTCCAAGCCTGATGTTGTAGTCATGGTCAGACTTGCCCAGTCACGTGATTTGCCGGCTGTGATCCCGCAGTCCCGCATCACGTGACTTGGGTGATCGCGATCACGTGCACCTCTATTCGTATGCTCATTGGGCCACATCCCTGTTATATACAGACCCTTGTCTGGAAGACGCCACCCCCAGACGAAGGCTCGTTCCGAGCCGAAACGTATGTCGGGGACGCGGCCTCTCCTGGGCAGTGGATCCACAGATGACTGGGTAAGACCTTTCGGCTATACAGCTTACAAGATAGCGCCATTTCTGTTTACAAAAGACACATTCTCTTTCACGCTATCGCTGACATCTGTTCTGCTTAAAATATATAGCAGTACTCAGTTCTATGCCAGCCCAGTCTATCGTTTAACCCCAAAGGTTTTCACTTACCCGACATTCCATTTGTCCTGGGGCTTGGCCGCTCCTTCTGTTCTGTACCATACCACTCATGTTTTTAACACAATTTTATTGCATTTACTTGTTACTTCCATGACGGTGCCATCTGGTGGTGGCATCGCCTTTGTCATTATGCATGTGTGTTATCAATAAAGAACTATTTTTGTATGCATCCTTCTAGTTTGTCTTCTTTTCTCTCTCCGGTTGAAGGGTAAATGTTTCTTCTGTTTGTATTTTGGGGACTTTCAAAACTAGGTGCGTAACTATACATAGGGGCATTACTGTTGAGGCCGCATATCTGGCCTTTGTATACTTTGTATACATTGGGTGAAGATTTTTATCCCCCCATACATAACCCCTCTACCTGTATCCAATTTCTTGTTCAGACCTGACCATACTAGATTGAATAGTCGGATATTACTCTGACATCCCCCTCTTCAGGCACTTAAACACTTGCACAGTAAGTGCAGGAAGCTCACAAATAATTGACATTGTGATCATATGGGATTTTCCTCTCTTGGGACTTTGCATTCAGTCAAGTGTGTACAATATCTTTATGACAAGGGAGGCCTCCTATGTAAGAACTAATGCAGAGGAAGTAAAAGGTTTGTCCATTGCAACAATCATTTAGGCTAATTGAATTTTCTAACTTGCTCTGCAAAAAAAGTTGGGCAACAATTGTCTTTTTTTTACTTAATTCCTATTGAATCCTCTGTAGCGCTGAATTGATGAACATGAAATGCTTTGGGGAGGAGGGGTGCTCATGCTCACTCACTTTGTAGGTGTACAGCACCTGATTTCGCTAGTTCTAGTTCTCTACCAGAAACCTGTTTTGATTTGAAATATTTGAATCATACAAAAGCATATAGCTAGGTACTATAAAACCACAATTAGAGGTGTCTGAAATGACTAATGTCTAAATTTGACTCAACTCGTGCAAAATATGACTCTACTCTGATAAATTTCACATGTCTTTGGAGGAGATTTTATGTAAATGGTCAAGTTTTTTGGTGAAAGAGGGAATTCAATAAAAGGACATGTCTTACCCTATATGATGGGCTAGTTGTTTAATAGGGTAAAATCTAGTGACAGAGTCCCTTGAAATTCTTGTGGGGCCAGCTTTCTTCTTACAGTTTGGTCCTTACATGCCTCTGCATACATGTACCTGCACCTTTACCTTCCCTGGTAGCTTCAGCCTTTTCACCACGCTGCCCTTTGCATATTTACACTACTTCCTTTCTCTCACTGCTCCATGGTGTCACCCACTGTGCATCTCTTTTCACTGCCCCTTCCTCACTGAGAGACACAGGCAGAGGGAAGGGAGTTTGCTACAGTTCTTTGTATTCATCAGTGCTCACACATGGAAAACAAAGAATCACAGAGTGTCTGCATACAACTCAAAAGTAAGTAGCAGGACTTCTGAATCACTTGATGAACATTCAGGTATTATTATTAAGGCAGTTAGGGCACATGTACAACTTATGTAAAAGAGTGGCCAACAACTTTAATAACCAATGCTTAAGTTCAGCTACCATGAACAGTTGATCGGTGCAGTTCCCGGTGTCCCCCCACCATCTAATATTGAAAGACCCTATAGATGCAGTACATCATAGAGAGAAGTAAAGAGTAATTTTTGTACTGCTATATGGTATCAAGTCCTGGAGGTTTGGAGCTTTTAGGGGAGAATAATACCATAACAAGGACTGCAGCATGGTATCATTTTTTGTGTTGTGTTGGAATGGTATAAAGTCAGACAGAATAATGTATACCAACAAATGAAAAAGAAGACCCACAGAGGTACTTACAATTCATGTTTATGGCAGCCCTATTACAGCGCCATAAAACACAGCAATATACTGTACGTTTTATACAATGTATCACTGGCTCAGTGCAGCCTTGTGCACCCAAATTCTGAATTGAATCCATAATACTATATAGTGTGCACAAGAAAAATAGACCTCATACAACAGCAGACATTACACCCTCTTGTCATGATATGGATTGTATACTAAACCATCATTGCTGCAAGCAAAGCTCATCGACTGCCCCACTTTCTAAAGCTGAAAATCAATAGAATTAAGTCAATTCTAAAACACGGGTCAGTTCTGGTTTATAAAGACCTTGGTCCTAAATGTTCTTGGTCACTATATACTTGTATTAGAAGATCCCTGAAGAAATAACCTATTAAAGTGCTTTCCTGGGGTTAGTACTGACATCCACACAGCAGCATCACCATAGAGCATGTCTCATAATCAGCAAATTACTGACACAGTACACAGTCTACTACACCGTAATACTCTACTTCTATACGCCATGAAAGCGCTTTTTCTATACATACATTGGGGGAGATTTAGTGCTGGCATATGGAGAAAGCACCATCGTGAGGCTTAGCCCTCCTGATATATCCAGCGGATGGCTGCGCTATTTGCCAAAACTATAACAGTGGCTAGCTAATATAGTTTTGTGCAAAAACCATGCAAATTCAAGGAAAATGTTTGGATGGTGTCGGTAGTGCACAAGCGCGTGTCATGGACCCACCGTGCTGGCCATGCCCCTACATGCCAAATAAGTGTTTCTATGCAAGTTTTCTGGCAAGCCCTGATAAATGCCCCCCCATTGTGTCTCACCTATAGCTAGGGAGATTTTTGGCAATAAGAGTGATATAAGAATCCTTAAAAAAATGGTGGGATATCGGTCCCCACTATGCTCGTGTGAATGTGCCCTTAATGACAGTCTCACATCTGCTTTCACAACAAGATCATAAAGTCATCTGCTTCTAATAAGGTCCAAAGAATTAACATTTTCCCTTTATCTTTTTGGAGAAATACCCATTGGGTTATCACCGGAAGTGTCACTTGAAGCTCCTGGACCCCAATTTGAAATCTGAAATGACACATCGGATTGCCCCAGCCTGTCTTTTAGGCTAAATCCAGAACACAATTCCTCATAGAGCAGTGGTGGCGAACCTATGGCACGGGTGCCAGAGGTGGCACTCAGAGCCCTTTCTGTGGGCACGCAGGACTTCACCCCAACACATAGTTTGCTAGATACGACTCAAGGCTTTCTCCTGCAGTCCAATACAGCCCAGGACGTGCTCAGCACTATTTTCACTATTTTAAAGCAACATCCTTAGCTGCTAGGACTACACGAGAAGCGAGAAGGTGTGGATAGAGATGGATTGTCATTGGAGCTCCTGTTCTGGGTCCTCTGATCCTTCCTCTTCAGGGGACCCTGGAGGGAAGCTACAATCCAAATTTCTCCATCATCTTTCTATTGTATTGGTGAACTCAGGACACCAATACGATTAAAACCTGTGATACAACAGGGATCAGTAAGTTACTGCTTAAATTGTCATGTTGGCACTTTGCGACATACAAGTGGGTTTTGGTTGTAGTTTGGGCACTCTGTTTCCAAAAGGTTCGCCATCGCTGTCATAGAGGATAGAAAATAATGTATAAGATATATTCTTGTAATTGGTTGTAAGAATTAAATCCAGAACATGGACACCATGTTTAAAGCCTTCATACTTGATGAAAGGCAAGCTTTTCCAATGGGAAATTCCATTAATTAAGAACAGAATTGTCTCACAAAATCAATTGTTAAAGTCAGATTTGCAAACTATGTCCAGAGCTTTGGTCACATTTTCAAGTAGCTGTATATGGCAGGGAATGTTCCCGGATATTGTAGCAAATTTTGGTGTTGATAACTTTTGTACCACAAGAGCTTTCTGATTCTGAGACGATTCTAGTCTTCACTCATATACTAGGCGACCACTTTTCCAATGGAAAAACTCAATCCATTATGACGGCTTCCAAGATGGCGACCATGTTAAGGACATAGCCTAAAAGATGCCCCTTATGCCCCTTACTCACTGGGTATTCAGATATGTCCTTTTCCACATGATTTCTGCAATAAAAGGGTGTCCTTCACAATAAGCCATTATAATGTATGTGCTTCACAACTGAACCTAAAACCTTAGTCATTCACAAAAATAAAGCAGCTTAAAGAGCTAATTCCCCATCCAGGGAGCTTCACGCTTTAGTATCTAATTTCCTTTGACCGCTTCATTTTCATTCTTTATACAAGTGGAAATTTCCAGACCTTGTAGCTGAAAAAATCTGCAGAGATAACATTTGGATGAAGATCAACTGAGTCTGTGCCAGTTACCTGTACTGAGTCTTTACAAACTCTAAATTTATGCCCATGTAAAAATGTAAAATAGAGCAATCACTGGCAGACGGGGGTAAGTGAACCACCTACCTACTTATCTTTTACTGACTCCTCACACTAAGACCTGACCCATGGTTCTCTCTTATCTCCCTCCACCTCTAAGAGGCTTATCCTATCAACGTCAAAGCTGGAAGAGAAGATTATCATTTCAGGTGGCAGTCAGAAGGGTTTGCACTACGTAATAGAAAGCTGCAATTTGCAAAATGTAGCCGTAATGTTTATGTAGCAGAATATAATGGGTAACATTGCCATAGGGGGTGCAGTAGATTGTAGAGCCATGGAGGGCACGGCTCCACAACCCGCCGCATCCCTTATGGCAATGTTGTTAGGCCCTGCTAAAAAAACATAACTGTGTTTCATAGTATCATAGTAAATAAGGTCCAATCTAAGTCCAACCTATTAATTTATACAATGTTGATTCAATAGAAGGCAAAAACCCTGCAAAACTGACATCAATCGACCTAAAACAGGGAAAATATTCCTTCTTGACCCTTAATATGGCGTTCAGAATAACTCCCTGGATCTACATAAAGTAGTCTATCCTTCCAACAAACTATGCATGAATCAGTAGTGCAATGAAATACTGTATATAAACTTTTTAACACATTAAGTCAATTAAAAAAGGTTATTACTAATCGTAATTTATCTGAATCTTTTACTCCTTCCCCAAACTGACATTAACTCTGAAATTTCACCTTAATCCAACTTGGCCTCCCAAGACTGACTGCAAGTGTGCAGAGGTATCAGATTATAGGTAAAAAGGAGTCTATAGAGACCAGGGAGAATGGAGGTAGGTACTTTCATGTAAAATCTGGCTTTTGAGTAAGTGAGAAGAGTGCCTTATGGAGTTGCCTTTACTTTCTTTGTGCAGTGTACGGGAGACATTATAACAGCTTGCCTCCAGACACAAAATCAGACACAACTAAGAATTATAGATAGAGGTGAATCTGAAAACTTTTATTCTTTTGGGTTTGTGTCCGGCCAGAAGTCTTGAAACCTTTTCAATCAATGAGCGGCCACCTCGGACCACCAGCCATCACTTCCAGTGTTGTCCCCTGGTCCAAGGCGGCCAGTCATTGGCTGTGGCTGAAGCAAGCCCGTAATCTGACGCAGTCCAAAAAAAACAGAAGTACCCAAGAACCATGGGAAATAGGTAAGTTGTAATTCATACATCTTCTAATCAATATGTTTTCCTCCTCATCCTCACTGTTAATACAAACATCACTTTTAATAATGCATGATGCATACTAGTTATGAAACAAACAAAAAACAGACTGTTAACCGTAACAACCAATCACAGCACAGTTTTTATCTTGTACGTGCAGAGAAAAAAAATTAAAGGAAACCACCATGAGGATTCTACTATCAGAAGTAGAACTGATGGTAGATTCCTCCTGCCTCTGCCCTAATCTGTAATTTAATAATCCTGGAACCTAGCCTTACTTGTTAAAAGCCTTATTTTAGTAATATGCAAATTAGCTGCAGAGGCTACTGGGGCGTGTACTAACCTTGCCCGGCACTGGTAGTAAAGGCTACTCCACACCCCAGTAGCCTCTGTAGCTAATTTACACATTACTAAAATAAGGCTTTTAACTAGTAAAGCTAGGTACCAGGATTATTACATTACAGATTAGGGTTAGGGCAGGGGCAGCAGGATTCTATAATCAGATTTACTTCTGATAGTAGAATCCTCATGGTAGGTTTCCTTTAAAGTGCTATTGCTATGTTCTATGTTCTGTAATGGGTTTCTAAGGGCAAAAAAGATCCTTTTTCATTTAAAGGAAATCTACTTTCTGATGGTAGAAACCTTTCTGTTCAGTAATCCCTACACTGTTTTTACCCTAACTTTTAACCATTACTAACTAAAATCTTTATCTATCCTTTATGCTAATGAACACCTGAGGGTATTGGGGTAGGAAGCCTGGAGAGCGCCTGGGGATAAGACTACACCACACCCCTGTAGCCTCTTAAGCCTTTCCTCTGTTAGCAGCCCTACAGCGCAGCACTTTTCGGCAGTGAGCCAAATTAATGCGCATGCATGGGCACAGTGTATTCCTGATGGTAGGTTTCCTCAAAAAGCTTTATACGTCTCCACCATTCACATTTGCAGTGTAAGAAGCAAATTAGTAAGTGCCTGCAAGTTCTGCTGTCCATGCAAAATGCGCCTACAAGAGATATGCAGGAAATGCTGATAGATCTGCTAATGGATATAAAGTAATGGGGAATATAATGCAGTGTTTCTGTAATGGATCAGAAAAAAGCCCCTGTAGCTCAGAAACTATAACAAAATACTTGTCAATCGAGATTGTCTTAGACTTTGAGAGAAATTTTGGCCAAGCTTCACCAACTATTGTTGGGGCCCCCAGAAATAATCTCGTATCTGATGGGGTATGTAATAGCGCCACAAATTAAATATTGACATTGATATCAATGGGCTGTTTATGTATTTCATTGATTGTTCCAGGATAAAAACCTCTTTGTAGCAGGGGCATAACTACAGTGGTAGCAGCCACAGCAGCTGCTATAGGACCCGCAGTGTCAGGGGGCCCCGATATCTGTGGTAACAGGTATGTATATACAGTAACTGTGTACTGTATATATACTATATGTGTGCGCATATTTTTGATGTCTGTATATGGTATTGTCAATATTTATGTATTTGCTGTATGTGTGTGTGTATATGTGATATGTATATGCTCTATATGTGTGTGCACATGTGATGTGTATATGCTCTATATGTGTGTGCACATGTGATGTGTATTTACTGGATGTATGTGTATATGCTGTATGCATTTGGCACTGTATGTATATGCTGTATGTATTTAGGTTGTGTATATACTGTGTGTGATTGTAACTCACGTGTAGCCACCCTCTATTCTGGCTAGTGAATTTATGTTTCCTGATGTAGACTTAAGGAGGTTGTCTGGGAATAAAAATTCTTTGATGTATATACTGTATATATACATCTTTATAAAATCATTTTTAAAGCACAGGCATATATATATATATATATATATATATATATATATATATATATATACATATATATAAATTGTATGCTTTGACAACCCCTTATCCGTATACCCAGTACCCTATTTCAGAAAGACTATTTTCCTAAGGAAAGTTATCGGAAAACTCCTTTGGCAGGAATCTTTTCTTTATTGGCACACAGTAAAGAGAAGATTTGGAAATGAGGTGCAGATGTCTCAGCAGCTACGGATGTAGGGGATAATGCACATAGGGTTGTGGCAACCTTTGCCATTGAGTCAGCATTTCCTATTTGTGTCTTTTGCTATGAGCCTATTCAGACAACTCAATTTGGATTGGGAAACCGCTCCATGTGTTGGCCACATTTCCAGGGCTGACCGCAGCTCATCCAGCTTGAAGTTATTAATTTATGATACTGCCAGCTATGCTGTGCTATTTGACTGATCCTTTGAGTGCTAGAATGTACCTTTTTATGATCATCCCGGCCGCCTTCTCTGACGGGTGCTAGGAATATATTTGTTATGTTTAGCCATTTTGTTAAATATAGGTCCCAGATGTCATTGTTTTCAGAATAATTATTGTTAATAAATTATTTACTGAAGACCTTATGGCTAAGATTGAGCCAGCTAATGTATGGGTGGTATCACAGTAGAGCGCCTGGGACTCCATTCACAATATATACCAGGGCCCCCAACTATATAGTGACTGTATACTGTCCGTCCCCTCAAATCACTCCCCTGCATTGCACTGCATGTAATTTACATGGATCATAGACAGTTTTTACCTTGTTGAAGTGTTGTAAGAGTGTTGAAATTTTGTTTTCCTACATTTTAGAGGCGCTCCACTAAACCATCTAAACTAGGGCCCTAGGCACTGGGTCTGAACAAGCCCCCATCAGAGGCCTGTTTATATTCCCAGGATGTGCTTGTTATGAAATTTTGTCAGTGTTAACAATGGGTTAAACATATACCGTAACTAGATTATGAGGGACATGTATCACTCCTCTTGCATTTCTTTTCTTTTTTTGTGCAACTTTTAGTGCGACTTTTCACAGTTTACAACTTTTTAAAGTAAGTACAGTTGTACTTAGTTTTGCACCCAAAAAGACTCAAATTAGCAAACATCTGTTTTGGAAAGATACATTAAGGAACACTGCAGTAGACACAACCAGCGGCGAACCTAAAAAGTCCACAAAAAGTAGAGAAAAAAAACAGATCAAAATAAAGATACATGTCCCCCCAGACTTACTTTCAAAACTACAATTAGGGGCTAAAAAGTCCCACACCGAAGCAAAAAGTTGCAGAAGTGAGACTAAACAGGCATCTCATCACATGTATCACAAAGGGAAAAAAACTTCAGTTAGCCAACTTCAGGAAACTTGAATAAGTGGCAGCTGAAAAACTATGATACATGTGCCCCTATGACCCAACTTCTTCAGGACAATTGCCAATTGTGTTCCCAGTCCTCTATACTGCGAAGCATCTCCCATACATTATGACACCCTGTGCCCTCCAATAGACCATTTACCTCTCTCCCCACACTTCTTTGGACTACCACTCTCCTATATTCCTATACAATCCTCTGCCCCCCTTCCTAAATACTTTTTGGGCCACCTCTCCTTTAGTTTATGATTTCCTCAGTGTGTAGTGATAATCTGGCCAAGTATAAAATATAAATAAATATATGGGAAATAATCATGCTCCTGAGGATGCCCCTTCTTAACTGGACTCAACCAAGAAGTATAGATTCTAAAAAATTTAAAGGATAAGTCAACTTTGCAACTACCACCTAGTGGAGAGTTGTAGTAGTCCAGGCAACAGAATCATAAAAGGACAATGAAATGGACTAACTGGATTTTACCATCCGATCTTGTAGAATATCTCAGATATAGAATATCACAGATATCAAATCTCATTAGATTTTTACATGGGTATAAGATCATGCCAGGTCTACTTATAAATCCACTGTGTATGCAGATTTGAAAAGTTTTTCCAGGGAAACAATAAAAAAGCCCCCCTCTTGGTGTATGTAAATACTCATTCCTTCTTCTAGTTTGTAAGTAGCAGTCTTAGGATCAGACATGTCACCCTCACTTTTTTGCTTACCCGGTGGTTACTGTAGAATATGAATATAATGCTCAGGTTCACAATACCTGCAGATGTTGAGTACACGGTTGGCACCAGATTTTAGTAGGCCTCTGTGTGACAGACCCTCAGTAGGCCTCTTTGCAGTCAACTCATATGGCCGCATTAACAATTCAGAAACTAAAACAGTCTCCTGCTCCCTAAAATATTGCCTAGTTTATCATCCCAAACAGCCCTTACATGGTTATTTTATATAAAACCCCTCTCACCCTCTATGGAATCATTTGATACAGCCTCCCTCACCCCCATGGATTCCTTACGTACAGCCTTATGTGGGCTCCCCAGCAGCTCTGGGCCCCAGCACTTGCCCAGGTATGCCCAGTGCTGTCACCGGCCCTGGTTGAGTAATCAAGTAAGCTTTAGCCGAGGCCCATATCAGCTGCCTGGGTTAACCTGGGTAAGTATGACCTTAAATTTATTGCATTTTTTGCAAAAACCTAAAATTTTGTAAAATTTTTAAATACAAAAATTTACGTATTGAAGTCCTTACTGATGGGGTGATCTGTGAGCTGGCAGAATCCCTTTAGGTCCTTCTATATCAATCCCTTTATCATAGATTATAATAAATACTTCCCAGACATTAGAGTCTAACGCAGCGATCACTGAGCTGCATCTATATCTCCAATTATAACGTACATACTAATTTACCCAATCCCCAGAGTCTCCACCCAAATACTTCTAGCAAATATGCCTTTTTGTGGCTAAGGACACGATATATTTAGCCCTTCAATTAACTCCTTTAAGCAATGACCTTGCAATCATTTGACAATGGGAAAGCAGGGGCATACCCAAACCTTCTACATCTACTTTTCCATAAACAAAATGCCCTGCTCATACATAAGTAATGAGGTCTGATTGTTAATGGCTGATGATTAACTCCCGGGTGCTCCCGCTTTCTTCATTTTTCCTGTCTGGATAGGTTTTATATGCTCAAATAAGCAGCGTCATCGAAAAACATGACAGCTCCCTAATATATTTGATCAACAGAGAGTGAAATTTTCCGATAAACCCCGACCACTATTTATAGACAGCAATTAGGGTTAATGATGATGTATAATGATTGTTCTGCCAGGTACTGGATATACAAGCATAGCACATGTCACCTTATAGATCCTACGTGATGTCACTTCTTCTGCCTGACTGCTGCAGACTGCTACAAGAAACCTCCCCACTGCAGTATTCCCAATGTACTTTACGTATACACTGAAATATTCAAGGTGACAAGACACCTCCGGTGGGGGCATCTTTCTTCGAAAATCCCTTTTAAAACCATTAACCAATTTATGAATTTTTACATTCATGATGGGGATAACCAAGTTAGGGATTAAGAATGTACTAATAGTTAGACAACCATGAAACCTGGAGTGCCTTTGGCATGTTATTAGCGTTTTAATTAATGCAAGTGCAGCACGGAGTTAACACGCATTAACTCTTTCGAAACCGGCACGCATTGCAGGGAACATAGGCACTGGTGCTGTCAGTAGAATATAAGTGTGTTATATACTGCAACACTACAACTAGGCATGTACATATAATACCGTACATTAGGAATATGCGCTCAAGTAATATGCATATGTCCCTAAAACTAACTATGATACTAATTAACCTATATAAGCAGTTTGACCTTTTATATCTGCAGACGGTATTAGGCAGGAGCCTTTGAGATATACAGGTGGTCCCCGACTTAAGAATACCCGACTTACATAAGACCCCAAGTTACAAACGGTCCTCTGGATGTTGGTAATTTACTCTACTTTAGCCCTAGGCTATATCAGTTATCAAAGGTGTCTGCAGTTAAGATTTAGTGTTAATCCTGGTCCCTATGACAATCCAAAAGTTTTAAAATCCAATTGTCACAGAGACCAAAACATTTTTTGGCTGGGGTTACAATTATAAAATATACAGTTCCTACGTACATACAAATTCAACTTAAGAACAAACTTAAAGAACCTATCTTTTATGTAACACGTGGACCGCCTGTATTTAGGTATTAGGCTGGAGCCTTTAAGATATATTTAATCATAACTTATATGTTGTTGGTAGTGGCAGGGCTGGATAAGGATTCATTATTTTCCATATTGTAACTTATCCAAAAGCACTGAAGGTATGTCCTCACACTGCTGTGCTCTTAGCACGTTGCTGTGAGCTGTGATGGACAATCCCTCCCCACTGTTCTGAGGAGTGACATAACTTGAAGGTAATGGGCCCGAGTGCAAAGTCTGTGCCAGGCCCCCCGACTATAATGTAGTGGTTATAGTACTAGTCCTCTCATATGTGAAAGTGACACTTTATGGGCCCCCTTAGCCTCTTGGGCCCGGTTGCGACTGCACTCTGTGCACCCCTTTCAAGTTACGCCCCTGGTTCTGTTCTGAGTAACTTTTGGTTAAATACTAGAGTAGATCCAAACAGCTGCCAGATTCCCTTCAAGGTGAAAGTTATTTGCAACTTGCATTAGTTTTGAGAGGTCTCTATCGCCATTTTCTGACTGGAAACGTTTAATGGTAAAACAGATTCCTTCTAGAACTGGGAAATAAGGTACAAAATGGAGACTATTATATGGGCCCAGATATGTGTCTAGTATGAGGTACAGGGAACAATCTATTGTCTGCAAAAAGGATTAGGAAAGGAAAAACTGCACTTTATTATATATATATATATAATTTATTAATTTATTATATTTACTTTTTATAACATTTACTTCTATCATTTTCCCCACCCTGCACCTATACTACTTTCTATACTCTTGCATCTCAAAATATTCTCCAGGCAGAATCAGATATTGAGCTGCCTGGGACAGAAATTCAAAATTGGCACAGTTTCCCATCCCCCCTGACTACACATTTCTGACTTATGGTTGTCGGCCCACAAAGTCTTCAATGAGAGTAGAGAGTCAACTATGTGACGTGAGAACAGTACTACTATTAAAGCTGTGTTGTTATTGATAAATTGACAACAGGATGTGACCTTTACCCTTTGGTCTAATAATATTAGAACTGATTGGAAAGCGTGACTGGGCGTTATTAATTTTATTTATTCATTTCTAGTAGGAGAGATAGAGACGAATCAGACTTGTTCTAATATAGTTAGTATTGTTGGCTACTATTTTAGTTTTTTTTTCTTTTTATCAATTTATTATCAACTCAATTCAATCTTACACACCCAGTACCCACCATTCACTCTTTCATGTCTCTTCAGATGTAGCCCAGTGCAAAACTTTCATAAAACACAAGATGCATGTACACAATACAATGCTAAACTATAACATCCAAATCTGGTCTCCTCTGCCTGATTCATAAATCACTTACCTCCTGCTTTTCCATACAATTGCTGACACCCTTCCCCTTCCTAAATACATTTATGTCTTAAACCAGTAATTCCCTGACTGTTCCTTTTCCAGAGTTAATAAATCAGAAAGCCGTCCCATTAAATCCATGCATATTTCCCTGAATCAGCTGTTGTGTCCTAAACCCGCTTATCCATCTGCTGTGCTTTCTGTGGCTCAGCTGAATTGTATGCTATACGGGTCCAGGCCTTCTGTTTGCTTCCTATTGATGTGATAGGGCCAACATATACAGTAGTGCAGTACACACATCAGGGGCCTTTATTATCGCCAGTTAAACGGAAAACTGGCGTTTTTTTTTCTCCTCTCTGCTCCTCTTGGGCCTGAATTTATGAAGTGTCGGCACCATAATATTGGCGTTTTTAGACACTCTCGACTTGTTCTATTTTTGGGTGCAAAATTTTGGCGCTGCTGGTGAATCCACCAGTTATTCTGCGCTTCTATTTCTCCTTTTTGAAGCGCCAAAATAGCCCAGCTAAAAGTTGATCTAGGGAGTACTAAATCTTTCAGTCTGTGCGCCAATTTATTAATCCCTTGCGCCACAAACTTACATCCCACTGAAAAATATAGAACGATTCCATGATGCCACATAAACTGGGGACTGTGTCATATGAAATACTAATTTTCTATAACATACTAACAGCAGAAATCTACTCAGCTCTTCCTGCTTTATAACATGCTGCCTGCAAATAGGACACCATGTACAATCTGCTCATCTCCTCCTGCTCTATAACATGGTGCCTGCATAAAGGACACTATGTACAATCTGCTCATCTTCTCCTGCTCTATAATATGCTGCCTGCATAAAGGACACTATGTACAATCTGCTCATCTCCTCCTGCTCTATAACACGCTGCCTGCATATAGGACACTATGTACAATCTGCTCATCTCCTCCTGCTTTATAACATGCTGCCTGCATAAAGGACACTATGTACAATGATGCTCAGCTCCTATGGCTCTATAACATGCTGCCTGCAGATAGAGCTCTATGTACAATCTCTTCAGCTCTTCCTGCTCTATAACATGCTGCCTGCAGATCAGATAGGACACTATAGACAACCTGCTGAGCTCTTCCTGCTCTATAACATGCTGCCTGCAGATAGAACACTATCTGTTCTCCTCCTTCTGTTCTTTATGAAGACATTTTTTGGTGGAATGACAGTTGGCGGCCAAAACAAAATAAAGTTCTATGAACAGATGATCCAGAATTGTTTTTATATGAAGGAAACAAGTATTTACCAAAGTGGACATATCAGGAGAAGTGACAGGTCCTCTTTAATTTTAATGTGCGAAGAAATGGGAAAATGTCTTTTTCTTCTAGAGCTGTACTTATCATCAAGAATGTGATTTACTAAACCTACTAAAATTTTCATCATTTTTTGTCCAAATTCAAGTCAGTGTTAGCATAGTATGATCCATCGCATCTTATTACAAGTCTTCTACCAGTTTCTAACTATAATGTTTCTAATACAAATTGGGGGGGAATTTATTAATTTGTGGCACATGGTCGCCGGACTTTAGCAGTGTTTTGTACTGGGGTTTTGCATTGTGGCACTTGGCTCTAATATATTTGACACATGGCAAGAAGAAAAAATGGGTGTCGGGAATAACACTCCACATTCATGCAGGGGTTCAGAAGTTGGTAGACTTGCTTTATTTTGTTTGAATGTGCGGCACAAACTGTGTCAGAAACAAAAGCTGTGTCCAAATTGATCGACAAAAAAATAAAAGCTTGAGTGTTGGAAAACTGAGTGTTTTGTGGCACCAACACAAAACTATCGGGACAAGTGCAAAACAAAAAATCGTAGGATTGCCTGACAAAAAAACAGGCACAAAAGCAATAATAAATTCCCCCCATTATGTAAACCCCAGTTTATCACAACTTGACGAACATCCACTACAATTTTCTGCGTTTTTCAAACCCCAACTATCCCCCCTTCCATATAATTTAGCTATTCCTCACCCACGCCCCCACGTCACAAAGCTTTAAGCAGCAGGTTGCACAAATGGTTTGGTTAGATTTCCATGTGTTCTCCCTACAGATGTCTAAAGATTAACCGGGGAGCTGTGGAGCCTATAAGACAAGAGTCCGTGTAAAGCGGTATTATGTGATATCCCCTGATTAATCCTCTGCTGGGACCCCATCCAAGAGATTACTGGCTGATTGTTGGGCAGTCTGTTGTATGGATGGGTGTTGTGGGATCACAGAGCTGCAGAAGCTTTCCGCAGTCTCAAAAGTCCATGGATATAACCGCAATGACTTCCCGTATCCCATGTAATGTACTTTCCTGCCCCATTAAACATAATATTTACTCCAGAGATTGGAAATTCCTTTATAATGAAGGATATCCAGATGGATAGGATGCTGATACGCACATGCTTGTATGTATTCTTTCATCCCAGGCTCTTCCCCTCCCTCTCCATCTTCCGCATACATTAGCGTTGGCTCATCTTACCTTGGTGACAGTCATACAGAGCTGTGTCAGGGCAGGGGGACCAGGCGCCTGAGCTGCTGGCTTCTGACTGCAGATCTCTGTGCGTGGTGACTGCTTCCAAACACTCGGCGCTGCCTCCCCTCCTCCTCATTATTCCCATCCTTTGCTGAATTGTGATGTCACTCCGCATCCATACTGATCAGGCAGGAAGCAGCTCGGCCACGTTTAACCTGTTCTCTACTGGTACTACAAAATAACAAAATACTTTAACAAGACTTTTGAAGACTCTTAAACAAATTCTGGAGACAATTCTTTGACTAGTAATGGAAGGATGTGTCTATGACAGGCTATGGGTTTATAAAGTATCTTGTGCCAAGTGGGAGCAGAAGCACAAGAGCAGCACCTGTTGGTGTCACCAAATATTAAAGATTTGATAAACGGAGGTTTTGAGAGATGCAAGCGCAAATTCTATAGTGATTCTAAGGGCACAACCATGATTGTAGTATTATATATCCCCAGGCTGTACATATGTTATAATTAATATATAAAACAATGACATTGGCTCTGTGTGATGCCAGGGATACATGACTATGCAGTTCTGGCAGTACATTACTTCTACCGATGGGCCACAGAGTCTGGAGAAGGGAGATTGCAGTGTTACCAGGATAATGACTTTGCAGTCTGGTTAGTGTCTTGATTCTGCAGGTCTGCAAATGAAATGCAGGGAGTATACAGTGGTGAATCTGCAAGCTACAAGCGTAGTGTGGCGTCAGCCTATCTGCAGGTATACTGTACTATGGGGTGTAATAAATGGATGTCATTTTATGACTCAGCAGTAAGCACAGCCATCGTTTTTGGACATAGATCAAAAGGATGGAGACAAACGTCCTTGAAACACAGAACCTATGGTGACGGCTTGCCAGCGATCAAACATTGCCCTGGTGAGGGGAGTTCAAGTATCATATTGATACACAATGCAAAAGGGAGCGTTCATTAATTCTGGCGCAGGTTCTGTGTTTTTGGCGCACAAATCATGCAGTAATTTAGACTTTGGTGCAAGGGATTAATACATTGGCATACGATCAAAAAGGTTCAGAAGTGTTTCAGGCAGCCGGGGCCCAGAATACCGGAGTGGCTGCCTGTTGCGGCCTAGGCACGCTTATGTCATGGTGCTTGGTATGGGGACCAGAGGACGGGCCTACAGCCTGGCAGGACTCCAGCAGTTGGTGTGTGCAAGTAATATGGAGGGAGAGGCTTTCTCCCTGGGGCAACCGATGAAGTGTCCGTAGGAAGAATCCCTGGGTGATGGATGGGGAAGCCCGTGTTGGTAAGCAGCCGTTTCCAGGGATCAGATGGAGGCAACGTTGTGCAAATCAACTTACAGTTCTTTATTCAACAGGAGGCCAAACGATTAACAGAAGATTCTCAAGCTGGAAGAGTCATGGAGAACCGGTCCACAGGATGGTTACACGAAGCCTCATAGTAGATGCGGGTCGGGATGGAGTCAGAGTGGTGGATATCAGTTCTGGGCTTAAGTCTCCGGACTTGCCCTGGGTGCTAGGCAATAGGCCTGAGGCACCTGAAGTTCCTGGAATTAGGACAGTTACTGTGACAGACAGACCATGAGGTCTGGTTCTGTCTGTTGACTCTTTGCTCTGACTAGACTGACTGACCGTGTGCTTATGATGTTGCATAACCTAATGATGAAACTTTTTCCACAATGCAAGACAGGGGTGGCTTAAATTTAGGGCCAGTTGTTTTAGTCTGTAGTATTGCACAGTAACAAGAGAATATTAAATAAAGTTTGAGCAATGTCCCTCTACCTTCCTTAGGGTTTGTCTATGTAGAATTTACTAAGGGCCCGATTCGCGTTTTTGCTACGTGATACCCGACTTTCCCTGTATTGCCCCGGGATTTCGGCGCACGCGATAGGATTTTGGCGCATCGGCGCCGGCATGCACGCAACGGAAATCGGGGGGGCGTGGCCGTAAAAAAACCTGACTGATTCAGAAAAACCGCCGCATTTTTTTTAAAAAAAAGTGTCGCTCGATACGCACTTACCTTCATCCAGGATGGCTCGGTGAACTCCGATGCTCTTCAGCACAGCAGCGACACCTGGTGGCCATTGGAGGAACTGCCTTAGTGAATCCCGGCCGGACCCGAATCCACTGCAGAGAACGCGTCGCTGGATCGCAAATGGACCGGGTAAATAAATCTGCCCAATAAACCTAAAGTGACATTTGTTGGTTGTCTGCGTTCTTCTAGTTATTTGAATGACAATCACTGATTCAATTTGAGATGTTACACTTTCAACAACTAAAATAACAGACAGGCGAATAACATACGAGGCGGTTCAATAAGTACCCATGTTAGAAACAAAGACACCATTTTTTCCCAAAAAATTTTTTAGATGAACACGGGGAGGTGCGGCAGCAATTCATAACGCAATTCATACATTTTGGCGGCGACAACTCGGATGAATGCGCTGGTGCATTCATGAAACTGCACCTTCTTTTTTGCCAAATGCGCTCGTGTGTCCTTCAATTTTTTGTCGAAGCGGTCCAATAACTGAATGTAGTATTGTCCAGTGATCGTTCTTCCTTTTTCTAAAAAATCCATGAGGATTACGCCGTTCGCATCCCAAAAAATTGCCGCCATGACCTTTCCGGCTGATGGGACCGTCTGTGCCTTCTTTGGAGCAGATTCAACGGGAGAAATCCATTGTTTTGATTGTTGCTTACCGTATATACTCGTGCTGAAAAACGTCCCCTCGGTTTATACACAAGTCACAAAATAAGTGAAAAATACTTAAAAAATACTAAACTTATATACTCACCCTCTGGTGGCCCCGATGTGCAGCGCTGCTCCCCCGAGTTCCGCGCGGGTCCTCTTCTGGCTTCCGCGCCCGTCTTCTGTCTTCTGTACATCGTGCTGGGCGCCGCCATTGCTCTCTCCCAAGCGCGATGTACAGAAGACGGGCGCGGAAGCTGGAAGAGGACCCGCGCGGACATCGGTGGAGCAGCACTGCAGATCGGGGCCACCGGAGGGTGAGTCATAATAAGTTTATTTTATTTTTTTTATGCTGGCTGGGGTATACTTAATGGGGGCAGACTGGGCAGCTGTATCTACTACTGGTGGATGCTGGCAGTGTAATACTACTGGGGCAGCTGGCGTGTGTATACTAACTGGTGGGATGTTTGGCAGGCTGATTAACTGGGGCAGGCTGGAAGGCTGTATATACAGTGGGGCAGCTGGGCAGGCTGTTATCTCTGGGGGCAGGCGGTTGGGATAGTTAGTAATACTATGGGGCAGGCTGGCGGAGGCTGTTTACTACGGGGCAGGCTGGGCACGTGCTGTCTTCTGTCTTCCGCGCCCATCTTCTGTCTTCTGTACATCGTGCTGGTGCCGCCTTTATGTGCTGTTTCCCAAGCGCGATGTACAGCGACGGGGCGGAAGCTGAAGAAGGACCCTAGCGCGGACATCGTGGTACAGCACTGGCAGATCGGGGCCCCGAGGGTGAGTATAAAGTTTATTTTATTTTTTAATGCTGGCTGGCTGTATACACTGGGGGCAGGCTGGGCAGTGCTGTATACTACTGGGGGCGCTGGGCAGTGCTATATACTACTGACGGGGGGCAGGCTGGGCAGTGCTGTATACTACTGGGGACAGTGCTTGGCCAGGCTGTATACTACTGGGGGCAGGCTGGGCAGGCTGTATACTACTGGGGGCAGGCTGGGCAGGCTGTATACTACTGGGGCAGGCTGGAAGTGTGTATACTACTGGGGCAGGCTGGGAGGCTGTTATACTACTGGGGGCAGCTGGGCAGTGCTGTATACTACTGGGGGCATGCTGTGTACTACTGGGGGGCAGGGCTGTAAAACTACTCTGGGCCAGGCTAGTATACTACTGGGGGCAGGCTGGGGTAGCTGTTTATAGTTTTGGCAGGCTATATACTATAGGGGGCTGGCTGGCTAAATACTGGGGGGGTCTGTGACCAATCCATTTCCCACCCTCGGCTTATGCTCGAGTCAATAGGTTTTCCCAGTTTTTGGTGGTAAAATTAGGCGTCTCGGCTTATACTCGGGTGGGCTTATACTCGAGTATATACAGTAATTTCTGGTGTGTAATGATGAATCCAGGTTTCCTCATTGGTGACAACTCGACGCAAAAATTCCTTCGGACTCGCTTAAATTGCTCCAAACACTGCTTCGAAGTTAACAGCTTCATCCACTTGTTGTCCACCGTAAGCAATCGCGGCACCCATTGGGCCAACAATTTTTTCATCACCAAATTATCATGTAAAATATTAATTGCCGTTGTGCTCGACACACCTACAGCCTCTGCTACTTCACGCACTTTCGTTTGTCGATCAGCGAGTATCATGCCGTGGACTTTTTGAATGATTTCCTCGGTAACCACGACTGCCGGGTGTCCTGGTCGCTCCTCATCAAAAACGAATGTTTGCCCATGTTTAAATATCTTACTGTGGTCATAGATGGCGAAGTGTCCCCATAAACAGCATCCAACTTTGCTTCTATCTCCTCGTAATTTTTCCCATCCAAAAACAAAAAGCAAATTACCGATGATATGCTCTTTTCATCTTCGCAAAATTTGAAACACGAATAAACCAATCAATCCGCTGCAATTTGTTTTGCCGTCGTTTGATAGATGGCAGCACACGATGATAACACCAACTTCCCTCAGGAACGCCCTCTGTAGTCAAACACTGGTACTTATTGAAACCCCTCGTATATGTGTCCCTGTAGTAAAGGGACCCTTACCCCCCCCTTGTAATGTTTTTTATTTAGTCTAAATAAAATGTTTCTTGGGGGAGACTGGTACAGATTGTACACTGAAGCCCAACAGCTACAAACCTGCTCAATATTGTGCACCATTTTTGACATCATTGACCCCAGGCAACATTACAGTTTACTACAACATCCACATTAGTATTGTGGAAGGCATTTGGATTTCCTCTGTGTCAGTGGGTTTTCATGTGAACTTTTCTTCATTTTTTATGTTTTTATATTATTAGATTAATAAAGTATATTTAGCATGAATCTGTTTAGTTTTTGTAATAATATGCATTCAGCCATCACATTTTGCGCCCCTATTAGTGTGTGTTCTTTCTAATCCAAAAGTAGCAAGAATATGGTTTATACCAATTAAGAATTCTGTGCGACACACAAGCACATACACTTAGCCCTGCTACATCCATTCATTCACACAGCTCTGCTACATGCATTGACACACAGCACTGCTACATCCATTTAATCACTCATATGCTACACATTTTTAACACAAACACACCCAGCACTGCTATACATACACACACACAAACACACAGCAACACACACAGAACTTCTATGCACACACACATACACAAAACACCAAACACTACTAAACACACATCAACATACACAGCACTGCTATAGATTTGTGGCTAGTGTGTGTGCATAGAGTTCTGTGTGTGTTGCTGTGGTGTTTGTGTGGCTGTAGTATAGCAGGCTGGGTGTGTTTGTGTTTAAAATTGTAGCATCGAGTGATAGGATGTAAGCAGTGCTGTGGAGTGAATGTAATGGCTTTGTGAGAGGGCTAAGTGTATGTGCTTGTGTGTCGCACAGAATTCTTAATTGGTATAAAACATATTCTTCCTACTTTTGGATTAGAATAACAAGCACACAAAAAGGGTGCACCAAATGTGTCTGGCTGAATGCATAATTATTACAAAAACTAAAACAGATTCATGCTAAATATACTTTATTAATCTAATAAATATAAAAACATAAAAAATGGAAGGAAAGAGATTCACAGTGAAAACCAGACAGACAGAGGAAAATCCAAATGTACTCCCACAAATGACTAATGTGGGAGGTGTAAACTGTAAGTGTGCCTGGGGTAATCAATGAGTGCAAAAAATGGTGCACAAATTGCGCAGGGTTGTAGTGTGTGGGCTTCAGTGTACCATCTGTACCAGCCCCAAAGAACAATTATTTAGACTTAATAAAAAAACATACAAGGGGGGGGTGGGAAGGGTCCTTTATACGGGACACATATACGAGGGGTTTCAATAAGTACCTGTTTGGAACTACAGGTGCGTTCCTGAGGGAAGTGTGTGTTATCATCGGTGCTGCCATGTATCAAACGACGGCAAAACAAATTGCCGACTGATTGATGGTTAGTTTGTGTTTCAAGATTTTCGCGGAAGATGGAAAAGAGCAGTATCATTCGGTAATTTGCTTTTTGTTTTTGGATGGGAAAAATTACGAGGAGATTAGAAGCAAAGTTGGATGCTGTTTATGGGGACACTTCGCCATCTCTGACGAAAAATAAGCGACAACCAAACACTACTAAACACACATCAACATACACAGCACTGCTATAGACACACACAGCAACACACACAGCATTTCTATACACACACATACACAAACACATCAAACACTACAGAAAATACATCAACACACCCAGCACTGCTATAGACACACACAGCAACACACCCAGCACTGCTATACACACACGCTAAAATTTCTTCTTATCCAGTCCCAGCATGAGTGACATTGCAGTGATGCAGGAGGCATGTGATTAGTCATTGGGTGAAATGAGATTGGGTGTAATGCTTCATCAGTGTTTCACCCGATTTCTAGGACAGCGGTCAGCGTGCGGTCACATGCTGCACTAGATCTATATTTACAAGCACAGAGCTAACGCAATGGGGACATGCCCCAGGCCGAACGCATTTGTGTTTTCAGTGAAATACACGCGATTGGTAAACAATTGCATGCGTTTCACTAGAAACGCTAATGAGATCGGGCTGAGGCACGATCCCCTGCGCTTGGAAACGCAAGCGCGACATGTGTCTTACCCTCACGAAGGTCTGGCAGTACTGGATGCCCCAGGAGGGGGCATTTATTATCAATTTTTAAAGCTGCAGAATTCTTTTCCCTTGCTGCGCCTCTTGCGCCTTATTTATGATAAGTCAGTGCCAAAATTTTGGTGGTTTTCCAACACACGACTTGTTCTGTTTTTGGCCGCAAAATTGTGGCGCCGCTTGTGAATCCAACATTTTTCTGAATTGATAATAAATGCCCCCTCCTGGGGCATTTATTATCAATTTTTAAAGCTGCAGAATTCTTTTGCCTTGCTGCGCCTCTTGCGCCTTATTTATGAAAAGTCAGTGCCAAAATTTTGGTGGTTTTCCAACACACGACTTGTGAATCCAACATTTTTCTGTCACTTGTATTTTTCCAACCTGTGCTGTGGCACGGTTTTTGGCGCACAATTAGAGCAGCTAAAAGCAAGTTTAGGGATTTCTATTCCACCTTTTTGGATGTTCTTAACCTTTTTTGGTACGTGCGCCAAATCATTAAACTAATGCGGCACAAACTTACATCCCTCTGAAAAATATACCATGTTTCCAGCACCACCCTTTTTCTTACTAATAAGTGCGTCTTATAGTCTAAAAAATATGCATTCAATTACATGGTGGTGAGCGGTACCTCAAACATATTTCCTATGGTCTTAGATGACCCCTGTAAAATAGTTGTTTGAGGCCCAAAGGGGTCAGGACCCACAGCTGTTTAAATATATCCCTATTGGTCTCCTTTTACAGGTTTGGGATGGAGAGCAACACGGTGATTAGTAATGTAATAGGGGTACAATCACATTGAGAGAATGGAACATATGTATGAAAAGTATGTCTGAAGAGTTCTCAAAGAGTAACCAAGGAAACCATGTGGAACTGTGAGCCTCCAATCTATCCTTTTTTTAGAAGCTGTGAGTTCTTCCATATGGTTTATATAGTTAATCTGGTTAACCAGTTCAGGAAAGGTATATGTGTGTGTGTTGGATTTAGAGCTCTCTTGTCTGAAGATTACCTGTCTGGTGGCTGACAAGACACAAGATTGAGCCTAAGTCTGCAATTAAAGAAAGAAGAACAGCTCCATATTGTTAGAAATGTAGAAGTAATGGAATTTTATAAAGAAATGTGGCTATCCAGGAAGGCTACATTTAAGTGGAAGGTAGAAACCTTCATAGAACTTCATAGAAACACATCCACCTCCATCCAGGCATCCAGACCACGTTGCAAGTAATTTGTAATTCTTCTTCTAGGCCTATCCCAAACTAAAGCTCTTGTGTCTCAGTATGAAGACCTTGGATTCTCAGGGCTAAAGAAAATTCTAGGATTTTTTCCCACCACAATAGAAAAGTTGGGGTCAAGGTCTGTATGTTGGGGAAGGATCTCATATACAGTTAAAATAGGGCAAGTTCATACTAAAGATTTAACATTAAAGGCTGTTGGAAGTCTTGGCATCTACCCATAATAATAGTAGGGGAATTGGAGAGATGGGGCCCGGTGGAGAGATAGAAAACTCTGTATTAGAAAAGTTAGGGCAATACTGTAGATATTAATTTATCTTCCAATCTGTTGTATAGAGATGTAAGGCTGTAGAATGGAAATGCTGGCAGTCAGTCCTTTCTCCTTGGGTTCAGTAAGCACTACGTAAATTTGTTAAAGGACATCTATCACCAGGATGAAGGATTGTAAACCAAGCACAATGACATACTCTGGCATGGTCTGCTCATCTGCCCTTGTTTTTCAGAAAAAAAATTCTTTAAAAATGATGCAAATTAGCCCAAGGGGCTCCAGGCTCCATTAACACCTATGCATGATTTTAAAACCTTTTTTTCTAAAAACCGGAGCATTGGAAGCAAAAAGAAGAGCAGATCCTGCCAGATGGGCACACACCAGTATGTCAGTGTGTTTGGTGTACAATCCTTTTTCCTGGTGGTAGATTTCTTTTAAGGTTCAGGTTTTTTTTATGTCCCCAGGTAAAAAAGGGTCAATGAGAAGCAAAGTTCATCCAAAATGATTTGAGACGGGTCTGATAAGGTCCACCTTCAAGCTGGGCCTGGATGAGGCGTAGGCAAAATTAGGGCCTTAGTTTAATGAGTTTCTGCAGATATTTCTGACAAATATACAATGAGACTTTGTAGGTAAGTAATAAGTAAGTACAAAGCATTACCCACCTGTGATGATGTCAAATGTGATCAGGGCCGTTTAAGAGTGCAGGGTAAGGAGGAGGGGTACCTGAAGGATCTGGCTATGGTGGTGGCTGTGTGAACAGGAAGGGGACATGAAAGCGTAGGCTGGGGTAGAGGCGTAATATTTGGGGTGCTGGCTGTGTGGAGAGAATGAGGTTTGAGGGAGGGGTAGGCGGACATGGGAGTTCAGGTCATGTGAGAATAAGGGGGACCTAGGGGTACATACTGTTTAGAATGAAGGGGACACTGTGAGATTGAGGCACAGAACAAGGGGTTGCGGGTAGTATCTGCCCCCTGCAGTCAGCCCCTTACGTTAATATAGTAGATACTTACCCTCAGCTCCTGCAGTACATAAAGATGCATGAGGTTCTGGCCAGCTACTTGTGAATCTGGTTACAATACATATGGAGGCAGATGTTGACAGGTGAGTTTTAACTGGACACATTAAAGGAAACCTGTCAGCAGATTTCCCCCTGTATTATATAGTAAAATGATCTATGTGTGGGGTTATATGTGATTTCTTCTCTGTATATGATCTATGGGTGGAGTTAGGCAGTGATCCCAAACAATAATAATAATAATAATAATAATAATAATAATAAAAATAATAATCTTTATTTATATAGAAATAATATTTTGTAGCACTTTACAAATCATAGGGGACATATACAAATATAATATAACATTACAGAGTACAAACATAGGGAACAATAAAAATGAGGGCCCTGCTCACAAGAGCTTACACACTATCTAACAGATTCCATTTTAAGTCAAATTACTTTACTTCCTTAGTTTCAGGATTCTGTAATTCTAAATTATTATTATAAATGAATTTGTTGTTATATTTCCAATATA
This sequence comes from Engystomops pustulosus, assembly GCA_019512145.1. Lineage (NCBI taxonomy): Eukaryota > Metazoa > Chordata > Amphibia > Anura > Leptodactylidae > Engystomops > Engystomops pustulosus. Next base: position 32,028,150 of record CM033644.1, read on the forward strand.
TCCAAGAAATTTGGGAATTCAGCATTTTGTAGTAATAGAAAATAAAAAAAAGAGAAGATTGCGCTCCCGTAGAGTAGTATATCACTCAAATGTAGTAGACAAAGCCTGCAGATTTCCCATATCCCAAAGGATTTCCCAGATCCAGCATTTTCTGTCATTTTAAAATTAGAGAGATTTTGCTATAAATTGGATACAATATAATATCAAAAGACATAAATGTATTGGTCTGATTATAAATTTGTTCTTGTGTTATTTGTTTCCATTTTACATGCATCAATACTTTATAGTAAAAATTAAAATTAACCAGTACAGCACAATGGATAAGAACAAGGCCCATGTGCCACCTAGTGGTTGTTCTGGGTAAACAATGGTTAGCCTGCTAGACTGCGTTCACATTAGTGTTATATGAATGTAGAAACATATTTATCATGGCTAAGATCGTATATTTGTCTATGCAAGGATACAGGAGGGGCGCTTCCAGAAAACTGGTGCATAAGGTATTATTATATAAAAGCCACTAGGCCAAATTTATTAGGGCTTGTACACCTGAAATCTGGCTCCTATTTCCTTCCTTATGCCACCTCAAGTGGGCATGGAGTGGTGTTAAGGGGTTGCAGCCGGTGATGGAGTGGGCCAGCATAGGCCTACAAGCTATAACCTGCGTTAAAATGGCCAGAACCTCTGACAAATCCAGCGCAGTAGGGGGGGCTGTGGGTAATAGTAGCGTATGATGAATGTGCCCCATTGAGTCTATATTCTGTAGTGTCAAAGTTACGAGTTTGTTGAAAACTTATATTTGGTGCTTTTCAGAATAAGTTTTCTTTTCTTTGCTAAATAAACGTGCAATATATGGAGAAACAAGAATTTCTCTAATAAGATAAATTACAAAGTTTCTTACATTTTGTTGAACCATTTTTCAGTGCAGATAAAAAAAAAACGGGCAGTTTGGGTGGTCATCCGGTGACCAAAGTATCTGTGACCACGTGATGTACATTATAGTTTTATTGTAAGCAGGGCCGGCGCCAGCACCCGGCAAACCCGGGCAAGTGCCAGGGCCCCCAGCTGCTGGGAGGGCCCACTCGTGGCCAAACCCCGTCCCAAGCAGCCTGGCCGTGCCGGGTGCTGGCGCCATAAAGCGGCGCTCTGTGTGCTGCAGGACGCTGCGTCTCTGCATGGCCGCGGTCATAGCGGAACCTGTGACCGCTGGCTGAAGCGCTGTGAGGCTGCCGGAAGGAGAAGGAAGACGGAGAAGGGGAAGCTCCGGACCTGAGCAGAAGGCTGAGGTAAGTATTATTATTTTATTTTGAATGGTCATATTTACTAGTATAGGGGCTGATAGTAATGAAGGGGACATGAGGAGGGGGCTGTATGTATAGGGGCTGATAGTAATGAAGGGGACATGAGGAGGGGGCTGTATGTAATCCATGTGGGAAAAGGGGCTTGATTATAATGTGAAATCCGATGAGGGGGGCTGCATATTGTGGTGATGGAAATGACAGTTGGCTGGCCAAAACAAAAAAAAGTTCTATGAAAAAGCTCCAGAATTGTTTTTATATGAAGAGAAACAAGTATTTACCAAATGGAATATCAAGGAGAAGTGACAGGTCCTCTTTAATTTAATGTGCGCAGAATGGGAAAAGTTCTTTTTCTTCTAAGCTGTACTTTCATCAAGAATGCTGATTTACTAAAACTTACTAAAATTTTCATCCATTTTTTGTCCAAATTCCACGTCAGTGTCGTAGCATATCATGCATCTATTACAAGTCTGCACCAGTCATCTAACTATATGTTTCTAATACAAAATTGGGGGGGAATTATTAATTTGTGTCAAATGGTTCGCGGTTAGCAGTGTTTTGTACTGGGGTTTTGCATTGTGGCACTTGGCTCTAATATATTTGACAATTGGCAAGAATCACAAAGAAAAAGGGTGTCGGGATAACCTCCACTCATGCAGGGGTTAAGAAGTTGGTCTAGTAGCTGCTTTTTTGTCTAAATGTGCGCCATAAACTAGAAGTGCAGGAAAAGTGTCAGAAAAAAAAACTATGTCCAAATTGATCACAAAAAAAAAAGCTTGAGTGTTTTGTGGCGCCAACACAAAACTATTGGAACAAGGCAAACGAAAAAATGTAGGATGCCGACAAAAACAGGCACAAAAACAATAATAAATCCCCCCCCCCGTTATTATTTGTTAAGCCAGTTTATTAAACTTGACGAAAATCCAATACAATTTGCTTGGTTTTCAACCCAAACTATCCCCCTTCCATATAATTTAGCTATTCCTCCACCCACGCCCCCAGTCACAAGCTTTAAGCAGAGGGTGCAAAAATTGGTTTGGTTTGATTTCCAGTGTTCTCCTAAGATGTCTAAAGATAACCGGGGAGCTGTGGAGCCTATAGACAAGAGTCCGTGTAAAGCGGGTAGGTTTATTATGTTGATATCCCCTGATTAAATCCTCTGCTGGGACCCCATCCAAGAGGGATTACTGGTGATTGTTGGGCAGTCTGTTTGTTATGGATGGGGCTTGTGGGATCACAGAAGTGCAGACGCTTTTACGCAGTCTCCAAAAGTCCAGGTTTATAACCGAATGCCTTCCGCGTATCCATTGTAAGGTACTTTCCGGCCCCATTACAAACATAATATTTACTCAAGAGATATTGGAAATGTCTTGATAATGAAGGATAAGCCAGATGGATAGGATGCTTCTACGCACAGCTTGTATGTAGTCGTTCATCCAGGCTATTCACCATCCCTCTCCTCCCGACATTAACTACAGCGTTGGCTCATATTACCTTGGTGACAGCTCATACAAGCTGTGTCAGGGCCAGGGGGGACAGGCGGACTAAGATGTGGCTTCTGACTGCAGATCTCATGTGCGTGGATGAATGCTTCAAACACCTGGGCGTTGCCTCCCATCATACCTGCTTATCCCATCATTTCTGATGGGATTGTCACTCCGATCCATTACTGATCAGGCAGGCAAGCAGCTCGGCCAACGGTTAACAGGTTTATACTGGTACTACAAAATAACAAAAATACTGTAACAGACTTTGAAGACTCTAAACAAATTCTGGAGACCAAATTCTTGGACTAGTAATGGAAGGATGTGTCTAGGACAGGCTGTGGGTTTATAAAGTATCTTGTGCCAAGTGGGAGCAGAAGCACAAGAGCAGCACCGTTGGTGCAACAAATATAGAGATTTGATGAACGGATGAACGGAAGGTTTGAGAGAGATGCAAGCTTCAAATTCTATAGGTGATTCTAAGGGCACAACCATGATTGTAGTATTATATTCCCCAGGCTGTTATATTGTTATAAGTAAGATATAAAAAACACTGACATTGGCTCTGTGTGATGCCAGGGATACATTGGAGTTGCAAGTTCTGGCAGTACATACTTCTACGATGGGCCGCCGCAGAGTCGAGAAGGGAGACGGCCAGTGTTACCAGGATAATGACTTTGCAGTTGGTTAGAAGTGTCTTGATTCTGCAGGTCTGCAAATTAAATGCAGGGAATAGACAGTGGTGAATCGCAACTACAAGCCGTAGTGTGGGTCAGCTATCTGCAGGTATACTGTACTATGGTGGTGGAATAAATGGATGTCATTTTTATGGGGACTCAGCAGTAGCACAGCCATCGTTTTGGACATAGATCAAAAGGATGGAGACAAACGTCCTGAACCAAAGAACATTGGTGACGGATTCTTGTCAGCGATTCAACAGTGCCCTGGGAGGGGAGTTAGTACTATAATACCAATGCAAAAAGGGAGCGTCATTAAATTTGGCGCAGGGTCTGTGTTTGTTGGGCACACAAAATCATGCAGTAATTTAGACTTTGGTGCAAGGGTTAATAACCTTGGCATACGATCAAAGGAGGTTCAGAACGTTCAGCAGCGGGGGGCCCAGAAACTGGAGTGACTGCTGTTGCGCCTCAGGCACGCTATGTCAGTGCTGGTATGGGGACCACAGGATGGGCATACGCAGGAGGACTCCAGCAGGTGGTGGTGGCGCAAGAAATATGAGGGATATCATGAGGAGAGATACTGGTTTCTCCTGGGGCAAACCCACTGAAGTTCTTAGAAGAATCCCTGGGTGAGGGGATGGGGAAGCCCGTGTTGGTAAGCAGGCCGTATCCCGGGATCAGACGGAGGCAAACTTACAGTTATTATTCAACAGGAGGCCAAATGATTACAGAAGATTCTCAGCTGGAGAGTCATGGAAAACCGGTCCACAGGAGGTTACACGAAGCTGATAGTAGATGCAGGTCGGGCTAGATGGCGTCAGAGTGGTGGATGGATATCAGTCTGGGCATTAAAGGAAAACCTACCACGGTCACATGATGAATCATACCAAGCACACCACCATGTGGCTATGAATACAGATGCCGGACTACTTTAGGTAGGCACAGCGTCTTTAGTTTACTAAAAAAAGATTAACTCCATATGTAAATTAGCCTCCGGTGCTACCCTAATCATCAGCCCTCAGTCTATGCCTTCCACTGTTATTTATTTCAACACCTCCATCTTTCTACCTGCCTCCTTCAGGTACAGAGAGACATGGAAAGACTGAGGAATGAACTAAATAACAATAGGAAGGCATCGAAGAGGGCTGGATGATGTAGGGGTGGTAGCAAGGAGGCTAATTTAATATGTGAGTTAATCGTTCTTTTAGCTAAACTAAAATCGCTGTGTTCTAACCAAAGTATCTGACGGCATAGCATTAAGTTAGCCTTCAGGGGGTGTGGTTGTATGATTTATCATGTGAGCCTGGTTAGGTTTCCTTTAAGTCTACGGACTTGCCATGGGTGCTAGGCGTAGGCCTGAGGCCCTGAAGTCCTGGAATAGGACAGTTGACTGTGACAGAAGACCATGAGGTATGGTTGTCTGTTGATCTTTGCTCTGACTAGCTGACTACAGTGTGCTTATGTGTTGCATAAACCTAATGATGAAACTTTTTCACAATGCAAGACAGGGGTTGGCTTTTAAATAAGGGCCAGTTGTTTTAGTCTTAGTATTGCACAGTAACAAGAGATATTAAAAAAGTTTGGCAATGTCCCTCTACCTTCTTAGGGTTGTCTATGTAGAATGATTATGTCCCAATCAATCTTTTCGAAGCTAGCCAAAAAAATTTCAACATAATGGGGTTTACTAAGGGCCCGATTCGGTTTTGCTACGTGATACCCAGACTTTCCCTGTATGCCCCGGGGATTTACGGCGCAAGCGATATAGGATTTTGGCGCTATCGGAGCCGGCATTGCACGCAACGGAAATCGGGGGGGGCGTGGGCCCGCTAAAAAAACCTGACTGATTCCAGAAAAAACCGCAGCATTCTTTTAAAAAAAGGTGGCGCTCGATACGCAACTTACCTCATCCAGGAGGGCCGGTGAAACTACGATGCCCATCTTCAGCAAGCAGCGACAACCTGGTGGCCATTGGACGGAACTGCCTAGTGAATCCCGGCCGGAACCCGAATCCACTGCACGAACGGTCGTGAGATAGCAAAATGGACCGGGTTAAAAAATCGCCATAAACTAAGTGAATTTGTTGGTTGTCTGGTCTTATAGTATTGAATGAACAATCACTGATTCAATTTGAGATGTTACACTTTCAACAATAAAATAACAGACAGGCGAAGAACATCGAGGCGGTTCCAATTAAGTACCCATGTAGAAACAAAGACACCATTTTTTCCCAAAAATTTTGTAATGAACAGGGGAGGGGTGCGGCAGCAAAATTCTAACGCAATTCATACATTTTGGCGCGACAACTAGGAATAATGCGATGGTGATTCATGGAAACTGCACCTTCTTTTTTTTGCCAAATGCGCTGTGTGGTCCTTCAATTTTTTGTCGAAGCGGTTCAATACCTGAATGCAGTATTGTCCAGTATAGTCTTCCTTTTTCTAAAAATCCATGAGGATTACGCGTTAGCATCCCAAAAAAAAAATTGCCGCCATGAACCTTTCGGCTGATGGGACAGTCTGTGCCTTCTTTGGAGAGATTCAACGGGAGAAACCAGTGTTTTGATTGTGCTACGTATTAATCGTGCTGAAAAACGTCCCCTAGGTTTATACACAATACCAAAAAAGTGAAAAATACTTAAAAAATACTAAACTTTATATACTCCCTCTGGTGGTGCCCCGATGTGCAGCGCTGCTCCCCCGAGTTCCGCGCGGGTCCTCTTCTGGCTTCCGCAGCCGCTTCTGTCTTCTGTACTCGTGCTGGGCGCCGCCATTCGTTCTCTCCCAGCGCGATGGGCAGAAGACGGGGCGCGGGAAGCTGGAAGAGGACCCGCGCGGACATCGGTGGGCAGCACTGCAGATCGGGGCAAACCGGAGGGTGAGTATATAAGTTTATTTACTTTTTTTAATGCTGGGTTGGCTGTATACTACTGGGGGCGGATGGGCAGTGCCATGTATACTACTGGGGGCAGGTTGGGCAGTGCTATATACTATGGGGGCAGGCTGGCAGTGCCGAGATACTACGGCGGGAAGGATTGGAGGCTGTATACTACTGGGGGCGGCTGGGCCAGGCTGTATACTACTGGGGGCAGGCTGGAAGGCTGTTATACTGACTGGGGGGCAGGGCTGGCGATAGTTGTATACTACTGGGGGCAGGCTGGGATGGTGTTACTACTGGGGCAGGCTGGGCAGTGCTGTATCTGTCTTCCGCGCCCATCTGTCTGTCTTCTGTTTTACATCGGCTGGGGTGCGCCAATGCTTTCTCCAAGCGCATGTACAGAAGACGGCGCGGAAGCTGGAAGAGGAACCGCGCGGAAATCGATGGAGCAGCACTGGCAGATCGGGGCCCACCGGAGGGTGAGTATAGAAGTTTATTTACTTTTTTATGTGGGGCTGGCTGATCTATGGGGGGCAGGTGGGCCAGTGCTGCATACTACTGGGGAGGATGGGCAGTGAACTATAACTACTGGGGGCAGATGGGCAGTGCTGTATAATACTGGGGACAGACTTGGCAGGCTGTATTACTACTGGGCAGGCTGGGCCAGGCTGTAACTACTGGGGGCAGGCTGGAGGCTGGTATACTACTGGGGGAGCTGGGATGATAGTTTGGGATAGTTGTATCCTACTGGGGCCCAGGCTGGGATGGGATGTTTGTACTACTGGGGGCCAGGCTGGGCAGTGCGTATATACTGGGGCAGTGCGTGTACAAGGGGGCAGGCTGAAACTACTGGGGCCAGGAGGTATACGAATTGGGGAGGGCTGGGGTGGCTGTTATAGTTTGGGCAGGCCTGTATACTATAGGGGGATGGCTGGCTATTACTGTGGGTGGGGTCTGTGACCAATCCGGTTTCCCACCTCAGCTTATACTCGAGCAATAGGGTTCCAAGTTTGGTGGAAAATTAGGGGTCTTGGTTTATACTCGGGTCGGCTTATACTAGAGTTATACAGTAATTTTGGTGAATGATGAATCCAGGTTTCTAATTGGTGACAAATCGACGCCAAAAAATCCTTCGGATCGCTTAAATTGCTCAAACACTGCTTCGAAGTAACAGCTTCATCACTTTTGTCCACCGTAAGGCAATCGCGGCACCAATTGGGCCAACAATTTATTCATCACCAAATTATCATGTAAAATATTAATTGCCGGTGTGCTCGACACACCTACAGCCTCTGCTACTTCAGCACTTTCGTTTGTCGATCCGCGAGTATCATTGCCGTGACTTTTTGGAGGATTTCCTCGGTTATCCAAGTCTGCCGGGTGTCCTGGTCGCTTCCTCATAAAAACGGCAGGTTTGCCATGTTTTAAATTCGTGTTGACACCAAGATCTTCTGTGGTCATAGATGGCGAAGGCCCAAATAAACCGCATCCAAACTTGCTCATCTCCTCGTAATTTTCCCATCCAAAAACACAAAAAGCAAATACCGAATGATATGCTCTTTTCCATCTTCGCGAAAAATCTTGAACCGGAAAAACTAACCATCAATCAGGCGGACAATTTGTTTTTGCCGTGTTTGATAGATGGCAGCACACGAGAAATAACACCAACTTCCCTCAGGAACGGCAATCTGTATTCCAACACATGGTTACTTATTTGAAAACCCTCGTATATTGGTCCCTTAGTAAAGGACCCTTACACCCACTTTGTAATGTTTTTATTTAGTCTAAATAAAAGTTTCTTGGGGGGAGACTGGTACAGATTGTACACTGGAGCCCAACAGCACAAACCGCTCAATATTGTGCACCAGTTTTGCACTCATTGAGTTAACCAGGCCACACTTACAGTTTAGAGATACATAACACCTCCCCCACATAGTCATGTGTGGAAGGCATTTGGATCTTCCTCTGCAGTCTGGTTTTCACTGTGAATCTCTTGCCGTCCATTTTTATTGTTTTTATATTTATTAGATAATAAAGTATATTGCATGAATCTTTTTAGTTTTGTAATAATTATTGCATTCAGCAGGACACAAGTTGGATGCACACTTTTTGGGTGCTTGTTATTTAATCAACAGTAGCAAGAATATGTTTATACAATTACGAATTCTGTGCGACACCACAAGCACTTAAAACTAGCCCTGTACATCCATTCATTCACACAGCAACTGTTACATCATTTAATCACTCATATGCTACAATTTTTAACACAAACACACGCAGCACTGTCTGATACATACAAACAAAAAAAAACAGCAACACACAAAGAACTTCTATGCAACACATATAACAAATACCAAACACTACTAAACACACATCAACATAACAGCACTGCTTAGACACACACAGGCAACACACACAGATTTTTATACACCACATACACAAACAAAATTCAAACCACTACAGAACATACATCAACACACCCAGCACTGCTCATAGACACACACGGCAACACACCCACACTGCTATACACACGGCATAAAATTTCTTCTTACCCAGTCCTAGATGGCAGCATGAGGCGACATGCCAGTGAGCAAGAAGCATGTGATTAGTTCATTGGGTGAAATGAGATGGGGGTTGTAATGCTTCATCGGTTTGTTGTTTTGTTTCGTTTTTCACCGGATTTTAGACAGCGGTCAGCGTGCGGTCAATGCGCACTAGAAAAAATCTATATTTACAGCACAGGTAACGCAATGGGGACATTCCCAGGCCGAACGCAGTTGGTTTTCAGTTGAAATACATGCGATTGGTAAAACATTGCATGCATTTCTATAGCAACGCTAATGAGATTGGGCCGAGCACGAATCCCCTGCGCTTGGAAAACGAAAGCGAGCATGTGTCTTACCCCTCACGAAGGTTTCTGGCAGTACTGGATTGCCCCCAGGAGGGGGATTATATTCAATTTTTAAAGCTGCAGATTCTTTCCTGCTGCGCATATGGGCTTATTTATGATAAGTCAGTGCCAAAAATTTTGGTGGTTTTCCACACACGACTTGGTTGATTTTTGGCCGCCAAAATTGTGGCGCCGCTTGTGAATCCACACATTCGCCAATTGTTTTTCAAACCTTGTGCTGTGGCACGGCGGTTTTGGCGCACAATAGAGCAGCTAAAAAAACGGACAAGTCTAGTTTCTATTCCACCTTTTTGGAGTTGATTAACCTTTTGGTACGTGCGCCAAATCATTAAACGAATGCGGCACAAACTTACATCCCTCGGAACTAAATATACCAGTTCCTTTTTTCTGTACTAATACGTGCCGTTTTATTAGTCTGCAAAATATGCATTCAATACCATGGTGGTGAGCGGGTCTCAAACATAGTTCCTATGGTATTAGGATGCCCCTGTAAAATAGTGTTGAGGCCCAAAAGGGTCAGGCACCACAGCTGTTTAAATATATCCTATGGTCTCTTTTAAAGGTTGGGGATTGGGAGAGCAACACGGTGATAAGTAATGTAATAGGGGTACCAAACATTGAGAGAATGGAAATAGTATGAAAGTATGTTCTGAAGAGTCTAAAAGAGGAGTAACCAAGGAAAAAACCATGGGGAACTGTGAGCCTCCAATTATCCTTTTTTTAGAAGCTGGAGTTCTTTCCCATATGGTTGAGTAGTTAATCTGATGGTTTAACCAGTTCAGGAAAGGTATATGTGTGTGGTTGGATTTTAGAGCTATCTTGTCTGAAGATTACCGGTATGGGGTGACAATGACAACAAAGATTGAGCCTATGTCTGCAATGTTAGAAAGTGAGTAATGGAATTTATAAAGAAATGTGGCTATCAAGGAAGGGGCTACATTTACGTGGGAAGGTAAGAAACCTTCATAGAACTTCATCAGAAACACATCCACCTCCATCAGCATCCAGACCACTTGCAAGAAAATTTGTAATTCTTCTCTAGGCCTATCCCAGACTAGGCTTTGTGTTCAGTATGAAGACATGGATTCTCAGGGCTAAAGAAAAATTCTGGGGGATTTTTTTTTCCCCCACAATAGAAAGTTGGGGTCAAAGTCTGTATGTTGGGTAATGATCTCATATACAGTTTAAAATAGGGTTGAGTTCATACAAAGATTTAACATTAAAGGCTAGTCGGAAAGTCTTGGGCATCTCCCAAAATAATAGTAGGGGAATTGGAGAGTTGGGGCCTGGTGCGAGATAGAACACTATGTATTAGAAAAGTTAGGGCATACTGTAGATTTATTCTCAAATTGCAATCTTTTGGATAGAGATTTTAAGGCTGTGGTAGAATGGAAATGTGGCAGTCATCCTTTCTCCCTTGGGTCAGAGTAAGCAACTACGTAAATTTGTAAAGAAATCTATCAACAGGATGAAAGGATTGTTAACCAAGCACAATGAACATACTCTGGCATGGTTGCTATCATGCCCTTGGTTTTCAGAAAAAAAATCTTTAAAAATGATGCAAATTAGCCCAAGGGGCTCCAGGCTCCATAACACCTATGCATGATTTTAAAACCTTTTTTCTAAAAACCGGGACATGGAAGATAAAAGAAGAGCAGATCCTGCCAGATGGGCACACACCAGATGGCAGTGTGTTTGGTGACCAATCCTTTTCTGGTGGAGATTTTGAAGGTTCAGGTTTTTTTTATGTCCCAGGTAAAAAAGTCAATGAGAAGCAAAGTCATCCAAAATTATTGAGACGGGTCTGATAGGTCAGCTCAAGCTGGGTCCCTGGTGAGGCGTGAGGCAAACTTAGGGCCTTAGTTTAAGGAGTTTCTGAGATATTTCTGACAAATATTACAAGAGACTTTGTAAGTAAGTAATAAGTAAGTACAAGCAATTACCCACCGTGATGATGTCAAATGTATCAGGGACGTTTAAGAGTGCAGGGTAGAGGAGGGGTACCTGAAGGATCTGGCTATCGGTGGTTTGTGTGAACCCAGGAAGGGGGACATGAAAGGTTAGGTGGGGGTAGAGGCGTTAAGATTTGGGGTGCTGGCGTGTGGAGAGAATGGGTTGGAGGGAGGGTAGGCGGACAGGTAGTCAGGTCATGTGAGAATAAGGGGGGACCTGAGGGGTACCTTACTGTGGAGAATGAAGGGGACACTGTGAGATTGAGGCACAGAACAAGGGGTTTGGGGTAGGATTGCCCCCTGCATCGGCCCCTACGGTAATATAGTAGATACTACCCTAGTCCTGCAGACATAAAGATGCATGACTGTTCTGGCAAGCTACTGTGAATCTGGTACAATACCTATGGAGGCAGATGGTGACAGTGTGGTTTTAACTGGGACACCATTAAAGGAAACCTCGGCAGCAGATTCCCCTGTATATATAGGAAAATGAGTATGTGTGGGGTTTATGTGATTTCTTCTCTGGATATAGCTATGGGTGGAGTTAGGCAGTGATCCCAAAAATAATCATAATAATAATAATAATAATAATCATAAAAATAATAATCTGATGTATATAGAAATTAATATTTTGTAGCACTTTACAAATCATAGGGGGACCATTATAAATATAATATAAACATTACAGAGTACAAACCATAGGGAAACAAGAAAATGAAGGGCTGCTCACAAGAGCTTAACACATATCTAACAGATTCCATTCTTAAGTCAAATTACTTACTTACTTAGTTCTCAGGATTCTGTTAATCTACATTATTATTCTAAATGAATTGTTGTTATATTTCCAATATATCCAAGAAAATTTGGAGGAATTAGCATGTTGTATCATAGAAAATAAAAAAAAAGAGAAGATTGCGCTCCCGTATTTAGAGTAGAGTAGATATCACTGAAAGTAGTAGACAAAGCCACTGCAGATTTCCCATATCCCAAAGGAGGATTCCCAGAGCCAGCATTTTCTGTCATTTTAAAATTAGAGAGGATTTTTGCTATTTATTATAAATTGGATATAATATAATATCAAAAGACATAAAGTTTGGTCTGATTATAAATTTGTTCTTGTGTTAGTTGTTTCCATTTTAAATGCATCCATACTTTATAGTAAAAATTTAAAAATTAAAGTACCAGCCCACAATGGATAAGAAAAGGCCCAGGCCAACTATTGGTTGTGCTGGGTAATAACAATGGGTTAGCCTGCTAAGGACTGCGTTCACATCTAGTGTTATATGATGAAGAAACATATTATCTGGCTCAGATGTATATTTGTTATGCAAGGATACAGGAGGGCGCTCCAGAAACTCGGTGCATAAGGTATTATTATAAAAAGCCACTAGGACAAATTATTAGGGCTTGAAAACTGAAATCTGGCTCATTTCCTTCTTATTGCCACACTCAAGGGGAGGAGGAGTGTTAAGGGGTTGCAGCGAGGATGGAGTGGGCCAGCATAGGCTACAAGCTAATAACCTGCGTTAAAAGGCCAGAACCTCTGGACAAAATCCAGCGCAGAAGAGTAGGGGGGCTGTGGGTAATAGAGGTATGATGAATGTGCCCCATTGGTCTATATTTGTTCGTGTCAAAGTTACGGTTTGTTGAAAACTTATATTTGGGCTTTTCAGATAAGTTTATTTCTTTGTAAATAAAAGTGCAATATAGGAGAGAAACACGAATTTCTCTAATAAGATAATTACCAAGTTTCTTACATTTTGTGAACATTTTCAGTGCAGATAGATAAAAAAAAAACGGGCCAGTTTGGGTGGTCATCCGGTGACCAAAGATCTGTGACCACTTGATGTACATTATAGTTTATTTCAAGCAGGGCCGGCGCCAGCACCCGGCAAAGGGCAAGTGCCAGGGCCCCAGCTGCTGGGAGGGCCCACTGTGGCCAAAACCCGTCCCCAAGCAGCCTGGCCGTGGCCGGGTGCTGGCGCCATCAAAGCGGCGCTCTGTGTGCTGCAGGGACGCTGCGTCTCTCGAATGGCCGCGGCATTAGCGGCCCTGTGACCGCTGGCTGTGAAGCGCTGTTGAGGCTTGCGAAGAGAAGGAAGACGGAGAAGGGGAAGCCCGGACCTGAGCAGAAGGTGCGGGAAGTATTATTATTTTATTTGAATGGTCCTTTACTCGTATAGGGGCTGATAGTAAGGAAGGGGACATGAGGATGGGGGGCTGTTCTGTATGTAATCCATGTGGGAAAGGGGTTGATTATATGTGGAAATCGAGAGGGGGGCTGCATATAATGTATGGGGCTGATTATAATGTATGGGGGGTCAGGAGGGGGATTGGCTGTATATAATGAATGGGGGGTCAGGAGGGGGCTGCATATAAGTGTATTGGGGGCGATATAAACTATATTGGGGGTAGGAGGGGAGCATATAATATATTGGGGGGTCAGGAGGGGCTGCATATAAGTATGGGGGTCAGGAGGGGGCTGCATATAAGATTGGGGGCTGCATATAATATATTGGGGGTCAGGAGGGGACCTGCAGAAATGAATTGGGGATGCATATACTGTATTGGGGGGTCAGGAGGGGGATGAAGATTAATGTATTGGGGGTGAGGAGGGGGGCTGCATATAATGTATCTGTGGGGGGTCAGGAGGGGGCCATATAATGTTATTGGGGGCGAGGAGGGGGCTGGCATATAATGTCATGGGGTGAGAAGGGGCTGCATTATAATGTGTTAGGGGTCAGGAGGGGGCTGCATATAAGGATTGGGGGTCAGAGGGGGCTGCATAGGGGGGGCTGCATATAATATATTGGGGGCGAGGAGGGGGCTGCATATAATGTATTGGGGGTCAGGATGGGGCTGCATATAATGTATTGGGGGTGAGGAGGGGGCTGCATATAATGTATTGGGGCGAGGAGGGGGGCTGGGCTGTATATAATGAATCCATGCCGTTACGCGAGTTGCCCATGGGCTCACTGAAACCTGGAGCCGGCCCTGATTGTAAGCTTTGCCAGGACAGTTTTATGACATGATCTAAGGACGCGCAGAAGGACCTACTCATTGTCACATGACCTCTGCAGGTCCTAAAGCAAAAGAGAGAAGAACAGAAAGCAGACAAAGGATAAGAAAGTGTGTGACTTTATGTAGGGGTCTCAGCACATAGATATGCAACGTCCCTGCCAATGCGCATGGCAGAAGTCTAGTTGCGAATAAGCCCTTTTACTACCCAATACATATAGAGGTAATTGAGCAGCGGTAGATTCTGCCTGGATAGGCAAAGGTTAAAGGAATGTTAATATTATCATCCAATGATGCTTTACTATTGTAACTGGAGTGTGATTGGAGGAGGAGACCACCTGACTAGGGAGTAACTGAACCCTTAGTCAGGGGAGGAGTTAGCTCTCTTGAGTTCAAGCTCTCAACACAGGAGGAGCTCTGAGCACCTGCTCTGACTACAGGCCTGCTAGGCCTCATCTCAATAACTACTTCACATAGAGTGACACAGGACAAACAGGACAAAGCTGCAGCCTCCATCATTGGACACAGCTACATCCCAGCCTGCCCCTGCATCTAGGCTGGTGAGACAACTCCTGAGGTTCCTCTCCAAGATCACTCCAGTACTGCACTTGTACAGAATTGTTTTGCCTGTTGCTGCTGTTGGTTCAAATAAAGAACTGTAAGTTACTCTTATGCACAACATTGCCTACGTCTGGTCCCTGCTACGGCTGTATCACCATCAAGGGCGCCCCATCCATCTACCAGGGACACAGACTAAAGACTTTAAGGGCTGCCCCAGGGAGAAGCAGTACCACAGCCTCTCCCTCTATATCATTTCTTGCACACACCACCTGCTGGAGACCTGCCAGGCTGTAGGACAGCCCTCCGGTCCCCATACCAAGCACCGTGACACTAGCGTGCCTAGGCCGCAACCGCCAGCCACTCCGGTATTCCGGGCCCCAGCTGTCTCCAGGCCCCAAGAGAAGGCTAGGCCCCGGTGGGGGATGTTGCACATACTTACTACTACAGCCAAGTCTCAATGGTAAGTGACTACGAGTTTATATGATTCTTTTGTTGTAGTAGTAAGTATGTGCAACATCCCCCAACGGGGCCTAGCTTCTATTGGGGCCTGGAGACCGAGGGGGCCCCGGAATAAAGGAGTGGCTGGAGGTTTTGCGGCGAGGCACGCTTAGTGTCACGGTGATTGGTATGGGGGAAAGGAGGGATGTACGACAGTCTCCGACCCCCTGCGGCTGGAGGTCTCAAGAAGGTGGTTTTCCCTGTGTGCAAGAAATGTGATATAGAGGGAGAGGCTGTGGTACTGCTTCTCCCTGGGGCGGAAGCCCTTTTTAAAGCTTTAGAGTCTGTGTCCTGGTAGATGGGATGGGGCGCCCGTGATGGTGATTACCAGCCGTAGCAGGGACAAGACGTAGGCAATCCGTGGTGCATCAAGAGTTAAAACTTACAGTTCTTTAATTGGAACCAACGCAGAAAACAGGCAAAACAATTCTGTACAAGTGCAGTACTGGAGTGATCTTGGAGGAGGAACCTCAGGAGTTGTCTCACCAGCCTAGAGGCTGGGGAGGGATGGATGGAGATGGGGAAAAGGATGGACCAGGCAAGGCACATGAGTGGTATACAGTAGAGAACTGGGGCAACTGATATGCCCCAACCCCCCCTTGTGAACCCTCGTGGACCCTCGGCTTCTCCCGCCCCCCGTCGAGCCCGGACCTTTTGTCTCCCCTTTGTATGCTCCCTGGTTTGGGTGTTTTAATCCCCATTCTGCGGACGCCGCCTTCCTGGGTGTGCCTGTTCGCACGTTTCGTATCGGGTCTCCCTTGGCTATTGTTGTGGAAGTAGTTATTGAGATGAGGCCTAGAGGCTGAGTCAGAGCAGGTGCTCAGAGCTCCTCCGTGTTGAGAGCTTGAACTCAAGAGAGCAACTCCTCCACTGACTAAGGTTTAGTTACTCCCTAGTCAGGTGGTCTCTCCTCCAATCAACACTCCAGTTACAATAGTAAGCAGCATTGGATGATAATATTCACATTCCTACTTAACCTTGGCCTATACAGGCAGGAATCTACGCTGCTCAATTACCTCATATGTATGGGTGTAAAAGGGATTATTCGCAAACTAGGCTTCTTGCCATGCGCATTGGCAGGGACGGTTTGCATATCTCTGGGTGCTGAGGACCCCTACCATAAAGTCACACATTGCTTATTTCCTTTGTCTGCTTCTGTTCTTTCTGACTCTTTTGCTTTAGGACCTGCAGAGGTCATGTGACAATTGAGTAGGTCCTTCTGCGCGTCCTTAGATCATGTATAAAAAATGTCTGGCAAAAGCTTACCACAGGGCCGGCTCCCAGGTTTCATGAAGCCCAATGGGGCAACTAGCGTAAGGCATGGGATTAATTTATATACGCCCAGCACCCCTCCTCGCCCCCCAAACATATATGCAGACCCTCCTCCACCACAAATGCATTATATGCAGCCCCATCCTGCCCCAAGACCTTATATGCAGCACAAATAATAGCAATCTTTCCCAAATAAAGTAGAGGACAGGAAACCGACTTGCACACACAACACATTCTAATACAATTATATGGCAGACCACTACTGACAACTAAACAGTATAGTAGCAGACACATATCACACCAAAAGAATTATATGCGAACATTCCTCGCCCCATATTACATTATATGCCGCCTCCCCCTGACCCCCCAATCAGTTAATATGAGCCCCCTCCTCACCCCCAATACCTTTAGACTGCAGCCCCTCCGACCCCCAATACATTATATTGGCAGCCCCCAATCAGATATGCAGTCCCATCCTGACCCCCAATATTATAATGCAGCCCAATTCATTATATGCAGCCCCCTCCTGACCCCCAATACAGTATAGGCAGCCCCCCATCTGACCCCAACTAGTATATGCAGCCCCCTCCTGACCCCAAATATATTATATATGCAGCCCCCAAGACATTATATTGCAGCCCCGCTCCTTACCCCCAATACATTATATACATCACCCCTCCGGACCCACAATACATTATATGCAGACCCAATACATTATATCGCTAGCCCCCTCATCGGGATTTCACATTTAATCAAGCCCTTTCCAACGGATTACAGACAGCCCCTTCAGGTCCCCTTTCATTACTAGCAGCCCTTAAATGTTAATATTGACAATTCAAAATTCACAAATAATAATATTACCTCAGCTTCTGCTCAGGGTCCGGAGTTCCCCTTCCCCCGTTTCCTTCTCCTTACGCAGCTCACCGACGCTTCAAGCAAGAGGTCACAAGGGGCAGCTATGGAATGTAGCGGCATGCAAGAGGACGCCAGCGTCAGGCAGCCACATCACAGAAGCGACGATTTGGCGCCAGGCACCCGGCACGGGCCAGGATGCTTGGACGGGGTTTGGCGCACGGTGGGCCTCTCCCCAGCAGCGGGGTCCCTGGCACTTGCTCAGGGTGTTGCCGGGTGCTGGCGCCGGCCCTGCTTACACAAACTAACATTAACATCACGTGGGGCACAGATAACCTTTGGTCCCGATGACCACCCATAATGCCAGTTTTTTTTGTAATCTGCACTGAAAAATGGTTCAACAAAATGTACAGAAACTTTGTAATTATCTTATTAGAGAAAATTCTATTTCTCCATAATTATGCCAGTTTATTTAGCAAAAAAGCAAAACGTATTCCTGCAAAAGCACCAATATAAGTTTTTCAAACAAACTCGTAACTTTGACACTCAGATATAGACCAATGTGGGCTGGGCACATTTCATCTAGCACATTATCCACAGCCCCCCCCACCCCACCCCCACCACGCACTGGATGGATTTGTCAGAGGTTCTGGCCATTTTTAACGCAGTTATAGCTGTAGGCGCTATAGCTGGCCCACTCCATCATCGGCTGCAACCCTTAACACACTCCATGCCCACTTGAGGTGGCTAAGGAAAAATAGGAGCCAGATTCAGGTGTACAAGCCCTAATAAATTGGGCCGCTAGTGGCTTTTATATAATAAACATCCTTTATGCATCCAGTTTTCTGGAAAGCCCGCCCCTCCGTTCCTTGCATGACAAATATACGATTTACGCCATGATAATATGTTTCTTCATACATTCATAACACTAATTGAACGCAGTCTAGCGGCTAACCATTGTTTTTACCCAGAACACCACTATGGTGGACATGGGCCTTGTTCTTATCCATTGTTCTGTGGCTATGTTAATTTAATTTTTACTATAAAGTATTGAATGCATGAAAATGGAAAACAAATACACCAAGCAACACATTATAATCAGACCAATCAATTTGTCTTTTGATATTCATATTGATCCATATTTATAGCAAAATCTTCTATTTAAAATGCAGAAATATGGCTGATCTGGGACATCCTTTGGAATTGGGAAAATCTGCAGCTTGTCTACTTACATTTGAGTGATGATACTACTCTATGGAGCGAATCTTCTCCTTTTTTTATTCTTATCAAAATGGGAATTGGACTACAGAAAGATACGGTGAATTCCCAAATTCTTAGATAATTGGAAATAGTAACAACAAATTATTTATAACTAATAATTTTAGAATTACAAGAATCCTATGAAAAACTAAGGAAAAATAAGTATTAATGATCCTTAACAGGAATCTGTGATTAGTTGTAAGCTCTTGTGAGAGGGGCCTCATTTCTTATTGGTCCCTAGTGTTTGTACTGCAGTAATGTACATTATATTTGTATATGTCCCCTTGATTTGTAAAGTGTTCAACATCATATTAGTTCTATATAAATAAAGTATTCTTTATTAATTAGATATAAAGTTATTATTATTTTGTTTGGATCACTGCCTAACTCCACCCATAGATCATATCACAGAGAAGAAGCAAATCTAACCCCACACCTAGATCATTTTAATATAATACCGGGGGAAATCCTTGCTGGACGGTTTCCTAATGTGTCCAGTTAAAATCCCCTGTCAACATTTGCCTCCATAATGTATTGTAACAGATCACAGTAGATGCCAGAACCATGAATCTTTATGTACGCAGGAGATGGGGTAAGTCTCTACTATATTAAACGTAAGGGGCTGCTGCAGGTGGCAGAATACTCCCGCAACCCTGTTCTGTGCTCAATCTCAACAGTGTCCCTTCAGTCTAAACAGATGTACCCTGGCCCCTATTTCACATGACCTGAACTCCCATGTCCCGCATACCCTCACTCAACCTCATTCTATCCACACAGCCCGCACCCCAAAGATTAAGCCTCTACCCCAGCCTACGCTTTCATGTCCCCTTCTGTCACACAGCCACCCCATAGCAGATCCTAGGTACCCGCTCCTACCTGCAATCTAAAACGGCCCTGATCACCATTGACATCATCACAGGTGGGTAATGATTTTAATTACTATTACTTACTAAAAGTTACATTGTATATGTGTCAGGAAATATCTGCGGGAAAACTCATAACTAAGGCCCTAAGTTTGGCCTTACGCCTCATCCAGGCCCAGCTTGACGATGACCTTTATCAGACCGTCTCAAATTAATTTTGGATGAACTTTGCTTCCTCATTGACCCTTGTTACCTGGGGACATAAAAAGAAACTGAACCTTAAAAGAAATTTACCACCAGGAAAAAGGATGGTACACAAACCACACTGACATACTGGTGTGTGACCATTATGGCAGGATCTGATCTTCTTTTTGCTTCCAATCTCCGGTTTAGAAAAAAAGGTTTTAAAATCATGCAAGGTGTTAAGGGAGCCTGGAAGCCCCGGGCTAATTTGCTCATTTTTAAAGAATTTTTTTTCTGAGACAACCAAGGGCGATGAGCAGGACCATGCCAGAGTCTGTTTCATTGTGCTGGTTTACATCCTTCATCCTGGTGGATAGAATGTTCTTTAACAAATTTACGTAGTGATTACTGAAACCCAAGGAGAGACGAAGAAGGACTGGCAAAGCTTCCATTCTACCAGCATTAAAATCTCTACGACTACAAAAGATGGTGCAGTGAGATATACTACAGTATTGCCCTAACTTTCTAATACAGAGTGTCTATCTATCCCACCAGGCCCCAACTCTCCAATTCCCCTACTAGTATATGGGTAGAGCAAAAGGACTTCGACTTAGCTTTAATGTAACTTTTAGTATGAACTCACCCCGATTTACCGATATGAGATCTTACCCAACATACAGACTTTGACCCCCCACTTTCTATTGTGGTGGGAAAAAATCCTAGAATTGTCTTTAGCCCTGATAATCCAAGGTCTTATTACTGAGACCCAAGAGCGTTTAGTCTGGGTAGCCTTAAGAAGAAGAATTAAAATTTCTGCACTGGTCTGGATGCCTGGAGGGAGGTGGAGGTTGTGTTTCTATGAAGTTTCCTAGGAAGGTTTCTACCTTCCACGTAAATGTAGCCTTCCTGGATAGCCACGTATTTCTTTATACAAATTCCATACTTCTACATTCTAACAATTGCAGACATAGCTCACTCTTGTGTTTGTTCAGCCACCAGACGTAATCTTCAGACAAGAGAGCTTCCTAAAGCCAACAACACACATTATAACTTTCAGGAAATGGTTAACCAGATAACTATATAAAACATTATGGAAGAAACTCACGCTTCTAAAAAAAGGATAGATGGGAGGCTCACAAGTTCCAATTGGTTTTCCTTGGTTACTCTTTGAGAAACTCTTCCAACATACGTTTCATACAGGTTCCATTTCTCAATGTATTGTACCCCTATTACATTACTTATCACCGTTGTTGCTTCCATCCCAAACCTTAAAAGGAGACCGATAGGGATATATTTTAAACAAGCTGGGGGTCCTGACCCCTGTGGGCATCAAACAACTATTTCAGGGGTCATCTAAAGACCATAGGAAAATATGTTTGAGACACCGCTCACCACATGTAATTGAATGCATATTGTCAGATATAAGAAGCACTTATTAGTAAGAAAAAGGAGGAAACATGGTTATTAGTTTTCCGAGGATTTGTAAGTTTGTGCGCATTAGTTTAATGATTTGGCGCACGTAAACCCCAAAAAAGGTTAAGAACTCCAAAAAGGGGAATAGACAGAAACTAGAACTTGTTTTTAGGCTGCTCTAATTGTGCGCCAAAAGCCGCGCCACAGCACAGGTTGGGAAAAATACAAGTGGGCAGAAAGAGAAAAATGTTGGATTCACAAGGCGGAGCCACCAATTTTGCGGCCCAAAAAACAGAACAAGTCGTTTATGTTGTTGGAAAACACACCAACAAATTTTGGCACTGGGACTTATCCAAATAAGGGCAAGAGGCGCAGCAAGGGAAAAGAATTCTGCAGCTTTAAAAAGTGATAATAAATGCCCCCTTCCTGGGGCATCTCAGTACTGCCACGACCTTCGTGAGGGAAGAACATGTCGCGATTGCGTTTCAAGAGCAGGGGATCGTGCCTCGGCCCATTCATTAGCGTTTTAGCGAACTGCATGCAATTCGTTTACCAATGCAGGTATTTCACTGAAAACACAAATGCCGTTCGGCCCCATGGGAGTCCCCATTGCGTTAGCTTGTGTTGTAAATATAGTCTAGTGCAGCATGTGAACAGCAACGCTGACCGCCTGGCCTAGAAATCGGGGGAATGATCGTGAAACACCCGATGAAGCATTAACCAATCTCATTTCACCAAGCACTAATCAATGCTTCTTGCATCACAGGCAATGTCGCCATGATTTGCCTTAGGACTGTGTAGAAGAAAATTTAGCGGTGTGTATAGAAGTGTGGGGGTGTTGCTGTGGTGTGGTGTTCTATAGCGTGCTGGGTGTGTTGATGTATGGTTGCTAGGTTTGATGTTGTTTTGGTGTATGTGTGTTTATAGAAATGCTTGTGTGTGTGTTGCCGTTGTGGTCATAGGCAGTGCTGTGTAGTTGATTGTGGTTTAGTGTGTTTGGTTTTGTGGCTATGTGTGTGCATAGAGTTCTGTGTGTGTTGATGGGTGTTTGTGTGGTGTAGGTATAGCCAGGGCTGTGTGGGTTTGTGTTATTAAAAAGGTGTAGCATCGGAGTGATGCCAGGATGTAGCAGTGCTGTGGGTGAATGTATGGCTTTGTAGCAGGGCTATAGTGTAATGTGCCGTGTGTGTCGCCCAGAATTCTTAAGTTGTATAAAACATATGCTTGCTGACTTTTGGATAGAATAAAAAGCTCACACAAAAGGGTGCAAAATGTGTTGGATGAAGCATTAATTATTACAAAAACTAAAAAACAGATTCATGCCAAATCTACTTTATTAATCTAAATAAATATTTAAAACACATAACAAATGGAGGAAAGAGGATTCAAGTTGAAAACCAGACTGCAGAGGCGAAATCCAAATGCACTTCCACCAATGACTAATGTGTGGGACGGTTGTTAGTATTCTAAACTGTAAGTGTGAATGGGCGTTACTCACTGAGTTTGCAAAAAACTTGCACAAATTGCGCAGGGTGTGTAGTGTGTGGGCTTTCAGGGACCATGCTGCTACAGGCGCCCAAAGAAAAATTTATTTAGACAAATAAAAAAACATGACAAGGGGGGGGTGGGGGAAGGGTACCTGTAATACGGGACACATATACGAGGGGTTTCAATAAGTACCTGTGTTGGAATACAGAGTGCGTTCTAGGGAAGTTGTGTTATATCGGTGCTGCCATCTATCAAACGACGGCAAAACAAATTGCAGACTGATTGATTGGTTAGTTTCGTGTTTCAAGATTTTCGCGAAGATGGAAAAAGAGCAGTATCATTCGGTAATTTGCTTTTTGTTTTTGGATGGGAAAAAATTACGAGGAGATTAGAAGCAAAGTTGGAGCTGTTTTATGGGGGACACTTCGCCATCTCTGACGAAAAATAAGCGACATACTACAGCCAAGTCTCAATGGTAAGTGACTACGAGTTTATATGATTATTCTTCTATGCATACATTATAGACTGTTCCATCCATTATCTCACTAAATGTCACTCTCCTATTGTATACAATGTAAAGGTTTTATTGCTGGTATTAAGCTTCTCTATACGTCCCCCGTATCTAATTACACCTACACATCCTCTGCACTCACTAACGTCATTGTAGCCGTCATTCTCAGCAGCCAGTTTCATCTCCTGGTTTCCCTTTTTATGTTTCCATTTTTAATAAATGCTCAGTAATTAGCTAGTAATTTGATCGAATTTTCAGAAGCCAATATTAATCAATGTTTCTTTTGTTGTATCTCCACATTGTCCAGCCCCTGTTCTGTCCATACAGCCCCATGGGCTCATTTACGACTGTTAACCCCCGTCCGATCCGCGGCCTCGTCACGGTTCCTCCTCACTCACTACGAGTATCCTGTTTTATCGTGTGCCCGATATCCTGTCATGTGTCGCTTTCTTCTCCTTCCTCAGTTCCGACCAGCTCACCTTCTCTCTTCTTCCTGGGCACACCCCACGATTTTGTCTTTTGCCGTTGAATCCATCCCATCTGCTCCAAATCCATTACATGCATCCCCACGAGTCAACCCTTTTAAAAACCCCTTAACCAACGTGGCCCATTTTTATTTTTTTCACTTCCATTTTCTTCACTCACCACTTCAAAAATCTAATAACTTTTTTATTTTCCACATAAAGAGTGTGTTATTGCTTATGTCCTCGCGTAACAAATTGCCCTTCATAGTGACGGTAATTTAATATCCATGTCTGGTGTACTGGAAGCGGGAAAAAAATTCCAAATGCCTGAAATGGTGAAAACCACATTTGTGACTTTTTCTTGTGGGCTGGATTTTTACAAGCTTTCACTCCTGCTCCTCACATGACATGTCTTAACTTTATTCGTTGGTCGGTACGATCACGGGAGACCATTTGTATAAGTTTTTAATAATGTTTTCATATCATGGTTAAAGAAATTAAAACCGCCTGTACAATATTTTTTTTTTATTTTCTTCCACCTCCTGGGGCCAATAACCTTATTTCTACTTTGGTGTAGCGGAGCTGTGGATATGTAATTATTTTTTGCGAATTTTGATGGCGTTTTCATTACTATAATTTTTGGGACTGTGCTACCTTTTGATCACTTTGTATTAATTTTTTATATTTTTCAAAATGGCAAAAAAATGCCATTTTCGACTTTTGGACGCTATTTTCCCGTTACGGGTTTAAAGTATTAAAAAACTTATTATATTTGATAGATCGGCAATTTCTTGTACGCGCGACACCTATGTTTTATGATTTTAACTGTGTATTTATTTTATATCATTCCAGGCAGGGGGGAAAAATTAGAATTTTTTTTTTTTTGTTAGGTTTTTTTATTATATTTTTTTTTTTTTTTAAACCTTTTTTTTATTTTTACTTTTTCACTCTTTTTTAGACTCCCTAGGGTAACTCTAACCCTAGTAGTCTATCGATCCTATCATATACTGCCATCTAACGTCTGGCAGTTAGTGTGGATGTTACTCCCCCATGCATTAACAATGTGCAATGTCGGGAAGGGGTTAAATACCGGTTCAAAAAGCTGTGGGTCATTCCTGAAAACAGCAACAGGTCCAACGAAAAGCGATCCCGAGGCGAGTAAATACTCCCCAATGGGGCTCATTTACTTACCCGTCTGCCGCGATCCAGGGGCGCTTTCCTGACAATGATTCGGGTTCTGCCGGATTCACTTAAGGTCCGTGGCGCCCGAGGTCCAAAAGGGTCCTTTTCTTATATAATGGAAATGGAAGCAAACCACTCTGCTTCCGCAGTACATTTTGGACCAGGTTACTTTCTCATATCAGCTGCATGCATCCTTTTAGCCACCTACCACTAAGAGTGGGATCTTTTTCTAAATTTCGCTTTTTTTCAGCTGCTGAGAAAACTGTATCAACCTGTCCTTTTTTTCCATTTTTAATAAATGCTCAGTAATTAGCTAGTAATTTATCAATTTTCAAAGCCAATATTATCAATGTTTCATTTTGTTGTATCTCCACATTGTCCAGCCCCTGTTCTGTCCACAGCCCCAATGGGGCTCATTTACTTACCCAGTCCTGTCGCGATCCAGCGGCACGTTCTCCGACGAGGATACGGGTATCGTGTGCCCGATATCCTGCATGTGTCGCTTTCCTGCTCAGGTCCGACAAAGCTCACCTTCTTCTTCCTGGTGCACCCCCGATTTCTGTTGCCTGGAAGCCAGCCCAGCTGCGCCAAAATCCGATTACATGCAATCCCAGCGCAGTCACCTTTTAACCCCTTAACAACTTGGCCTTTTTTAGTTTTTTCACTTCCATTTTTCACTCACCAACTTCAAAAATCTATAACTTTTTTATTTTTCCACATAAAGAGCTGTGTTATGGCTTATTTTCTGCGTAACAAATTGCACTTCATAGTGACGGTATTTATTTAATATCCATGTCTGGTGTACTGGAAGCGGGAAAAAAATTCCAAATGCCTGAAATGGTGAAAACCACATTTGTGACTTTTTCTTGTGGGCTGGATTTTTACAAGCTTTCACTCCTGCTCCTCACATGACATGTCTTAACTTTATTCGTTGGTCGGTACGATCACGGGAGACCATTTGTATAAGTTTTTAATAATGTTTTCATATCATGGTTAAAGAAATTAAAACCGCCTGTACAATATTTTTTTTTTATTTTCTTCCACCTCCTGGGGCCAATAACCTTATTTCTACTTTGGTGTAGCGGAGCTGTGGATATGTAATTATTTTTTGCGAATTTTGATGGCGTTTTCATTACTATAATTTTTGGGACTGTGCTACCTTTTGATCACTTTGTATTAATTTTTTATATTTTTCAAAATGGCAAAAAAATGCCATTTTCGACTTTTGGACGCTATTTTCCCGTTACGGGTTTAAAGTATTAAAAAACTTATTATATTTGATAGATCGGCAATTTCTTGTACGCGCGACACCTATGTTTTATGATTTTAACTGTGTATTTATTTTATATCATTCCAGGCAGGGGGGAAAAATTAGAATTTTTTTTTTTTTGTTAGGTTTTTTTATTATATTTTTTTTTTTTTTTAAACCTTTTTTTTATTTTTACTTTTTCACTCTTTTTTAGACTCCCTAGGGTAACTCTAACCCTAGTAGTCTATCGATCCTATCATATACTGCCATCTAACGTCTGGCAGTTAGTGTGGATGTTACTCCCCCATGCATTAACAATGTGCAATGTCGGGAAGGGGTTAAATACCGGTTCAAAAAGCTGTGGGTCATTCCTGAAAACAGCAACAGGTCCAACGAAAAGCGATCCCGAGGCGAGTAAATACTCCCCAATGGGGCTCATTTACTTACCCGTCTGCCGCGATCCAGGGGCGCTTTCCTGACAATGATTCGGGTTCTGCCGGATTCACTTAAGGTCCGTGGCGCCCGAGGTCCAAAAGGGTCCTTTTCTTATATAATGGAAATGGAAGCAAACCACTCTGCTTCCGCAGTACATTTTGGACCAGGTTACTTTCTCATATCAGCTGCATGCATCCTTTTAGCCACCTACCACTAAGAGTGGGATCTTTTTCTAAATTTCGCTTTTTTTCAGCTGCTGAGAAAACTGTATCAACCTGTCCTTTTAATGTCTACTTTATGCTTCTGTGTTTTTTTATACATACTCTCATTTTCGTAAGATGTTACGGGCTTTAACCCCTTAACGACTTGGCCTTTTTTTAGTTTTTTCACTTCCATTTTTTCACTCACCAACTTCAAAAATCTATAACTTTTTTATTTTTCCACATAAAGAGCTGTGTTATGGCTTATTTTCTGCGTAGCAAATTGCACTTCATAGTGACGGTATTTAATATTCCATGGCGCGTACTGGGAAGCGGGAAAAAAATTCCAAATGCAGTGAAAATGGTGAAAAACCACTTTTTTCCATTTTTAATAAATGCTCAGTAATTAGCTAGTAATTTATCAATATTCAAAGTCAATATTATCAAAGTTTCATTTTGTTGTATCTCCACATTGTCCAGCTCCTGTTCTGTCCACAGCCCCAATGGGGCTCATTTACTTACCCGGTCCTGTCACGATCCAGCGGCGTGTTCTCCGACGAGGATACGGGTTCTGCTGGGATTCACTAATATCGTGTGCCCGATATCCTGCATGTGTCGCTTTCCTGCTCAGGTCCGACAAAACTCACCTTCTTCTTCCTGGTGCACCCCCGATTTCTGTCGCCTGGAAGCCAGCCCAGCTGCGCCAAAATCCGATTACATGCGACACAATCCCAGCGCAGTCACCTTTTAAATACCGGTCAAAGCTGTGCAATCCTGAAAACAGCGAACAGTCCAACGAAAGTGCGATCCGCGAGCGAGTAAATAAGCCCCAATGGGGCTCATTTACTTACCCGGTCTTGCCGCGATCCAGCGGCGCGTTCTCCAACAAGGATTTGGGTTCTGCGGGGATTCACTAAGGTCCGTGCGCCCGATGTCCAAAAGGGGTCTTTCTTATAGAATGAAAATGGAAGCAACCACTCTGTTTCCGCAGTACAGTTTGCACCAGGTTACTGCATATCAGCTGCAGTGCCTCCTTTTAGCCACTACACTAAGAGTGGAGCTGTTTACTAAATGTTCTTTTTTTCAGCTGCTGAGAAAAATGTATCAACTCCTTTAACATTGACTAATGACTACTGGTTAGAGAGATGATTGACGAACACTAATGCTCGGGACTCGTTATCGAGACGAACTTTTCCCGATGCTCGAGTGCTCGTCTCGATAACGAACCCATTGCAGTCACGGGGAGACTCGAGCATTTCAAGGGGGAACACGGATCGCAAAGGAAGCTTGGCCAAACACCTGGGAAACCTCAGAAAAGATGGAAACACCACGGAAATGGACAGGCAAAACAGCAGGGGCACGCATGCTGGAGACCTCTGAGCTTGCCTAATCGCACCATTATGCCAAAACGTATGTGCAACAAGCATGGCAATGACAGAGAGTGACAGAAGAAGCTAAGATAGCATTAAAACATCCATATAATTGACCCCTGACCACTATAGGGACGGAATGCAGAGGCAAGCGGCAGCCAGGCTAGAGAGGTCATGGCCGACATACCCTAAATGGACTAGGCTTCAAACCAAGGGTGCAGAGGGAACCAAAGGAGGTGAGAAAGAAATAGCGCTCAAATAAGAATCGGTACATGATATAAAAGTTTTGCCAGTATTATATTTTGTGGATTAAACAGAGGGTGGCGACCAAAGTTAACATGGAAGCCATGAAAAACAACCCAAAAAATTCTGCCCTGAACCGCCGTTTGACTACGGGGACCATGTAGGGATGGCAGTGAAACTAGTAGTAGATTAAGGTGCTGCGTTAAAAACTATGTTAGTTGGATCTTGGCATGGAGTGGCGCTCCGCTGCCCAGGCGGCTTCTACGCAATCCAAGCCCCTGTCTAAGGCTACTCCCCAAACGCCACTTTAAGAACCTTTTGTATAAGCTCAAGTGTAGTAGAGTTCTATAAGTTTTAGGATTGGCGGGTATGGCGGTGTGGGTGAGGGAATGTAACCAGATGCCGCAAGATAGCGGCTGAAGAATATCCCTAATGGTTAAAATTTGCAAGATATTTTGTGGGGGATTACACAGCAGAGGTGGAGACAAAAAGTTAACAACTTTGAATGTGGAATGGCCCTGTAATAGCTTTGGGCGGGTGCCTTTTATAGCAAGGCCTCAAGCCAGTTTCAAGCAAACTGCTGTCGCTTGCGACGGCACGTGCATGAGTGCCAGAGCTACCGACTGTGATGGCGCCATGCCAACAGGATGGAATTCGGAGGAGGAGGAGGTGTGTGGGAGGAGGGGTGGGAGGAGGGATAGTAGGCTTAGGACCTGGACCGAGGTAGGGCCCCGCAAATATCTGCGTCGGCAGTATATGACCCAGCCCCCAGGGGTCAGCCTCGGTCCCAGCCTGCACCAGTGTTAAGTGTTAGTAGCGTCTTAAAGTTTGGGATATGGCGGGTGATGAGGGGAATGTAAACAGAGGCGCAAGAAGCGCATGATGCGCATGGAGCTGGCGTTCCGAGCCAGGCAGCTTTCGCCAATCCAAGCCCGTCCTAGGCTACTCCCCAAACCAGCACTTTCTAAAACCCTTTGTATAAGATCAAGTGTAGTAGCGGTTCTTCTAGTTTAGGATATTGCCGGGTGAGGAATGTAAACAGTATGCGCAAGAAGCGCTGAATGAAAGATATCCCTAAATGGTTAATTAAAAAAGTTGCCAGTATATTTGTGGATAAACACAGCAGCTGGTGGCGACAAGTTAACAACTGATGTGTGGAAGCCATGAAAACAACCCAAATTTCTGCCTGACCACACCTCGTTGAATAAAGGGACGATGTATGGAGGCAGCATATGGACGAACCTTTTGGACGGCGGGACTAATGGGCTTCGGTGTGTTAATACTCGTGGTCTCTGGGGCTGGGGGGGTAGCAATGTAGCAATGGAGACAAGTGTGGAGGAAAGCTATGGAGACAATTTATTTGGATAGGCCGTAGTGGCCAGGAGTCCAAACATTTTTCAAACCAGGGAGCAGGTAGGTGGCCTCCAGTAAAATGGGATAGATTGAGTGCCTGTATGTGGCAAGTCCCAAAAAATGTTTCAAACAGAGAGCAGGTAGTGGCCCTCCAGTAATAAAATGAATAGATTGAGTGCCTGTTATGTGGCTAGTCCCAAAAATCTTCAAACAGAGGAGCAGGTAGGTGGCCCTCCAGTAAAATGGAATAGATTGAGTGCCTGTTATGTGGCAGCCCAAAATTGTTAAAAACCAGAGGAGAAGGTAGGTGGCCATGCAGTAAAATGGATAGATTGAGTGCATTATGTGGCAGTTCCCAAAAGTGTTCAAACAGAGGGAGAGGTAGGTGGCCCTGCAGTAATATGGATAGATTGAGTGCCTGTATGTGGCTAGTCCCAAAAAAGGTTTCAATACCAGAGGAGCAGGAGGTGGCCCTCAGTTTAAAATGGAATAGATTCGAGTGCCTGTATGTGGCAGTGCCCAAAAATTGTTCAACCAGAGGAGCAGGTAGTGGCCCTGCCAGTAAAATGGAATAGATTGAGTGCCTTGTATGTGGCAGTCCCAAAAAAAGGTTTCAAAACCAGGAGAGAAGGTAGGTGCCCTCCAGTTAAAATGGAATAGATTGGTGCCTGTATGTGGCTCCAGTCCCAAAAATTGTTCAAACCAGAGGAGCAGGTAGGTGGCCCGCCTGCCAGTAAAATGGAATTAGATTGAGTGCCTGTATGTGGCAGTCCCAAATAATGTTTCAACCAGAGGGAGCAGGTAGGTGGCCACTCCAGTAAATGGATAGATTGAGTGCCTGTATTGTGGCAGTCCAAAATGTTTCAAACCAGAGGAGCCGGTTAGGTGGCCCTGCAGTAAAATGGAAATAGATTGAGTGCCTGTCGTATGTGGCGAGTTCCCAAAAATGTTTACATTCAAACCAGAGGAAGCAGGTAGTGGCCCTCCAGTAAAAATGGAATAGATGAGTGCCTGTATGGCAGTCCCAAAAATTGTTCAAACAGAGGAGAGGAGCAGGTAGGTGGCCTGAGTAAAATGGAAAGATTGAGTGCCTGTATGTGGCAGTCCCAAAAAGTTTCAAACCAGAGGAGCAGGGTAGGTGGCCCTCCAGTAAAATGGAATAGATTGAGTGCTGTATGTGGCATGTCCCAAAAATGTTCAAACCAGAGGAGCAGTAGGTGGCCCTGCAGTAAAATGGTTTTCTCCAGTTAATAGATGAGTGTGTATGTGGCAGTCCCAAAATGTTTCAAACCAGATGAGCAGGGAGGTGGCCCTCAGTAAAATGGAAGAGATTGGTTGCCTGTATGTGGCAGTCCCAAAATTGTTCAACCAGAGGAGCAGGTAGGTGGCCATGACAGTAAATGGAATAGATGAGTGCCTGTATGTGGCAGTCCCAAAAATGTTTCCAAACCAGAGGAGCAGGTAGGTGGCCCTCCAGTAAAATGGAAATTAATGAGTGCCTGTAGTGTGGCAGTCCAAAAATTTTTTAAACAGAGGACCGGGTAGGTGGCCTCCGAAACAGGAATGATTGAGTGCTGTATGGGCACTCACCAAAATTTGTTCAAACCGAGGACCGGGTTAGGTGGCTCCAGAAGAAAATTTAAAGCATGAAGTACTATACCTAGAGCAGTGGGCCCTGTCAAAAAATAGCCATTTTCCTCTGCTTTACTGTACAAAGCGGAGGAGACGGAGGAAAATGCTGAGAGGAGGAGGAAGGGATCAATTATCAGTTGAGCTTCCTTCACCTGGTCGGGAGATTGGAAATTTGAGAAATCCAGACTTTACTATTTAATAGCGTCAGCCTGTCAGCGGTTGTCAGTCGAGGCGTGTACGCTTATCGGTGATTGATGATTGATGCCACCAAGCTGCACTGAAAACCTCACGGACAAGACGCTAGCGGCAGGCAAGGCAGAACCTCCAAGGCGTACAGCGGCCAGTTCGTGCCAACAGGTCCAGCTTTGAAACCAGGTAGTGGTATGGAGCTGGTGGGATCACTGTAGGACGATGGTATGGTCAGCTACGTTACTCCTACAATCTTTCGTAAAGATCAGCCCTACTCTGACGAGAGGGGGACAGGTGACAGTGTCTTGTGGGTTGGTGGAATAAGTGGCAAAAGCCCTTGTAAGCGTACCCTTGTCCCGTGCTGGACAAGCTGCCGCGATACCTCTCCCTCGCCACTTTGTCACGCAGAAGCTACGCACTCTGACGCTAGCGCTTGTGTCATAAGGGAAATACTGTTTCAGCTTGATGCCCAGGGCCGGCTGGTATTCATGCATTCTCACCACTCCTTCCTCTCCAGGGATGAGAGTGGAAGATTGCTTGTACCGTGGGTCCAGGAGAGTGAACACCCAGTAATCGGTGCTGGAATAAATTCTTTGAACCGAGGGGTCACGGGGATAGGCAGCATGCATGTAATGAAAATCTGCCTATGCGCCTGAAAGTATACCAACGCGTAAGAATCACTCCCCTCATGGCCTGACTGTTCCAACTTTTTCCTCTCCTCAACCCTCCACTCCTCTTCTTATGCCCATACCGCTGATGAACCGTGAAGGACTCAACAATGGTCCCCTCTGTGTCTCGGCCAACATTCTCATCCTCTTCCTCCTCATACTCCTCCCACATCCACCTCCTCCGATATGCGCTGAGAAAACAAGAACCTCAGGGTGCGTGGCTATAACAGGGAAATCTTCCAGTCTCTTGCTGACGAGCGCCAAAAGCTTCCGTCATGCTGACCAGAGAGTTTTTCCAGGCCCAAAGCAGTGGATGGTGAGGCTGATTATGGCGGCATCGCCACGACCATCTGTGTGACCTCCTCAAAGTTACTCAGCAACCTGAAAGATATTCAGACATCCACGGCCACTCCTCATGTAGACCTTGAGGAAGCTGACTGCCCTGATACAAGTCTGGTGGAAGGTGGACCATCTGGCAGGTCTACAATCGCTCTGCGCTGCTGTAAACTCTGGATCTCACATGGTCAGTTGAATTCCACCTCGTGGGAACGTCGAACAAACAGTAGGTGAGCGGGCAGTTGATGGCGGCGCCTGGCGATGCCGAGAGTGCCAGCATCTGGGCCTGATCTGAAATGCGCACAGATTGCGGCGCACTTGTGAGCAAAATCAGGGACAGATTGGGGTATGTCTTGAGGGAAACCTTGCACTATCAGATTAACACATGGCCAGCATGGCACATGTGTCAGTCTGCCGAGTTGCAGGGCCGCCACCAGGGTACGGCGTGGTCACAACAACCTTCCCTGTTGAGGTTCAGCGGTGACAGCACAGATCAGCTGCGCCGTGATGCCCTAATAGCTCTGGGCGTTTGTGCCTTTTGTCGCCTAGGCTAAAGCGTTTGAGACACCGCCTGCTGTCGCTTAGCGACGGCACTGCTGCTTGTGCCTAGAGCTACCGGAATTGATGGCGCCGTGCCCCACGGAAGGTAGTTCGGAGGAGGAGGTGGAGGAGGGGTGGGAGGAGGAGGAGCCTAGTAGGCCTGAAACAACTGGACAGAGGTAGGCCCCGCAATCCTCGGCGTCGGCAGTATATGAGCAGCTCCCAGGGTCAGACTCCAGCGTCCCAGCTCCACCAAGTTAACCCAATGTGCCTGTCAGCGAATAAGTGGGCCCATGCCCTGGGCAGCACTCGTTCACGTGTCCGTGGTCAGGTGGACCTTGTCAGGAAGAAAGCGGCGTGGGTCAGGGGCACTGATGATGTTGTCTGACACGTGCTGGTGCAGGGCTGGGACGGCACATCGGAAAAGTAGTGAGGCCGGGGGGACGAATACCGAGGGGCGGCCGCGCCATGACATGAGGTTGCGAAAGGCCCGCGTCTTCTACTAGACTATAGGGCAGGCATCTCCAGCTAACAATCTGGAGATGTGGCACATTACGGGCTTGGGCGTGCGGAGTGGGTTGCCCACTTAATTTGCGTTTCCGCTCCAGCGTCGGGGTATGGAGAGGGCTGAACGGCTGATGGGGGATGCTGTTGTGGAGGATCGGGAGGCGACGAGGGTTGTGCCAGCGGTTCCTGGGGCAGGGGGTGACTAGCAGCTGACACAGGGGAAGGAGCAGCAGTGGTGTGCACGGCCGGAGGGAACGGGCCGGTTGCACTGAGTGGGGTGCTTAGCATATATGCCTGCGCATACGGTGGTAGTTAAGCTAGTAGTGGTGGAACCCATGCTGAAGCCTGGTTGGCAAATGTGCACACCACAGTCCGTCGGTATCCGGTTTCCTTAAAGAAAACCTCCACACTTTGAAGATCTAGCCATCGCGCATGGAGCCTCACCACGGGGCCACTAGTTGACAGTGGCGTGAAGCACCAGCTTGGCCCTGCGTCTCCGTTGGCCCCACCACTGCCTTCTTCCAACCTGTCAGGCGAGGACTCTCTCCGTCTCAGAAGCCTGTTGTTGCACCCGAGCTTTGGGTCTGTCACCTCATTCCTCATCCGATCCCTCAGTCTGCTCCCCCCTCGGACTCCTGCCCTGACAACAACTTCCCCACTGTCTGACAACCGTGTCTCCTAATCGTTCGGACACCTCTTTACACACTTCCACTACGTCAAGAAGGTAATCATCACCCACAGACTGTGACACCTGGGGAAAACCTGGCTCGGAAAATTGCCCTCAGCAGCAAACCGGACAAGTGGTTGTGATGTGGGCAGGGTCCAGAAAAAAAGTCCTCAGCGTATGCCGGTT
Organism: Engystomops pustulosus; assembly: GCA_019512145.1. Taxonomy (NCBI): domain Eukaryota; kingdom Metazoa; phylum Chordata; class Amphibia; order Anura; family Leptodactylidae; genus Engystomops; species Engystomops pustulosus. The sequence continues at coordinate 32,062,486 of CM033644.1, forward strand.
TTCAACTGCCAAATTTTCCGGGGATAGGGGGCAGACTGGGGGGGAGGAGGCTGAGGTTGCAGGCGGCTGGAGGAGTGGGGATTTCGGTGACATGGGTGGACTGCGTGGAGACCCTGACTGGTGGTGGACAAATTGCTCGAAGCATTGTCAGCATCCGAGACATACCTTGGTCGCACTGTTCTGCCTCAAAACAGGTGCATCTAACACGAGTCCCAGTAGTTAAGTAACATTCAGACAGAACCGAGGGGAGTGTGAGCTCTGCGGCGTTCCCCGCTCCCTCATCAGCAGGTGGTTTGTCTCACCCCGCCCAGGACCACGGCCTTCTGACCCCTTGCAGTAGTTGGACGGCCACGTCCCCGCCTCGTTCCTCTACCCTAGCCTAGGGTTTTAAACTTTTTACAAATGAGAGTTATAACTTGTTTTTTTTTTTCTTCTTTTTGTTTTTTTTGGGTTTTTTGTGTGTTTTTTTTTTGTGTTTTTGTTTTTTTTGAGTTTTTAAAACCAAAACAGCCTATACTATTGCTATGGAATTTCTAGCCATATCAAAGGAAGCCACACTACTATGCCAGATTGAGTGACACTGAGGTTTAAGTGACCTAATAGAAATCCAACCCCTAATGGATTTGCCACTTCGGCCTTGATTATGGATATGGGCGCCACTAAGCGCAGAGAACAACACGGTCGCAAGTCTCACGACCAAAATTGCTCAGAAATTGCAAGTACATGCAACTGCAAAACTACAGCCACCAGCAGATCAACAAATAAATATATAGAACGCTACGGAAGGCTGCAAGAAGCTGTTTGTATTCTCCTAGGGCTGATTTTTTAGCCAAGTATCAAAGGAAGCCACAACTATGCCAGATAGATGACACTGAGTATTGCCTAATAGAAATCCAACCCCTACTGAATTTTGCCATCTTCGGCCTTTTGCTAGGATATGTGCGCCCACTAAGCGCAGAACCCAGCGGTCGCACGTCTCACTACAAATTGCTCAGAATTGGCAAAGTACATGGCACTGCAGAAAACTACAGCACCAGCAGATCAACCAGAAATCAAATATAATAGAACGCTACGGTAGGCTTCAGAAGCTGTTTGTAGTCTCCTATATGGGAAGTTTCTAGCAAGTATCAAAGGAAGCACACTACTATGCCAGATGAGATGACACTGAGTATTGCCTAATAGAAAGCCAAACCCTACTTGAATTTTGCCACTTCGGCCTTTGATAGGATAGGGTGCGCCACTAAGCGCAGAACACAGCGGTGGTCGCAAGGTCTCACTACAAATTGCTCAGAATTGGCAAGTACATGCACTGCAGAAGAAAAACTACAGCCACCAGCAGATCAACCAGAAATCAAATATATAGAACGCTACTGTAGGCTTCAAGAAGCTGTTTGTATTCTCCTCTGGCTATTTCTAGCCAAGTATCAAAGGAAGCACACTACTATGCCAGATGAGATGACAGTGAGTTACTTGACACTAATAGAAATCCCAACCCCTATGATTTTGCCACTTCGGCACTTTGCTATGGATATGTGCGCCACTAAGCGCGACACAGCGGGTCGCAAGTCTCACTACAAGTTGCTCAGAATTGGCAATAAAGCACTGCAGAAATGACAGCCACCAGCCAAGATCAACCAAGAAACAAATATATAGAAGCTACTGTAGGCTTCAAGAGCTGGTTTGTTATTCTCTAGTGGCTTTTCTAGCCAAGTATCAAAAGGAAGCACACAACTACTGGCCCAAGATGAGTATGAACTGAGTTATGCCTAATAGAAATCAACCCCTACTGAATTTCCCATTCGGCCTTTGCTATGGAATGTGACGCCACCTAAGCGCAGAAACACAGCGGGTCGCAAGTCTCACTACAATTTGCTTCAGAATGGCAAGGTACGCACTGCAGAACAACTACAGCCACAGCAGATCACCAGAAATCACAATAATAGAACGATACTGTAGGCTTCAAGAGAGCTGTTTGTATTCTCCTAGGCTATTTTCTAGCCAAGTATCAAAGGAAGGCACATACTAGCCAGATGAGATGACACTGAGTTATTGCATAATAGACATCCACCAAACCCCTACTGGAATTGTTCCCAATTCGGCACTTGGCTATGGTATGTGCGCCACTAGCGCAAGAACACTACAGCGGGGTCGAAGTCTCACTACAAATGTCAGAATTGGCAAGTACATGCAATGCCAGAAATACAGCCACAGCAGATCAACCAGAAAATCAAATATATTAGAACGCTATGTAGCTCAAGAAGCTGTTTGTATTCTACCTATGGGCTATTTTCTAGCAAGTATCAAAGGAAGCACATACTATGACCAGATGAGAGTGACACTGAGGTTGATGCCTAATAGAAATCCAATCCCTATGAATTTTGGCACTTACGGCCTTTGTATGGATATGTGCGCCAACTAAGCGCCGAAAACACAGGGTGCACCAAAGTCTCACTACAAATTGCTCAGAATTGGCAAGTACATGCACTGCAGAAACTTACCAGCCCCCAGCAGACAACCAGAAAGAAATCAAATATATGACGCTTACTGTAGCTTCAAGAAAGCTGTTTGTATTCTCCTATGCTATTTTCTAGCCAAGTATCAAAGGAAGCACACTACATGCCAGATGAGATGAACGACTAGTTATGTGCCAATAGAAATCCAACCCCTACTGAATTTTGCCACTATCGCTTGCTAGGGAATGTGCGCACACAGCGCACAGAACACAGCGGTCGCAAAGTCTCACTTACAAATGCTCCGAATTGGCAACGTACTGCACTGCAGAAACTACAGCACCAGCAGATCAACCAGAATCCAAAATAAAAAAATATATAGACGCTTACTGTAGGCTTCAAGAAGCTGTTTGTATTCTCTTCCTGGACTGATTTTCTAGCCAAGTTATCAAAGGGGAAGCACCACTAATAGGCCAGATGAGATGCACTGAGTTATTGCCTAATAGAAATCCAAAACCTAACTGAATTTTCCCACTCGGTCTTTGCTATGGAATGTGGCTCACTAAGAAGCTAACACAACGTATAGCAAGTCACTCCTGCGATTTCCTCACAAAATGGTTAAAAGAGCAATAAAATAAAAAAAGTAGAACGTGATGTAGCCCTAAGAAGGGTGTGGGTTCTTTGAGAATCCACCTGCCTAACGTAAGCACTAGAACACCCTAACGCTTTACCGACAGCACGCAGCTTCTTCCCTAGAGGCATCAGAGAAGAATGATCGCGAGCAGGCGGCCAGCGGCTAGTTATCCCAGGGTCACCTGATCTGGCCAGCCAACCACTGCTATCGGACAGTGTAAGGGATACCACGTCATGCCTGCGGTGGGGAGTGCAGAGTCTCCGGCTTGTGATTGGCTCTGGTTCTGGCCAGCCAAAAAAAGCAAAACGGCGGGGGGCTGCCTTTTCTCGAGCGGGCGAGGATTCGTCGAGTAACGAGCAGTTTCGCGTGACCTAATGCTCGACCGAGATCAAGCCGGACGAGCATGTTCGCTAATCTCTACTACTGGTACAACATATAACTATATCAGGGTATTGCTACATAGGCAGTTCCTACTTATCTGTGTAGGAAAGTTACCTGCAGGGTTGATTAAGAATGATTATTAGTTCTCTTCATGTAAATGAGGCTGTAATCTTATAGATTTCTCCAGGTGGATGGAACAGTCACAGAACATTCTGCCATGTGTGAGTATAAAATAAGTGTGAACTGAATGATGGACATTCACCAGACATCTACCACTTTTTCTTCCCAGCTACATAGGCTTCACACAATGTTTTCTTTGGGAAATTAGAAATTGTAGCAATAATAGTGCAGAAGCTGAGATGAGGAGTGGGAGGAAATTGCTTGAGTCTATTTTTATATGAATGGCTTTTTCACATAACTGTTCGCATTGCTGTGAGCAGCTTGTATATAGGTGCCTCATTATTTTCTCTTTATATCCTTATACCTACATATCTCTGTATGGTCACATTCATACAGCTGGAATACAGCCACAAGACAACATTTCTATTTCAGGCACAACACCAAGACCTCTATGGGGGTGGGGGCAGTATTATTATTCATTGGGGCACTCATTAGCTTTTTGCCAGTTCTTTGGCAATTTTTTTCCCCTTGCTGGGCCTTGTGAACCATATTTATTGCACCTTTTAAAAATATGCTAATAAGGAAGTGTTACTAGAGCCCCTCCATGCTGCAGATTCATAGGCTGGGGGGGGGTTCTTGATAAACTTCTGAGGTGCCTTAGAAAAGTAGTTAATCATTTTATATATTAAAAATACTGACAATTTTACTATTACAGGGATATAACGTACACTGTGTATAATCTGCTGCAATCTAAGATCTGGTCATAGTACCAACCAACGGCAAACATATAAACAGAGAGAAATAAGAAATAGGGAATGTGAGAATTGCAAAAATCTATGTTTATGGCAATAATAAGTAAATAACTAAGAATGGTGCCCTTAATTTTTTCATCGGTCTGACAAGTACGTTTCAGCATTCTGCCATCAGTGGACTCAGAGGTCATAGCTTAAACGTCCATAATCTGTTGCCAGTTCTTAGATTGTGATCTTAACTTATTATTTATGGATACCCATTTAGGATCCACTTATTCTTGGTTTTAACCTTCTTTGTGTTCAGAGTTAATGTTAATGTTGAGGGCCATTTATTAGCACTTGACTAATTAAATACAGAGATATTTTTTAATACGAAAGGCATATTTTTTGGCTCTTCATTCTATATACAAGGCTGCTTTCTTTCACTAACTAATTTGCATCAGATCTCATTGTTTCTTCAGCTGTTGATTTTAACATAAGGAGCAAGTCTGATTTTCTCAAATCTTGCAATGTTGTCAGTGATTATAACTTTAGAACTAGAGATGAGCGAACACTAAAATGCTCGGGACTCGTTATTCGAGACGAACTTTTCCCGATGCTCGAGTGCTAGTCTCGAATACGAACCCATTGAAGTCAAGGGAGACTCGAGCATTTTCAAGGGGACCAAGGCTCGCACAGGAAGCTTGGCCAAAACACCTGGGGAACCTCAGAAAAGATGGAAACACCACGGAAATGGACAGGAACAGCAGGGGCAGCATGCATGGATGCCTCTGAGGCTGCCTAATCGCACCATTATGCCAAAATGATGGGCAACAGCATGGCCATGACAGAGTGACAGAATGAAGCTAGATAGCATCTAAAAATCAATAATTGACCCTGACACTATAGGGACGGCTGCAGAGGCAAGCGGCAGCAGGCTAGAGAGTGCATGGCCGACATACCCTCATGGACTCAGCTTCAAACCAATGGTGGAGAGGGAACCAAAGGAGGTGAGAAAGAAGCGCTCAAAATATCGGTACATGATAAAAGTTTGCCAGTATATTTTTTGGATAAGCATTGAAACAGAGTGGTGGCGACAAAGTTAACTTGGAAGCATGAAAACAACCCAAAAATTCGCCTGACACCAGTGTTGATAGGGGACATGTATGGAGGCAGTGAACTAGTAGTAGATTAAGGTGCTGCAGTTAAAACTATGTTAGTTGGACTTGGCATGGAGTGGCGCTCCGCTGCCAGGCGAGCTTTCGCCAATCCAAGCCCTGCTCTAGGCTACTCCCAAAACGCACTTCTAAGAACCTTTTGTATAAGATCAAGTGTAGTAGGTTCTTATAAGTTTAGGAGTATGGCCGGGTGAGGGGCATGTAAACAGATGCGCAGAAGCGCGATTGAAATATCCCTAATGGTAAAAGTTTGCAAGTATATTTTGGGGAACACAGCAGAGGTGGCGACAAAGTTAACAAAATTTGATGTGGAATTGCCCTTGTAATGCTTGGGCGGTGTGCCTTTTTTACGCCTAGGCTCAGCAGTTTCGAACGCATGCTGTCGCTTAGCGCGGCACTGCATGCTGTGCCTGAGAGTACCGACGTGATGGCGCCGATGCCACGGATGGTAATTCGGAGGAGGAGGAGGTGGGGAGGGGTGGGGGAGGATGGTGTCAGTAGGACTTTGAGACCTGGTACGAGGTAGGCCCCGATTCTCGCGTCGCAGATATGACAGCCCCAGGGTCAGAACTCCGGTCCCAGGCCAGCACCAAGTTAAGTGTAGTAGCGTTCTTTATAAGTTTGGGATATGGGGGGTGAGGGGAAATAAACCGCATGGCGCAAGAAGTCGCATATGCGCATGGAGGATCGTTACCGCTGCCGGGCGAGCTTTCGCAATCCAAGCCCCTGTCCTAGGGAAGCCAAAACAGCACTTTCTAAGAACCTTGTTATAAGACAAGTGTAGTAGCGTATAATATAGATGTAGGATATGGCGGGTGAGGGAATGTAAACAGATGCGCAAGAAGCGATGAAATAATATCCCTAAATGGAATAAAAGTTTTGCAGTAATTTTGGGTACACAGCAGGGTGGTGACAAAGTACACAACTTTGATGTGAATCCATGCAAACAAACCCAAAGTTCTGAACCTGACACAACCTCGTTGATAAAAGGGACGATGTTTATGGAGGAAGCTATATGGACGAACCTTTGGAGGTAGCAATGGAGGACAACTGTGTGGAGTTTGCCTATATGGAAGTATGTCTCAGTACAATTTGGATAGATTGGGTGATTAATGTGGCAGTCCCAAAAGTTTCAAACAGAGGAGCAGGTAGGTGGCCACTCCAGTAATATGGGATAGATGAGTGCCTGTATGTGGCAGTCCCAAAAAGTGTTTCAAACCGAGGAGCAGGTAGGTGGCCCTCCAGTAAAATGGAATAGATTCGAGTGCCCTGTATAGTGGCAGTCCCAAAAATTGTTCAAACCAGAGGAGCAGGTAGGTGGCCCTGCAGTAAAATGGAAGAGATTGAGTGCCTGTATGTGGCAGTCCCAAAGGTTTCAAACCAGAGGAGCAGGTAGGTGGCCTCCAGTAAAATGGAATAGATTGAGTGCCTGTATGTGGCCGTCCCAAAAATTGTTCAAACCAGAGGAGCAGGTAGGGGGCCCCCTGCAGTAAAATGGAATAGATTGAGTGCTGTATGTGGCAGTCCCAAAAATGTTTCAAACCCGAGGAGCAGGTAGGTGGCCCTCCAGTAAAATGGAATAGATGAGTGCCTGTATGTGGCAGTCCCAAAATTGTTCAAACAGAGGGAGCAGGTAGGTGGCCCTGCAGTAAAATGGAATAGATTGAGTGCGTATGTGGCAGTCCCAAAAATGTTCATAAACCAGAGGAAGCAGGTAGGGGCCCGCAGTAAAAATGGAATAGATGAGTGCCTGTAGTGGCAGTCCCAAAAATGTTCAAACCGAGGGAGCAGGTAGGTGGCCCTCCAGTAAGGAATAGATTGAGTGCCTGTATGTGGCAGTCCCAAAAATTGTTCAAACCAGAGGAGCAGGTAGGTGGCCTGCAGTAAAATGGATAGATTGAGTGGCTGTATGTGGCAGTCCCAAAAATGTTTCAAACCAGAGGAGCAGGTAGGTGGCCCTCCAGTTAAAATGGACTAGATTGAGTGCCTGTATGTGGCAGTCCCAAAAATGTTCAAACCAGAGGAGCAGGTAGGTGGCCCTGCAGTTAAAATGGAATAGATTGGTGCCTGTATGTGGCAGTCCCAAAAAGATTGTTCAACCAGAGGAGCAGGTAGGTGGCCTGCAGTTAAATGGAATAGATGAGTGCCGTATGTGGCAGTCCCAAAAATGTTCCAAACCAGAGGAGCAGGTGGTGGCCCTGCAGTAAAATGGAAATGAATAGATTGAGTGCCTGTATGTGGCAGTCCAAAAATTTTTTAAACAGAGGACCCGGGTAGGTGGCCTCTCGAAACAGGAATGATTGAGTGCCTGTTTGGCACTCACAAAATTGGTTCAAACACGAGGACGGGTTAGGGGGCTCCAGAAGAAAATTTAAAGCATGAAAGTACTATACTAAGAGCCAGTGGGCCCTGTCAAAAAATAGCCATTTTCCTCTGCTTTACTGTACAAAGCGGGAGGAGACGGAGGACAATGCGGAGGAGGAGGAGGAGTGGATCAATTATTCAGGTTGAGCTTCCTTCACCTGGTGGAGATTGGAAATTTGAGAACCAGCCTTATCATTTTAATAAGCGTCAGCCTGTCAGCGTCTGTCAGTCGACAGGCGTGTACGCTTAGTCGGTGATGATGCCACCAGCTGACTGAAAACACGCTCGGCCAAGACGCTAGCGGCAGGGCAGGCAAGAACCTCCAAGGCGTACAGCGCCCAGTTCGTGCCACAGTCCAGCTTTGAAACCACAGTAGTTGTAGGGAGCTGTGTGTGATCATTAGGACGATGGTATGGTCAGCTACGTACTCCCTCACCATCTTTCGTAAAGATCAGCCCTACTCTGCCGAGACTGGGGACAGGGACAGGGTCTTGTGGGGGTGGACATAAAGCTGGCAAAAGCCTTGTAACGTACCCTTGCCAGTGCTGGAAAAGCTGCCTGATCACTACTCTCCCTCGAGCTACTTGTACCCGCAGAAGCTACGCACTCTGCCGTAGCGCTGTCAGAAGGGAATACTGTTCAGCTTGTGCACCAGGGCCTGCGTATTCATGCATTCTCACATCCTTTCCTCTCCAGGGATGAGAGTGGAGATTGCTTGTACCGTGGGTCCAGGAGAGGTGAACACCCAGTAATGGTGCTGGAATAAATTCTTTGAACCGAGGGTCACGGGATAGGCGGATAGCATGAAATCTGCCATATGAGCCAGAGTACCAACGCGTAAGAATTCACTCCCCTCACTGGCCTGACTGTCCATTCCTCCTCCTCCAACTCCTCCACTCCTCTTCTTACTGCCCATACACGTTGAACAGTGAAGGATCACAATGGTCCCCTGTGGTCTCGCCAACATTCTCCTCTCTCCTCCTCATCCTCCCACCTCCAACCCTCCGATATGCGCTGAGAAAACAGACCTCAGGGTGCTTGGCTATCAACAAGGGAATATCTTCACCGTCTCTTGTGACGAGCGCAAAGCTTCCGACTTCATGCTGACACAGAGAGTTTTTCACAGCCAAAGCGGGATGGTGAGGCTGTGAGGCGGCATCGCCAAGACCACGTGTGACTCCTCAAAGTTACTCAGCACGCAGATATCCGACAACCACGTCCACTCCTCATGTAGACTGAGGAAGCTGACTGACTGATACCAGTCTGGTGGAAGTGACATCTGGCAGTCTACAATCGCTCTGCGCTGCTGTAAACTCTGGATTAAAATGGTCAGTGTGAATTCCACTCGTGGGACGTCGCACAACAGTCGGTGAGCGGGCAGTTGGAGGCGGCGTGCGACTGCCCTGAGAGTGGCAGCATCTGCCTGGATCCTGAAATGCGCACAGATGGGCGCACCTTCGTGAGCAAATCAGAAAGATTGGGGTATGTGTGATGGAACCGCGCACTATCAGATAAACATGGGCCAGGATGGCACATGTGTCAGTCTGCCGAGTTGCAGAGCCGCCACCAGGTTACGGCCGTTGTCACACACACCCTTCCGCTTGAGGTTCACGGTGCCAGCCACAGATCCTCTGCGCCGTGATGCCCTGTAATAACGTGGGCGGTGTGCCTTTTGTCGCCTAGGCTCAGCAGTTTGAGCACCGCCTGCTGTCGCTTGCGACGGCACTGCTGCTGTGCCTAGAGCTACCGGATTGATGGCGCCGTGCCCACGGAATGTAGTTCGGGGAGGGGTGGAGGAGGGTGGAGGGAGGAGGCGGCATAGTAGGCACAACACCCTGGACGAGGTAGCCGCAATCCTCGGCGTCGGCAGTATATGAGCAGCCCAGGGTCTCAGATCGTCCAGCCTCACCAAGTTAACCCAATGTGCCGTCAGACGATATATAGTGGCCTGCCCGGCAGCACTCGTCCACGTGTCGTGGTCAGGTGGACCTGTCAGAAACGGCGTTGGTCAGGGCACGATGATGTTGTCTGACACGTGCTGGTGCAGGGCAGGGGACGGCACATCGGAAAAGTAGTGGCGGCGGGGACCGAATACCAGAGGGGGGCGCCAGCATGAGGTTGCGAAAGGCTCGGTGCTCTACTAGCCTATAGGGCAGCATCTCCAGGTAAGCAATCTGGAGATGTGCACATAAGGGCTTGGGCGTGGGGTGGGTTGCACATATTTGCGTTTCGCTCCTCTGTCTGGGGTATGGAGAGCTGAACGATGGTGGATGCTGGGAGGATCGGGACGGCGACGATGGGGTTTTTGTGCCAGGGTCCTGGGCAGGGGGCTGGACAGCAGGCGACACAGGAGGAAGGAGAGCAGTGGTGTGCACGGCCGGAGGTGAACGGGCTTGTTGCCAATGAGGGGTGCTTAGCATTCATAGCCTGCGCATACTGGTGGTAGTAAGCTAGTAGTGGTGGAACCCACTGCTGAGCCTGGTTGGCAAATGTTGCACACCACAGTCCGCGGTCATCGGTGTTTCCTTAAAGAACCCCAACTTCTGAAGATCTACCCTCGCCGCAGAGCCCTCACCAGGGAGCTTCCCTAGTTGACAGTGGGCTGATGCAACAAGCTCGGCCCTGCCTCTCCGTTTGGCCCCACCCCTGCCTCTTCCAACCTGTTCAGGTCGAGGAATCCTCCGTCTCAAAGCACTGGTCACACCCGGCCTTCGCTGGTCTGTCACACCTCATCATCTCCGATCCCTCCAGTCTGCTCCCCCTCGGACTTCCTGCCTGACAAAACTTCCCCACTGTCTGACACCGTGTCTCCTCATCGTCGGACACCTCTTTACCACACTTCCACTAACGTCAAGAGGTATCATACACCACAGACTGTGACTGGTGGAAAATGGCCTGGGCATCGGAAAATTGCTCAGCAGCAAACCGGACAAGTGGTTGTGACTGTGGGAAGGTCCAGAAAACAGTTCTCGTCAGAGTATGCCGGTTCAAATGCCAAATTTTCCGGGGCCACTGGGGGGATAGGTGGTCAGACTGGGGGGAGGAGGCTGAGGTGCAGGGCTGGAGGAAGTGGGATTTCGGGTGACATGGGGGACTGCGTGGAAGACTGACTGGTGGTGGAAAATGCGCGAAGGCATTGTGCATCATCCACGACATACCTGTTCGCACTGTTCTGGCCTCAACAGTGCTCCACCACGAGTCCAGTAACTTCAGAAATGAACCTAGGGAGTGTAGCTCTGCGGCGTCCCCTGCTCTCCTCATCAGCAGGTGGTGTCTCACCCCGCCCAGGACCACGGCCTCTGACCCCTGCAGTAGTGGACCCCACGTCCCCGCCTCGTCTCTACCCCTAGCCCTCGGTTAAACATTTTTAAAATGAGAGTTATAACTTTTTTGTTTTTTTCTTTTTTTGTTTTTTTTTTTGTTTTTTTTTTTTTTTGGTTTTTGTTTTTTTGAGTTTTTAAAAGCAACAATCACTATCCTATTGCTATGGCTATTTTCTAGCCAAGTGTATCAAGAAGAACACTACTCGTCCAATGAGATGACACTGGTTTATGCCTAATAGAAATCCAACCCCTACTGAATTGCCACTTGGCCTTTGTATGGATTGTGCGCCATCTAAGCGCAGAACAGCGTCGCAAGTCCACTACAAATTGTCGAATGCAAGTACATGCACGCGGATACAGCCACCAGCAGATCAACCAAATCAAATATATAGAACCACGGGTTCAAGAAGCTGTTTGTATCTCCTATGCTATTTTCTAGCCAAGTATCAAAGGAAACACACTACTATGCCGAGTGAGATGACACCGAGTATTGCATAGAAATCCAACCCACTACTGAATTTTGCCACTTCGGCCTTTGCTATGGATATGTGCGCCATAAGCGCAGAACACACGGTCGCAAGTTTCCACACAAATGCTCAGAATTGGCAAGTAATGCACTGCAGAAAATACGCCACCAGCAGATCAACCAGAAATCAAATACTAGAAGAACGCTACTGTAGCTCAAGAAGTGTTGTATCTCCTATGGCTTTTTCTAGCCAAGTATCAAAGGAAGCACCAGCTACTAGAATGAATGACACTGAGTTATTGCCTAATAGAAATCAACCCCTAACTGAATTTTGCACTTCGGCCTTTGCTATGGATATGTGCGCCACTAAGCCAGAACACAGCGGTCGCAAGTCTCAATACAAATGCTCAGAATTGGCAAGTACATGCACTGCAGAAAACTACAGCCACCAGCAGATCACCAGAAATCAATAATAGAACGCTACGGTAGGCTTAGAAGCTGTTTGTATCTCCTATGGCTATTTTCTAGCCAAGTACAAAGGAAGCACATACTATGCCGATGAGATGACACTGAGTTAGCCTAGCTAATAGAAATCCAACCCCTACTGATTTTGCCACTTCGGCCTTTGCTAGGATATGTGCGCCACTAGCGCAGAACACAGCGGTCGCAAGTCTCACTACAAATTGCTCGAATTGGCAAGTACATGCACTGCAGAAACTACAAGCCACCGAGATCAACCAGAAATCAAATATATAGAACGCTACTGTAGGCTTCAAGAAGCTGTTTGTATTCTCCTATGGCTATTTTCTAGCCAAGTATCAAAGGAGCAAACTACTATGCAGATGAGTGACACTGAGTTATTGCCTAATAGAAATCCAACCCCTACTGAATTTTGCACTTCAGGCCTTGCTATGGATATGTGGCCACTAAGCGCAGAACACAGCGGTCGCAAGTCCACTACAAATTGCTCGAGAATTGGCAAGTACATGCACTGCAGAAACTCACAGCCACAGCAGATCAACCAGAAATCAAAATAATAGAACGCTACTGTAGGCTTCAAGAAGATTTGTTATTCTCCTATGGCTATTTTCTAGCCAAGTATCAAAGGAAGCACAGTACTATGCCGAATGAATGACATTGAGTTATTGCTAATAGAAATCCACCCCTACTGAATTTTCCATTCTGGCCCTTTGCTATGATATGTGCGCCACTAAGCGCAGAACACAGCTGGTCGCAAGTCTCCACTACAAATTGCTCAGAATTGGCAGTAATGCACTGCAGAAAACTACAGCCACCAGCAGATCAACCAGAATCAAATATATAGAAACCTACTGTAGGCTTCAAGAAGCTGTTGTATTCTCCTATGGCTATTTTCTAGCCAAGTATCCAAGGAAGGCACCTACTATGCCGATGAGATGACACTGAGTTATTGCTAATAGAAATCCAACCCCTATGAATTTGCCATTCGCTTTGCTATGGAGATGTGTGCGCCACTACGCGCAGAACACAGCGGGGTCGCAAGTCTCACTACAAATTGCTCAGAATTGGCAAGTACATGCACTGGAAACTCAAGCCCAGCAGATCAAAGAAATCAAATATATAGAACGCTACGTAGGCTTCAGAAGATGTTTGTATTCTCCTAGGCTATTTCTAGCCAAGTATCAAAGAAGCCACTACTATGCCGATGAGAGAACACTGAGTTATTTGCCTAATAGAAATCAACTCCCTACTGATTTGCCACTTCGGCCTTTGCTAGGATATGTGCGCCACTAAGCGCAGAAACACAGCGGTCGCAAGTCTCCACTACAATTGCTCAGAATTGGCAAGTACATGCACGCAGAAACTACAGCCACCAGCAGCATCACCAGAAATCAAATATATAGAACGCTACTGTAGGCTTCAAGAAGCTGTTTGTATCTCCTTATGGCTATTTTCTAGCAAGTATCAAAGGAAGCACAAATATGCCAGATGAGATGACACTGAGTTATTGCCTAATAGAAATCCAACCCCTACTTGAATTGCCCCTTCGCTTGCTATGGATATGTGCGCCACTCTAGCGCAGCAACCACAGCGGTCGCAAAAGCTCTAACACAAATGTCAGAATTGGCAAGTACATGCACTGCAGAAACTACAGCCACCAGCAGATCAACAGATCAAAAAATAAAAAAATATATAGAAGCTACTGTAGGCGTCAAGAAGCTGTTTGTATATTCTTCACTATGGCTGATTTTCTAGCCAAGTAATCAAAGGAAGCACACGTTAATAGCCGGATGAGATGACACTGAGTTATTGCCTAATAGAAATCACCAAACCAACTGAATTCTTTGCCACTTCGGCCGTTGCTATGGAATGGCGCAACTAGCGCAGAACACAGCTGTCGGGCAAAGTCAACTACAAATTGCTCAGAATGGCAAGTAAATGCACTGCCAGAAGAAACTACAGCCACCAGCCAGCTGCAACCAGAAATCAAATATATAGAACGCTACTGTGGCTTCAGAAGCTGTTTGTATTCTCCTATGGCTATTCTGCAAGATCAAAGGAAGCACCAGTAGCTGCCGGATGAGATGACACTGGTTATTGCTAATAGAAATCCAACCTATTAATTTTGCCAATTCAGCATTATGCTATGGATATGTGCGCACAAGCGCAGACACGCGGTCGCAAGTATAACTAAAATTGCTCAGAATTGGAAACGTAATGCATGCAGGAAAACTACAGCCACCAGCAGATCAACAGAAATCAAATATATAGAACGTACGTGCTTCAGAGCTGTGTTTGATTTCCTATGGCATTTTCTTAGCCAAGTATCAAAGGAAGACACGAGTACATGCCAGATGAGATGACACGAGTATTGCATAATAGAAATCCAACCACTACTGAAATTTTGCCACTTCAGCCTTTGCTAGGATATGTGCGCCATACTAAGCGCAGAACCAGCGTCGCAAAAGTCTCATCAAATTGCTCAGAATGGCAGTACATGCACTGCAAGAAGAAACTCCAGCACCAGCAGATCAACCAGAAATCAAAATAGCGACGCACTGTAGGCTCAAGAAGTGTTGTTATTCTCCTATGGCTATTTTCTAGCCAAGGATCAAAGGAGGAAGCACAGAGTACTATGCCAGTGAGAGACACTGAGTTATTGCCTAATAGAGATCCAAACCCTCCTGAATTTTGCCAATAGCCTTTGCTATGGATAGTGCGCCACTAGCGCAGGAAACAGCGGTTCGCAAGTCTCACTACAAAATGCTCAGAATTGGCAAGTACATGCACGCAGGAAACACAGCCACCGCGGATCAACCAGAAATCAAAATATATAGAACGCTACTGGAGGGCTTCAAGAAGCCTGTTTGTTGTCTCATATGGCTTATTTTCTAGCCAAGTATCAAGGGAAGCACAGTACTCTGCGGATGAGATGACATGAGTTATGCCTAAAGAAATCCAACCCATATGAATTTGCCCACTTCGGCCTTGCTATTGGATATGTGCGCCACTAGCGCAGAACCAAAGCGGTCGCAAGTCCACTACAAATTGCTCAGATTGGCAAGTACTGCAATGCAAGAAACTACAGCCACCAGCAGATCAACCAGAAATCAAAATCTATAGAACGCTACTGTACCTTCAAGAAGTGTTGTATTCTCCTTGGCATTTTCTAGCCCAAGTATCAAAAGGAAGCACAGTACGATGCCGGATGAGATGCACTGAGTTATGCCTAATAGAATCCAAACCCTTACTGAATTGCCCACTTCAGCCTTTGCTATGGATATGTGCGCCACTAAGGGCAGAACCAAAGCTGGGTCGCAAAGGTCTCCATACAAATTGCTCAGAATTGGCAAGTACATGCACGCAAAGAGAAACTACAGCCACCAGCAGATCAACCAGAAATCAAATATATAGAAACGCTACTGTAGCTTCAAGAAGCTGTTTTGTATTCTCCTATGGCTATTTCTAGCCAAGTATCAAAGGAAGCACACTACTATGCCAGATGAGAATGACATGAGTTATCTGACTCTAATAGAAATCCCAACCCCTACTGAATTTTGCCACTTCGGCATTGCTATGGATATGGTGCGCCACTAAGCGCAGGGAACACAGCGGTCGCACGTCTCACTACAAATTGCTCAGAAATTGGCCAAGTAAATGCACTGCAGGAAATACAGCCACCAGAGATCAACAAGAAACAAATATATAGAAGCGCTACTGTAGGCTCAAGAAGCTGGTTTGTTATTCTCCTATGGTCTTTTCTAGCCAAGTATCAAAGGAAGCACACATACTTGCCAAGATGAGGATGAACTGAGTTATGCCTAATAGAAATCAACCCCTACTGAATTTCCCATTCGGCCTTTGCTATGGATATGTGCACGCCACCTAAGCGCAGAACAACAGCCGGTCGCAAGTCTACTACAATTTGCTTCAGAATGGAAAGACATGCACTGCAGAAAACTACAAGCCACAGCAGATTCACCAGAATTCACAATAGATAGAACGAATACTGTAGGCTTCAAGAAGCGTTTGTATTCTCCTAGGCTATTTCTAGCCAAGTATAAAGAAGGCACCTACTAGCCAGATGAGATGACACTGAGTTATGACCTAATAGAAATCCCAACCCCTACTGAATTTTCCCAATCGGCACTTGGCTATGGATATTGTGCGCCACTAAGCGACGAAACACAGCGGCGGTCGCAAGTCTCACTACAAAATTGCTCAGAATTGGCAAGTACATGCACATGCCAGAAATACAGCCACAGCAGATCAACAGAAAATCAAATATATAGAAACGCTACTGTAGCTCAAGAAGCTGTTTGTATTCTACTATGGGCTATTTCTAGCAAGTATCCAAGGAACACATACTATGACACAGATGAGAGACACTGAGGGTATGGCCTAATAGAAATCCAATCCCTAACTGATTTTGCCACTTACGGCCTTTGCTGGATATGTGCGCCACTAAGCGCGAAACACAGCGGGGTGACCAAAGTCTCACTACAACTTGTCAGAATTGGAACAAGTACATGCACGCAGAAACTACAGCCCCACAGGCAGATCAACCCAAGAAATCAAATATATAGACGCTACTGTAGCTTCAAGAAAGCTGTTTGTATTCTCCTATGGCTATTTTCTAGCACAAGTATCAAAGGAAGCCACTACTATGCCAGTGAGATGACACTGGATGTTATGTGCCAATAGAAATCAACCCCTACTGAATTTTGCCACTTCGGCCTTGCTAGGATATGTGCGCCACAAGCGCAACAGAACACAGCGGTCGCAAAAGTCTCACCCTACAAATGCTCCGAATTGGCAACGTACTGCACTGCAGAAACTACAGCACCAGCAGATCAAACCAGAAATCAAAAAAAAAATATATAGAACGCTACTGTAGGCGTTCAAGAAGCTGTTTGTATTCTTCCCTTGGCTATTTTCTAGCCAAGTATATCAAAGGGAAGCACACTACTAGTGCCAGATGAGATGCACTGAGTTATGCCTAATAGAAATCCAAAACCCCACTGATTTTCCCACTTCGGTCTTGCTATGGAGATGTGCAATAAGAAGCTAACACACAAGGATAGCAAGTCACCCCTGCAATTCCTCACAAAATGGTAAAAGAGCAATAAAATAAAAAAAGTAGAACGTTATGTAGCCCTAAGAAGGGTGTTGGGTTCTTGAGAATCACACCTGCCAACCGAAGCTACTAGAACACCCTAACGCTTTCCTGACAGCCGCAGCTCTCTTCCCTAGAGGCATCAGAGACAGGAATGATCGGAGCAGCGCGGCCAGGGCTAGTCTATACCAGGGGGTCACCTGATCTCGGCCAGCAACCACTGCTATCGACGTGTAAGGGTACCACGTCATGCTGGGTGAGGAGTGCAGAGTCTCCTGGCTTGTGATTGGCTCGGTTCTGGCGCCAAAAAGAAAACGGCGGGACGCTGCCTTTTCTCGAGCGGGCGAAGATTCGTCCGAGTAACGAGCAGTTTCGGTGACCTAATGCTCGGACCGAGATCAAGCCGGACGAGACATGTTCGCTAATCTCACTATGACAACATATAACTATATCAGGGTATTGCTACATAGGCAGTTCCTACTTATCTTGTAGGAAAGTGTACCTGCAGGGTTGATTAAGAATGATTATTAGTTCTCTTCCGTAAATGAGGCTGTAATCTATAGATTCTCCAGGGGATTGGAACAGTCACAGAATTCTGCCTGTGTGAGTATAAAAAAGTGTGAACTGAATGATGGACATTCACCCGACATCTCACCACTTTTCTTCCCAGCTACATAGGCTTCACACAATGTTTCTTGGGAAATTAGAAATTGTAGCAATAATAGGCAGAAGCTGAGATGAGGGTGGGAGGAAAATTGCTGGTCTATTTTTAATGAATGGCTTTTTCACATAACTGTTCGCATTGCTGTGAGAGAAGCTTGTATATAGGTGCCTCATTATTTCTCTTTATATCTTTACCTACATATCTGTATGGTCACATTCATACAGCTGGAATACAGCCACAAGACAACCTTCTATTTCAGGCACAACACCAAGACCTCTATGGGGGTGGGGGCAAGTATTATTATTCATTGGGGCACTCATTAGCTTTTGCCAGTTCTTTGGCAATTTTTTCCCCTTGCTGGGCCTGTGAACAATTTATTGCAACTTTTAAAAATATGCTAATAAGGAAGTGTTACTAGAGCCCCTCCATGCTGCAGATTCATAGGCTGCTATTGTGTGCAGTAGCACTTCCATCTCCCGCCAAGTGCTGAGGGGGAGACAGTGTAACAGCCTGTGAGGGTTCAGAAAAGAGGGGGACTAGTGACACCCCCCAGAGCCCTTCTGGCTAATTAGCATAATTGTAAAAGTTGATTTTAGAAGGAAAGAGGCCATGGATTACAAATATAAGTGTTCAGATGTAGTGGATCCTCTGAACCACCCCGACAATGACACAAGCCAACACCTGGGACCGGAATCTACGTGGCACCTGGTCTTCACCAGACCCCGTTGCAAAGTAGGATGGGTCACAACGGGAAATCACAATAATAGCGCAAGGCATCAGACAAAGCTTTCTCTAAGGCCCAAGGCACGAAGATCTGACAGGGTGTGATGGGAGAGGCCGATTTACATAGCCTTCTGGGAAATGGCCAGCGCTTTAAATTTCCCGAAGCCTAGGAGACGGGGACGCGCGTGCATGGGCCGAGGATGGGAATCCGGAATGGGGAAGGGTAAGCAGCGCAGGCGCCCCGCCCATGGGCACCGGGAGGCATGGGTGAGCTTGGTCGAGGGAGCAGCGGTCACAGTACCCCCTCCTTTGGCCTCCCCCTCTGCTTGGGCTGGAGAAATCTCTATAGGAGATCATGGTCCAGGATATTGTCCTCAGGCTCCCAAGATCTCTCCTCCCACCCGATCCCTTTCCAGTCAACCAAGAAGAACCACTTACCCCTCACCGTCTTCATATCAAGGATCCCCTTTACCTCATAGATGTCGGAGGAGTCAGCCACAGGAGCAGGAGGGGGTACCTGCCGGGAGAAGCAGTTCAGGATGACAGGCTTGAGCAGGGAGACGTGGAAGGAACTGCAGACAGTTTAGCAGGATCCATCTGCAGACCTTTGTTGGAGATTATGTAACCGAGGAAAGGCTTGGTTGGTGGAACTGACACTTCTCGAGCTTGGTGTAGAGACGATTAGCCCGTAGGCAGCCAAAAACTTGCCGTACGTGAAACTGGTGGGTCTCAAGGTCTGGGGAGAACACCAAAATGTTGTCTAGATAGACCACGACACATGTATACAGCAGATCTCTGAAGATGTCATTGACAAATTCCTGGAAGACAGCTGGACCATTACAAGTCTAAATGGCATCACAAGGTACTTAAAATGTCCATCTCGGGTGTTAAATGCTGTCTTCCATTCGTCACCCTTGCGGATTCTTTTGAGGTTGTCCAGTTTGGAGAAAATCTGGGAAAGGCGCAGGCTGTCAAACAGCTCTGTGATCAACGGCAGAGAGTAGCGGTTCTTAACCGTGATCTTATTAAGTCTGCGATAATCAATGCAAGGACGAAGGGAGCCATCCTTCTTGGTCACGAAAAAGAACCCTGCACCAGCTGGAGAGGAGGACATATTTATAAACCCTCTCTGCAGCTTCTCTTTAACATACTCCGACATGGCAGCGGTCTCAGGTACGGAGAGAGGGTACACTCGACCATGGGGAGGAGAGGTACCAGGCATCAGCTCGTAGGGACGATGTGGCGACAATGTCTCTGCCTGCTTCTTGGAGAACACATCAGCAAAGTCCCAGTAACATGTTGGTAGGCCCTCCAAACACTTGGGAATCATGGAAGAGGCCAAGACGGGTACTGGTAGAGACACCAAGACTGACACTCTGGACTCCAACAAAGAATTTCCCCCGTCATCCAGTTGAGAACAGGTGCATGGAGCTGCAGTCAGGGAAGACCCAGCAGGAGAGACGAGGTAGAGTTTGGCAGCACGTAGAAGGCTGTCCGCCTCTCCTTTGAAACACCGACCTGCAGGGAAATTGGCTCGGTGCCGTCCCGGACCGGGGCAGATTTGTCCGCTGACCGATGAGATAGCCAGAGGCTTCTCGAGAAGGACCACAGGGATGTGATGCCGGGAGACCAAAGCGGCATCCACGAAGTTCCTTGCATAACCAGAGTCCAAGAAAGCAGAGACCTGCATCTGGGTGCGGGTACCAATGCTGAGAAGCACAGGAATATTCAGGCGTGGAGAAGCTTTGCTTACACCTAGGGGTGCTTCTCCCAAAAACCCTAGGTGATGGCATTTCCTGGACATTGGGGACAGACAGGACAAGACTAGAGATGAGCGAGCACTAAAATGCTCGGGTACTCGTTATTCGAGACGAACTTTTCCCGATGCTCGAGTGCTCGTCTCGAATAACGAGCCCCATTGAAGTCAATGGGAGACTCGAGTATTTTTCAGGGACCAAGCTCGCACAGGGAAGCTTGGCCAAACACCTGGGACCTCAGAAAAGGATGGAAACACCACGGAAATGGACAGGAAACAGCAGGGGCAGCATGCATGGAGCCTCGGGGCTGCTTAATCGCCACCATTATGCCAAAAATTATGGGCAACAGCATGGCCATGACAGAGTGACAGAATGAAGCTAGATAGCATTCTAAAAACATCTGTTTAGGATAGGGTACACCAAAAGACAGGGGAGAGTGTGCCCTGAGCTTTGCCCCAAACCTCTGTCCCTTCCTATAGCCCCCCCACGCTAAACCGTGGGGGCGAACTACTTGAAGACTCGAATACTCTGGGTAAGTGTGGGAAGGGCAACACAAACAGACTACAAACATAAAACATAAAAGAATCGTAAACAAGCCGGAGTCAACAACGAGAGGGTACCGTCAAAAGCAGAATCAGTAACAAAGAGTCAAGCCAAAAACTAGCCGATGTAGCAACAATAAGATACAGACTACCGAGCAATACAAACTAGCAGCAACCAGGTGGAGAAAGGGATTTTCAAACACTGGCACGGAGGACTAGTGAAGCTGCCAATTTATGCAGCCAGAACTCCACCTCCAGAATCTGATAGGAGCCTGCGGACAGTTCCTGCGAATTAAACCCTCATGGTGCAGAAACAACCAGGCACCAAGCAGAGGTTCAAAGTCCAGCCCCTCCTAGACAGCGCGAGATCTTAGCAGCCGCTGCCCAGGACGAGAGGTGGAGGTTTGCGCGGATACGCGCCGGGGGTACGGCGAACGCTGCTGGCAACCACCAGAAGAACCAGAAGTCCAGCAATCTCCTAGCGAAACGACAGTACCCCCACATGAAGGGGGGCCTTCGGACCCCTAGATCGTAAGATGGCTCTGAGGGTTGGCCTGAGTGGAATGACCTGAGTAACCGTGGAGCATGAACATCTCTAGCGGAACCCAAGACCTATCTCAGGACCAAAACCCTTCCAATGGACCGGGGGACTGCAGGGAGTTACTACCCATCTGGAATTCCCACTTTTTCCACTTCAAAATTCCAGATTCCCCCTCCACAATAGATGGAGAAGGAGGGTCAGGAAGAGGCAAAACAGGCTCAACATAGCGCTTCAGAAGACTCTTATGGAAGGTGTTATGGACACGCCACCTGTGGAAGGTAATCTTAAAGGAAACGGTGGGGTGTAACATATGAGTAACAAAACAAAACGGACCCACAAACCTGGGCGCAAAACTTCAAAGAGGGGAACCTTCAATTTAGGTTTTTCGTGGATAACCACACTTTATCCCCACCACAAACGTATCAGAGTTAGGCCTCTTGCACACTGGTTGCGTTTCACGTGCGGGGCAATGCGTGAAAAAACTGGACGTTTGGCTGCGTTTTTGTTCCATTTTTCCTTGGAGTAATTTGCTTTTTGCTTTTCACGCGCCGTGTTGTTGCGTTGTTTTTGCGTTTCGGCGCATTTTGACGCGCGGTTTCAATGGGAGACTCGAGCACGTTTCAAAGGGACCATGGTTTGGATTAAAATGTGTTATTTAATTGAAAAAATAATGTCTTCTGATAATTTGCAACATATGCGATCTATTCTTCACTGTTCCGCGCGTATATTATCCCCGACAATTTAGCAGATGTGAAGAACAGTGAAGAATAGAATAAAAATCATGTGTACACAGTGAAACACGTGAAAACAGGATCATTTAAGATAAAAAACACCGTGCAAAACACAGTGCAGAATAGATTACAGGATGTTCGGCACATCTGCTTACTGTCGGGAGATACGCGCGGAACGCCGCGAACAAAATAGCATGTGAAGAACAATATATATGTGTGTGAAGAACACATTGCAGATGTTTAAATACATCGCAATGTGTTCTTCACACATATATATTGTCTTCACATGCTATTTTGTTCGCGCCGTTCGCGGCGTATCTCCCGACAAGTAAGCAGATGTGCCGAACATCTGTAATCTATTCTGCACTGTGTTCTGCACTGTGTTTTTATCTTAAAATGACCTGTGGTCACGGGTTCACGTGTACAATGATTTTATTCTATTCTCACTGTTCTTCATGTGTTTTTTTAATTAAATGCTCGATCGCGCGAGAGGGGAAATAATGTTATTCGGTCACCTAGCAACCCTTCTACGTTTTAAAACGCATTGCCACTCGCATTGCACTTGCAATGACTTGCGAGTGCAATGCGTTCTTGATGCATCTCCATAGACTTGAATGGGGCGGTGAAAAACGCGCGTGACCCGCAAAAATAGAGGCATGCTGCATTTTGAACGCGCAGTGCAACGAACGCAAGCACGCGCGTTAAAAACCACGCTAATGGAGAAAGACCCATTGAATACAATGGGACAGAGTGCAATGCGAGTTCTGAGCGTCAAATGCACGGCAGAACTTCGGCGTGAAAAACGCCAGTGGAGAAGGGGCCTAGTGCGCCTTATTTCAGTCTGTTGGACCATAGAATTTTTGCCCACGAATACTCTCCGAACTTGTGACCAGAGCGAAGCGCAACTTGGATTGTAATAGCTTCCGCTCGAGGAATATTAGAGACAGGCACAGATGAAAAGAGAAACGAGGATTGAAAACCATAATTGCAGAAAAACGGGAGTAAAGATCTGGGTGGGAAGAACTACAGTGTCTTAATAGCAAATTCTGCCAACGGAAGGAATTTCACCCCTGGTTCTGACGTCCGAGACAAAGGAGTCGCAGATAATGGAATCATCTCCTGATCATTCTCTCAGACTGACCCATTTAGACTCAGGATGAAACGCCGACGAGAACGACAGATTAACTTCCAGTCTAGAACAAAATGCTTCGCAAAATTGGAAACAAATTGGTACGCCCCTATCTGACACAATATCATCTGGATACCATGGAGGCGTACAATATTCTGTATAAATATAATAGCAATTCTTCAGCTGAAGGTAAACTTTTTTAATGGAACAAAGTGTCCCATTTTATGAGAGGAAAACGGTCCACTACTACCCAAACCACTGTACAGCCTTGGGATGCTGGCAGATCGTGACAAAGTCCATAGACACTTTAGACACAGGGCCTGGTGGGAATGGAAGCGGAAGAAGAAAAAGAGGCCCCTCAGGACGGCTTCCTGGGAGTCTTTCCTCGCGCACAGACCTGACAGGCTTGGACAAATACGTTGCACATCCTTAGTCATGTGAGGCCACCAGTAACTTCTCTTTAAGAGATCCAAGGACTCCGCATTCCGGATGAACATGCCAACAACCGAGCAATGCGTCTCCTCCAACACTCTCAAACGACAAGAAGGAGGAACAAATAATTTGCCTTCCGGAAGGTTTTTAGGTGCAGATCTTTGTCCTGCTAAAATTGAGAGGAGAGGTGGGGAGGAGACAGCTGCCAGCACACCCTGGAGGACAAAATATTACTGTCAGTAGCTCTGGAAGCTCAGGAGTCCGAAGCTACGGGACAAGGCATCAGCCTTCACATTTTTGACCCAGGTCGGTAGGTGACCACAAAATTGAAGCGGAGAAAGAGAGAGAGAAAAACAAAGCCCACATAGCCTTACGTGAGTTCAAGCGTTTAGCCGATTGTTATCCAAATATACTAAGTTCTTATGATCTGTGAGCTCAGTTATCGGCATGAAGAGCTCCTTCCAAAAAGTGTCGCCAGACTTCAAATGCCCACTTAATGCAGGAGCTCTCGTTCACCAATATATAATTCCTCTCACAGGAGGAAACTTTTAGAGAAAATGCACCAGGGCCTAATTGCTGTGAGAGGGAGGAGGACCCTGAGACAACAACTGCACCTACTCCTACCTCGGAGGCTCATCAACCTCCACAACAAACGGTAGAGAGAGGTCAGGTTGAACAAAACTGGGGCTGACGAGAATGCCGCTTTTAAAGTTTTCAAACGACTGAGCAAGCGGCAGGGGGACCAGTTGTTGGATCAGCACCTTAGGGTTAGATCCGTGAGGGGTTTGGCGATCACGAAAAGTTCTTTATTAAGTTCCGATAGTTAGGAAACCTAAAAAACGTTGTAGGGCCTTACGATTGGTAGGCCAACCCAGTCCGTGAGCGCCCTGAACCTTACTCGGATCCATCTGTACATCAGAGGGACAATGTCCAACATAACCTAAGAAGGAAAACTTTGGACGCAAAAAACACACTTTTCCAGGCTTAGCGAAGAGGTGGTTTGCGCAAACATGGGTAAGTACTTGGCGGAGATGTTGCTGGTGGAGAAACCATACAGGAGAGAAAATCAAAATATCGTTCTAGATACACCACCATAAACACACGAGGTATCATGAAAGATGGAGTTCATAAACCCTTGAACAAAACGCTGGGGGGCGATTACAAACCAAAGGGATAACCAGTATTCAAAGTGCCCAAAAGGTTTGTTAGAAATGCGGTTTCCAGCTCATCACCCTTCTCGGACCCGAATCAGGTTAGGTTATAAGCCCCTCGAGATCTAATTAGAGAAAACTTGGGCCCAGAAAACCGATTTAAGAGATCCGGGATCAAGGGAGAGGACCTGAGTTTTTAGCCTATCTTATTTAATTCTCGATAATCATACACGGCCGTTAAACCCCATCTTTTTCTCAACAAAAACGAACCCGGCAGCGCCCAGTGGGCAGCTCAGAGTGGAACGGAATGTCCGATGCCAAACTCTCATAATATTAATCTTCAGGCTCCTCGTTCAGTATTGACAGGTTATATATACAACCCTTTGGCATCTAGCATCAGGAAGAGGTCCATTATTTACAATAAAACTCCCTGGTGAGGAGGAGTAAGTACTTGGGACAGAGGCTTTAAAACACATCAGAGTAGTCAGAGAGAAAACTGGAAGACTCTGATCTCCGTCACTACGTAGACATAAGGAACTCTCGTTCAGGTGCTCCTGACAGAGAGGACCCCAATGAACCACGCTCCAGCGTTCTCCAATTAATTACCGGTTATGGATCCTGGGAGCCATTAGGTGAACACAGAATGAATTTCAGACACCAAGTTTTACCTAGAACTAGAAAAAACACCCTTCTTATGCTAGAGCTCTACCATAAGTTTATGCTGCGGGGTTAGGATTGATCAACCCGCCTGTATGGAGGTCAAATCCGCACCCGACAGGATAGGAGTGGACAATGGAGATCAATGACATGCAAAAGCAGAGAGACAAAATAATATAATCGATTTAAGAATATGTGCGCAGCACTGAATCCAAAAAAGGCCGGTACCAGTGCAGGAAAAGACTGAATCGTAACCGTACAAGGGTAAATACATCTAGACACACTAGGGAGGTACCGTGAGCTCCTAAGCAGCCACCCCGATACTCTTAGGAGCGGAGGAAGTTTTCGCTGCTGCATCTTGAACGGTGTGATCTTATATCAGACTTCCACATAGTAGAAACAAAGATGGCGTCTTAAGTCAGTTGCTTCCGCGTGACAGGAGAGCTAGCTATCCGCTACATGGATTCCAATTCTGGATACCGGGAGACAGGACTGGCCGTGTCGGACAGTCGAGGACCACCGAGGTGGATAGCGCCTGGATCTTAGGCAGACGATCACTCGTATGAACAGGAGTCATGGCATCATCTAGTCTGAGGCTCAGATAAGGCTAAGACTAAGTAATCGTACTCGGTTCTGAAGTCCGGACATAAAATGGTCTTTTAGGGCGCAGTATTCATGCGTCAATACTGTCTGAACGGGCACAATAATCATTCTGCGGTCCGTTTCCCTGACACAGAGATCAAGGTGGGAAACTGCAAGTCTCGGCGGTCAGGTTCGTCATAAACTGCCTAAAGGCAGAAAAAAAGCGTCAAGGAAGAACGGGAGGAGAGTCAGGTGGTGAGAGAAAAGGCCCGATTTTGCGGATCCCCAGCGCAACAGGGAGGAATTACCACGCCCACCCTTTCGAATCTCCGTGCCCGATGACGGAGGAGTGTAAAGAAAAATGAGAGTTTTACAGGCCTCCCGAAATGAAAAAAAATTTTCACGGTCACCACAAAAAAACACGTTCAGGGAGGAGGAACCTTAGGTTCCGGCATGTGGTGCGCAGTGGGCTGGTCCGGTGATTGTCGCCGGGAATCTGCCAAGATTCTGAGATTTGGGAGACGGGGAAGCTAGATCCTGAACAAAGTGAGTTGGGTCTGGACTGATGACACAGCTGACAAAGGCTCCATGGTGAGGAGAGAATGTGGCAGGTGAGATACAGGATGCGATCCTATGTATTGGCCAGCTGTTCTTGTTGGATAGGGTACACCAAAAGACACTGGGATAGTGTTGCCCTGAGCTTGCCCACAACCTCTTGTCCCTTCTCTAGCCCCCCCCGCTAAAACCGTGGGGTGGGGCGGACTACTTGAAGACTCGAAATACTACGGTTAAGTTGCAGGAAGCCCGGAACAAAACTTTGCCCTACGGACCCCCGACGAAGCAGCATAAAACCGCAAAATTCGAGAACACCCGGAATCGTAAACAAGAGTGTGGAGAGTCAAAACTAGAGGGTACGTCAAAAGCAGAAGCCTAAGCAAAACGAGTCAAGTCCAAAGAACTAGCCGAGTTCAGCAAACATATAGATACACGATACCTGAGCAATACAAATAGCAGCATCAAGGGTGGAGAAAGGGAATTTTCAAACCACTGGCACTGGAGACTTAGTGTAAGCGCCAATTATGAGCCAGGATAGCCTCCACCTCCAGAATCTGATTAGGAGTGGACAGTTCCTGGGAATTAGACCGCCTCATGGTGCAGACCAACCAGGCACCAAGCAGAGTCAAAGTCCCAGCCCCTCCTAGACAGGCGAAGATCTTAGGCAGCCGCGTGACCCAGGACGAGAGGGGAAGTTTGGCGCGGATACGCGCCGTGGTGACGGAGAACGCTGATTGGCACAACAGAAGAACCAGAAGCCTGCCCAGCAAATCTCCTACGCGAACCTGAACATCCAATAAGTTGACCCTGACACATAGGGGGTACGGCATGCGAGAGGCTAGCAAGGCAGCGGCAGGCTAGAGAGTGTCATGGGAGACATACCCTAAATGGACTCAGGCTTCAAACCAATGAGGTGGCCAGGAGAGAGAACAAAGGAGGTCGGGTGAGCATAGAAGCGCTGGAATAATATCGGACATGATAAAGAGTTGCCAGTATATTTTGTGGAGTTACACCAGCAGTAGAGGGGCGCACAAAGTGATATGGAAGCAGTGAAAATACAACCCAAAATTCTGCTGAAGCGGCTCGTTTGATAAGGGACCAGTTATGGAAGGCGTGGAATCTAGTAGTAGATTAAAGTGTTGGCTGCAGTTAAAACTATGGTTAGTTTGGATGTTGGCATGGAGCTGGCGCTCGCTTGCCAGGCGAGCTTTCGACAATCCAAGCGCATCTGCTCTAGGCTACTCCCATAACAGCATTCTAAGAAACCTTTGCATAAGATCAAGTTAAGAGCGTTCGTTAAATTTTGGGATATGGCGGGGTGAGGGGGAATTGTAAACAGAGCGCAAAGAAGCGAGGAAATAATGTATCGGTAATGATAAAAGTTGCCAAGTATTATTTTTGGGGATTACAACCAGGCGTGGTGGCGAACAAACGTTAACAAGTTTGAGTGGAAAGCCTATGAAAACAACCCACAATTCGACCTGACACAGGTCGTTGATTAAGGGGGACCATTATGGAGCCACTGTGAACTAGTAGTAGATTAAAGGTGCTGCGTTTAAAAAACTTTGTTAGTGGATTGATGGAGTCTGGCGCTCCGCTGCCAGGCGAGCTTCGCCAATCCAAGCCCACTGTTCTCTAGAGGCTATCCCACAAACAGCATTCTAAGCTGACCATTTGTATAAGATCAAGTGGTAGGTGCGTTCTATTAAGTGTTGGACCGATATGCGGGTGGTGAGGGGAATGTAAACAGATGCGCAAAATAGAAGCGCTGAAAAATATCAGTAGAATGGATAAAAATTGTGTTGCCCAGTAGCTATTTGTGGATTACACGGACAGAGGTGCGACAAGTTAACAAGTAGTTTGATGTGATAAGCCATGAAACAACCCAAAATCGCCTGCACAGCTCGTTTGAAATGGGGACCTGTTATGGAGCCAGGAACTAGTAGTAGATAAGGTGCTGCGTTTCTAATGTTAAAAACTATGTAGTGGATCTTGGAGTGAGCTGGCGCTCGCGTGCCATGGCGGAGCTTCGGCCAATCCAAGCCCCGTCGTATAGGTACTCCCCAAACAGCACTTCTAAGAACCTTTTGTATAAGATCATGGAAGTAGTAGAAGCGTTCTTAAAGTTGTGGGATTGGCGGGTGAGGGAGAATGTAAACAGATGCGCAAAGAAGCGGGGAAATAATATCGGAAAGATGAAAAGTGTTGCCAGTAATAATTTGGGATTACACAGAGTGGGGGGTGGCGACAAAGTTAACAAAGTTGAGGTGGAATGCCCGGTAATAGCCTTGGCGGCGTGTGCCTTTATCGCCTAGGATCTCAGCAGGTATGTTGAGCACCGACTGCGTCGGCTAGCGACGGACATGGCTGTCTGGCCTAGAGCTACTACGAATGATGGCGCCATGACGCGAATGGTAATCGGGAGAGGGAAGGGGACGGGAGGGGTGAGCAGGACGAGGAAGACGGTTTAGTGCCTTGGCTTGGAGGACGGACCGAGGTAGGCCCCGCAATCCTCGGCGTCGGCAGATATGACCAGCCCCAGGGTTCAGACCTGGCCCAAGCTGCACCAAGTAAGGGCTAAGTAGTCTGTCTTATAAGTTGTGGAAGTAGGGCCAGGAAGATGAGGGGAATGTAAACAATGCGCAAGAGCGACGAAAAATGATCCCTACTAAGTAAAGGTGACCAGTCTCTGATGGAGTAACAAGCAGCGGTGGCGACAAAGGATATAACACTTGAAAGTGATGGAAATCCATGAAAACAACCCAAATTGTGCCTGACACACCTCGTTTGATAAGGGGACGTGTATGGAGGCAGATATTATGGACGAGTTTTGGAGGAGGTAGCAAGGGAGATCAACGTGATGCCGAGGCATGCACTATGGAGACAATTTAATTTAAAGGATAAGTGCACTGAATCAGTAGGCCTAGGTCCAAAAAAGTTTCAAACAGAGGAGCAGGTAGGTGCCCATCAGAATAGGAATAAGATGAGTGCCGTATGTGGCAGCGTCAAGAGTTTTCCAAAACAGGCGCAGGTAGGTGATCACTCCAGAAAATAGAAATAGCTTGCAGTGCTGTATGTGGCGCAAAACAACAGTGGTTGTCCCAAAAGGTTTAAAACCAGAGCGAGCAGAAGGATGCCTACCAGGAAAATGAATAGAGGTTGCAGTGCCTGTGTATGTAGGGCAGTCACAAAAGTTTTCAACAGAGGAGCAGTAGTGCACCCCCCCATCATGAAAAATGAAATAGCATGCAGTGCCGATGTGCCAGTCCACAAGTTTCAACAGAAGAGCACAGGGTAGGTGGCCCATCAGAAAAATGAAGTGGAGATAATGAGTGCCTGCTAGGTTCGACACTCGCAAATGTAGTAGTTATATAGGTTCAAAGTTAATACAGGAGGGACCGGGTAGGGTGGCCTCAGAAATTAAATGCAATAAAGTACTAAGCTAGAGCCAGTGGCCCTTGTAAAAAATAGCCAGTTTACGGCTTTAGGTACAAGAGGAGAGAAGGAGGTAAAATAGGAGGAGGAAGGAGTGACATAAATCTTCAGGTTGAGCTTCCCTTACCCTGGTGGAGATTGGAAATTATGAGAAATCCAGGCTTATTCACTTAATAAGCGTCAGCTGTCAGCGCTGATCAGTCGACAGGCGTGTTACGCTTATCGGTGATGAGGCACCAGCTGCACATGAAAACCCGCTCGGACCAGACGCTAGCCGGCAGGCAGGCAAAGAAGAACCTCAAGAGCGTTCAGCGGCCAGTTAGTGCCACATGTCCAGCTTGAAACCCAAGTAGTTGTATAGTTGTAGAGAGCTGTATTGTGATAATATAGACGAAGATGGTATGGTCAACTAGTACTCCCTCACCATCTTTCGGTAAGATCAGCCCTACTCTGCCGAGTGACTGGGGAACAGGGACAGTGTCGGCCTGGGGTGACATAAAGCTGAAAAGCCTTGTAAGCGTATCCCTTGCCAGTGCTGGGACAAGCTGACGCTGCTCGCCTACCTCCCTCGTACTTGTACCACAGAATAGCGCACTCTGCCGCAGCGCTGTCAGGAGCGGAAATATGTTCAGATTGTGCACCAGGGCCATGCTGGCATGATGTATTCATGAATTCTCACACTCCTTCTTCCAGACGGATGAGAAGTGGAAGATTTAGCTATGGTGTAAACAGATGAGGAAGAATGACGGAGAAGAGTGAATACCCAGTAACAGTGCTGGAATAATTCTTGAACGCGAGGGTCACGGGGGAGAGGCAGCTAGAAATGAACTCTGCCATATGCCGCCATAGTCCCAACGCGCAAGGCAAGAATTCACTCCCCTCACTGGCCTCTTGGGATGTCCATTTCCTCCTCCTCCAACTCCGCTTATTCTGCCCATACACGCTGAACAGTGAAGTTGAGCAATGCTACCCTCTTGGTGTCTCGCCAACATTCTCCTCCTCTTCCTCATCATCCTCCTACACCTCCTCAGATATGCGATGAGAAACAGACCTGAGGGTGCTTGGCTAGTCAAAAGGGAATCTTTCTGCCCCCGTTCTTGTGACGAGCGAAAAGCTCCGGCGGCAACCGACTTCATGCTGATCAGAGAGTTTTCAACGGCCAAGCAGCGGGATGGTGAGGCTGATGATGCGCACGCCACTCTGGACCATCTGTCGTTGACTCCTCAAAGTTACTACGATATCAGGAATCCACGTCCACTCTCATTGTAGACTTGAGGAAGCTGACTAACCCGACTACCATTATGGGGAAAGTTGACATCTGGCAGTCACAACGCCTCTGCGCTGCTGGTAAACTCTGGATAACAGGTTTAATCTTGAATTCCACCTCGTGGGCACGTCGCACAAAGTTCGGTGAGAGGGCCGTGGAAGCGGCGATGCGCTGCCTGAGGTGGCAGCATCTGTGCTGGACTTCCTGAAATGCGCACCAGATGCGCGCGCACCTTCGGAGCAAAATCTGAACAGTTGGGGTAATTACTGAGGAAACGCTGAACTATGCAGAGTTTAACACTTGGGCAGGATGGCACATTGTGTCAGTCTGCCGATGTTGCAGAGCCGACCACAGGTTACCGCGGCCGTTGTTCTCACACAACATGCCTGGCTTACAGGTTCAAGCGCGGTTGCCAGCCACAGATCAGTCGCGCGTGACGTGATGCCCTGTAATAGTTCTTGGGCGGTGTGCCTTTATCGCCTAGGCTCAGCAGTTTGAGCACCGCCTGCTGTCGCTTAGCGGACGGCACTGTGGCTGCTGTGCCTAGAGCTAGCGATGATGGCGACATGCCACGCATGGTAGTTCGGAGGAGGAGGTGAGGAGGGGTGGGAGGAGGAGGAGGCCAGTAGGCCTTGAGACCTGGACCGAGGTAGCCCCGCAATTCATCTGGAGTCGGCAGTATATGAACAAGCCCAGGGTCAGACTCGGTCCCAGCCTCCACCAAGTTAACCCCAATGTGCCGTCAGCGATATATAGTGGGCACTGCCCCGGGCTAGCACTAGCCACGGGTCCGTTGTCAGGTGGGACCTTGTCAGAGAAAGGCGTTGGTCAGGGCACGGATTGATGTTGGCTGACACGTGACTGTGCAGGGCTGGCGGACACAGCGGAGGAAAAAAGTAGGGCGGCTGGGGGCCGAATACGAGGGGCGGCCGCGCATGAAGTTTGCGAAAGGCCCGGTCTCACTAGCCTATATAGGGCCGAATTATCAGGCTAAGCAAGGAGATGTGGACTTAAGGGCTGGGCGGGGCGGCGGGTTGGTTGCACTATATATTCTTTCCGCTCAAGCGTCTGGGGTAGGAGAGCTGAACGCTGTGGATGCGTGGAGGATCGTGGAGGCGACGAGTGGGTTTGGTGGCCAGGGTCCTGGGCAGGGGGCTGACTATCAGATGACACAGGGGAAGCGAGCAGTGGTGTGGCACGGCCCGGAAGGTGGTGAACGGGCTTGGTGCCACTGATCGGTGTGTTGTTAGCATTCTATGCCTGCGCATACTGGTGGTAGTAAGCAGGAGTGTGGAACCCCTGCTGATCCTGTTTGGCAAAGGTTTGCACACCACAGTCCGTCGGTCACCGGTGATTTCCTTAAAGAACCCCAGACTTCTGAAAATTAGCCCTCGCCGCAGGAGCCCTCGCCACGGGAGGCTTCACTACGTGACACATTTGGCGCTGATTGCACGGGACTCTGGTCTGGTCCGCCTCTCCGTCTGGCCCACCACTGCTCTTCCAACATGTTCTGCTATAGATCTCCTCCGTCTCAGAAGCACTGTGTTCACCCGCCTCGCAACCCAAGATTGGTCGTCACCTCATTCCTCCTCCGATCCCCTCAGTGCTGATCCCCCTGGACTTCTGCCCTGACAACCAATTCACCAATGTTGACAACCGTGTCTCTAATCGCGGACATCCTCTTACAACACGTCTTCCACTACGTCAAGAGGGTCATCCATCACCCACAGACTGCGGACGGGTGGAAAACCTGGGGGACATCGGAAAATTGATCAGCAGCAACGGACAAGTGGTTTGGGACTGTGGGAAGGGTCCAGAAAAACCGTTCCTCAGCGGTTATGACGGGTCAAATGCCAAATTTTCCTGGGATGGGGGCACCAAGATGGGGGGGAGGAGGCCTGAGTGTGCAGGAGGCTGGAGTGAGTGCCGATTTCGGTGAATGGGGGGACTGCGTGGAAGACGGACTGGTGGACAAATTGCTGCGCAACGCACGTGTGGCTCATCCACGACATCACTGTTAGCCACTGTCTGGCCTCGCTCAAACAGGGCTCTACACGAGTCCCAGTAACTTGAGACAGATGAACCTAGGGAGGTTTAGCTCGCGGCGTTCCCTGCTCCCTCAGCAGCAGTGGTGTCTCACCCCACCCAGGACCACGGCATAGACCCCTGCAGTAGAGGACGCCCACGTCCCCGCCTTGTCCTCTACCCTTAGCCCTCGGCGTAAACATTTTGATAAATGAAAGTTATATAACTTAATTTGTTTTACTTTTTTTGTGTTTTTTTGTGTTTTTTATTTTTTTTGTGTATTGTTTAGTTTTTAAAACCAAACAATGCTATTACTATTGCTATGGATTTCTAGCAAGTATGGAAAAGCACATGCTATGCCAGATTGAGATTGACGCTGAGTTATGAAAAATAAACGTAAAATAAAAGGAAATGGCCACAAGACTGTGCCTAATGGAAATCCAACCCCTAATAAATTTGCCCACTTCGGTCTTTGAGATGGATATAGCTGCGCTCAACTAAGACCACGCACCTAACACAAGCGGGTCGCAGCTCACTCCAATTCATCACAATGGATTCGTATATGCCCCTGCAGCAAGGACAGCCACCCGCAGATCAACCAGAAATAAAAATATATTAACGCATTAGGCGGTAATGTAAGCGTTTGGATTCGCCTTGGCTATTTCTAGCAAGTATGAAAGCACACTGATGAGATGACGACTGAGTTATGAAAAAAATAAAACGTAAAAATAAAAAAGAAACTGGCAGATGTGCTAATTGAAAATCAAAAGCCTATAAAATTTGCCCACTTTGGTTGCTTGAGGTGGCTATGTGTGTCCTAAGAAGCCTTAAACAACCCAGCCTGTAGCAAGTCCCCCTGAAAATTCTCACAAATGGTATAGGCTTTTGGACCGACTATGCCAGAAAGCCCAGCACAAGAAACAAAAAAAAAAAAAAGTATAACGTTATTGTAGCCTAGAAGGGCTGTGGGTCGTGTTGAATCACTCCTTGCCGAAAACACATTCTAATAGACACCCTAAAGCTTTTCCCTGACCAGCAGCAGCTCTCTCCCTAGCGGCATCCAGACACAGAATGATCCGAGCAGCGCGGGGAAGCGGCTAGTCATACCAGGGTCACCTGATATGGACAGCCAACCACTGCTATCGAGTGTTAAGGGTACCACGTCATGATGGGTGGAGTGCAGAAGTGCTCCTGGCTTTGCGTGGCTCTGTTTTGGCCGCACCAAAAAGCCAAAACGGCGGGATAGCGGTCCATTTCTCGAGCGGGCGAAGTCTTAGTCCGAGCTAACGAGCAGTTCGAGTACGCTAATGCTCAAGAGCATCAAGCTCGAGAGATGTTCGTCGCTATTCTCTAGACAAGACCCAATGAAGTGCTCAGGACTGGCACAATACAGGCAGAGGTTCCTCTGAAGTCTTCAGAAACGCTCCTGGGAGGAGAGTCTGGTCTGGTCCACTTGCATAGGCTCCTCTGAAGATGATACAGCCGGGTTATGAAAAAGGCTTTGGAAAGCAGGAACCAGGCGAGGTAGACATTGTGGAAAGACTTGGGGTTGCTCGTGCCGTAACTCTTCGGCACGCTCCATAAACCACGCATCAATCCGAGTGGCTAGGGTGATGAGACCACTCGTCCTTAATGTGAGAAGTGAGTCCCTTTTTAAATGTTGCAGACAGGGCTGCATCGTTCCAAGAGAGTTCCGAGGCCAGGGTACGGAACTGGACAGCATATTCTCCCACAGTTGAGTTCCCCTGGCACAGATTCAGCAGTCCAGTCTCAGCAGAGGAGGCCAGTGCAGGTTCTTCGAACACGGACCGGAATGCTGCCAGGAATGCCGTGTGAGTAGCTGCGACCGGATCCTCTCTGTCCAAAAGAGGGGTAGCCCAGGCCAGGGCCAACGTGGAGAGGAAGCTGATGATAAATGCCATCTTGGATCGCTCCGTGACAAATTAAGACGGCATGAGTTCAATGTGCAGGGAGCACTGGGAAATAAAGCCCCTTCATAGCTTGGGGTCCCCATCATACTTATCGGGAATAGATAGTCGTAGCCTTGGTTCAGAGGCAGGCAGGCTAACCGGAGCAGCAGGAGGGGCCGCAGGAGGAGCCGCAGGAGCTTGACGCTGTGGCTAAGTGGTTATCAATTGCTGTAACATGGCGGTGACCCGTCCTAACTGTTCACCTTGCACGGCAAACTGCTGGGACTGCTGAACCACGATGGTGGTAAGATCGGACCGAATAGGTAGCGGAACCTTGGTGGGATCCATGGCCGGATCCTCTGAATCAGCGTGGACGATAACACAAGCCACCACCCGGGACCAGAGTCTAGGTGGCACCTGTTTTTCACACAAGCCACCACCCGGGACCAGAGTCTAGGTGGCACCTGTTTTTCACCAGAGCCCGCCGCAAAGCAGGACGGTCTTGCTGCGGTGTGGTACCACCAGGTCGTTTCGCAGACGTGACTTATCCTGCTGCGGTGTGGTACCACCAGGTCGTTTCGCAGACGTGACTTATCCGGTGTCCGGTGGCAGCCAAGGTTCGAGGTGCAGGAACAGCAGGCAAACTCGTAGTCGGGGACAGGAAGGAGGACAGGACGGGCAGCAAAGGATCAGAGTCGGAGACTTAGCAATAGGTCAAGGCACAAGGCACGAAGGATCAGAGTCGGAGACTTAGCAATAGGTCAAGGCACAAGGCACGAAGATCCCGCAGGGTGTCATGGGAGAGGCAGATTTAAATACCCTTCTGGGAAATGGGCAGCGCGCCCTAGGAGACCGGGACGCAGGCAAGGGCCGAGTACGGAAATCCGGAGTGGTGATGGGTAAGCAGCGCAGGAGCAACCCGCCATATGGGTCGCTGGAGCACTCGTGACAATAGGAAGATTACTACAGTCACAGTACCTGGATCTATGAGTATGATTAATTTTGATTGGAGATTTCCTTCAACTTTATTAACTTTATAATTTATATGAAATGATATTACATATAAAATGTCTGTTATTGCGTACCTGAGGTGTTCTGGTACCATGATAAAAATTCCCAAACCTGATGCAATGTACAGTTTCAGCTACAGTATCTGGATGATATTTTTAACACATTATGGAATTTATCTTTACTTGTATCTGTAATTTATGTAATTTTTTGACTTCTTTTTTCAGTAATCCCAGAAAGCAACAAGTCTTAATAAATTACTGATTTTGGACAGAAAATACAATGTAAATCAAATCCAGTCCCTTTTGCCAGTGTAATCCCAGACTGGATAATGGCGCCCTCTTGTGGATGGTGCTTATATTACTGCACACACAAAATGTCATCTTTACCAACTGTATAAAAACCTGTGCTTTAAAGGGAACCTGGCACCAGGAAAGTAATTGTTAGCTGGTGACAGGCTTCAATAGCACTTATAAGTCAAAAAAATGCCTATGTCAGCATTCTGAACTGTTCCAGTACTTTATAAAAGTTTATTAGACATTACCTGGCACCAATCAGTGAGTCACAGGGGGTGGGAGTAGTCAACGCCAACAGGAGTCCCCGTCTCCTCGATTCATCCTCACCTCCTCCTCAAGCATCCCCTGAATTATTAATACTTTATTTGTATCAATATACAAAATGTAAAGTGACTGGACAAAATGAAGAGAAATCTTATCACCCATTATAAGATCACCAATTCTTCTGTGTAAGTCTGTATTTTGTTGGATTTGCTGGATGAGATGATAATACCTTTTAGAAGAAGTACAATAGTGAGGATGGTAGACAAATCATGCAAAAAGTCCTAAAAGTGATGGTATAGTCTCCATAGAGCCAAAATATCAACAACATTCAGTCTGTTTGAGATAACATGAGCAAAAGGACAAAGGATCTGAGCAGGCCAGGAGAGCCGTGCTTAGTTCTCCATGATGGAATCACCTCCCTGCAGATTCGTTGAAAGACATGAACCGAACAATTTAATGTGATTTTGAAGGAGAAACTTGTTCCCCAAATGTCCTTCACCTGTTAAATTAACAAACATTGTACCTAAAACCACCTCAAAGTTGATTGTGATGCAGTTGGAACTGCAAAGTGGTTATCAATTGCTGTAACATGGCGGTGACCCGTCCTAACTGTTCACCTTGCACGGCAAACTGCTGGGACTGCTGAACCACGATGGTGGTAAGATCGGACCGAATAGGTAGCGGAACCTCGGTGGGATCCATGGCCGGATCTTACTGTCAGGATCGGAGGTTGTGGATCCTCTGAATCAGCGTGGACGATGACACAAGCCACCACCCGGGACCAGAGTCTAGGTGGCACCTGTTTTTCACACAAGCCACCACCCGGGACCAGAGTCTAGGTGGCACCTGTTTTTCACCAGAGCCCGCCGCAAAGCAGGACGGTCTTGCTGCGGTGTGGTACCACCAGGTCGTTTCGCAGACGTGACTTATCCAGTGTCCGGTGGCAGCCAAGGTCGAGGTGCAGGAACAGCAGGCAAACTCGTAGTCGGGGACAGGAAGGTCGAGGTGCAGGAACAGCAGGCAAACTCGTAGTCGGGGACAGGAAGGAGGACAGGATGGGCAGCACAGGATCAGAGTCGGAGACTTAGCAATAGGTCAAGGCACAAGGCACGATACCTAAAACCACCTCAAAGTTGATTGTGATGCAGTTGGAACTGCAAAGTGTGACCGCATCCTGAGGGCGCGTTCACACGTTGCGTTTTGTACCTAAAACCACCTCAAAGTTGATTGTGATGCAGTTGGAACTGCAACGTGTGACCGCATCCTCAGGGTTCAGTCACATGTTCAGTATTTCAGATGGCGTTTTTGATGCCCAAACCGGGAATGGAGTAA
Organism: Engystomops pustulosus; assembly: GCA_019512145.1. Classification (NCBI taxonomy): domain Eukaryota; kingdom Metazoa; phylum Chordata; class Amphibia; order Anura; family Leptodactylidae; genus Engystomops; species Engystomops pustulosus. The sequence goes on from CM033644.1 coordinate 32,100,730, forward strand.
AACGAGGAGGAGCAGCACCTTTTAATTATTTCTTTCAACTCATTATGATCCACAATCTGAAAAACTGAGGGTGCGGTCACACGTTGCAGTTACAACTGTATCGCAATTAGTTTTTAGGTGGTTTTAGGTGCAGTTTTGTTAATTTAACAGGTGAAATACATGAAATGA